>JBAMAW010000081.1:4800000-7200000 GCA_037043295.1 Amiota minor | reverse complement strand
ATTCATTAATTAATTAATCAATTAATTATAATTATTTCGTGTCTGTGTGTGTCTTGTGAGTGTGTATAAAAATTAAGTAACGCGCAATTTAAGTAAACTAGCAAAAGCGACTTAAACTAAATTTTATTTTATATTCGTAAATATTTAAATATTTTTTTTTTCATTTTTAAGATTTTAGATGAATGCATGCATTTAGCATGGGTTTGGGTTTTGTGTGCTTGTGTGTGTGTAATTGGATAGGTTTGTGTGTGTGTGTGTGTGTATCTGTATTGGGTAAGTGTGTGTATCCATGTGCTTGTGTATAGGTTTATATGATGTCTGTCAGTGATCCTTCAAACGAAACCGAACCCAACCTATGACGAGTTAGGTTCTTCCTTATATTATTGTCGATTATTTACGCTTTCCGGATTATGACCACCGCCACCGCCGCCACTAGCTAATGTTATCTCCATATTCTTAACAACCACATAATTGGTTATATGATTGATGGCTTCATCCTGCAAACGTTCTGGCCAACGTTTTATATATGATTTAACGAAATCACTAAAGGTATCCACTTTATCCGGGGTACTCTTGTGATTATCCACAATATTCTTGACGATATCCACAAATTTCTCATAGTCTTCATTTGATTTTTTGATTTTATTATAATTGGGCACACCGCCATTGGTGGCGCCACTAGCGCCAGCCGCATTCAACTGATCCATATTACTATCTGCCAAACGTGCGGTAGCAGCAGCAGCTACGGCAGCCACAGCAGCCGACTGTGTTATAAAATTAACATCAGCATTTGGCGGTGGCTGGGAGTGGTCCATAAAGTGGCGATGCATGCCGTACTCTGTTCTATAAAAGATTACAACAAAAAAACACAAACATTAAATTTATTAAGGATTTTTTTTATTATTTGTTAGATTGAACTATTGTACTATTTCCTAAGGTTGATTTGATTTACTTACTTGTAGAACCCTTCCGAATTATTGCTGTTAAACTCTTGTTGAGACATTGGATTTTTCCAAACGGGCGATTCAGATGTAGAAGGTAGACTGCTTGCGTTTGAAGCAGAACTCATACGTTTATCTCTGCAACAGAACAGAAATAAGAAGAATTTATAGTATAAAGCAAAATATAGAAAATACAATTAAAAAGAATATAATACTAATAAATATTAAATTTGATTATTGATTGATGTTTGATTGAATTAATGCAAAAAGCAAAACAGATTTTTTCTTTAGAATTTTCTATTGATTTTATTATTATTATTAATATTATTATGAATTTATCAGTGACTTGACTTGACTTACTTGTAACCAGTATGAGCGGCGAGACTTTTAAAAACATCATCCACCTGACTATAGAATTTCCAAGTGCTTATGATGCCTGTTGTCTCAAATGTTTTTTGTTCCTGACGATAACGTTGCGTTAAATTATTTACTTTGAAATGTACTTCCAATGCTGTCACGGGTACTCCTAAGGCAGTTAACTGCTTTGCCATTGCCACATAGAGATGGCCATTACGTTTAATTGTGCGCAATTCATAGGCGCAAACTTTCCATAATTTAATCAATTCAAGAACACCACTATCCTCCCATTGTCGACGTTTTTTGTTGAATTTTTCATACTACAACAAGGAATACAAAAAAACAAAAATATAAAAAATTTTGCCAAAAAAATAAAAAAAAATGGGATTTATTTAATCAAATCTATATAAAAATATATATTAATGCAGGTGTTCATGCATTCATTCAGGTCAAATCAGGTCAGATTAGTCAGTGAGTGTATTTTTAGTAGTATTTCTTTAGAATTATTGTACTTACAGGCATCTCACATGGGTCTCACAGTCGTCAAAGTATTGCCCAACAAACTCCTTGCATGAACAAAGTCAATGCGGTACCAATACATGGAGCGTTTTGTTTTCTAAATTATCATTACAAAAGGTTCAAAAGCTGAAAGAAAATAGAACAGAAATGATATATGTAAGTAAAATAGTAAATGATATAAATTATGTAATTACATATTAGATTATTACAAGAAATAAAAAGGATAAACCTAGTTCAAAATTTTGTTGTAGAAAAGTAAATTTCATTAATATTTTTTCTTTATGAAACATGATCTCAGATCAACTATACATTAGAAGATTACTTGGTACTCTCTTAAAGGGCTTCCTATTTAGAACTATAGTCAGTTAGTCAATGGTTTATCTAATAAAATCTAAGACTATTTAAATCTCAAAGGTCTTTAGATTAGATTAAGTATTCCCTTATTTCTATGATTGTTTTTTATGAGTAATTAAAAGATCTTAAAGTGGCTACGTATTTGGAGCAATATGTAGGGATCTAGTTGCCTTATGTAGGTACAAATTTGGAACATCTAAACTCTCCAATGAAATATACAAAGGTCAGTAGTGGTTTCTATCTAAAAAAGGTTCTTTTCAAAGTTGTTTCTTCATAGTTGTTTTACATATCTGATTATTGAAAACGATATTTAATTGTCTATAGTTTACTTCATAATAAATTTAGAATATCCGAGCTTTCCATGGAAACATACAAGGTTCACTAGTAGTGACATTTATCTAAGCCTCTTTTAATTTCAAATTTGAAGTATTTTCTGTTCGTGGTTAAGAGGCAGTGCTCCAAAGCTGTATTCCATAAGTCCACACCGGATATTAGAAGTGATTTTTCAGATGTCTTATATCTAAGACTCTTAAGATCATCATTAGAACCCTAGATCAATATTAATTTCATCCAAACTCTTCAATGAAACATGCAAAGTTCTTTTTACAACTCTAAACTCAATTTTCAAAAGTTTTCTATTAAAAAATTCAATAATTTATGATCATAATTAACTTAGAGGTTTAGGGTTTGATAATTCTAAAGACTAAATGCCCCAAGAAGTCTCTTATATCATCACTAAGTTCAAATTTGGAAAATTCTTAGTAATTTCTATGGATGATGTCCATTGAGTTCTGTTAGAAACTGACTTTTGAGAGCATTTTTCATTAGATAAAATAATAAGTTTGGAACATCTAAACTCTTTCAGAAGTGGCTTATATGTTTTCCGATCTCCGTGGTCAAATTTAAAGACTTTTCTTAGATAATTCATAAAGATTAGGGTTAATCTTGTGAAAGTCTTCAATAAAATTACGAAAATAGAGCAACCCTTGTATATCGAAGACTGTTAGATCATCACTTAATTCAAGCTTATCAAATGTTCTGTAATTTCTTATGCAAGATGTCCATTTTTAACTTGGTCAAGACTCTTAGATCATCACTAAGTTCATATTTATCATATATTCTATAATTTCTTTTCCAATATGTCAATATACAAATTGGATATCTCTCACTTTCTTCTGGTTTAGAGCGATTTCCATTTGTATAAATTGTTTTATCCATAAAACTAAATCAAGCAAAAGGTTCTAAGATCTCTAATACTAAATTTGGATGGTTTGTTATCATTGCAATAATAATAATATTAGTATATAGTGGACAAAATTTATTCATTTCCTCCCTAGATTTAAAGTTCATTCAAAAGTCAAGCCACTTGCCTGTTTTTGTAGGCCCTAGAACTAAACTAAAGCTGACTTCCAGCATTAATAGCCTTGGAAACTACTCTAACTTGGATTTTATTTATATAAAGCTACTACTACTACTACACTCTACTGTACATTTGTGGTCATTTCTATTTTCTTTATATATCCTTGATTATACAGATTTTCAAATTTTCCATTGAATATATTTTCTCTTCCATTTTCCTAAAAATACAATTTCTTTTTCGTTATAAAGAAAAATGTACATTTTATCCCTTGTTTTCCTTGTGTACGTTTGTAATCTTGATTTTTGTATCTTAATAGCTGTAATTAGGATACAGACAACATTGGAAGAACCAACGAATCAAGTCACAGAAGAGCCAAGCCAAGTCATGTCAGTAGTCAGTCAGTCAAAAAAGAAGGGAGTTTTTCATATTGCTTCTTTTTTTTTCCTTTTGGAGAGTTTTTATGAAGGCAATTTAATAAGAGAATGAATATTATTCTATAGGATTTTGGAAATTAATGTAAATAATAAAATAATTGATGAACAAAATAGATGAATGAAAAACAATTATTGGATTTTATATTATTTTCAAGTCCCCAAGAGAGAGAGAGAGAGAGAATTTTGATGGAATAAATTTTTAGTTTAAAATTATATTTTATTATTTCAATTTAATATTTTCCCATTTATAATTTTATCATTCTTTATAAAATCATGAATAAAAATTCATATTGAGTTGCCAATTGGATGAAAACTAAGATAAAAGAGCGACGAAGAGCAGAGAGAAACGAAGAGAGAGCGCAACAATTTGCGCGCACAATATAAAAACCAAAAACACAAGCGCACATACACACAGAACGCACACATAATAAGAAAACTTCTCTCTCTCGAAGAGAGCAAGAAAACGGAAAAAATATAAATAGCGCTCTCACATGATGATAATTACTTATAATTAATTGTAATTATAGATTTCGAATGATCATTAAAATTGTAAAGTAATTACAGAAAAACGAGCGGCCCGGCAAAACTTTTACTCTCTCTCTCTCTCTATCGCATACGTATCCAACACACACTCGCACACGAAATCACTCACTCACTCACTCATTCATTCTCAATAATTGAAACAACACAAACAAATTTGGCAAATATTTATCTCATCATCATCATCATAATCATCGAAGAAATAAATAACAAATCTACCTTTTGTAAACAAAAGCGCAAAGTGTTTATTAAATTGCACTTGAATTTGATATTTTCTTCTTCATCAAAAACTAAATCAAGTTTTTCCTTCTTTCGGATTTCGGTTTTTTTTTTTTGTTTCCTTCTTTTTTCTTATGTGTAATGGGGTTTTTTTTTCAGCATAAATCAAAGGCGCAACTCGGAAGAGAACACAGATATCTGCTGCTGCTACTGCTCCACTATTATTTGGTGTACACGCGCGACTGTGTCTAAAAATGAACTGAAGCAGTATTTCAAGTATACAAAATACGTTCGTAGTCAACTATAACACACCGCCGTAACCACCCGTCCCCATCTAAAATACAGAAAAAATATATACACACTCATATATACATTGTTATACATATAGATATATATACATATATGTAAGTATATATAGATACAACACAATATGAAACGCAAACGGCACAACCAGCAACGACGACTGCGACGACGACGATGATGATGGTGATGGCAAGCAAAATCAAGCAAGGCAGCGCACTAGAAGAAGAAGCACCAGTAGATATACTAGCAGTCACAATCAAAGAGTCACAAACTGAATGAGTGAGTGAGTGAATGAGAGAACAAGTAGTAACCATGCTAACCAGAGAGTGAATGAGCGAGTAAGCGAGCGAACCTCTTTAAGTAGCTCATAGACGTCAAATATTATTATTGTGACCAATGTAAGCCATAATGTAAGCCAAAGGCCAGTGGTTTTTATTAGTTTATTTGTTTTTTTAATATAATTAAATTTTATAAATAAAAATGTATACAACAAAAACAGTTCAACTTTTGCTAAAAACGAGTAGTATGTTCTGTGTGCTTAGTACTAAAACAGAATTGAGTGCAGAAAATAAAAAGTAATCTTAAAACTGATCAGTACATGGATGACATGCAACTTTGTGTGTAGTAAGCTGCTTCAGCTCAAATAATAAAATTATTTAATGGTATGAAAGCCAATTGATGCGACATATTGTTAAAGCACCCTAAAACTAGGTGAAGAAAATATATATGAAACCTATTAAAGTTTCGTAAAATCAAATCCCATTCAATAATAATAATAATAGGTAAGAAATAGTCATTGTGGTGAAGAAATTCTTAAAAGGAAAAGAAATGGGATGCAAATTTAGTAGTATATTTAAATATGTAGAAATATTTTTTAAAATGTATAGAATCATAGTTGTTACTACCAGATAAAATATTGCCACAATATTCCCATCAAACATATTTGCCAATTGTTTGTTATACTGTACGTCTAAGAGCCGCTTAAAGAAGATGCGCCAATAACACGACCAACAACAATTATACATACACACACTTTCATTCACTCACTCACTCACTCATACACACAAATCACTTGCTGCGTCGCTAAAGCAACCCAAAGTCACCTCCCCCACCCCCAGGCCCCTTTCTAAAAGATGTAAAAAGGAGATAGTTACTTGCTGTGGATGGATTCGATGGATTTTTTTCACGTCTTCTCTGCTTCTTGTTCTTCTTTTGCCTCCTTGTTTCTTTTACACATACATACACATTTGATTGCTTTTCTTTGCCTTCTTCTTCTTCGCACATTCGTATGTAACTTTTTTTTTTTTTTTTTTTTAAGATTTGCTTCTCCCACTCGTTGCAATTTTTTTCCACACTACATATAAAAATTCTTCTTTTCTTTCAACTTCACAAATTTTCTACTCTTCTTTTTCTTGTTCTTTCATTTCATGTCTTTTCATGTTTTTTTTCTTAATGAATTTTTTCAATACGCACTTTTTTTTATTGTTTTTGTTATTATTGCAGCACAAATCGCAATGCACAGCGCGCAACAATAACTTAATAATTAATAAAATATGCTGAAGGCAATAATGACGACGATGACGATGATTCGATTGTTGAAGATGATGATGTCTCCGCTGCTGCTATTAATGATGCTTCTGTTCCTGCTTAAATGATGTAATTATCGACAAAGAGAACGAATTTCGTTTTGGGCTGCGCGCAGCTTGAAAGAAGAACAACGAACGACTGAACAACGTCATTATGAAGAAGGTGGCAAGTGCAAGGCTTCGGTTATACTTTTCAACGCAGTGTTGCCACCTGACATGAAATAATGGCAACGCTTGTCATGTAAAGAATGAAAAAAATCATTAAGAAAAACGTCGCCACCTTCGACCCCACAAAAGAGACAAGCACCAACCATTTTGAAACAAAACGATTGTTTGCTTCTATATACAATATGATATAAGATACTTCTTATTTATTGTGTTTCTGTATCCAAACACCAAACACCCTCTAAAAAGCCTCGCCCACCAATATGTACACATATACAGAGATGTACATACATACATACTTATGTGTGCGTGTATATACATAGTATTCATTTGATATGTTTGTTTGTCGTTTGTACAACGTAGTATGAATAATGAGTTTTCCGCCTGCGAAATTATAACTTTGAGCGCCGTCGTTGTAGTCGATTGCATGCAATTTATCTTATGTAGCCATCATTATCATCAAAAACTGAGAACGTAACAAACAACGAACGAAGAAACGCTCGTTAAGGCCAACAACAACAACAACAATAGCAACAAACACAATCAAAGGCAAACGCATTATCATCGTCAACAACAACGAGGCATCAGAAGCAGCAGCTCCACCACTCTTCTGATGGCATTTGATGGTGGTTGATTTTATATTTTATTGTTGTTGTTGGAGGAGCCAAAACACACGTATGCTCACTCACTCACTCGGTCGGTCGACACACACGCACACATACATACTCATGCGCATTTGCCGGTCATCATCATTAGGTTGTGAAACTCTCCTCTCCTCTCTCCGCTCTTAAACCAATTTTCCTAGCTAAACGAAAACGTCATTAGCGCAAACGAAAATAATAACAACGAAAAAATGATAATGTTTCTCTGTCGGCATCAGCGTCGGCATCGACGTCTTTGGTAATCATCATTATTAAAATGACACGAAAAAAGTATGGAAAAAAAAAGAGCAGAGCGGTTGCCACTGACATCGCCTTCGTCGCCACAACAAAACGCAACACACACAACAAAACAAAACAAAATCAAAGCTCATCATGCTTAATTTACATTGTTCCTACTACTTACTACTACTACTACTCTTGCTATGTGCATATGTTTGTTTGTTTGTTTGTATGTATGCCACAATATGAACTTAGTATTTACTCCACAATAACATCTGAGCGATGATGTTCGTTTGTTCGCTTGGCGCGAAGAGACTATTGAATGAATTGTAGATTTTAGTTCAATTATAAACAACGCTAAGATCAAGATTAGTTACGACAAACACATTATGCTCTGCTAAATGATCATATCAATATTAAAATATTAAATTTGAATGATGTACATACATACATAAGTACATATTTCTTAATAGTAGTCATTTTAAATGAATTCTAATGATGCAAAACTATAATGAGTTTTTCCACAAAAAATTAATATCATTTTCAAGAATTTTTATGTCTCTTTGATTTAATTATTTAATTATAAGAGAAAGGCAAATATTTATGATAATAATTTTTATTTAAATGTTATCAAGTTACGCTATATCATACAATACCAAAATCTTCTAATTTATGAAAAAGAAGTTGGGTTATTTCAAAGAAATAATATACCCATAATTGTTTAGATCTGGGGATCGCAAAGTCCAGTCAAAAGTGTTAACAGAGCAATGAAATAAGAATCTGGAATCATATGGTGATTGATGTGGATCCCTACATTATTTCTCACAAAATCATAAGGACTTTTTATTTAGTCTTGCAGGAAGAGTGGGGAACTATTGTCCAACTCCTATACATGGTTTCAATTTAGATTACCCAGATGATTTTCGCATCATTGGAAATGGTAATTTACCATTATTTATTTACCAACAGAACTTTTTTAGTTAAATCGAAGGCTACAATAAGCCGCAGTTTCAAGGTGTCTAGATTCCAGCGTTCCCTAGTCTATTTATTTGTAATCAAACAAGAAAAAAAAAAGATTAATTTCGGCTATACCAAAATTTTCATACTTTTCATGCGAAGTTATCATACTCTAAGTTAAGCGTAGAGTCAGTACACAGTATGTACAGCATTACAACACTGAGACCGAAATATTTGTATGGGAGCTATACGATCCAGTAACTTGCATGGTGGAGTTAGGTTAGAAACTTATAGTCTCCAAATTGCAGTTCGATAGTACAAAAAGCAAAACAGTTTTTCTAATAAGAACCTGAATTTTAATAGGGAGTTTGTATGGGAGGAACCCCTAGTGGTCCGATTAATCTGACGTAGATGTCTCGTCAAGCTGATCAAGAATACTTCTAAGTATATATGTATATACTTTACGGGGTCTCCGATGTCTCCTTCAGTCTGTTCCAAACCTCATGACAAACTTTTAAAACTATTCACTGAATGAAGAGTATAAAAATACTTCACCTTCTTCTTAAATGAAAGATGTATTATATATTTAAATTTTGATGAGGTCAATAACTGACCTCTAAAATCTTAACACCTAACTTTTATAGAAATATGTAGTTCGTGACTAAAAGATTTGACACCAATTTTGATATGTTTAAGTCGGAACATAGTCAGTTTTTAAAGAAAGTAGTATAGTATTTCAATGGGTTCCATAATTTCTGGTATATAATTCCCATAATATTGGGGATAAAGGCAAAAAACATGAGGAGATTTGTGTTTGCCTATATCATTTCGATAAACACTTAAATAAGAGCAAGAAACATGGTGTACTATGGTCATTCTAAATTCTGCCTATCTGCAAATGGGATCAATACATGCTATGTATTTTAAGAGGATCTATAACATTTTCCTATGATAAGTTTTATATATTTGATAGAATAAATTTGAATTTGTTTCCAAAATAATCCTCATTTTCTTCACTTAAATCATTTGAAAAAAATTTGATTACTTCTTTTATTATAGTTTATTATTGTAATTCTAAACACTAATTTTGGGTTATTATGATGACATGGTTATTTTGCAAACTAAAATACACACAATTTCAATGATTGGCCAAATCTGGCAAGGCACATAGATTAAATGGTGAACCCGGTATGTGTTCTTCACCCCATTTCACTGCCAACAGATAATGGCCAGCATCTTGTACACGATATGTGACACCATAGATCTGACGACCCAGATGCCGTATAACAACCTCATCACATTGACCCTGTGGACCTAATATGCCCACAAATAGGATATTATTACCGGCAGCAGTGCCATCCACAGTGAATTCATTGTTGGCGTTTAGTTGTAGTTGTGTTAGACCCAAGCCCCGAGCTATGACACGCGTTGCATCCGACAAAAAATTTGGTACTATGTACAATATTTAAACAATCCATTAAATGTTTGTTGTTTGTAGTATTCTGTTTAAAAATTCTTTCTTACTTACATATTACTTCTTGGGGTGTTCGAGCAATTGTCTCTCCTCCATTGACTGTGACAATAATATATGGTGATTTGGGTAGTTCTACACTATTGCACTTAATGTGCACTTTATAGAGACCCGCTTCGATGACTTGAAATTTGACTTGAAAACGTTCAGGATCAAGTACATCTAAGGGCACAACACTTAAAACTCCATTTGGACTCTCTAATTTAACCTCAAAATTTCCACGTACACCATTTCTTTTGATAATGAAATCGACTTCTGTATTTAAACGTAAAGCGCCGCTTGGAAAATGTAACAATTGCACTTTACTGGCATCTGTCAGTTCCGGCGCTATAAAGACATGTGGATTTTCAGTGGGATAGGCATCTGTAATGACAACAACATTGAATTGAATGAATTTTATTGAATAATAAATGTAAACACAACCGCGCCCATGAGTTCAATTACAATAGTTTGTTCGCACTTCTTTTCTTTTTGGAGACTCACCCGCGTCTGGCGTTCGTTGATATTTTCCAAAAATACAAATATTATTTGATGATTCTGGAGAACTGCGACCCTGCGGTCCGCCAGAGGCATTGCCACTCATGTGGTTAGTGGCATTTGTGGTATTCAATCGTATTTCCTGCGACACTTTATACATCTTCCTTCTTTCCAAAGCAATGCGTTGCGTTGATGATGTCGTTCGTGTTTTGTTATGATTTTTTTTTTTTATACAAAATTTTCCTTACTTTTCCGGCATTAAAATATTGCAATTTATTTTTAAAACACACAACGACGCTAATCAACAATGTTGTTGAACGTTGTCGCTCAACTAAAAAATCATCTCCTTCAACGATCAAAAAACGCTCGAATTCATTTCAATATTTTTATTTTTGTTTTCTTCCCTCACTAAAACAAACTAAAAACAAAATGTTTATTTTCGAGCATGTGTGCGCTCGCACTGCCAGCCAAGAGATCTTAGATCTCTTGAGATAATCCATCCACTTGAAGTGAGTTTGTTGAGTGACTCATCGCATCATCTTCAATGTTGGCATCTCCAACATCATCATCATCATTATACATACATATGTATATTGAAGCAATTCGGGCATTGAGCCAAGTGCTGCTTCTACTTGTATGAATGCGTCAGTCAAAAACAAAATGATATTCAATATAAAATCAAAGTGGAGGTTCATGTTCTTGAGATTGATGATGGGGAGATTTGTTTTTAATTAATCTTTTTTTTTTTTTTTTTTTTTTTGATATTTAAAAAATCTTTTGAGATAACCATGAAATTTTAAAATTGTGTGTTGTATTACAGGATCGATAAGGCTCTCAACTATTATAGACTTTAATGCCACTTTGAATTGTTAAAAACTATGAGGAAGAGCTAAGAAATGAAACCCATAGGTCATGGCTATGGTTATGCAGTTTATTGATGTATCTATCAGACAATCTACTTATTTTATCTCTGAGGAATGGCACTTCCTGCGTATAGACTTTATAGATTGGCATCCTTGTAATATCTTTAAAACTTCCTTATAGAGTTAAATTTTGCTTACTAAGCTAAGGTGAGATCTTGGTCCAAGACACTACATCATTGCTTGATTCAAGTTTGTGAAACCATGGCCCACCGTTCCTATTGAAATGCATTCATTTCTAACTAAACGAAGAATGAAGTTTGTATTAAGTAGATTTGTGCCTGCCTGAGCTGAGACTGAAAGTATTGGCTAACCAAGACAAATCGTTTGCTTGAAAAATTTGAAAATTCATTTTATAATTTAAATGTTGTACAGCTCAAGGACAAACATCTATCCCGTCCAAGACAATCACTCACTGGAAATGATGACATTACGAAGGACAGAGACCTATTTATTTATCAGGAGAACGTATCAAAGCAAACGAGCCACTGTCATCAACAAACAAATTGCTTTTTAATCCATTAATCGATTCATATATCATTTTATAATCCTACCTAAGCAACATCCTCAGTTAGGATTGCTATAATTCAATTTCATTATGCTGGACCTCACAGTTTACTTTGTCTTGTCCTTTGGGAGATCGAAAACTATTGCAGTTGCAGATATCATCAACAAATCTGTAAGAATTCAGATTTCAGCTGCAACCAAAAATCATGCAATAAATAATGAAAAATCTCACAACTGAGTTTCAACAGACAATTTTCCATTGCTTCAGCCATTTTTCGATTATACAAATTTGTTCTTGCAGGTGCAGCGATAATTAATAAATAATACAAATTTTCTTCAATTTCTGTTTGTTTTTGCATCATACAATTTAATAGATAGAATTTTATATTTATAGACATTTTAAGACAAATAATAATGTTTTTTTTTTGAGAGGGGAGAGATATTTTTTATCGTATAATTCAAGTTCAAATATAAATTTCTCTCATCTATATAAATAAACACCAATAGAAATGAAATGGAAAAAAGAAATTAAGATTTAATATACAGGAATCATTCATTAATTAATCTTGTCTAATAACAATATGAATGTGTGTGTGTGTGTGTGTATTGATATTAGAATTAAAAATACTAAAAAAGAAAACAAAGAAATCCTAATAAAATTCTCAACTTTTGTTTTGTAGCCCATCCAGAAAATCGTTTCATTTTGGAGGGTTTGAACAATTTCAATCTTATTTTTTAACGAATTTATAATTCTCATGTCTATTTTTACTGAATCATCTATCATCCATAAATAAAATAATTTATTATAGATCTTAAATTATAACAGAAACTATTTATTTATGGATTGATTCATCATTCAATTGTTGAATAGACTTCGCACTCTTTTTACTTAAAAATTAAAGAATTTCCAGTGCACGCAAAAACCATATGAGATTTTTGCATGGCACACGATTTTATCCTATTGCAGCGGTTATTAATTCAGCGACATCTTGATCTGTTGTGCGCACAGTTAGATTTAATGTCACACCATCGGATAAGGCAAGCTTAGCTCGTACCAGCACCTCTACGCCGCCTCTAAAAGTGCCTAGAAATGAAGAGAGAGGATAGATTTTTAATGGCATAGAACATGTTAATATGGGTTAACTTACCGGAACAAAGTAAGGTATGTAAGTGTTGACCATCGGGTACTTTTTCAGATAGATTCGCTGGTGCCAAACCAAAGATTTTTATTATTGTATTAACAGCATCTTGTAGTGTGCTAACAGCAGACAGCACAAAGGTATCTTAGCTTCAAGCCAATCTAAAATTTTGTAATATAAGACAAGTATATAAAGTTAGTTATAGAGTTCTTTTTAAAGAAACCAATTCACCAATTGATATAAATAATTTGTTTTTGAATTTAGGTTTTTATGGGATTCAGTCAACGAAGCTGCATATTCCACGCTACATATTAGTAACATTTGTTTCTCCAATTCGGAAAAATGAGCGGTATATTTAGGAAAAAACATTTTATCACATCACTTCTAATGAAGTTGAACGGACTCTTCATTTGTTTTTGAAAACGATTCAAGGGTGAAAAAGGTGTTACAATTTAAAATAAGACAAAATAGATTCCATCAGAATGGATTTGTGAGTCGAGTCTGTAAAAAATGGGCCAAGTTCGAGTCAGACTCGTAGACGGAGTGTTCCGTACCAGATTGGGGTTTGTATGGGAGGTACTCCCCACAGTGGTCCGATTTGATTGATTCCAACAAATGTAACGCGCCTATATCAGAAACTTACAGTATCTAAATTTCAGTTCGATAATACAAAAAACAAAAAAGTTTTTCGAATAAGAACCTAAATTTTAATGCTGGGTTTGTTTGGGAGGTACTCCTCCTAGTGGTCCGATTTGACTAATTCCAACAAATGTAACGCGCCTATATCAGAAACTTATAGTGTCTAAATTTCAGTTCAAAAAACAAAAAAGTTTTTCGAATAAGAACCTGAATTTTAATGGTGGGTTTGTATGGGACGTACCCCTCATAGTAGGCCGATTTGGCTGATTCCAACAGATGTGCAGCGCCTATATCTATAGAAACTTATAGTATCTAAATTTCAGTTCGATAGAACAAAAAACAAAAAAGTTTTTCTAATAAGAACCTGAATTTTAATGGGGGTATGGGGGGGCATGGGAGGTACCCTTCCTAGTAATCCGATCAAACTGAAATTTCGACAATATAAGTTTTTGCTGTATAGCCACCAACCATCCTAATTTCAAGATCGTGGGATTACTTGATCGTGTAGCTGCCATACAAACCAAAATGTTTCTTGTATGGAGACCCCTTTAGATTTTTGAAAATATGGCCACAAATTACATATTTGTAGAGTCCATTGTATGAATGAATAAATCTTACCCTCTGAGTCTGCAGCATCCCATGCAACTTGGAAATTATTCTTTTTCGTTTTCAATATTTGATCGGCAACTGTAATTTCCAAATCTTCCAGCATATATTCATCATCATAACCTTCTTCAGAATCTGGTTCACCTGTATTGGGATCGCAATCTTTGACTACGAAACGTAAAGTGACGCCAAATGTTGCTGCAATTGTCAAAGAATGTTAAGACTCTTGTGCTGCTTGTTTATAGACTACAGATTGTTTACCTATGGAACTGGCGGCATCTGGCGGGAATGCAACAATGACAAATGTCGTTGATAATTCATTATAGGGCATCTTTTGACATGGTATTACCGCACATGTTGTATAACCATCCGGTAGTGCCAGCTCAACACGTACATTCTCCAAGAATTGATCCGATAAAGTATTCAAGCAATCAAACTAAATCAGGAATTAATGGAATTGTAATGGCATGTCAAATTCATATCATTCAATCTTCTTACCTGGAACACCACATGTTGTGCAAATATATGTTTAATGCATTGCACTGTGTACTCGGTTTCACTTTCGGTCAATTGCATTGGAGGTGTTGTGCGATGTATGGGGCCAAGTATTTGGATACCCGGCAATTGTGCCAATCGAGCAGCGCTCTCCTCTTCACGTGTAATCTTCGGTATGCGTGGTGCACTATTAGTGACCAGCATGACATCGTTATTAACTTCCGGCTTAACAATTGCTGCCTTGGGCACAATTCCCAAATCAAAGCGAACACTTAATTCGCCATTCAAATGATCGGTTAAAGCCTTTTCCAGCAAAGCCAATGAACAATTCTCACGCTCAATGATGTAGTTTTTATAGAGTTCCGGTTTTGTGGTATTCAAAATGTTCAAATAATATGTGGCACGATCGCGTACCTCATCATCGGGATCCATTTGACAACGACCAAGTAGAACTAGAATGTTCTCCAAAAGTGCTGGACAAGAGGCACCAAATTGTGCGAGTGCTGTGACAGCAGCAGCACGCACAATTGGACTCTCGAGTATGACGCGATTGTAAATGAAGCGTATATACTTTGATGGTGTAGCAGCATGTGGTCCCTCCTTGCCAAGCAAATGTAGAATGCGAACAGCCAATGAAACATGTTCACAATCCTCAATGAATTCACAAAGATGTGATAGACCCGATTCCTTGGCATCGGCGTTTTCTTCAATTATCGTTATAATAGTGTCCACAATTGATGTCTTGTACTCCAAGCCGCCTTCCTCCCGCAACATGCCACTCAGGAAATTCATGAGCACGGTATGCTTACGTGGATATTTTGTGCAGAGAGCACAAATAGCTTGGACCACAACAACTTTGAATTCATCAGAAATTTCAGCAACAAATGATGAAATTTGTTTCATTAAACGCTCAACTGATGACTCAGCGCCAGTCTTGAGCAACGTGGTAATGGCCAGTGTGGCAACAGAACGATTAGAATCAGTTATGAGACCTTCCAAATCCAAATTGCATGTAGTCACGGCAGCTGGATGTGTCATGGCAACCTTATTAAGAGTGCGTACTGCAGCAAAACGTAGAGGAGCCCTTGGCGAACTACAGAATAGTTGAAGTATGGAGAATGCCGGCGAAAGGACACGGGCATTTGTATTCTTAAGATTGACAATAGCATGGGCTGCTTCATAGATTGCCATTTCGTTCTTGTGACGCAAACAGGATTCAATGAAGGTGAATAGTGGTGAGTCAGAAAGCTCCTCCGATGGTATATTCTCTTCTTCAATCAGTTTGCAAGCAATGCGTATCTATGGATATAATGGAAAAAGATTAAAATATGCTTAATTTTGGTGTGATAAATTGAATAAGAATTTTAACTCACCAACATGCATACAGCATAAGGACTCTTCAATGAGTTCCGTGTCAATTTGTTGACCAATTTCGAAACAGCCAAACGATCTGATTTACGTATGTGATAGAGCAAACCCAATGCATGATATTGAACCATAATGTTATCGCTATTGAGAGCCTCCTGAGCTTCATTGGCCCAACGCTTGACCACATCTCCAGCTGTGCTAGCCAAACGTAAAGAACTGACAAGGGCAGCACATGAAACCGCAGCATTCTTATCCACAATACATTGTTTCATATAACGTTCAACTGCTTGTAACATCGTGTGATCTGTAATACTGCACAGAGCGCGTATAGCAGCAGCCCGATATAAATCTTCTTTGCCAGTCATATCTTTGGTCAAAGAGCTTGTAACAATGATAACATCTTCGGCTGTGGTGCTTAATTCTTTGATTCCCAAGTAGACCATGCGTCTTAGGACAACATCCTTGGATTGGAATAGTTTTGTCATGGCAAAGAAACAATCGGTTGCTTCGCGTGCCACCAGCTGCTCGCCCTGATTGATCAGGTAGAGAATCTTGGTCAATATTGTTATGCATTTCCGGGCATTCACTGGCGTCTCATTAAACGTGCGACACTCTTGCAGTACCTGATGTCTTCTCCAAATTCTGATAGATGTTGACTGGTCCTGTTTGTTTATTGATTGTTCGAAAATATTTCATTTTTCACCAAATTTGGAAGCATTGAAAGTAAATTTAATAAATTTTTAACTCAATTTTTTGATTATTATTTGAGGTGTTTGTGTTTTTAATTAGATGATTGTTGGATCAATTGAGAGGGCGGCAGTGGGTCGTATGTTTAGTGGTAATGCCAGCGGTGCACTCACTACAAATCGCTGCAGCCGCTTTACTTTGTCTTTTTTGCTGACGGCACAAATTGTGTTCTGTGTTAGTTGGCTTAAATTTGATTACTTACCCTCTTCCTCATCATCTTTTTCACGTCGGAATGAACCCATGGCAAGTTGATCTTATCAATTACAAGATGAATAAATTAAATGGAATTGAATTGTTTTGTCTTTTTACCAAAAAGATTTTGGATTTTCTTTGGGTGGAAGCAAAAAAAAATTACACGTCACAATCCATGCAAGAAGAAGCACACACACTTGTCCAATTATCAGTACTGAACATTGCTGAAAGTTGACGATATGGCAACACTGTTCAACACACTCTCAGCTGATGGTGCCAAGCAATGGGAAAGAAGAAGAAGACAAGGTAAACGTTTTTGTGCATTTTTGGTAAACTATTTATAAATTTTAATAAAACAAGCGATTGCAAATCATATGAATAGAATAATATTGTTGGAATATTGGAAACTTAAGGGGAATATCGAATAGATATGCATTCCAGGACGCGTTCGCGTAGTCCAAGCAAATTGAAAGACCGACGCCACCGGCAAAATGATTTTTATGAACAAAAAGCAATTCGCTTAAGGCATGAAACAGCACGGCATCGTTCCAGATCATACTCCTCTACAGAAAGGCGAAGACAATCACCTCCACAATCTAACAGACGCAGATCTAGATCACGTTCTCTTAGTAAAAGACGTAAGTCAAATTCCAATGATAGACGACGAGAAAGCAATAGGAGTCGTTCCCCTGTTAGACAGCAAAATAGGAGGAATAGGAGTCGCTCTCCAGTCAGACGCCAAGAAAGAATTATAAGTCGCTCTCCAGTCAGACGTCAAGAAAGAAATAAAAGTCGCTCTCCAATCAGACGTCAAGAAAGATATACAAGTCGGTCTCCAGTCAGACGTCAAGAAAGAAACAAAAGTCGATCTCCAGACAGACGTCAAGAAAGAAATAAAAGTCGCTCTCCACTCAAACGTCGTGAAATAGAGAGAACTCATTCTAGACATGAGGAACCTCATCGGCGGCGTCGCAAATCTAGTTCGTCAAGTGACAACAGTTCGAGCAGCACCAGCAGCAGTCAGAGCAGATTAAATAGAAAAACTAGTGACGGAAATCTCCCACCGCCCAAAAAAGATGTTGAACGCTGGCCCAACGATAAATATCAAGAACATAGACATGGTGGGGGTGGTGGTGGTGGTGGTGGTAGAACAACCACTAATAATCCTTTTAGAGGTCCTGGTAGTGGTGCACGTTTTGAAGATGCTGATAGCCATGGAAAACAAAACTATCGTAATAGTGGCGGTGGTGGTGGCGGCCACAATCGCCGAGCTGCTAGTTGTGATTCAGAGGCCGTGAATGCCAGACGTGCCCAGCGTGAGAAGATTGGTGAAGAAGGCGTACCAGATGTTTGGAATTCCAGTCCAGACCAACGTGACGAAGATGATGATGATGTGCAAATGGTTTCGGGTAGTTACAAAGGACCCAAAAAGAAGAAAGATAAAAAGAAATCTTCAAAGAAGTCATCGAAGAAAAAGAAGGCAACCAAAAAGAAGAAAGGAAAATCCAACAAAGCAGCAAATAATTCATCTCACTCAAGTTCATGTTCATCCAGTTCAGATTCATCAAGCGATTCAAGCTCAAATAGTGAGGATTCAAGTAGCGTTGAAGATGAAAACGGTAAAGAAATTTGGCTCGAAAAGACAGCAGATGCAAAGAAGTCAAAGAAAAAGAGCAAGAAATTGAAAAAAGATAAGAAAAAGAAAAGTAAAAAGAAGAAGAGGCGTCATGATAACGAACGTCGTGGTAGAGAAAGCAAGAGAAGAGCTAAATCTGATGAAGCCAACAATGATGATGACTTTGGACCATCTGTGCGTACCACAAGTGGCCTTAATCAGAAGGACTTTGGTCGAGCTTTGCTACCGGGCGAAGGTGCTGCCATGGCAGCTTATATAGCCGAAGGCAAGCGTATACCACGTCGTGGTGAAATTGGCTTAACTTCAGAGGAAATTGCCAACTTTGAACAGGTGGGTTATGTCATGAGCGGCAGTCGGCATCGTCGCATGGAAGCTGTTCGTATACGTAAGGAAAATCAAATTTATTCAGCTGATGAGAAACGTGCGCTGGCTATGTTCAGCAAAGAAGAACGACAGAAGCGTGAGAACAAAATATTGACACAGTTCAAGGATATGATTAACTCAAAATTGCAAGCAAAAGAGAAGAAGTAAGAAATCAAAAAAGAAGATTTAATGTATTATAATAATGTTTATAATAGAAATGAGAATGCAGTTTAATAAAATTTTGTAAAACAAAAGTGATTGTCAACTTTTTTCATTCTTTACCAAAACACCGAGATCATCGTGAAGGGAAAGAAATCACGATCAGGATTCAAAGGAACTATAACAACTAATGAGTTGATCAATGACAAAAGCGGGAAAAGGAGAAGACTCCATATATGATATTATATTTCAATTCATAGACTTCAGTTCTCTTTGCAAAATTTAACAAGGTTGTATAGACACACACTGCATTTATTTTGATTTTGACTCAAACTCATATTCTTACGTTTAATGAATCATTTTTCCGTTTTCATCTTCAGATACAAAAGCTCTTAAGAATCATGATCATCTGAGAGGAATTGAGAATGCATTAGCATTACCCATTAGCATAATAGAATTGTGTTAGGAATCGTCAAAACCTGTGGTGACCTCGGCTTAGTAAAGATGCTACTCCATCCAATTTGAATTTGAAATCATTCGTATCTCCCGGTGGTATTATTATATCTAGTTGTATGTTAAGAAGGAACATCAATTTGAGATTGTAATTTATTCCAAACTGTTACTGCTTGGTGGAGGTTCAGATAATCGAAGTCGAATTGTATTAATGAGTGTAAAGATTCCAGTAGAGGTTACCTCAAAATGACAGAGTTTGGCGAAATAATGAAAGCGCTAATCTATGCAAGGAATGCGTTTTGATAGTAATAATACATAAGTAGCGTGAATCTAAATGTGTTTAATGATATTTATTTTTTATAAATTCCAAGATAAGACTTTACAGATAAATATTATTTATTTAGTGTTCTTACATAAAAACTTTATACGTGAAAACCTTAACATTGTTAGTTCAAGTAGATCAGTCTTCTTCAATCAGAAATACACATGTGATGAGTCTTGTTGTTAGTTGGACTTTGAAGTGGATAAAACCATAAGTTTTTCAACAGCAACACCACTCCTTGTTATATACTATAGTTGAAAAGTTTTTCGTTAGGGCGCCCACTCAAGTGATCGAATTGATGCGAAACATAGGCAGTCTTTTCTAGCATATACAGTACTTCTGATTCATACTTGGCAATAGCTGCCTTTAACTTCAGGTCTTCAAAAAGTTCTAGATAGTTTCTGGTAACGTATATAATACGCTTTAAGTCGTGAACTGCTTCATTTAAATGATCGTACTGAGCATTTTGACATTTGAGCACAATTTGACGCAAATCTATGTAGTCATATTTGCATTTCAAAATAAAATCTGAGAAATATTTTTTTGTATGATCCTTTTTAAAAAAGACCTCAATGTCGTTTAGATGTAAGATTCGATCACTCAGTTCAATTAACTTTTGTGAAACATCTTGTCCTATAACAGATGTAGGATTAATATGCGGACTTTTGGTTTTGTCAACATCATCGAGACTTGGTACAGCCAAAAACTTGTCCGACTTTGGTTCATGAGAACTTTTCAAAACACTTGATTCACTATTCCGTTCGTTTATATTAACTTCATTATTTTCGCTAACAGCTTCAGCACTTGGAATTTCTCTAGTCTCAAATGTTTTTGATGAGTCGGAGTCTTCTAAAGCTTTTTGAAGTGGTTGCCAGGTGCCAGTCTCAAAATATTCACCATTTGCGTTAGCATTTCTCTGCGTCTGTTCTGCATTTTCCATCATGGTTTGACTTTTGTTGAGATTTTCTTCAGTCAATTCAAAATGTTGAGTAAAATGAATGCTTTGACTGAATATTTTATCACAACAAAATTTCGTTTTATTATTGAAGTTAATGTCACAGTTGTTTTTATTTGTACTATATATGATGACTTTTGTTTTTAAGCCAAGCTTGATGGCTTGATGGTTTCCGAAGGAATTTATTAAGAACTTAATAAATAAATACCAGTGTTGAAAATTGCCAATTTGAAAATCCCTTCATAAAACCGTCAGGTAAAGCGTTTTAATTTTATTTAAACAATCTGGGGTATCCCTTTATTAGAATCCAAGCGTTTACGAAGCGTGTAAAGACAAAAATGAAATCTTTAACAACCCAAGCTATTCCCTGGGAGTTGATGTTAGGCACGACACCGTTTAGAGGATTAAGATCCATGTTCATGAGTGCAAATAAGCTATTAATTTTAATAAGTAAACTTCTCAGCTAATTCACTCCCGCGCAATGGAGCTTTGTTTGCATTAACAGAGTCCATCACGTGCCGGACCCCATATAATCGATTTAATATTGTTTTATAGAGAAATGTTAAAAAACAATGTAACATCATATAACTTATTCAAGGGTATGGGGTACAATATTATGCTGCAGAATATATTTACTCTAAAAAAAGTTAATTCCCCCAATTTTCACTTGTTTAATAACAATTGTTTGAATAATTTAACGAAATTTAATAAAAATTTAAAAATCTAAAGCGACTTTCATCACTTTTTCCACACACATTCTCAAATTTAATTGATCTGGCAACGCTAACACGGCATGGCAGTGCTGCTTAGTTTATTAGTCTTCGCGTGTGTTTCAATTCCAAAATTTCAAGTCGATTTCTTTTCACCCGCGGACTCCGGTTTCAACAACCGTCACGAACGACAGTTAAACTTCATTTTGTAATTAAAAAATTTCATAAAATTAAATTAAATTTATTATATTAATTACATTACCTGAGAATAAAGCCAAATTCTATATGAAACAAGCAACTAAAGTACAAAAATATAACCTCTAAAGAAGCAGGCGACCTTTGGGGGTTGAATGAGCAGCAGATGCACGTGTACAAGTGCAAATGGGATAGAGAATATTGACAAAAAGTAGAACAAGGACGGGAAAAGAATAATACGAATAACAAAGCAAAACAAAACGAAAACTTAAAAATGCTCGCAACCGGCTGATGATAAATGATGACAAAAATAGTGAGTAGAAGAATAATAACAAATGTACAGAAACTGAATCGAAAGAAGAGAACGAAGAAAACAGAAAACAATTAACAAGCAGCAAGCAGAGCGCCAAGTACAAAGTACTTTAAACTAATCGTTCTCAATTGAGCGAGTGAACGAGAGCCAACGAAAACAACAAGTAGTAAAGTAAAGTAAAGTAAAGTAATCCACTCAATCACAATCGCAATCACAAACAGAGTGGCAGGCAGGCAGACAGGTTCGTTTAACAATAGAACACGCAATAGAAGAAGTATCCGGCTAAAATCAACAACACAAAAGGAAAACTTAATTGATAAATACGAAAAATGGCAACACAAAGTAAAGATCTACTACAATCGCCCACAAGTGAAATGGTTTTACTAACACCAAGCACAGAGAATCCGCCATCAACCATATCAAGGCAAACTAGTGGTAATCCAGCACCGGGTGATGGTGAAAATCCTCCATCTAACAGTTCTGATAGCAGTCGCGTGGCTATGAAAAAAGAACTGGGTCTTTTGGAAGGTGTTGCCATCATACTCGGTATTATATTTGGTTCTGGGATCTTCATATCACCCAAAGGTGTCCTACAAGAAGTCGAATCTGTTGGCACATCTCTACTTATATGGGTGGCTTGTGGTGCTTTGTCTATGATTGGAGCATTGTGTTATGCTGAATTGGGTACATCGATACCGAAATCAGGTGGTGATTATGCCTACATCTATGAGGCATATGGATCTTTGCCAGCATTTCTATTTCTATGGGATGCCATGATGATATTTGTGTAAGTTACAAACAACATGAAAAATATTTACATAAATTTAAAGTCAATTTGAATCGGTCATTCAATAATTAAAAGTTGATTACGTTGATTACATGTGTGATGATGACATGGGTTACCAACCCATGGGGTGGGTGGGTGATGAGTAGAAAGAAATAGGTAACCAAGCCTTTGTTGATGATGATAGTAGTGGGTGTAGTTCAATGTACAGGTCAAGTTCGTTAAATGTAATTCATATTTAAATATAGTTTTTTCTTTATATGATTTTTTTTCTCATCTAAAAAATTATGTAAATTTATTTTGATTCCCTGTTTGTGTTGAATGTAAATTATTCTAAATTTTATTCTCTAATGTATTTTTATAATTAATTAACAACTTTTATTGATTTATAATTTGTTACAAATGAAACTCTTCACACTTCTGTTTTTTGTAATTGTTAGTGATGTTATTTGTATTGAGTTGGAAACAAGTTCGTATGGATTTATTTGTTCAACTCTTAGAAAATATTGTCCCCAGGCCACTAGCAGTAGTTAACGTCGTCATAGATACTGATACTCGCCTCCTTATTTACTGAATAAACACATTGAAGTATATTGAACTAAGTACAACAAATTGATAATAAATACTAAATGCAGTCAGTCAGTAAGTCAGTCAGTCAGTCACATGCATTAAATTGATTACAAATTTCAATTTCAATTTCATTTTTGATTTTCATTCTTTATCAAATCAGATTCTTTTCTATATAGTTTGTTATTAAAATTTTATATATTATAAGGTCTATATAATATTATATTGTAGTTATCATTGATTGAAGGTATGTGAGTGAGTATTTGTCAATTAGATTATTTGCTTGTCTAATGAACAAATTGTAGTAGTAATCAGGAGGTGTCTGTCTTACTTATTAAGCTTATCAGTGGCGTAGTTTCATTCTTGACCATAAAATTTTATACAATGTATGCAAAATATGTATGCAATACAGTCAAACTTCCATAACTCGAAATCAGGTTAAATTCTTTGATCGCTTTTACACATAGACTTTTTGCAACAGAGCGCAGTCTTGAGTTTCTTGTTTGTGAAGAGTTTTCTTTGTTCTCTTTCTCGTCTTTTATATTGTTTGTGCTTTTTTGTATGCGTGAATGTGAAAAAATTGTATTTAACTCAAAGAGCATCAGTCTCAAGTGTAAATGCAAGCAAGAGTCACCAAAGAAGAATCAACGATAAGTGACTCAACAGAGAGTCTATGTGTAAAAGCGGTCTACGCATTTTTTCTTCTACAACTCGAACTTCTATAACTTAAACAAATATCTTTGTGAAGAAATGTCACATAATATAACATCCAAAGCTATTCATCAGGATTACACTGAGGTGATAATGAGAAACTTTCCTTAAGATGGCATCATTATAAGGCCATTGAGCATAGGTCACTAGTAAATCCCACTTAAAGTATAATGGAAGTTGATGATAATGATAAGGAGAATGAATATATTCAACCAATTTCCATGTAGCGGATTCCTTGATAATATTAAATTCATATTTATAACTGATGATCATTAAAAAGTAGCATAGCAGCTATACGATTCAGTAAACCTAGGATCTTGATATATGTACATATACCTGATTGGTGAATATACTTAGGTGAGGCACTTATAGTGTGCAGATCCATATCAGAGATACACGAAATATATATAAAAAAAATTGTTGATTCAAGTTATGGATGTTTGACTGTATTTCTATTGTACATATTTGCAAATTTCATGTCCGTGATGATGGCGCCATAAAGCGATTGCATCATTTTACTATCAACAACCACAGGGTTTTATGTCTTGATGATGATATTTCATGAATGACCGAATGACATTTTTATTGATTTAACGTGTTTTACGTATTTTAATATATACTTTTTTTTTCTTTTTATCTAAAACTACTTCCAGACCAACAACTAATGCCATAATGGCATTAACCTTTGCCTCTTATGTGCTGCAACCATTTTTTGGTGGTTCCTGTGCCATCCCAGAATTGGCTTTACAATTGCTTGCTGCCGCTACTATATGTTTTCTGACCTATCTCAATTCTTATTATATGCGAATCACAACGAAAATGCAAAATGTGATTATGTTTACGAAAATCGCTGCACTTGTATTGATTATAATTGTGGGATTAGTTTATATGATGATCGGACATGTTGAGAATTTTAGTGAACCCTTTGCAAATACTCGAACGGAACCAGGGAAATTGGCTGTTGCCTTTTATGCTGGTATATTTTCTTACGCCGGTTGGAATTATTTGAATTTTATGACTGAAGAATTACGTGATCCTTATAAGAATTTACCACGTGCCATTTATATATCACTGCCAACGGTTACATTGATTTAGTTTTGGCAAATTTTGCCTATTTGGCGGTGTTATCACCATCAGAAATGTTGGCCTCCAATGCCATTGCTGTGGTGAGTATTTGTGCATATTCAAAAAATGTCTAAGATTTCATCTAATCTCAATTTCTATTTCTGTTCTCAGACTTTTGGTGATAAAGTAATGGGTGGCTTTTCGTTTATCATACCCATTATGGTTGCCATATCCGCTTTTGGTGGCCTCTCCGTACACATAATGACATCATCCCGCATGTGTTTTGTGGGAGCACGCAATGGACACATGCCAGCCATATTATCACATATTAATGTCAAGAGCTATACACCGTTTCCATCATTGGCATTTTTGGTATGTACAAGAAATCTTGAGAAATCTTTTGTTAACTAATTGATGATTTGATTTGATTTGATTTGATTTGTAGTGCCTACTCTCACTTATCATGTTATATGTGAGCGATGTTTATGTACTGATAACTTATAGTAGCATTGTGGAGTCATTCTTTATTATGTTGTCTGTTTCGGCTGTTCTATATTTCCGTTATACACAACCCAATATGGAGCGTCCAATTAAAGTAAGTAAGCGAAAGTGAATGAACGATGACAGAATAGAATTTACTCATAAATTGTGTCACAATTTTTGCCCATGTTGAATTCAATTGATTTACTTTTTCTTAATGTCCATTAGGTCTCAATGTGGATACCCGCCTTGTTTGTGGTGGTCTGTGCTTTCCTTATCATCGTGCCCATCTATGTGGCGCCTTATGAAGTAGGCATGGGTGTTTTAATAACCATAATTGGTATACCATTTTATTATGTTGGCGTTGTGTGGAAAAACAAACCAAAATGGGTGCAGCAAAGTATATGTGAGTTTGTCCTTTAATTGCCTTTTTGATATGTGTATTTTTATTTTCCTTTTTAACAGATTCCTTAACATTTACGTGCCAAAAACTATTTATGTCAGCCAAAGAAGAGAAACGTGATTAAGCATTTAACAACCATGAAAAATCAGCCAAAGAGAAATCCTTGTTCATCACTTTACCATTGATTATATTTGTACCTTAACTGTCTAAAAAAAAGGATATTGTACCTTATCGAATAGTACACAACACAAACATATGCATTTTTATGTTTCAACCAAATTTCTTGTCTCAATTGTATCAAATTTTATTGTACTACAAATATGTTTTTTTACTTGCCAAAGTTTCTATTCAACTTTGCTTAGTCATCATTATCATAAAATTGGATTTATAAATATTCATATTCATTTCTTTATAAGAATTATATATAATTTTTGTCAATTTTTGTTATATTTTTTTTTTTTGTTTATTTGTTAATAGTTTTCCATTTTAAATAATATTACTATTATTAAAAGCCAAGACTTTAAAATCCTAATGAAAATATTCATAAACATAAACACCACAAACTACTAATTATTTATTTTATGTTAAACAGGAAACTATACGACAACATGACTGACTAACATGACCGAAAAAATTCGAAATATTGTCGGAAAAAAAGTAAATTCTTGAAATGGCAGCCTACATAGCATTTTTTTTATATACATTTTTCTATTTTTCTATACATTTTTTCAATATTAAATGCAATGCCTACAAGTATGCAATGATCTTTTAACAATCCAAATCTATTCTATTTTGCTCTATGTCACAAGGGTTTGCTTAGATCTTTACGCCTTCATCGTTTTGGTCAGTTTTTGGTCATTTTAAAAAAGTCATCAAAATGGAGAAACGGGATACGTATTACAACAAATTTCATATTGTTGTTGGAAAATTTTTTCTTTCAAAATTTTCGTTAAAAAATTAACACGAAACTATACGACAACATGACTACAAACATGACCAAATTCTCATGAACAGAAGAACGACGC
This sequence comes from Amiota minor, assembly GCA_037043295.1. NCBI lineage: Eukaryota > Metazoa > Arthropoda > Insecta > Diptera > Drosophilidae > Amiota > Amiota minor. Next base: position 7,172,622 of record JBAMAW010000081.1, on the reverse strand, counting down.
TTTGCTTCATAAAAAATTGTGAAAAATGATTTAAAAAAATTCAATAGAAAAACGGAAATCTTATGAACAATTAAAATCAAATCCTTATCTTAAGATCCTTTATTTTCCTTTGATAAAAGTATGTTTTCATGGAATTATCAGACTTATAAATACAATTTTAAACTTAGGAAAGAATATCAATTGCATAAAAAAAAAAACCTTTGCCTACTTTAGGCTCATCAATATTAATGCCAAAGACTTAAGAATAATCGGAATAAAAAAGGGGAAGAAACGAACATAAGAGAAATTTTATATCAAAAAAAAATCCGAAAATATTATATTTACAAAAAATTCTGGAAATTTATTATATACAAAATTATGAAGAACAAAATTTTGAAAAGTGGCACGCTAGGCAACTTGAACTACTCACTAAATTGAACATTTTTTCTCCCCATTGATTATCCTATAAATTGAACAAAACCAAAATGTAACTTGATCTAATTTTTTTTTAAGAAATTTTATATTCTCTCTTAATATATTTGCGTTTTTTTTTTTTTGAGGAGTCAAGGAGGTGAACATTTTATAAAGATCATAGTAGACCAATCTACTAGAATATACGATTCATTGGACAAACTGTCTCATGTGGCGCCTACGAACTATAACCACCTCCAGATTACACAGGCTCTTTTTTCAACTCTTGTGGGTATTACTTTGTCGGAGAGAGTAAGGTTAGACCACTCTTCTATTTACTTCCTCATCTCTGCAGACCTGTTGCTTTAATGCAACAATTATTCTTCATGTTGTGTTCCAGGAGTCTTCATCCTTTAACATGAGGTTAATCATGTCATTTGGTTTAAGGTTTCCAACTACCTCTAGCATAATTAGAACTCTAAGGTGCACAAGCCGGGAGCAATCTATGAGAAAAATTCAAAAATTTCTTGACTATAAAATTTAATTTTAATTTCTATTGCTTATTAAAAAAAAAAAAACTCAAATCCTCATTTCTTTACGTTTGCCATCGAAAAAAAACAAAATTGGAGTCAGAAGCGCTAAAAAACAAATATATTGTAACAACAAAAAACTACTAATCAATTACAATATATTATATCATAATTTATTAATTTATTTATATATATGTAATTATTTTTAATTCATAACTAATTCTTAATTAATAAATGTTGTTATATATTTTTATAGAGCTTACAACATTTAAAGATAAAAGTATGAATAATAAAAAAAAGAAATACTTAAAAAAATGATTTTTACTATTTTAAAATGCAAGTCAAGTTTTTGTTAAATTCTAGTTTTTGATGTTTTCTTTTTTTTTTCGTTTTTGTATTTGTTCAAGTAAGAAACGAGTGTTTCTATCATGTTGCTTTAATTTTGTTTTTTTTTTTTTTAAGAATCTCTTCCTTAGGAGTTGATTATTTTACTATTTTGTTTTAATTATTTTTATAAAAGAAGCGTGGTTTGCATTATTTATCAAAACTAGTTTATCTTCTGAGATGTTTTTCTATTTGATTAAAGAAATTATACTACAATATATTCATTTTGTTGTGATGTTTGTAACATATTCGGCAAGTTAATTGTCTCTTTACACATTTTTAGAATGAATTAAATTAAATCAGGTTTATTCTTTGTTTTCCTTCCTAGAAAGATGAGCAAAATTATGGAAAATATTTGGTGAGTTGCAGCTACTTCCGTTCTTACGGAACTTCCCTTGTTGGAATGCTTAAAATTAAAAACTAAAGAACAACAGTGGACCTCCAAACTAATATGTATTATAAGAACTAAGACTCGGGTCATAAAATCTAAGATTGATTTTATTTTCTTTACTCAATGCCAGGCGAATCTATTGATATAATTTTTATAACACGAAAACTTGTAGATGACAAACTATTTGAGGGAGAAATTATTTATAGAGAATCAAAGATAAAATATTCGGTGCCAAAAATACTCAAAAATTGAATACGATTCAAAATTCATTTTCAGACAAAACTTTCCCTTTCGCTCCATTATTAGTGGTTTCTTTTGTAAGAAGTAAAGTCCATTCGTTGGAAAGAAAAACTCTGGGTTAGGCAGAATACTTGTATATAGAAATGTATGGACCATGCAATAATGTAATTAATTTCGATTAATATATATACCTCTACTACCTATAGAATGTTCAAGGGCTACTGTTGGTAAACCCTGTGGATTGAACATTAATATAAGGGTTGTTTTCTGAAGCAAATGTCACTGAAAGACTTTTGATAAACCAAAAGGTATGAGAAAATGAATATGTTTATACCATATAGTAAACCAATAAATATCAATCAATTAACCATAGAACTACCAAGGGATTTTGCTCTGTGAACCTGTATAAAGATAACCAAATAACATCTTTATAGAAAGATTACAATATAAGGAAGGGCGAGAGCTAGTCCACTAGCCTAATTCATTATAATAAACGTACCTTCACGAACTATTGTCCTGAAGCCCCTTAGAAGAGATTGCCACTTAACTTCTTTATAAAAGTGTCATAAAAATTACATACATATATTCTTTATCTTTTGGTTTACAAATAATTACCAATCATTTTTTATCCAACATTTCTCAAATCAGAATATACAGACTTAATTATCATAAAAATCAAGAGTTGCTCTTAACTTCACGTAACGTAAATTCTATTTAATGGGTATAAAATTTCCATTGCAACCCAAATTTAATATTTTTGCATAATTTTTATTATAATATAAAATTTTCGGTTTTTGGTTTGAAGTTCAAGTTGTTCTATGGCGCTACTTATTATGCGTCGTCAGGTGTTTGGTAACGCGAAAATATTTAAAGCACAACTGCCTTTTTAGACTATTGAATGACTGACTGACTGCCGGTCAACTTATTGTCGCTAATTGTAAAATATAATGAAGTCATCTCAATGTTTGGCTATTCTTCAGAAACTAAGTATGTTCATCTATTAAAATGTATCCAATTTTTATAGTTTTTTAATTAGTTTATTTATAAATGAATTTTGTATTTGTGTATGGCACACAAATTACGAGTATTTTCCCTAAGAAAATATTTTCTCATTAGATAAATGCTAAATTAATAGATATTATTTTTCTTATTTCCAGAAAATGTAAATAGAATTTCGCAATGACTTTAATAAATATTAATTTAATTATTTGTATTTATTTTATATAAATGTAATCTGTAAACATTTCAAGTGTGGAGCGTGTGTCAGTATTACGTTTGGCATTATTTCAGGGACAGGCAATCCCACCCCAGACCCTCCTCACACATATTACCCTAGGTCATTAAGAATTGGTATAGAAACACCTTTTAATTAATACGTTTAGTTAACAGAAAACTAAAATAAGTAATAACACTAGTATTGATGTTTAATTCAATTTTTATATGCAAATGAATTATTCCAACTTTAATTCATAACTTAATGCATTCATGCATATGTTTGTACAAGGGTCTCCAGAAAAGGTTTCAGCTTAGAAACATGGAATGTATACTAATACTAGAATAAATTTTACTGCAAGGCATGGACATTAGGGGTCTTTTGAAACACTGTATATGTGGGTCTTTAATGGTCTAAAATAGCTGGTCTTGTTATATGCTGCTACCTCAAACTAATCTTTCCAAAGAGTTTTCACCCTTTAAAGCATCATATTCACAAGTTTTAATGATCAGAAAAATATCTTTTAGTTAGGCCTAAGATAAGTGCCAATCAACAACATACTTCCCTAAAGGAGCCTTCTAGAGACCGGCCAAGATGAAAACAAGTTTCGTGGTCTAGAAATAAAATAAATAAATAATTAGTAAATAATATCTGAATGTCAAACATATGATTATATTACTATGAAGCTCTAAACTTATCAGACCACCCATATGTACATACATATAAAGTCTATTCTGTATTACCTCCTATAAAAACGCGCTAAAATAAGCTCTGAACACTTTTCATGCTTAAGTAGTCTTAAAAAGTAGGCATTTTACTTTGAGAAGCTTTCAATTGTTAGTTTCCAATTGAAATCTATGTAATTCAATCATGCAATCACACATAAGTTCCACGTTTACATATGCCTATGTGGCGATTACAATTCCGAGTCATTGAACTAATACAGAGCAAAGCCTATTCGAGCAGTAGAAAAGTGAAAAATTATAGTAATGAGGGGGTGACAGTCGTAAAAGTGTATTAATTTGTCTCATTACTTTACACGTACCATGTGTTCACCCTACAATTAACGAATATAATGGGAAGTTGTGGTACCAATTGTGAGTGTTCCATGTCAAGACAATATATAATCTATGTTTGACAAGAAGTTGTTGATGGAAGTTATAAGTTTTTATTTAGGGAACTTTGAAATTTCGGCTAAATATAAGTATCAATTAATTGGAAATAAATAGTATTTTATTCGAAAAAAAGTAATGATACAATATTACTCTTAATCCCAGAAAATAATATTGTACAATAAAATGTTTTGAAGAAATGTTCAAAATCTCAGCTTTATATCTTTAATTAACTAATAATAAATAGCTTCCTGTTTAACAAAGTCTAATAATATTTTTTTGTATTAAGAACTAATGTTGCCCAGCTCGCTTTGCCCCGCCCCCGACGTGATGTTAGTGCTTGATTTTTGTAGTCTTTGTTGTTGTCATTATTATTTCCCACCAACATTAAATCGGTTCTTATTCTTGAAACAGTGAAAGTGGAGCAAATTGGGTCTATGATTTCTAAATGCTACAAACAATTAATTTAAAATTATTATTTCTTTTGACCATATTACACACAATCTTAATGAATATACCTATAATCCTTTCTCATGAATGACTCCGTCTATTGGTGGAAAACGTATGAAAATACGTTCGGTACTTTTTGAGTTTTTCGTGGTAAGACAGACAGTATATTATGTAAAACTTTGTACTTTGTTTAAAATATTAAAGCACCAATCTAGAACTGTTTTGTTATACCCTGTGTACAAAGTCAGCCTCTGGTCTCACTTTGTTTTAGTACCATGAAACTTGTTTCCGTCCTGGCCGGCGGTATGTATATGTTCGGCGCACCATGATCCTAGGCCTATCTGACAGGTATTCATGTTAAATCACTTGACTTCATTGTATTGTGTTTAAATTGTTAGGACAGAACTTTTTGCACATTTCACATTTCGGACTGAAAACCTAATTTTCTGGTCTTGGACGACGCTTTTTTATGGGAGTATGGCTTTGATTGATACTTATCATTCCTTGGCCTTGACTTATTTCTTACTTTGAAACATTTTTCAACTCATAAAATTTCTTGATCTACTCCGAATTCTAAATGTAGGGCATTAGAAATTCTAACATAAAACTAGACAAACAACTTGTAGCAATTGAATGTTTATTTTTATCTATTTAGGATACATTTAACGATCGATCATTTATGTGAACTAAGATTCGCCTTACACACGTTGACTCCGTGTCTAGTTTTCATTATCAGAACGAACGCCAGAAAACGGTGTTAACCATTTTATTTTGAAATATAAATATATTTTTTTTTATTTGTATGTCTGGAATATTTTCAATGTAAATCACGAATTGCTTATAAACTTGAATTTCATTCGTACAATATTGAATTAAACATTTGCAGTTGCGAACTCAATAAATGAACAAAGTCATGATGTTCACCAATTGTCAATTAACAGCTTAGACGATTAAGCCGTAAAATTAATAATAATAAAATGATAAAATTCATAATAATAATAATAATAATTATAATAATGATGATGACTAGTGATGAACAATAATGAATGAATGAACTTGTTCGCGATTAACTTAAAGTTCTTAAAGTCTCAATATTAAGCATACGCCTGGTAGTGAGGGTTACGGGATCTATACTAATGTGGTTGAGTATGATATCTTCTTTCCATGACTAAGTATAACAAACCGTGATTTTGTCTTTAATTGAAGATATTCAATATGGAATTCACGCATTCATTTGTCTTCTACATATAATATTTATTGTATTGTATCTACTATATGTATCTATTAGTATATGACTGGGATACACTTCGTATTCGATTTTGCTCACACACTTGCTCGATTTCTATCTATGTATCTCTATATACCTATATCGATTGATCGTTCGTTTGGGAATTTCGTTCGCTTTCGAATTTCCAATGCTGCGACTGAGGAAGTTATGAAGGTGTTGCGATCGCACAGTTTAGAATCTGTCAACCACTCAAGCGGTGGCGCTGCACTTGAACGCTCCAACGCTCCAACTTCGCTGACCGGGCAATTGCTTAAACAACGTGACTTTTTCTAAAAATATTTTCTTGTTACACACAAATGAAAAAATAATTAAATAACTTTTCAAAAACATACAATATAAGAAGATATCGTGCAAAACTATGATGAATAAATTCTTTTACATTTGTTTAGAAATTTTGCTTGTTTGCCAAGGTTTTGAAACTTTATTAGTAAATCAAAAATTCCAAAAAAAAAAAAAAAAATAGTGTGAAATATATTAATTTCAATTTGAAAAGATAATATTTGTTTTTGGATTACATAAAACTAATAAATTTTGTTATTATTATCATGTGACAATTGTACAAATCTGAATAAATTTTGTTTGTGCTTCTTTGTGTTTAATTTTTGTTTGAAAGACCTTGAAAAAATAAAATAAGTAAATAAATAAAGAAAATAAAATAAAACTGAGATTCATTTTTTATCAATTCTTAAATTTTTTGATGACTTAATTGCATTTGTTCTTATCGCCTCGGCATTTGTGGTTATTCAATTTTGTGTGCATGGAAATCGATATTCTAATATCTACACATTTTTTTTTATTATTATTATTGTGGTGTCTCAAGCCATATGACGATCCCAGAAAAAATATATAAAAAAAACTGAACAAGAAGCTTTACGGTATTTGCTGATAAGGAGAAATGCAGTCAGTCATTGATTAATATTGTACATATTATATAACAAACCAAACCAAATAAAGAAACAAAAAAAAAAAAAAAAGAAAAAGGAAAAATAAGATTTAATATAATAAAACAAATAAAATAAAATAAAATTGAGTTGTCATGGGAATTTATTAGACATAATAACAATTGCCACCATATAAACTGAAATTAAAGATTGATTTTTTTCATGTGACTTCTATGCAAAGTTGAGTTGACAAGAAAGAATTTTCGGTAAAACAAAACCCAATTTTTGTTTTAAAACGATAAATGAACTTTAATTGAATTAAATTTCAGCAAAGACTATGAATATTGCAACAAACTGATATCAAAGATTTTGAATAACGTATAGACTAGAAAAATCGCTCACTAAAATATTGTGTAGAATTGTTATTGCCTACACTGACTCGCTTTGAGCAATATGACCAGTCTATACAATATTTATAATCTTTGATATCAGTTTCTTATAATTTTGTCATCTTTCTGGTAAATTAATTCCGTACTTAAGACCCTAGCTGCCAGTGCTACCTCTCTACTGTTAGCTTTAAGTATTCTTAAGGCTAATAGTAGTAATAAATAAATAAAATTCCGCACTTATGGAACTTTTGATTCTCATCAATAAAGAACTCAACTTTGAAATTGTTTCAACAAAAAATATTGTATTAAATTTTGAAATGAATGAGAATTCAATGTTTAACTTGCAAATATGACTTAAAAGACCCAACTAATAAATCTGAAAAGAAAACAAATCAGAACATTAAAAATAGCACACACCTTTCACGCCAATTCTTCTATATACTTATATTTTGTAAGCACCAAGGCATTTGCAATAGATAAGTTTGTGACTTGTTGAATAAAATATAGATAGATAGATTGTTAAAGTAATCTCATTTTAGTTCTATACATTTGGTACAACATTTTTCCAATTTTTTTATCGAAACCAAATAATAGGTTTTCTTAAGCTCCTTACAATAGGCGTTTGTTTCAGAGATGACATCTTCATTCGACCCTAAACTCTTATTGCCGAGCCATTTTTTCAGGTTTGGAAAAAGGAAATAGTTGCTGAGAGCTAAATCTGGAGATTATGCTAGATGTGATAGCACTTCGTATTCGAATTAATAGATTTTTGCCATGGCGACTATACACGTATGCACCCTTGCTTTGTTATGGTGGAAAAGTATTTGTTTTTTCCCCAAATGTGGTGGTTTTTGCTTCAAATGAATGTCGATCTGTCCAACAAATTTGACTATTATGCGCGGTGATCGTTTTACCCTTTTCAAGGTATCATAAAAAAACCAACCGACCCAACCTGGCTTTCCTTGGTGAAAGTTCACACAGAGAAGTCCACTTGTTTCACAGTTGCTTGAAGTCTGGTGTGTTGTGATGGATTTATGTTTTCTCCATGGTTAAGAAACGATTCAAAAACTCGTGCGGACTGCGTTTTATCATCCCCAAACACTCGTTTAAAGTAGCCGAGTGTGAGCGTTCGCAGCAACCACCTCGCAGATGTACCCGCTCAATTGAGATGCGTACAGCCCCAGCCCCAGCACTTTCTTATTTTGACCCTCAAATATCATTTTATGGATTTTGTCAACGATTTCAGCCGCAATGACCTCTTTTGGGAGACATAAATGTTCGACCCCAACAGAATTCAGTAAATCACTTCTTTACCATTGAAATTGAAGGTGCATAGCACCTATTAAGCATTTCCTTAGTGTCAGTAATGATATTTTTACGCAATAAATAATGCTAGTTGGATACATTTACAATAATTCATTTTCGTCGAAATCCATGAGGTTTTCTGTTTTTCATGACTGTCAAACACAAACTAAATGACGCAGATGGTTTGTAACAGAAATTACTATGCGAGTAAAAAGTCACTGACTTATCTAACTGCCCTCGTATCTAATAAAAAATAGTAGGAAAAGATCACAGAAAACTAAAATTTTATACAGTATTTTTTGCACATCTTCTTCGGTTTATTGTTTTTTCTGGATCCAATTTAAATTAATATTTCTAAGGGTAGGTTAAGTAAGATTACCTAATATCTGAATATTAACATTGCACATAAAAATGAGAATAAAATTGATTTTAAGCTTTCAAAGCAACTATTAATGTCTAAAATTTTTATAAAACAAAAAGACAACAAGTAAAGCTTCTTCTTCTCCACAACAAACGTGACATTAATAAAATTGTTTTTTTTTTCTTTAAAAATAAGTATAATAATGAATGAAATACAATAAATAACTAAATGTTACTAGACAGCACGTGATAAAAAAATCATAGCCAAACTATAAAAACTAATCACATTTTGACTGCTATAAATTCCCTTTGAACAAAATTCAAAATTAACAAAGTGTGTAATTGATTAAATAATAAGAGCATTCACGAAATGTGTTAAACAATCAAACGAAGAAATTTACGAGCACAAATTGTATGAACATTTTTGTTGCATTTTACGAAAGCCAGCCATTGCCGTAAATAAAAAGCCACTTGATTAAAACATAAAGAAAAAAAAAAAAAATATATTGAAATTACAATAAATAATTTATTAAAAGACTTCTATTTGCTGTAAATCAAATTTATTTTATTGAAGTGAAATATCTTTAGTGGCGTTGAGCAAAAATTTATACAAAAAATTTGAGTGAAAAAATTCAAATCGTCACGAATTTGATGGGTCTGTATCTCATGAACCGCACTAGGTAGAGACTTGAAATTTTCACAGAATGTGTATTTCTATTGCCATATCCTCAATAAATAATAAAATTGGAAAGATACAGTAAAAGACTTGCCTTGAGCGGGAATTGAACCCACGACTCTTGCTAACAATGATCACTTTGTTTACAAAGTTTAACACATTGCGCGAATGCCCTTAATATAAATCATTTCCTAAACCTGATATGATAACATGGGGCATGAGATCTTAAGAACTAAAAAAAAAAAAGAAGAAAATTTACTGTCATGATAAACATAGTAAAGCAAAATATAGAAATGAAATATATGAAAATATAGAAATGAAAATGTTGACTAATCTAAACACTAAAAGAAGTTTACAAATGATTCAAGTTAAATTGATGGTTTTTTCCAAAAATTATAAAGAAAAATATCTGATCTTTTCTATGTTTTTTCCAGTAATTAATTGCCATCGTTTTGGTTATTCAGAACCAAATCAGCGACGTTGGGCACGTCATCATGGTCATTGTGCGGGCAAAACACAGTCACCCATTGCAATTACATCTTCAAGAGTAGGTTTTATTATGACTTTGGAATAAGGCATTCTATATTAATTAACTATATGTGTATTTCAGTCAATTCCATTGCATATGCCAGCTATAGATATGATTGGATATCATAATCTATTGCCTCATCCATTGAAAATGACTAACAATGGTCATACAGTATCTATATCAATACCAAAACTAAATGCCGCCGAAGCAGCAGCACATGGTGACTTTATGCCTTATGTACGTGGTGGCAAATTACCAGGAGAGTTTGAAGTTGAAGGTATTCACTTTCATTGGGGTGACAAGAATAATCGTGGGGCTGAGCATGTTATCAATGATATACGCCATACTATGGAAATGCATATTGTGCATCGTAATAAAAAGTATCCAAGTCTAGCAGAAGCATTAAATTACCCAGATGGTGCTGCTGTATTAGGATTCTTTTTCAATGTAAGTTAATGGAAGAAAGAAAATAAATAAGTCATGATAAAAATTAGTTTCTTTCATCCATCCTTACATTCACAGTTAGATGAAGATGAAGGCACTGGACTGGTGACAATATGTCGTCATTTGCATCTCATACCGGATGCAGATAATGAAACCAATTTAAATGTAACATTCTCATTGTCATCCTTGTTTAGTTCTGTCGATGTGGATAAATTTTATACTTACAAAGGTAAGGGAAATAAATACATAAACAAGTACAACAATAACATTTCAAAGGTTGTGTAAGTAAGTAGATATCAATATGCCATGATTGCAAGGGTTATTCTGAACAAGTTGCCTTATAAATAACTACAAATTGCTATTAATGAATGCATTCAAAATTTAATTGATACGCAATCCATGATTACCTGGTAAATTTAATAAACTAACATCTTTACTTGTGCTTTGCATACTTAATGAATTTTAGATATTGACAGTAGCAATTAGCATGGGAAAAGCTGAAAAGCTATGTAATCATTTTATATACAAAGTTTTTGGGGTGTGAATAAGTGAGATTATTGTATTGATAAGCCGAAAAGGTGTTAATTGTTATCGGAACAGATAGATATACATAAATATAGTTGTTGAATTTAGCAATTGATATTTAGTTTTACAAGAATTTTGCATATTAAATATTCAGATAAAAGATACAATAAGATACAAATGTGTTTTGAGTAAGAGTTTGCTATATTGTTTGGCTTAGTAGAGAATTTAAAATTTCTTTGAAATGACCTAATAGTATTTTATAATAAAATTAATTTGTTGCCCAAACATTTCAGGCTCTTTAACAACTCCACCTTGTTCTGAAGCTGTTACATGGATACTTTATCCTGATCCCATACCAATTTCACCGAAACAGGTAAGTCTTACCACCCTGCGACACGATCATGCATTTAGGATTCAGTCATTTCGTAAACGTGTGTTCTTCATGCTGCATGGAAGCATGATGATAGTTCATTTCTTGTTATTTTTCGAAGTGAACAGATGTGCGGACAACATTGCCGATGACAACGCCATCGGCACTTTGCAAATATTTCGTATGCCATCCGCTGCCGATGACGACTCCGTCGGCACTTTGCACATACATATTTCGCATGTCGTCCGCTAACGCGCTCACGTCCAAATATTTCATAAAAGTCAGCACTTGCCTATATTTGCCTCTTTCACACGTACTTACTTCGTGAAGGCGTAAATGAGATAGCATGGCCAAAGAGAGAATGATGATTATGAAAAGAAGAATGAAAAGCATGATGAAATATCTAAATCGATTAGAAATTTTGTCATGCTTTGATCATGCCACGCACATATACTTATTTCACAAACGCCATGATAAAATGCATGATAAATGCATGATCATGTTAGGGGAACTTTAGACAAACAATAACAAATCCATATACAATATTTTGTGATTGTAGATTGCACGCTTCCGACAATTACAAGATACCCAAGATGGTGCCCTTGTCGATAATTATCGACACTTGCAACCAATCGGTAATCGTCGCATCTTTTCACGTATCGGACATGTACGCTACACTGCCGTGTCCACACTTGATAATGAAGTTGATTATGCTAAGTGGGATTGGTTCTTCTGAGAGCGCTTAACTTGAATCTGGAACAAAAGGCTGTTTGTGCCATGGCCCGGACTAGGCTATACTACTTAAACTTATATTTAACTATAATTTAAATTAATTGTTTTATTTTTATTAAATTTTCCAATAAGAAAAAAAACAAAGAAACAAAGAAACAATAGAGAATTGTTTATTCTTAAAAAAAAGAAAGACAAAAAATAAGTATTACGTTGTCTTTTTGCCATACAATTGCTTTGATGTTGGTATATCTTCAACAAAGAAATTTGCTGGTATTAAATGGAATATTTTTTGCAATAGATCAAGTAAAATACGTTCTACAGTTTCTGTGACCAGAGGCCTCAGAGCTTCGAAAAAGTCACGCCAATTCTCATTGAAAAACTCATTCGTGCTGCGTTCGACCTCTTTACTGCGACCATTGAACAGATTATCCAAATTGGCCTTGAGTCCGGTCATATTGAGCTGAACGCGTACATTAGTCACGTTATAAAATGTAAAGCCGCCCTTCTCATAGAGCCGGGTCTTTGTAAACATCAAAATATCAAGGTTATCTAACATTTAAAGATTTCAATTAATAAATTTCAATTCAATAAAGAATCAAGTTCAAATTAAGATAGTGTTTACCTAATTCCAAATATATATTACCCTCTCCATTAAGTGGTAGCAATAATATGCGTCCATTCATTTTGTATTTGCCATCGAGACGCAGTGAGGGCAATAAGATTTTTGTTTGCCAACTGAAATCCTTTTTACTTACTCTGAAATGAGAAAATATCCAAGGATGCATAAGAAACTCAATACTTTCTAAAAATAACAAAAATCTTACTTGCTTTCCTTGATCACCATTTTGGAAAAGCCTCGTGTAATAAGGTTTGTAATATTAGCACGAATGGTTGCTACTTCATTGTTATCTTGTTTGAACTCAACTTTGTCCAGTGTCATAGGATCTAATGGGCCAAAAGACTTTTGTATTTCAGGTATGCCTAAATAGTAAATATTGTATTTATAATCCATTGATCCATTTAAAATAATTTATTATTTATACAAGATTTACATACCTTTAACAACTTGTGCCATTAACTTTTGTATGGAACTCGTCGAACATTTAGTAAATCCCGCTTCATAAATACGACATGAATCCAAATAGGATGCTGTAATAGAATTAGATAATTGTTAATATTTATGATTATTAGAAATTACTAAAAACAACAATTCATCACATCTTGGACCACATGAACTTTAGTTTAAGTCAATGCGTCATGACATTTCTCAAAACTTGTTTTGTCAGTCTGCTCATAAAATGCGGAATCGGAAATGTTTAGGGTTTTTTTTTCAGAATAAATATTATTATTATTATTACAACAAATCTAAATAGGGCAATAAAATATATTATTAGATATTTAATTTGTTCTAAAAGTCGTAGTGTTTTATATTTTCATTAAGTGGAAAATGAAAGTCTAATGATGCAATGTCTAGGTTAAACAGTGGATACGCCAACCAAGCTACAGAAAACTTGTATGTAATCTCGGTGATTGACAACATTTGGAATTTTTAGATTTATTTCAGTTTTCAATCGAAACATTTTCTGAAGTAAGTCCAAGTGCTGTTCACTTGGGTTAAGGTCAAATAATCTTACTAGAAGCATCGAAAAATTCACATCAAGGAAAGGTTCAAAAGAGCATGGGTTCCACATGCTTAAGTGACAACAACAAGAACTAATGATCCACCATATCCGCTTGATTGTAACCGCTTAACTTATGGACATAAGGAAGGTCAGCATGTATCACCTGTAATGATCTGATACTAGAAGGCAATCAACAAGCAAAACTTAATTCATGATTGGCGTCCGTTTTTTTTGATATCCTAACCATCCGCCTATGTCAATGTGTATGTGTCTAATCTCACAGTTTTTAGGGTTCCGGACCCAAAGGGTAACAAAGGGAACCCTATTGAAGAGACTTCGTTATCCGACCGTCCGTCCTCGGGTCATATCTCATGAACCATAATAGCTAGAGAGTAGAAATATTCACAGAATATGTAGTTCTATCCAGACACTAGTAACAAATAATAAAACTAAAATATTTTTGAAAACTTAAAGGGGTCCCCATACAAGAAACAAACCCTCATTAAAATTCAGGTTTTTATAAGAAAAACTTTTTTGTTTTTTATTCTATCGAACTGAAATTTAGAAACTATAAGGTTCTGATTTAGATGCTACATATCTGTTGGAATTAGCCAAAATCGGTGAACTAGGAGGGGTACCTCCCATACAAACCCACCATTAAAATTCAGGTTCTTATTTGAAAAACTTTTTTGTTTTTTGGACTAATGAACTGAAATTTGGACACTATAAGTTTCTGATATAGGCGCGGCACATTTGTTGGAATCAGTAAAATCAGACAACTACGGGAGTACTCCCATACAAACCCCAATTTGGTTCGGAACCCTCCGTGTACGAGTCTGAGTTACTTGGCTCATTTTTTGAAATTTTTTATTGGAAATTTGTACAAAAATTATTTGTCACAACCTTTACTAGTAATAACCAATACACAAATCGACAGTTTATCATACGTCTCCCTATATTTCTTCGAATTTTTATTTAATTTTTCCATAGTCATGTATTTTTGATTTTTTTGTTTTTTTTTTTGCTTTTATTAATTTTTGTTATTGATTTTTTTTTTATTTTAATAAAATATTTCATTACATTGATTTTTTAAATCACACAAAATATATGTAAACCCAATATGATTAATTAATCGATATATTTGTAGATATCCTTCAATCAAGTCATACAAAATTACTAATACAAATATTCAAATAAATGCAATAGTAACAAAACATAACAGAATTAATTAATAAAATTATTATAGGTAAATTCACTTTTGGACCGAAACTCATTGGCATATTTCACATTATTTGAATATTTGAAAAAATATTCAATGAAATTTTATAACGTTTATAATTTTTCAGATTTTAACTTCTGTTTTTGTATTCAAATAAAAGTAAATCAAATAAATTTTTTTTTATTAAATGGCAACACAATTTTCACACTTTTTCCATTTTTCACTTACGTTTCTCTGTAAAGAATTCAACACACGTGACTAAGCCCAAACAGCTGAGGCCCACTAATAGTATTGATATTGAATCCAAACGCATGCTGACAGAGTTCAAGTATCTGAGTATCTCAAGTTCAGAGTTTAAAGTTACAAATAAATTTTCAATGCTTAGACTTAATGTCGTCGATGTTTTGGCGTCTGTTTAAGTGAGTTTATAACACGCGAATGAATCCAAGTTGTGCTTGAAGTCGTGTTTATATTTCATAGACTTAAATACACGTTATTTTACTACAGTTCTAAGTAGTCTTTTGTATCCATGTATATGTTTCTACACAACTACTATTACTACTACTACTACCAAAAAGTTTTAGTGCTACTACTAAATGTAAAAACTTTGATGCTAACATTTGAATGAGACTGCGTCTATGACTATGACTAAATATCATGTTTCAACTTGTCACTGCATATATTTTACCTTGTAACTGCAATTTAATAGTAGCAACTGTTAAAGTTTAGAGGTGTATAGGTGTATGTTTAACATGTTTGTAAAGATGTGTTTGCGTGTATCTTTCTATCTTTCTATATGTTTGTTTTATTCAAGTCAACGTCGCTTGGCTTGAATGAAATCAGTAATAAATACAAAAATACAATATTAATTTTAATATTTTATAATTTTGTTGTTGCATTGTAAGAAATTCTGTACAAATTTCTATACTCGTCATAAAATATAATTTATAAATATTTATAAGCATTTGGCAATTGAATAAATAATTGTAAATATTATAAACACACGTCTAAGTTAGAAATTACTTGAAATAAGTATATCATGGGTCTTGCTAATTTGCATTTATCTTCTATATAATTATCTATTAATTTGTATTTATTTCTAAGACACTTCTGGAGCAATATTATAATGTAGATCATCATACATCATAATAGGAAATGGAATACTTCAATTTGTTTTACCTAGTTTAAATTACAAGTATTTAAATGTTTTCATTGTGGCGTTGTAATATTTGGGTTGGTTTTTGTCTTACAAAGTCATATGGTTATTTGGTTACATTTTTCTGCAACATCCGAAAAATCATGAAAATCAAATTATCCTTCCTTATAAATAAGAGAAATGAATTCAATTTTTGCAAATTTTTTGATTAAAATAAGAAATCTAGAAATTAAGTTTTCCCTACGTAGGATTTGTTGATTTTAATACACATCCAGTCATGCCTTACCTTCGACCGGTTTTTGGTGGGGAACCACAATAAAAAACCATCAACAGCATTTATAGTTTTTGAGATATTGTTATTAAGATAAACTTCCTTTGTGATCTTGTTTCTTTTTTTTTTGATCGAAAGCCTAGCCGGTCTACAACCGAGTGTGGGACTTTAACCCATTAGAAACTACCGCACCATTTCTTTTGGGATCTATCTTTAATCTATTGATATTTGATACACTTAGCAACCTGGTGAATATTTTGTTTATGGATATTTTTTGGAGACTTGAGAATCATTTTTCTATATTAATTGTTAACAGTCTTTATTTCACTTTATCATTTCCCCAGATTAAGTTATTTAAGGGTACAGGACATCCCAATGACCCAATAGTCATGTCCACCCAGCTACAGAGTGCTAAGTTGTTTTAAATTTTATCTATTCGGCGATTAGTCTATGTATTTGCTCAGACAGATTTGTTTTCCCTTGATCCAATCACCAAGTTTTCAATGGATCAATCATTAGCTGGAAATTATTATCATAGAATTCTTCATTTTTCCTACAAGTGACTTGTGATATTATATTATTGTCAGTAAGTAGTCTATCTATTAGAAAGCCTCATTATAATTTTAATTTATTCAATGTTCAGTCAATGCTTTTACTTAGAGATATTGGTGATCTTTGGCTGATAAATTCAAGTCCTTAAGTAACATAGATCCTATTAGAAAAAATATTCCGATGGAGTCATAAACATTGCTAGGTTTTACTGACTTATAGTATTATGTCAAGTACATGCGCCTCTAAAAAAAAAAAAAAAAAACAGCCGAAAAGAAGAATCCTACTGTGACATAGATCCAATCATCATCTATTTACTCTAAATCATTGCCTAATAATCTTCCTCATAGAAGTGTTAAGCTTCTTAGCTCTAGTGTTATGTACATAGTATGACATTTAAGTATTATTTATTCATTAAAATGACTCATTTTAAATTTTAGTTTATCAAATGTTCAGTCAATCAGTGTTAAGTTTTTTTTGACGTAATACGTAATTGCTCCTTGTACTAAGTATTTATCTTTGTATTTATTATGAAACACAAATATTGTACATATTTGTTTTGAATTCATTGATTGGTCAATTGTAACTTTGTTGCTTCACTGAACACTTAAAATATCTCGCAGTGTGTACATATTTCTAAGTTGTTGTTGTTTAGCTTGTTTAATCTTATTAAAGACTATTTTGTAATTAGTAGAATAATCTTTCCGCATCGTTTTAAGTATTGTATCGTTTTAAATATTGTGAAAATATTTTATATAACAAAAAATGAATCTAATTTTAAAATTGTTGAATATCTGTCTGTATTTATTTTTTATTTAGTGTGAATTGTTTCTCAGCTCTTATGCAGCGACTACAGTACAGAATAAGCCACACGCAAGTGGTCGCCCTGAAATGGAATAGCGTTTTTGTGGTCGTTTTCCGGCATTTACCATCGTATTTCCCAATGTTCCGGACGATATGGAGACTGTTTCCTGACGAATGAAAGTTCGTTTAGGGTTCTTGGTTTGTGATATAAACCTTTCACTTTAAGTAGCCCCAGACGTAAAAGTCAGGCATTGTCAAATCATGTCAACGCTAAATCTCCACCTTTTTTTTAATATCAAACGACCGGGGAACAATGGCGTATAAAATCGATTGTGGCACGGGCTGTGTGAGGAGGTGCGCAGCTGTCTTATTCCAACCAGAGGTGCTCCATACATTTTCATGAATAATCGGAGTCAAATCATAGCCCAATACCGCTCCTTGTACACGGTTGATGTGTATACCCCTGTCGGCGATGATCAATTCGCATAAATTCCTCATCACACTATTACTATTGTGTCATTAACATTACGCATCTTTATTTAAATTATGGGAACATTATGGAAATCAAAAATTTGTACAGTATATTATTTAATAGCTACAACTTTTTATAACTAATGAGACCATTTAATAGGCATCGAACTAAGTATGTTAACCACTCTACAAAGAATTTTATCATCTGATCTTGCGCTATTATTCCAGGTCATCCATCACGGCGGGACCAGAGGAACTTTCTAACACATTTAAGGAGTTATCTGCAATACGTGCATTTGTTCCAAGAATTTTTGGAGTACCATTCGATTCTGATGCTTGACGTTTTCCAGTCTCCTGAATTTTCAAAACAAGCATTGCAAATATTTGGGGCGGCAGAGATTCCCGCAACATTTGCAGTAATCGTGCCGGTTGTCCACAAAGAACGATAGCGTTTGCCAAATGTTCCACACCTCCATCAAATTCTCCACGTTCAATTAGAGTTTCGCCCAATTCAATTTGCTGGATGAAATATCTTTCAACTGCCACGTGGTCACTTAAGTCAGGCGTTACTGTCTTCGTGTTTACATTTTTGCGGTTACGCTGACGACGCTCCCTGACTTTCTTTTTGTAGTCAGGATCGGAGCGACGTTTATGGTCAAAATAAATGCAATAACCAATAAATAGTATTCCCGCAACACCAGCTGCAATACCAAATGTTGATTTATTTATTCCAATCATAGTACAATATTAGATATCTGCACAATTTATTTTATATATTTTATATATTTTTTGAGGGATTTCCAAATTGTTGTATATGAAACACAAATTCCAGTCAGTAAAAAGAATGAATGAAAATTTTTTGACGTACTTGTTTTTTTTATAGTTTTTAGTTTACTAAGCACTCTGATTTAAAAAAAAAAAAAATAAAATGTGGAAACTAGATTCATGTAAATAGTAAGCATGTTAGAAAGACTCAAATAAATTACAATACTTTCTTAATTTTTTATGTATTAAAATTAGACAGTCCGCAGAATATTAAAAAAATCGCCCAAGTGCGAGTCAGACTCGTACACGAAGGGTTCCGTATCAGATTGGGGTATGAATGGGAGGTACCCTTCGATCAAACTGAAATTTCGACACTATAAGTTTCTGATCCACAGTCACCAATCTAAGTTTCTAACTTCAAATTCCAGCAACCATAATACATACAAGAAATGAATCTGACCCGCACTTGGCTAATTTTTTTTTGTATGGGAGGTACCCCTATTGGTCCGATTCGGCTAGTTCCGACAAATGTCCTGCGCCTGTCTTAGAAACTGATAGTGTCCAAGCTTCAGTTCGATGGGACAGAAAACAAAGCGCCCTCTATACCCATCATAACAGTGACACCTAACATATTAACTTTAGCTACATTTATGTACACTGAATTCCAATTTGAAATGCATAGCATTCGCCATTCGAAAAACAAAATGGACAGAATGCTATTCACAACACAATATATTTAAGTAATAATGCCATTCACAACGAAACTTCATAATATATCATCACATACCAAATACGCCAACGTACGCTTTACTCTGAGGAGGAATACCCCACCGACTGTACATCTCTGCGGAGACGCCATCGCCCAATCTTAGTATAAGATGAAAGAAAGTCTTAGGTCTGGTCTTGGATCAAAGGCTCACTTTCGGTCAGCACATCACGTCACTGTTACTTAGCTGCGGAAACAAATTATAGATGTTTCTCTGGCTGGTTATTCCTTTCAATAATTGAAATGGCCAATAATTGATTTAGTAATTTGATTTGCATTGAAATGGACGAATGAATAAGTAATACCCCTAAATATTTAACGCTATTTTCCCATTTGACATCAACAAGGTTTAAATTTATATGACTGTTAGGGAGATATATGGCTTTACGCTTTCTGGAGAAAAAAATTGCTTGAGTTTTGTCGGAGTTAACTGGGAGTTTCCCCTTCGAGAAATAGGAGACGAGGAAGTCAAAAGCTACCTGGAGCTTATTGGAGATATCAGCAGCTAGGGTCCCTGAGCAGAGGATCGCTGTGTAATTAGTAAAGATTGAAGTAGTGCAAGAACTCGGCGTTGGGAAGTCTGAGGTATATACCTATGTTGTAAAGAATGGGTGAAAGACAAGAACCTGGCGGGCAGCCTGCAATTGTAGCAAAAGCTTGGGAATTCGTATTACCAATTTGGACAAGAAATGCCCGGTTTTTTAGGAAACTTTGAATTATTTTTGTGAGCTCAGTGGAGAAGCTCATAAGTTCCATTTTGTACGCTAACCCATCATGCCAAAACTGAGTCCAACAGGACCACGCCAGTGGATTTGGATCTTGAGAAGTTCGTTTTAACAATATTCTTGACCAACGGGTGCAGCGTGTTACGTTCACATCGAAATCCGAATTATTGCAGTGGAAGTAAGTCATTGTCATTCAGAAACTGGGAAAGTTTTTTTAATGATTTTTTCCCAAATTTTTCTGACCGGGATAACAAATTTATGGGACGGTATGAAGAAGGCTACTCAGAGGGTTTGTTAGCTTTTCTAATGGGAATAACTTTGGAGATTTTCAATGGGTTGGGAAAATAGCAAAGACCTAAGCACTCATTGATCAGCTTAATGAGATATTTTATTCCACGGTGAGGGAGTGCTTTTAGGAAAATATTTTCAATTTCGTCAGACCCAGAGGATTTCTTGGACTTCAGAATTTTTAAGATTGTAGCCAAATCTGAACTTTTTATAAAGTTTGATTCATTCGGAATGGGGAATGATGAATCAAGCATAGAAATGCAATTGTTTACCACAGAAGTTGTGATTGGGCCACTTAAGTCATTTGGGATAGTGTGATTTAAATTGAAGGTTTGGACTAATACCTCCACTTTCTCCTTAGGTGTAAAGAACCGCCTTGAAGTGTTGCATTTTCGGCATTTTCCATCGTATTTTCCAATGTTTAGGGTCCTTGGCTTGTTGCTATAAACCTTTGACTTTAAGTAGTTCCAGACGTAAAAGTCATGCATTGTCAAATCATGCGAACGCCTAGGCCAGGTAAAGTCTCCACCATTTTTTAATATCAAACGACCGGGGAACAATGGCGAAAAAAATCGATTGTGGCACGGGCTGTGTGAGGAGGTGCGCTGTTGTCTTGTTCCAACCAGAGGTGCTCCATACCATTTTCATGAATAATCGGAGTCAAATCATAGCCCAATAACGCTCTTTATATACGATTGATGTGTATGCACTGTCGGCGATGATCAATTCGCACATATTTCTCATCACACTATTACTATTGAGTCATTAACATTACGCATCTTTATTTAAATTATGGGAACATTATGGAAATCAAAAATTTGTACAGCATATTAATCACACTTCTATGAGGAAGCTACAACTTTTTATAACTAATGAAAACGTTTAATAGGTATCGAACTAAGTATGTTAACCACTCTCTCCACACAAAGAATTTTATCATCTGATCTTGCGCTATTATTCCAGGTCATCATTCATGGCGGGACCAGAGGCACTTTCTAACACATTTGAGCAGTTATTTGCAATACGTGTATTTGTTCCAACAATATTTGGAGCACCATCCAATTCTGATGCTTGACGTTTTCCAAGCTCCTGAATTTTCAATACAAGCATTGCAAGTACTTGGGGCGGCAGAGATTCCCGCAACACTTGCAGTATCGTGCCGGTTGTCCACAAAGAATTATAGCGTTTGCCAAATGTTCCACACCTCTATCAAATTCTCCACGTGCAATTAGAATTTCGCCTAATTCGATTTGCTGGATGAAATATCTTTCAACTGCCACGTGGTCATTTAAGTCAGGCGTTTCTGTCTTCGGGGTTACATTTTTGCGGTTACGCTGACGACGCTCCCTGACTTTCTTTTTGTAGTCAGGATCGGAGCGACGTTTATGGTCAAAGTAAATGCAATAACCAACAAATAGTATTCCCGCAACACCAGCTGCAATACCAATTGTAGTTTTAGAAATCATAGTATTAGAATTCTGCACAATTTAATTTATATGTATATGATATATTTTATATATTTTTTGAGGGATTTCCAAATTGTTGAATATGAAACACAAATGCCGGTCAGTAAAAAGAATGAATGAAAATTTTTGACATACTCGTATTTTTTATACTTTTGAGTTTACTAAGCACTCTGATTTAAAAAAAGAAATCTGTGGAAACTGACATTCATGTAGTAAGCATGTCAAAAAGACTCAAATAAATTACAATAATTTCTTAAATTCCAAATTCTTAAAATACAATGCTGTTCATGGAAAGGAATTAATTAATTATGTTCACCGTTGTCTCCTTTTGAGTCCTCAACACACTTATGTGTACTCGTAATACTATTCACTGCATGAACAGTATAAATTTTCATATCAGATGTTGAAACACATGCCATCTTTATTTCAAGTACTCTATCGACGAGTGAGTGAGTGAAGCGGATGACATCCTGCTTTGCTTTAATTTGTAAAATCTTAAAAAAAGTTGTGTTGCTTTTATTTTAAATAAAATGTAATTTATGAACATCCATTTGCTCATGACAAAATCTATGTTTATATAAGTAGTTAAAACCAAACCTTTATTTAATCTTCCTATACATAAGAAATGTGATTGAAATTATGTAGTAGAATTTCAATAATTCACTTATTGGGTTACAAATATCATGCAAAGTTGTTTAGCTCAAGTATGATGAGATATTATATGTAAAAGTTTGAAATAAACTTTACTTAGAACTGAGCCAACATGGGCCAAGCGATGGAATATTGGTATAAATCACCTAAAACTGCACGTACACATTGCGGCGTGGCGCTTGTCCAGTTATTTCGTATGACTCTAGAATTATTTTTCTGGTGGATCATATTCGATACCTAGGTCTGGGACTGGATAAGCGCCTTACTTGGCGCACTCATGTGAAGAGAGTCTCTGCATGCTTTTGTCAAAAGATGAAGAAATTGTACCGGCTACTGCGAGCGAGTAGTAAACTAAAATAGTAAACTGTCTATAAACAAGTTGTGGCCTCAGTTTAGCGATACGAGATTCAAATATTGGGGACTGCGGCACTATATATCATCAAAAAGTTGCAAGCAATTCAAACCAAAGCCTTAACACTCATAACTGGTGCCTCATGGTATGTTAGAAACATCATACTACACCGTGACCTTAAGATGCCAACGGTGATTGAGGAAATAAATTTTTTCAGCAGCCGTTACAGCAGCCGCTTGCTAAAGCACCCCAAGCCCCTAGCAAGGGTCCCAATACACAACAGAGCTCCCGGTCGGTTAAAACGGCATCACCCCAACGACCTCCTCAAAAGAAGTTTGTAAATACCATGACGATATCAATATGTAAAAACCTTCGGTTTGATTAATATTTTAATAAAAGTGAAAAAAAAAGAACTGAGCCATAATTAAATTAAAAAAAAAAAAAATAATAAAAACAGCAAATGAATCTAGTTTCAGAAAATACTTTACATTTCATACAGCAAAGCATAGCTAAAATGCTTTTAAATGAACTTTTTAAGGCATATAATTATACATTTAATTACAAGAAATAAAAAAAAAGATAATTTTACCATTTTATTATGATGTTTTCTTATTTTATTTTATATATAGTTTAATTTATACCAATATGAGAGAATTAATGTTCTGT
The DNA here is from genome assembly GCA_037043295.1 of Amiota minor. NCBI lineage: Eukaryota > Metazoa > Arthropoda > Insecta > Diptera > Drosophilidae > Amiota > Amiota minor. The sequence continues at coordinate 7,148,642 of JBAMAW010000081.1, read as the reverse complement.
TTCTATATCTTTCTTTCTGTCTCTATATCTTTCTTTCTGTGTCTCTATCTTTCTTTCTGTCTCTCTCTCTGTTTAATAGTAATTTACTTCATTCTCTAAATTAACTGATTGCTATACACACGCCGTATGAGTAATATTTAAATATTCTATTACCTACTTTAATGTCTGTTTCAAGTTTTTCATAAAGTTGCAGTGAAGTAGGTATATCTTCAACAAAAAAATTTGCTGGTATTAAATTAAATACTTTATACATTAATGTATATAATAAATGCTCAACTGTTTCATAGATAATGGGCTTGAGCGCTTCGTAAAAGTCACGCCAATTTTCATTGAAAAACTCATTCGTTGTGCGCTCAATCTCTTTGCTATTGCCATTGAAGAGATTGTCAAAGTTAGTGCGCACGCGTGTCATGTTCAATTCAACACGCACATCGGTTACATTGTCGAAGGTGAAATTACCACGCTCATAGAGGCGCGTCTTAGTAAGCAATAAGATGTCGAGGTTCTCTGTGGAGCATCAATAAAAAAACAATAGAATTGATTAAAAATGACAATGATAAAAGTAAAAGATCTAAGATCTTATGAGCAGTGATTCACAACCCTTTTTTTATATCGAGCTACACTTTTAATAATTTAAAAATTGCGTAAGAACTGGACTACAGTGTTAAGTGGCTCTTGGACAATAAAAAGCTCGAGGCCCATTATAATATTCTGGTAAATGAAATGGAAATGCTTTTTTCTTCTGATTTTCCAAGTATTTCCTTGGTATTGACTGTTGCTCATGGGTAAAGAATCACTGCTTTGACTTTGACTGCTCTGCTCTACATACCAATTTCTATAAACATTTTGCCTCCACCATGTAAAGGTATTAATAGAATGCGACCCTGCATATTGTATTTGGCATTCATGCGAATTTTCGGTACAAATAGTTTCGTTTGCCAACTAAAATCTTTTTTGCTTACTCTAAAAATTATAATGAAAGTTTCTTATGTTTGAATAACTCAACAAAAATTACTAAAACCAAACCTGCTTTCTTTGATCTTGGTTTTGGAAAATCCAGCAACCTTTAATTCAGTAAGATTGGCGCGTATTGTTGCTACTTCATTGTTATCCTGTTTGAATATAATATCTCTGACATTCATGGGTTCAAAAGGTCCAAAACTTTCTTGTATCTCAGGTATACCTACATTGTGTGTGAGAGAGAGAGAGGGAGATCAGTAAATAATTTAATAATTTCATTTACTAATTGACTTACCTTTATTCAATTGATCAATCAATTTTTGTACTGAATTTGTAGAACATTCAGTAAAACCAGGTTTATAGATCTTACATGAGGGTAACCAGACAGCTTTAAAATATATTTAGATGTGATATAAAAACAAATAGTATAAGAATTTAAAAACCTACGTTTCTCAGTATAGTAATTAACGCTGTTAACCCCATTAATCCACATGACTACAATAACAACAAAAATATAGCTTAACATATTTTAAAAGCTGCGATTTGTTTATTTAAATTTAACTTAAACTGAGCTTGGGCAGTGCTGAAGTCTCACACTGAGAGCTCGTGGTCAACTAATGAAACTGATCGGGTTTGTAGCAAATGTTTTTATGTTCTACTTAGAATTCTATAAAAAAAAAAAATCATCTCAAGAGCTTCTAAGTTCATTCAAATGATTTCAATTCATATAATAATAAAAAATAGCGTATTATTAAAAACTAATAGAAAATAGACTGAAAATGAATAAAACTTGTTCCACGATCTTATAAGAATTTTACTATTTTTTTTTATAATTGAATACTTCAAATTTATGCTGAAATCTCATGAATTTCAGCAAGTGAAGCCACACAAACCATAATTTCGGAGCAGCTTTTAGAAATATAAAAGATTTATAGAAAGAAAGAATACTTTCCGGCGTTATGGATAAAAATTAGAGCTTTTCAGCTATGTGCTATAAATCTCGTTCAACATTTCAGTTGGTTTAAGTATAACATTTTGCATTACAGCAAAATAAACCAAGCAGCCAAAAACAACCAAATGTTGAATACGCCAACCTGCTCGCATTTGATTTTTAATTGATAGTTAAAAAAACCATAAATGTTAATACAATAGAAAAAGTTGTGATGTTTTAAATTAGTGTTAATAAAATCTTTGGAGAAAGTTGGCATGTCTGCATTTGTAAATATACTGGTTGTCACATAAAAATACTCACAATTCTGGTTCGATATCTGTTCTGCATTTTTCATATCCCCCATGAACACCATGGGTCGCAATGGAAGTGTGCTGTGATTACTCGGTATGATACCATAACATGGCAAGCCGGGGAACCTTGCCATGTCTTAAGTGTGCTATCAACTTCAAAATATTCGAAAGAATATTTCTTGGATAAAATTTGGCAGTAAGTGGCATCCAGAGCGCGGAATCTTGTTCAGCATGTCCTCGATGCTTTTGAAAATATAGATTACAGCTCAATATCTTTCTGGATGTTCAGCAAGCGTTTGATTGCATCTGCCGTGAAGGTTTGCTCTACAAGTTAAAGTCCCTTCTCCCAGCTGTATAATACCTCCTCTTAGGTTATACTTGCTTGGCCACAGCTTTACGGTTGACATCAGGGACTTCCATTGGAGTGAGTGTACAACACGGCAGTGTCCTTGAGCATATCCTGTACAAACCAGTCGTTGACAATACATAGCAAGCCACATAAGCTGATGACACTGTTTTCATCACCCTCTTCCAGTACCAGCGAGGAGTTCCTGCATTGCTTTAGCAAGTGAGCAGAGATCTGCAACATCGCGGGCTCTGTCAGCTATGATCTTGGACAGGACGTTTACCTGGCGCAGGCACATTGTTAAAACTGGTGCAAACTGTCGCCAAAAACTGCTGAAGCTGACTTGGTTCCTATATGGCCAAGTTGCTTTTGAACACCATGGGTCGCAATGGAAGTGTGCTGTGATTACTAGGTATGATACCGAATCAGGGCAAGCCGGGGAACCTTGCCATGTCTTAAGTGTGCTATCAACTTACTTCAAAATATTCGAATGAATGTTTTTTGGATAAATGTTGGCAGTAAGTGGCATCCAGAGCGCGGAATCTTGTTCAGCATGTCCTCGATGCTTTTGAAAATATAGATTACAGCTCAATATCTTTCTGGATGTTCAGCAAGCGTTCGATTGCATCTGCCGTGAAAGTGTGCTCTACAAGCTAAAGTCCCTTCTCCCAGTTGTATAATACCTCCTCTTAGGTTATACTTGCTTGGCCACAGCTTTATGGTTGTCATCAGGGACTCCCATTGGAGTGGGTGTACAACACGGCAGTGTCCTTGAGCATATCCTGTACAAACCAGTCGTTGACAATAAATAGCAAGCCACATAAGCTGAAATCTCATGAATTTTCATCACCCTCTTCCAGTACCAGCGAGGAGTTCCTGCATTGCTTTAGCAAGTGGGCAGAGATCTGCAACATCGCGGGCTCAGTCAGCTATGATCTTGGACAGGACGTTTTGCATGGCGCAGGCACATTGTTAAAACTGGTGCAAACTGTCGCCAAAAACTGCTGAAGCTGACTTGGTTCCTATATGGCCAAGTTGCTTTTGAACACCATGGGTCGCAATGGAAGTGTGCTGTGATTACTAGGTATGATACCGAATCAGGGCACGGGGAACCTTGCCATGTCTTAAGTGTGCTATCAACTTACTTCAAAATATTCGAATGAATATTTCTTGGAAATGTTGGCAGTAAGTGGCATCCAGAGTGCAATCTTGTTCAGCATGTCCTCGATGCTTTTGAAATATTACAGCTCAATATCTTCTGGATGTTTAGCAAAGTCGATTGCATCTGCCGTGAAGGTTTGCTCTACAGCTAAGTCTCTTCTCCCAGCTGTTATACTTGCTTGGCTACAGCTTTATGGTTGTCATAGGGTGTACAACACGGCAGTGTCCTTGAGCATATCCTGTACACACCAGTTGACAATACATAGCAGGCCACATAAGCTGATGACAATCACCCTCCCAGTACCAGCGAGGAGTTCCTGCATTGCTTTAGCAAGTGAGCAGAGATCTGCAACATCGCGGGCTCAGTCAGCTATGGTCAGACAGGACTGGTGCAAACTGTAGCCAAAAACTGCTGAAGCTGACTGTCCTAAATGGCTCACGGCTCAACTTAGCCAAACAGCACCAAAATAGCCCTGGTATAAGGCTATAGTGATGTCGTCCAAGACATATAGTATTCCCATTTGAGGTACTGCTGCTGAGTCCAACATTTATCTCACCCAGAAGATGCACAACTCTGCTCTCCTTTAACCCGTAAACGCTCGTACGTGTGATGATGATCCAAGGACTTGCAGAACCTCCGGTCCGTGACACAAGCCGGTGTAATGACTGGATAACAACAAGTCAGCATCCGAAAGCATGAGCACTTTTGGACATCATGGAAATCTCTTTCAAGCTTTCAAGATTTGGTTATTCTTGCTTACTGTAGACTTAGCTGACAGATTCTAGTTGAATATTCCGCAGGGAAGTAATGAAAAGTATACTTTTTTTTATAATACGCTTACACTGCGACTAGTAACTAATATTAACGTGAACAAGCAATTTTTTTGTAGATTTTGCAGTAGGAGTTGTATGATCGCGCATGCTATACTTAGAATTGAGTCAGGTTGTTTGTCCGTTTATATGGCAATGTCAGACAAAACTATTTAGGATGTATCCGAATAGAAAGTATGTTGCGCGGAATGAATTCTTCCGCCATTGGGTTCAATACGGATTCTCAACGTTACAATCACTGGGAGGGAGAGCAGCCAAAGCTTTGAAGGTTCTTTTTTCATATCTTGAAATTGTTTAACTTTCTCTTCTAACTCATCTATAAGCATTGCCTCGAAACATTCCATCATCATATCTTCTTCCTCTAAGCGTTGCAACTCGTTCTTGTTAAACTCTTCTTCATTCTCCATCCACATGTATTCCGAGAATCTGGCTCATCATCCATATCGGGCAACGGTTCGTCTTCTTCCACATAACAGACGATCTCGTCATATTCAACAGATGTCACTTTCAGGAGCATTTTCAATAAATAATTTAGTTAGTGTCCAGCCGATGCAATAGTTGGTGTAGTAGGGTAGCCAAAGATTTATTATATGTCAAGCGTTTATAACTGAGAATTTTGTATCAAAAGATCTGCTTCTTTCCGAAATTTCAGCACACGTAAAATTTTGATAGACTTGAAATTTTAAAAATATATTGTAATTGATTCCAAAATTTGACTTATGTTTCAAGAAAACAAAAAAATATTGAGTGATAAACTACAGACTACTACGTAGTTTGCGTTTAGTCCTCTAATGGTGTTGACTCTACAAGTGGAGACTTCAGATTTATATATTAGCTTAGTCTCTTTGTGAGACTTGCATTTATTAATGTGTCAGGAACCGGTTCGTTAGCTTTGGGTATGCAAAATATACCATGGAGCATTATGGGCACATTGTAGATCTTTCGTCTGGAACTATCTATTATTATTATTAAAATTGCTCTTTATTGAACTATAATCTACACAGATTTATGGCGTTTCACTATGTTATGCCTATTATATTGAGGCTTTTTAGAAATTGCCTTGGGTTTTCATTATTTTTCCAGAAGCTTGCAAATCATTCTTAATCAGATTGGGTTGAGGAAAAAGTTTGCATGCATTTTTGTTACTACAAATTTAGATAATTTCTTTATACAAGTATATTAAAATTAAATTTTATTAAGTTATATGTAGTCCATTTTGGTCAACCACCTTTTGCCATTTCTCGGCTAACACCATTATTCCATCGGTGTAGAATTTCTGGGGCTTCTCATCAAAAAACTGCATTATGTCATGCTATTTTACGCGAACAAGTGTTTATTGTAACTATTGGAACAAATAATAATATGACAGTGCTATGACAGGACTATAAGGTAAATGCATTCAAACTTCCCAATCAAAGTCTTTCGATTTTTGCCGGATAGTCAAAGATGTGTGTCTAGCGTTAATCAATTCTGGGTCCTTTTTTTTTAATTGCTTGCTTTAATCGTATTAATTGTTGGCAGTAGACATTCGAACGGTAGTATAACAACCTTCCAATCCCACCAAACACACAGCATCAACTTCTTTACCGTCAATTCTGGCTTTGCTACTGATTGTCTCAATTCGCTTCGAACAATACCGCTTTCGCAAAACGTTACCAATCGCTTAAAAAATGGTTCGACTTTCGGTCAACTCATAGGGCACCCAAAAATATCAAGCTTCTTTTTAAAACCAGCTAGTTGCATATGTCTTAAAATCGTTTTGCTGTCAATGTTAAGTTCGTTAGCAATGTCATGACTGCCGGTTTTGCTCAACGTTTTCTATGTTTCCATTGACTTTATCAGTGATAGGCTAACATAAATCTAAAAATTGTCATATTATCTGCGATACATAGTATCTGATCCTATCCTATGTCAAGGCTGGAACCAATCATACACATATACAAAATTTAATTGCAACTAGATGTACTAGACTCGAGCAAACAAGCAAACATTAATTCTTATATTTGTCATCTCTAGTTCTAATACTGATTACACTCTCAAGTCATCTGGTGCACACGGTTTGTATACAATATACGAATATTTAGATCCATTTACCAAATGCTTCACTTCAAGCACAGTCGACTAAAATATGTCAATGATGTCATTTTGAATAAATTTTTAATTTATCTTTTTACATAAAATTCGAGTGTACGAAATGGCTAGACCAATTTTGATAAATAATTTTTTTACTTATGGAGCCACCAAAATGATTTATGCTTCATTTGGACCCGGTAGGTTGTGCTGTTGTCGAGATACATGCACTTTTCTACCAAATAATTTAACATTTTTATCCATCGCACACTATACTAAGCCATTTTTAATAATTTCTTCTTTTAAAATGACAAATAAATGCTAATAAAAAAGAGTTGCATACTTATTTTTTTCAGGTTTTTAATTTTAATATAATATTTTTAAGTATTAAGTTTTTTTTTTAAAACCGCTGTAAGACCAAGCATAAAAATTTTTGTACGTTTTTAATGCTTTTGTTGTTGTTATTGTTGTATTTTTCCTTCCTTTCTGTATGTTTGGCTTGTTGATAAGGGAATTTGGAGGGTCGCGGGGCAGTCGTGTACCAAAAACCAAAACGTGTTCTTGCAATTTTTTTTCTCTTCTTCTTTCACGTACTTCAAACATATTTCAAATACCACGTCTACGAAGACGCGGGCACAGCTACTTCGTTTAATGTATATTTTCAATAAAATAACTTGCTGGGACATAAGCAAATGTCTTCTTAAGACGATCCGTTAAAATAGATTCAATAATTTGTTCTGTAGTAGGTCGAAGAATTTCATAAAATTCACGCCAATTGGTATTGAATAGTTCGTTGGCACTATCTTCGAGATCTTTTTGACCATTAAAGAGATTATTCAATTGTATATGGAAGCCCTGAATGTCACGTACAGAAACTTTCATCCTATCAACATCGGTAAAGGTTTGTCCATGTTCAGAGCGTGGTTTCATATTAACTTGTACAGTCAGCAATAATTTTTCTAAGCAAATACAAGAATGGATCGTTTTTTAATAGTAGATCAATCAACCAATTGATCAATGGCAAAATGGACTTACCTGGCTCAAAGTAACCAGTGCCTTGACCATTTAGATTTAAAGCCAAAACACGTCCCTTGAGCTTATAATCGAAATCAATTCGCATTTTAGGCATATATAGTTGAAACTTAGCAATATAATGTGATGGATCATAGCTGAGAAAAATAAAAAAGTAAATTAATATCCTTTGATTTGGACAAAAGCTACTTACGATGCTTCCTGAATTACTGCCGATTTTGCTCCCTTGACATAGGCATTCTTCAAATCAGCATTTATGGCTAATGTTTCACTTGCATCATGTGCAATTTTAATACGTTTCACATGGAGGGGATCAATTGGACCAACTGATTTTAATCCAGGCACACCGTCAGCCCACTCACGGAAAAGTACTTGAAAGTTGCCGCTAAAACATTTACCAAAATTGGCATCATTCAAGTCGCACGGCTTCAAATAGTTTGCTATAATTTTATTGTTGATAATAAAAATGAATAAATTGAAATTTTATAGTTCAATAAAATACAAACGTTTTTCAGCCAAATAATTTGCTGCTTCACTGGCTAAAACAATTGTTAACAATAAGAAAACAATTACGCAATTTCTTGATTTTAATTGCATTTTATTTGAATTTATTATATTGTGAATATATTTTATTTTAATTTTATTCACTTTTATATTTTATTATCCAAGAATCAAGGATTTTGCAGGAGTTCCGGAGAATTTTATTTGATTTGAATTCCGCTTCTATTCACGGCTCAACACTTTCTGTTTAAAAACCTTTTGTTTCGTCTGTTTTATTAAATTTTGTTTAAAAATTCAGAAAGAATCTTTAAAATACTTATAACTAACTGTTTTTGTTCTGGTTTTATTTTTTTTTTCCTGTCTTCTCTTCTTCGTGATGTTGTTGTTATTGTTTGCTTTGTTTTATTGTATAAAAAATTGTACATAAATTTAATTTTAATTAAATTTAATGAACAAGTTTGTTTTTTTTTCGCGGTTCAAGACTTGCTCAGAGGCATCTAGATAATAATACTAGAAAATACAGGGTTCTTTGTTTGATTTGTTCGTCTTCCTTCTCGAAAAGCAAAACAAAAAAAAAAAAAAAAAATAAGAAGAGAAATATGCAAATAACTTTCATTGAAATTCAATTACGCAAGCGAAATAAGTACAAGAATTTCTTAAAATACAAAATCATGATTACCTTGAAAAGAATGAAACCATAACCATTAGATTAAAGTCTATTAGACAGTACCATATATATATCCATACAAGTAGACAAGTATTCAAGTATATCGTATATCTATATATCACGTGAAAAAAGAAATGCTTACTTAGCCTTCACCCTGTGCTCTTTATTTGTTTTATTACGTAAACTTTGACTTGACTTAAGACTTTGATTTAATGAATTTTTTAAATTATCATTACACAAAAAAACCACTTGTAATTTGTAGTAACTAAAAATAAAATCAGCTGATTCATTGTTTGTTATTTTATTGAAGTTAACAATTTCTTTGTATTTATTTCTTTTATTTCATAAAATTCCATAATTCAATAGTAGGTAAATAGTTACAAACGTCATCTATCGAACTGGTTTTCGTTTCACTGGCTGCTGCTTAATTAACACAAATTTAAGAGATGCTTTTTTTTTTTTTTTGATTGTTTGTTTATTTATTTTTATTTGCTTTCAATTTTGTAATGCCAAAGTAGATTTGCTGTGTCATACGTAAACGAATTTATTTTCTTTTTGAAGTGGAGATGAAGGAGGATGTATTATTTTCTTCATTAAGATGTACACGTCTTTGAAAAAAATTGTCGTTGCTAAGGGAACTTTACATGCCATCAATCAAACATTATTTTACTAAATTTCAGACTAAGTCATAGAAGCGTTTTTAATAGCGATTTCATTAACTCTACTACTGGAGTAGGGTCAAAGTTTCAGTAAACAGGTTGCTTCAGGAAAATGAGGAATTAACCCAGGAATCCTAGTTCGATGTAATTGTGTGGTACAATTTATGCTTGCTGTATATCAGATGTCCGCTAATTTGCGGGCAGATGCTACTTCCTGCCGTAGGCAGAGATATTTGGGTAATTTTTATATTCGGCCATACCAATATGCAAGCTAGCGCCGGCATCGCTCTCACGAACGCTGTACTTACTGAGCCTCCTCGTGACATGATAACAATCCCCTAGAAGGAAACTTATAAAATAATTTGCCATTATTAATAAAAAAAAAATCTTTGTTATGCAATCCTCAACTCAAATACCTAAGAAGTTTTATTATTTTTGTGTGAGTGTTTGCTCTTCTCCCTTTAAACTCAAGTTTGAATTCGGAAATTTATAGACTACATTCCCCCATTCCAGCACGTACAGTTTGAAAAAGGTTTTTATAAAGACAAGAAAGCATAAGCAAAGTAATGAGCAATTCAGAAAAAATACTGAACAATTGCTATTCATCTCTCAGAAATCCACGACGACACGCCCATCTGCAATCTGCTGAAACATACTATATCTATGCCGCCTAAAGGCGTTCAAATTTCTGGTTTTACCATTCCGTCCGCCTGGTGAAGAAATTCTTTACACTTGCTGTGTTATTGGTGATGCAATGGAAAACACTACGATGTTAATGTTACTTATATTCTTAAAGGGCCTTTATTACTGGATAGATAAATCCGCCTATGTTAATGGAGTTTACTTTTACAATTTATATATTTAAACAAATTTAAGTGACTTTATGTAAACTTTTATTTTTTAAATAAGTTTTTTTCTTTATTTATAAACTTAATTTTTGCAATAAATCCAAATAAGAAAAGATGCGCACTTTTATCTATTTTAGTCTTTATAGTCGACTAGTGTTATACACTAACTCAAGACCTTGAGATTTCATTAACTCTATATCAGTAGAACTGAAATAGTATTATGTACTTAAACATTATGCTCAACTTTATATGAAACCAATTTCAGTTGACCCAGAATACAATTTACAAATAAATTTGAGATCCATTGTATGTGCTCCACAACATTTCTCAATATCAGTTGATCCATTACTTATACATTATGCTCTCTTTATGGTTGTAACTCTTTATTGGATGATTGATTGAACAAAGTTGAAGTGAACATGTTCTTAAAATTGTATCTTTTTACACAGAGTGTGAAAGAAATGGAAGCTGGTACTTGTATCTACACTTTTCTTTATTTGGTCGACAGATTGAGAAAGAAACTTTCTTTTTTCACTTTCATGCGATCATTTGTTGGCTGTGTTGTTAGTAGTGAACCAAACAAAAATCAAGTTGAATGTTTATTGATTTCGAACTTTACTTTACTCTAGTGTAGACAAACGTTTCTTAGAATAGCAAGTAGCCTATATACAAACTGTAGATGTAGTGTGCTTGGCTGACTTTATAAAGCAACTTGCATACATATTCGAACGAAAACTCCACATGAATGTTAAACAAAAAACAGTAATACAAAAGAAAAATAATAACATGTAAAAAAAAAAAAAACACTCATCATTTAGTGTAGTCTCAACTTGTCTCAGTCGATTCGGAACAAGCAAACGCTGCAGTTATGCTGAAACATTCGGGGTTTTTGAGTATTTTGGCGTTTACCGCTTTCGGTTTAACAAGCTGCAACAATAAAAACGTTACAACACAGTATCTAAAGGAGAGACGTAAGTTAATTATTTGAAATACATTTGTATCCATTCATTATACATAGATTAATTAATAATTTCATTCAATATTGATATTTGTTATTTGTATTTACAATCTATGGGTAGCATCGTTTCTACAGCCCTGCAAACTCCATGGCGAGAATAATAGCGTCTGTTTAGCAACCAGCGTTGAAAGCATATTCACTCAATGGAAAGATGGTAATATTGTACTATTTTCAAAATTTAATTTGAGTTAAATGAAATTGATAAATATTGTGTACAATACATCAAATAGGCATACCCGGTTTGACGAGATTCGGTACACTGGAGCCATTCAAAGTGAAACGTGTACGGATTGCACACAACATGGACAATGTTAATTTGCAATTGGAGCTGCGCAATATGCGCACTTATGGTCTCAGTCAATCAAAAGTTGTAAACAGCACGTTAGTGAAAACAAAACTATAAAAATAATATTATATACACATGAGTAATTTTATACAATACAATCATATTTTAATTGCAGCATCGATGATAAAAACTATAGATTTGGTTTTAATGTGCTTCTGCCAAAAGTTAAAATCGAAAGTGGTTACAAATTACGTGGACAAGTTTTGGTTTTAAATATTAATGGTCAAGGCAATCTTACAGCAGAAATGTGTAAGTACAAAGTACGATAGAGAGCGGTCTGTTAAGTTTCTAAAATATGATAAGACATCAATTTTGTCAGTATTAGAAAGAAACTACATCAGATTACGTAAAACATGTCACCGTTTGAGGAAAATTAATCGCAAAACCAAAAAAAAAAAAAATGGACCAAGTGCGAGACAGACTTGTACACGGAGGGATCCCTGCCAGTTTGAAGTTTGTATGGGAGTTATTCCCTTAGTGGTCCGATTTGACTGATTCCAAGATATGCACCGCGCCTATATCAGAAACTTATAGTGTCTAAATTTTAGTTCAATAGTCCAAAAAACAAAAAAGTTCTTTGAATAAGATCCTGAATTTTAATGGTGAGTTTGTATGGGACTCCCTAGTTGGCCGCTTTCGCTGATTCCAAAAAATGTACCGCACCTATATTAGAAACTTATAGCCTCTAAATTTCAGTTTGATAGAACAAAAAACAAAAAAGTTTTCCGAATAAGAACTTTAATTTTAATTGGGATTTGTATGGGAGGCCCTCCCTAGTAATCCGATCAAACTGAAATTTCGACAATATAAGTTTGTGATGTACAGCCATCAAATATCCAAATTTCAAGATCGTGAGATTAATGAATCCTATAGCTGCCTTGCAAACCAAAATATTTCTTGTATGGGGACACCTTTAAGTTTTTGAAAATATATTAGTTTTAGTATTTGTTGCTGATGCCCGGATAGAACTACATATTCTGTAAAAATTTCAACTCTCTAGATATAGCGGTTTATGAGATATGACCTGAGGTTCGACGGACAAAGAAGTCTCTGGATAAATGAATTTAAACGTAGTTGGAAAAGTGCAAGAAGGAGACCATTAATTAATACAATGATAAAATGCTCAGACAGACAAGAGGTGGGCGAATGTTGTGGTCCGTCCTGGGTCTTGGATCTAGGAAGGCTTCAAAACTCGACAATTATATTAGAATTTATTATAAGGCAAGGCCATAAATATGTTAAAAGTTCTTTGAGTTGTGGTCGACAGGCTTCAAATCTCCTGAAGGGTATCCTAAACCTTTCTATCAAAAAGTCACAAGTCATATTTCATAATAATAATAATAATAATTCAATAAGTTACAATAGTTCTAAGTGGACTTGAACTTATGTAAGTTATGCAGTATTGACCGCGAATGTCTTAGTCTACCCCTAAATATGTAAATCATCATCGTTACGAATGATCAAAAATTGAAAATACATAGCAGATATGGTAGAGATATAAATAGAACATATGGGACGAAAAACTTATAAGAACAAAAGCATGAACTTGGAATTGCTCTGATTCATAACTGTCTATGAGAAAGGTTGAGTGGGAACTTGGACTGTGTTTTGAAGACGTTGAGGAAGATTATTTTCGGAAGGCTTCAATAATCAGAGCAACATTTTAACGAGCTTAAATGAGTTAAACCTTTTGTGTTTTTTGTAAGTGTAGATTCTATCAGACTTCTCTTGTACCAATTACATTTTACCTATTGATTTATTTCAAAAATAATTTTTATCATTGTTTATTTGTTTTTTTTTTTTAAAGCGGACTTGCAGTACGCGATTGTTATGAACACAAAACTTATGGATATTGATAATGAATCATTTTTCGATTTGATATCGGTACGTACGCAGGTATTACGCGTTGGTGCCTTTCATATTGATATGACTAATCTTTTTGGTGGCAATCGAGAACTGGAGGAAAGTGCCCTGGAACTTTTCAATGCCAGTTGGCGTGACCTGTTCGAAGTTTTGCGTCCAGTGCTGTCTGAAACCTATGATACTGTTTTGCAGTCACGTTTTCGGAAAATTTTTGAACATATTCCAGCACGATATATTTTTGAAGATTTGCCTTGATTCAATTGTCAGTTGTCAATTCCTTAATATAGAATACACAATTATAAGTAAAATACAAACACACGAACTATTTGTCCAAGTAAAGTTATCAATTAAAAAATCCATTTTATATCGTGTATTTTTTATTCATACCCAAAGCACAATGCATACTCCAAGAAGCAGAATGTTCAATACCAAGTCCATGAAACAACGTTTTAGGCGAATTCGGCGCTGGTTAGTTCAATTAACATCAATCCGCATGGAGACGTTTACCAACGACTTCTCTATTTTTGCCGAGCGTCTCAATAAGTTTTCCAAGGATCGCAAAGTTGTTAGCTTCGGTAGCAAGGAGGAAGCGCACAAAGCAATAATATCGGCGGTCATATTTACCACGTTCTTGATAGTGAATGTAATCGGTAAGTTGGTATACGTAAATTACATACATAAATATATTTTAGGAATCACCATTTATGTCAATTGCACGTCCAGTTTAAGAAGACGAAGAGAAAGGTTGGAGTTTTGGGTCCAAATAAAAGTATTGAAATCATTTCCATTAATAGTTTGTTTAGTAGACTTCTACCTTGCATAACCCCAAAGTTTTTTGGGTGCCACACATTTTCGTTAGTCTTTAGGATTGCACCACAAAGCTGCGTTATAGATTCCATTGTGATCTTTCCGTATCTTCATTTGACAATAAATCAGATAAGAAGCTCATTGGATGACTCGTATTTATGTAATTTATGGTAAGCGATCAGGAAATTCTACAAATTTTTACACTGAATGGAATGAAGAATTTACGTAACTGTTTCAGACTATAAATTTTAAAATTTATTCGGTTTTTAGCTTATGCTGAGAGTAAATAGAAAAATCAAACAGATTGTAAATTGATTAATTGAATTCCTACTTATTTTTAATTTTTAGTAATATTAAATGGATTGGATCGTTATATGTATTTCTTTAACAAAAGCATAATGCAGGCTTATGTTGATAGTGATATAGTGAATAGTGAAGCAAATACAATTAAATTTGATACTCTACTTACAATACCAATATACTGGGACTATATGGAACATTGTGTTTTAAGACTCTTCTACGGGTCACACATGGAACTTAGCGATGAAGAAAAAAGAAATATGAGCGATACTGGTGTAAATTTAGAAAAAGATATATTTTTCATGGATAATCTGATGATAGCACCACCGCACTTACGTCAAAAACGTGTAGCAAATCGTTCTTGTTCTGTACCAACAGAATTTACACGCTACTTTGATTCCTGTTTCGGAGTATACTCAGAGAAGGCGCAATTAAAGAGTCGAATATTTAAGGGGTAAATATATAATACATATACAATATAAATTTTTTTTATTAAGCAAATACTGACCTCAAAAATAACTACATATTAAATACAGAACCTTCAACATATTTATTACTCAGAACATATATAAACTAACACAATTTCTAACATTTACATACATGAAATGAAGCATTTCTTATAAAATCTAAATTCAATAGTCACACATCAATCTAACCTGCTAGATCATCTATCTAATAATATTATAAAAAAAAGGCCCCCGTCGCATATAAACTTGATAAATTCAAAAACTATTTAACAGATTTTCATACAGTTTTAACCATTGATTGAAACGATTCATCAGAAAGGTTTATACTTTTATATAATTAATTAAAGTTTTGTATAAATTGGCTGAAATATGACGTTTGTTGAAAATGGCAGAAAAAATAATACCGTGAGCTGTGTTAAATACATAACCAAGGTGTCGATAATGTTGTGGACAACAGAAAGCAGTGTAGCTGGGGATTGTATCAATTGAATCAAACCGAAAAACCTACATGCAACATTATATATGTATTAAGAATTCTGTGACATAACCACATATCTTCTAAATATATAGAAATGAATCCAAAAAATAGTATGACACCGCAAAACTTGAAACGGTTGGACCAACTTTGATGATTTTTTTTTTTTTTTTGTTGTATTCATGGAGCTACCAGTCAGGTTCATTGCTACATTTGGAGCCGGTGGGGATGGTGGCGCTGTTGTCCGGATATAGATAGTTTTATGTCAATTTTTTTTAACATTTTTTCATTTGGCGTAAAATATACTGAACCGATTTTAGAATAGAATATTAATATATCTCTTTCATTCAGGTAAATTATTAATTACACATTTTACAACTTTTAAAAGAAACACCCAATTAACGCATAGGAGGTGTAGGAACTCAAGCACGCTGGGTAACGCTAGTACAATATGTATATATGATTATATCTTTTTTATTACAGAACAGATTATGAATCTGCTTCAAAAACTTTTACGCATCCAATAACTGGTAAAGTAGCAACATACAGTGGCGGAGGCTATGTACAAAGATTTACTTGGAATGCTTCAAGAAACTTGGAAATTATACATAACTTAAGAGATATCAAATGGTTAGATCGCGGTACCCGTATGGTAGTTTTTGAATATTCTATCTACAATCATAATCTACATATGTATGGTCAAGTTAAGTAAGTGCATTAATCTGATATCTGTTACTTTGTCATTGTAGAAATTGAAAGTATTGATGAGTATGTATGTATTCCATTCCAGATTATTGACGGAAGTATTGCCAACGGGCTTTATAATCTCAAAACCATTTATTTGCACTGTTAAAGAATTTACAATTTTTGATAGTCCATATTTGTCAACAAATTTAGCTGTGGTTATCTTATATATTATGCTGACTTATTATATAGTAAGTTGTGCCACAGTAATGTACTTTCTTGGAATTAAAAAATACTTCAGATTAACTGTGAATAATGTGATCGAAACAGCTGTTATAATTGTAAGTATAAATGTTCAATTGAAGAAGAAATCATAACGACATAATGAATATGTTTCTTTATAATAATCTACTATAGATACATATAATTATACTATTTTACAATATATGGCATTGGAATCAAAGCACAAACATTGAACAGACTGTAAAAAAACATATTTATGTATCTTGGACACAGTGTGCAATGTACATTATTATTATCAAAACATTTTGGGAATTCTAAGTGTCCTGTTACTGGTACAAATATTCCAATTTCTTCAGTTTAACTTAACTGTTCAGAAGTTTCTTTTAACAGTCAAGAAGGTAGATATACGTTTCCTTCTTCTATGGTAGTTTACAATTAATAATTTAAATAAATATATATATATATATATATATATTTGTAGGTTTATATTGATCTGTGTGGATTCGCAGTGATGTGCCTTATAGCATTTTTAGCTTATGCCCAATTGGGTTTATTGCTATTTTCAAAAGTGCATTATGGTTTCCAATCTTTTTTTTATTCGATTATGACATTAACCAGTATGGTACTTCGCAACTTTGACTTTACCCCCTTAACAAAAGATTATCCTGTGATAGGCACTGTATTTCTAATATCCTTTATATTTTTAATATTCTGTATATTAGTGGTAAGTTTCTAATTCACTATACATCTACTACTTATATACTTACATATGTATGTCCATCTAAATGTGTACCTTGTTTTACAGAACATGATATTGGCTTTCATTGTCGCCACTTATGCCGTAGTAACTGCAGAAATTGGCAAACCTCAAAAATTTCTATTTCCTTATATGAAAGAAGTACTGATATACATGTATAAATATGTGAGACATTGGGGAAAACCACCTGTAATTTTCAAGCCTGTAATCAAAAAGGAATCCTTTGCCGATATTATTGATTTATGGTTGGTTAAAGTATCAAAATTTTTGATAATCTTTCTTGATTGTTTGGTTTTCTTTTTTTTTTTATTAACTTCAGGAATGAAAATCGAGATAAGGAATTACCAGAGAATCAAAGGAAAATGTAAGTTTTGAAAAGAAATATAATACAATATATAAAATATTGTATATAAAAATCAGCCAAGTGCGAGACGGACTCGCTCAAAAAGGGTTCCGTTCCAATGGGGGGTTTGTATTGATCCGATCGAAGTGAAATTTGGACAATATTATGATAATACAATTTATTTTTACCAATTATGTAAATTTCAAGCCTAGGGTTACTGGATCGTAAAGTTCCCATACAAACCCATAATGTGGTGGCGCTTTTAAAATTTTAACTTTATTTTATTTTTAGTATTTATTGCTGTGTAGCCCTGATAGAACTACTACATGTTATTTCAACTCTCTCATGAGATAATGCCCCACGTCGGACGTATGGAAGAACGGACAGACAGCGTATCCTTAGTAATAGGGTTCCGTGCTGTACCCTTTGGGTAGGAAACCTAAAAATAAGTACATAAGTATTTAGTACATTAGGTAGAATAGTTAGTTTTCCATCTAGAAAGGATGTGTGTGATCAGCGAAGGAGAAGGAAACTCATTAGCAGAATTATGAGTCATAGCGAGAAGGCAAAGTAAAACTGCGCAGTCCGAAATTGCACAATAATAGAATAGGAGGAACGCAGAGAACACACTTTTCGTAACCAACTAGATGTAGTTTTTGAGAATATACCAATTGCACAAATATAACTATAGCTACGAGAATAATGTCAGGCCAACCAGAGGTCTTTGGTACATTTAAATTTGAAATGAAATGATGATTGCCATGATCCAATAGAACAAACAGCTAACACATAGAAGGTGCCTGTAGTTTTTTGGAAACAACAACCAAAATCAATTATTAAATTCATAGACCAGAAGCTATAAAATCATAAAGGGCTTGATAGTTTTTAACTTCTACATATTAGACTGCTACCTCAGCAGCCGCACGACTCATTGTGATTCTTGGTTTGGACTGTTCTTTGTTTCAGTATTTGATTTTGATCATAGCAGCATAAAGAGAAAGAAATCCTACCAATTACTTAGGCTACCAATGGCATCGTTCTTAGGATCCTTACACCAAGCAAAGTCGCAACTCATTTAGGTGGAACTTCTTCACACAAATAAAATAGTTTTATATTCAGATTTATTTTTGGTAACGAGAAGTTTTGACCAGTGAGTAATACTATGTAATTTTGAGGAATCTTTGGGAGTGAAATTTAGTGTTAATTAATGACTAACTAAAATTAATTAATAAACTAAAGTACACTCAAAGTACAATATTAAAATTATTAACTCGTTAATTATTTTATTAACAGGCGCCGGCAAATGCGTGAACTTGATCGGTATGTAATAAATAATTGTATGAAATTTTTAGTTTTCACTTCTTTAAGACTAATTTTATATTTTCCGAAAAGTGTCCATAGACGCACTCAAATACTGGAGAAGTTTTTAAGTTTGCTAATCAACAACATGGACGATCTTCTAAAAAAAGCAAAACACACTGTAACAAAAGATTCCTACAAAAAAAAAGTATTTCCTTATATGAAGAAGAAATAAATTCTTAAGTTATAAGTCACTTAGGCCGCTGAACCATATTAATGTCAAGCACCTGTTCTAAATTTATATTGTAAATGATAAACGAATAAAAAAGCAAATCTAAACTTGTTTGGTCACTTGCATACAACTATTTTTACAATTATTTCAAATATTTTCTACAATTGAAAGCATAAAACTGAAATGACATTATTATTGTACTATGATCCAAACATATAGAATATACTATATGGATATATCTAGTATACTCAGGTTATTGCTATTATTTCAATATCGACGTAAGTTAGATATAAATACAATACATAATTCATCACTTCCGTGCACGTCAGTATTTAGTGAGATTAAAGTCACTGACGGAGATTGAATGTGGAATGAGTTCTATATGCGCATTTTATGAATTGAACGCCCATACAGAAATTGAAAGTAAAATGTTAGGTTGCCATCATAGTTATTGGATACGCTACAACAACATATGTTCAGGTTCAATTGCCTTATAAAAGATCTATTCCAAGAAATATCTTAAGCATTATTGAGTTCCTAACATTATCTGATTTGGTTTGTATCTACAATAGGCGTGCAACAAGCTAAAAAAGATATGTAAGATAAGCTACGAATAAGTTAATAATATGCGAATTGAAATCTCTGGACATGGAACATATTAGCAGCCCGATAAATAAATTTAACAAATCTGAAGGAAGCCATCCGAAGTAACGCCTCAAATGGAGTTTAAGACCAAGCCATGTGAAGCTAGCATGGGCAGCAGAGGACATTAAAGTACCCGGAATTTGTCATTTAAATTTGTGTTTCTTTTTCTGTATGTTAGACTTTCTTTAATTACTATGCCAAAAATGAGGGCTGTCTGTCAACCAGTTTGTTTACAGCACTAGTTCTCTGCTAATTTTTTTTGAGTCTATGGTGTCATGACAGGTTCTCCAAAACGGCAATTTGAGTTTGGGGAATAGGAAAAAATCACACGGAGCTAAGTCAGATGAATAGGGTGGCTGGTCGATGGTATTTATCGCATTTTTGGCCTTATAATCATTGATAATCGTGGCCCGATGAGATGGCGCGTTATCCTCATGCAAAATCCACGAATTATCGGCTTGGAATTCCGGCCGTTTACGACGGATTTTGTCACTTGAGGCGTTCAAGACGGTTAAACAGGTCCTTATTGACCTTCTGGCCTTCTGGATCGAACTCATGGTGATCCTCTCCACGGATATCGAAGGAAACAATCAGCATCATCTTGATTTTTGAACGACTTTTTCGAGGTTTTATCGGTTTCGGCAAATTTTTTTCCAACCATTCTTATGATTGTTGGCTCGTTAGCGTGTCATACTCGTAAACACATGTCTCGTCACCAGTTATGATGCGTACCAAGCATGGGCAGCAGACCATTAATAAATAGGTGGTAGGAATCTCTCGCTCAGGAATCGGCAAAAGGCAACTTGTCTTTAATCTATTATCATTGAAAGGATGCAGCAAAATGATTAGTTTGTAATCTAGAAGAGTTAGAATTGCATTTTTTAGAGTAAATAGTCTGCAGGAGGCCAGATTTTTCAATGATCCCTCATCCACTTTCATCTATTTAGTTGTTTGCATAATTTATTGATAGAATATTTTATATAGTACTATGCTCCCTAAGTACTTATTATATGAAAATCTTCATATTCTAAAACAATTTGCCATTCTGCGTTTTAGATAAAAATTGTTTATACCCATGGCTACAATGGTTCCTTAAATAAGATACAATTATTGGATATATTATACCATAAGACCAGATCAGATAATAAGTTTAGGTTCTTTATGGAAAATCATGTACAGATTGTTTTTAGATAGAATATAACTAAATATAATAATAATACCGAACAACATATAAGAATAAATATGCCCTTTGACCAAAATTTCATTGTAAATGAGGCAATTTAACTTACAAAACTGCTCTCTGATAGTTGTAGTTTCAGGACGGCAGGTAAGCTGACTAGCTGACTGACAGATAGACAGACTACACTTTTATTTTCTATATATGTAATCAAGTATTATATAGTAAGTCGTTTATTCTGCATACCATAAAAAACAAGTTCAGAGCACAACAACAGAAGAGAACAACAATATGGGTATGTTTAGTGCTGTAGTAATGAGTTGGAGTCCAGATTGGCTTTTGGCGAATTATGCAGACTGAGAGACACTAAGACTTCAGGTTGATTACTTGATATCAGAGTCGATTTCGCAGCTGATCGTGCATAAGACTCTGACTGACTAACTGACTCGGTTACTGTTGTTTTTATGGATTGTTTGGCCAAGTCCACACAACGTTCGGGCGTAATTGTTGTTGGCGTTATGTTGTTGTTGTTGTTGTTATTGTTATTGCTGTTGTTTACACTACTGAATTTAGTTACATTATAGGTTTATGTTTTTTGTCGATTTTTTCTTCCACTTCCAAGCTTTACGAAATCTTGCTTGCGGTATAAAAGCGTTGCACGCCCTGATTTTCTTTTGAGTTTGTTGTTTCGCAGAGTCTTGAGTGCAAGTGCAAGAAAAGTTCGCTTAAAAAAAAATTGATAAAAACAAAAAAAAGAAAAACTATTCGATCGTGAACTGATTTAGAAAACCAATGAACTGATTTTTTCTAAATTTATTATCACCAAGCAATAGTATTTGCAGTGCACCTTTTTCGTTATATAATAGAAAAAATATAATTGAATAAAAGGAAAAAATAAAATTGACAATTAAGAAGAATAGTACAAAAAAAAAAAGTGAAATAAAGATTGGTGACAACAACAATAACAACCAGAAAACCGAAATAAAATAATTTAATTTATTTTTTATGAAGGAATATTAAGCTGAAGATCCGCTAATAAAATGCAACAAATGGTAAGTTTTTATTCGTTTAATTGAGAATTCTACCATCATTATCAAAATACATAAAACCTTTCATTCTGAAAATTAAACATTTTTCATTTGCAAACAAATTCATGACTGGAATATTTTAGTAAGAATATTAAAAATACTGACAATGAGAATAGTAAAAATGACAATGAAATCTTCAAGTACAAGGGAGAGTGATTATGTTATCTATTGTCATTGTATCCTTTATTCAATGGGAAAATGTTCTTCTGTCACTGACAGAGTAGTAATAGTAGTCTTTCTTCTGAAAACTTTTGTTTTTTGGTTTTCTTTTTGTTCCATTAAAGTTTTTCCTTTTTGGTTTTGTGTGATGCATAGTTGAGTGTTGAGTGCAAAACAATTCTGTTTAAATAGATATTATGTAATTTTAGTTTCATTTATTCAATTAAGTAGTTTTGTGCAATGATTTATGAAATCTTAATCAAACCAAAAATAATGAATTCAATTAGCGAAAAGAAAGGGTTACCCTTAATGTTATAATTAATGTTATGTAAGTAAGAGACTAATTGATGAATTAGTTATAAGCGAAAGTAACCTTAAGTAACCTTAGTGTTTTGTGTTAGATTATCTCATAATAGTTTCAAATTCAAGTCATTTAGATTCTTTGTGGGTTATCAGAAAATGATGAAAATGAATGATGAGAATTGCCGCCATCTGGCTTTGTTATCATGGAAACATTCTATATGAGTTGATAGAAAAATACTTTGCATTTGATCGTAAGCAACATAAACGAGATTCCTTTTAAGGTTGATTTCAGCTACAAGGTAAATTTCTATCAAAATAAATCTAATTTGTTGCATTTAGACTAAAGAGAATGCGCAGCTAATATAGAAGACTTCATAACATTTAGAAAATCATTACTGATAAGGTTGGACGTGATCGGTCTTTATTTTTTCGAGGACAAACATTTACCGCATCGGTAAGCGACATTGAACCATTAACATTGAATTAATGCAACCTAAATTGGTAGCCGAAATGTTCTTTCAATCAATTGCCCTTTTTTTCTTAAGATGTATAATACCATAATTCAGAGATATCAACTGGCCTTCGAGGTCATGAAGAACGCATCCTTAAACTTTTTTCTTTGGGTATCCCCAAAATTTAAAAAAAAAATTGTGTTAAATTTTAGCTTTCAAAAGACATTGAGAGATTAATAAAAATTAATAGTTTTTAACTACATTTTATATTCATCAAACTTAATAAAAATTAAATTAATTTTCTAATTGAACTTTAAAGCTTCTAACAGTTAAAATAAAGAAATTGATTTTATTCAAAATTAAATGCCATGTCGAATTTTATTTATAGTACAAAAACAAAACATAAAATTTGATGAAAAGGTGATGGATTATACTTTGTTGGCTAAGTACTACTTTTTTATTTTATTGAAATTTTTGAAAGTTTGTTTTCATAAAATGATAAATAAATGATGAATTTGATTTTATAATATTTTTCTTTTTTTTAAATCTACAATTCTCTTCTATGAATCATCATACTATAGTAAATGATTCTTAATGCGATTGTTCTTTAAATTTCAATATCTTTAAAATTCCATCAACAAAGCAACAAATCAACAAATCAACACACCCAATTAATTGACTAAGTTTGCAAAAATTAATACAAAAAACCAGTTTCACCACTTACCAAGCTATGAGGCATTACAAAATTACTATAAAATTAGCAATTAAAAAGCATGTCAGAAAGATATAAACATATCTAAATAATAAGATCACTTACATATGACAAAATATGTTAAATATTTTTTATGTATATAATTTTTTATTAAATATGTTTCAATATTTTTTTTAAATTGAAACATAACATTAATGATTGAGCAAGTGTTTCCATATTACATCAATATATTGGTTGGAATGCAGTTCTTTCTTATCAATTGAAATTGAAATGTCTTAGAAATATTGTTAAAGGTAAAACACAATTTAAACTTATGACTCGACAAGGCCAACCCTCTGAGATCTAAAATATGTGAAACGAAATTCAATTGGAGAAGAAAGAAAGGAGTGAAAAAACGAAAATTTATATAACACCTAACACATAATTAGCCAATTTGTTTTTACTATTGATATTTTCTTTTACTCCATCACTACTTTTCAGTTAACAGTCATTGGCCTCTTTTGCCTTAGCGTATTTGGTATAACCTATGCGCAACTCCATCAAGATTATACGACACCAGTGCCTATACTCAAACAAATCGATAAACATAATGATGATGGATCATATACATATGGCTATGAGGCTGCCGATAAAAGCTTTAAGATCGAAACTAAATATCCAAATGGTGAGGTTTATGGCAAATATGGCTATGTAGATGATCAAGGGAAAGTGCGAGAAATCGAATATGGTGCAAGTAAACGAGGTTTTGAACCAGCAGGTGAGAAATCTTGTAATATATTATTCATACTTATACCTAACTTAAATCTAATTGAATTTTAGGCAGTGACATAAATGTACCACCTCCAACATTAAGCAACAGTAATCCATATCCATTGGGACCAAATGAAATTGATGATGGGCAATATCGTGAGGATCCTGCAGTCTATTTTAAAGATCAGAAATTCAATAGACCTATTACAGCAAGCAAATTCAGTTTGAATGATTTTGGACGTCCACAACATTATGCACCTCCACCACCGCCGCCTCCACCACCACAGGCACAACCAGCACAATCTTATTACAGCCCACAGCCACGGTTTTATCAGCCCCAAGCACCGGCACCAGCTCCTCAACCACGCTATTACCAGCCTCCGGCACCAGCACCACAGCAGCCTTACTATGCCCCACAACCACAATCTCATTATGGTGGTGGCTATAACAACTACAATCCCCATCTACATCATCCGGCTATTAAGAACTTGGACATCTATAGTGGCTCTTATAGTATTGATTATACGGGTCGGAAGTAACCTAACCCTAAGTGAAATTGTTTATGGATTTTGGCTTAGTCGATGACGTTGGTGCTGCAAAAACTTTCACTTACTTACATACTCACTCTAATGTTTAGTTAAGATTGTTTTTTATCTTATCATTATTAAGTTGTTTGTCATTGCCGCCATTCACAATTCTATCTTTCTCAAGATTCTGACTGATGTTGCATAAACTAAATAAAATCATTTTGCTATTATTGCCAAATATTGTAATTCAGTCACACATATATAAAGTACCTACAATTTGCGAAATGAATTGTATGCTAGAATATAACTGTAATCCTATATTCTGTACATACTAAAGAAAGTATCTAATATCTAATTATTGTAATATTGTAGTACTAAAATTGAGAAATATCATGTCGAAATAAAAAGTGTTTATTTATCAAAATTTTTGTTTAAAAGATTGATATTAAATTCTGTCTTGTCATGATTTGAAGAGTTGCATTGATAGAAAAGTGAGATTCTTAAAAATAAGGGAATGAAATTGTCCTCAAGAATCATGGGGATTGTTAAGCCAGAACGAGAAAAGAAACCATAAGGTCCAAATGATTGTTAAAAAAAGGGGACCCCCCAGAATAGATGACTTAAGAAATTACTCTTACAGAGTAGCACATTGAACATTGATTACGAAATTTAATGTTGAAAAATAAATTGGTCTTACTGATATGCTTATTTACGTCCAAGAAAACGCTGGCTAGATGATGTTGAAGCCGATTTAAGTTTTATGAACATTCGGAATTGGAGAGAGGGGGACATTGGAAGAGAATAGTTGCAGAAGCAGTGGTCCATACCGGACTGTAGAGCTAAGAAGAAGAAGAAGATATGCTTATTTATCTGTTATGAACGACTAAGACTAAGAGAATGTTATTAAAATATTAGAAAGGTTTACTTTATCCATTTAAAAAAAAAACATAGAAGAAAACAAAATATTGTTATGATTACTTAATATATCTCAAACTACTCTCCTTAGACATAACTCATTATTCAAAAGTCAAAATGAATTGAAGTTTGTTATGTGAATCCCCCTAACAATGTTCAGCTGAGAAAGGACCTTCTCAGAGAAATGATTATGATTTCTTTTCAATCTTCCTGTTATTCCCGTAAGTGATTGATTACTTTCTTTTTCAAAAAAAACATTTGGCAATGCAATTTTATTACAATGGTTTCATAATTTCATAAAGTATTATTTCCCTGTAATCTTTACCCTACAATTATGACCTGAACTGAGAATTAACCAATCTTGATTAAGCAATAAACCGAAAGTTTTCAGATTAACGATTAAAGAAAGTAAAAATGATGGTAATTCTTGCAATCTATAATCAATAATCAATTTTTTATGTACCAATAAAAAACAAAAACCTTGGCAGAATAACATAATTTTCTTGTTACAATGTGATCCAAATATAATTATTATTCAATAATGATCGCAACCTCATTATCACAATCGTCATTATCATCATTATTAGGATTGAAGTAAAGTTGTGTTACGCTTCAGTAAAATGCTGAAGTAATCATTTTCAATCAAATTTCTGAGCATCGAAAATGTTTTTAAAGAGCCGAAAAAGCTAAGTAAAGAATCGAAAATAAATTATTTAAGATACTTTATAAGTGGAATTAAAACACGAAATAGTTTTTATTCAATCATGGAATGGCCAAATAACTAAATTGTGTTATTGTACTTGTTGGCTCTACTGGTGATGGTTATTGTTATTGTTACTTATTAGTGATCATGGGCGCCTAGGGGGACAAATTAGAAATTTCCTGATCTAGTAAATCAGGAATTTCTTGTTGATAACTAAATCACCATTTAACATTTCATATTTAGATAGTTGTTCAGAGGGGCACATGCCTTTCGTAGTCTCCTATCCCGTACACCCATGTTAGTGTTAGTGATGTTTGTGGTTGCGGTGTTGGTGGCGGTGGCGGTGGCGGTGATGTTTTTGGTATTGTGATATTGTTGTTTTGTTTGGGTCTTGTGGAATTTGGCGCACTTATGCAACAATGAAAACAAAAAAAAAAAAACTACTTTCAAATAGGAACGCCATTGTTGATGTGTCTCGTCTGTTCACTACTGGAACCTAGTATAGCACAGCATAGCATGGCATGGCACAGCCAGTGCACAGTGGTCATGGTGGTCAGCTGCATTGAAGTTGAAATGTTTGTTCAACATTGTGTGTGTGTGTGTGTGTGGGGCAAAGGGGTATGCAGATTGGTTGGTTTGTCATAGCATTACTAGTATTATAGTACATATAATGTAAGTATATATGCAAGCCAAAGCGGGGCGTATGCCTGACACACAATTATAGATTCCATTCGAACTGCACCCATTTTCTTTGAATCATAGAAAAATGAAAATTGTTCTGGTGTTTTCTGTTTCTTTGTCATTTGTGTTGGTGGCTTAAATTTGCTTTCAATTGTTGAATTTTGTTATTCATTCTTATATTATTATATTTCTATGGAATTGTTCTGATTTTCTTGCTAGTCTTGTTGCATGCAATATTTTCAATGTTTCTCCTTGTAAGTATGAGAACAGCTGCAGTTTCTTTTTATCTGTTGTATTGTATTGTATTGTATATAAAAATTTCAATCAAATGATATCATTTTTTGATAATATTTTCCTTAGAATTTTCATTATTATAGTAAATTCCATTGTAAAGGATTTTTGTACTTTGTGCAACACAAAAATTCTTTTTCTATTAATGCGTAAATTTAATATGATTTTTCAATATGTTTGTATGCATATTTTCCATGAGAATGTACCATAAATGAAGTGTATATCAAAGGGTATACTGAATTTGAGGAAATGTTTGAACCAATCAAGTACAATAGGTAAAATCATAGAATGTTTATAGGGCAATTATAAGCATGACAAGGCAATTAATGTAGTCTACATTTGGCGTCTTTTCTTTTCCCATTTTCAGAAATTATTGGCTTGATTAGAAAGTCATTACTTGTTCTAATTAAGTAGATGTTGCTTACATTATATTACCACTAAATGAATTTAAATTTCATTTAACTTAAAACTAAAAGAATGCTAACTTATCTCTGGCGATCAGCTGCTTTACACATTGTTCACAATTTGATTATATTTCCACTTGTTATGGTAGACAAAATTACATCAACTAATTGCAACTTTTCTCGTGGAATTTCTAAATAATATTGTATAATATTGTATTGCTAGCACAGAACTAAAGTATATGCAAAATTTCACCACAATAAGATGTCAAGAAGTGGCTCGAATTCAGTTAGCAGGCTTTGAATTCATCGACAGGAGTTTGTGACCTAAATAAAAGATTTAAAAAGAGTTGATATAATTCAGTCAAATTTTGGTTTGGGATTGCAGTACAAATCAATCAAGAAGAACAATATTTTGCTAAATTACTTTAATAAGGGAATGTAAGGATCTATAAAGATTGGGATGTCTATGAAGTTGCCCAGAATATAGCAGTAAATTGCTTAATATTTATTTGATGAATGTCCTTTATGATTACAAAAATTACTTGAAAAAACCTAGGGTTCTCTTGTCCACCCAATATTAAGGTTGGATGAATTAAAATTTAGTATTTGGGTTCGTTTTAAGGCTATCGAAAATTAGTCTCTGTTATCATGCTAACAATTAGAATTACATAATGATACCTCCATACCTTGCAACATTTCAAAGTTATAATAATCATTTTACTTTAATATTAAACTGCAGGGTATCAGATACATAGTTTAATCTATCAGACAATACTAACTAGAAGAAGATTGACAGTTTTTTTTTTTTAATATTTGCACATTGGATTCTTGATTTTTATTCAACTCAGTCAAGTACAAGTACAAGTACCATGAACATGCACAAGTTCATTGGAATAATGTTGACTGACCTCGTCCAAGTCTAAAAGTCATGCACACTCATAGATAGATTCAGTAACTTCGGATTGGACCGGAGAGTCCGAAATGCACAAGGACAGGAAAAATTCAAGTGCAATGCAAAAATATTCACAAAGATAAATAACTTGACATTTTTTTTCTTTTTTTTTTCGGTCGGTTTATTTGATTTGGTTTTGTTTTGTTCTGTTTACGCACTCATAATTTTACGCATGAGAAAATATTGCAAGTGTTGGTTTCCTCTGTGTGTCGTGTGGTGTGGTGTGGTTATGGACCCAGCCCATGTCTATGTGGAGGCATATCTGCATATTCACGCTGATATTTATGAAATTTTTGTTTTCCTGTTTAAAGTAGGAACAGAAACTTTGCATGTGACTGCATAGCTATACAAATCATATAAGTTAGTATGTAGTCCATTTTGTCTTTTTTTTTATGGATCTGACCGGTTTTCAATATTTAGACCAGTTTTACGAACTAGTACAATTATATTACATACTATTCTTGCCTTCTGTTGTCGTCGTCGTCGTCATTGGTTTTATTATTGTTATTTATGTTGTTGTTATGGTACAAGATTTTTTTCTTCAATTGTTATATGTATTGTGTTAATAATGGTTACGAGTTGTGGTCTCTCTATCATTATAACCATAGCAAGGCCATATGAAGTAGTATAATACAGAATACATTTTGAATTACTACACTCGTATACACAATATTGCAGTAGTTCTTAAATGTTTTACATGGCAGAAAACAAATGTAAGTTTAGTTAAGAAAAATGATTGAAATTACAAAACAATAAAAATTTGATTTACATATCCATTTAAAAAGTTGTCCTATTTGAGCTTAAAATGAACTTCTCTTCAATACATTTTGCTCTGACTGATCATCATATTATTAGGGTTCCGGACCCAAAGGGTACCAAAAGGAACCCTATTGCAGAGACTTCGTTGTCCGTCCGTCCGTCCATCTGTCCTCGGGTCATATCTCATAAACCGCAACAGCTTGAGAGTTGAAAATTTCACAGAATATGTAGTTCTGCCCGGGTAGCAATAAATACTGAAAACTAAAATATTTTCGAAAACCTAAAGGGATCCCCATATAAGAAACATTTTGGTTTGTATGGCAGCTATACGATCTAGTAAACCCACGATTTTAAAATTTGGATGGTTAATGGCTTTACATCAGAAATTAATATTGTCGAAATTTCATTTTGATCGGATTACTAGGGAGGGTACTTTCCATACAAATCCACCATTAAAATTAAGGTTCTTAAAAGAAAAACTTTTTTGTTTTTTATTCTATCAAAATGAAATTTAGAAACTATAAGGTTCTGATATAGACGCTATACATCTGTTGGAATCAGCCAAATCGGCCAACTAGGAGCGGTACCTCCCATACAAACCCACTATTAAAATTCAGGTTCTTATTCCAAAAACTTTTTTGTTTTTTGGACTATTGAACTGAAATTTAGATACTATGAGTTTCTGATATAGGTGATGTACATTTGTTGGAATCAGTCAAATCGGACCACTAGGGGGAGTACCTCCCATACAAACCCCAATCTGGAGCGGAACCCTCCGTGTACGAGTCTGATTCGCACTTGGCCCATTTTTTTTATTAATTGCATAGATTAATTTTAAAACAATAATTGCTTGCAAAAGTTAAACAACCCACCACAAGATACCATATGATATTTGTAATCATCCATACACTTAATGGATCTTGTTTTCCATACCAAAATTATGAAGTGTCTAATACTTTCAATCTTTGTCCCTTTAAGATTGTTTTTCTTTTAAATAATAGAACAAAAATACTTGATCTGGGTTCCGTAAAGTTGAATATGGGAAATACTTTACTTAAATTATTTTAATAATCAAATACTAGACTTTTATTAGAATCTTGATAACATGTCATAATTTCATATTTTATTAAAAGAAGTGTGAAGTTCTTTATATCATCTAAATATTCTTCATAAACATTATTAGGGATATCTAAACATATGAAAGACAAGTCCTATAATACAGTGAAACATCTCATACTTGTTATGCGAAACACTCCATATAAATTGATGTAAAATAGGATAGAGTGTTCCAAGGCGATAAAAATGTACATTCAAATATTTTTTATTACCAAATTTCATTCAATGAAAGTTGGTTATACTCATACTCATATTCTTGATCGTCTCGTCTACCAAGAGATGAGACAATTTGGATTTACGATCGATACAAAGATATTCTTGCCTTTCTTTTTGAATCCTCTATTTCCTTAATCGTATCCTTATTCTTGAGAGTTGTGAAAATGGCTACGTAGACTGATTGAATGTACATTCTAGATTGGCTAAGCTTACAGCTTGTTATATTCTTCCCAAAGTAAATAGTATTGAGATTATTATAAACTTTGTATCAGACGGAAGGAGATATCGGTGACCCCATAAAGTATATACTTAAGAACACAACAATATTCAAGTGCAGATGTATAACTGATTTGATAAATTTCAATCTCATTTAAAAATACTCTTTAAATTTAATAAGACCTTTGCTGACAATGAAAATCATTAGTGCTTCACTGCATTATTGCAAAATTTCAAACTCAACAAGAGTAGCGTCCATTTAAGTGTAACATATCATTACAGATACACATTTATCTAGAGAGAATTTTGTATAATATTGTACATACATTCACTCTCACATATGCACTTACTCAATACGATAACAACTAACAGCTAACAGCTAACAGCAATTGCGATAAAATTACGCACGTAAATTGCATTTTCAAATTTAATATGAGCGGGTGCTTAACATTCGTATATTCGTTTTTCTAAATGGACCAGAGTGTAAAAATTAGATTGAAAATATAATGTAGTTGTAAAATTTGCATGGAAATGTGTGTATGTTATACGAGTAATAGTGTGAGTAAATGAGTGTAAATATGTGTGAACATATTTGTGTATTTGTTCTATGGTATTTACTACTTACATTTGTGTGCTTTGTTCAATTATTTGTCGAACATTGTAGAATAGGAAAATAGTTGCACCGCATACCAAAAGATAAACTACTCCAATTTATCTATTGACAATTGTGTACGGGTATCTCAAATGCTTTCCATTCTCTCTTTTTTTGTTAACGATTACATTATGTTCATGTATAGTTTATGTCAATATCCATATTGCCCATATTGTGTGTATACATACTCGTATGTACATACAATAGGCTTTGGTTTTTGTGGTTTAACAACATTTTACAAGTCTCGTCGTTCCATTACTCATTAGTCTTATTTACTATTGACATAAACATGGTCGGACTTTGTTATAGATTAAAACCTAGGCCCAACCCAAGCAAAATCGGGCCCAGAATGCATGTCAGTATCTATTTTGTAACAAAAAAAAATAAAGTAAATCGTGAAAAAATACAAAATAGAACATTTACTTTGGTTCACCAACAATGTAAGGATTTGTAAGAGCTAACCGATGTAATATTCTTTGAAAACAAAATAGGGAAAAAGAAAGGGTAAGCAAAGTAAGTCAGTCAGTCACAATAGTCGGTAAGGTAGTCAGGGGATTGAAAAAAGTTGAGAAAGTTGAAAAAAGGTTGTAAAAAGGTTGAAAAAAGGTTGAAAAAAGGTTGTAAAAAGGTTGAAAAAGGTTGAAAATAAAATCAGTAAGGTAGGAGTTCAGGAGCTAAAGCTTCCTGCATGTGAATATAAAGTTCATAAAATATTCATTTGACTTGCAAGAACTTGTAGGTTTTTTAAGCAACCTTTCACATTTCCCAAATCTTTTATATTGTATATTATGGTATTTGCCATTTTAAACGATTTGAAAACCAATTATTTCCATTGATAATTGAGTATTGAAAAATAAAACATCAGTAATCATGATTTCAAACTGAATTTCGTATGCTAAATCAGATCTTTCCGTCACACATGGTTAGATTGTTTCTCATCACGGTGATCATTTTCATATAGACTTTTTTTAGAGGCAGGAATCTATTATGAGATTATTAATTAATATGGATCATTAAAACTCACTTGTAAAGCCAAGGATTTAAACCTATTAGAGTTTTACGCCTAGATCCTCTGATTCTTAAATTTATCCATTGGGACATTTTATTATTATGAGATTAAGGGCCCTGATATTCTTCTTTACCCACTAAGCCAAATACGCCACTGGTTGTATATATACACATAGGTATTTGTTGTTGGAATTTTATGTTTTATGTTATTGTACATACGCCCCGTTGACCTATCAAGGTAAGCAACCAACCACATTAGTTGCATTTCTTGGTGGTCTAATTAAAGGTATGTTTTATATTTATATACACATATTGTTTAAATTTTTTTTATAAAAAGGCAATTATATTTTATTATAAAAATTGTTACCTTTATTAAATAGAATGTTTCAATGTTCAATAGACAAAAGTAATGAGCGTATGAATGATTGCATATTGAAGTTAATCAAAACGAAGCCGTCAAGTAAAACGGTTAATTGCATTGTTAAGCTACCGAAATCATTTATAAATTAAGGTGCGTATGAAGTAATTATTTTTATTTGGCTTAATATATAAAAAAAAAATCAAAGGCACTGAACCGGTCGTTGGTCTTGTCCATTTTCCGTTGTCTGTATGTCCATCAAAGTTGCTGCTGTCTGTCTTTCGTTTCCATTAATGAATGCGTTAAAGTCTGTAAGGTTTTTTTTTATTCCATCTTTTCTTTATTTCTTTTTTATTGTATATGGTCATTTCTCATACTCTTATGGTGCTCACACTTTTGATTAATTGTCTCGAGTCATTTCCTTTTTGTCTGCCTCACACTGTTTTTATCTCCATTTTTGTGCGCGTGGTGGCTTAGTTTTTTTGTATGGAAGCACTCGCACTTCAATTCATTCAATTCATGTGAGTTATGGCCCAATAGTTTGCGTTTTGATCTTTTCCATTTCTATTTCTTCCATTTTTTACTTTTGAACACTTTTAGCTCTTCAGTTCAGTTGATACGAGCAGCTTCAAAATGTCTTTCAGATATCTTCAATTATGGGCATGAAATTGACTTGAGCTGTTTATCTATGAACTTTTGCTAATTGAATTGGTTTTGTTTTTTATATCGCTAATTGCTTATATGCCTTGTTATAAAGTGTATAGATGCTAAGAAACTTTTGTTCTGAAAAAAAAAAAACTTAAGTAAATAAATATTAAATAAATTAAAAATATGTTATTGTTATGATAAATAATTTTGAACTTGAATCATGAATTGTATACACCAAAATAGTCTTAAAATCATGCAGATTAAATACTCGTATAAAAGTGAAAATATTAATTTATAACATTTAAAGTGAAGTGACTTCAGACAAGTCACAAAATAAATAATATCAATTCGCTAATTGTTAAGTTTCAAAGTTAATTATATCCATTATTCTATTAATGATATTATTATTATTATTATGTTTTATTTAAAAATTATATTACTAATGAATTGTAATTAGAAACTATTGTATGACTGTATTTATAATAATTTTATAATGTTCCAGTTTAGGAAACTGTATGAAAAGGAATACTGTAGGTTACGGGACTGTAATAAAGTTTAGCCACTACTTTGTTTGGAACTGTAAAAGTGAGAAAGCTGTTGACCTATCATATCCTTATGTTACATGTAACGTCACTGTTTGTAAGATACACTTTGTCTGGCATTGTAACTTTATTTGCGTGAAGAAATTGATATTGAGATTTTCACAGAATATGTAGTTCTATCCGGGCATCAGCAAAAAATACTAAAATTAATATATTCTCAAAAACTTAAAGGGGTCCCCATAGAAGAAACGTTTTAGTTTGTATGGCAGCTATACGATCCAGTAATCCCATGATTTTGAAAATTGGATGATTGATGACTACACATTAGAAACTTATATTGTCGAAATCTCAGTTTGATCGGACCACTAGGGAGGGTACCTCCCATACAAACCCACCATTAAAATTCAGATTCTTATTAGAAAAACTTTTTTGTTTTTTGTTTTATCGATTTGAGATTTAGACTCTATAAGTTCTTAACATAGGCGCTATACATCTGTTAGAATCAGCGAAATCGGTCAGCTAGGGAGGGTACCTCCCATACAAACCAATCATTAAAATTCAGGTTCTTATTCGAAAAACTTTTTGCTTTTTGGACTATTGAACTGAAATTTAGATACTATGAGTTTCTGATATAGGTGCGGTACATTTTTTTGGAATCAGTCAAATCGGACCACTAGGTGGAGTACCTCCCATACAAACCCCAATCTGGTACGGCGGGCATAGCACATTAATTCATCTGTTTATATCAGTCAAGAAGTAATATTATTAAACTCCACTTACTGCTCTCTTTCTGAAACAGCAAACATATCATTTATTCTTCTGTGATAATTGGTACATAATTCTATTACATGTGATTAATGTCATCAATGGCTTGCGATGGCTTCTTCTTCATTTCTATTAGTGGAAAACCGCCTTCTTCATTAAGGTAAACTTTGAAAATTGAATAAATTGAACTTGATTGCTTTTCTAAGGTGTGACCTTTGCCTATAGAAATCACACAAAATATTTTCACTATTTAAATGACAGTAAAACTTTTTTAGGAACACAAAATGGAGGCAGGAAAACATTATTTCCGTGCTGCTATTCTTTTTTGTTTCCACTTAAAGAAAACATTCTATTGAATTCTGATTCTTCTCGTATGTTTCTAGAGGTTGAGTTAAACTGTATATTTTATCAAATGCATACTGTAAATCTTAAAGTTACTTTATGCTTAATTATCATCAAAAGAGTATATCAAAGGCTATGTAAAGAAGGAATCCATTGTTTACTATTCGAAACCATTATAATTTAATTGCTAAGAACAATGCAAGAACTGTGAAGTTGAAATGAATTGAAATATTAATTGCTTGCTCAGGTTATTTAACTTATTATATTGTATTTTATGTTAATAGACTAAATAATAGGTTGATATAAGGTTATAATTAATTTCATTAAATTTTATAAATATTGAATTATTTCAAAATTAAATTTGCTCAAATTAAACAACAATTTTCTACTAATTTTACCCATATTTTTCTTTTTCTTTCTTATAATAAGTATGAATAAGTTAATTTCTATTAAAAAGCTTCATAGATAGGCTCACTTCACCTTAACAGTTTTAAAAGCTTAACTTCATTCTCAACCAACATAGTAAGTCTATGTAACTTCAACATATTACTGCACTTGAGTGTGGTGAATTACACCTAATCAACTGCAACTTGCATACGCGATCAAACGATTCCTGTTGGAAACAAAAGCTTTTTTCCGATCATATGCTGCAATTACCCATAATTTCAATTCAGAGAGCAAATATAGCCATAGCATGAGAGAGAGAACTTTCAAGTTGTATCTGAAGTTGCGGTTGTGGGCTTCCTTGGTTGTCTAGTTCAGCAAGCAAAAAAGAAGAAATAGGTACTCGCATGGACACTACCAAGAGCGTTGTACGACGTATGCCTGCCTTATAAAAGACCCAACACAACATTGTATTCGCTTCAGTCGAAACGCGAAACTATTACAGTTCAAGACTTACTACTCTTTAAAGTACAACGAAAGCAAAATTAAGTAATCACACTACTAGAAAAAGAGAGAGAAGTGTGTGGGAGATCAATTCCAGATCAAGTCGAATCGAATCAGATCGGATCCATAAATCGTTAATATAAAACTAAACGTGTTCGGGTTTATTGCAAGTATTTGATAAATTTACATTACAAAAGAGTAAACAAAAGAAAAATCAAACTTTTTGTGTTTTAATCGATTTGGAAATCAAGGCGTCGTCCGTCGTTTATAATTACAGAAAATATAAAAATAATAAATCAAGAAATATAAATAAAAAACAATTTATAAAAAAACAAAAAAAAAAAAAGCATTACAAACGCAAAAACAGAAAAATGAAAGTGGTAGGTTGAAAAGGTTTTAGATACTAAGTAGTAACTATAAAGAAAAGAAGAAAAAAAAAATACTACAAAAAAGAAGGTTAACTTCGGCTATTCCGAAGTTGTCGTACTCTTCACGCAACCCTAGAAAATGTTACTGTTACTTACACATACAGAATTTGAACACTCAGACCGAAATATTTGTATTAGAGTCATACAAACCAGTAATCCTTGGGTCGTGAATTTACATGGATTAGAAACTTAAAGTGTCCCAAAAACAAATTTTAATGGGATGTTTATATTGTATATCCTAGTGGTTTCGGATGATTTCGCCAAATGTGCAGCTTCTTGCGAAAAGAAATCTTTGTGCAAAATTTTAAAAACTCGAAACTGCGGAAATAATTTACATATACACAGACGGACATGGCTTCGCTTCATGAACTCAAGGATATGTCTATATAATGTTGTGTATTACAAACTTCAAGACGAACTTATTATACTATTCACTATGAGATGAAGAGTATAAAACAAAAGCATGTGAGCAATTGACTTCATTCAATATATTTACGAATAATAAAAAAAGCAAAGGTCAAAGTTGAAGTTAAACTGCAAATGTGTAAGCTGTTGGATGCTGCGCTGGTGCTTATTGTTTCAGTTGTCTTAAATTCAATTGGCCAAGTTAAGCTTAGTTCTTTTTTTTTTCAGTTTAAGATTGTGTCGGCGTCTTGCGAGTTACATCACAAATCACACTTCACTTCGCCCCCCAAAACACTTCTTTTGTATTCTTCAGTGTACCATAAGTTCGCATAATTTTCTATGCAAATCAAGTGAACCATTAATTGAACAAGTATTTGCATATTTCTTTGGCTTTGTCAAATCAACATCAGATACAACAGAGACAACAGATACAACAACAACCAGCAAAGGAAAATTAAGTCACACGATTGGGTTTACTCAAGATTACTATGTATTTGCTTGTAGAAAATATTGTTAGATGGAGTGCAACATGCAATTTTTCACCCAATTTGGTAACTGGATTTTTCTGTGGTAACAAGATTTATGATGTTGTTTTCAATATGGCATAAGATACAAGAAATGGGAGGGTGAATTACATACAAACCAAGAGGACTTTAGAGGATTTGTGCGGTTTATAGAAAAGAAAAATTTGATTAGGAAAGAGAAGGGAGGGGAAGGGCAGAAGATGCTAGTCAAATCGGCACTGCTGCATATATTCGGCCTATGAGTTTGATAATTATTAAAAATGCAAAGGCTTTGCAGGAGATAAGTCTACAATTTCTATTGGTTCTAGATATTGAAGGCCTTTCACATTGTCATAGCAAATACTCTACTGCATTTTCTTCATCCTTAATTCATGTCTTACATTGCTCATTGTATATACATACGCATATTTTGTAAATGCTTCCTTTGGTCTTGTTAAGAATCCTTTGATTATACGAATAACATTTCAATATAGTATCAGAATTAGTATGAGACATGAGAGTTTTTGCTATCAGCCAATTTTGTCCAAATTTTCATTTAAATCTTAGTTTAAATTTAAATTTTGTTGAACAACAAGGCAGCTCCCACAAGGATTTTTGTTCAGCTTATTGAGTTCAAATGCCTTTTTGATTGCAATCCGAAACTTTGTCACAGTGAAACTTTTCTATTTTATCTTTTTGTTTGTTAGATTGTTCGAGCTTCATGATGTTGAACTCATTTCCTTTAACAAACTTTTCCTTTACTTCAATGATAGTCTAGTAAATAACAAAAATATCAAACTGGTCAAGTTTGCTGTACTAAACTTGGCTAATCATTGAAATCTCAATGGAGACACATACACACATATGCCAAATTGCTTTAAATTCTTGCTTCATTATATAGAGCAAAAAAAAAAAAAAAACACAGAAAAACCAAAATAAACACTTGCAATATTTTGTCCAATATTTCAAATGAAAAGTTCAGTACGCCAAGGCTACGATTACTATATGGTACGACTGAGTATCTTTTGGATAGAAAACAAAAAACAAAAAAAAAAAAAAATGGTTAAAATGAAAACATCATTATTTTGCACACGCGGCAAAAGACCAATGCGACGATGACCATGGATTGAGTAGTTAAGATTTAACAAGATAAGTGAAAGGTTTTATGAATCGTTAGGATGAGAAACAACCAGAAAACAAAAAAAAATAAAAAAAAAAATAACAAGGATTTTTAAAAATACTTTAACAACAACAATAACAATATGTAGAATTATACAATGAATGCGAAAAAAATGGTAGCACTTACATTCATGCATACCGACCGAGTGCCTGACTACCATGTTTCCATGGCATGGCATGGCATGGTTTGCCAATGTTCTGTCCTGTGTGCTATGCATGCTTTAATGTGGAGCATTGAATCGACTTTAGTGAAGTATTGAAGTTCTTGATGGATTTATGTGCAAATTGTATTGTCCCAAATGTGAATCCAAAAATTATTGTTAAAACAGATCGCGGTAGTCAATTCAAAATGTGAAGTAGCAAAGAGAAGAGCAAGTTAGTATGAAGGAAAAAACTACTTGATCAGCAGAAAGAGTAAAGAATTTGAAATATGTTTGGAAAATTTTTATTACAATAAAAAATTAGAGTACCCAGCGTCGCTCGGCTAATCGTAGCATCAGATTGATAGAGAGCCCTTATACCTAAGTGTGATTGGGCTGTTTAGTTTACGTTAGAAAGGAAGCTTGATAGAAGGCAAAGAGATTTTATAGGAAGCAACCATCATCCTTCAATTTATTCATTTATTTTACAGTTTCCATATAGAATGTATTTCTGTAGAAGGGGAACATAAAAAAAAACAAGTATTTACAAAAGTCCAATATGCTAATTATAATAAATGATTTTAATCATTAACTCTAACAGATTCATCATTTTATTAAAATAATATGCTGCCAAGACAAGAAGAAGAGATAGAAATAGTGAAAGATCTTCTGAAAATCTATACGTCTTTCAATTTGTGAACATTCAATAGACGAAAGTAATTGCATTCATTATGATTTCAGGGTGGTCACAGAGGTCTCCGGTGAGCTAAGGGTAACTCTATATGATATCACAATGAGTGTTGCCTAGCCTTTCATAATTTATGTATTTATTTTCATTTTAAATCATTGGTGTTATTAACTAAAATGTCAAAATTTGTGAGGTGGAATAATGATCATTTTAAATTAAAATCTATGATTTCAGTTTTATGTATTAAAATGTGAATGTTAATTGATTTCCAAATGTTAAATGGAACAACAGAAAATAAGTTAAGTATTGTATATTCCTACATACTTGTATAATTAAATTTTCAAATTTTTTTTTTTTAATTAAACTTTGTTTTTGACAACAAAATGTCATCTCTTCTCACATGAGTTGTTCATCAAAAGAACCTTTAAATAAGTTTTTAAATTTTTTTTTACAATAACATTTTTTTTTTAATAATATTTTTAAAAACAAAGAAAAACTAAACTAAAAAAGCATAGGATGTATTGTACATACTTTCGAACCCCTGAGACGTGCGTATGGCAAGCACTGGAAGCAATCAATTTTCGTTCAACTGCAATTGTCAATGAATGGAGCAAGCCATCGTCGTTAGTCTATCGGCATTTGCTGTTTTAGATGTTTTAGTTGTTGGTGTTGTTGGAGTAGTTGTAGTTGTAGTCGTTGCCACTGATACCGGGGGATAGCCAAGTTTTGGCCAAGTTTTGCGTGGTGGACTCGCTTGTCAGCCACAGGCATCAGCTGCTGCTGCTGTTGTTGCCTGATGTCGGTCGCTATCTCTTGCTGTGCAATACTCGTACAATACAAAGAAACATGTAAAGTGGAAAATGTTGCCTGCCTGCCTGCCTTCCTAGACAAGATAGACGACAATTTTGGTTGTTATTTTCACATGTGTGGAGATAAATTTAGCTAAGAAGAATTTTCCTTGTTTTTATTACATACCAACTTCACTTGTTTCATTTTATGTGTTGATGTCGTTGGTTGAAAATCAATTGGCAAAAGGAATTTGATTTAGTTAAAAATTGATTACCCCAAAAATGCCAGTGAATTAATATGCTTTGTGTAGCGTGAAAATATTCAATGTGCTGCGATACATAAAACTTATTAGGTTTGCATGTTTTGTACTACGAGGAGTATGTTCAATCCATTCATTGTTGATTTTTGCATGCTGCAGTAGCAATTGCATCTTTAATTTTCCAACAAAGTATCTCAAAGTACTCGTACCGAGATGCTTATGCATCGTTACTTGCCACATTTCTTACCTTACCTTGCCTTACCTTACCAAGTGTGCGATTGGCATGTGTGGGAATATTTATTTTTATATTTTTGTGGAATTTTCTTCTTATTTTTTTTTGTTGTAAAATTAATTTTTCTCATATCGATGCAATCTAATTTGCTTGGTTGTGTTGTTTGTACATAATTGTAATTTTCTTTATTTGATTTCATTGCGTGATAAGTTTTTCTTATGTGTTTACATACTCTTATACTGACTGACTCCTTATATACTTAGTTTTTGTTGATGTTTTTCCTGCTACTTTGAAACAATTTTCTTTACACAAATATTGCGTGGGAGTTGATTGAACTGAAATAACATGAAATGAAGTGAAAAAACTATTGCAACTGCAATTTGCTGATAAGAAATTTTGTTTTGTTTTGTTTTGTTTTCTTTTGTTTTCTTTTTTAAATTTTTTTTTTGTTTTAATTGTGGTTTTGAGGTATCATTAACGAATAGTCAGAAACGTAGTTAATATGTGATTTTGAAAGGGAAAACTTAAAATTTGTTAGCAAACTGAACTGAGAAATTTTCTGTTGTTTTTGAAAATTTTCAGTTTCAAGTTTATGGTTTCTCCCACATCTTATTTCATTTTGTACTATCATGTTTATTTATTTAGAAAATCATTAAATGGTCAATGAATGAATGAATGAATTTAACTCTACCTTTTTAATTGATTTCTTCAATTTTGTGAATAATTTATCATCATCATTGTTTAATAATATCACAGCTCCTTGTGAGCTTTGACCTGCAATGCTTATTATATATTGGCATAGAAACCAGTAATTTGTATATTTTTGGGGTCTTGAATTATTGCTTTGATTCGGCGATTGGATTGTCAGCTCAACGTCACCTAGTCCGAGGTTTTCTAATGTTTAATATGGATTCAGACAATTGAGCCCCCATTGCTTCTTATTAAAGTATTTAATACGTATTTGTTCAGTTGACTATTGAATAAAGAACAATTTTATATAAGATTTACTATTCTATCAGTATCCTCCTTCATATAAACTATTTCATCTACTACACTGTTTGATGTCTTGCAAGACACTTGAAACTCAACTATTCAATTCCCACATATCAATGATGTTGTTTACTCATTTGTGTCAAATTTACTTCTGTTGATTTTTTTTATTTTCAATTTTCAACTCAAATAGAAGGGAAAAACAAGAAAGAAATATCATTGTTTAATTTAAAATCTTTTTTACACTTTTTTTTAATAGTTTTTCCATAGTGAAAATGATTTTTTATTAAAGATTTTTGTTCATTTTTCTTGAATATTTGAAAATTTATATAAAAGTGACTAAGAGAAAAGCAAAGCAAAATAAATTTTTGCGAACAAATCATGATTGTTGAGAATAGGTTTCTGCAGAGATCTATCCAGTCTGTGAAGCAGCAAAGTTGATAAACACCATGGGGGAGATATCTAGAAAAATATCGATTTATGTTGTTAGCAAGGCTGCTGTCAACCACTAGCACTAAGACCAAAATAATCAGCAGCACTCATTTACTTTACTTTGGGTTCTGGCCATTCTGATTTTATAAATAACGAGATGTTGGATGTGTGAGCTAGAAAGGGATCGGCACTGCCCTTCTATTTATCGGTTAATGATATTCGCAGCCCTCTACAGCATATCATTTCAGTCCTGGAAGCAACCATCAGGGGGCTAGTAGGATTCAGTGGGCAAAAGTCACCAGATCTCCCA
Source organism: Amiota minor (assembly GCA_037043295.1). Lineage (NCBI taxonomy): Eukaryota > Metazoa > Arthropoda > Insecta > Diptera > Drosophilidae > Amiota > Amiota minor. The sequence goes on along the minus strand of JBAMAW010000081.1, from coordinate 7,105,867 downwards.
ACAAGAATAGAATTCTGTTGATGACTGACGTCCCAAGGGGACACTGCACAAAGTATACATATTGCTTATCAAGATTTTTGTCTTAGCAGATGAGGAAGAATTAGAAAACAGTCTACAACTCCTACCTGAATTCTTTGATTTTCTTGGAAAGGAGAAGACTTGTTTCTCGACAAACTTTTCTTCAACAATTTTGCCATTTTTATCAGATTTTATTGTAGTTTGGCACTGAAGAAAGACATATTTTTATTAAATATCATTTACTTACTCATAGTTAAAGATAGCAAAGCTATTAGCCTAAATTTTTGACCCAAACGAATTAAAGTTTTTAAACGCTTTAGTAACATCACATTTATTTTCGAAGTAACAAACAACCTTCCTCAGTAAACTTTTGCCCAAAATTATTGACCTGAACAAATCAAAATTTTACACCTTTTAAATGTAAAATTAACCTCAATTTTTCATGACTTGGTTTTGATTAGTTACTGAATGATAAATGTGAATAAATGATGTAAAATTTTGAATGCAACTAATCCAAGTCTTATATACAATACTTTAATTTGTCATCTCTGAACAACAGTTTTCCATGAAAGAAAAATATATAAATTTATAGATTCGTAACTAAGTGAGAGTTGAAAGTATTTAAGTATTCACTTTAGCTGGAGAGTCATCATTTTCTATATGCCAATCTTTTTATTATTGTGCATTTGATATGATTTTTAAATAGAAATTACTCATATCTACAAATATTGTACCACTAAGGTTTGTGGCTTGAACAGTCCCCCTTCTCCCTTTCAATTTTCATATTTTTATTAAAGTTTATTTTTCTTTTCTAATATTTTTCTTTGATTACTTGTATTGATTTGTTGTTACTGTCCCCTCCCTTCTTTCCACAATTGAAACATGCAATAAAAGTGCATATGATTTTCCAGCTTATGAGTTTTTATATTTTTATGCAACTATTTTGCATTTAATCATTTTATTTATAATGTTTTACAATAATAATAATATTTTGTTTTTGTTTTCACGCTTAACATTATGTGGTATGTGGTCTTTGTTTGTTTAACCATTAATGGTTGTTAATGGTTCCTGCTTTTGGCATTGAGGGCGGCGGTGGATTGCTCACGAGTCTCAGCTACCAGTTCAATCGAATTGTTGAGTTGGGTTGGTGTCATTGGCCATTGGCAAAAGTGAAAGGGACATTGTGGCTTTGTAATTCCACCACAGTATTTGTATAATATTTTGATCGAACTAGTAAACCGGCATTCTTATGCAGCTCAAATGGGTATACGACGACGACGACGAGTATTTATATATTGTAGATAAAATTAGCTATTATTTTATAAGAAGTAAATTAAGAGGTGCAACGTAACCAATTAAGAACCAGTTTACTTTCATAATCTTATAGTTGAGACATTTACTACTGCTGAGCTTAGTTGTTGGCCTGGCAACAGCACAAGACTATCAAGATTATCAAGAGAATACGCCGAGACCAGCGCCAGTTAGACTGCGTCCGCATTCGGGCCAAGTACAAGCGGAGGCGCCACGACCAACACCGGTTCCCATACTCAAGCAAATCAATAAGTGAGTACTAAAAGCTGTTCTAAGAACACGTTTACCATTGATAATATTATTGTATCTTTGTAGACACAATGAAGATGGCTCTTATACATATGGTTATGAAGGTGCCGATGGCTCTTTCAAGATCGAAACCAAATTGGCTACTGGCGAGGTCAAGGGCAAGTATGGCTATGTCGATGAGACTGGTAAAGTGCGTGTAGTTGAGTATGGTGCTAATCAGTATGGTTTCCAACCATCCGGTGAAGGCATAACAGTTGCACCTCCAACACTTGTCGATGAAACAGCCAAAGAGGAACCAGACTATGAAGATGAACCAGTGAGACAACAACGTCCTTATGTAAGTTTAAATCAATTTCATACATAATGATACTTAATAATAACATTATTGGTTTAATCATCTATTATCATTGTAGCGCATACAACGTCCTCAACAGCAGCCACAACGTCTACCCCAACCCCAACCTCAACCACAACCTCGTCCACAACCTCAACCTCAATACACACAATATGTTCAGGAAGAACCCGAACAAGAGCCACCACGCCGTGTGCAGTATTTACAACAGCAACCACAGCCTCAACCACAACAGCAACCACAACCACAACCGCAACCCGCTCTTGGCCCAGCACCACCACGTCTACAAATACCTGGAGCCCAACGTTCAACAGATGTTGTTTATTCACCGCTTCAGCGTCCTGCACGTCCAGAACCTGATTACTCACAGTTTCAGAATTTTGGTGAAGGTGCTCCAAATGTCCGCATCTCACGTCCCGTGTATGCACCAGCACCAATCTCTCCAGCGCCATCCAGTGCTCGTGCCCAAGGTTTCTTAGCGCCAGCTTCCGGTGGTCGTCCATTATTAGAACCTGCACAATTTGGCCCAACACAAGGGCCTTTAGCACGTCCCGTGCAGCAGTCCATACAAATACCACAGCAACCACGTTATCAACAACCTCAACCACAAGGTCGCAATAGTGGTGGTAGTAGCAGTTTATTGGATCAACTCGCACGTGATTATGCTTTGCCTCAAGGCAACTCACAGCCATTGCATGATATCTCATTTGGTTACTATTAAGTGATTCGTTCATGGATGGATATTGGAGTTTGAGTCATTTTTTTGCACTAAAGGAAGTGTTAATGTCGATCGGTTTTGTATTTTCCAACTTTGTTTAGTAGTTAATGTTATCATTAATCGATAACTTGTAAGCAATAACGATAACGATAATTAAGTGACTGATCGTGTTTGCCTAGAAGATTTTTTTCATTTAACTTTATAGATCCTGTATTTTGGAATTTGAATTGATTTTTTGCATCTTAAAAATATCAATCTCTTCGGATTCTAATATGGAATTTTATGAATCTTATGTTCTCTAACTAATTATTTTATTGTATATTGTAAATTTTCTTTAAATTATGAAGATAAACATGAAGTTCTTCATTTAATAAAAATAAATAAAATAAAAATTTAAAAAAAAACCAATAACTTTTCTAATTTTTTCATAAAGATTCTTCAGATATTAGAATCAGTAAATTTTTATGGAAAATAATATAGTATGTAATGAAGCAGGAGTTCTATTTAGCGATTTGCATACACGCAAGAACTTATTGGGATTTGCGACTGCCTACTCCGAAATAGTTGGGACTCTATCTGGTTTGATAGCTTCCGACGTTGGGTAAAATGTTTATTAATATCCTTCTTTTATACATTGGACTCTATGAAAAAAGACGACAGGTGGAGATGAGATGTTAACTCATTGGTCTCGTACATAAAAAGACCGTCGGCATTGTATCAGCTGAGATAAGAAAGACTTCGCCGCTAGTACGCCCAACATTATGCTAAGTACGCCCTGCATGTTTCCTTCAAGGTGAGCCAAAGACGCTCTCCAAATAAGATGAAAAGTTGACTTAACACCTTCAAGTACCGCAAAAATTTAGCCCAGGTTGCTCCACGTCGTGCCTTATCTCTCAAAATGCCGCTCAAGTAGAGTAGGATGGCAAGAAGACCGATTAAATGCAAAATAACTCGGTGTTGGGATTTTTTTAAAGGAAATTTAACATTTCATATTGGGAAATTAGACTGATTAGACGAATCCAATTATTCATCATTCAAAATTTCCTGTGATCAACTACATTTTCTGTGATGTGTTAGAAATGTTAGGTTGAGCCGAAGTTAATCTTCTATATATTTTCATGCTCACAATTTTAGACTTGACTGTAAGTAATGTTGTATAATAATACTGCCTACTTTTAGGCTTCATATTTATTCAATTAACTGAACGCTTTGGTCATTTCTCACGCAATTGGAAATAGATAATCCTGAAAGAAATCAATTTTCAGAATATTAACCTATAAAGAACATAGTGTTGGGTTCAATTCTCCATACTCTACGATACATATACTTATGATGTACCAATTCTTAAACACTTGTTTACCTCTTTTTAGGGTTCCGGACCCAAACGGTACCGAAGGGAATCCTATTGCAGTGACTGCGTTGTCCGTCCGACCGTCTTCGATTCATATCTCATGAACCGCAATAGCTAGATAGTTGAAATTTGCACAGAATGTTTAGTTCTATCCGGGCATCAGCAACAAATACTAAAAATATATTCGAAAACTTAAGGGGGTTCCCATACAAGAAACGTTTTGGTTTGTAAGGCAGCTATACGATCCAGTGATTCCACGATCTTGAAATTTGGATGGTTAGTGGCTATATATAAGAAAATTATATTGTCGAAATTTCAGTTTGATCGGACCACTAAGGACGGTAACTCCCATACAAACCCCCATTAAAATTCATGTTCATATTAGAAAAACTATTATTTTTTGTCGTATCGAACTGAAATTTAGACACTACAAGTTTCTGATGATTCTTGGAATCAGTCAAACCGGACCACTAGGGGGAGTACCTCTCATACAAACCACAATCTGGTACGGAAGCCTCCGTCTACGAGTCTCAGTCGCACTTGGCCCATTTTTTAGCTGATGTCAAAGCAAACTGATACTACACAGATGCTCAGTTTAGCTCTATTAAAAATGTATAATAAATCGCATGAAGATTTGGAAAATAAAAGTAATGCAAATTGTATAACCATCCTCCGAATTCCTTCCTTGCCAATGATTCATAATAATATGCACATTACTGAACGTTCCTAATAGAAAATAATAATAAGTTGATTGATTTTAACATAAAATAAAAGGGAAATAAATAAATACATAAACAAAAAACTTGACATGAGTTAAAGTTCAATTGCTTGACTAAATTCTCTTGTTACCTCATCTCTTTCACTCATCTGATGAGATTATCTCTTATTCCCACTGCAACATACATTTCATTCTAACTCACCATCACTACACATTCACGGTTGTTGGTTTGTCCCTTACTCACCACAGTCACTAGTCTTTTCAGTCTCTTTGTTGTGTAAGGCGTCGTTGTTAAGTGTTGCGTGTTATTTCTAATATTTAATAAGTAAAAAATTACTGATATTAATTTAATTAGTGCATAAATTCATTCATAAGTGCAAAGCAAACAAAATAAATATCTATTGCATAAAAAGTATTAAAATTCTACAAAAAAATGTTTTTCGTTTTTGATTTGCTTAATTTAGAGTAAAAGAAGAAGAGTCTGTCAATTAACCGTTATGTGGCTAAAGCGAGCGAAGCAAAAGAGAAGTTGAGTGAAAATAATAGTAATGAGTGCATTGTGTTGCTCCATTGAGTGGATAGTTAAAACGATCGTGATTGTTTTTTTTTGCGAAGTGAAAATTTTATAAATTGAGTGAAAATTTTATTTACCGTGTGAAATATTTGCATGACTTTCTTTGATATTGTTATTGGAATACGTTGAAATTTGTGTTTAAATCGCGAAAAATCAATCTCCGAATTCTTCAGTATATATATTTTATATATTTTTTGCCATCAGAAAGTAAAATTATAGAAAAAATTAGGTAAGTCACCTGTTTTGTATTATGTTAAGTATTTCTTCTTTAAACAGATTTAGTTGTTTATGGCTAATCCAAACATTTTAAGAACTACAGGAAATGGGAGATATGCATATGGTATATCTACATAAATTATCATGTGTTTTGGGCAGTGTTATGTTCCTTGCAATTCCTTGTGTTTTAGCAAATTTTCGATTTCTGTCAAATTAAAGTAAACTAAATTTACAACTGAAAATAAATAAATAAAGACAGCGAGGCAACGCAAATATTGATTGATAGGCTCTGAGGTGTTCAAAAATTTTGGAATATTTTTTATTTATCTTTTAAACCCGATTCTTTCAAATAACTAAATGAGAAACTCCATACCACAGTGGTTACAAAAGTTGTATGTATTCTTTCTTAATTGACTATTTCACTTAGCGACTCTGCGGCAGAACACTCTCTCGTGACTTTTGTTTGTTGAGAAGGAAACACAAAGCTTACGGGGTAGCCGTGTCGCTTTTACCAGCGACGCAAGCAACTCTGCCGACGTTTTTCTCTGTTTTATTATGCGTATTTTCGGTTTTATAGAGTGAGAAATGTGAGTGTGTGACTACCCATGAAAGTACACACAAACAAGAAAAACCAAAGAGAATCAAAAATAAGTTGCGCAGCAGATTTGCTAGGTGTAAAAGCAAACTCCACAACCTGCAGTCGAGCTCATTTGCTTTCAACTATTTCTTTGGCGTTTCGACGGTAAATAGCTGTTGATGCCAGTGATGGTAAAATTGCGATTACAATGACAATGTTATTGTTTTCTGATTACTAAATGCAAGAAACTGATGCACCCAACGCCGCTGTTGAAACACGTCGTATGCAGTTTCGCATTTTGTAGATGATTCATATCGCGTTTAGAGTGGCGCTGTATCACGATTACAGTGTCATGAGTCAAAGCAGCCAACTTTCATGAAAAAATTGATTAGAATTACCATTTCATTCATGGCGAATCAATTGATGATTCGACTTTGATTCGTATCACACTCTATGACAGCAACCCACGAGTGTCGTCGTTTTTCTTGTGGTTGATGTCGAATGTGATTCGAATCAATGATGGATCAATCGTGATGTGACCATTGATTCGAATCATGGTCCATAGTAAACGTGGTGTAAGTTTCCCAATACATCATCGATTGATTTAAGATCAATCAATTACGTAAATAAATGACTTTTTCAAGTATTTATAACTTCTATGTCATCAAACGTCAGATTTATTTTTATTGATATCAAATTGGATGGATAAGAATTCATTAAAATTGCACTATGTCCTTCATCAAATTTTTTTTTTGATTTTTTTTATATATACCTCCCCTTGTAGCAGCGTTTTTGTTCTCAAGACCCTCATGATTACTGGTTGATTTTTGTCTGACAACGGCTTTTCTATGTCAATTTGAATAGACACAGTTTTATCGTGGTGGGATCCCAAGACTTCTAGTCTACAACTTAGATCAGGAAGTGACATTACTTTTTTATCATAGGTTCTAAAATAGTGCGGATGTCTCTGATTATTCTGCGAAGATTAACATGAGAAACTTCTTTTTGATTGAATAAAATTGAAAAATCCGATTTTTATTTTTATTAAAAAGAAATTAGGTTTATTTTGATATTTGTATAATTATAAATACTTAAACAATAACAACAAATACAAAAAATATACGAGTATTAAATGCTTTTTTTAAGCTATTTTTGTTTTTTTTTTTAGCAATACAACATAAATTTTGATAAAACCAAAGATTTAAATTCGATCAAGTAAAAAGAACCGCGACAATTGAAGAAAATATAAAATGAATTGTTAATTTTTTCACAAAACTAATTTTCTAACTTAAATCATTAAATCATTTTAGTTAATTGACACACACAACACATACTACTACTACTACTACACATAGGCACACTAAGCATCGACGTTGCATTCCCAACGATGTTCAAATATCGGGAATTGTCCAAGTGGCGTGACAGGCGTTAGGGCAAAGCAACCACCGGAAGCTGAAGCCAATAGTTTAAGGAAGGTAGACTGTAAGAAGATCACAATTATTAATTTATTTATATGGAGATGGAAATCTTGTGAAACAAGAAGATATTTGGAACAGTTTTAGATACTTACATTTTGGATATTAAGTTAGATCAAAAGGGGGGGTGATGAGAAATTTTGCGGGGTAAGTGATTTCAGTGCAAAAAATTATATAAAAACAATAACAACAAGAGAATGGTGCCAAGTGAACATGCGTGCGTAAGATTTTATTTTTTTTTATTATATTAAATGAATATAATTTCAAATCCCTTGGATATTTTCAATCTATAAAAAATATTTTGGATTTTTTGTTTATGTAAGTCTTAAAAATATACAATAAATAAATGCCTTTCGTTTTATGACTTAGACAAAACTATCTAAAACTAAACTACGGAAACAAGAAATAATAGAAATAATTTAACAAAAATGGATTAGGTAGCTTCTCTTCATAAGTAGATAGATAGATTTTTTGATGACACTACACCTCCAACAGGCGATTAAACATCAAAGGATCTTGTATCTCATAATCCTGAGGACGAAAGATTTTTTGTTGTGCAGCATCGCCACGCTTGTGGCTGCCATTACCCACTTGACGTCTCACTTTATAGGATGCACTGTAGTTCGGTCGATGATTGACGAATTCATATTTGGCAGCCACTGGTCCCGGGTTATTGAAAGTATATTTCGATTTTTGTATGACGGGTGGTATGAATTTATAAGGAGATATTTTATGTACATTCTTTTCCACAGCATAATTGACATTTGGAATATTTCCTCCACTGCCATTATGAGCCTTTCTTTTGGCCACCTCCAAGGCGGCTATAATAGGTGTTAGATCCTTTAGCGCAGTACTCTTTGAGGCATGATAGTTCTCATGTTTATATTCATTAGATGGCGGTGCCTTATCACGTATTGTGTGCGAATAATCATAACCTTCATTTGGATGTTTCTGTATGTAAATCTCTTCAGCAGTTTGTTTCTTAGCCATCTGATGATAAATATCTCCGACATTATAATTCAAGTGTTTTGGTGGTGTTGGACCCGCCAGTGGTGCATAGGCTGCTGTTATTGATTCTGTATGTGAGAGTGATTCAAGGGGTCCCAAATGTGCTGGCAAGCCATAACTGTTGCTTGGTATACTATAACTATCTGGTAAATCAATTTGTTGTGGTATATAATGACCACCAGAGGGTAGACTAGTGTCAAGTGTCACAGTTTTCGAGGCAGTATACTCTGTTTTTCCATCGGGTAACATACTAAGAATTTCTTGAAGTTGTGCTGCAGCTTTACGTGCTTCTTCATCATTTAGTTTCTTATGGCGTCCATAGATATTGAAGTCATCTGGTGGTGGAGAGTCTAGATTTGTGAATAAAGTGGATTTTTTTCGATTTGATATAATTTCAGTTTATTTTTGTTTATGAATTGAAATGAATGGAAATGTGTTTTAATGTTGTTGGAAATGGAGTGAGTATTTATGTATCTGATTGTATAAATATGTGAGTGTGTGTGTGTGTGTAGGAGATATGTGAGTTTATCATGATGTTATTGTATTGTAAGTACATATATGTGTGATTAAGTATATTTATGTGTTAGTTTTTTTGGGTTTTAGTGTTCGATATGTTGATTATGTTGAATATTCATACTTTTGTACAATTTGTTAGCAAACTTATCGAGCGATTCTGATTTTTGGAGCTGGAAAGATATTTTTTGTTATACTTACAAGCTAAACAAAGTAGAGATACTTTAAATGTACATAATATACATATTTCTAATATACAAAATGACATTCAGTTACAAAATATTTGTATAGAAATTTAAATAATTTAAGGATTATTATTATTTATAGTAGAAATCTAACTTAAAGTATTAGAAATAATATAAGTTTTAATAGATATGATGAATGAAAATCATAAGTGTAAAAGTTTTTATTCTATATTTCCTTGCTGGGAGTTTGAAGCTACCAAAAGTATGCTACATTACTCAATTATTCAAGTGTAGTCTCCTTTTTTTTTGGATGTAATACAATATTAATGTATTGTGGCCTACATTGGAAGGATTTTTTAGGATCGTTCTTGAGCTCGACAAGACGAGTTGATTACGCCATGTCCGTCTGTCCGTTTTTATGTATGCAAACTAGACCCTCAGTTAGAGGTAGAGAGCTGAAATTTTGCGTAATGATGTCTTTTAACAAGATGCTACACACCTAATGGAATCAGCCGAAACGGACCACTAGGAATGGTACCTCTCATACAAACTATTCAATAAAATTCAGATTCTTATTAGAAAAAATTGTTTGTTTTCTATACTCTGAAACTGAAATTTGGACACTATAAGTTTGCGATCTGTTTTCACTAACCGTATAAATTTCAGTACCCTAAGTTAACTGGGTCGTATGGCTCCCATACAAACTCAAATTTAAATTCAGGTATAAGAAAAACTTTTTTGTTTTCTGCTCTATGAAATTAAAATTTACGCACTATAAGTTTGAAACAAGTTTCTACAAGCCATGTAAATTTCATGACCCTAGAAGTGCTGGATCGTATAGCACCCATACAAATACAAATTCAAATTCAAGTTCTTATTAGAAAAACTTTTTTGCCTTTTTGTATTATCGAACTGAAATTTGGATACTATAAGTGTCTGGTCCTTATTGACCATTCATGTAAATTTGAAAATCGTAGGGTTACTGGATCATATAGCTCCCATACAAACCCAAATTCAAATTCAGGTTCTTATTAGAAAAACTTTTTTGTTTTCTGTACTATCAATCTGAAATGTAGACTCGATAAGTTTGAAATCTATTTCCATAAGCCATGTTAATTTCATGACCTTAGGAACGCTGGATCGTATAGCTCCCATACAAACCCAAATTCATGTTCTTATTAGAAAAACTTTTTTGCTTTTTGTATTATCAAACTGAAATTTGGATGCTATAAGTGTCTGGTCCTTATTGATCATTCATGTAAATTTGAAAACCATAGGGTTATTGGATCGTATAGCTCCCATACAAATATGCTCTATGTGTACTAACTGGAAGAATAATTTATCGATGAAACTAAATTTTTCTTAGGATATCGGCCATTGGGATCGAAGAGAGGAATATAAATTTATTTTTTTTATTTATTTATTTATTATTTTTTTTTGAATTGTCCAAGAAATGTGCTGTCTTCCAAAGGCAAAGTGTTTCACATTCAATTTATGATAAAACTTATGCACTTGGTGGCTTGGGCCTGTTTTACTTGGAATGGCTTCGATGCCATTATCCAGATAACCTACTGAATTCTGGATTTTAGATTTAAAATTATTTCTAGTTGGGGAAACGCATGAAATAGTCAAATTATGATACAATTTTGTATTGATAAAGGATATACGAGTAAGACAGTAGAAGATAGTTGATTTTAGCTATTTATATTTACAAGTTATTGTAATTGTTAATTTGTTTTGGATTTGGAACGTTTCTCTTAGTTAATTGTAAGCTTTAAGAAGCCTTACTGTTGTTGAAATATATTGTCACCTTTAATTATGAAAATATCATAAATATCGTTTAAATTCAATCTTTGATTGATATTTTGGCTGTACCAGCCAATGGGAACGCTTGGCTTAGTATAAGAGCCAATATCTATTGCTTATATTTAATTTATGTAGTACATAATTAGAAAGATAGAAAATTACTGATCATGGTGTATCGTGACTTTCGTCCTATTATGTCGGTGTTCTTCATGCAACTGATCTATCTAGAATGTTTTATGACATTGACTTTTTTCATGTAAGTGATCATCTTGTGTTTGCTTTGTTCTTGCTAAATAAGAATTCACTAATCTTAATTAAAGTCCTGCTCCATACAGATATTTATATTGCAATAAGAAGATAGTTGATCTACATAACTTAAAATATTTACAACACAAATGTTCTTAGCTCTAATTAAAACCTATTTAGAATTCTAAAATACTTTTTTTTTATTATTTACATAAAGTAATTTTGCTTTATTAAGATATATATTTAAGTATATTAAATTGGTCTAGTTTCAAAGGTTAAAAAAATCTTTAATTTTTTTTTTTTGTACGTGAAAATTAATAGAAGTGTTTTGCTGTAAAAAACAAGTTGAAGTAGAATTTCAAGTCTTTCAACTTTGGTTAAATTAAAAACTTGATAAACTTATTTACAAATAACTTTTCAATTGAATAATCAAAGACTCTGTCTGCACTATAAAAATGATTAGTATTATAATAATTAAAGATACAATAAAATAGAATTGCATAAGAAAAGTAATACATTTTACGCACTTACAAAAATGAAAAAAAATTAATAAGATTTTTTAATGTGCAATTTTTTAAATTTTTTTCAAATATTTCATTTTTATATTTTGACATACAACAAACAACAATTTTTTATTTACACTTTATAGTTGTTATGTTGCTGTTGTTGTTATTGTTGTTGTTGTTGTTATTGTTGTTGTTAGCATTGTTAAACCATGCGTCCCGACTTTGGGGCTTTCACTTTCATGAACACCGTCGTTGTCGTTGTCGTTGTCGTTGCCGTTGTCAATGATGATGACGACGACGACTCTCGAAAACTTCGATTCAGACAAAGTTGAAATTCAATATTTTTCTCTTGAAAAATATGAATATTGGACTAAAAAAAGTTCAACGGAAGTGGAAGACAACCGACCCAGACTCAGATACTCAGATGGTTTGTATATACAAGTGAATGAATGATTGAATGAGTGAACAAATAAATAAATGATTGAAGTAGGTGTGTGAATAAGTAATAATTAGCATGAGAAAGTCATTAAATAAGATATTAAGAGAGAGAAAAGAGCGAAAGTGTGAGAATCAAAAAGCGAGTAAGAGATGATGGAAAATTTTATACTATTTACACTTGAGATACATGCATTTCTTGTAAATATTTCAATCTGATAACTGATCAAATTCCACCACAACCAAAATTCTTTAAATAGACACACAACTATTATTAAAGAAGAAGTGATAGAAGTTTTAGAAATCATATGACTTACCCTCATGGCCATAGCCAGATGGCACATAATTGCTTGGTGGTGCTTCAAATGCAACAGCATGCGCATGGCTGAATGGAGCTCCACCACCACTTGGTGGTAGATATTGATGTGTAGCACTGCTATAGGATGGTGGTTTCGATGGTGGACCATAGCTAGCATGACCACTGGGTATCTCATACGAAGTAATGGCTAAATCAAAAGAAATAGAGAAAGAGAAGAAGGGGGGATGATGATTAAAAGTCAATATTGTTTATGTGCAAAAGTTGTTATTAAATAAAGTTTAGTTAAAGTATTGTATATTATTTTTTTTTGTTTGGTCAAAAAGTAAATGTTTATTTGGTATACAAATGTCAAGCAACAATTTACTTTGGTAACTTGTCTTGCGATTGAAAACGAAAGTCGTCTACGTTAGAGGCACGCAACTTTATAGATTTTTTTTTTTGTTTTGTTGTGGCATGTTTTTCTTTGATTGGTGGTTAGTATGAAATAGTTTGGTGCGCGGCAGGTCAGTGAACGTGATCTGGTTTTTATGGCATAACATAAAAAGTCGTCGAGAGCTAAACGAGTCTTCCGTTTTTTACCTGCCAGCTGCTGCCTTCTCATAAATGCTTCATGCATGCCTCATTGCAACTGGAAAATATACAACACATACTTCATACACGGTCCACGGTCCACGGTCTATTGCGGCGAACTTGGCTATGACCGAGCTGCGCTTCATTGCTTTAGTGACTTAATAATAAACATTTCTTTCTGTTTTATTTTAATATCATTTTCTGATTTTAAACGAAATTATTATTATTAACTTTATGCATAATTTGCATGTTGTTACGATTATGTTTCCTGATCTCTCTCTCTCTATCTATCTCTTCCCATACTCACTCTCAGTGTGAACTGTGTGCGATGGTGGTGCTTGTCCCTTGCTGCTGCTGCTGCCACCTGATGAAGCTCCCGATAATGAACTGATCTTGGCGAAGGGATGTACATAAGTAGAACCATGACCATGACTAGTGCCATAGACCTGGGAATTGATGTGAGCTGAATTAATGATGGCCTTGCCCACATCAGTGACTTTATCGCCTGAAGCAGCCACCAGATTGCCACTGGCTGAGAGGGCATAGCCACTGCCCTTAATCAATTGACCTTTAAGGGCAGTAACCCCTCCAGTTATGGCCTTCACAGCCTGGAAAATTGTATTGAGCACAGATTTCTTGAAAGACCAAGGATCGTATTCCACAGAGTTGCCCTGTTTTTTATTATAAATTTTTATTATTAAGATGAGATGAAATATTTGTTCATAAAACAATGTGACGACTTACATGGACAACAACATCATGGGATTTGTAGCTTTCATGGCCAGAGCTGCCACCAGAACTACCCGAGGCTATTGAAGCGGAAGCATGACCAATACTGGAAAGCAGTCCTGATTTCAAATGTGTCACATAATCAAAACTACCGGAACGTTTTGAAATCTGTGAATCCTTAACACTTTCGCTGTGATCACTATCCACATCGGTGTCATCTAGGGAAAGTGATTTCTCTTCCGTTGCAGGATAAGAGTGACATAACAAGGGAAGTGTCATCAAAAATACACAATAAAGCTACAATGAGAGATATGAAAAAATATGAGACATAAATTTGAGATAAAGAAAATTTAAGATTTATATATGTTACGTAATTTTTTGGTTGTCTGTTGTTGTCTGGTTTATTCAAATGTATAATGTATCTGCGGCCAGCTGTGCGCCATGATATGTTGCAATAAACATTATTTTAATCGAATCATTCAAACATACAAAAATATCTAGATACATATAAATAAGCAAATGTTTGTATCTATGTAAGTATGTGTGTGTGTGTGTGTGTATTAAATCTTGTCATATTTATCACGCTTACAACTTCATGCAACATTTTTTGTTTTTCCACTTGTACAATATAATCTCATCTCATATGCTGCATCATGCATGAGTGATTTTCGCCTCGTGCCACTTCGCGTGTTTCATCGTTAATTTTATGCTCGATTAAGTTGCTGAGATAGTTTTTGTCATAGTTTTTTTGTCTCTAATTATTATGATAAAATACTTAAATTCAATCTTCAAAGATTTATTTTGCTTAGTCTAAAGTTATTTGTGGCACTCTGATTGAAACAAGTTATAAGGTGCGCCTTGGAGATTACTTACTAGGTTAGACCCACATTGATGTCTCTAGTCTCTAGTTAGATTCAGTTAATTATATTACTCTACTCAAAAGACAAGTTAAGTCAGTGAATGTGTCTGCATATTATCGATTCACAAGAAAAAAAAAAGAGTCTGCTTTGACTAGTTTTGTTAATTGCTTTTCATTATTTTTTGATGTTTTGATCTTGATTTCTTGGAAGAGTCCAAAAAAACCTTTCGCTTGCATTCATTTTTATAAATTCATAAAGAAAACTACTACATCGAAATTTGTGAAATGCTAATTTTTATGTAAATTAAAGTTTTAAGTTTTTCTCGAACTATAAAACTATGACCTCAACATATAATAGAGACAGAGAGAGCTTGAATATTTGATGATGGATTTTCATTAATTGGCTTCACAATAGAAAACACAACACATCATTTGCAAAGTGCATTCAAATGCATTAATTATGATGATTTATTGATTGAATTGAGGATGTTTTTGTATTTATATTTTTATTGATAATCAGTAGACAATGTAAGTGTATTATGTATTTAAATTGCTCACTTAAATCTGATGTTATGTAATATTTAATTTATTGATTTTTATACCCTACAGTGGATGATATAAGCACGTTAATAAAGATGTTTGTTTTACTATGTATATTTATGGAAATTCCTGAAGAAAATACTTGATCAGTTCAATCACATAATCAGTCAAGTCACTCAGTTTATGACCTGAAGTTATTGACATATCAAAATGAAATTGCCTAAAATATCTAATGAAATTGATAAGTTTTCAGTCCATTGAGACCTCAAGTTGCATTACAAATCAAATCTTTGAAAATATTGGGAGTACAAATTAACTCGGTCCATTTTTTTGTGTTCAAAAAAGTGTTTTTTATTCTAAAAAAAGAAAAACATACATCATTCAAAGTATTGTCTACCGGAAGCGACTATTTTTTCCCATCTCTCTGGTAATTTGCGAAAACCATCTCTAAAAAATGAGTCCTCTCTGGCCTCGATCCCATCACTGAGCCATTTTTCGATTTCTTCAAAAGACCCGAACCGGTGACCCTCCAAATCGTTTTACAACCGTCGAAAAAGCCAGTAGTCGGAAGGAGAAAGGTCTGTGGAATACGGCGGGTCGGGGAAGACAGATGTCAAACCTTTCCAATGGAATAGGTAATCGCTTCCAAAATCGGCCACAACTTGCAGATGGAGCCATCTTTTGAAAACGGACCGAACAAATTTGTACTCCCAATAAAATTGCCAAAAAAGTAACAAAATATAAAGTCTACTTCTTCAAATTTTATTGTATTCATGACACCTTAAGTTTTATATATAATATAATATATTGCAAATCATGAAGTTTCACATATAATGTTATATCTTGTGTTCTTGAGAAATCTACCAACAAATTTATCAATCTATTTTGTTAATTCTTTCAGTTTTATTCTGTTTGGAGCCAAGTTTTTGCGATAATATAAAGTTAAAATTTCGCACAATATCTAAACATATACAAGTTTTCGATATATCGAAAAAAAATTTAAGTAATATTTAACTAATTTATTATTTCTTATGCTAAGGAGGTTTTATATTTTTGAGATATCAAGTTACAAATCTCACAAGATTTGACTTTTTCAGTTTTTATTTTAATGAAACCTTTATCTAGTCTTTAACATATCAAAGTCATCATAAAACTTTACATCTTAAGTTTAGACAATTTAATTAGTTTTTATGGAAATGAGGACTTGTGTTTCTCAGATATCAAGCTATAAATTTCTCAAAATATTTGGTCTATTCTTTCAGTTTTTATGACCCCTTAAAAAAAAAAAACTAATGTATCAAGTCATCATAAAGTTTAACATCATAGTTAGACAATTTAATTAGTTTTTATGGTAATGAGGTCTTTGGTTTTTGAGATATGAAGCAACAAATGCCTTAAACATATATGTATGTCTCAATATTTATGTCATGCACGACAAAATTTCACATGATTCATAAGTTTTTACTGCAATTTGGCCTTAAGTTTTGAAGATATCAAGATGATATTTCACAGATCTAATATACTTGTACAATTATCTATATAAATTGATAAGTTTTCCTGGTAACGACTTTGATATATTATGCTGAAGAGTTCTTTAGTTACTGGAAAATGCAGATTACTTCGTTTTCTGAGATTAATAGTTAAAAAAGATGCTGTATATAACCGATATCCAAATGGATTGGTGTAAGCTATTTTTATTAAATTTATAGAAGCATGAATTTTGTGTGATTTCGATTTTACAGTCTTCATTTAATCAAAAGTAACATTAAGTTTCTTTATGCAGTTTTTGATAAATCTAGTATTTGTGAAGGGGCTTTATCAGCGGTACAAATCTATGCATTATATTAATGTTTTCTTTTCATAAAAGTAATTAAAATTTTTCTATTATTATTAGCAACATTGAACCTTTGTTTGGTATATAGTTTTAATTTATGACATAATATTGTACTATGCGTTGCAGTATGAAAGTGCGTTTATTGTTAAGGCACGTGGACGTAATTATGGAAGTGCGTTAAGTAAGCAAAGAAAATAGGTTAATTGAACTGTCTATAAATAATGAGAGCCCATTTAGTTTCATATTTTTATATTTGATGTAATAATATTGTAATGAAATCGTTTATTAAAGGAAGTGTAAAGAGTTCACAGATTGTTAGGCCTTGATCTGCAGGAGTATTGCCAAAGATGTTATAAGATCATAGAAATATAACAAGTCTGAATAAATGAAATGAAAATTTTGTTGATATAAGCAAGTTTATATCCAAAAAACTGAATTTTTATTTTCATTTATTAGTAATGATATAATATATTTAATATCATAATGTATAAAGTTTTCTTCTGATCAAAAAATTACTATAATTTGATGTCTAAAAATAAAAAATATAAAGAAATTCTATTTATTAATCATGATAAATTCTTTATACAGTAGAAGCAAGAACTTTCAAAAATTAGAATCTTCGAGTTATTAGAGCCAAGTGTTATAAAGTTTTATAATAACATGGGTTGAAAGAGATTTATTGGAATTGATGAAGGATGATCATTGAAGAGGAAATACGAACTACTTAAATTACAAAGTGTTTCATAATATGTGACGTTCTCATAGAAAAACTTTAATAAATTTATGGAGAGATTAATTTGTACCTTTGTTTATAAGCATTCAGGAGCAAGAATCTCATTTCTACTATTGTTAATAAAAAAAAATTATAAATAAAATTGCTAGAACTATTGAAAAATATATCAAAAATTTTATAATCATCATAAATCTACATGTTTCGTTTATGGTCAATATCCAGTGATCAAATTATTGAGATTAAATTTCATTCTTTTTAGATCCATTTATTAAAAAATAAAACAATGACAAGTTTTTATTTAAAGAAAACATTATTAAGTAATGAAGAATCATAATTATAAAGATGGTAAATCAGAAAATCTCATTCATATATAGCATATGATTCAATCATCTGCAAAGCCCAAGAAATCTATTTAAAATTTTCCCAGATTTATTATATAAAATATTATAAAATCTTTAGAAAAACGTGTTGAAAGTTTTCATCAAATAATCATATAATAATATATTTTCTTTTAA
Organism: Amiota minor; assembly: GCA_037043295.1. Classification (NCBI taxonomy): domain Eukaryota; kingdom Metazoa; phylum Arthropoda; class Insecta; order Diptera; family Drosophilidae; genus Amiota; species Amiota minor. The sequence continues at coordinate 7,087,510 of JBAMAW010000081.1, read as the reverse complement.
TCCCATTGTTTCTTTGTGAATTAACAATTTCATTAAAAAAAACATAAATCAATTAAGTAAAACAAAAGAGAAGTAAAATTCAGTTCAGTTCAGGTCAGTTCAGTGCCCTTCCTTCCTTTATTCATTGAAAGATTTAAGATGAAAATTACAAACAAATTGCAAAAATCAAACCAATCAAGTGAAAGTAGACCCCCAAAAAATTCGAGTTCAGATGAACTTCTTTTCTTTCACTACTTGTTTTATTTTGTTTTATTTTGTGTAAATTTAGTCAAATTGTTTATGGTCATTTGTTGTAAAATAATAATACTAATACAAAAATTAAGTGTTTACATTGTTTTCGGTAACAAGTGAAATAGTTAAGTATATTATAACTTAAGTAGAGTAACATTGTTGCTTAACTGAAATGACTGAAATAATTGTCGTAGGTCTTTGAGTTGACATGAGGTTGACATACACCTTAATATTTTTTGTTGTTGTTTTTCCACTCTAAAACTGCCAAATTTCTTTATGTTTTCGCTTTATTTTTTTTTTATCATTATTTATCCATTTGCATATTTTTGGTCGTTTGCTTTAAGCCACAAAAGCATATCAGTGTTGGCTGACATAATACTATAATTTTGTCTATCCAATTGTTGTTTATCTGTTTGTCTTTCTCTCTGTCTGTCTGACTGATATGTCGGCGGTATATTGTATCTTATTATGTGTGCGTGTGTGTATCTAGTATGTGTATTTGTGTCTTAGCTCATCCTCATTAACTTTTGTTTTTGTTGTCGTTCATTCAACGTTTCTTTTCATTAGTTTTTTTCGGTTTTTGTGTGTTATTCATTTTTCTTATGATGCAATTCACAAAATGACTTGATTTTCATTATTGAGATTTTTGGGTTATGATTGCATAATGATTAGTTTTAGCTTTTGTATGGATTCAAATTGTTTTGAGAGGTTTTTTTTGTATTTTATGTTATTTTATTGTATTTTATAATTTTAATTGTTTGTGCAACGATGCGTTTCAACTGTTGCAAGTAGTGGGGTTTTTTTTTGTTATTGTACATTATTCACTTGTTGCTTCTTATTATTTGCAGATTTCTTTTTGAGTTGCTTATACACTTTCACACTTTTGGAAAATGACATTATTTACACTTTATTCAGGTGAAGGAAATAAGGTGCTTATCACAATTATAAGACACTTTGAAAATTTTACTCTAACCCTCGCCAAATCTGTGTGGTTTATAGTTTGTAAATAATGAAAAAAGCGAATAAAGGTACAAAGAATAAGCCGCAAAAAACACTACAATTTCTATTAGAACAGCATGGGAAAAGACCCGTTAGTTTCAGTTGGAATGTTCTCATTTTTGCTTAGCTGCAGCCTTATCAGAATTATAAGACACTTATTCAAAGGAGCATCTAAAGTACTATTGCGATTTGAGGTTAAAAGTATTTTTATCATTTTTTGTGAAATGGTGTTTTAAATTTAGAGAGAAAGAACCTAAAATATGCAGAGTCTTCAGGAAGGCAGCTACTTTTTGACATAAAAAACTTGCTGATCACTGGGAATCTTAGATAGCATAGAACCTATTCCAAAATAATTGAAGGCTCTTACTCGGTAATTTAAGTTACCTTCTTCGAGTACAAATATGTCAATGTGTTTCTTCAAAAGTCCACATTAGATCTGATAATAAGATATGTTTTTGATATGAAAAATTCTTTATAATATTTTTTGTTTAAAAACAATCAATGACAACGATTTATTGAGGACCCAAGCCAAGACTGTGACTTGCATGGAATCTTTTTAAGGTTCTATACTGGACAATTTTGGAACACAGATATTTCCAAGGAATTCTTAATCTTTTCTATGAAATTCAAAGCTTTTTCTGATATTTTTAAGTAATCATTTCCAAATTTATTTATATAATGGTCTTACTTTCTTTAAATCAAAAATTAAAGAATAAATCCAAAATAAACTTGCTTTGAAGTATTTTTGTACATAAGGGGTTATGATCGATGAAAAGATCTTTCAGTTTTATCCTTTATCAATATCATTTTTATGCTTTTGAAATACATATTTACTCATTGGTCTCCCAGTAATCAATAATTGAGTTGATAACATAACATGGGTCTTGCTTGGATGATATTTTCTGCACATGGTTGGACTGATAGCAAACCTAAGATCTCCCAGGTTTGTTGTATATCCTTTTGATTTAGTTATTTTTTTTTTTTTTTTTGATTATATTTCATATATTTTTTCATTTACACTTGAACTTATTTCTTTCTGTCTGTTATTGGAAACTTTGGCTTTGGCGTAAAATTGAGTCCACTACTTCGTTTGATTGATTTCAACATTTATTTTTTTTATATTTTATTTTCAACAATTTCACAGTTCATTACAGTTCAATATTGCAATTATAATTTTTAGTTTCTTTATTGTTTTGCACATACTTGGTAAATAATTTTCACTTTAAACACAAAAAATAAATAGCAAAAACAAAACAGAAATTATCAATGTAAAAAAAAAACATTGACATTTTTGGTTTGAAAAACACAAATTTGGATATTGGTCAGTTAAGTGAGTTGTGTTGAGTTGAGTTGAATTGAGTTGAGTTGAGTTGAGTTGAGTAAATGAAACGCTTTCACTTGCACGCTGTGGTCGATCATGATGATGATGACAAAGACAACTCCAATGAATAAATGAATGAATGAATACTCATCATTATCATCATCTCGATGATGATCAGTAGCAATAACAACATCATTATCACCAGCATCATAGGCAATGATGAAGATGATAATGATGATGATGTTTGTGCGCATCATCGGATACAACTTACCTTCATTTTAGTTAACTAAATATGTGAAATTGTATAAGATAAATTTATTATTAGCTTTTATTTCTTTATACCGAAGGATTTCGTTTTTTTTTTTTTAGTTAAATTTTTGAATTTGTTTTTTGATTTTTCGAAAACACGTCCACAGCGCGCGACAACAAATTCACTTTTACTCGTTTGCACACACACAAAGTGCAGACAGAAGTGATGACTATTGCGACGACGATGGTGTCTTGGGGCAACTTCGTGTCTCTGAAGTTCGTTTGATTTTATCAAAAGCCAAGGAGAGAGAGAGAATGATGAAATGAGAGAGTGATAGTGAGAGTGAGAGTTATGGCAACTACCGGCGTCTCTTAAGTTGATAAGATTATTTTACTTATTGTTGTTTTTGTAAATTTTAAGCTTTATGTTTTATGCTTCTTCACTTTGTTTTGTTGCTTTGTTGTTGTTTGCTAGGCCCACGCTTTTGTTTTGTTTTTTTTAATATTATTTTTATTTATATTTTATTTCGTCTTATCTTATGTCTTACACAACTTTCTTTGTTCGTTACTTTCTTTCGTTTGCTTAACGTTTATTTTGCTACTTTTTCTTTGTTTCTTCTCTTTTTTTCGGTTAAGTCACTTTTCTTTGCATTGGCAACACTTTTAGTTTTTTGTGCAGCTTAAGATTTTCATTGGACTCCGCGTCTTTCGATAATCTTTGTCGTGTTGTGTTTTCAACTCGATTTCAGTTTCAACTGTTGATGTTTGCTGCATGCCTCGCGTCTTTTAAAGAAAAACACCGATTGCTTTTTGCACTAATATTTTCCAGAGCGCATTTTATAGTTTTTTTTTTTTTTGTAAAATGTTGTTGCTCTCTTGGGTGATCTGCAATTGTAAAAGATTTGTTAAAATTGTCTCTTTTTTTTTTATTTTGTTAATGGGCGTCTAATTTTTTGATATAGTAAATGTATATGTGTCTATATATTTGACATCCCAACAACATTTTGTTGTGGCTTGATTTCCTTGAAGTAACACAACACATTCAACAAAATTTATCCATTACAATTTGACTTTACTTTATGATCTCTTGAATGTAGTTCATCATAATCATCATCATCATCATCATAATCATCACTATCTATAATCAACATGAAAATAATTTTAATATTAACCCATCAACAGCAACATTGACATCATAATGATGATGCAGAGTGATACGAGTATGTGGTGTAATTCTTTAAGTACATTGGGGGCTCTATAAAACTTCTTTTCTTTAGTAAATTTTTAATTGAATTTTTTATATTTTTTTGTTACCATTAAAACGAAAGACTTAAACAACAAACTTGCTGTAAGAAGAATATTATTGTTTTTATATTTCTTGTGTTCAATAAAGAAAAGTTCATTACACTCAAGGTTACCTTTTTGTTTACCACTGATAATGTTATGTCATAATTCAAATATCCATAGACTTGTCTAGACTGAAATGAACTTAAGACTAAACTACTGCAATATTATTTTTATATTTTGTTTTCACAAAGGTTTTTGAAAAGGTTATCTTGGAATAAGGAGGCATATTTGTCTCGTTATTCTTAATTTTTTTTTTTTTTCAATTTGAAGTTTTCAAATTTTTGTTCCGATTAGTAAAATTTTTTTTTGTTTTTTGTATTATCGAACTGAAATTAAAACATTATTAGTGCCTTATCAATATTAACTAACCATGCAAATTTTAAGACCCTAGGATTACTGAATCGTATAGCTCCCATACAAAATCCATACAAAATTGATGTTTTTATTAAAAAAACTTTCTGTTTTTTTGTAATATCAAACTCAAATTTGGATACTATAAATCTCTAACTCATTTTACTCAACTTTCAAAATTTGAAGGTTCTAGGATTACTGAATCGTATAGCTCCCATACAAAACCCATACAAAATTGATGTTTTTTATTAAAAAAAACTTTCTATTTTTTGTAGTATCAAACTCAAATTTGGATACTATAAATCTCTAACCCATTTTATCCAACTTTCAAAATTTCATGGTCCTAGGATTACTAGATCGTATAGCTCCCATACAAAACCAATATTCAAATTGATGTTTTTATTAGAAAAACTTTCTATTTTTTTGTAGTATCATACTGAAATTTGGACACAATAAGTCTCCCATCTCCAGCTACCGTGAAAATTTGAAGACCGTAGGGTTACTGGATCGTGTAGTTCCCTTACAAGCCCATAGTCTGTGCTGACTCTATCCGAAGCGTAAGTCAAATCAATAATGAAAAAGTTCTGTTTTTTAGGGGAGGTGTTAACTTCTTTTTTCTTGTTCATTAACGAAATTTTGATTGCCGGCATAGCTGGTTTTCACATAGACTAACAAAAATTACAAGAGATCACTATCAGAATTCCACTTCAAAATATCAAACAACCTTCAGTTTCCTGTAATTATTCATTGGGTGTCCTTTGTTATTTTTAGGTGTCAATATAATCATTCTTTACAAATCCGATTCCTTTTTTACAGCTTCATTCTGTTTCCGCGCTTTTTCTCTTTCATCCATCACTCTTCTTCTTCTTGCCGTCCATATAAACATTCCAGGGACACGTATCGTAGTGATTAGTGACTTGCCAGTACTTGCCGGCCGCTACGATTGGATTTGTCATAATAATAAATATATCATGTTATAATACAATATAATTTAATTTTATGACCAATGTGACTTGTAAGGAACTCTGGATGGAATGTCGTCCCAATTATCATGGGTGTTTTAAGGCGTTGAACCATCACAATCTTACTCAGTGGCTTCATAGACCTTTTCATTATGGTGTCTTTCTATTAACCTATTAACTTCTTCATTACTAATATATACAACTATGAATTATTATTCTCTCCACATGCAAGTTTACTTATTTGGTAAAAGTTTTACAGTTTGGTAAAACCAGTCATTTATATTGAATCCCAAAACATTTTAGAAAAATAGTGTCCATAAGTAGAACCAGAACTCTATTAACATCCTTGCGAAAGCTAGACTCTGGACTCATAGAAATCTTACCAATTTTTTGTCTTTATCAGATCCTTTTATTTCTTTTCCTAAACTTCTAAGTTGTGTTTCACAATTGCGATAATCATTTTTTATCTTAATCTTTTGATTTCCCAACTTAAAATTCAAAAACAGACGCTTTGCTATAATCAGGACTATAGATATGTTCTTATTACATGTATTTTTAGACGGTGGGCAGCCTCTAAGGATGTTTGAAAGTATCAAGATTTATATAAGATTCTTACAGTCAATATATTTCAGAGGAATTTATATCTTGTTGTTCTTCACTAGACGACTAAAGCAAAGAACTTTTAAATGATGACTTAGAGCATTTAAGAACCTCGACAATTATTATTGTTTGCAAAGCTAAAAATATTAGAAAAAGTTTGTTCTACTTGTAAAAATATCATTTAGTATATTTTTATTTAAATTCTCTCTTCCTCAAAGATTCTCTATGAAAGCATCCCTATTATATCATACAACATAAGAAGCTTTGGATCTGAAAGGTTAATTTAAACATTAAAATTATTCATAATATAATTTTTTTCATTTTCTTCCTTCACCTACGAACTTCTCTAATTCAAAATTATCTAATATAATAATAACTTATTCATTTGATGGGGCTAATTTGAGTAATAACCATTAAAACTAAATTTTCAGAAAAGTACCTTGACTTCCAGACAAAGAGTCAACTGTCAATTTAGTGAAACGCACGAGTGATACATAAACAAACAACAAAAAAAAAATGTAATCTTGAATTCACTGACCCCAAAAGCCTATCATAAGATTATCTAATAATGTCACTACTACTAAAAACTCTTAAAACACTTTAATGTCTAGTGAAACAAAGAGAAGACACTGGAGACACAAAGTTCACTGTCACTATGCCAACAGGAATATTGAATGAGATGAAATGATGAAAAACCAAATTAAATGTCAATAGAAGGCAAATCAAAATCTATGTCAATGATGAATGAAAAAAGGGCACTTCATAATTAATGCAATCATTATAATGGTGGCAACTGCAATTTATTTGTACATTTACAATACAACAAAAAGTGAATGTGCGAGGTTTGTAACCAAAATTTTCCTATTTGCTTTCATGTCTTCGTTGCGTTGGCATGATTCGTATTCATCCAGCTCTTGACATCTTTCAAACTAACTTCCAATTGATTGAATGCCATTGGTTAACATCCTAAATCCGCTTTAAAAATCTTTCCAATTATCTATGTATATATCGTCGAATTGACACCCGAAGTGGAATTTTTGAACAGAATTTCGGAACAGTCAAAGACTTTTATCGGGGCTTTTTAGCACATTTTTGTCATAAGCAATCCTATTTCCAAGTTGCATTGATCTTCAATTAAATGAACAACAGAGCAATTCCTTAATTCTAGGTTATTGTATTGTAAGTTGGATATTTTTTTTTTGATTTTATTGTGTTCGAAAAGTCTTTAGATCGTTGGTTAATCTCAACAAATCATTTGCCTTAATCATATATTTTAATCAAACTTTATCCCCAAAGATCTTCTGTATCATTTTATTAGTTTCCTCAAAACTTTTTTCGGGTTTAAAGTAAAACTTGATGCAAATCTAAAGAACTCAAAAAAGGCAATGTCTGATACTGTGACAGACGATGAGTTTATGGAGAGTTTTTACCAGTTAAGCTTATTATCTCAACATTCTGGTGCGCAGTTGTGAACACATGATGAAAACTTTTGAAACACACCTTGTGATGATATTCAGCAATAAAAGTTAAACAACAAAATGAAGAAGCATCAACATTATAAATACAAGTTACGCACCCAACTAAAGATGCTGTTGACAAAGTTTACAGTGTTGATAATCATCATGATGATGATGATGATGATGACTTTTGATGTTTTTGTTGATGGTGTTGATTTTGTAGTTTAAACTAAAGATTGTGTTGTTTTTGTCTGTACTCACTCGTACTTCAACTTGTCAGCACAACTTTAAGTGATTTGTCCACAAAAACCCTCAACATCAAAGACTTGTTGAGCTTAGAGGAAGCAACGCATCTACATATAAAAATGTAATACGAATATGTTGCACGTTGCATGTTTGACTTACACACTAAGGATTATCTAACATCACAACCAAAGTAAAATGAGTTCAGAAAATTATTGTACAAAAAAATAAAAATAAATATTTTCAGCAAAAGTGTAAATTTGTGAAAATTAATAGAAAAACAAAAAGGTGAAAAAACTATTTTTTAATGATATTTGATTGTGTTGATGTGTGTTGCGAGTGAGTTTATATCATTTGTGTAACATTTAAAGGCACCACAAAGTGTTGCACCGTGCCACAATGTAAGAAATGTTGCTTGGACAGTTTAGTTTCTTCAATTTTTTTCCATGACTTTTCTCTTTTCCCAGACATGTTCACTTACAATTTTCAATTGTTTGTCAACATCACTCATGCAATTTTACTAATGTTATTTTTGTTTTTTGTTTTTTTTTTTGCTGATATTTTCTTACTATTTATTTAACTGAATAAATGAAATTTACACACATGTCTTATATATCATGGGTGGATGCACTTTCGCATTGAGTTGGTTGATTTTGGAATGCGCTTTAATGTTATGTGTATTTTAGTGTAATTTTTTTATGGGGATTTAATAAAGAGTAAACAATTTACAGTGATTTTATATTACAAAGAATTTTCCAGTTTTTTTTATAGCATTAATATTGAAATCTTTATTGGAGATTTAACCTCTCACAAAATAAAATTGCCACACAATTAGTTTTAAGGTTCTTCATTTCAAAATTGGCATGTGACTAAGTTTCTCTATCGTTAGTAAAAATCACAGAAATTACTGTCAAGGATGACTTCTTTATCGTTGTGCGGTGACCAGGTCATTCGTTCTCTTGAACGTTGTAACAGAACCCTCCCTATATCTATAGATTCAAACAGAGTTTTGTCCGGTTAGAAGCGGCCTGGGGTGGGGTTGTTAATCAACTTTGGACGGTGGAAAATTCAATTATATACTATATATGCCTCGATCAAACTCGAATCTGAACCCATCAGACCCAGGCCACAGATGTTTCCCGTGGCCGTGGATGTTCCCCACCATACATGAACTGACGTTCGCATCAGCTGCACAAATCAAACTATCAAGGTCTGGCTGACTTACCTTCTTATTCTTATATCTTATAAGCTTTTTGCTTAGAACTATATATTAACCTGATTACATCATTAGAAAACGCTTTAAAAAAATTTTAAATATTAAGTACAACAAACAACATTTCTAACACAACATTTTAAATCTTTTGGAGCACAAAATTTTTGAATTTTTTCATCTCAGTATTTTATTAGTTTCAATATCACCAGGTTTTACAATACGAGTACAATTATGAAAACGTTTTTACAATAAAAACAGTTGACAACTAGGTCACTTAAGACCTGAGGAGGCTGGGCAGCCGCTTGCTAACCTATTGCGCCTCATGCGCTGTTTGCTTCATATCAATAGAAAGCCAAAGTGCAGTCTTTTGAACCTCACCTACATATTAGAATTGCAGCGGTCAGTGATCTAACCAATCGATTCTTGTGCGCTATTTCTATCTCGCATAGATTATGCTCTTCCAATATATGGATGGTGTTCCCCGTCCACCTTAAAGTCTATTTTCCCTCCCTATCACGCTGCAGTGAGACGAAGCATGGGAGCCTTCTCAACAACGCCCACTAAGTGTATTCTCGCGGAGGCTGGGCTGCCGGATGTTGCAACCAGAGTAGCCCAAATGATTTACAAACTCATTCCTAAGTTGTATTGCTCTACCAACGACAACCTAACTAAGGATTTTCAACAAGCAAGAAAAGGAAGACGTAGATATAAAGTAATGTCCACTATCCGGAGATGCGCTCGCTTTTCAATACTACACAACATCAACGAACCATATCAATGGAATAAAGTGTCACCCAATCCACCTTGGGCTCTTCATCATTCTTCTTTAAACACTTCACTGAATGGTTTCTCCAAATCTTTAACTTTAAGTTCTGTTTTCCGTCAATTGCTGGCGGAAGAAATATCTAAACTACGGATGATAGAATGGAACTGGCTATTTACTGACGGCTCCAAAACGGATACAAGTACCTCATTTGCAGTAGTAAATAAATGGGGTATTACTGTATCCAAAGGATTGCTCCATCACTAATACTCAGTTCTTGCAGCCGAAGTAGTTGCAATAACGAACTGTAGTCTACATCTTTATTTCTCTTTACATTAAAATAACAAAAACATGAAAGGAATTATGATTCCCTAATAATTAAATTACCAACAATCTGACAGGTCCTTGATGGACTACTGCGAAGCTTGGTAGTGTAAAAATCTTGTTAAGAAGTTTGTTTGTTTCTTTTGTTGTCACAGTACCTTTACAGGCAATTAGCAAACTATTATCTTGTATTATCATTACGAACATTCCATGGACCACACGTGATTTTGCATATTGTTGTATTTTGAAATATTCCATAGTCCAAACTGGACTGGACAATAATTTTGTCCCTTATAACTGAATGAAATTCTTAACATTTTAAAAACTATATATATTTTTTAAGTGTTTCCTTTGTTTTGCATAACTAGTTTCTTTTTTTTTTTTTTGCAAAAAATATAGACCTTGTGATATTATTTTTGATGATTCTATCCTCTTTAAATAAATCCATATAACATATCATTTGTCATGTAGTGAACTGCTTATAAAAAAAAATGACAGAAAATTATATCGCATGCGATATTTCCGCTCATTTATTCACTCAATCAGTCAGCACTAATGCTTCATTTTGCTTTAAATATTATATTTGTTTTTTATGTTATATTTTTTTCCTTTTTTCATATTTATTTTCCATGTTGCAAAAGCAATTGAGTGATTCGACAAATGTTGGTGGTTTGTTTGTTCAAGTCGATTGCATATTGACGAACGAGCAACTTGTTGAAAGGCAAAAAAAAAGAAAAAAAATCAAAAATTACGATTAAATTCAGTTTAAATAAAAAATACTAAAAATAAATCGAAATGAAATTAAATTTTTGCAGACTTGAGTGCATCTTGTTATTGATGGTTGATTTGCGCTGAGTTGCTCTGAAAATATTGAATGTATTGATGCAATCAATCCATGGAATCCATGGTTTTTGCTTTACTTTATTTTAATTTGTGTGACAATGAAGACTCTTCGATGTCTCTTCTACTACATACAATAATTTCAATACTCTTGTGATGTTTGGCACTCCTTGCCGGCTCCTTGGATTGACAAGCACACATGCCGAGTGTTATTTCCTTATTTTAGACAAGCAGACAGGCAAATTCATAGTCACAGGCACAAAGGCAGGATATTATATCACGCATACGCAGTGTTATGCCGATGTCAACAACTAGTTTGAAATCGTTTGAAATCTAAACAAAGCAGGAAGGAAGTTGCGTGCATAAAATACGATTTTATTTTTTGTCAAAAAATAAAAATGATAATAAATATAAAAGAAAAAAAAAAGAATAAAAGTTGCAAATAAATCGTTACATTTCTCTCATTTATTAAATTTAATTGTTGCAATACTGAGGAATATGACAGTGGTTCTTAAGCTTATCTCATCCGTGGACATTTTTTTGCAAAGAAGATACAACAAATGTCTTAAGCGGTTGTTTAATATAATTTATGGTTTAGAAATGGCGAATTGAATTGATATGGGAGCTCTGTTTTATAACAAAAAGTATTTCTGAATTAAGGGGGTATTCTGATCTAGAAAATTGAAAAATCGATTTTTTTTTTGCATATTTTCAAAAATATGCTCTTAAAAGGATTTTTCAAAATTCGAATTATTTTGTGAGATACAGCGGATTTTAAGACGTGGCATCTAAGCAGCGGAGTGATCACACAATGAATGGCAGATGTTACCGGATTGAGGATTCATTCTTTCCAGAAATTCTTTTATATCCGACTCGAGCTCCTTATGTGCATATCAATTTTGAGAAAGAAAGAGAGAAAGGTCCAATGTATGTATATGGGATCGCCAATTAATCCAAAGTGAGTATTAAATATTATTATCTCAGTTATTCTACTGGAAATCTTTCTCAAACATCAAACACGTTTTTCTCAAAACTTCTTTTGTTGAGGTGGTTGACACGATATCGCAAGTTCTATCTGATCGATTTCTTTGAAACTTTGTGAGAATCTTCTTTATGCATCTTTTTCATCATGCATCACCTGGACCTTGGATTTTGAAAAATTTTAATTCTAAGTATTTTAAAAAAACTCGTAAAGGTCGAAAAACAGTGGTAAAAAAAAAAAAAAATTTTTTTTCTAGTGAACTCCATTTTTTGATTTTATTTTTTTTTGTTTTTGGCCAAGGTCCAAGTGATAGCGATATCTTTACTGATTAAGATTTTTTTTTATTTTTGAGGGTTGGAATCATGTTAACCAAGTTTGAGAAATACCCAAAAAGTAGGGCTCTAGACCAGAATACCCCCTTAAGGTCGATAGGAGCAAATAGTATCTTTTCAATTTGATTATAATATTTTTAAAATAAAATTGACCCCCAGTAATGGCATGCATCACAGTTTAATAACCACTGACTGGACTATGAGAGTTTGTTGCTTCAACTAAAAACATTCCAAGTCCGAAATGGACTCAAATCTATTTATTGTATGTGTGTGTCTGTGAAATATGTTTGCCACTTTGAAACGTCATTAGTTTCATGTCACGGGCAAGTTGTGGCAACTCCTTAATTAGTATGTGGCAACTGACCAAAACTGACAAAAAGAAAAAATACCAAAAAAAATTTGCAGAAACAAATAAAAAATAAAAAAAAAATAAAAAATAAAGATGCACATGATGAAGAAAATAAATAAATGAATAAAATAAAATAAATTAAAATATACAGTACACACATGAGAGTTTTTAGAGTGTAACGATCGTGAAAATACCAATACAAAATCAAAAGCCAGTTTGTTGTGTATTGTATTGTACGAAGATGAGATAAGATGACAAAAGAGCAACTTCCTTACTTCCTTTTACTCTCTCTCTCTGCATGTGTTTTTCACTGTATCCACTTCTACTCTCCTTGGAAGTCGCCTATCTTCTGGGACTTTCTTGATATGTAAAAGTATTTATTACGCAATGCATGAATGCTTTTACTGCCTTCACTTGAACTTCAACTTCAACTTCAATAACCAACGTCATTTTGGCTGCCCACATGTTGTACGAACATACAATACTTAGTACATATGCATGTTGTTTGAGATATAGATTGGTTTATGGCTTCCACTGCTATTCATCTGCCGCCGCCCCCACTTTCAAACACTTTCTTTGCCTGTTCAATGGCAACTTGTTTCGCTTTATGTTTATTATGTCTGCGAATCGGAAGTAGACCAGTTTTTCTTTTCAGCTTATGAGGCGGAAGTTGTCTTCTTGCAGGCTTTGGTGTTCGTTCGCCTGGTTGCTCACCAACCATTCATTCATTCGACGTTCGTTAGTTTTCCAACTGTTTCTAATAAATTTTCGGCTTTATCGGACCCGCGTGTGTGTTCATCGGCTATTGACGTTTACAAATTGCGATCTTTCTGTGTTTGTAGGCTGCCGCTTTTACTGCCACTGTTGCTAGAGTTACTGTCTCTGTTGCTGAAGTTGGTGTTGTAGGAGGCAACATTATTGAGCATCTCATTGGGCAGCTGGTTAGCTCATAGAGCAGTCTAATAGAAAGTGAAAGTGCATAGATTGAGTTGGCTTACTTAGTTGTTAATGTGTTGCCAAATGGAATATTTGTTTAGCACTTCGTGTTGGCATCGCATATAATAGTTTACGCTTAGTGACCAGGAATAAATTGTATTAAATTTGATAGAACAGGTTTAGTAAACAGTGGCATGAAAGTTCGATATTCGAAGTTAATTTGACATTACAAAATTCATACAGAAGTATTTATATATTTTGTAATTAAAATGAAAGACAGAAAATTCTTTGTTATATTAAGAAAATGTGTTGGTTTTTCCAAAAATTATATCAAAATTGTCCCACTGTACAATACAATTTTAAATGAAACAGTTGGTGGTAAATGGAATTAAATTTTTGGCAAATTAATGTTGATTGCGCACGAAAAATAAATTCATTTTGTGGACATTTTTTTTCGTTTTATTTGCTGCAATTTGCGAATAGTAAAAATGTTGATGTTGATGATGATGATGATGTAACAATTGCATCAGCTTAAGAAAAAGCAACGGGTTTTTCTTAGCATTTGCACCTCCATAGTGGGGTCAACAAATAATCCTTATGTACACTTACATCCATAATTTCCATACTTATACACACGCAATTATGTATATTCATATTTCTCTTTCACTTAGTTTATTCGCCCGTTTTAATTTTAATTTTAATAAAAGCTCGCAAATTTTATTTTATGTTTTAAAAAAGAAAATAAGTAGAGAAATAAAAATTATGAAAATTAGTTTTGTGTACATTTTAATGTTTAAATTGAGTTGAGTTGGAGTCGCCTATGTGCAACGTTGCATGTCAACGTTGTCATCATGGAATTGAGTTTATGAAGATATACAATACTAAATACATAAACAGTATTGGACAAAATTATTCACAAATACAAATTGAATGAGTAGTTTTTGCTGTTGAGCCCACAATTTATTAAGAAGTCTTGCATCAATTAGAAAAACATGATGTGAATATAGTAGAACCATCCGAAAATCTATTAAATTTGGGAGAGTCACCACAAAACTAGAACAACCATCAAGAGAATGCAACATTTTTTTAACCCACCAATAAAATAGTTTCAAAGTTGGAATGCCTTAGACTTCTTCACTTAGCCACTTGCCTTCATTTTACCTTTTATCCGAAGCATCATTTCCTTGTCACTTTCTCTCCGCAAAACAATCTGAAACCAATAGAGAATCTCTTTCAAATTATTTTTTAATATTTTTTTTTTTGCTCTATATTGCGATTTTGATCAATAGAACCAGTTCAATGGGTTCATGTTTAGTACAATATTTAATGACATGTTTTTTAAGTAGGTCGAGACATATTTTCTGAGGGACTTTTCAAAGAGTTTATAGAAATTTCTACAATTAATCAATTTGGAAAAGATGTGAATAATAAGGAACCATCAGAAAATGTAAGTAATAATATATGGGGAAAGCACTCCAAAAAATACTATTCTGTTCTTCTTTATTATTGAATATTTCTTGGTAAAAAGTAACATTATATTCGTCAGCAACACTACGTGAGTTTAGATCTCAATGGATGTTAGCAACTTTTATGTATTGTACTATGGAGCTTCCAAGATTATTTTCAAGGCATTTAAATACTCAGTTATATACGTTTTCATCAGTGCGGCTACATGTTTTGGATCATTGCTGTTCACAAAAATTTCATTTTGGTCCGCTTTGATCCCAAAAAATGTCCAAGCGTGCAACGCACTATGTTTCTAGAATGGTCACGTAATCACTTGCTTTCATGTTACCAATTGTCTAAAGCAGAAGAACCATTTGAGTTAGGTTACACAGACCGCTTGCGAATACACGCGAGTCCACCCAGGGACCAAGCTGATTATAGTGAAAGAACGTTGAATGGTAAGAAGATGTGATAGGGGTATTCAAAGAAAAAATAAGATAGTTGCCTCCGGTTGGCTTCAGAGTTTTCCCCCAAAATCAACCTGAAGAATCCACGAAAGCAGCGAAGCAATAACAAAAGATGCCGTTAAATGCTCTATGATTCTTCCCTATCTTGACAGTTATGAAAGAAGTATTGATAAGGCACGTACAACGAGCCATTAGCACTATTGTGAATTGTGATAGTTTAGGAGCTCGTGTTAGCGAGAATGCAGCCAGGCTCATGCGACTACTTCATGACTACTAGCTCCTGGGTTCTCGCTTCTAATTCTGAGATAATATCTTATTAAGATTTATGAATATCAGCACCTGATAGTGAAATGGGTAGTGCCAAACCCTTTTTAGCACAATCATCCACCATCTCGCTACCAAAAAAAAAAACCCAGAAACCCACATGTATTCCATAAATTCAACTGAAAACCATTACTGAAGTCTTGACTTGTGTGATTCATCTTTATTTCTTTAGATCACTTGTTAATATAGATTTTTTGCATAAGCCAAGTGCAGGTGCCAATAAAAAGTAATCAAAAGAATCGTCATTACTCCAGTCTTGGGCTCGAAATTTGATTTGATCCACATTATAGTGAATATTTTTGTCAAGCACTGTATTTCTGTATTTCTTATAATAATAAGTTACCTAAGAAATGAGATATGGACGTGTATGTGGACACGGTTTGGTTAATGGTAACAATTTTGTATGCTTTTTGTTTTAATAAATGAAATTATGATTTATCATTTCTTTACTTTGAGTTGACATTTCATCAAATGTCATTAACTTGACCAAAATGCTTTGACCGTCAATGTTGTCGATGATGTTGAAGTTGTTGCCTCAAATTCACGCTTTGGCGCTTTCGATTTTCAATTGAGTTGAGTTGAGTTGAGTTGAGTTGAGTTGATTTGAATTGAGTTGAGTTAAGTTAAGTTGCGAAAAGTTAGGAAAGGGGGCTACATATTATAGATTGATGGCTACTTGTTATATACTATGAGTTCAATGTTTATTGCTAAACTGGATTATATTTTTATATACAATATCTCATATCTATCATTTCAATCGTTCAGCTGTCTGTCAATTCCTATAGTTTTTTATCTCATATGTTTTTTTCTTTAACGTCATTGGCATTTGTTAATTAATTGCATTTAATTAAATTCAATTTAATGAACTCATTAACTCTTGTTGTTTTTATAAGTGTTGAATTTAATTAAATAATTGAAATGCGTTTTTTAGTTTTGAACTCAGTTAATTGATTTGTAATTCAGGAAAATCCAAGATTTTATGCACATTTGATTGATTTTATTCATAAAATGGGTATTTCTTTTCCTTTTGTTTAAACTTTCATTCGTTTGATTACACATTTACAGGCACTTGGAAATACAAATGATTCCTTAATTTCAGTACCGTTTTCAGATAGAGTTGATAGTTCATGGGTAGTATAAACCTGCCGGCAGTGTGATCGCATATTAAAGGGTAAAATATCCACATAATTGCATGTTGCATTTTCATTTCTATAAAAAAGAGAAATGGTTATTTATTGGTTTGATTGGGTGAACTTGGACCTGGCCAGTCCAAGCAGATTTGTATGTCGGAAAATAATTTGCTTGGTAACTTGAGCCTGATCGACTTTTGGACTCTGTTCGGCTGTTCCAGAAAACAAACAAAGATGCATTCCGATCCCATCCACCTTGCTTGTTCAAGCGTCTTGGAAGTGAGGCTTTTATTAGTTCAAAACTTACCGACATTGTTCAATGCGTACAGCTTGCTTAAAATCCCCTGAATTTAGAATTGGACGAGTTTCTTTATTTTCTGTTATACCCTGAGTAGGATAAATAAGACGTGACATGCTTGTACAAAGAAATTCTTCATCATCAATTTCTATATGTAAAATAATTAATTGAGTGTTTTGATTATTTAGTTTTTTATTTGTTAAACTTACCATCTAATTTCATAACCCAAACAAGACTCAAAGAATTCTACAATGTAATACAAAGATGTTGTACTCGTATTTCTGAACAAAAACAAAATAATATCAATTGCATCTTACCAAGGCCACTGCTAAGAACAATAAATTGATTTTCCTACTATAGCGAAACATTTTATTTGAATATTTTATTGAACTTTACCCAGAACCCAACACAGTGAGATCTATTAAGTAACTGAAATGGTAGAAGCTTTGACTCTAGTAATGTTATTATTTTTATACCTTAGGCTAATTGAAGAGAAGATTTAATGGGAAGAGAAACCAGTTAAAACATTGTAAAACTTGGGTGGAGCTGGCTATGGGATACCCTCTATCACGCAATCACTTGAAGTTTCAAGGCTATTTAATACTGAGAACAATGACTGCTAAAGTAAATTAAGCGTCTCAGAAAATATTATTATTTTTCATTTATTTTTTTATGGGGGAGGCAATGCTTTAGAGCTGTGAAAACCTTTGCGCAATTTGATTTTTGCCCAAAATAAGCATTAGCAGGGGGCGTGATAGGAATTGTGAAACATACTTGATATGTTCTACAAACAAAGGGGTCTGCTTACCGAATTACATTTTTCCGAGATAGGCATAGAGAGTCAAAGGCGAACTTAGAAGATCACTTCCTTTCTTCAAAACCATATGAGTTTGATGAGGTCTTAATTCTTCCTCACATTGATTGATTGACTTGAGGGAGGGCATTTTCATTAGGGTACATGTACTAGCCATCCATATAGCGGAGTCTAATCCAGATTAGGCCCTCACAGGTGCATAGCAAGTGCTGAGCTCTTTCCTCTTCTTCGTTGCAAAGTCTGATCATTAAGACTGATCCGTTTATTATACAGATGTTTCATTACTCTGCAATGTCCTGTCCAGAAGCCCGAGACTATGCGAAATGGCTCTAGTCTAATGAGGACGTTTGCATATTCTTTCCTCTTTGTTCTCTAGAAACCCACTATGTGCAGGTACCCAGATTAAATTTACAAAGTTAACATATATTCTTTTGCCTTTCTAAGGTATTTTGCTAAAAAAGGAGTGTCTGCAGCACACGTAAAGACTAATAAATCCACTTGTTCAAACATGAATTGGACCGTAAACAAAAAATTAATTTTTAAAGTAAGTAAGTAATGTAAGTTTAAAAATGTTTTCCCCTGGAAATACCCAGGATTTTAAGAATTGAAAATTGTTTATGGTTCCCATGTTTTTCACTTCTGTGAATTAAGGCACATTAAGTCAAAAAAGGTCAAAGGCTCATTAAAATTTTATTATTCAAATCCGCCAACTGTCCTCATTTAACAGATAGACCGAAGAAAAATCTCTACATGTTTATTATGTATGATAAAATATTAAAGATTTAAGTGAGAGAAATTCCAAGAAAAGAATTACAACATTGTTATATTGAACTGAAGCAGTGGTGGCGCGGCGCCTGTTTATGGCATCATTCAAAAGGGGTAAATTAAGTACGAGTGTATTCATTGCAAATGAATCATAAAATTGCATTTTGTATTGTAAGAGGCACAAAATATATAAACCCAAACAGTTTCAGTTTAAGGTACCTAGCGAATATCTTCTTTTTTTTTTGTAGCATCATTGATGCAGTTCTATGGAAATTCCCAAAATCCTTTTCGAACAAAGATATTTAATATTTTGAAAAATTATAGTTTAACCAGGTAAATAAAATTTAATTGTACTTCAGAATGAATATTGGAATGAAAATTGTTGAAATTCAAAGTTAATATTTGTTTGGTCACGAGCTTTTTCGTACCATTATTTAAATTCAACAATGTTTAGCAAATTAAAAATAAAAATAAAAATTTTACAACAAAATTATGAAATTTGTTGTAATACGTGCCCCGTGCCCCGGTGTTTCATTTTGATAAATTTTCCATTGACCATGACCAGACATGACCAAAATCAACAGAAAAATCACACATATATAATTACATCTCAAACAAATAAAGAAGCAAGCTTTATTTTCTGCATGCCCATGATGTACAAGCTCTGTTAAGTTACTGTTAATATTGATAGAATTTTGATAAGCGTAGGTTTTGTTGTCTCAGTATGACGTCAATATTGCGGTTAATACAATTGCGCTTTCAAATTCACTCAAACTGGGAATTTTTAACATTTAATTATCATAAAAAAAACTCAATACAAATTTAACTCAAATGAATGAATGAGTGAATTGCATGCACATTGCCTACTTTTAGGCTTAGATTGATATAAAAATGAATTTATGAAAATGTAATGTACTTGGCTTGTATTTTAAAAGGAATAGAGTAATTTATAAATAAGAAGACGTTAAGACTTACTAATGACAGAATTTTCGAATCCCGAAAAAATAAACTCACTCATCTATAAATTAACAAAATCATAAGTCCTAATGACATTCTCATGATGAAATGTTTAAATGCTTTCGTAAAACAATTTGGAATATATTTAAGAATTTCTGAGGATACTATTCTTAAAATATCCAAATATTTAAAATGTTTTCAGTTTCCAGTATTTAGTCATACATATTTACCTGCAGACTTGCGACTGGATTGAGTAGCCCTGACCATTCGAGAGTTTAAACTTTCAGTTCAGGAAGATTGAACAGTAACCCTACGGGGCTACAAGTATAAAATTTTAAGGTTCTTCGAGGTTACATACATCTATTGATAAAATATTTAAAGGCTTGCAAGAATGATTAGTTAACCCATGTTTAATACAAATTTGTGGTTTTAAGACAAATTAATTGAAAATGCTGTGGAGAACTGAGCCCTTGGTGGTCTCGGATGGTAAAACTAAATGAGGCCCAGACGATTGAGACATATATTTCGAGGGATGTATGCTTAATGATTAATGCGCTTTCATGCCTTTGTGTGCTGTTCTGGGGCACCTTAAATTGTTTAGGATCTCTTGGTATATGATAAAGTATTTCTCATAACTTTTTACCATTGAGTATTAGTTAAATTATCTTCATTGCAAGCTTCAATTGTCTTAAGATCATTTTATAAATGAGATCATCAGTCTCCATAATGATGCAATTTTAATTAATTTTATTTTTTACCATAATAACCCTTATAATAATTCATTGTAAGGCCACGTATGTATACATCTTGTTAAGAACCACATCAGAGATCTAAAAATCTTCAAGTCTTCGATTGCAGTCTTTGTGAAATACTAGCAATTTGTGGTTTTTGTTTTTTGCTAGTTATTATCTCAGAAGCGAAAGAAAAGCGCTTACAAGATTTCATCACAAGTTAAAATATACAAGTATAACTGTTCACTTAGTGAGTAGAATAAATTTCTCCGGAGTAAAAACTTCTCTTTAAACGATTTCAGGTAGAAACTATGATTCAAGATCATTGAATTTAGAATTATTTAGTCTTTTATTCTCTTTTATGTAAAATATTAATGTTTATTCACTCTAAAGACTCAACAGGTACCCTGCTACCTGTAAGTTTTTGAGGTAAAAGATTATTAACGATGTAGACTGAAAAACTCACTCACGAAATTGTGTTTTCTATCTCAAAATTATTGTTGATATCCCAAGTCATTAAGTCTGGAACAATTTGCTATGGTTTCCAACAACAAAATAGACGAAATTTTTAAATAGTCTTCTTTGCTGAAGGTGAGTTGAGTGAGTTTGTATTGTATTGTTGTCGTGGTCAATACAAACAGCTGTGCAGTCTCAGACTGAACACTTGTTGATCGCCACTAACACACACACACTCACTCTCTCTCTCTCTATCGCTCCCTGACAATTTGTGTTATTCATTTACGCTCTCTTTGTACACTTGTCGTGTGCCATTCGTACGGTGCTAGATCGTTCGGTTATAAAGTTTAGTGTTTTGAAATTTCAAGCTGCATTCTCTCAGAAAACGCGTGTTTATCACAACGTGAAACGAAAACGCTCGGTTGGCTAAGCAAGCATAAGCAGATTTCGTTTGGCTTTTGACTTTGACTACAGCGGGTGTGTGCACAAAGAAAAAGAAAATACAAAATTTCTGAAAGAAATTCAATAATTTGTTTTTGTGTTATAAAAATAATAGAAAATTTTACATTAAAGAAATAAAAAAAAAGGAAAATTATTGAATGTTGTCAAGTGAAAAATATTCTTATCAAGTGAAAATTGAAAACGAATTAGTCATTTTAAGAAGTCAAGAAGACTAATTAACATAATCATCATAGAAGATCATCATTATTCAATTTGCTTTGGTGTATAAAAACACATGTTTTGTATGGTTTTCATTTCAATTCGGTTTGAGCAATCATCGGCAGCGCAAGCAAAGAACACAGGAAAACATAACAGCAATCAATAAAACATAATACAAAAAGGAGACAACAACAACAATACAACAAGTGACAGTGACAAACAACTAAAAAGGAAAAGGAAAATAAAAAACTAAAAAAAAAAAGGATTTAAAAAGATCAATAAAACATAAGCAAAATAAATTTTATATAAAAATTTAAAATTAAAAAAAAAAAAGAAATAAAATAATCAATAATTTAATATGACATAATTAAAAAAAAATTGAATTAAAAGCAAAAGTGAAAATTATTCCAGCGTCCAAAAGAAACGTGCGCTGACTGACTACATCACAAAAAAAAAGGAAACAAAAAAAGCAAAAGTAAAGGAACAAAAAAAAATTAAAAAACAAAAAGCAAAATAAAATACATAAAGAATATAAACAAAAAAAGAAAGAAAAATAACAAAACTTTAATTTATAATAATTAAAAAAGAGGAATAAAACTAAACACTAAAGCTGCCGCTTGATCTTTGTGACATTTGTTGTTCGGCATTTGTGTAAATATTTTGTTTATCAATCAAGTCTTTAAAGTTTTCACAAAAAAAAAAAAAAAATTAACTAAAAATATTACTGTATTTATATTATATATTATATTGTTATTGTTGTTTACCTGCACTTTACTGTATGTGTCTCTCTCTCTCTTACACACATTTTTACTCTCTTAACACTTTACTTCGTTCGACACACAAACAAATATAAATAAATCAAAATGCCTGAGCTTTGGTTAAATTTGTTGAAAACTTTGTTGCTTTGCACAATCTTTACAACGGTAAGTGTATTTTGCTGTTTCTATTTCTATCATTTTCACTTTAGAATTTGTATGAGAAGCTTCATCACATTTTTTCATATTTGTTTGGATTTCTTGGAAGATTTTCATGTTAATTATTTAAATAAATTAATTATCATCGCTTAAGGGTGCTTGGTGTTTCGATTGAATTGTATTTTGTTCAGTCACGGTTTCGTAACTTAAATGAAACCATAATACACAGATAAAAGTTCTGACCTAAGTAGATTTTGAGTACATAATAGAAAGGGAATTTGGATTTACTAGCTCAGAGTGATAATGTTCAATAAGGTCGTCATCTGAAAGAAAGTGTACTTCTCTCCATCTCCTTATCGAGAAAACTAAACAATAGAATATGAGCCAAATTTAATTAAGCGTCTATATCCCATGTTTTTACACAAAGAAAGTTAGTTCTTCATTATATGGGATTTGCAGAAAACATTAGATTTAAGGTGGCATATCGTCTGCGCCTTCTGCTGTATTCTCTATATGTTAATAAAATCCTTTGTGTGATACTCGAACTAGAAACAAGCTTAACAAAACCTTACAAAAATTACATATAGGAATTTGTTAGGCGCAGCGATAACAATGATTTGGTTAAGACGTGTTTTTGTTTTCCCGATGGGAAAGCATTAAAAGCAAAACGAATCTTCTATTCGAAGTGTGGGACTTGCACCCACTAAACCCCACAGTCCCAAGTCCTACAGACCCCCTGGCACTATTCCAAAGCATTACGTCAGGGATCAAAACAAATTTACGTTAAAACTTCTTGTGAATATCAAACTGATGACCTATCACTTCTCCGTTCATCTGAACTAATCGTTCAATACGTAATACGTAATCGTTCAATACACCGCAGCTCTGTCATGATTTGAGCTGCGGCCTGACTTACTACGTCTCAATTCAGCTGCGATTCACACATATGCCGGATGCAGTTCTTCACAGTCGCCACTTCACCAAACGCAGATGAAATCATTGATCTGGCAACATTAAATCTTGGGCAATGCAGGAAGACGTTTTCGTTTTCGCCTGTGCAACTAAGCCGACACATCAATCCGTCTGCATGTATGCAAACTAACCCCTCAGTTTTTGAACAAGACAGCTGAAATTTTGCACACATTTTACTCTACATTTATCAGAATCAGCCGAATCGGACTACTAAGAGGGTTTTACCTACCAAGCAAACTCAAATTCAAATTTATGTTCTTATTTAAAGAACTTTTTTGTTTTTTTATATTTTCGAACTGAGATTTAGACACTGTAAGTCTCTGGGTCATGTCCACGAATCGTGTAAATTGCAAGACTCTAGGATTACTAGATCGTATAGCTCCCATACAAACCCAGATTCAAATTCTTGTTCTTATTAAAGAATTTTTTTTTTGTTTTTGTACTATCGAAATTTGAACGCTATAAGTCATTGAGTCATGTCTATCAACCTTGTAAGTTGCAAGATCTTAGGATTATTGGATCGTATAGTTCCCATACAAACCCAGATTCAAATTCATGTTCCCACTAGAAAAACTTTTTTGTTTTGTGTATTACAAAATGAAATTTGCTTAGTAAAAGTTGTATCCTGCCGATCCTCCGCTTTCTATCTATTTTGCCTTGTATTATAAGTTTCGTGCCAAGTAGACTGCTTTGCTTCTCTTTACGATTGTTAATAGTTCTCGGGCTCTCCCTAAAACTTCAGAATGCCATAATTTCAATGATTCAAGCTTATTGATATCTGCTATTTTCAGACTAAAAATTTCCATAGATAATTGCTTCAACAAGTATGTCCAAAAGGACTTGTCTTTATCAGCCATAAATCACCAAAGCTACTTTTTGATATATTCACATCCAATAATAGTAGTAGTAATAAATTTTTGATTAATATATAAAATTTACGAGTGTATTAAATAAATGATCCTGTTAATCGAATGGAAAAATAACGTAATGACTTTGTGAAGCACCGGAATACTTGCAGCTTCTTTGCTGTTACATTAATAACAAAAAACAACAACTAAAATGGATTGTAGTACACAACTTCAAGGTTAAAAAAATACCTTGTTTCATCTACTCACATAATATTTTAGTATATTGAACTTCACTTATAGTGAATGCATGTCTTCCGTTTTGATTGCTTGTGAAATCTTATTAACGAATTAAATTTACCTTCGAAATACAATACAAAAAAATATGAGGTAGCAGATACTTTTATAGTTTAGTTTAAGTAAATGATTCATCTGAAAATGCTACAAAAAGAATATTCAAAAATTATAAATCCAGTTGTCATCAAGCATTTTTACATATATTTCATACTAGTGTGAACAGATAAAATCAGGACAAAATTCATGTTTATAACAAATTGAATTCGAGTTCGTGTGAAGACTGACAACAGAAATGATCCTGTAAAGTATAGGCTTAGATTGAAATTACGTGAGAATATACATATTTGGGAGTAATACTGATGCCGCAACTTAGCTTCAAATCCCAAGTGGAGAATAGAAAATTTCTAGCAAAAAAAAAAAAAAAAAAACAACAGTATCAATGCTATGCTATATCCAAATTAATTCTCTATGCCGTTTATCTATGCAAAGTTCTACACTTAATTTATGGGGTGTCAGAACCATGGTTTATTCAATGATATAGTAATAAATAATACCCTATGCATAATAGAATGAAAGATGTAAAAATTGAAATAGAAATTCATATTACACGTTGCGACTTTTACTTATTTACTTATTTATTTATTGATATATTGATTACAACAACATTTTTGTACTAGACTCGATCCGAATACTTGCACTTAACTTGTTCTAAATCGTTGTTTCTTAGTCGTAAATTATACAATACAAAGTTCCTTTGTTCAATTTGTATTGTCTTGAAAAACGTTTAAAATACACTGAAAACAAGTTTTAATTTTGGTTGTTACGTATTTTTTTTTTTTTTTAATTAAACCGCATTTAAACTTTTTATTTTTAAAAACAGATAATATAAAAATATATTTATCGTAAATATATATCATCCATTTTATGATCTAATAAATTTTTTTTTTTTTTTTATTGGTTTTATTGGATTTAAAAACTTGTCTTTCTCAATTTCTATAAACACATTCCTGTTTCATAAAAATATCTGGTTTATAGATTTTTTGATATTATAATTCTTTTTAAACCATTCTTGACGGACTCGTTGGCTCAGAGGTTAGGGCGTTGGGGTGACATCCCAAGAGTCGCTGGTTCGATTCAAGGCAAATCTGGTCCTGCCCTTTTCTAATTTCCTTCTTTCTTTCTTAACTTTCCGCTGAGCTGAAGGCCTCTTTCGCTATTGCTCATATTAAATACTGATTATGTTGTAATTTGTAATTATAATCTTAGTTCTAATAAATAAATAAATAACACATTCTATAATAAAATTGGATAATATGAATGATATAGCAATGATTTGCTTGGATCAAGAATTTACTGTAAATCTATCTACTACTTCATTTAAATCAGGAAGGAACTTTGCATAGTTGAAAGGTTTTAACATGGAAACTAGATTGATAGATAAGACAATTTTGGTTTATAAAAAAAAATCTATTGATATCCTGACTTTGGCTAGCAAATATCTAAAGGTAAACTCTCAAACCAAAATATGGTATAAGTCAAACCTAAGATGATTATCGCTTTTGTCCATTAGATCCAACATATCTCAGCTAGAATTAGTGATTTGTAATAATCAACATTATAAAAAAAATCTGTCTGTCTGAAAGCAATAAACTTATAAAATTGTTTTATAATTGTCCCATAACATAGAACTACAGGAGACAATAATAATAGTTTACCTAGATTAGAGGTTCTAACTAGAAATGGGGTCCACAAAAGCAATATGAAAGGATCCTCGAGCTACCCACATTTAAGGACAATTAACTTTTAACACAAATTTGATTAATCCTAGTTTAGTTGGGTATTACAAATGAACTGATTGAATACATTTCCAATATCATTTAAGGTCATTCTATTAGGATCAGAAATTATAAGGGAAATTTGTTAAATTTTCTTTTATTAATATTATCGCAATGAAAAATTGCATGATACATTTATACAGAATAATGCTTCAACTTAGAAGGTCGTTAGGATGAAGCCTCTTTATAAATGCCGTCGGCTCACACCATGAGATAAGATTGCCGCCAGGCAGTTTGGATGACTTTGTAGCCTTTGTTGATGACGATTGCTAAATTGCAGGGTTTCATGAAGTACCGTGGGCATCCCTAGGTCTCTGTGCAAGATGAGAAATGATAGTTCACCTATGTAGAAGAGGCCTCTCGACACATTATTGTATATTGCCTGAT
Source organism: Amiota minor (assembly GCA_037043295.1). Taxonomy (NCBI): domain Eukaryota; kingdom Metazoa; phylum Arthropoda; class Insecta; order Diptera; family Drosophilidae; genus Amiota; species Amiota minor. Next base: position 7,060,713 of record JBAMAW010000081.1, on the reverse strand, counting down.
TTGGATTGCTTTTGGAAGCTTAGAAGTGTTTGCCTCTGATCTTAATGCCTCAGAGACTCTTCTCATAGCCTAAGCTACCACCGACATCATCACTCTCACAGTCCTTACTCTTACTAAGCCCGCTTAAAGTAACCTAACTAGCAGGAAGGTGATTCTATTAAGAAATAGAATATTATTTGAAATGAATTGAATTTCTTGAAAACCACAATAGTTTTTCTGTCTCTGTACTTTATTCAGTAAGAGTGGGAAATGTTAAATATCAATCGCAAGTTTATGTGCTTTGCATTTCACATTCATTTGCATTAAAACTTATAGAATAAATACTAAAAACGGAAATTAAATTTTATAATTTCCTAAATAGTAGAATACAATAATTGCAAAAAAAAAAAAAAAAAACAAACAAATTTAAACTACTTTTAAAATTTTTACAAAAACCAGCTAAACTGGTTGATGGTCTCTCGCATCTGACTATCTATTTATATTTATAAGTAAACACTATTTAATTTAGTACATTGATATAAAATGAATAAAATTTCTCATAGAAACCGTGTGTGCCAGTACTTCAAGTTGTTAATTGTTTGAGTAAGAGATCAATAAGAAATCGATTTGTGTCTAAAGTAGTCGTGCGCAAGGTGGAAAATACTTTTTCCAAGTATATTTTTCCATTGGGAATTTTCAATATAAAAAAAAAAAATTGTATTTCACTTAAGAAAAATTTTACCCATTTTACATAAGTTTATACCCATAATGATGATGATGATGATGATGATGATATTGACATGATAATGTCAAAAATTTTAAATTCAATTTAATTCTAACGTCATAGACTCATTTTTAATATGCACAACGTCGTGTGACCAACCATAGTCAGACAGACAGACAGACAATATAATATTTATATTTAAACAAGTGAATGATAAATACTTTTTTCACATTATAATGATGATGATGATAATGACGATCATACTATATAGGTAAAATATATTGGAAAAAAGTACCCGAATTATAATTGTGGGTTTATTGTTTTGTCTGTTGGAGAAAAATATATTTATTGCTGTTTCACTTTCTTGGTCTATCATCTTTTAAATTGGATGTGAATACAAAAACTACCCAATCATCACACCCCACACCTCATTTAAATAAGTGACATATGCCAGAAAATAGATTTTATGACAATATCACAAACATTTTTCTTAAACTAATTAGTATTTTTTGTTCATAACAACGATCTCAGATAATATAGATCTGAAGATACAAATGTACAATAATATGTAAGTATTATTTTATATTCTTTATAATTTTCACATGAAGTGTGACTCATCATTATTACTTCAATGTGATTGATGATTGTAATGTACTTAAGGAAACCCCATGAAGTGTGGTGGCATCAATGAGAAAAGTATCTGTGCTAATTTGAGCTCAACATGTCATAAAATCTTATTATTACAACAGTTGGTTGTATCATTTACCATACACGAGTATCAAAGAATAGAGTCGTCACTTTAAACAATTTCAATTCATTTCATGTCTTTCATTATGATACTTGGTGATTTCTTTATGTTACTTGTCAAATTGAAAGACCCATGTCTCATCAACATTTATGAAGCGTTCTTTTTAATTGACGCAAGTAAGCATGTCCATGCTGGAACTCTTATTAAAGAAAATATAACATTTTGGAGCGACTCATAGCTAATGAAACAGAAACATTGGGATCACGTATTACTTCTCTTCAATTTTTATAACAACTTTTGAATAAACTTCCTTGAATTTTGCATTGGTTCAATTTGGTGGATGGTTATCGGATCAGGACAAGCTTTCACGGCTTCTTTGAATATTTTGTACTAATTGTAAGCTTATCTTTTAATAAAAATGGGCCAAATTGGGGTTTGTATGGGAGGTACCCCTCATAGTTGGCCGATTTGGCTGATCCCAACAGTTGTATAGCGCCTATATCAGAAACATACAGTGCCTAAATTTCAGTTCGATAGAACAAAGAACAAAAAAGTTTTTCTAATAAAAACCTGATTTTTAATTGTGGTTTATATGGGAGGTACCCCCCATTGTGTTCCGATCAAACTGAAATTTGAACGCTATATGTTTTTAAACTCCACCAATCAACCATGTGAATTTCAATACCGGAGGATATCTGGATCATATAGCTCCCATACAAACCCATAGGGACCTCTTTAAATTTGTAACTATTTTTTAGTTTTAGTAAAGTTTGTTTTTTTTTAGAGGTTCATAACTTTGAGTTGACTTCATTTGACGACCAATTTAACAGCTGATAGTTGCTTTTTTAGGGTTCCGGACCCAAAGGATACCAAAAGAAACCCTATTGCAGAGACTTCGTTGTCCGTCCGTCGGTCCTTGGGTCTAGTCTCGTAAACCGCAATAGCTAGAGAGTTGAAATTTTCACAGAATGTGTAGTTCTATCCGGGCATCAGCAGAAAATACTTAAACTAAAATATTTTCGAAAACTTTAAGGGGTCTCCATATAAGAAACATTTTGATTTGTATGGCAGCTATATGATCCAATAATCCAAGAAACTTGAAATTTGGTTAATTGGTGGTTAAACATTAGAAACTTATATTGTCGAAATTTCAGTTTGATCGGATTACTAGGGAGGGTACCTCCCATACAAACCCCCATTAAAAACTTTTTTGATTTTTGGACTATTAAACTGAAAATTAGTCACTATAAGGCACGGTACATATGTTGGAATCAATCAAATCGGACCACTAGGGGGAGTACCTGCCATGCAAACCCCAATCTGGTACTCGCACTTGGCCCATTTTTGTTTAGTCTGGTTTGGTCTGTTCGTCAAACTTATAGTCGACTTCGTCCATTTTATGGTAATCATAGTCGTCCATCAGAGCGGCTAATTCGAATAACTATGGATCGTTTTCGCATCACGTTTACTCTTAATAAAAATGTGCATCCCGTAAGACCCCGAACAGTGAGCACCGAACAAGCTGTAGCCGCTGTACAGCAAATCATTGAATAAGACCCAAATAGTAATAGGATAACGTTTCGTACCCTTTGGTCCTGAACCCTAAAACGAGGTGAAAGACCACCAAAATTCTGTTCACATTTTTAATTTTTATATTTTTCTTATCTTCTTATAAATTTTATCCAAAACAACAAGTGTTTTGGATATGTTTTCTGGAACAAGTCAATTTCTTCATTGCATTGTATAAAAGGCAGAGAATAAAAAAATAAAACCTTGTTTTCATGTGCTAATTGTTGTGTTATTTGTTTGCCAAATTCTATATAATTAAAACATGATTATGAATCGAAACGTGTGAACAGGTGTCTGCTATTTATTTACATTATTATTATTATTGCTATTATTCATTATATTAAATAGAAGGAAAAAAAAAAAAATGGAATTTGAAATTGAAATTATTTAGAAAATGAAAAGAATTAAAAAAAAAAAAAAAGAAAAAGAAATAAATAAACAAACAAATGAAACACAACACAATAAAAGAAATGGTACATGCAAATAATAAATGCAGTTAGATTAATCATGACTAACGACGATTGACGACGATTGATGATGGTTGACTGGCAACTGACTGAGTGACTTAATGCCTCATGCTAAGTAGTTTGTTTAAAAATGCCTTTCAATTAAGCCGAGCCGGCTCAGCTATGGATTAGTACCGGTGTTCGTCGTGACACACGACAAATGATAATAATCATTATCTTTACAACAACAATAATAACAATTAACAACAACAATAACAAAACAAAACAAAAATTAAATTCTATAATGCATTTATTGTTTTTACTTACACTCATGGTCAAAATAATAAGAACAACATGGTCAATATACAATAGTAAGAACAACATTGCAATAGCTCAAAATCAAATGGCTATTTATGTTAAAAAAAAACCCAATCAATTCAAGACTTTATTCAACATTTATTATTGTGTAATAAAAAAGAAATATATTCAGTAATAATTTTAAGATAATTTTAATAAAAAAACAAAGATGAAATTGATAATTTTATTGAATCTATTAAGGTTTTCCCACATAGTTTCCAAATTTGTTGTTTCTAATGTTTAATAGTAGTAAAATTATAACAAAAATAGGTTTATAATAGGATAAGGTAAATCAAAATTTGTACTTCTGTAAAGCTCCGTACAATACTTTAGGCTGGTTAAACTGAAAAAGAAATGTCACCAAAAGAAGAAACCTTCTACGCTTGTCGTTGAGGTTTTTTTTTTGATTTGGAAACTTCTTTAGGATCTTTGTGCTCATTCCTCTTATTTTATATTTCCTTAATCTAAAAATAACCATTCACTCAACTTAACTCATCCTTGAAAATTTGTACAATTTCTTCATTATTTTTCCCAAAAAAGAGTAAGCAAACAAACACAAAAAAAAAAAGAAAAAGAAAAAAATATGCCCAATAAAAGTTTCATATATATTTTTATATTTTCTTCGCTAAGCTGCTTGCTTTTATTGCTATTATACGATGGAGCTCTGCCTCCTCAATTATCGTTGATTCTTCTTTGGTGTGTTTGTTTATATTCACACTAAGAGACAACTATTTTGCCACATTCTCACTCCCTCGCACATCTCAAAATGCTTGCAAAAAGCAATGAAAAACGAAGCAGGTAAGCCTCGTGCTCCCATGCAACAAACAAAAATTACGAGAAGAGAGAGACAGAGTTCTGCCGCTGAGTTGGTTCGTATAATGCAAACCTTACTTGTGGTAATGTACTTGCCATGCCAAATCATGATTCTCTCTTTAACATTTCTATTCTCGAGGTGATCAACAAGAAATTGTATCTAATCTCAAGATACCAAACAACAAAAATACACATAATTTGAAAAAAAAAAAAAAAACACTCTATACCACAGTCCCAATGGCTGCTTAAGTTTTGCTTCTCTCTTAACTTCAAGATCTATTGTAATTCAATGGTTTGAAGGAGACTACAATACGCTTGTTTACTAAAACACATATGTAACTAGAAAAGTATTTCTGCACCGAGTAAAATTATAAATTTTTTTCGTAGATCTCATTCCAAATTTAGGAATATTATTTCGTTATTGAATCTTGAAATTTTTGTCTTGATAATCTTAACAAAAATATATATTGATGATGGAAAATGTTTCCTAAAATCATAGTGTTCTTGAGATTTGAATTTTACAATGAATTTTAGACACGCAGAGACTTTTTTATTATATGAATATTCAAGGAGTAAATGTCAAACCTTCTCATTTTATTATTATAAATTATAGTACATTAAATTAAGACATGATGTTGTTTTCTTATTATTTTCACCATGAGTGTACTTACTATGTTCGTTCAAAGTTCATTGCAATTGTAAGGAACTAATTATTTTCTATTACTCGTACTACAATATTTTAATTGATTTTTTTTTTTTTTCTATAATCTATGACTGACTACTTTCTGTTTGTTTCTCTTTCTTGTATTTAGTATTGTTTTAAATTCTCTTAAATTATATTAAAATGAATTTAATGCACTTGCTACTGCTTCTGGATGGTGAATGCAAGGCTTATCATGTGCCTATCCGCATATCATAAACAGCTGTTTTTTTTTTTTGACAATATTAAATTATTTTTTCATAACAACTCACTCGCATTTGTTTGGAAAAGATATTAAAAAAATTAAAATTAAATTAATATAGAAATGAATAAACAAGAAACTTGTTCAAAATTTAATTTAGTTGATAATCTTCTTTTGGGTTTTAATGTCACAGTGAATAAAAATTTTTAACAAAAATCAAAAAGGTGTCTGTTTTTGGTTTCTTGTTTTCAGTAAACATTTAAGTAAGAGTTAAAACAATAATTTTGTATTCATTACGCGTGACAAGTCAAGTCAAGTCAAGTCACTCAGTCACTCAGTCAGTCTAAGTCTACCTCATGTCATATTATCATATAATATTTGCTTGGTTGCTGGTTGCGATACACTTGTGTTCACTAACGTAAAACTTGCTAAATACAAGTATAAAAGAAATAATAATAATACTTTTTTTTTTTTTTTTTTGTTTATTTTATTGTTTACTTTATTTTATTTTTTATTACTAAAACCACACAAAATGCGTTGGTTTAAAGTAGAATTCGTCTGAGACTTAAAATGCTTCATAAAAATATGAAGATATAACCAAATTGAGCATGCGAAACGCGTTTGTTTGTGGTCAAGATCGAAAATATAAAAATATATATGAAACTTTTAAATGTTTACCTTTTTTATTGGGCACATTTTTTTTTTCTTTTTTTTTTTGTTTGTTTGCTTACTCTTTTTTGGGAAAAATAATGAAGAAATTGTACAAATTTTCAAGGATGAGTTGAGTTGAGTGAATGGTTATTTTTAGCTTTTAAAGAAACTCACTCATATGAAACTTACAATAACTAAAAATGAATTTCATTCATAATATTTAACACTTTTCATTGTTCATTTACAAGTATTTGTCTTATGATTGAATAATATTGAATTCCATGATTTTATATTTCATCATCATGAAAACTTTCCTCAAAAAAAACAAAAAAAAAGATTATTTACGACGAATGAACAACAATCAATCATCAATTGAAGACACGTGGATTTACTTTGCGAACTTGATAAATACTTGATATATAAAAAAATGCTATACTAACTCAAACAAATTCATGATGAATTGGTTAGTTTTGATTCCAAACATTGTTAATTTGAAACGATTTGTTAAGTGCAGAACTTTTACTTACAAAAACCCATAAATCTTAAAATGTACATACGTGTATATGCTGCTTTATCAAATACTGTTCTGATTATTTAAAATTTTTGGAATTTTTTGCTAAAGTTTCAAGAGGAAATTTGTACTTGATTCTATATAATAACTTTACATAAAAAGAATCCAACATCCCAGGATTTTAATTCAAGTGAACTAGCTTTTCTAGCAGTCAGAGGACTCTTGTCCCGTCATTTGATCTATTGACGCTACTAAGACCTGCTCTAATATTCAGATCAACCTTTGGTTTTTATTTGTGTTCTCAAGTGCGAGTCAGACTCGAACACGGAGGTTTCCGTACCAGATTGGGGTTCGTATGGGAAATACTCTCCCTAGTGGTCCGATTTGACTGATTCTAACAAATGTATTGCGCCTATATCAGAAACTTATAGTGTCTAAAATTGAGTTCAATAGTCCAAAAAACAAAAAGTTTTTCGAATAAGAACCTGAATTTTAATGGTGGGTTTGTATGGGAGGTACCCCTTCTAGTAGGCCGATTTGACTGATTCCAACAAATGTACCGTGCCTATATCAGAAACTTATAGTGACTAATTTTCAGTTTAATAGTCCAAAAATCAAAAAAGTTTTTTTAATAAGAACCTGAATTTTAATGGGGGTTTGTATGGGAGGTACCCTCCATAGTAATCCGATCAAACTGAAATTTTGACAGTATAAGTTTCTGATGTATGGCCATCAAGCATCTAAATTTCAAGATCGTGGAATTACTGGATCGTATAGCTGCTATACAAACCAAAATGTTTCTTGTATGGGGACACCTTTAAGTTTTTGAAAATATTTTAGTTTTAGTATTTGTTGCTGTTGCCCGGATAGATCTACATATTCTGTAAAAGTTTCAACGCTCTAGCGGTTCTATTACGGTTCCTGAGATATGACCCTTTGGGCCCGGAACCCTAAAACTGGATAGAAAAAAAGTATGTGCGCGCTAAACTCCGACAGCATTTGACCGATTACTTAGAAAATTGGCACATATAAATTATTTTTTAATGGAGTAGGTTTTCATGCACTTTATTGTAATTAGTCACTTTTTCAATTTCTCATATTTTTTTTTATAAGAGATGCATCTAAATTTAAAATTTCATAATGCCCAGCTGGATGTCATGGAAAGCTCATTGCTATTGAACTCAGTTGCTTTTTTTTTTTTGATCATTTAATCGAAATTAAGATATTCGAACACAACAATGAGGAGAATTTTCAAACGAATATTGATCTCATTACAATGGTACTGAATCACGATGATTCGTTTTGGTATTTACAGTGCCGATATCGAAGCATGACGATTGTGCTACAAAATTTGCTGTTTCAATGTTGGTGAGCAACAAAAACGGTGAAATTACAAAAAAGATGCAAACTTTCACGCAATAATTGTACAACACTAGGCACTCTCATCGAGAGTAACCATTTCTAAAAATCCGAAGCATGACCAATTAATTCGTGTATCGAATCTCTTTTTACAATCTTGGTGTCGAATATGATTCAATGCAGTATCGAATCATGACTTGATTCGAATCTGATCCACTGTAAATGGACTGTTGGATGTTTTCCATTGAATAGCAGAAGAGATGTCTTAAACATGATCGGTAGGCGAACACGTATTTTTTTTTTGGAAAACTATTCTTTGAAGATTTGTGCATTATGGCAAAAAGATCTGGTTCGCATCGTGTGGGGTCTTTGGGGTGATTTTAGGAGTGAGGCCAATTTTGTTCTTCTCCGATCAGCTCTCCCCCACTCCATCGTCTTTCCTTAAACAGGCATCACAATGGGCCACAAGGCATCTGGGTGAACTAGCGAGCGGCGTTTGTAACCTAACCTAACCAATAACTAAGAGTGTCCATAGATGATAAGATCGGCTTATACTGACTTGTCTGAATTAGTTAATCATGAAATTCCATAATAATATTGTATTGTAGAATACAAAGACATAACTTTGTGTAACATGAATATTTTACTCGTAGTACAGAATACATAAATTGACATACAAAGACACTTGTAGCCATAAATGCTTCTCTGATCACTGATTAATTTCTCTGAATATGAAACATAACATATTTCATTTTCAGGTTGCTTCATCATTTTCTAATGGGAAACAATTAAATATGGACGAAAAAACTTCATTTTATAGATCAAAAAGTTTTGATACAACAGTTTTCCTCTCGGATAGTTTGGTGAAATATGTTAAAGAACGCCCAAGTTTAAGTCTTAATAAGCAACATTATAATGACGCAAGTGTCAAGCAGATACAAGAACAACCCATTAAAACAGCTCATATGGTGAAGGTTTGCATGAAAAAAAATAATTCTATTTAATTGAAATTTATTGGTATGTAAAAATCTAATGGTTTTTTTTATTATGTCTTTTTCTTTCGAAATATTACAGGGAACAACACAGAGTAGGAAATTAAATGATACAGAGATTGGTCAAGCTATAAGGGATTTGTTTAAATTGGATGATAGACCAGGGCTAGTACGTCTTGATGTAAGTAGGAGCATCTATAAAATCTCCATGTTATATATAATACAAAGAAGTATGAATAACTGATTTTGTTTCTTTATTTGTTATAGACGACATCGGAGGAAATGCTTAGCGATGAACCGGAAACACGAAGTACAACATTTGTCAACTCAGAGTTTCCACATTCAATAAAAGTGCAAAGATCACCTGATGGTAATCTACAGCCGGTTGTTAAGGAACATCCAATCTTTCGCAAGCCTGCGTCAGACAGTAAGTATCCGATTATTCAGATATGAGTTGAATTTTATAATAAAATCTCAATTTTATATATTGTCTAAAGCTTTTACCTATCCGGAGCCAATAAAATCCCCTGCGGAGGTGAAAATTGAATGCGAGGACAAGGATGCTTCGAATAAGACTTTCTGCATAAAGGTTAGCAATTATCCAAATTTAGAGCATCTACGTCCGGTGCTTTCATCGAGATTTGCCAGTTTTTTTGGTGATGATTTACCGGATCCGGAAAAGATTGGTCCACGTATGGACGATGGAAGTGATAGTAATCAGGAAGAATATTTGTGCAGCAGTCGGACAAAAACTATATACCCACGATGGGGTGAGACTAGTGATAAGGGAGAGCAATTAATTATAAACATTGATGGATTCAAGCAGGGCGTGCGCATTGAGGAGTGCACGTAAGTTGGAAGGGATTTCTTATATGGAAAATTCATAATTTTTTATATGTTTCTATTCTTTCCTTTAGAAATGAAGGAAGTAGTTGCAAATATATGGAAGCCATAGCAAATCATTATGTCTCCGAATGTAAACAACATTACACTTATCGTGTCCTCGCTTCAGTCGGAGCCAATGGAGATATTTCAACAGTCACAAAAGAGAATTTCAGATTTGCCTCATGCTGCAAATGTGCTGTGCGTCCCACACGAAACTGAGCAAATTGAACTCAATCAACACACTCACCGCACTCACAGCACTCACTCTTTCCTCATCATCATCAGAGTATCATTCTTCCAAGCATCAACAATGAATATATGATTGATTTTTCAAATGATAAACGCCAAAAGATAGGAAGATAAATGAAAATGACAACGAAATCTTTATAGATTTCAAAATCAAGACAATCATATCATATATTTATGGTGAAGTCATTACAATGTGATTTAAGGTATGTGAACTATCAAATTATATATAAAGTATATTTACAAAAAAAGTTTTGTAACGTCCATCCATCATGCGAAGAAGATGAAATACATTTTGTATGCGTTTGGCATGACACATTAATAATAATATTACAAACATTTAACTGAAATTGTAAATTATGTGGATATTAAGGATCTTTTTGTTTTGGGAGATCTTACAAATGGTATTACTTACCATTACTTAGAAATGTGACTTTGCCTTCACTTAACCAGTTTACGCAAAGTCCAACCGACTGCATAAAATCCAGCAATTTTCAATGCCATGCGCTTCATCTCAAGCTGTGGGATTTTCTTCATGTTATTTTTGAAATTGGCAACGACTTGATCCATTTTTATATAAATAAATATTTCACAAAGAAATTGGAATTGAAATTTCTCTTCAATTTTTGAAGAACCGAAACAAATTTTACGAGAATAATTTTTCAAATGTGTTTTGTATTTATTTTGTTGTTTCAAAAGTTTCTATTTATTGTGTGTTCTTGAAATATATCAGTTCAAAGGTGACTGAGTTGTTTATGTGGAAAATATTATACAATGTTTAAAAATGGGTAACTTGATGAAGAAAACTTTTATAATGAAAATAAGTTAGCAAACTTAGCAAAAGAAGAAATTTTGTAGTATTTTGTTTAGAATTGGAAAATGAGAACAATTTTGGTTAGTATGTTATATTATTCTAGGGGAATTATTAATTGTCAAATTTATGCTAAACCATCCTCAAACCTTGAATTGAACTTTGGGGCACAACTTCAAAATCAGATGCCAAAATTATACAAAGTTTTCAGTCCAAAGTTTTAAGGAGGCTTGTCAATGCTGAATGGTATGTCCGCAACTCAGTCATCCACAGAGACTTGCAGGTGTCAACTGTAAATGAGGAAATTGTGATCCGCAGTAAGAAACATGTTTTTCGACTTGAATCACATGAAAATCACCGCGCTGTCAATTTGTTAGACAATAGCTTGCACACTCGTAGCTTAATGCGTTACCATCTCCTGGATCGCCCTTTCATATCACCGGAAGACTAAGCGATGTTCTTCATTCAATAATATAGTATTTAAATATAACTCTTAAGTAACATGTCATTCTCAACTCATAAAATTCGCTGGTTCTCCCCTTTGGAAGAGTTGCAAATAAAAATACAGTTAAAAAACAAAAAAAAAAAATTTATGCTTAAAAAAAGAAGGTTAGAAGGTTGGATCTGCTGAAGTTGCTATACTCTTTACGAATCCCTAGAAAATGTTTTTACTTACGTTACTGCACCTCAGTCCCTCTGTTTTTAAGCTAAAAACCTGAAATTTTTCAAGAAGTTTAAGCAAACGCTGAAGATTTGTTGAATTCAGCCGAATTCTGTATTAACGAACTGAGACTATAAGTTTCTAATCTATTCTTCATCAACCATGCATATTTTAAGAGCCTAGGTTTACTGGATCGTAGGAGTATAAAATAATTGCAAAACGCTTTAACATTTAGCTAGTATTTTTGATTGTCCCAATATTTTTTTTTTCTTTTTTGACTTATTTATAATCAGAATATTAAGTTGAATTTATTTATTTGCTATTAGTAGTAAAACATGATAATACAATTTATGTTGATAAGAAAATGTTTTAAATCAATTTACAATTACAATTTCTAAGTCATCTCATCTTCTTTAATTAAGTTTAGCATCAAGTCTTGTTCTGTCGTGGAATGAAATTACTAAGTAGCAGTCGCCCTTTGACTCCGGCGAAAGTAAGAAACATGAATCAAAAAAAAAAAAAAGAAATCTTTAAAAAAATAATAATTAAATATGTTTTCTGTTCTTGTTGTTCTAGTCCATATGGCATGATTAGCTGAGTGGTATCAGCCGTTGATATGTTGATTTATAAACTTATCAGTAGTTCGGGGACCCCAGTTTAGACCGTCATACTACCCGTTGAATTTTTCATTGTATAAAGTGATTTATGACCGGAAAAGAGAAAAAGAAATTCTGGTCAACTCATTAATTGAACTGAAATAAATAAATCTTTTGTTTCATGTTTCCTATGGACAAAAAACTCTTGGGTGTTTGAATCCTGTTATATATGGGGGTAATTGAATGTTAGTTAATTTAGTTCATGTTTCTATTCTATGGTGGTATGGTATTTGGTTTGGTTATTTGGCAAAGTTGAGCATCTTATTTATAATAATTAAATCTTTATTCTTTTGGATTCTAGTTAGAAGTAGGTCTACAATGTGGCATTTGGTAATTGGAAAATCACTTGCCTTTTTCTGTTCCACCTATATAAATTATAACTATGTGCACACTTTGGTTTATGATGCTTGACCAAATTACCTCAATTAATAAACTTGAACATTCGATTAAGTTTGTTGTTCTGTTCTACATCTCATTCACAGAAACTGCAAATTCTTAGGGTCTCATAAGTTTCCTGAAGCCACAATTAAAGGTTGGAACAGAATGGTGAAGCGAAAGCTGAGCCTTAAGCTGAAAAAAGTAAACAGAATGCAGGGTTCAGCATCAGTAGGGCAGTCATAACTTAACAAATAAAAAATTTGAGCTTCTTAAAAATAGACAGAGAGAGAGAGATTATCTGAAAACAAATACAACTACATACAATATTATAAATTTGTCAAGAAATTTGTAATGCCGGCCACACATTATGCGATTGATTGTACAAGTTCATTTTGCTTGTGGACTCTCACAACGTGTGCGGGGAAGGGTCATGGCATGAATGTGTGTCAACCACGTTGTTGTTATAAATATTTTTATAATACACAAGCTGCATGTTGTTGTTGTGGAAATGTATTCTCTTTTTTGAGACTTTTACGGTTGATTTTCCAAAAATTGTATTATATGTTGGGGATATGGCTATAGAAATACACATTCTGTGAAAATTTCAAGTCTGTACCTAGTGCGGTTCATGAGATACAGAATCAAAAAAACGTGACGTTTTGTAATATTGCACTCAAATTTTTAGTATAAAGTTGTAACTAATGCCGCTAAAGAAGTTTCACCTTAAAAATCTTGATTAATGAACTAAAAATGGACACAGTTATAACTTTCTTAATGCATTGGGGAGAGAGAGACAAATGATTTGAAGACCACTAAATTCAAACTACTGAAGTCATCAAGGCTTCAGCTTCAGACTCAGCTGAACATAGTGTTCGTTCACATACAAACAGCTGCACTTGATTTTTTGAACAGCTTCAGACTTAACTTCAGCTTCATCATTCTGTTTCAACCTTATCTTCCTTAGGATCCAAACATTAACCATACTAGGGAAAAAATAAATTTCCAAAGATACTCTGTGATACACGTTTATGAAAAGTTTTTATTTGACTTTGAAATCATTTCCTCATAGCTTAAATATGAAATAGACTTTGGTTAACCCACTGAGGGGGCTTGGGACTAATAAAAAACTGTTTGCCGTAAGAATAATCTGTGAAAACTGATGTTGCTTCTAATCTGAATTTTTCATTTTATTTCATTGAAAAATTGTCTTAAGTTTTTCATATTGCCTTGGATAGATTCACCTCTTGAAATATTAATGTGTTTTTTGTTTGTTCTAGATACACGTTACAGCCAAACCCACCATGCAGAATTGCAGGCCAAACTGTCAACGGGTTCATATTTTCTAGGTTAAGCAGAAATTTTTGTTAAATTAAAGATAAATAAGTGTTTTTATTTATGAAATTTTGATTTTATTATTAATTTTTAATGCTAAAAATAATTCATAATTGTATTTTGTGTTTAATTTATGTTTTGTTTATGATTTAGTTTTCTTAATTTTATAAATAATTTAATTAATTGCAAACAAAAAACAAGAAGAAGAAGAAAGTAAACAAATGAAATTGTTTTTCATATAAAATAAAAAAAACCAAGTAAATTCTGTAAATCCTGTGCACGTTCGTTCTCCTCAATCCTTTTTAGCTTATTTAATGTATATTTTTTTGTTTAACTTTAATTTTTACTTATAAACTAAAATTGTAAATAAATAAAAAATTCTGTTATTAAAAAATAAAAAACGTGTCTTGTTTTTGTTTTGTTTTATCTGTTTGTATTTTTGCTTTAAATTATTAAAATTAAGTGCTTTCAACTTTGTGTTACTTATCTTGATCTATTGTATATACAATATGTACTCGTACATATACTATAGTAAATATGGTGGATAGATGGTTTTATCTATTGTATTTAGTTTGTGTTAAAAAGGTATGTATGAATATGTATGTGTTTTCATATATGTTTTCCGTACATTGCCTTTTAGTATTGCATGTAGTTTGTCACATTCTCATGTTCCTTGTAATTGTCCTTCGCATGAGTTTTCAGTCTATTTGTTTAACTTCCGATTATCATTGGTTGGTTGATTGGTTGGTTGGTTGCTTTTGAATGACATATTTGTTATATCACACTACACAAACAGTGAATGAGTAATCAAAGTGTTTTATAACATTCATCTGGAGTTTGCAATGCATAGACGAAACCCCAAAAAACTTTAAAGATATTGATATGATCAATGTTATTCTCGGATTAAACCATTTAGAGGCTCCTAGGCATGAACATTTTTGTAGCATTATCCCTTTAAATTGATTATTAGATACAGTTTTTGCCTATCAAAGCTTTTAAATCGAATATGAATTATCAAATCTGACCATGAGTAGCATTTCTAGGCATTTATCTATTTGAATTGCTGTCCTGCTTATACACATGAGACCAGTCAAATTTCCAAGTATTGTGCATATAATAATTAATTAGACTCTTCAAGCAATGAATAGTATACAATAAGTTTGTCATGAAGTTTGTAACAGACAAAAGGAGACATTAACCATGTAAAATTCAAGAACCTAGGATTACTAGATCGTATAGCTCCCATACAAATCAAGATTTGAAATTCATGTTCTTATTCGAAAAACTTTTTGTTTTTTTGTAAGTGAATCTTATCAAATTTAGTAGAATATAGTGAATAGTAGAAATATCTGACCCATATTAATCAACCGTGTGAATTTCAAGATCCTAGGATTACTGGAACGTATAGCCCTTATACAAATATTTTGGTTTTAATATTGAAATGCTGTTCATATGAGAAGTTAAATCATTAATGAAGTATTTCTGTATGCTCAATCACAGGAGCGTAGGCAAAAAGTGTTTTCTAGAGGAGCGTGAAAAGTAAAACAACATCAGCATATCCGAAGTTAACCTTCTATTTTCTTGCTAATAGTTATAAAAAGTTACGAAGAATTAGGGCATTTTTGGTAGCATTTAAGACCCTTAGAAGGATTGAAATCCCCTTATCTTATTAACGATTTCTCTTCGATTTTCTTATGATTTTGTATTAAATTTTTAAAGTTTCTAGCATTGAATATAATTTTTAGTAATTTAATTTAATTATTTATCAATTTAAGCCCGGGAATTGCTTACAACAGAAACAAAACCTGAAATCATTGTCAAATCAGGTGCAAGTGTCCTGAAATCTGGTTCTGTTTCTGTTGTATGCATTTTCCTGACTGTAAGTCTGAGAACTATAATCCTTACAATACTAGAATTAGAATTGTATTGAAATATAAACATTAATCACTATACCTATGAACTTCCTTGAAGAAAAATGTTTAGAGGCTACACCCTCTTTAGTCTGCATCGTGTTGCATTTTGGGTGAGTGCTGTCACAGAAACATTGGGGCGGTTTTGAAGACTGTAGATCTATGCTGGAGATCTCTATGCTGGGTAGTGTTCCAGACCAACCATTGAGCTCCTGTGATATACATATTTTAAATCCTAATATTGGAAAGCATGAACTTTCCTTATGTTGGTCGCAGCAGTATGGCATAGAACCAAGTCGGGACCACAATTTGCCTGAATTGAATTAGAATTAGAATTTTGTTTGCTAAGGAATAGCAAACTTTGATATTTTGACGTAGCAGCCAGTTGAATTTTTTCAAAGCAATATACCGTGATGGATTTTACATGTGTCAGCTATGTGTGGCATTTGTCCAGGATAAGAACAAGGTAACGGATTTAATCCACCTTAGGAGTGATTCTTGAGCCATATGTGATATCTGGCCTCTCCGTAAAATCACAATTGAATTTTTTTTTTGAATTGATTGCAATATTCCACCACTTGCTTCAAGCATGGAATAGTTGCAGGTAATAATTGATCATCTCTGCTGCTTCTGTGGGCGATACAAAGTTGTTCATATTGAGATCATTGAAAGTAGGCATTTCTGCAATAAATCGGTGTACAACACTGATGCCAATACACAGCCTTGTGTTACACCAGGCCTGAATCCATTTACCTTAAGTAGAAGGAGCGGCCTATAGTGTTTTCAAATGTCATCTTATGTGAAGAGTATACAGGCTTTTGTTAGACCAAAATAAGATTCTTTTCCCCGAGTTTTGTTTTATATTCTTTTTTTTACATTAATCATAGGTTATACAAAGCACAGTGGGCTAGAGATATGATAAATATATTCAAAAATAATAACGAAAATCAAATTATTTGGAAAGTTTTGAAAACTAAAAAACTGTTAAAAGAATTTGATAAAGAATAGAATTTTCTATCAATAAAATAATCGTTTTATAGATCAAAAATGCATTATACAATAATAATAACAAACTGGATAAGTTAAAGGTTTATAAAAGTGCATTAAGTACTAGATCTCCATATAACAAAATATGGCAAATTAATTCGGTCTGTTTTTTTGTGTTCAAAAAAGTGTTTTTTATTGAAAAATACATCATTCGAAGTATTGTTTGCCGGAAGCGACTACTTTTTCCCATTTCTCTGGTAATTTTCGAATACCATCTCTAAAAAATGAGTACTCTCTGCCCTCGATCCAATCATTGAGCCATTTTTCGATTTCTTCAATAGACCCGAACCGGTGACCCCCCAAATCGATTTGCATCCGTCGAAAAAGCCTGTAGTCGGAAAGAGCAAGGTCTGGTGAATACGGCGGGTGGGGAAGACCTCCCATTTCAGCGTTTCCAGGTAATTTTTGACCGTTAAAGCTACGTGGGGCCGTTTTGGCAAATGCTGTTTATTTAACACAAATCCGGACATTTTCGAAGAGGCAAAAAACAGTGTTGTTGTCAGAAACAAACGCTGATGCACACTAATTATTGTTGACAGATGTCAAACCTTTCCAATGGAATAGGTAATCGCATCCAAAATCGGCCACAACTTGAAGGTGGAGCCATCTTTTGAAAACGGACCGAACTAATTTGTACTCCCAATATTTTATATTAATTTCTATCAATTATTGGGTGCATCAAATAAATGGTAAACTTTTTTGGTCTGTCAGAGTTTGTAAGAATTAAATATCCTTTTCTACAATTATTTATCTTAAATTACATTTGAGTTGCCCCTTTATTTATCAGCATAAACTGATTTGTTCTCTTTAATTTATCCAAAATGTATCTGATACTTTGGTCTCATATCTAATAAATTCTAACCAAGTTTAAATAAAAACAAAAATATAA
Organism: Amiota minor; assembly: GCA_037043295.1. Classification (NCBI taxonomy): domain Eukaryota; kingdom Metazoa; phylum Arthropoda; class Insecta; order Diptera; family Drosophilidae; genus Amiota; species Amiota minor. Next base: position 7,042,847 of record JBAMAW010000081.1, on the reverse strand, counting down.
TGATAAACTAATGATATTAATAATTTTTCCCTTTATCTTTTTAATGTCACTAGAGATAAACAATAAAGACCAAAGGACATTTCAGCATGCGAAATAACATGCAAGTTTGCATTTACGCGATATTTTATTTTGTTTTGCATGTGACAACTAAATTTACCAAGGAAATAAAACAAAATAAAATAAAATAAACAAATGTGGAAACAAATAACGGAAAGAACAAAGAAAAAAAAAACGCAAGCAAAAATAAACAAAATAAATCTAATATTGTGAAAACAAATCCAACAAGGCGTATGAGTGATTTGCTTAAATTTCAACTATTGTAACATTGACTTTCTGTTTTGTCTGTCTGCCTACAGAAACAGAAACTTTAGTTTGGATTAACAACGCCTATCAACAAAAAAAAAAAAGGCATATTTCCTTTTAGTTCTTTTGTGTCTGTTCACCTTGATGTGTTGGGATTTTCCTTGTGCTTCATTCAATCTAAGGACTTCTTGCCTTGCGCCTGCCAAGTGTTAAGGCTAAACTAACTCATAGTACAATAAATAGTACAATATAATATGTAGATACAATTTAAATCAATAAAAATCTATTGATTTGTTGGGACGATACAAGGCAAAAACAAAGTTCAACATTGAATATTATTTTGAGGAGACTCTCACCTCTCTCTCTCTCTTACTTAAAGATTCTCAAAGGGAATTCTTAAACTTATTGTACAAGTGGCAAAATTATGTCAAAGTTAAGAACTTTGACACATGCAGTTGATAGTGGTGAGAACTAGAGTACAATTCTGATGTACAACAACAAAGTGATACTTAGTTGGTTTAATTGCTACAATTATTTGATGGGTTTCTCTCCTGATTATTGAAAGCCACATGACAAACCTATTAATCATTTTTTTTTTGGTTTTTTTGTATAAAAAACACAAACAATGTATTTGATTTACTAGAATAATACAATAATATCGATTTGGTCACCCACTCGGTTTCCTTTCTATTTGCTTGCTTACAAAACAGAAATTCCAGGACTAATAACAGTAATTTGTTATGCCACTGATTTTACTGTCACATATGAATGAATGAATGAATATTCTTTTCTTTTTTGCCGTGTCCTGATTGCCACTGACAATGTAAACTGAACTAAATGAAACTACACCACAAACAGTTTTTAGTACTTCCAATACTACTGCAAATTTTTCAACCTACAAGTAGGAAATACCACGGAACTGACTACTATTGTATATGCAGTGTGTACAGTGGGCTTGCGTTAATGTGAACTATGGTAAGACAAGTATAAAAGCAAAGCTTTGTTTTTAAATGCTACAACTTCTCCAATAGAAGAAACTTTATTTAAGTAAAGTGATCATATAGAACTGTGTACTGGGTGTATTATCTTTCAAAGTATTCAGATCACTTTATAGTGTTCTATCAACATGGATTCTGCGGATTAGTTCCAAAAACATGTATGGTCACATTTCAGATCAACTAGTGAAACACAATCGAATAGTTCGTTGGCCCATTGTTAAGCGCACTAGGGCCGTAAATCTTCTGGGTAAACTCACCATCTGTGTTGTATATCCTATCCAATCCTATCCTAATTTTTCTATATATCCAATCAATCAATCATTTGCGTCCTATCTATCCCATCCCATCCTATCAATTCAATGGTATCATATCACTACTTTGCAATGAATTCAGCATAATTCGCTTGTTCCAATTCAATTATCAATTCATTTATCGCATAACTTGTATTATGCTTTGTATCAAAAACTAGCATTAAAAAGGAATGTCCAGACTTTCAGTTGTTATGCCATTTTTTTCAATTTTCAGGTTCCCCGATGAATGATTTATTGTACTAACACAATTTGTGATTTCTATAAATTTTAAAATTTTTCCCATTAGCATATTAAAGCTTAGTTAGCAGCATTCAATTTTGTATTCACATTAATGTGAGTCTACTGTAATCTTACCAATCTACAAACAATTTTGGTATTGGTATTGGTATTGGTAATTGCCATTGCGGCAAATGTTGTTGCTACTTACAACAATAACAACAATATTTACATGAGGAAAGGATAATGAAATGTAACGAAACGCAACGAAATGAAACGAAGGTGGTTAAATTTCTCTTTGGTATTGTTAGAATTTAATATTGTTGTTCTCGTTGTTGTTGTTGTTATTATTATTATTGTGTTGTTGATGACGTTGTCATTGTTGTTGTTTTTGTTGTTGTTGGTATTATTATTGTTGTTGATGATCTACTTAGCCAAGAAAGTTTATAAAAACGTCCTGTCGTCGCTGTTAGCACCTCAATACGCCGGCACAACGTGTTCCGTGCTGTGTAAAATAAACGTAAAGAAAAATATTCAAAATTTTTTATAAAAATACAAATAGTCTATTTAAATGAAATCCTAAAAGGACAACAATAAAATATATAAAAAATAATAGAAAATATAAAATAATAAAACTGATGCAACAGATTTTCTCAAAAAACAAAAATAATGAAATGAATTTAATAAAAAATTGTAAGAATAATAAAAACAAAATATTAAAAAAATAATCATAATAAATAATAAAGCAAATTTCAAAAATTTTCAAGTTTTCAACTAAAAAATTTTTTTATAAAATTTCTGCAAAAAAATAAAAACAACAAAATTTATTAAAAATAATAAAAATCATTTATGAAAAATACAATATTAAAACGAATTTTCAAGAAATTTAATTATCCTTTCATAGATTTTAAATAAGAAATTAATATAAAAAAAAGGATTAGTACTTCTATGCTTTACAAATTTGTTTAAAAAGAAAAATTACAAAAAAAATTTAAAATAAAAATTTAAAAAACTAAATAAAAAAAAATAATAAATAATAAATAAAAAAAAATAAAAAAGATAATTCAATATAATAAAAATGTTCTTAAAAAAATAATATCAAATCAAAAAAAAAATAATAATAAATGGAAATAATAAATATTTCATTAATTAATAAAATATAATATAATAAAAAATTACAATCACTAAAATAAAAACAAATAAAAATTATAATAAATTTATTTATTATAAATAATAAAAAAGATAAATTTTATTAAATTGCAGCATTTATTTGCATCAATACAACATAAACAAAAAAAAAAAAAAATTATAAAATGAAAATAAAGTAAATATAAAATGAAAACAAATAAATAAAATGTTTAAAAATAAATTATATAAAAATAATAAAATAAAATATTAAAAATTAATAAAGACACAATAATATATATATATATATTATATTAAATAATTTTTTAACAGATTCAATAAATAAAAATAATAAAATCAAACTAATGAAATAAAATTTAATAATAAAAATATTGTGACAATAAAAGAAGAACCTTAATTAAAATAATAAAATATAATATAATCCAATATAAAAACTAATGCAAAATAGTTAAATAATAATAATAATAATGAAATATAAAGAAATTAAATTTAATGGAATTTAAACAGTTTATACTTATAAAATATATAATTAAAATAAAAAGAAAGAATGCAAAACTCTTCAAGTTCTTTTTATGTTTAATGCCTCTCAAACTGTGTGTTCTCAATTTGTGTATTTCTCAAACTGTGTATTTCTCAAACTGTGTATTTCTCAAACTGTGCTCTGCTGTTTATTCACTCGCTCAACAGAAAGGGAAGCGCAACATGTGTCTATCAACATAAAATTTTAGAGGCATGCGACATTTTAGATTTTAACAATTGATATAAAAGTGTTAAAGAAGAAATTAACCTCAAGAATCTTTAAGATATTCAAAGAATTCAGATTCAGAAGAAATTAAGTAAAATATGTAAATAAATTACAAAGAAACTTAGTCTTGTCATTCCGATAGATCTTTGCTTTAATTCCAATGTCCAATTAATCAAGGGGAGGAGATACTATAAGTACTATAATGGTTGATCAGCAGCAACATAATCAGGGGTCTCTGTGGGCAACAACAAATAATGGTTTTCTAATGGAACAACAACAACAAGAACAACATCAACAACAATATCATCAAAATGAGGGTAAGCAAGTACATTAATTTATATGGTAGCAATATTTTTTAAATTGCACTTTTCTTAACAACAATGAAATAATGTGAGATCAAATGACTCATCATTAGCACAACTAAAAATGATTTAAAATGTTTTAATGTCAGATGCCACGCTTATGAATCATTGAAAGTCACAAGAAACGCGCATGCGACACACTTAATTTATTTAATATCTATGTTTTATGATATTCCATATAATTATTAATTCATCATTAATTGTTACGTATTTGTTTGTTTGTTGGGAAATACAAAATTATTTGAATTACTCAGAGAGAATCAGAGGAATTTGTTTCTTTCAGTTTGGTTTGTTAAAGTTCTTTGAAAGATAAATTGTATTTACAAGTCACAGGAATCACATAAAATGCCTTTTGTTTTGGATATATGGGTATGGTGGGAATGACTCGACCGTTGTGGATGATGAAAGTAAATTGTTGGACCTTGTGAATCTAATTTTGCTGTTTTTTTGTTGCATCTCAAGGATATGCGCTAGATAAGGGCGGACCCCTTTACTGCTCTGAGTAAAATGAGTCAAGGCAATTGTGGCGAAATGTCACTCACGTAGAGCATATTTCAGGAGGTCCAAGCAAATGGAAGTCCTACCCCAGTTTTTGTTTCTTGGATTCCATCTTGTACAAGTTTTTTTGTACTGCAGCTTATACTGAATAATGCTATGGGCAGTTCCAACAGTCGCCTGCACTTCTTCAGTTCTCAATTCAACATTAATACGCGTTTCGAGGGAGAAAGTTGCAACTTCAGTCGGTCGTCCACTTCGTTGCTCATCACAGACATGGCCGCTTTTAAATTGTCCATTTGTAAACGTTTGGGACGACGGTTCCACAAATTATTATATTAGATATTATTTATTTATTTATTTATTTATTAGAACTAAGATTATAATTATAAATTATAACCTAGTATTTATTATGAGCAATAGCGACAGAGGCCTTCAGCTCAGGGGAAAGTTAAGAAGGAAATTAGAAAAGTGCAGGACCAGACTTGCCTTGAGCGGGAATCGAACCCGCGACTCTTGGGATGTCAGCCAGCGCACTAACCTCTGGGCCAACGAGCCAGTCATATTAGATATATTTTGTTCCAGTGATCGTACTTCCAAGATAATTATAATTTCATTTGATTATTATGTAACTCTATTTATTGATATACAATATTTATTTTATTAATCATGTATATATTATCTTTTTACAATTTAATTTTAATTTTATTAAAAACTGGGAATAATAAAATATTTTCGAATTTCAAAAATTATTACGTCATTTCATAAAAAATCATTAACAGCGCCACCTTTTGTATGTGATGAGATCGTTTCATTTTAATATAGCATACTTTTACTGCTACCTCAATTGTTCATGTGCTCACCAGGAAATTTTTTCAAATCTTCCCAAAAGTATGCTTTCTTTTTAGTTTTCTCAAATTTCTCTTTTTCGAATATAAAATGCGCCTGAAATTCTTCAACACATTTGCTTAAAACTCACTCTTAAAGGTGGAAATCGAGATCCCTGAAAGTATGCAACACTATTTTTCTGATAATACTTATTATATTACGAAAAAAACAACTTAAATGAATTTAACTATGACTTCGGATCTACTGATCCAATCATTGTAAAATTAATGCCATTAGAAAACTTATCTCTTTCTCCCTGCGAAATGATCTATTCGTGTCTAATAAAACTGCTGGAAAGGCTTAAAATTCACCGATTATTTCCATTTCCTTCATTTTTGTATATTAACCGAATAAATTTTCGGATACGGTTGAAGCAGACCTTATGTCCTTCTTATGGTCTTTCGTTTGACATTAGCCTCATTGCAATCGACCCAGTACTTCCCGAGATATAACCCTTTAAGCATTTCTGAAAAGTGCCACCCACCTGCTAAGCAGTTCTGTTTGCCTGGTACCACATGGCTGAATTTGTATTGCGACTTATGGAAATTTTGGAAAAAACAATTGAAATGAAATTTTCTATTACTTCGGGTCTACTAATTCAATCAGACTGAAATTAATGTCATTAAAACGCTTATCACTTCCTCTCTTTGAATTGAATAAATTTTGTGAAATGCCACTGCTTTAAAGGTCTAAACTTGACCCATTTTTTGTACTTCCCTTATATTAGCATATTATCCAGAAGAAATTCTGGATACGGATAATGCGAAAATATAGTCCTCCTGATGATCTTTCAGATGACATTAGTGTCATTGAAATCGGTTCTGCCATTCTCGAGATATTAGCCAATAAGCGTTTCTGAAAAGTACCATCCACCTGCTGTGCATTTCTGTTTGCCTGGTACCAGCTGAGAGAAATTAAACTTTGATTCAGTTTTCTCAAAATAACCCCCGAAAATATGCAACACTTTTTTGCATAAGAATTTCTTGCTTAATGGAAGATAATGCTTTTGAATTTTGGCTATAACTTCGGATCTACTGATCTAATCAGACTGAAATTAATGTCATTAGAAAGCTTATCACTTCCTTTCTTCGAATTGATAATGCGACTGCTATAAAGGCCTAAAATAAAAAATAAAAATTAAATTAAATAAATGTCATACACATTTTTTTTAAATTTCGAATATATTTTTTATTGAATTGATATATATTTTAGATTTAATTTATTTTTATTTATTTTTTTTTTAAATTAAATCAACGCATCCAAAATTTCTTTTTCATTTGTCTGTCCAATTTAATGATACTAATTTCCTTCGCTGGGCTTCGCTGATCCTCGACCATCATTTACGTAAAAAATCATAGACCAAGGGATTTCTAAGACAAATAAAAAATAAAAAGTAATTTAGAAAAAAATAAAATTAAAAAAAAAATCGATACATGATATTATGTCTATTATAATTGTAGGAGATTAATCGATTTTAGTATAAAAAAAATTGTCTGTTGCTACCAATAATCTTGAATATCTTTCAGGTTAAATATTAATTTGTAAGCTTTTAAGTGTCTGATCCATTTCCACTAATTATGTAAATTTCAAAATCCTAGGATTACTGGAACGTGAAGCTCTCATACAATTTATATTCTTATAGGAAAACCAAATTTTGTTTTTTGTATTCTCTCTATTAACTGAAAACTAGACACTGTAAGTCTTTAATCCATTTCCACTAAACAAGGAAATTTCTAGACCCTGGGATTTCTGAATCGTATAACTCACATACAAATATTTCGGTCTCAATGCTGAAATGCTCTATGTATACTGACTCTGAGAGTATTAATCTTAACCTTACCTCATACCTCGGCGATAAATTAACTCCATATCGTTCTCATCTCGGGAGTTTTCATTTGCGCTCGATGGACGTGGTTGTATGGTAACTTCCGATACGTTTCGTTCTACATCTCGGCCAACATTAACGTGGCTTTCATTTCTATTCTTGGCATAATGTTGTTGTACGATATCATTACATGTCGATTTGAAATCCTCATAATTCGACAAATTAGTTTTGTGTGAATTGCACACGCTTCTTGCAACATTTTGCATCATCTTTCGTCGATTGGCATCCTCTTGATTATTTCTCGTCTCTTTTTCATTTTCTCTTTGATCCTTTGGGATCTCTATAACGGAAGTTGAAGTGTTTGGTCGCAATGGTTTAAGACTCGTGATATATTGACGTAATCTACATATCGCAGTTATCGAAACCAGTAATATCAAGCCATAAAAAAGGCAATCAAACCCGAATTCAATCGGTTTGACGATTTCCTCATAGAAGATTGCCCCACGACACAAATTTTCTGAGATTGCATCGATATTATAGATCATTTGACAGGCGTTGTCATGGATATTTGATGCATCAACACCGAAAATGCCAAGAAGCCCTTGAAACATGGTTTCGTTTTTTTTAATTTTGTTTTTCTAAATTGAATTTACAAAGAAATTTTGCCACTACAAAATACAAAATGAAAATTTTAAAAAATCTACATTGAAAAGATTTTGATGTTACAAATTTGGATTGCTTTGATTTTAAATGAAATATTTAATTGGCAAAGGCATTCAATAAATACAATAAAAATTTTACAAATTTCTTGCCATATGTTTTGGAGGCTATGGAATTGGTGAATCCCCTTTATTTTGGAACATATGGCTAAGTTCAGTGAGATGCTAGTAGAGCATTTGGTAAGGTCAATGTCTAACCTAATGATTTATGTCTTCTTACCATACATATAATACAGACAGACTAGGAATGGGGGAACTTTGTAGATTTTGGTTTTTGAAGTAAATCCAAAAAAATGAAAATGAAATGTAACGAAAATCAATATTGGACGATGTTATTATTATTATGTTATTATATATATTGGAGGCAAATACAATTGAAATATCTCCTTGGCATAGTGGTTAGAGAGTAGGACTTGCAAACCGGGGGCGTGGGGTTCGAATCCTGCACTGGGAATATTATTTTTATTTTTTTTAAAGTGAAACTTCTTTAGTGAAGGGGAGTAAATCCAAAAAATATGAAAATGAAATGTGACGAAAATCAAAATTTGACGATGTTATTATAATATTGGAGGCTAATACAATTGAAATATCTCCGTGGTGTCATGGTTAGAGAGTAAGACTTGCAAGCCGAGGGTGTAGGGTTCGAGTCCTGCACTGGGAAGTGAATCTTCTTTAGCGAAGGGGAGTGAATCCAAAAAATATGAAAATGACATGTGACGAAAATCAAAATTTGACGATATTATTATAATATTGGAGCTACTTAGGCAAATACAATGTGGAAGTGAAACTTCTAAAGTAGATGTTGAAGCAATAATACAGAATATTGTAGTGCTATGCGTATATTGTTTCAAAACAAAAGAAATATTTTATTTTTCGGTCATTCGGCCACTTGTTCGTACGTTCTTTCATAAAGAAAATACAATCAGTATTTGATCTCTCTCTCTCTTACTCATACATAATCATTCATTCTTTACGCTGTAGACGAGCTCGCACATTTTGATTTTCGTCACATTTCTTTTTCTAATTTTTGGATTAACCTCCCTTCGCTAAAGAAGATTCACTATCATATTGTGCATATGAGGATGAGGCACACTACTTAAATTTTTTTGTTCGTAGGATGTCCAAGTTTTGATTTTGTTTAATGAAATTGAAGACCAGAGCCCCCTTTTGGTTAGTATTGAGTCATTTGTTTGCTTGGGTTTACTAGAGAATTTCGCGCCTAAGAATAGTGATAATGAAAGACGGCCATGTATTCCTACAATGGGATGGAGAAAAATTGCCATGAATTTTGAGGAATGAATTTCAAAAGGATTCAAATATCCTGAAGCTTAAACCGACAACATTTTTGTTGAGAAAGTGGTACTAGCTCAACCTATTATTAGTCTAGAAGTTAAAGACTTCTAGGCATAATTCTTTATTATTGTTTAAAGACATTTGGATTTTGATACCGAGAATGAACCACCATCATCTTCTATCCACCTATGCAAATCTATAAAAAGTTTTCAGTCAATTTAATAACAAGAATATAAAATAAATATTGTATTCAAGGAAACCATAAAAGTTGTAATGCAGTTTTTATTTTATGAGTAACAAGAAATATGATAATTTTTTGAGTAAATTTTGTTGTTTTGATTGCAATTATTTATGTACACGCAAAAAACTCAGAGTTCAATGAACTCACTCACTCACTTACTCACTCACTGGGAACATAACTATTTTTGTTTTGAATTTTATAACAACACAACAACATCAACTTTATATGACAGGTGATTTTTTTACAGAAAAAAATATCAAACAATAAAAATAGACAAAGTTTGAAATGACCGAAACAAACACGCATTACAAATACCCTCCCCAATCACTCAACCTCAACTCTTTCAGGTACTCAAACAACCATCCATTTTATTCACTCATATGTTATAAATTGCTAAATTGCATGTAAAAGTGTGGAGTAGAGAGTTGAGAGTATAAAACATCGACTAACGACCACTGATACTAGTCGACAAAAAATAACCAAAAGACGACCAAAAGGTGGATAGATAGATGGATATAGTCATATATATAGATATATGGATGGGTAGAAGGATATACTCATATATAGATAGATAGATGGATAGATAGATTGAATGAGTGACATGTGTATAAACAGTAAAATTTTTTAATGACAGAAACTGGACAGAATTAAACTGAACTTCAACGAACTGCACTAAATCATGATTGCTTTACATTAACAAAAAAAAAAAAAAAGAAAAAAAAAAATATGAAAAATCTATAAAAATAATAGCAAAAGAAATATTGTCCTAACAATAACAAGACTAATGACAGCAACTATGATGATAGTGATGATGATGATGATGAATATTTATCATTTACTAGTCGGAAATATGACTGAAAAACTAATAAAGAACATTTGGACAGGCGACATAATAAAGACAATAAAATCAAAATTATGTTCTGAATATAAAAAGAAAAAAAAACCATAAATAAATTATATAATGTAAACAGAAAATATAGGAAATTTTTTCAGTTTCTAACAACAAGGCAAGAAACTAGAAAACCATTAAAGACTAAATGTATGAATAAAAATTAATAGATAAAGATAAATATTTCTCCATTCTCTTCACTTTGATTGCATTTTTGCAATATTCGTCCGCTTGGTGTCACTTTTATGCAATGAATGCATCTATTCCTGTCATCGATAACAATACTCGTATCAATTGTTGGATCTCTCAATCTCAATGGTAGTTGTTATCTATGATCTTTTTCCTATCCAACTGTTACTTCTGGTAATTAGTAATGGAATATGGCATAGTTGAAATGGCATTCCATCATACGAATCCTATTTTCCATGAATTGCATGATTCCGGCGTCACGGTCTGTTTTTCAGCGCGATTTTGAGGTCTTGAATTGTCACTGGATGGTTGGCGTAGATGCGTGACTTCAAATATCCCCAAAGGGAAAAGTCTAAGTGCGTTTAATCACACTGTCTCGCCAGCCAATTGACATCGCCATTTACGGAAATCAATCAATTCGGAAAGTGTTCACGAAATAGATCTATTGTTTCGTGACTGGTGTGACATGTATCACCGCCTTATTGACAAAAGAATATGTCTTCCGTATCGATGCCAGTCAGACTAGGTAAAAAATGTGTTTACCAGCAATCCATACCGCTTTACATTCACTGCCAATACCAAGCCATCCACATTCTCGAACAGGTACAGACCAACATTACCGCCGGCCCATATTCCGCACTACACACTTACTTTTTTGTGCGTAAAGGCACTTTCAAAATCTGCTGTGGATTTTTGTTCCCCTACAACTGAAAGTTTTGTTTATCAACAAAGCTGTAGATCCAAAAATGCGCTTCGTCGCTGAAGATGATTTAGTCGCCAAATTGAGAATCAATGGCGATGTGCTCGAGGGTCCAAAACGAAAATGTTCCGAAGGCCTCAGTTGCTGGGTTCATTGAATTTTACACGAGTGCTTGTTCAAATCCCGATGCAAAATTCTCCACGTATTGGTCGTAGAAAGGCCAAGTTCTTGCGAACGTCGATTCATTGACATTTCTGGGTGTTGACGCACACTTTCGGCCAGCGTTGCGATACTTTCGATCAACCTTTTTTCACGTTGACACACTGACTCTGGAGAATCAACCGATGGCTTGAAATTTATCAATTAAACGACAAATACGTTGTTGAGTTGTAAATGATGTTATTGAAAAGCATCCTTTTTTTTTTTTTGGTTAGCAACTACTTGTGGCTCAGATCACCATAACTTCTTCCAATGTGACATAGGGAACCAAAAAGGTTGGACACCCCAGATCTTTTATATGTAATATGCTATAAAAAACTATTGTATGACTATGTATATGAAAATGTCTTACTTTGTCTTTATTTCTTTTACAAGTAGTTTGAGTTAAAACTCGGACATCAGAAGTTGTCAGGTTGTAAACTTCGAACAAACTTTTATAATATTTTATTTTAATTTTTGTTTTTTCATTGTACTTATAATATTTATTTTATAGATAATCTAAGTACGATTTCTGGACGTATTGCAACATCGCAGACCTACAGTGGAAATGGTAATGGAAATAGACAAGGACTAAGTGCTACAAGAGAAAGTAAACAGCTGCCATATGCAACTTCGAACTTTGTTGGCGTACAATCAAAGTGAGTACGGGAAATTATTGTAGTTTGATTGATTGAATTTTAATTAAGCACATTAAAAAGAAATCAATGAGCATAAGTAGTGAATAGGGAAAGGAAAGAAAGTCCATTAAGAAAAATATATGTATGTCACAACAGGTCAATTCGCGGCCACTGGCAAGGTGACAAGGTGAATAGACCCGCCTTTTTTCTAATCTAAGAAGATTATCACTGCTTTCATTACTCGTGACATTAGTATGAATTATAATACATTAAAGAAAAAAGGCTCACGCTTTCCTTAATATCCTCAGAGTTGTAAACCGCATACATTTTTCTTTTCACCTTCTACAAGAAAAATAGAAAACGAATTGTTTCTCGATTTGATCAAAGAAATATACTGGGGATAGAAAATGCTACCGAAAATATTTTATAAGAAATGTTAAGAAATACAATAACAACTGAACTACAATATCCTTCCTCTAATATAAGGACTCTGCTGCATGAATAGAAGCCATCGAAAGTTGGTCTTTAAAATAATTAAAGAGGCCAATACCATTTTGGAAAATCTGATATTTAAATATGCGAGTAGAAGTACATATCAGAGATATCACTGTACTATTTTACACAAAGATTTGTCCTCAAATAAATTAAGCATTAAGTGGGGTGGGCCATCCACTCAAACTACCCAAGATTGGAAGTTCTATTTAGATTTGATGAAATATGAAACACCAGAAGTGTGAACAGCAAACCAGTGAAAGTCGTCCGCAAGGATTAAAAACATAAATAAATGGACATGAGATGCGTGTCTAGTTAGCCTCGGAACTTATTGTTTGATAAGATATAGGATATAGGAGAAGCTTCATGGACTATACTATCAGAGTACTGCAACATCTTAATTCCAAATTGGTTACATCAGAAGGGGATTAATATATTGTAAGATAAAAATATGGTGCAGATACTCGTACACTGTTTCTAGTATGGAGATGAGAAAAACAGTAGTGCCATTAAATTGGGTGGGCCATCTATTGCTCCGATTTTGAACCATCTGTCAATAAGGACGCTGTCAATTTTAACACCTTAAACTGTTAACAGTAGTTTAGTCTAGACTTTCCACTAAACGAATGTACATAGCTTCTACAAAGTTTTCGCTTAGCTGACTAGGCTTTGAATGAGTTAAACGATGACCCAGATTTTGAAAAAACAAAATCTTCTTTTCTGACTAAGCGCATTTTCATCTTGCCGGCTATGTAAAAAAACAAAATAGCAGAATTTGGGAAATGAAAAACCCACACGTTGTCGTACAGAAGTCAATGCATCCAGCTCAAGTTACCGAGTGGTGCCGATTTTGGAGTGGTGACAGTCACTGTCAATGATTGACTTTTGATAGTAATTGGAAGATGTCGATCTCGATAAGCTACCATACTTTTGTGACCAACATCACAACAACCGTGTCATTAGTCATTTTGGAGATGTCCATTGGTCTGCTCGATAATGACTTTATGGCGACAATCCCCAAACAATTGATTACTTCAAGCAGAACATTAGCGTCGGAATTACCGAAATTGACCAGGCAGGCAACAGTAGAAAATTGAAAATTGATGTTCCATGATGGCCTACAGCGGAGCGAGCGGCGGCCGAGACTTGAATGAAATCCTATTTTAGGCTTAAGTGGAAGAATGACTCTATCAAATTTGTTGAAAAAAAATCGGAGCCACCTCATAAAAAATTTGAAAATTATATTGACAAGTATTTAAGAGTACTGAAACATCTTAATTCCAAACTGGTAACCACAGAAGGAGATTGATATATTGTAAGATAATAACGTGGTGCGTGGTGTTCATAGTATGGAGATGAGGGTAACACTAATGCCATCTATTGTTCCGATTTTGAACCACTGGTCGGTAATGGCGCTGTCAATATTAGCGCCATAAGTTTATTGACAGTCGTTTAGTCTTAACCTTCCGCTGAATAAATATGGATTACTTCTTAGCGGAACAGCGCTTTGAAATACTGTAAACTTTTTTTTGAATGTGGGTCTTTCATGGCTAAAATATTAAGAAAATTATTTACAAAATTTGAAAGGAATGAAGTACCCACCGAGCAGGCAATAAGGAAATTGGTGGATAAGGATTGACCCTATACAAAATTTGAATAAATGAGAACTGAATACTATATTGACAAATATTTCATTATTTTTTTTACAGATTCCGACGGAAGTACTATCACAAAACTGTACTAGGGGCTCTTCTATTGCTGATAATCATTTTAATAATAGTCATCATAGTTATAAGTCTAAATCGTAAGTATCAATATCTCTCTCTCTCTCTCTCTCCTATAAAGTAATCAGCTAGGAATTTTGTAATAAATTTAATGAAATTTCTTTCTTCATCTTTCAAATTCTCTCTTTATATATAGTTAAGAAATCTAGTACAATATGCCATAGTAAGGAGTGTCTCCGCACAGCGGCTAGCCTCATTTATTCTATGGACGAAGAGACTGATCCCTGTGAGGACTTTTATCAATTCACTTGTGGCCATTGGGCCAATGAACATCCTCGTTTGGATTCGGCGACATCGAATGATTGGTTTCGTGAACGTCAGGCGCATATCATGCGTCAAGTTCGTGAATTTCTTAAAACGAATCTCACCGATAATGAACCGGAAGCAGTGGGCAAAGCAAAAATTATGTATAAATCATGTGTGAATACAACACAATTGGATGAACGTGACTTGGAGCCATTGATTAGTTATTTTCGGAAATTCGGGCTACCGGTTTTGCCAAGTGCCTTGAATATGAGTCTGTCAAGCGATTCTAAATATGCAACGACGACGACGACGACAGCAAATGAAGATCAATTCGAATGGTTAAAGAGCGTCGTACTTATAAAACAATATTTAAGTTTGGATTTGCTATTTGGTTTCGATATATTTCCAGATCCTTTAAATCGAACTTTAAATCGTATAGCTTTCGGAACACCGGAAACAGATTCAGCTTTGCCTTTGTGCGTGGTTTGTCATTGTGATAAAGAATTGTAGTTGAGGCAACTTATGGGATTAGTTTTTTTTTTTTTTTTTTTTTCCTTTTTCAATTTACAGCAATAATGATGATTCTCATAAATTAATGAGACGCATACGCAAGCGAACCATTTTCAATCAGAACAATGATGATGATGAAGATGGTGATGACACCGGCGATAGTCATGAATCGGAGGAAGAGGAAGCTGCTAAGCATACAACAAGTGGCATGAATGCCTATGTGGCTTATATGCGTAAAGTTATAGAGGCTTATTTGGTTTATATTGAACACGATTTAGATCAAGAAGATACCACAGCCACCGGCACCACCAATGAGGGTATAGCAGAACTCATTAAGCATGGCATAAAGGTATCACGTCAAGTGTATAAGGTGAGAAGATCTCTTTCGAGTGACCCTGAGATTAACAAAGTTCTTAGCTAATACATTTACTATTATCTTCTAAATTTTAGTTGAAAGAATTGGCGGAGAACAGCACTAAACCTTCAAAGAATCCCATTGAAGATATTGTTTATATTTCTCTGCTTGATCTACAAAATCAAACGGATAAACTTATTGCACCGAAAACTATGCCGATTTGGTCTGATTACTTACAGCTCATCATGAATGAGACAATTCATGCAAAGGAATTGCAAACAAAGGATTTACTTATCATCACCAGTAAGGCGGACATCATGTATTTGCAGAACATGATTGAGTACCTGCAGGATATTCCAATGGCTCACATTGAATCCTATCTATGGCTAAGTGTACTCGATGAATTGGTGCTGCATACAACCAGTGAAATGAGACTATTGCACTCCGAGTATTTGCGTCTCATTATCGGCACAGAGGGTAGCACACCACGTTCCCTCTATTGTGCTCATGGTGTCAATAGTTTAATGGGCATGGCTGTTAGTTATATCCTGGCCGATGATGAGTTTATAAAACAGAAATTACCACGAGTGGAACGCATGCTTAGTGATATACGGCGTTCCTTTGATAGCCTCGTTCATATGACTGCTTGGATGGATGCACCCACTAAGCAGAAGACAAAGCAAAAGTCTGCAGAGATGAAAAGTTTTATTGGCTTTCCGTCATGGCTTACAAATCATACGGCACTTAATGAGCACTACGCTGGTGTGGAGGTGAACGCAAGCACACATTTGGAGAACTTGGTGGGCATTCTGCGTTGGCAGATGTTGAACAAATTGAATGATCTCAATAAGCCAGAACCATTCGGTTGGGCTACGTCACCGTCGAATGTCAATGCATTTCATACATTTCAATCGAATGCGATTAGTGAGTTGTGGACTTCAGTGATGGTCTTTGGCTAATTGAATTTCCAATTGATTTCCTTTTTCTATTTTGCAGCCATTCCCATTGCCATTTTGCAGTATCCTTTCTATGATCTCGGCATGGAGTGAGTCAAGTCTTTTATTGATGTCTCAAGCACACATCCAATAGTTTTGCACTTGCTTATATTTCCTTCTACCATCAACCTAATACTCCTTCCTTTTATCCTTCAACCTATCAAACGAACCATTCACCCAATCTTTAATCCATTGATACTAATATGTCTTCCGCGATGTGTCAAGGGCGCTTAATTACGGTTCGATTGGCACTATTCTTGGTCACGAGTTGACACATGGCTTCGATGACAGCGGCCGCATGTTCGATAAGGATGGCAACATGGTTCAGTGGTGGTCTAATGAAACCATTAACGAGTATGTCAATCGCACTGAATGCTTCGTTGAGCAATACAGTCGCTATCATCTCTCGGATATTGATGAATATGTGAGTTGTAGCAAGGATTTTTGTTCATTTTTGTTCATTCGTTCGCCTTTCATTTTCCATTTTTCATTCATTCTGCAGATTGACGGTGAACTGACTTTAGGTGAAAATATTGCTGACAATGGTGGAATGCGCGAAGCCTTCTATGCCTATAAACTTTATGTCAAGGATATGGGACGTGAGCGTAGTACACTGCCTGGCCTCGAGCGATATACACATGAACAACTTTTCTTCATTTCGTTTGGTAATTTGTGGTGTGAAACTTATACGCCAGCAGCCTCACAATATGCACTCGAGGATTCACATTGTCCGGGCAAGATACGCCTGAAGGGTGTCCTAGAGAATTCCGAAGAATTTGCTCGAACATTTAAATGTCCACGTGGCTCAGGCATGAATCCCAAGGAGCCTAAATGTCGCATTTGGTAAGGACAAAGAAAACTTTTTGATGCGACAATCAAATAAGGGAAAATTTGAAAAATTTATTTTACTTAATCAAAACCAAAGAAAGAACAGTTTAAAGTGATTTTTTTTTGATATAATGGAAAATATAGAGATTTTTCTCTTCTGTTTATTAAGTAAAAACCTATTGTATAAGAACTTTTGCTGTGCTCAATTATAAAGTATTGTATTTTCAATGCACTGAAACTTTTTTAGTAAAAACTTTTAAGATTAAACAACAAACAAAAAAAAAAAATCATTATTTTCATTTGAAGAAGTTACGAAATTATGAAAAATCAGAATGATGATTAAGGAATCTACAAAATTTTATAAATAAAAATAATAATAAAAATAAATTAAATAATATTTTATGAATCAAAGAATCACCATGGCTGATTCCATAGCCAATTATTTCTATTATTATGGAAAATCTATTGTACAAAACTAGATAAGATCAAAGATCTTATTGAAAAGATAATAACAATGGAACAAGAAAATCATTTGAAAAATTGTTCCAAAATTTTGAAGGATGGCAATGAATTAAATACTTTTCCATTTCGAAAATGTAATTCATAAGATGGGACGAGAAATTTTTTTTGATACAATATTCTGGTTATATAATTTTCATGATAAAGAATATCATTTTAAATATTATAATGCATTATGATGATAATGAAGACAAACAAGAAAACTCTTCTTGATCTTATGAAAAGTAAGTAGAAATACCCATTAGAGGTAATTCATTATATAAAGATCTATTATTATTATTTTATTTCGTTAAGAAGGCTACTCGTATTATGATATCAAACGAATGTTTAGACTTTTTGAAAGGCAAAAGAAATTTATTGTAATATTGATCCTAATATTGAAGAACCCAATTAAATAATAGTACAAATGTTGGAGGCTTTGCGTTATCTCCATATATATGATTCCATGGTACAAACAACCAACACGAATGAGGATGCATCTTCATAATAGAATCAAATTAAGGGTCTGCAAATTATTCAGTAGATTTAAAAATGACGAGAGAAATTAAACTATCTTCTAGTATTAATAATATTGGTCGAAAATTTTTAGGAAATATATACTTTCGTTTCAATTCTTTATCTCTATTATTAAAATAATTTGTCCAATCAAAAAGGTAATAATAATTGAATGAATTGAAGAAAACCAATCAAAAAGGTAATAATAATTGAATGAATAGAAGGAAACAAAATTACGGCTATGAGGAAAAGTGGTGCATGTTAATCGTCTGGCCAAATACATTGGAAACCGTGACACTGATCTCGTTCAGGAGCCAAACAGGAGTCGAACGATATGATATTTCGTAGTGATTGATATGGTAAATGAAGTGGCAGCGTATTTCTGCCAGATTGTTTTCCCACTGGTTAGAGAGTGGGACTGGCAACCCGAAGGCGTGGGACTGGAGTCCTGCACTGGGAATACTTTTTTTTAATTTTTATATTGTAAATGATTGTTTTTTTTTTAGTATATTGGAGCAATTTAAGCAATGACGATTAAAATGTCTGCGTAGCGTAGTGGTTGGAGAATAGGACTGGCAAACCGAGGGCGTGGGGTTCGAGTCCTGCACTGGGATTTTTTATTATACTCTTCAGCTCTCTAGCTCAAAAACTGAGGGACTAGTTTGCATACATAATGACAGATAGACGGACATGGCTTAATCAATTCATCCCGTCGAGCAGTTGAAGAACAAGGGGAAGACGAGATTGTAAAGCAAAATGGGACATTTAACTAGATTGATTCACTTCCCAAAGTGCATATGATATCGTATGTCAGTTATCTGGTGCTGCACAAATTATCATTTACCTCTTAGATTATGTAAATAAATAGATCATTTCTTACTATATTCAATAGATTATTGTTAATATCAGGAACAACAGACTCAAATGAGAAACACTTTTATAGTTTATAAACATTGCTAAACTGAACAAACTGAAAGGTAAACTTAAAATTAAAATTATTTCTTAGACCCAACTTACATGTATTGTACTATCTTTTGATCAAGTCATGTGAAGCACGGTGTGATAGTGAATTTTATTAACACTGGGGAATTAAATGTTAATTTGTTAATGTTAAAAATGCGTTTAAAGCAATAGGCAACTTGACAACGTTCGCCAATTGACTAACAAGATTGCCAGAATGATAGGCAAAAATACTCTGCATTCACAGATGTCCTATCAAAATGTCACTGTAGTCACAAAACATGTTCTTGCCAATCTACTAACTACAGAGACTGACAAGTTTTCACACAATTGGGCAATGCGCTGATTCACAATATGAATGCCACGGCTTTGACCAATGCCGGCGATCAAAGAGCCAAAGAAAAGTATATATATTATTTTGTTGGTCAATATGGAGTTGTGAGACAGGTGAAGCCTTTTACAAAGGATTAAAAGGTTGTCACCTTTTTAAAAGGTTGTATTTTCTTAAAAAAATTATATGAAAATGTAGGAAAAATATAACAAATATATATATATATATATAAACAAATATAAAATATAATTTAAAAATAAAATAAAAATTAATAGCAAAACACAAATTCACTTCAAATTGATGCGTTGTTCATCAGCAAGTTAATAATGTCAACAAATACTAAATATTGCAGAAAATACCCAATGAAAATAAACACCAAAAACCATAGTAAAAAAAAAAAATTTAGTAGTGTGCCTTACCTTCATATGCACGATGTGGAAGTGAAACTTCTTTAGAGAAGGGAGGTAAATCCAAAAATTAGAAAATTAAATGTGACGAAAATCAAAATGTGCGATGATGCTTTAGAGACGCACAAAATAATGCGCATTGTTTCATTTTCATATTTTTTGGATTTACTCCCCTTCGCAAAGGAATTTTCACTTCAAAAATAAAAAAAAAAAAAATATAAATAAAAAATATTCCGAGAGCAGGACTCAAACCCCACGCCCTTGGTTTGCAAGTCCTAATCTGTAACCACTACGCCACGGAGACATTTCAATTGTATTTGCCTAAATAGCTCCAATATAATAATAACATAGTCAAATTTTGATTTTCGTCACATTTCATTTTTTATTTTTTGGATTTACTCCCTTCAAGAAGTGGCACTTCAAAAAGAAGAAGGAACCATCTCATTATTTGCCAGTCACAGTCATTCTTGCTGTTTATAGCAGATATCAAAGTTCACACTAAAGTGGCATCATTTTGCCAGTAACAAATACCGATCGTGCCACTTGCTGTCACCCACTGGACTGGCAATTGTTCACACTATAATAATCACAATTTTGTCAATTGGCTTAAATGCACCTTAAAGAATCACCAAACATCAAAGTAAAAAACCAAATTCCATATTTTATATTTATATGGATCAATCTCTATTTTCTATTTTTTTTTATACATTTATTTATTGCAACATTATTCTCATATTATTTATTATATAACACACACATACATATACAAACACAACACATAAACATACACATACACATATAATATGGTACACTGTATATTATAGTAAATATTTCTGTATAATTGAGAGATAATCTAGAGAAATGCTCTAACTTGGAAAAAAATTTAGACATATTTTTAATGACTTTCGATTTGTCTTAGTATACATTTAATTTTATAATAATTTGTGTATGGAAATGGAATTAAAATTTATTTACAGAAGAATGTTTCAGATGCCTTCGTAGATAGGAGGAACATCAATTAATTATACTTTTTTATTTTGTCAATACACACATATTTTTGATAAATTTTTATGGTTTTTTTTTTTAGTTTCTACAAAAACCTTTGTGCCATGTTGTTGCCATTGGGTTCGTGCCTATGGTGCTGGAGCTACCGCAATACCGTGGTTTCCGCACATGAAAATTGACTCTGTAGATTTTATTTTAATGA
Source organism: Amiota minor (assembly GCA_037043295.1). Classification (NCBI taxonomy): domain Eukaryota; kingdom Metazoa; phylum Arthropoda; class Insecta; order Diptera; family Drosophilidae; genus Amiota; species Amiota minor. The sequence goes on along the minus strand of JBAMAW010000081.1, from coordinate 7,021,562 downwards.
ATCAAATGTGTGTTGTGGAGCGAAATAAAGTAAAAGAGAGAGAGAGAGAGAGAGAGAAAAGTAAAAAGAAAAAAGGTAAAATTGTAGTGTGAGTTTAAAATTAATTAGGCTAAATGTCAGTCATGTCGTGTGGATTCACAACATTCATTGTATAGATTGGGATGAGTTGGGGATCGGAGGACTATTCAAATTACATACCGCTTGCATAGAATTCGCTCGCAGCTTTCGCCTTGTGCTGATGTATGTCGTGCAGGTGTTCACACGTTGCAGGTGGAATGCATCGTCCGTTCCTAGGTACAGTAAAAGTTCGCATGTGTGGTTGTTTCGGTTAATAAATGACAAAAGTTTTAAGAGAAAAAGTAGTAATTAGTTTCCGTTTTGCAAACAGCAAAAAAGAACAAAATCAAATTATGCAAATTGTCATTCATACGGAAATCCAAATGCTACATGCAAAACACAAACACAAACACAAAACATATCGCATGCGATTAAATGTCAAAAGTTTAAAGAAAAATGTTTAATTAGTTTCGTGTTTACAACAGAAAACTTAAAACGATATTCACTGGACAAACCAAAAATAAAAAACATCACAAAACACAAAAAATATAGCATGCGATAAAAAAGTCACTCACATTGTCAATAAAAACGTTTGCTTACTTTTAGGGTGTGTGAGATTTCTTTTTTTTTTGTTTTCTTTTAACATATTTTGTTGCATGCTATTTTTGAATTTAATTTGCTAATTTTATCTTTAAAAACTATTTTATTCGAATGGACATTCACATTATAACTTTGTTTAATTAAAATGTAAAAATTTGAAAAATTGTAAATTAATTAATTAATAAACATAAAGCAGTAGAAATGAAAATATGATGTAACAAATACTAAGGAGAATGGAGGCACCTAATTCGTATTTTAGGTTTCCTTACAAGACCTCCACCACCAGTTTCACGTTTGAATTTGAAGGTCATCTCACCGGTTGCTTCATAGCTGCGTTCGCCGCGGCTGCGCAAATAGGCACGCAAACAACAGCAGCGTCGCAAGCCCGGCACACGATAAATTATCTGTAGGAAACCGCCACGAAATCGAGCATTCATATAGCAATAGATAATCGGATTATAGCAGCTGTGCGACATCGCAAGCCAATGGAATGCAAACCAAATATATGGTAATGATAGCCATTTTGTGAATTCCTCATCGTTCAAGAGCAGCTATTTGTTATTATTGTTGTTGTTGTTGTTGGTGTTGGTGTTCGTAAAAGAATAGAAAACAACAAGAAGAAAAAGAGAATTCAAGAAAATATATTGTAACATATATTGTAATAATATAAGAATATTTTATTTTTTTGTATCCTAAGATGGGTGGAAGAAGAGAGAATTGCCGTGCTGAATTACAATAAAATTATGCACATAAAACATGTGTACGATGCTGATAATGATGATGATGATGATGATGGGTGGTTAAAGAGAGAAATGGTAGCAAAATATGCCATAAAATAAGAAGTGAAAGCAACAAATAAACGGAAGTATAACAATAAAATACTAAAGCCTTAAGAATTGAATATTGAAAAACGAACTAAAGTGAAGTGGTTGTTTGGAAGAGAACAATATTAAGGATTAAAGATGACAAGTAATGTAATCTTGTTATAAGAAATTAATTTTCACAGACTCAATGAATTATAAGTTGTAAAAGATTATATTAAAGTAAACATGGACAAACAATAAATACTTCAAATAAACAATTTTGGGAATTAAAAAGATAAGCAATTCAATCAAATCTAAGAAACAAAGTGAATTCAAAAGAAAATCCCCATTAATGAATGAAATGATCAAAACTAATGTGATGAAATAAGAAAGCATTGAACTGATGAAAAGTAAACACAAATTTAAGAATTAAAGTGATAAGATGAGGAGTAAAGAATTAAGAAATTAATTTTTTTGGAAATTTAAAAAATGGGCCAAATGCGAGTCAGACTCGTACAAGGAGGGTTCCGTACCAGATTGGGGTTTGTATGGGAGGTACTCCCCTTAGTGGTCCGAATTGACTGATTCGAACAAATGCACCGCACCTATATCAGAAACTTATAGTGCCTTAATTTCAGTTCAATAGTCCAAAAAACAAAAAAGTTTTTCTAATAAGAACCTGAATGATGAGTTTGTATGGGAGGTACCCCACCTAGTTGGCCGATTTGGATGATTTCAACAGATGTGTAGCGCCTATATTAATAACTTATAGTGTCTAAATTTCAATTCGATACAACAAAAAACAAAAAACTTTTTCTAATAAGAACCTGAATTTTAATGATGGGTTTGTATAGGAGGTACCCTCCCTGGTAATCCGATCAAAAAGAAATTTCGTCAATATAAGTTTCTAATGTAATGACATCAACCATCTAAATTTCAAGTTCGTGGGATTACTGGATCGTATAGCTGCCATACAAACCAAAATATTTCTTGTATGGGGACCCCTTTAAGTTTTTGAAAATATTTTTAGGTTAGTATTTATTGTTGATGCCCGGGTAGAACTACACATTCTATGAAAATTTCAACTCTCTAGCTATTGCGGTTCATGAGATATGAACCGAGGACGAACGGACAACGAAGTCTCTGAATAGGGTTCCTTTTTGGTACCCGTTGGGTCCGGAACCCTAAAAAACAAGTAAACAGAAATGAAGAACTGCAAAGGAATAAAGTAAAAAGCAACCAATGCCAACAATAAGTCAAATAATGAAATGATGAAGGACAAAGAGTAATGAAATAAGGAAACTGACATAAAGTAATGATGTTTGAAAGCAGTAAAGTGATGAAAAGTGAAACATTTTGAAAAATAAATATTGTAAATAAGAACAAAAATATTGAGATATTAATTTCCATGGAATCAAGTTATGAGACGGCATAATATTTCATAAAATCATCTAAAGAAGTGGAGAAAAATACTTCAATGTGTGGTGATGTAGTGAAGAAAATTTTTCATTGAAAAGAGAAGAGATAAGCGATGATGAGAAGTAAACATTATTTTTGGAATAAACAGGTAAGAAATTAATTATTAAGGAATTAAATTCCATGAAATCAAATAATGAAATATAAAATTTTCAGGAATTGAGTAAAAAAAGAAAATGATAAGTTTAAAAGTGAAGAAGAGATCCATCTATATTTAGTTTAATGATGAAAGTTGGATAGTTGAGGTCATGAGCCTTAAACAATTTTTAGGAATAAACAGAAAAGAAATTACTTTTCAAGGAATCACATTATTGTATTGATAAAAGGTGTAAAGTTGAGGAGTCTCTAAAGAAAGTGATAGAAAGTAAACAGTTTTGAAGATGAAAGAAATGAGAAGTAAATAACTAAATTCCCTGAAACCAAATGATGTGGAAGGAAATTTGAAACAATCAGGTTATACATAAGTTAAAAAGTAAAGAAGAATTCACTGATAAATCTTAAAATGATGAAATGATGAAGCAAACATTTTTGACATAAAAATGCAGTGAGGTGATAAGAAACGAATAACGTGTAGAAATGAAAAAGGAGATAGAAGTGAAGGTTTGTAATATGAAAAGAGGAAAACCATTTAAAATATATTAAAAGAAAAGAAATCATGAGTTGTGAAGAAGAAATCACTAATAATCAGTGAAGTGATAAAAGGTAAAGTTGAAATTCAGAAGTGGTAAAACAAAAGGCAGTGAACTGATGAATATTGAACCTTTTATGGAATAAAGAGATGAAAAGTGAAGTATGAAAGTTATGACGAATGTCATTTGAAAGAATTTATTCAAAAATAGTTACAAGATAAATATGAAGAACAAATTTTAAAAATATTTTGTAAAAGAGAAGTCTTGAGTTGCAAAATAATAAGAAAAGTTCGGGAAAGGTAAAATAAAAATGACTTCTGTTGAAAAAAGAAAGCAATAAAGTAATGGAAAATGAAATTCCTGGGGGAATAAAGAGAAGATTTGAGAAGTGAAGTATTGAAGTAGTATTAATTTCTATGAAATTAAACAAGGAGAAATAACATTGTTAAGAATCAAATGTAAAGAACAGATAAGTTTCGAGAGATTGAAGTAAAAAGAAAAATCACTTCGAAGTGAAATGAAGAAAGGTGAGAAAATGTTTACGAACAATAAGAAATAATATGAAAGCATTAAAGTAATGAAAAGTGAACAATGGAATGAAGAAATTAAAAGTATTGATGGACAAAGTTCAATGGAATCAAAAGATGGATGTGGAATGAAGTTTTAAAGAAATCTGTTAAAACAAAGTTTTATAAATGTTTTAGTAAAAAAAAAAAAAAAAAACGAATAATGCGAAGAAGAAATCTCCATAAATGAGTGAAATTCATTATATCACATCACTTCATGTGAGGAAATTAAGAAATATTAGCAGATATGAATAGAATATTGCGATTTTGTTGATTTTTTAGAAAGAAAATTGTAGATTTTATATTCTTTTATACTAAAAGGTTGGTGGAAAGACACTTTAGAGGGTTGAACAAGTTTCTTTATTTCAACACATATTTGTCCATTGTTTTGAGTAAAAAAAAAAAAAAAACAGGTGCAATACTTTTTTGCAGTCATCTAGGGAATTCATTATTGCACCAAGAAACTAAATAAATGATAATCAGAAGGTGCTAGGTCCAGACTATATGCTGGGTGTATAAACATTTCCAAAGCCAAGTTCCCTCAATTTTTTCCGGGTCATAATGGAAGTGTGTAGTGAAAGTTTGTGCATTTTCTTTTTTTTGACCATTTGTGTCCATTTTTCCATCAGCTCTTCATTTAATCTTGTTAATTGTTGACAATAGAATTCTGAATTTATCGTTTGCTCAAGTGGAAGCAGCTCATAATGCATAGGTCCTATCAAATGCATTGTCATGCATAATATTGGGACTATGCATTAATTTTAAAGGTTGCACACAGATGGCGTTATTTACAACAGTATCGCATCTGGCAATACTGTAACTATATTCATGTCAAAGCCTCATCATTAGGCTTTGTTTACCAGTATCTGTCATTTCGCTGAAGTGTACACAACATAGTTTTTTTGTGCTCCGAGTATGTCAACTTTCGTGCCGTCAAAACGCAATTTGCGGGAAGCCTTGCTTTTTTGTTTCAATTTGAAGAAAAATACCACCCAAGCCCGTCAATTGCTGTTGGATGCCTACCCGAACCATACTCCATCGATTTCAACCTGTGAGTACTGGTTTCGACGCTTCAAAAGTGGTGTTTTTGATACCGAGGACAAGGAGCGACCTGGCCAGCCCAAAAGGTTCGAAGACGCAGAATTGGAGGCATTGCTGGACCAAGACCCGTGCCAAACGCAAGAAGAGCTCGCCGAAACGTTGGACGTTGACCAAGCAACCATTTCCAGACGTCTCAAAGCGATGGGAATGATCCAAAAGCAAGGTAATTGGGTGCCATACGAGTTGAAGCCGAGAGACGTCGAACGCCGATTTTTCACGTGCGAATTGCTGCTTGAACGACTTGGCCGGAAGGGTTTTTTGCATCGTATTGTGACTGGCGGCGAAAAGTGGATCCATTACGATAACCCAAAGCGTAAAAAAACATATGTCAAGCCCGGCCAACCGACGCCATCGACGTCCAAGCCAAATATTCATGGTTCGAAGCTCATGCTCTGTATTTGGTGGGATCAGAAGGGTGTGGTGTACTATGAGCTGCTCCAACCCAACGAAACCATCTCTGGGGAAGTCTACCGACGTCAATTGATGCGTTTGAGCCGAGCATTGCTTGAAAAACGGTCGGAAACGGTCGAAAGAGACGACAAGGTTATTTTGCAGCATGACAACGCTCGGCCGCATGTTGCACAGGTCGTCAAAACATACCTTGGAACGCTCAACTGGGAAGTGCTACCCCACCCGCCGTACAGCCCAGACATTGCTCCTTCGGATTACCACTTGTTCCGGGAGATGCAGCGTAAGCTGGCTGGACACCGCTTCTCTTCATATGAAGAGACCAAAAAATGGATCGATTCATTCATAGCCGCCCAGAAGCCGGAATTTTGGAGAAACGGAATCCGGAAATTGAAAGAAAGATGGGAAAAGGTTGTGGCTAGCGACGGACAGTACTTTGAATGATGTATCAATCCATTTTGAAATCGAAATAAAGCCCCATTTTTGGTGAAAAAACCTTTAAAATTAATGCATAGTCCTACATACTGGTTTTCCCTGTTTTCAGCCAAAAAGGGAAGCAGGCTACTTTCAAGCACATTTATGTAGTCTGCGCTGTTCATTTTTGAGCTTGTAAATTTCAATTCGAGAGTATCACATTTAGTGAATGCGCCCCAGACCATTACTGACCCGCCACCAAAGTTTCTCTTAGAGAAAACAAGGGGTTCCTTTCTCAGATCGCGCCAATAATAGCCTGGTCTATCGAGATTGAATTGTTTCTCAGCGGAAAAAAGTATTTAAAGAAATCTATTTAAGATCAATGCGAAAGTTGTTGAGAGTAAAATTGTCTTACTAAGTCCCAGCATGGGGCCAAGTTAATTTCCTCGAAACGGGGAGTCGTGCTTCTTTGTGGCGCTTCTTTAGTGTGGGCACCTTCTTAAACACGGCTCTGACAATGTCCTCTGATGAATTTAATGTTCGCCAAATAGTCATAAGAGACACATTTTTCTACTGCAAGAAGCAGCAAGTTGGGAGCACGACACTGTGGAATTGCTCGCTTTATTTATTATAGACCAATTTGAATAAGCCTTAATTTAGCCCTTTTCTTCTACCGTTAAACGCTTCTTAGTGGCATATTAATGAAAATCGATTTAAAGCACGTTTTCTGCTACTTAAACTTAAAAATTCAATTGATTCTTTCACTTTCAATGCTCCTTTGAATAAGTGTCTTATAATTCTGATAAGGCTGCTGCTACGCAAAAATGCGAACATTCCAACTAAAACTAACGGTTCTTTTCCCATGCTGTCCTAAAAATAGAAATTGTACTGTTTTTTTGCGGCTTATTCTTTGTTTACTTTATTCCTTTTTTTAATTATTTACAAAATATAAACTACATAGATTTGGCGACGGTTGGAAGTAAAATTTTTAAAGTGTCTTATAATTGTGATAAGCGTCGTCTTTGCGGCGGTTTGGGCAGCCGCACCTTGTTTGGCCTCATGACTATCCTGACCTTTTTTGCACATTATTGTTATATGTTACTCATTTTTCATTACCATTACTCATTTTTAACAGAAAAGGTTCCAAATCATTTGGTTTCAATAACATTTCTCTATTGGAATTCAAATATTTGATCCACTATTTCGATGCAAGGACCATTACCTCGAGGCGCGTCTTTGATATCGAAAATTACAGAACAAAATTACGTAAACCATTCTCCAGTTGAACATTTATATAGACTACCTTCTTTATAAATTATATGTTTTGAATGAGCCATCGCGGTAAAATACCCTTTATTTGAAAAAAGAATTTTCTTTGATTCGGCGCCTATTTTCTTAAAGCAAAAAGAGTTGTTTTAATTATCACTTGTTCACACCCAGAATGATTTTAATAGGATTTCCTTCTTTTCTTTCCAAGATAGGATTAATACTCGCAAAGATTTTCTATTTTCCACCAACCAAAATATTAAATAGTTTTTCTTTCTTTGCAACTTTTAGATTCTTTAAATTCAATTTGAGTTTTCTAAGACTTTTATACCTTAATCTTATAAATCGTACTATATTTTGTGTATTTTTGATTAATATATATAGATTTTTTTTTTTTACATACCTGAAGAATATTAAAGGGTAACCAACAGATGGTGAATACAATGACAACAGTCAGCATCATTTTGATCATCTGTAAAACAAATGAAATGGAAGAAAATTTATTAAATATTATTAATTGTGGTCTTTTAAAACCATAAATATGCTTCCGCATATGTATCTTTATACATTGTATAGTACAGACACTTGACACAGGATGTGTATATTTCTTAACTTCCTTCTCTGTCTTTCTTTCTTTCTTATTCTTTTAAATGTCTTTACTATGTAAAATGCTTTTGATGCTTAGGCGAAATTTACGAGCAAACGCAGCCGACACATGTGTATTTCTTTCTTTTCATCTATTTGTTGGATTGTTGGTTTGTTTGTGTATCTTTTAACATATGAGATATGAGACAGGAAAATGGAAAATATGAACAAGAAATGGCAAAAGAATCACCAAATGGTAAAAAATAGGATGAAATGGTTTCTATACTCTGTTGTGTGATGTTTATCTGTGACTTAAAAATGGTTGCTTCCAGTTTTGTGTTCTGTGTGTCTTTAGTCATTCTTTACTGCAGTCCAAACGGGTCATAAAATGTTAATTCAAGTTCCGTTCGTCGGGTCCGGAAATCATAAAAAAAAGAAAGAAAGAATGTGAAAAACTTTCCTTAGGCTAGTAAATCACTTTATTAAAGCACAAACTCATTTAGAAGAGATAGAAAGATATACAAATGATATAAAAGTACATACATATCTCTACTCCTTGCAGTAGACAACAAAATGGCAGTTAAGAGTTAAATCAGGTTAGTAAATTTGCTTTGTTTTTTTTTCTTCATTTTATAGCCACTTGCTGGTGATTTCTTATGCCTTTCCTGAGGTCGCGGTGGCCGAAAGAAGTTTGTGGTTGAGATGAAACTGAATATGATGGATTTATGTGCATGCATGTGGGAGATAAACTCAAAGACTTTTATTGTATTAAGCTATGCGCATAAATTCGGTGTTTTCTTTTCTGAATTAGACAACAAATTTAATACAATATACACACAGAATATTCATAGAGCTTGACTAGGATTTGATCTAAGTATCTACGTTTTCCTTGAGTTAATTAGGCATAGCGTAGCATTAAATCAAAATGAACCATAGAGAAAATTAAGAATTTTTATTCTACAAACACAAACACATAAAGGAAGTCACGCAAATTATGCAAGGATGAAAGGGTTTTTTAATAAGCCAACGCAGCTTATTTGCCTCAAAGCCATGGAATCAAAAGTCTTAAAGCATTAAACATAAAACTTGTCTATGCAACCATATTAAAAGAAATAAACAAGAAAATAAAGTAGGATATATGGAAAGGAAAGGACTAAAAGAGATGAAAGGATATAAAGACATTGTTTAATCGAAGTCAACCAAATCACTGATAAGTAAAAGACAAATTCACAGCATCACATCACATCACATCAAATATTAAATGCACATTAAGTGAAGCTTAAAAAAAAAATCTTATTAGCTTCAATAGCTTAACCTTTTTATACCTTACACTTTTTAGTATAAAAATAGGCATTAAGATTTTTCCTTGATGTTTATAATGCATGGAATATACAATAGTTTATCAGAGATCCCATAGAGTCTAGACTAAGGTATCTTGTCTGTTGCTAAGCTTTGTTTGATTTTAGTATTTGAGATATCAAATTGGGATTTCTAGAAACTTAGTAATATATGTATATCGGAACCTGAGTTCTCTGATTACTGGAAGAGGTTGTACCATTACAAGAAACGTATGGGCTTGTATGGGAGCTGCACAATCCAGTTGACTTAGGGTCTTGAAATTTATAAGGTTGATGGAAATGGCTTAAAAACTTATAATGTCGAAATTTCAGTTTGATCGGATTACAAGGGGGAGTACCTCCCATGCAAACCTCCCTTGAAGTGTAGGTTCTTCTTTGAACTGAAATTTAGACAGTTTAAGTTTTTTTTATTAACATCAAAATTATGACATTAAATTGGAAGTGAAAATTGTAGAATAAAACTAGAAAGAAGGTTATCTTCGACTATGCCAAAGATGAAACACTCTTCAAGGGACGCAGTGAATGTTTCATTGTAGTATTCAAATAGGTGGTTTGTATGAGAAGTACCCCCCCTAGTGGTCCGATTCGGCTGGTTCTGAGAAATGGCCTGGGCCTATCTTGGAAACTGATATTGTCTGTTGATTTGCAATCCTGCAATTCCTGCACATTTGTACCATATGCTCAAGCATTTGAAACGCAATAGTAAGGACAAGGATGGCAAGTTCTGTCTTATTTTGATGGAATCGAGAATTAATCGTTTGGCAATCTACTCCAAGAAAAAGAGCGTTTGGGAAATATGAATCCAGCACAGCATCCACTTTGGTTACTAAAATGTTAATATATTGACACCGTTTTTCTTATTTTTTTTATATATAAAATTATATAACAAAACCGAGAAACCGAGCCTCTTATTTCATCTTAATTTTTAATACACATTTACACTAACATTTTACTATAATCCATCATCCAAATGATTCTTCATGACTTTAACTTAATTTCATAGAAAATTTTAACAAAAGTAAACCCTTAAAAAATTTGTAAAACAAAAAAAAAAAAAAAAAAAAAATTATAATAAATTATTGAACAAAAATCTCTTGAAGGAAATTAGTTTTATTTTTCTAAAAATAATATCCGTCAAAATGTATTATACTCAATGTCAGAAGATACATCCTTATGAACATGGGTCACACATAAGAAAATGCTCAGATAATCATAAGAAGATACTTAAATCACCATAAGAATATACCTACTACATACTTGAATAGAAGATAAGAAGATACAAATTGTTTAAGCTTGGTATGCTTTGCACGTTCAATAGAATACAACAAATTATTGGGCTATAAATCAAGCATTACTTTTTGGTCAAAATGAATACTAAAAGAACCCAAGTATGAAGTATGATGATGATGGTTGGCGATGAGAAACATGACTTCATTGAATATTTTAGTTAAACTCTTTGAAGAAACCATAAATTTTATTTCATTCTATTTTCAGATTGACCCTTGTTAGTAAGAGTATGTAAAGTTTTTCCAGTTTTACTTAAATATGAACACTTTGAAATGTCAAACTTTTATTGACCTTAAATGGTTTTTGAAGAGATTTTGCTTTTCATTTTCTATAACCAAAAAAATCAATATTCATCCTTTAAGTCTTATTTATTATATTTAGTAGTTGCAAATCAACATTTGTCAATGTCCTTTGCTTCATATTTCATTTCATTTCACTTCACTTTAAATATAAATAAATATATAAACAAAAAAACCTACACCGAGACACAGATTCATATTCATTAAGAAGTCTCTTAATGATGATGATGAATGATAGAATTCTATTCAATTTACATTTAAATAAATGTAATTTGTCAGATTTCCATTTGCATTTCAAACTCACTTTGACAAACAAAATTTTGTACTATAGAAGTAAGTGACATGTATCCTTTTTATGGCCTCTCTGACTTTAGTTCTTTGTGGTTTGTGGATCATTCAACGGAATCCAAATCCAGTTCAGTAAATACATAAGCAAAATGCATTGAATTGAATCGAATTCAAATGCCAATTGTCATTTTATATTTACAATGTTAACATCTGATGATGACCATGCATGATAATGATATAAAAATGATCATTATCAACGTTGATATCAATAGAGTCAGAGAGAGATAGATAAATAGAAAAGATACAAATGCCAATATTTGTCATTACGATTTTACAATATATTGTAACAACGCAACAATTTGCATATGTTCAAATGCTACAATATAAATGATAACATTGGCATATTTATGCTGAATTCATGTTTTCGACACCATCAACCAACAACCAACAACCATTTGGGAATGCGATATTCATACCAAAGTTACAAAAACTTACAGTCATGACGAAAATAATGGGTAAGTTGATAAGTATAGGTATGAACAATACATTCTTAATATGTTAGTAGACCAAAAGTTTGCTTTAGGGAAAATGATGAGAGAGTTTTATTACTAAGATCCCAGAATATGTCCATCTATTGGCTTTTGATAGAAGGTAATATAGGTGATGTGAGAAGATGATGTAAAAATTAATTTCATTCACCAAGTATAGCACAGTATATCCGCCTATTCGTCATTGATAGAAGTTATTTACTACCAGAAAGTTGAATTGAAAATCAATTTAAAATCTTGAAAAGAAGATTTGGATTTAAATAATAGTAATCAATTTCATTACTTTAGAGTAATTTGCTCGATTATACATTTATATGGATTATTTTTATAGTATTGTATATAGGAAAATCAATTGTAGAAACTGGAAAAAAAAGAACTTAACACATCGTAAAAATGAATTGAAATACAATAGTATTTTTTTTAAAATTTACTGTTAATAAAAATGGGTAATAATCTAAATGTTTAAAGCAACTTTGGGAAAGTTCTATACAAAGGGCTACTATTTTGGTAATTGGAAATTGTGTTTACAAATCATAAGAAGACTTCTTTGTACAGATGATCATTAATTTTAAATTTATGATATTAAACAGGGTTAGCAGCTTAATAATTCTAATGAATATTTTTAAATTATTATGATTTTATTAAATATTCTTAAAGTAAAAGGTTAAAATTAACGAAACATTTACCAACAAATTTTTAAAATCCTTAGATTAATCTTTAGTTTAGTGTGATTTCTAGAAGGCCAACCATTTCAATCTTTTGTTTCTAACACATGAAAAATATTAAACCGAAATCGTAAAGTAGTTTTATTTAAAAAATTATACAGTAAACTCTTCAACAGTTTGAAACTCCTTAAGATAGAATATTCGAAAATTAACAATTTCACTTTGAGGAACCAAAACCACAAACAAATTGAAAGCCACACTAAGTTCATAGATGTGGTGGGATTGTATGGATTATTAGATAGAATAGTCTCCTTGAAGTTAAATAAATGAAAATTAATGTAAAGTTCGAGAGGTCAAATGCCAATATATCATATGAAGCAAAACTGTCTTCTTTGAATGTTAAGATATTTTCAAGAATCGAATCAAAGCTCTTGTATATATAAATTGATATCAAATGATGTATCAAAAATTCTAGCAATTCAATGAATATTTATATTTTAATAAAAATTATGTAGTAAATCCGTGAGACATACCAGAATGATCCCAAACATTGACCTGCTAGACTTTATTCATCACACCTTCTGATTCAAAAGAAATCACCTTTTACCTGTTTTGAAGGTTGAAGGAAAAATTGATGTAAAAATACTTGTAATCATCTTAGCTATTAATCTAAATTTCGTTGAAGTTCTTTAAATTATGAACTCAAAGCGTAAAATGCTAGAAATCAGCCTGCGTTGACATGTGAAACTCTTGTGTGGGGCTCCACTTGGCATTTAAAATACTGTAAATGTTGAAATTAAAGTTTTTATCTGATGAAGTCATGATTTGTGGTACATGTGTTCTTAACACCACAAATTCATTAATGTGGTTCCACAATTTAATAATAATGTTGACGCACTATTTATTGTTTTTATTATATATTAATCGTAGATAATTGTGTTAAAGCACATGTTTTATTTTAGCGTCAGGATGAACAAACAATCGTCTCCTATAGCTTCGGTTCTACGACTCACTTCCTCGAGCGTTTAACGACGACTGCCTGCACGTTTACATGGTTTGAGCGTATAACGACGTCTGCCCTCTACTCGTTCTCTTTTAGTTCACCTCATTCTTTCCTAAATCACCTAGGAACCTCGCGGTACCCGCGGCATCTCAGCGGGGTTGCCACTTATCCCCACACTCTCCTAATCCAACATTAATTTATTTATACTTGTATAACAATGATAAAGGATAAAATCAAAAGATTTATATGAAAAAATGCAATATGACTTTCACCACATGTCTGCCAGATTCTTATGTTTATTCTATTCATAATTTAACTTAATCCTTCAGATTGAAATTAATTAAAAGAAAATATAACATTTAAAAAAAATTCTATTCCATTCCATTCATGAAAAAATGTTCTGTTACTATGCTTATTATATTCGCCATATCTGTATATACAGTGTATTGTATATGTATATCAATAAAAATTGTTATAAATGTATTCGGACATTTGTTGATATTTGTATTGATTTTTCTTTTGTTATTTTTCATTCATGATACTCGTAGTATTTTTCTGTGATTCTTGCAAAATCCTTGCATACTCGTATGCCAATACAATACATTGATATTCTTGTTAATGTAAATGTTGTTGTTGCATAAGTCAGTTTTGTCCTCTTGCATTGTACAATACCTTCTTCTATTTATTGACTGACTGTATGGCGACTGTCAATAGCCACTTGTGTTTTAGTTAGATTGGGTCATGTCGCTTTCGCTTAAAATGTATCTTCTAATGTTCTTATTTTATGTTTTGATATTGTTGATTTTTGTTTCATTCACATCCACATCCACATCAACATCCACATCAACATCAACATCATCATCTCCGTGTTATTATATTTTTTTCTTGTATCAAATTAAACTCTAAAAGCGAACATTGCCGCCGCCATCAATACAAACAAATACTTAACGACATCGTTAATTCTCTTGAACAACATAAAATGTTTATTATTGTTTTTGTTTCTTTGCAGCATCTTTGTGCTTCTTTTATCTAAAGTGAAGTAACCGAATGAATGAATAAAAGAAGTGCTTAAATAGATGGAATGAATGACGAGTAATGTAAGTAAAGATTGGAGTAGGAAGGGGAGGTTGGGGCTACCAACATTTTAAAGCAAACTGTACGCTTAATGCAATTTTTTATTTTATTACACTTAAGCGACATCAAAATGATACTCGTAGTATTGTCATCGTCTATCGATTGGAAGATCGACCGATATTCATTGTGACATGCAAAATTGCTCTCAAAGCGCAGATGTCATGAATGATTTTTTTGATATTGTTTTTGCTATTTTTACGGTTGTTAAAGCTATTTTTGTTGTCTGCCTGCTTCCCTTAGTTAAAAGGTAAATGGAAAATATAGAAACAAAATAAAAAAATAAAAAAATCTGTAAAATGTTGCAAGTTTTCAATAAAAGGGCTTGAACTCGAACGTGCAATGAACTCACTCAATTCTCAACAGTCGCTTTTATGGCTTTATGAGCGCCGACAACTTTGATGGTTTTCTATTTTATTTTTTTTTGTACTCAATACTTAGGTAGCTTTTACCTTAACCAAGCAGCTGAAAAGTGTTTAAACAGGAAGCGTTTTTAGCAGCACTTCAATGACATAAACTGGTGAATCACAGTAAGTTGTCTGTCTGTCTGTCTGTCTGTCTTAAGCAATCACATCACATCACATCGCATCGAATTGCATCGTAAGATGAAATAAAAATGATCAAATGAAATGAATGAACAATCTACTATGTTTGTACGTACGAGTATGTGAGTTTGATGAGTGTATCTTCAATATGTGATTGTTACTTATATTTGACCTATGAATGACTTTGCTACATGAAGAAAATGAGGATTTTCTTTATGAGTTTAATTGCAATTTATCGTTAGTCTTCGTGTGGCTTACTTAAATTTTTCCGTGTCTTTAAATAAATGAAATTGAAGACACTCGTATTCGCATTGACATCTGTTGAAGTTATACTCAAATCACCATAATATAGTAGTACGAAATCATAATAATGACATATTGACATAAACACAACTTTGGTTAAGGATTTCGCCTCCTTTTTAGAGTTTTGTAATTCACGAAATGCATAGAAAATATTGTACTAAACTCGTTTCTATACATCTAAAACTAAGTAGTGTTAACAGTCGCTAATCACTCAGAGCAAACTATGAAAAAAATAAATCATGCTCGCAAACCACTGCACAGTTCGTCTCTGCTTCGAGGTAACTAGGCTTTACCGACCACCTAGCTGATGGTGGATACTGTCCTGGGTCTCGTGAATGCAGTACGAGAAATAATTGCTATGTTCAAGTTTCTGTAACTTTACCTAAACCATTATGTTGTGGCTCAAGACCCTTTTTCCTAGACGATCCGGGAAAAGGAAGTAAGCGAACCATAAAGATGTGACAAAGACGAGAATTGGTGCAGCGATATAGATCTCAAGGCAGTAAAAAACGGAGAACTGTGACCTCAAGAAGATCTTTCAGATGCTTCGCAAGAGCAAAGGTAAGTGTCAGAGAGTGTGAAATGGGCCTAGTCGGTGATCAAAATTTGCTTCCAAAAATCATGTTTCGTGTCAACCAATTCGAGTGACAGTTTGACTGTATTCCAAGCTACGTGGACAGTCTGTGTTAATTGCACTTTATGCGGAAACAAATGCAAGTGGCCCCAAAATGGTGAGCGCGGTGACGATGATACTCTTATGGGTTCTGGGCAATGCTTTCTTTGATCGCTTCAGTTCATTGGAACTTCTTGGTCGTTGATGGATGGAATGTTGACGATCTCCCACTGTCCCGTGCTCAACGAAATTCAACACCAAAAGATGAATAGTGTTGTCAGATGGTGGCAGTTGGCCACGTTAATTTCGACACGACATGCACGTTGGGTTAAAACAAATGTACGACTATTTTGAATGTACAACCATCACTATTTTGACACGTTGCTTTGATGTGAAACGATTAATGATTAAATTGTACTAAATTGACGTTTCAAGTCAATCAGTTGACAAATGTCAAAGTTTTTCAATATTCAGATGCCGACATAAAACATATGGCGCACCCGGTAAATCTTAAAAATAAGTATAAAATACAATATATAAATAATAATACATAAACTTCCTGAATGGCACGAAATTTAGCGAATTATAAATTAGAAAATTTTCGAGATAAATTTGCTTTGATGCTTTTTTATCTTTTGGTTAAAACTTTTCTATATTTTTTAGACATTAAATGCGTTTGACCCCAAAAACACCTGAAAATGTTTCGACTTTTTCATAAATTTTATTTATTACCTTTTCTTATTATTTCTTTTATTTTATTATTTTTATTATTTGTATTATGATTTTTTTAAATCAACTAAAAAACAACAATAGAAACAAGAAATACACACACTTGTTTTACACTGTGATTACGTTTTATGTTTTCAACACTTTCTTAGCCAATGGCAAAGATGTCAGTCAGTCAGTCAGTCAGTCAGTCACTCATTCAGTCAGTCAGTTAATTCAAGTGAGTATTACATACTCTCATATAAGTATGTGTGATACAATACTTGTAAGTACTAAGTATTATTTCTAGTGGCAATTAAAAATATCCACTTCTTGAGTTGATACTCAAGTTGATTATTATTAATTATCAGATAAAAAAAATGTCAGAAATAAGATGTAAAATAATTGAAATTGTTTTTAATGTTTAAATTGATTTCATTTCATTTCATTTCCGAGTGCATAAAGTTTTACAAATATCTTATCAAATGATTCAATTTTATATGATCTTCTATATAAAATAGTTCATTCTTATAATTTTCATACAATTGTTAATACTAAAAAGGTGTTATCACACTAATCCAATGCTTGATGTGTCACATCGAGCGTTGGACAAAACACATATATATTGCCGTGGCTTTGGGAGTGCAAAAATTTGTTGGGGGCAACCTGCACCATAATGCATTAAATGCCAGAGATTTAACGAAGTTGGAAGATTCTAAGGAGAAAAGAAGTACCTGTATTGATATCAATTTCCTACTCTTCTAAATTATGTATAAGGGTGTCAAGATTCAAAATAGTCATAACTATAATAACTTCCGATAATTTTAGAGCTCCATTGGTTATATGAGTCAAAAGGAAAATCAAAGATTATAAAGGAATAGCCAGATCTAGTCAGCATTTATTTCAGAAGGTTGGATTAAGTCATCAGTTCATAGCATAGTTCAGTTGACTTGCATCCAATCTTCAATGATGTAATATTCTATACACTGCCTGCGACAGTCAAGAAGAGCCGAGATATTTTATGTTAAATATAATAATTAAATATAGTATAACAAAGCACATTGCTTGGACTTTTCCCGTCCTTGATTCATAGCATAGCAAGACACAGAACTGATCAGTTGCAAAATTAGTTCTTTTGAAACATCGATTTTGTCAATTCTCTATTGTTTAGGTCAGAAATAGTACAAACAACGAGGACAACCGAAAGGGCCAGTGTTACCAAATAATATTAAGGCCCCAATTTTACAAGATTTGGAAACGAAATTTCCTGTTTTTATCACTACAAAATTACAAATATTTTGTTGCTTTGTATCTATGAATACAATAAAATTATTTGTTTATAAAAACGTTGATGGGACCAAATCTTGTATTACGAAGTTTGGAATCACATAGATTAAGAAAAGTTTATTTAATCATATAAATAGAATATTTGTATTTTGTTAAAATTTTTGAACTGAGAGTATTTTTATATTTATATATTTGTCTCATAACAAAAAAGCCAGCAAATTTCTTTAAAACGTCAACTAACTTGTAAGTCAATGAATATAAATTAACTACAATACTTTTGTATCAGATCCATAAATTGTAGTATTTGATACTCTAGATTAAAGATTTTTCTTATTGTGTCATTATTTTTCTTTAAAAATAACAAGACTCTTGAATGAACAATTTACTCTTAATGGATTTTTTAAGCACTTTCTCTCACTTAATTTAAATTAATTGAAAGTGCAAATGACACAAAAAGTATCCTTTTTTTTGAATGAATTTCGAGTTCTATTTTTAGTAGAAAGTAAAATTTCCTTGTCTGCTAGCATTAATTCAATTATGTGTATGAAATTAAAAGGCGACAATGAAACATAAATTCACTCTACTTGCAATGAAAAATGAAATGGTGAAATGGTTTAAGGTAGTTTGATGTGGTTGATGTGCATTATTAATGAATTCAATACTTTGTCATGCTTTCAACTGAGTGAGTGAGTACAAAAATACTATAACAATTTTGGATATTAAATATTTTTTCATCATCCTCATCATCATCAAATCAACATCACCGTTATTATTAACATTAATTATGTTCATTTCACTTTTTTCCCGTCAATATGAGCAACGCATTAATGTCAAAATTAATTTCTAATTAAATTCCTCAGCATGCTTTCTTTAATCATATTGATTCGTTGTAGATTCGTAAAAGATTTGAAATTTTAACTTCATTTTTGGCAGCTTGGGGCAATTTTTGGCAACTCTTAATTTCACAAATCTGGAAGAAGAGTAGGGCGTTCAGTTCATTTCAATTCAGTTGATTCAAGTTGAGTGCTTTTTAAGTGATCTTAGAAATGTAACCAGTGCACCCACAGCACACAGCTCACATACAAACACACAACCAACTCTTTAGGGCATCACTTCACTTCACTTCACAAAATCGATTGTTGTTTGTCTCAAAAGATAAAAATAACAATAATCATAATAATAATAATAATAATGGCAAACACCATGATGTTGATGATGATGTTGACACAAAATAAACAATTTGAACTTTGAATATTATGAAATGAATAATTAAACTTTCTACTGGCAAAAATTGTGGTAAAAAATGAAGAAAAATTAAATTGTTAAATTAAAAAAAGAAATGATTGTCTATGATGATTTTAATGATTAAACAAGCAGAAGAAGCATAACAAATTACATAAAACAACATTAAACAAAAAAAAAAAAAATTATATTATGAAAAATTGAAAAAACTGTGTATACTTTAAGTATTTTGTATTTGATAGATATTTTGTTGTTTCTACTGACAACTTAATCATCAGTTAATCTTAAACAAAGTCATTTAATTGAGTGAGTAAACGCAACGCATTAAAGCGTTTGATTGCTATTTTATCTTAGTCTTACAATAGTTTCTACAGTTTAACCCCATGGGGTTTCCTAGTGGCCCTTGTAGCCTCTTCTTATCAGAAACTGAGTAGGTCAAGCCCATTTTGCAAACGATCAGTTTCACAGCGGGAGACGTCATTAAGATTCATCAATGAATAGATGGATGGGTGGATGGATGAATGGATGGGTGGATGGATGAATGGATGAATGGATGGGTGGATGGATGAAGTGTTAAAGTGAATATTAACACCTTTGTTTGTTTAATAATATTGTATTAGAAGAAATAATAATAAACCCCACTAAAAATGGATTTATACAGAAGCCGGCAAATGTAGCACCAACATTGCCTTCGCAATGATTTTATTTCGTATAACGGGAGGCTTACTCACCGAATAGTGCTATAAATTGAATGCTTCATTAACTTCCGTTGCAAATCTAGTTTTGGGTAAGTCACCAATGAAAATACTGACAAAGAACTCATCAATTGAACTCATGACTTGAAAAGACATCTTACTTAAATTATCCGTACAAAAAGACTTTGGCAAACTGGGCATGATTCCAACACCCGTATACCAACTACAATTCTATGCGTATTGACCTACATTTTCTGTCAAAACACTAGGGGATTTATGTTTGTTCAGCTACGTATCGGACATAGTCAACCACCGGATCATTACCTTCTGACCGAGCCATTGCCGCAGTTCTGTTCCTGCGGAACTATGTACTGTTTCCGCTGACCACATTCTAAATATCTGCCCAAACTTGGGGAGAACTTGGGCTAAATTTTGTACAGCCATAAAACCATCAGAACTTTTAGTTTGGTTTATATTTTCATTCTTCATCCAATCATCATAAATTCATCCCATCATATACCTTCTAACAATAAAGTACCCAGAATTCGAAAGTTAAATTGCCCGCGTTAAGTATTTCTTAGGTTTTTGTGGATGTTGGTAGGACTGTCTTTTATTACTATTAAAAATGAGTGCATTCTGTCAACCAGTTTGCGTTCAGCATCTGGTTTAATCAGTCCTCCTCAGTAGTTTTCGGCGAATTTTACAATGGAACAAAATATTGAACAAAGAGTTTGTCTAAAATTTTGTATATTTAACGAAATTCCGTCTGTCGAATCGATTTGAATGCTGGAGAAGGCTTACGGTGACTCTGTTTTATCGAAAACTCAGGCTTACGAGTGGTACAAAGCCTTTAAAGACGGTCGGGAGATCGTCGAATATAGTCATGTTAGTGTTAGAGGGATAGCCCGTGAACAGAACATCATCATTGTGAAAAAGCTCGTTTAATTTTGGTCAACCATTTGGGCATGCAGCGCGTCGCCGCTCGGCTCGTTCCCGATAGAGCTGAATTTTCTCCAAAAATTTCTCATCGGGCTACGATTTTCAACGATTATAAGGCCAAAAACGGGATAATACCATAGACCAGCCGCCCTATTCACCTTTCTTTGTTCCGTGTGAATTTTCCTGTTCCACAAACTCAAATTGCCGCTTCGGGGAACGCGGCATGACTCCATAGACTCCATCAAACAAAATTCGCCAAGAACTACTGACGTGGACTGATTAAACCACCTGTTTACAACAAACTGGTTGACAGATTGCGCTCATTTTTGGCATAGTAATTAAGGACAGTCCTACCAACATACACCAAAAAAAAAAAAGAAAACCTAAAAAATAAAATAAAGAAAAATAATAAAAAATACTAAAATACTAGTTTAAATGACAAATTCTGGGTACTTTAATGTCTTAAGGTATCTGTTAGCCCTAGCTCCTGGTAGCTAGTAATCTTGTAAATTAAGGAATTGAATTCCAAAAAATGTTACCTTCTTTCAATATACAATACATTTCTGTTGAAAGAGAGATGGCTTTTGCTAAGCATAGATTGAATGAATTGAGTGAAATAAAAGATACAATAATATTCTTTTTAGACACTTAAGAAAATGAATGTAAGGAAAATGGTAAATAACCAGTTTCTTTTTAACTTAAAAAAACTAACTGCGAGTTATCCAATCAGTTTAAACTAGTTTGCCCTTAGCCAATCTCTCTTTATATATCTAAAATAAAAATCAATTGCTTTTGTTTAAGTCTGATAAAGGTTCGAGAATGGGTAGTCTACCCATTTGAATATTTTTTTTTTGTTCTGTTTGCCTCAATTTTGGAGTGGTTTTTGGTCATTTGAATGTATAAATATTTAGCGGTATTGTATCTAAATTGTTTTAAGTCCTAAATATAAATATTCATAGTCAGCATATGTGGCAGATGACGTTAGGTTTGTAGCCTCAAAGTAGAAACTAAGTTTGCATACCCACTAAACCCAGTACAGAAGAAGAGATTTGTGGTTGATATCCATCCAGTCTTGTTTGATTTTTAATGGACTTTGTTAGGGAAAATGGCGTGGGATAGATTTAGTAGTATTGTAGTAGTAATCAAATTGTTAAGCTGAATCTATGTAGTGATGTCGTATTTTTGTTTTATGGTATGTTAATGGTAAATACCAGCTGTGCCTCAAACAACAACCAAAGAAATAAATCAGCATTGTACAATAAAATATAAAGAATTCCAAAACCATAAACACATAATATATTGGAACTAATAAATAGGCAACAGCAATTAAGTTCACTAATCTTTGGCAATTATAATAAAATATCTTTGCTTATGTTTAGCAAGAAAAATCATAAATGTCTATGATTTTGAAATCTAAGATGATTAAACAAATAAATAAATAAATGATAAAAATTAAGATCTAAAATCGTGTATAATTTGTTAAATTTATCTAAATATCTAATAATATTATCTTTTAGATATTACAACTGGAAACATTTCTCATTTGCAAATTAAAAAACAGTTAGTAATTCTCTCATCTAAATTATTAGATTAATTTCAATTCCAACTAAAATTTATTTTAAATTAAAAACAAAAATCCCTTAACTTTTATTTAACTTTCAATTCGTTTTTGATTGTTACCAATTTATAAGTAAATCGTTTTAATGGTTCACTTACTCATTCACTCACTCACTCACTGACTCAGTGTCTGGATGGATTCAATGGATGAATGGATAAATGGATATTTTTGTTGAGTTGAGTCCGCCGCTGAAACCCTTTAAGCTTCATTGCAATCTAATTAATCAAGTGGGTACTTATCAATTAGTGATCTTTGGCCTGAAAAGTGCTTGAGGTAATTTTCGTGGTTAAAAGAGCTTGTCATCGTCATCATCATCATCATCATTATCAACATCCTAATCAACTATGCTATTGTTGTGTTTGTTGTTGCTTAGATGGTTTTTATAAAATTCAAAGAGAGAATATGTAACAACAAAAATTGAAAGGGGATTTATTTAGTTGTTTACAAGCAATTTAAGCCTTTAATTAGGCCACGTTTTTAAGTGATTTGCAGTTTTAGATAACCGAGACAACAACAAAGTTTTGAGCAGCATTTTGTTTTTTTCTTTTTAGCAAGTATGAGGAGAAGAAGTAAGTAATTACAATACAATATTTTCTATTATGTAATTGTCAGTTATGTATTTTATAAATTGTATTGATTTTCATATTAATAGAAAACATTTGTGGTTAATTTAAGTTTTTATGAACTTTAATATCCAAATACTCATAAATTGTAAATGAGCAAATGTCAATGGATGATTAGATTTGACCAAGAAATGGGAATTAAAATGAGGTCAAAACTAATTAAGAACTAATTTGCAAAAGTAATTTAGGATTAAAAGTTTTTTTTTTCTTTTATCGTTGTGTCTTCTATTTAGTTAAGAACACATTTTCTTCTATTTGTGTGAGAGAAAGAGAGAGAGAAATGGGTATGTAGGAGGTATATTTTGAGTTTGATGTTTGAAGTTTATGACAGAATTACAAGGGATTTGGTATTCTTAAGAAAACTTTATCATTACAGTCAATATTAGAGAAAAATAAGTCAAAATTTTTCTAAATATTGTCAGGAAATATTGCCCAAGAAAACCATATTTTAATTGCAGAATTAGTTAAATTCTATTGCTTATAAGTTTATTTAATACACTTCTAAACATAAGTAACTACATGCATGTAAAGTATCTGTGGAATTAAATACATTGAAAACTTATACAATTTGATGAATGTCATAAAAAATTGTATTTAATGTATCCATCAAAAATATTCACACAAATAAGAAACTTACATTTCATTCATGATCCTGAACATATTTTTGTGACAGGAATGCATTCTGATAGCGACAAACGAAGACGAAGAAATTATAATCCAACAGATTAAGCTTTTGAAATACACTTTCCACATCCATAACCCAAAATTTCCTGTTGGTAAAAGGAATTCTGTCAATCAATCAGGTTTGAGTCCATTTGGACTAGGCGATCCAAGAATCAACATTATTTTGGCTACTTCGTAAGAAATGATGTGCCGCTTGGTAAGGCCATGAGTCAAAATGGAAAAAGAGAAAAATCGTTCGATGATTCGTCTCTGGGGTGTACCAGTGAATCCATGTTTCGTCTACGGTCACGAAACGACGTAAGAACTCCGCCGAATTGCGCTTAAACAGCGGCAAACACAACATAGACGAATCACCGAGTGATATTGCTCTCTTTCCATTTTTGTAAAACTTACCGACACGCTCGCTTCCAAAGGCTATCAAAGCAAAACTAATGAAGGGAATTGATTGAAACTTTGACAGTAGGCTACTCAAAGAATGTACTACACGATGGTAACACTCTTTTGTAATAGCTATGATGGTAAGTACTTGTTAATTGACCCTCCTAGAAGCAAGGTCTATAGAATACACTGAGTGTGGTAAGATATCCCATTGAAACGTCTCCCAAGTTCCCTTGACGACTTTTACTACATGTGGCTGAGCATTGTCAAGCTGAAAGATTACTTTGTCGTAATTTGAGATTAAGATCCCATTTCAAATGCATCAATTTTTGTTGGTAATGGTTCCCAGTGCAGTTTTTTGTTAGGCTGAATGAGCTCATAGTAGATCACTCCGAGCAAAGCATTAGCCATGAATATTCGGTTTGGCTGTTGAAATTAATGCATCGGAGTGGATCCACTTTTCACTCCGTCACAATTCGATGCAAAAAACCCTTCTGATTTTAACATTGGATCAGTTGTTTGCATGTGAAACACGTCTCTTGTCTTGAGTTCATAAGTAAACCAATTTTCTTTTTTGTGCAACACAAAGTGTCCATGCGATTTAATTCTAGTAACACCGACTTTGGTAAATCCCTCAAAATTAATTCGTCCATCCAATAGTGAGAAGTTTTAAGGTTCATTAGAACCATTATTCTGCTAGAGGATTTTTTTGGAGACACGTCAAGGGATACAAAACATTACATATTGCCCTCGTTTTCATTCATTAATTTTTCATTTTTCGTTGATTTAGTGACTCTACAATTGCAAACAACATCAACATCTTCATAAAAAATTATGCATTCTCTAAGATTGTGTAAGGTACATTCCATTCCACCCAAGTGTGATTATATTATTTCTATAAACTAATTGTTCATGATTACGAGGTCGAGAGCATGGCAGTTTGACAATTTGTATAAACAGATTTCTGTGATTGCTTACAAGATAACAAAGACAAAGATTTCATTACAAATCAAACAAATTAATTGGAAATTTTATTGTAAAAAAAAAATCTAAATAAAAAAGATATAATATTGACTAAAAAACAAACGGATAAGAAAAGAATATAAAAGAAATATGTAATAGGTAAAACAAAAATAATAAATAAAAAATGTAAATTCATTTTTCTTTTCGTGTTTTCTTTTCTAATTTTTTATTTATTTATTTTTTTTTTTGTTTTTCTGCATTGGCAAAATAACAAAATTTATTACCTCAAAATAAAGAAAACAATAAAATTTGCAGAGTTATAGCAATAAAAATAAAATAGAAACAACAAATGACCAAATAAAACGTGTTTATTTTTAGCGGATTACGCCTAAACACACAAAAAAAAAAAATAAAAGGAGAAACAGAAAATTGTGTCTGCGTGTGTATATTTTCTTATAAAAAGTTTCAAAAACCCCATATTGAGCCATAAACTAAGCCAGCAACCAACTAAGCAACCAACAAAAGCCGGAAATATTGAAAAAAATGGAAATGACCACGGCCTTTGACCACATTTGTGTTGGCGTAAGAGTGTGACGAGTGTTTCACTTGATTGTAAGTAGTAGAAGTAGGAAGCCAGAAAATATATTTACTACAATATTTTGAGTCTGGAAGGTGTGTATAAATTAGGATATTAAATGGATTGGTTGTCATACTTCATATATTAATCTACTTGAATAGTCAACCTTGTAGGGATGCAGAACATTTTGTTAAAGTTAAAGCTATGCCAGTGAAACGCAGTGTACAAAAGATTGTTGACTAAGTTCAACTTGACCTTTAATTACAGTTGACCAAAGCAAGCAAATGCAATCCTCAGTCATCAGCAAACACTGACTAATTAACACCAAACTTATTGTATTATGTGGTAACATAATTAATTTAGCTACAATACTCACTAAAATATCATTTACATCAGGGTTGTCCAATCCGCAAACCAAGTCAAGTGTGAGGGCGGACAAGTTGTGGCCTATTGTTTTTCTTCTTTAGCTATGCTTATATGGGTGTTCAGATTTGAGGTTTATTTTTAAATTTGAATTTAAGGACATAAATTTATTTTTATTGAAAATTGAAAGACTTTAGTTCTGCTTAAAAATAAAAGCAAAAGTCATTCAAGTGACTTCCTCTACTACATGGTACATCATTTTTGTTTTCCAAATGACTCTACAAAAAGTTTCTAATCACCTCTTGATATCGAGCTCCATTTGCATTGTCATTTTCATTTTAGAAAAAATATGGAAAAATTACGTCATCAGCTCATACAAGATTTTCAAACAATTCTCTAGGTTTTTCTTCAACCCAAATGCGACATTTTTTTTTTTGTCATAGCTGCCAATTTCATTGGTGAATATAATTTTCTTGATAAATTCTTATTTTCTTCTTGTTTTTCTTGTCTAAGTGATCGATTTAAGGGGGTATTCTGGTCTAGAAAATTAAAAAAATCGATTTTTTTTTTGGCATATTTTTGAAAGTCTAAGCTTTGAAAAGGATTTTTCATTTCTTTATTTTACAGCGGATTTTGTGAAGTCGCATCTAAGCCGGCCGAGCGGAGTCAGTCTTGAGGATTCATTCTTTCCAGAAATTCTTTTATATCCGACACGAGCTCTTTATGTGTGCATGTGCACTTTTAAATTTCCATATAAAAGCCAATATTATTATCTGAGTTATTCTACTGGAAATCTTTCTCAAACTTCAAACGCGTTTTTCTCAAAACTCCTTTTTTTGAGGTGGTTGACACGATATCTCAAGTATCTGACCGATTCCTTTGAAATTTTTTGATAATCTTTTTTATACATCTTTTTATCATCTGGTCCTTGGATTGTGAAAAATTTTAATTCCAAGTATTTTTAAAAAATTCGTCAAGGTCGAAAATAGGGCCAAACGAAAGCGACATCTTCACTGATTAAGAATTTTTTTTCTTTGTTTGATTTAGATCACTACAAGGGTTGGAATCATGTCAACCAGGGAGCACCCTTTGACTGGCAACCCCCACTTCCCCGGCCTGTCATTGGATGAATTTTTGGCTTTTTTTTTTAAATTTTTTTATATACTTTAAAAATCAATAAACATTATATAAAAAAATGGATGGTAAAAATGTTTTTGTTTTTTTTTTTTTATCCTAGTTTGAAAAATACTCAAAAACTAGGGCTCTAGACCAGAATACCCCCAAAACCAACCGGAATATGTTTAAAAAAAATGAGGATAAATTTAAAAAGATACCTCAAATTTAAACACAGAAATCACAACGTTTTCTTCCAAAGCCGTGGGCTGCACCAAAAACTTTGCACACCCCTGATTTCCATGGTTCTAAGTTGTAAGTGTCATAAATGTTATTGCTCTCTTTTGACTTCCACAGTAGTAAAAGTAGGAGGTCAAGAAAATTATATTATTTTTTTTGTATTTTGCTCGTGTTTCTAATTTATATTACAATAATTCAGTAAACTAAGAAAATGCGTGAAGAGGCAAGCAAATCTTGTTTTAATAAAGAAAAAGAAGTGAGGTGCGTGTAAATTATTAGCATTTTGTATGCGGATATGCGTCAAGACAAACACGCGCAGGACATTACCATCATCATCATCAACAACAACATCATCATCATCATCACCATCATCACCATGATGTTTACAACACTTGGTCACAGATGTTTGAAAATCATAACTTATTATTATTAGAATATTATTTGATTTTGCTAAAAGATGATGATGATGATGATGGTGAGTAGTGGGCACCTTCGTCTTCTTTTTCTTTTCCTTCTTCTTCTCATTGGTCCTTCCTTGGTTTAGAATATTATGTTCGTGTAAATGATACTCATTTTACCAGCTCATTAAATTCTCTTATAAATTGTTATTATTGTAGTAGTGTGTATATGTTTTGAGGTTTTGAATGTCCATTAAGTCCTTATGTTTGGTCCTGAGATCCTTATTAATGTTATTGACCCCCACTTGAATGTGACATAAGAATAACAAAATGAAATGAATAAAGGTCATAAAAAGTACATTTAGAGCGATTTTCTTACATTTATTTCTTCAATCTTCTTCTGCCCTATTCTGTTTTGTTCTACTTGTATTCAGAGTTCTGATCTCTTCCCATTTATTTTTGATGGTTGCAATGTATGGTACTTATTATACTTATGTTTTTTTTATTGGTATCTTTCATTTTGTTTCTGTTACTTGGCAACAGATTTTTATGTGGTACAAATGGACAACACATTCATAATGTTGTGTGTGTAATGTGTAGGTGTTATATTTTATGTATTGTAAAATGAGAAGAAATTTAAGAAAATAATAAATTTCACTTTCGAATTTCATTTCAATTCAATTGATAAATGGAAAAAGTTTTTCTTTAAATTAAATTTGAAGGTATGAAACCTTGAAAGAATTGCTAAATTTGTTGTTTGTGGACATTGATTACCTGTGTAGGCCTTTTCTTTAAAAGTTCTTTCATTTCACATTTAACCAAAAAGAATTTCTTAAAGGAATTTCAAAGAAACAAACCAATGGCTAAAATAACAAGTCTTCATTTCTTTCCATTCAATTCTGATACTTTTCTGGTAGTGCGGATATCATAGACCAATTTAGATTTATAGATTACGATGTGGTGGCAATCAATACTTTTGCAAGCAAGATATAATTTGGGTGTTCCCCCATTTTTATGACAGCTATAATTACCCATAAAAAAGTCAAATTTAACTGTCAAAAATAAGAAATACATTGCGTGTTTTTTCAACTTTCTACTTCAATTAAATTGGTTGTTTTCCTTAAGGTTCACACTGTTATTTATGATTTAGGGCAATTATAATGAAATACAATTGCCATGACAATGAAACGGTTATTGTTTCTTAGTGCTGATTGCATTAAAAACTAGAAAAAAAATATATACATATATAAACCCGAGGAAGGCCAAAAGTGGCATCTACTACAATAGATAAACTTATCATCAGACTCTCTAAAAATGGATCCTTTGAAGATTTCAAGAAGCTTAAATTGATCAAGTATTGTAATTTCATCTCGAACTATTCATCACAGACTATAATATGCTAAACTACCTGAAATAAGGCTCGAAGAGTTCTGCTGCTTCGACAAAATAATTTGAAAATAAGGCTAACTTTTGCAAAAAAAAAAAACAAAAAATTGCCAAGTGCGAGTCAGACTCATACACGGAGGGTTCCGTACCAGATTGGGGTTTGTATGGGAGGTACTCCCCCTAGTTGTCTGATTTAACTAATTCCAACACATGTATCGCGTTTATATCAGAATCTTATAGTGCCTAAATTTCAGTTCAATATTCCAAAAAACAAAAAAGTTTTTCGAATAAGAACCTGAATTTTAATGGTGGATTTGTATGGGAGGTACCCCTCTTTGGTGGTTGATTTGGCTGATTCCTACAGATGTTTAGCGCCTAAGTAAAAAAATTATAGCGTGTAAATTTCAGTGCGATAGAACAAAAAACAAATAAGTTTTTCTAATAAGAACCTGAATTTTAATGGTGGGTTTGTATGGGAGGTACCCTCCCCAGTAGTCCGATCAATCTAAAACTCCGACAGTATAAGTTTTTGATATATAGCCACTAACCACCTAAATTTCAAGATCGTGGGATTACTGGATCGTATAGCTGCCATACAAATTAAAATGTTTCTTGTATGGGGACCCCTTTAAGTTTTCGAAAATATTTTAGTTTTAGTACTTGTTGCTAATGCCAGGATAGAACTACATATTCTATGGAAATTTCAACTGTTTAGATGTTGCGGTTTATGAGATATGGACGGACGGATGGACAATGAAATCTCTGCAATAGGGTTCCTTTTGGTACCCTTTGGGTCCGGAATCCTAAAAAGAAAAGAAGTAAGCTGTTCTGGAAAAAACATCGGCGTCATTTAATTAAAAGATTCCTCGAATTTGAACACCCTATAACGTTTCTCGGCATATGTACATGTACAGATCTGTTAGCCTCCTACTCGTACCTAGGATAGCAATACATTGAATTCAGGTTGTAACTTCACTTGCATATAGAACATCAAAGTGATCGGGTGTATTATACTTAATTGATAGATTTCAATGTTACTTAGAATACCGACAAATTGGGTGGCAAGTCAACTTTACTGTTTTATGAGAAGATGTAAGACTTGACTGTTTCCATAATTTCATTGGACGTGACTTTTTCGCTTTCCTACTTAAGAACTAAAAACTTATGAATTTGATTAGTGATATCATCGGTCGCTGTTTTAAAGAATTTCTGACTATCTTGAAGTAAAATGTTATAAGACGTTGCTCTCATGAAAAACGGTATCCTCTAAGTTGTACATTATAGGACTTGGTATTTCTAGGAAGCGTTCCCCATCCCCTTCTAATCTTTTTAAATCACCAATCTGTGGTTTTTAAAGAATCTTGATTGGCTTTTCCCTTTACAAATCTTTACACCTTTTTCTTTCATATTAAAATTATATTATTTTAATTTTCTTCTGATCATGTTTTTTTTTGGTCAATTTTCTTTTAATATTTCTTAACTTGGTTTTTTTTGAATTTCCTAATTTTCTTTTAACAAAGTTCATTGTATTGGAATGAATTGTGTTCATTTTCAATTTACCATTCCATTTTTGATACAAGTTTTCTTTTGTGTTTCCCCTTATATTTTGTTCTTTTTTTACTTTAATT
Source organism: Amiota minor (assembly GCA_037043295.1). Classification (NCBI taxonomy): domain Eukaryota; kingdom Metazoa; phylum Arthropoda; class Insecta; order Diptera; family Drosophilidae; genus Amiota; species Amiota minor. The sequence goes on along the minus strand of JBAMAW010000081.1, from coordinate 6,990,778 downwards.
TTCGTTAGCGACAAATTGCATGAGAAAGAATGAAAAAGTTTTAGGCTAACAACTTCCTTCATAATTCATTTGTCAAAATCTAATTAGAACTTCAATTAATTATTTTTCGCGCATACTTTCATCTAAATTTAAATGAAATATGGTACAAAAGAAATAATGGAAAATCAAGAAAGAAAAAATAAGTTTGACTTCATTGAACCTCATTTTCATTTTCGTGCTTAGAATTTTTGCATGAATTTCCTTCCCTTTTGTGGTGAAATGAAATGAAAGTGAAAATAAGTTCACACATAATAAATAAAATGAACAGGAAATAAAAGTAAAGTATAACAATAAAATATCATCAGCAAGGAGAATGTGTAGGTGTAGGTGATGGGTGTAGTGAATTAATATTGCAATAAGAAAATGTTGCTAGAATAACCAAAATAACCAAAAGTATCTCAAGCCAAGTACAAAATAATATCAGCCTGAAATAGTATCTGGACAAGAGATAAGTTTGTAACTAGGTACACAAGACTACCAACACTTTTCTTTTTCAGATTTATAACATTTTGAGTATATGTAGGTGGTTGGGTTATACATATTTCGGGCATTGATATGCAAATTGTTGGTTTTTGCAACAACTTCAGATACTTTACACCCAATGATGACGATACCTTGTGCTGTGCCTTGTGTAATGTATCACGAGAGTGCAATAAACAAGCAACCAACCAACATATCACCACCATCGACATCATCAGCAATCTATCCTCTGCCCACTATGAAAAATATGCATAAATAGTTACAAAGGCAATTGATTTCAGCATTTCAGCATACGAAAACAATGTAGACCGAGTATGTTACTCCCACGTTCTATGTAGGACATGGCGTTTTTGTTCTACTATTACAATATGTATATTGTTTTGAGTGTTAGAAGCAGCAGCAAGAGCCTTTGAAATTTCATACTCAAGTATCTAACTTTAAAATAATAAATGCCATCGGAACAGACACTTTTAGATTTTAAGCTTATATTATAAGAAATACAAGAAATCGTTAGATGAAACAAAGAACAAGGAAAATAATTTATTGTAAAATCATTGTAAAAAGGAATAAGTTTTTCAAAATGCATAATTTCTTGTATTAACAATTTGACATCAGCAATTTATCATTCTTTAGTACATTGTAAATTTAATATGCGATTTGTTAACTAAAAAGGAAAGTATTCTGAGCAGAGTCACCTCATCCAGAGTCCCCACGCTTTTTAATAAAAAATTTCAGTAGAATGCCTCACCCTCATAAGCACAATATGGAAGTGAAACTTCTTTAGCGAAGGGAGGTAAATCCAAAAATTCGAAAATGAAATGTGACGAAAATCAAAATGCAATGATGCTTCAGAGACGTTGTGGGGAAACGCACAAAACAATGCGCATTGTCTTGTGCGGACTCGTCGAATGAATGCTTATGCATGAGTAAGAGAGAAATAAATATGCTTTTAAAAAAGAACGTACGAACAAGTAGCCGATAACAGTAGAATATTCTATATTATTTCTTGACCAACTAATTTAGAAATTTCACTTCTATATTGTATTTGCGTAAATAGCTCCAATATAATAATAACATCGTTAAATTTTGATTTTCGTCACATTTCATTTTCATATATTTAGGATTTGCTCCCCTTTGCTAAAGTTTTACTTAAAAAAAAAGAAAAAATTTCCCAGCGCAGGACTCGAACCCCACGCCCTCGGTTTGCAAGTCCTACTATCTAACCATTACGCCACGGAGATATTTCAGTTGTATTTGCCTAATTAGCTCCAATATAATAATAACATCGTTAAATTTTGATTATCGTCACATTTCATTTTCATATTTTATGGATTTACTCACCTTCACTAAAGAAGATTCACTTAAAAAATTACTGCAACATGCTTAGAACTGATTGATGTCAATAATTCTCAGAATGAACACGAGGGTAAATCAATAAGTAACCGAGTTTGAGGGAGAGAGACAAGTTTTTCACTACTTAACGCTAGATTGGTCACGCCTCCGCTTCGGAAAGAGCACAGAGGCTTCAAGTTTGTACGCTACATAGCGTCCTATATAAATAAATTCAATGTGTAGGGCACATGTGAAACGCATGCTGACAAGATCATATAAATTATCATATCTAATGGTCTGTAAACAATTTCTGTCTACTTAAGTGTATCTAATTTCAGCTGATTGAAGATGTTCACGTATCATGAAAGTATGTAGATCGTTTTAATGAAGTTTAAATGATCATAATTTCTTTCAGATGAATAGCAAGTCTAGTGAAATTTACGCCTCTCTATCAATTCCTGAATAAACTAAACCATTTTCATTTGATTACAAATGTCCAAGCATTAAGAAACCATGCGAAGAGTTTCTTTGAAGATTACATGACACGAAAAGTTAATCTTATAAGCACTCACCTTTATCTATTTCTATATAAACCTATCTTCATATTCCAATCTATGAAGATGTTAAAGCAGCAACTGCATCAACTACTTTATTTTGGTCTTTCGTTTATGAAAACAATTTGTGTTTATTTCTGGCTATCGTGGTGGTCTATTTACAAAATTATTACCCAAAATTGCGAAGCAATTCTGTTTCTATTGCCAAATGGTTATACGGTTATACCATAGATGCTTTACCCCCATTAGTCCAAGAACTGAACAAAAACTAAAAGAACGAATGAACGCAGACAACAAAGGATAAAAAATACATACTCATACATTGGGTTTTTGGCTCGTTCTACAAAATAGTACAGTAGCTAAAACAAAACTGCAAAACAGTAAAAGAATTTATTGCATGGGGATGTTAGTTTCATGTGACCTATAGCCTTAGTGTTTTACATGTCTATATGATACTTTGTTTTTTGGACTTTTGGCTATACGTGCCAAGTTTGTGTAGCTTAAACACTTTTGTTTTCTGTTCGATTTTCTCTGAACAGGACACAAAACAAAGTTCTTTATGTGTGCGCTGCCTGAATTGCCAATAAACCAATGCAAAAACTGTAATTAAAATGAAAGTGTTGCATAAATTACTGTTTATACATATATTTTCTTTTCGTTTCTGTAGTTTTGGTTGTTGTTTCATTTTGGTTTTTTTTTGGTTAGGAGACTTTGGCTTATTGCTTTGCCTAGAATTGTTACGTAGCCAATGTATCAGTAATGAAATCTTTGGGAAAAGTAAAGTACTTGTACAATAAAAGTTGGGATTTCTTATTTGCATGCACAGTGGCACTTCGATGAAATAGATTGCAACGAAACAGCAAAACTGATGGTAAAAGTAATGCAGAGTAAAAATGAATAACAGCAAACACAGCACACTCGAACCAAATTACGCATGAAGGTTGTATAATTGATTTATTTTACTTCAGATAACAAAGTTGGCCAAGAAGAGTGGAATAAATAAATATAAACATAATAAATAATGAAAAAAAATATGTAAGAAAATCACCTACAACAAAACAAAATGCAAAAGAAATGCATTAATAAATGAAGCACACACTGAACAAACAAGAAGTTGCAATAAATAAAAATACAAAATACATACAAATTTTAACCCAATGTAGCAAAAAGTGAAAGTGACAAATTGTAACTCACCACCACCACCACCACAACAGATGAGTTGACACGAAACAAGACTCACCAAAGGAAGATGATGATAAAAACGCATTAAAAGAGACAATAAATAAAATTATGCATTTTAAAGAAATTTTATTGCAATAAAAACAGAAACAAAAACAAAAAAAAATCCATCATCATATTATTTGCATTGTTTCGTTAAGCTGGTTTTGGCCTTAAAGTATCTCACTAACTAACTTAATATCTCAGGCGATTAAATTTGCGTAGCAACAACCACAATAATAACAACAACAACAACAACAATATCAACAGGAAAGTAAATAAATAATAAGCACAAATGCACAGTGGTTCATATAAGAGTTTTGTAAAAAAGAGAAGGATTGAGTAAAAATATTAAAATAAAATTATGAAAAATGAAATGATTAAAAAATTTCCCATAAAACAAATATTCTAATATCAGTTTTAAGGATACTGTATACTTGCTCTATAATAACTCTATTACATATTTACTGTACTTCCTATAAAAAGATCAATAAGTCTTAGATCTACTTAAAAATTTGTCAAAAGATTCTTGTGGTTTATTATTGCAGATGCTTTTCATTTTCAAAACCTATGACATTTTCGAGTATCAAAAATCAAGAGAGAGGATCTGAATTCAATAAAACGAAAAATTTGATTTTCGTCACATTTCTTTTTCATATTTTTTTTGAATTAACTCCCCTTCGCTAAAGAAGTTTTAATTCAAAAAAACCTTATCATTTGGTTGTACTTCCTTTTTAATTTTAATGTTGTTAATTTAATCCCATTCAGCAAGTTTATTTCAAAAGATCAAAATGAAGGTGCTGCCAAGTGCCCTGAGATTCAATCAACTAAGCTTCTAAAAATACAAAAGATGATGAACTGCTCTTAAAATAAACAAATTGTCAAACAAATCTTCATTTCCTAACTTATAAGAGGTGTTCATATCATCAAGAGATCTTCGGATTCTATAAACAGACTCTAAAAAGCGATGACTTGTCTTTTAAATCTATGGCCTTTTTCTTGTATAACAAAAAATATCAAATGAGTTTAGTGAATATAATAATAACATCATTGAATTTTGATTTTCGTCACATTTCATTTTCATGTAAAGTAAGAAAAATACATTTTGAATCACTTTTCTTCCTTCCTTTTCAATTAATTGCTATTGTTTCTTGATGATCTCAAACCACTGTGCCATAATTTAAGCTACCATAGAAAATCCATGATTCAGAGACTCCATAGCAAATGCATTTAAATAAAATACCTACAACTTCTTCTACGTGCATTTTTTTTCGCACGTTTTTATTCACTTTCTTTTGCATTATTTTTTTTCTTGTCTTGTCTGGCTTATGGTAACATATTTTTTCCCCCATAACCAGCAACAGCTGCATGAATGAATACCACAAACTCTACTCTCAGTTACAGCCACTTCATTTCTGCCATTGATGGCGGCTGCTGTTTCTCGAATTTCCAACATCTTTAACATGCTGCAAAATTACATGAAAAACTCTTTTAGACTTTCAACTTGAACTGCTGCATGTTAATACTTACAATATAAACATTCAAAGAGAATTTGTTGCAGTTGAGCCAAAGGGTCAATTTAAAGTTAAGTGATTGCTAAGTTGGGTCAAACACTTCGATTAAGAAATTAGAGCAAAATCATGGTAAATGAAGAAAGTAAATGCAACAACGTTCAACTTAATTAAAATGAGCACTTTTCCATCTTATACACTCACTTGATTCCATACTTTTTTTTTTTAACTAAGTAAAAAGTAATCAGTATTTTTGGGAAAAAAAAACGATTAAAATTGTGTAAAAAATAAAAATACTTATAGAGAAAATCAAAACGAAAATGTAAAGCAAAAAGGAAAATTAATAAAAACTCACATTCATGGCAAAAAAAAAAATAAAAGGTTACTACAAACTTTGAGTGAAGTTGGCATTATTTGGAAACTTGGAAGTGAAGCAGTAAGTTTCAAGGGAAGAATGGTGAGAAGAACTAAAGGAAGGAAGGAAAGAAGAAAATAAAGGGACTGTAAGATTAAGTAAGAAATTAAAAAAAACAAGAAACTGAAAGCATTGAAGCAAAGGAGCAATAACATGGCGAAGCAATTACTTTGTAATTAGTTTTTAAATGATGTGAATGCTTTAGTCATCGTTCCTTTAACAAAAAATCAAGTATACGTCACTTTGTGTATGCTAAGAACACGTCTAATGAGTTTTAATGATTGCTAGGAATTGCCAAATTGCTTTCATTTAGGGATGAGATTGAAGCATATTTGAAGCCCGCGACAGCCAAGCGATCACACTATTAATTTGAAGTCATACTTCTTTGGAAAGAGATTTCTTTGCTAATCTTGTGCTGAAGCTTGTTTTGACAAACACAATTCATAAAGAAACCCTCTCCACTAATCATTTGGGGACTTTCAGCATTAAACAAAAATGGCATTCTTATTCATTCCTTTAAAAGAATCTAGTATACGCCACTTTGTACATGTACATTAATTTGAAGTCATATTTCTTTGGAAAAAGAGTTTGTGTTGAAGCCTATTTTGACAAACACAAATCATAAATAAACCCTCTCCACTAATCATTTGTGGACTATCAGCATATAACCAAAATATATTCTTATTCATTCCTTTCAAAAAAATCTAGTATACGCCACTTTGTACATAAAAAATAAGAGAGTTTTATGTGAGCTCCTGCCTAGAAAACCTTACCTTATGATGTAAGGCACACAATTAATGATTTCATGGAAATTATATCTGTGGTTTTGTATAACAAAGTCGCAATGGTCATACAATTACTTCTCTGATATTGATAAGTTAATCACCGTTATAGATCACGCAACTTCAAATTTGATAACACACTTTTTTAGACACACAACTTCCTTCTTGTCCTGGATGAAGAAGTTAAAGACAATTTCAAACCTCCGCGCTACTCACAGAAATATTTTGCCTGCAACTTGATGATTGGTAAAAAAAACTTCCAATTGAAGAACCACGATACTTCCACAAAGGAAGTTTCTCTTCTAAACATTAAGGATACTTTCTTCTTACAATAAAAAAGGATACTCAGTCATATGTTTTTTAGAAACAATTTAGATAGAATCTTGAAGATATATTTCTGTCTGATTATTGTTATATTTCCTCTTTGTTATTTGGCAAAATTCCTAAAAAAAACTTAATAAAAATTACTGATGACAAATGATCATCACTTTTTTCAGTTATTTTTTTTTTTTTTTTTAATTTTTATTTAATTATTTATTTTTTAATAAAAATAAGCAAAATTATCTGTTAAAAAGAAAAATGAAATAAAAGATGAGAATAATAGAAAAAGTCAAATGTTGTTTTTTTTTCAAATTTTGTCACCGTTGTTTTTTTTTTATTTGTGCATAAAAATACTTAAAAAAACTAATATAAAATAAAATTTATTTATATTTATATATAGAGATATTTTTTCTTTTTTTGTTGTTTTTTTTTTCTTTTTCTTTTATATAGCAAAAACATACATTTTTCTTCATCATATGAATATGCAAACGAACGATCAAGTGAACGAATGCCATGTGAAGTTTTTGACGGCCTCAGTACAGCATCCTTCCTTCCTTCCTTCCATTCTTCCTTCCATTCTTCCTTTCTTCCTTTCTTCTGTGTTCAACTCTTATAAAACAAACTAACTTTTTCTTTAAGATATTCATATACTTTTTCTTCATTCATTATTAGCATCAGCATTAGCTAATATCATCATCATCATCCTCATCATCATCATTATTTTTATTATTATTAACATATACAAAAGATACAAGACAAAAAAGTCAAGTCAAGTTCAAGTTATAGTTACATTTAGATAGATACAGCAGACAGAGTAGATAGACAGAGAGAGAGAGAGAGAGAGAGATAGTCACAGTTTGTTAGCGATAGTTAGATAGTTTTTTGGAATATTTTCAAGATTCTTTTATATACAAAAGTTTGAACTGTTTTTTCGACAGTTCAAATTACAGTTAGATAGTTAGAGAGTCAGAGAGAGATAGAGTGTTAGAGAGAGAGAGAGTTCATTTGAGACTATTTAAGGAACCACAGACAAAGTAAGGATATTTCGTCCTTTTTGTTTCTTTTTGTTTTGTACCACACTTTAACATTCATTGTCTTTCTTATGAAATACAAAAGAAGAAAACCAAAAGTTTTTAAGCGCGCAATCATTTTAAGAGAAAATTATGAAAGAAAAATAATCACAAAAATTAAGAAGTCACAGCAAAAATAAGTGAAATTTCTCTTTCACTTTTTCACTTTTAACAAAACAAAAAAAAAAAAAAAAAATTATATTTTAATAAAAAATTCTATAGCACAAAAGTTTGAGTATTTGAGTATTTTGCAGTTTGTTGTAAGTAAGTGAATGTGCGAGTCAGTCTAAGTCCTTGTCGTTTATGTAGTCAAGTCCTTTGTCTTTGAGTTGAGTTTGTATAGCAGGACTAGTGAGTAGCATAAGCCAAGAGAACGAAGGCGCGCTTACAAATTTTAAAAAATTTTCTTGTCTTTTCAATTTCGTTAAAGTTGGTTGGTTGTGTCCTGTGTTCCTTCCCTTTCGTTTTCTTCATCTTCATCTTCATCATCATCATTATCTTCTATTTCCAACTAAATTCATCATCTTCATCATCATCATCGTCATGATTTACAATCATCCAGTTCTATTTTTTCGTATCTTTTTCCTTATTTACTTTTTTTTAGTATGGTCCAGATTTTCCAGGTGGTCCATAATTGGATGATGGCGGTGAAATATCACCACCACCAGTTGAGTAGCCACCATCACCACCACCACCACCGCCGCCAGTTGTGTAACCACCACCATTATTGGATTGAGTGTAGCCACCGCCGCCGCCGCCACCACCGCCGCCTCCTTCCTTTTGGGTCTTGTATTTGATGAAGTAAACTTCTGGTTTCGAGGGTTGAGTTGGCGCTGGTGTTGGAATGACAATATCTTGTTGTTCTTCTGGTTTCTTGACCAATACATAGACCAAAGTCTTTTCTTCATTTTGTGGTTGCACTGGAATCACTGGCGCCTGGTACGAAGGAGGTGATGGAGCCTTAATGAAGATAATCTTATAGTGTTTCTGTGATTGACCCACTGGTATATTGGGTCTTTGACGAACTTCTTCTTGCTCTGGTGGTGGAACATGAACGTAGATGTGTTTTTGCACTAAAGTCGTGCCACCGCCTACGCTGCCGCCACTGTAGCCTGATTAAAAATGTTTAGTATATAAAAAAATAACAAACGATTATTCCTCCGCCTTTTTATGCCCATACTTACCACCTCCAAATCCACCACCACCACCGCCGGAGCCGCCTCCGAAACCGCCACCTCCAAAACCACCACCACCACCGCCACCGCCACCGCCGCCTCCAAATCCACCTCCACCTCCACCAATTGAACCACCGCCGAAACCTCCACCTATGCCACCTCCTCCAATGCCACCGCCGAAACCACCACCACCACCAGTAGCGCCACCACCACCACCTGGTCTATTATAGGCATATCCAGCTTCTGGACGTGCGGCAGCAAGGGCCAAACATGACATTAGAATGAAAGCCTTCATGGTTGAGAATTACGAAATAATCCACAAGTTGAGATGACACTTTTTATTGTATTATCCTTTTCGAATTGAAAGGGACACGGGACTTATGTTGTAGCACACAATGAGAGAGAGACACACACAGAGAGAGATAGAGAGAGAGACACAGACACACACTCCAAGCACAGACGCTAATGTAATCCTTCTGTCTGTGGTTTGGATTTTTATTTTTGATATGAAAATGGAAAAAAGGATTTTTACTTAGATTGATTTTTGTTGTTTATTTGACACACTTTTCTTCTTTAGTTTGTTTTTTATAATAATATTCTGTTTATTGTTGTTGTTGTCTTTGTTATGTTTTATGTTTATTTTTATTATTATATTTTTTGCTCACTTTTGATTTGTTGTTGTTGTTGTTACAATATGTTTTTTGGTTGTTGTTGATGTTTTAGCGACTACTCTGCGCTATGTTTATTAGACCAAATCAAATGCTTCACTGACGAATCCATGCAGTCGCATCATCAATTTATACAGAAAATCACCAAATCACAAAAATATTCACTTACACGTGATACACACACACACACACACACACACACGTAGATACACAAATACGCATAAAACTTGGTAATAACGGGAGAAGGTTCACACGCTCAATAGCCAAAGCCAAGCAAAGCACAAACGTCCAACCAACCAACAAACGAACAAACGAACGAACGAACAAAAGATACAAAGATACAAACCAACAAGATACAAGAGACGACGACCAGCAGCAGCCGTAGAAGCAAGCAACAGTTAACAGAGACAGCAGCAGCAGCAGCAGCAACAGCATCAACTGTTGCCAATGGCAAGTAACATAATGTAACAGTAAAAAAAAAGTAACATCTGAAGATGATCACCATTATGATGATGATGATGTTGATAATGATGATGTTATGTTCATCTTCATCATTAAGAAATTTTTGCCAAAAAAGCAAAGTATCTCGGCAGCTTACAGCTGCTTTTTCTGTCCAGTTGTGTTGAACTGTTGGAGTGGCAAAGTGCAGCATATTTAATGATGATGATGATGATGATAATGATGATGATAATAATGATTATAATAATGACGCTGCAGTCGAACTTCGAATCACATACAAATACACCAGTGGTTCTTAAACTGTCTGATCCGCAGATGCATGAGTGAGAATTAGAAAACAAAATCCATGTAAGTCAAAATATAACACATTTCGATCATCTTAAAAATTATTGAATCAGCACAACCTCCTTATGTTTTTCTTTTAGGACTTTAGTCCTATGCTCGATGTATGGTAATTTGCTCAAGTTACCACAAGGAAAAGGAGTCTGTTATTGTAAATTTTTTACAATTTTCTTTAACTCTGTGAAGTAAATTGTAAATTGAAGGAATGGAATTGGTTCTGGTTTGAGTTATGCAACTTTTATTATAAGACACTTTTCTCGTAACTTGAGGTCTTCTTTACAAAGAAGCCCTGAAGCTTTCATTTAAAGCTACCCATCCATAAGATCTGTCTGTCTGTCACGTCTTAAGAGGCAATCAAAGTTTAGATTTTGGAGTTGACTAATGTGGGTGGTTAAAAATTGTGGTTCGGTAGCACGACTTGATTTTTTTTTTTTTGGTTGTTTCCAAACTCCATTCTACTAAACATTTCACCAAGTGTCCTCTTGTAAAACATGTCTAGGCCTGTGATATGATTATGGGAGCAATTAACTCTTAATAAAGAAGAATTGTAAAAAGCATAAATTTGCATTAAGAATGGATCCTCGGATAACATAAGCTTAAGAACCCCTGGTATACAATACACACTTTTGCATACACAAAACACATGAAGTCATTCGGACGTCGCGACATAAAGAAACCGAAACTGAAATTACCGCACAATCAACTTATTACAGCACTACACCAATAATAATAACAACAACAACAACAGCAGCATGGACAATACTAGCAACAATCATGATCACGACAATACTCTGTCTGTCTGATGTAGCAGCATAGTTGTTGCTTACCATCATCATCATCATCATCATCATCATTATTATTATTATTTGTATTGTTGTTGCTGTTGTCATACTACAATTTCCCGTTGTCGGATGTTGTAGTTGTTTCTCACCTTAGCTTTTTGATTTGATTTGCTTTGGTTCATGTGCAAAGTGTTAAAAGAGAGAATAAGGTAAGTAAACTCACTCTCTCTCTCATTCAATTTGACTTCAATACTTGAATGCTTCAATTGAAAGCGAAATTATATTGTAGCAATGAAATTCACTCACTAGGCAGCTTGCTTACAAAACCTGCTCTCCCTCTACTGATCTCACGAACTTAACTTCACTAGTAGCAAGCTTCACTTAGCATTTCTCCTTCTACTTGTAAGTTTATATTGTACTAACTCTCACTCAATTACTCACCCACTCTCACTCATTTAATTTATTGAGTAAACATGTAAGCACTCTCACTCAGCTGGCTTTGTTTTATGGCATTTCTTTGGAGAGAGAAAGAAGACTTTTGCAAATGTTTCGTTTTTATGCGACTTCAACTTCAATCGAATTATTTGTGTCTTCTTGTATGGTTTTGCACATCTTTGGCGCTTGCTAAATTCATACATTTTCTTTCCCTTTAACCAACAACAAACAATAAATTGAATTGAAAAGAAATGAAAGAAGATGAAGAAAATCAACATACAAAAGAAATATTTATTTATTTATTTATGAACAAAAACAAAAAAAAAAAAAAGTGAGCCCAATTAAAAAAAATTGTAAACAAAAAGAAATATTTGCTCACGAAATTTTCTGTTTGTCTTAAAAATTACATTTAAAAAAATTGTAGTAATTTGAATAATTACGCTTTGTTGGTTTTTATTGTGTTTTTTTATTTCTCATAAATTGTTATTATTGCATTTTCTACTGAGAAAAAAATTAAATAAAAACAATAACAACAAACTTTATATGCAAGTTGATATTAAATTCATTTTTAAGTAGCGCATAAATCTTTTAGAGTAGAGTAGAGTAGAGTAGGGTAGAGTAGAGATCCAAAAATAATTATGTATGTTGATGTGGATGATGACGCCGTGCGTAAATTCAAAAAAATTCGGAGCATCCAAAAAAATGTGAATGACTCCACAAAATAAACAAAACAAAAAAAGCTTAAAAATAAGTAAAAAAAAAAAAAACAAAAAAATTTTTATAAAATATGAAAAATGAAAGAAGAAAAATAAATATACTCGTACAAAATATATTAAACAATAGACAACTGAAAGTCAAGATTTGTTTGTAAAGAAAAGATATTGTATGATGATATGATATTTTTTTCTTTTATTATGTATTTCAATTGCATAAAGAAAGAAAAATAAACAATAATACACAGACACAAAAAAAAAAAAAAAAGAATGAATGAATGAAAAAACCCACTGAGCAGAAGAAATTTCGAAAGGATTGCGATGCGAAGCTTAAAAATTTTGGTCATTTAATTGTTTTCTTTTTTTTTTTTTTTTTTTTTTTGAGTTTGTTGTTTTTGTTTGTAATTCTTATATAATTTATTTCAGTAATTTTTTTTTCTTTGTATTTGAAATTGAAAGTAAAATAAGTATAAATACAAAAAAAAAAAAAAAAAACTTTTACTCTCGAAACCCAATTTTGTATGTCATGCGATTTGTAATTTAATTACAATAAGTTCAAAATTTTGTGCTTTCAATAGATCATCATCATTCATTATACTCGCATAAGTAGTTCAATGAGCCATCGAGTAACAAACAAAGAGTCAGTGAGATTGAGAAAGAGAGGCAGTAAGGGAAATTAGTTGTACTTACTTACTATAAAAGTGAAAAAGCTCAATGAACTCTGTATGTTATGTTACATATTGTATGTAAGTCAATTGGTAAGTCAATTGTAAGTTTCGTGGGAAATATATTGTAGGTATTTATAAAAAAATGATGATACACTTCAGAGGTGACAAAAGTACTCACTCACTTAATATGAGGAGATTTTCAAAAACTAATGTATTGTATGATTTTAAAGATCACGTTTCTTAAACCCACTGGAGTTTAAATACAATATGTAAAGCACTTCTTCGCATGGGAAAAAAGTATCTCACTAAACTGATCAATGATCAGTACTTAAGTCTTTGCTATTTTCCCAAGCCATAGATTCCCATTAGAGAATCTAATAAAAATCAGAAAAATTCTAGAAAAACTCATTAAAAACAAACTGTCTCCCAGTTCTTGAATGATAATGACTTATTTCCATTGCAAAAATTCGGCTTTCGTTGTGACCATGTATAGTATCTTGCCTCCCATTAGCCAGAATCAGGAACATTGTCAAAACTAAGTTCAAAAGATCAAAATTCTTGGACTAAGCATGGTCCTGTTCGGTATGAAAGCAACATTGGACTCAGTTTGGCAGCGATTGGTTAGCTCATGAAAGTAACCTTAAGGAATTCCCCACTGAATTCATAAAAATTGTCTAAAGTTTCCTAAAAAATCGGACGTTTGTTGTACAACATTTTTTTGATTATAGTTGACTAGAACTTTCATCAATAAAATGTCAAAAAATATAGGTAGTTCTAACAAAAAACAAGTCTAACATCTTTCAACAAAACTGAAAACAATGGACTATTTATTGTAATTACCTTTTCTGTATAGATTGCGAAGGTTAAGATCTTGAAAGATAGAAATAATTTCTGATAGTAGGGAACTTGATCAACTCACAAGAGTTAAAAGCAAGTTTATTAATAATGTCAAATCTAAATGATAATCATAATTTTCCACTTAATAGAGAAACAAATGCATCTAACTTTGACTCCAGATTAAGGTCCATAATTTAATCTTCTTTTTTTTCTATAGAAAAGTACTTTACCTGCACAAGGTAACAATTGTATACATCATTCTTAATTCCTTATTTGGTGGTCATAACTTTGAACATCTTATTAATTTTAACAAACAACACCAACAATTCCATGACCTTTTGTTCTTATAAACTTTTTTACGATATAAATTTATGATTTCTACTTATATTTTTTTATATTTTAGATGAATCCTCCAACGTTTTGTCAAATTTATTTACAATAAAAAACAAGTTCCTCATTCAAAACATTACTAACTTAACATAGTTCGAACTACCGGAAACCACACACGACAAGACACAATCACTCAGTATAGTAAACTATATAATCTCAATAACAACTTTATGTCAATCAAATAAAAATAAGAAACACAAAAAATTATTGTAATTATAATCTTAACCAGCAGCCTTAAGTAATTTGCTAGACGAGACACATTAAATTAAGATATTTTGAATCTTGTAGATATTGAAATAAATCATCAACATCATCATTATCATTATATCATAAACATATCTCAGTGACATGACTCAGTTAATTATTGTCATTTAACAGTTTATGTGTTTACTTCTGCTCCTGTTCACTATAATTAAACCCAAAAAAAAAATAAACATAAATCTTTTTAATTATCAACCACTTGGTTTGAGTATGAGGAACAGTGGCAGTGTAGGATTGCCAACACAAAACACACTTTAAGATACATTTGCCTCTTTGACTATGTTTGACGCCTTTAGTGAGAAAATAAATTGTAGTCAAATTGATAAGTCGCTTCAAATGAAATGAAAAATGTAACATCAAAAATAAAACTAAGAAAAAATGCAAAGTGACAAATGCAAAGAAAAGAAAATTAATATATTAAATGCAAACAAGAAGAAAAAATATGAAAGAAACAAAAAAAAAAGGTTAATGAAATTTTTAACACATTAAAAAAGTAAAGAAAAAATGCTTCGTAATTAACTGTCATTTGCAAATGTGCGAGCGAGCAGCTTGGAAAAACAATAAATGAAACTAAAGTTGCATTTCCGGACGTGCAACGTTTTCACCTTGAATGAAGTCCCCTCCTTGCATATTTTTGTACTCAAACTTGCTGTAGCATGCAACTTACATAAGTTAAAGATTTTTTAAGCAAAAGAAAAAAAAAAGAAAGAAATTTACATTAAAAATAAGTAAAAAAAAAAAATATCAAAAAATAAAATTAAGACAAAGTAACCAAAAAAAAAAAAATAATAATAATAATAATAATGACAAAATAGTATAGACAAAAAGAAAATGCAACGAAATCAGAAAAATATATTAACGCATGAATATTGTTAAACATGTTAGCAATATGAAACGACGGCATTTAGCTAGCAACAACCAACAACCAACCATTGGCAACATGATGCTGATGCTGGTGCTGTTGCTGCTGCATGAGTAAAACAACATACTCGTCCACAAAAAATTGTTAACACAATATTAACCTTTAACTGTGGAGGTGGTGATAAATTTTACAACTCTCTTTACATTTTTTTGAATTTCTCTCTTCTGTTGCGCTCTATCAAGTTAATATTCTTAGTAGTAGTTCTTCACATATCGTGCTCTTTATTACTTAAAGCTTAAGTAATTTGGTTGAGTGTTTCTACACCCAACTTTTTGCTGTTGATGTTGCTGCATTTTACTTTTATTGCTCATTTTGTTTCAGTTTCTAATTATTTTTTTACTATTTTTGACAGACATTTGTTTCTTTCTTTATTTGTATTTATTGATGATTCCGGAAAAAAAAAATTTGAAATTGAAATTAGCAAAATTATGAAATATTGATGAGATATTTTAAAAGGGTTCGTCGTACAGTTCAATAAAGTTGTTTGTTTTCACTCAAATGAATTAGTGAATTATAAAAAGACAATAAAAAATGATACAAAAAAAAATAATAAAAATGATACAAAATCTTTAATGGTTTAATGGATGACTGAATTAATATTCGTTGTCATATCTATCAGTGGATTAATGAATGATTGGGAGAAAGTAAGTATTAAGCTGGCAACATTTAAGAGTAATTGATTGTGATAAAAAATGATTATGATGTGCTGTGTTTGATTTTGATTTAATATTTTAGATAATATAATTGATGCCATTTGATATAATCTCCCTCTTCATGTTTTGTTAGACACTGGGAAATGATTTTCTTTGAAGCCAAACGGACCATTTCAATAAAACTTGACTGAGAAATCATTTCCATTTAGCGAGGATCATTTCCTAATGCAGAAATCAAAGATATGAGATTTATATCTCTAATTAGTATATTTCTCTAAAATTAGACTATTTCCTAAAGATAAGCATTCCCCACATAGTTGACTTGGAAAATATTTACCATCACAGATGAGAGCACAGTAGAATATTTCTAGGCATAAGAAATATATAGTTCTTTTTAAAATTGAAAAACTAAAGATCTTGATTGTAATAAAAATGAATACGGGTTATTGATTTTTATATTGTTTATATCCAAAAGTAGGCTAAAAAGAACTTATATAATAAATTCATTTCATTTATTTTAATATTTTAGATAAAGGAATTCATTTTCATGTTTCAGTTTGCTGTTAAAATAGGAAATATCATATTTTGCACCCTCTTAGGACATTAAATTGGATCTAATTTTGTGTGTCAGAATCCAGGATATTCTATTCTGTCTAGAAATTGTAGCATTAGTTTTGTTTGAAGATGAATAACATGATGTTCCTTATACATATAGAGTAAAAATCTCAAAAGCTTCTAGTAGCAGGAAGAGTTAAGTCCCTAAAACTTGACTTTGTCATTTGCTTTTGGATAAGAATTAACTTAAAATCGCATTATCATTCCAATGGGAGAAAGCTAAATTATCCCAAAATAAATCCGTTTTTTTACAGAAGCAAACTCTTTTAAAAAAATCAGTTTAGTATTAGAATTTCTTTGCCAATTACTTCTCCATTAACATTTATTCTCGCCATTCTCCGAATGTTTCCTATCACCAAACCTAAAGCAACATTGTTGTGAGGAAGGAGAATATTAACCAATACCTTTGCAATATATTTTAACGACAACAACTCGCCGATGAGTTAGGTACCTCCTAAGTATTCGGACTCTATAAGCAGGCGAATTCTTGCTTCAGTATGTTTAAATTCAAGAAACATAGATGTAATTGAAGTGACGTCAATGAAAAAACCGTCAGCTGAGAAAGAAAACCAATATCTCAAAAGTCAGCATAGAAAATGTACAGTACTATTTTGAACACGTATGATATTTTGTTAATCGACTATGTTGAGAATGGTAAAACTATCAAAAGTGAATATAACATGGCATCGATTGTGTGTCGAAATCAAGAAAAAACGACGTGACGTGTCACAAGGCAATAAAACCAATGATTGAAAGATTGAATGAACTGCGCTTTGAAATGTTTTCTCATCCATCGTACTTTCCAGAACTTGACCACAGTGACGATTGGCTTTTTGCTGACATCACAAAGTTGCTGGAGGGAAAGAAATTTTGCTGAGATGAAGAAGTGAAGATTGTTGAAATTGAGGCATATTTAAAGAAGATTGATTCTTCATTTTGTAGCCAATTATGATGATGAACTACTACATTTCGATGGATATAGTCGTCTGTGATTGTTACATATTCATTGGAATGATATTTGCCGCAAGTACTCAAGTCCATAAACTTAAATTTATTTTGCTATAGAAATACTTTAGTTGATTAACTGTAAATCATATCTATGTATTGTATATCATTCGAAAGTCAGTGGAGACTTGAAGAATATTTAAAAGAAAATTGCTCATAAAGTCGTTTAGTTAACAACAAAAAGTTAAGCTAAAATTGTGGATCACCTACAATTCAATATAAATGACTGTTGTTAGTGTTAAGGTCATAAAATCTGTATATGTTGGCATTGCATGCAATTTCATGATACTTAAATAGTAAATATTTAAAAAGATACAAATCACAAACGTGTCAAAAGCAGCCATTTAGTAACTTCAACCACTTTGGCTTAAGTTAAAGTGGTTCGATATTTTTTTGGTTTTTGTGTGTTAAGCACTAAAAGATATAAAGATACACGTTTCTGTCACCCACACACACACACACACACACAATACAATAAAACACAATACAACACAATGGCAATCGAAGATTTCTCAGACTCTTTTTTAACCAAAGTAAGAAACTATAACATAAATCAAGGAGAACAGGGGAGGGAAGGAAAAAAAACTATTGAACTAAAGTGCAAGAAATGCAATTTGAAACTACAAAAAACCGCAAATAAATATTGAGATAAAAAAAAAAAAAAGGAAAAGAAAAAAGAAACTGTGGAAACTGTAGAAACTACAACAAAATTGCAGGAAACCCAGATCAGATAACTTTGCATTGCATCGTTTACGTTTTACGAAAATGAACTCAACTGAAGTTTTAGTCGTCGACGACATTGGAAAATTCACTCAATTGGAAAAGTGCGATAACAGTTTGAACTTCAATTACTTTACTCACAAAAAAACACAAGAAACTGAAATGATTTTGTTTTTTTTTTTTGTTTTTTTTGTTGGCTCATGACTAACTTATAGATAAATAGATAGATACTGTTTGTTTGTTTGTCTGCATTTGAATGCATTGTATCTTTGATTGTTTGGTAGACTATTGAATATCCTTGAGCATAATTTTGAATGAGTTTCTAGTTTATTTTTTGTTACATTTAAATGAGGGGAAAAACATATTTTCTTCTTATACAAGATTTGACACTGAAAGATACCGTTGTCAATTTTAAATACAAGTAAAGCGCATCTATCCTATTAGCGTTGGTGGTGGTTAGTGATATCTTTTAGTCAAAGTATCTATAGGAAGCTGATGCTGCTGCTGCTGCTACTTTGGCTGCTGCTGCTGCTACTTTGGCTGCTGCTGCTGCTGTTGATTGTGATAATGATGATGATGATGATGATAATGATGATTACGATGAACGAAGACATTTTTTAAGCTTCCTGCATCTTTTTGTTATTTCATTCATTTATTTCATTTCATTTTGTTTTGGTTTCAGCTGTTCAGCTGTTCATCTTTTTATCTTTCTTTTGCTTTCGTTGTCGTTGTCGCGTCTTTTTCAAATCAACTACTACACTGAGATACTTCCTGCTTGTTAAGAGTGTCGTCGTCGTCATCGTCATCAACAACATATGGAAATTAAAGATGATATGGAGGAGAAATGAAAAGAAGAGAAGAAGATAACAAACAAACAAAATAAATAAAAGCCTGCTTTGCTCATTTGAATTTGGATACAATTTCGATTTTCGGTTACATTTTTGTGTGTGTTTTGTGGTGAATCAACTACACAATGCTGTCTGTTTGTTTGCATTTTGAAAAAAAAATTTCAATTTCAATTTCAATTTGATGTTTATGTTTGTTTCTTCTTCGACATCTTTGTCTTTGACTTCTGTCTTGTTGTAGTTGGATGACATTTTTGTCTTTTTTTTTCTTTTCTTTGATTATTTGGTATTCATTTATTATTTATTAGCAAAAAGCTTCAATAAAATTCAAAATAAATTATTTTATTTTGTGGATTTTAGTGCAACATTAACCATACATCAACAAAGCAACAGTGGAACGTGTTGATATTTTGCACAGATTTGTGTTTGTTTGTTTGTTGTTTGTGACTTCTAATGTATCTTTTGCTCTTGCAGTTGTTAGTGATTTTGCTTTTGCTGTTACTGAGCTGCTGCTACTGCTGCCATTTTTCACATTGATAATTAGTGTCAACGACTTTTGCTGCATTGCTTCCCAACTCTTGTATCTTGTATCTCTTCTCACTAGCATTTATCTTTTTCCTATCACCGCATATTATATGGTAACAGTTTGTGTGTTGTATTGTGTTATGTTAGATGTGACTTGAAGTTGGTCAACTTGTCTTTTTTTTTGGTTTTACTTTTGAGTTTGTTAACAAAAAAAAAAATTTAATATTAAAGTTCAAGTTGCTTGCTTGTTTGTGTGTTGGCTGTTGGCATTTGCAGATTCTTTTTCCTTTTTCAGAGAAAACTTGTTCTTGTTCGCAACTGAATTCCAAAAGAAGTCAAAAAGTATGACAAAAACAGAGCAACTACTATTCTGATTTGATGATTGTCAGTCTATTCAATGTGTTTATATCTAATAGACAGACAAACTTATAGATAGACAAACAAATACAATACATTGAGGGTCACCGAAACTTAGACTTAGAAGGATAAAAAGACCGAGGGACCTAGAAACATGTAAAGTAATAAATTTGTTATTTTATGCTTTTTGATTGAATCAAGTGAATTTTTTTCCGTTTTTTTTTTTTTGATGTTTTCTTGATTGTTGAAAAGTAAATTTTTTTTTTTCTATTTCATTGCATAAATTTAATAAGAAGGTCGACAGAGTGAGTAGCTCCGTTTTTTTGTTTTTTGCTAGTTAAATGAAGGCAATAACATGATTTTGATGAAGAAATACCTAATGAATTTTAATAAATTTTGGATATTTAAGCAATCAAATTGCTTGGAAACAATAAATTTCTAAATTAATTAAAAATCTGTATGAAAAATATTAATTTCCCAGTCCAGTCCAGTATGGACTTATGGCATTAAACTCTGAAGCACAATTTCAAAATCCAGTGATCAAAATAAAGAAACAAAACGTCCAGTCCACCCTCTTTAGGAGGCTTGTCAAATCTGAATGGTATATCCGCAACTCTGAGACCCGAAGGAGTCAACAGAGGTTGACAAAATCGTAATCGAGTTCCACAAAGTTCGTTTCAATATTAAAATGTTAAGCAAACAACTTCTGGACCAAGTTATGAAGAAAAGGAGCTGTTAATTACGAACTACTCAGCTCAGGGTAACCTTCTATGGTCGGCTAAGTCTAAGTGTAGTCCAACTAAGCGCAAGTAAGCTTCTCAATGGGAACCGACGACATCAAAAGGATACATTGAGGCGTGAAACTGAGCTTAGATTAGTGAACCACAACCGCATAGTGCTAAGTAAAGCAGCTTAGATTTTAAATGTTGCTGCGGTCGTTCAGTAAATTGTCACTCAATAATAAGAAGACTATTTACAGATAAGTAGTGTCTCTGTTTGGCAACATGCAAAACAAATCTAGGATATCGCTACTGCCTGGGTTCAACCCTGCCAAAGCAAGGCTCTACACCGTATAACTGGGGCCCCTTGGATTGATTGCAACACCATTTTGCACAGAAATCTGAGAATACCCAAGGTGCTCGACGAAAGGCCAAAAAACAGCAACCATCATCAAAAGATGCTTCAAAATCATTCAAACAGCCAGGCGACAGCCTTCATCCGAGGTGTGATGCGACGTTAATTAAGGATGCTGCATCCTAATGACCTTCTAAGCAGAAATATTTATATATTAAAACACTTTAATTACCATTGAAAACGAAACGAAATAAACCAAAATAATAACCAATAAAAATAAAATAAAATAAAAATACTATTATTAAAAATAATTGCAGCTCTTGACGAAAATAGAAAGAAGGAACTAAAGGTGTTGAAAAAGTATTTTACAAACACAAATCATTTAACAATTTTGCAAAACAAAATCAACACCAACATCAACACCAACAATGAACAACTTTAACAAAAAAACACCAGAAAAACAACAAACTTTTCACATTAATTCCCTTTAATTTTTTGTTTCCTTTCAAAAAAAAAAAAAAAGGGAAAAAGAAAATAGGAGAAACATAAAAACAAAACTGAAAATTTGCTGCACTTTAGAATTTCATTCATAGGACTTTTGTTCGCTCATTTAGTTCAACCACAGAAGGGATTTTCATTTCATTTTTCATTTCTGATTCTTTTCCTTTCTATTGAGGAGGTTTTTTTTTAACTCTGTTTTGCTTTTACTTTCTTTCTATATATTTTTACAAAATTTAACTTAATTTTCTTCAGTCTTGACTTGCTTTCTTTTTTTCCTTTTTAGGAATTCATTTTTGTATCTTTTTTGTAACCTGAAATTAGCTTCGATGTAGATGATATGTAGAATATATTGTTATTATTCTAGTCATGCCAAGAGACTTGTGGCCTTGCGGCATTTTGAAGTTGAATTAAATTATTTTATTTTGCATGTTGGCAATTATTATAATTTTTAAATTTTTTTCTCCCTTTATTTCATGTTTAGAAATTTTCTTTCATTTTCATTTAAATGTGGTAATTTAAAGAAAATGATGTGAAATTTTTCTAAAAAAAAATTAGAGGCCCAGAACTCTCTCTCTTTGATGTGTGTGTACAATTTGTGGGTGTTGACTCGTTTCATTTACTTACTTCCAAACTTGCCAGCAATTCAACTGAACTCAACTCAACTCGACTCGACTCAATCTCAATCAGCAGAGCATTTGCATATTTTTTTGTTGAGTTCAAAGGTTGTAAGCCGAGCACTTTTCATTTAACAAAGAGAAAAAAAAAAAAAATGGTGTAATGTGTAAATTTAAACGGATATTTGTGATTGCGCCATGCCGCCTTTTGTGCTCCAAATGGAAAATGTGTGTTGGCATTAATCATTGCAGAGATTCCATTACCCAAGCCAAACCAAGTCAAACCAAAAATGGGCCTACTTCTCCTCCTCCTCCTCCTTCGTAGTCATGGCTTAAAATGAAAAGTGTTTGTTGCATTTAGTTTCCTCCTCACTTGGTGTGTTTGTAATATAGTTGGAGCAAAGGTGATTTGTTGTTTCCACACGTGAGTATTTTTCCTATTTTTCCTGCAGACAATTGTGAAAGGTGCGACGACAACGATGACTGGAGGCTTTGTTTATAAAAATGGTGTTAGTGTTGTTGTATAATATGGTAGAGAGATACACACACACAATCTATCTATGTATCTACAATACAAAACAATACAAAAAATTCAATTGCCTAACTACTGTCATTCACCCAAGGCCAGCACTGACCTTGCTTCACTTCCCTCCACTCTTTTAATTCACTTAGGTTCAGTTACATGTACTGGCTGTAAGAGCCTTTGAAAGTGTGAATTTGTAATTAAAAATGCGATATATAAAACTCTGTTAAAAATAAAAATAAAACCGAAAGGAAAAATATGACAATAATTCCCGACTGAAATATTTAGAGTAACCAACATTTATAATGATGCCTTCCACCATTGGTACCGTCATGGTACCGTCGTCGTCGTCCTCATAATCCTGAATCCTTGTGTGCCCTCGTCAAAGTGCTTTAAGCGTTTTGCAAAATGTTTCTATTCATCTGACAGCATAGCACACAGTACAGTACAGTAAAATAACAACTCATGCCACCGACATTGATTTGAAGGCTATTTATTTCTAAGCCAAACGTGCATGACAAAGAAGCAGCTTAAAGTAAATATTATTTTCTTTCAAAAAGCTTATGAATCCTTTTTTATAGAACCATCTGTTTTTAGTACAATATTTTGATAAAGATTTGTTTGTACCTCCTTCAATCTCACATGACATTTAAGTATCCATTTTTTTAGTTATTTTGATGATGATGCTCTGCAAAATTAGGTTATATTTTTTTCTTTAGATTTGAATATATTTTTTATCCTTCAACATCATTAAATATATTTCAAAATGTTTGAAGACTCATTGATGGGTATCTTCTATCACTTAAAGTACAATAAATTGTTTGAGGAAATTTTTCTGGAAGATCAAATTTAGAACAAAAGTGAAGTAAATTTTCATGCAATAAATGATGCGATAATATTTGAAGTATTTCAACAGCATTTATTTAGAAATGAATCCATAATTTTTTACGCTAAGACTTCATGGAATTTGAGGTCGGAAAAGTGCATCTAATGTGTCAAAAATTTGAAGAAACTGGATCCATTATGGACAGAGTAAGTCTCCTTTATGTCTCTTGTCGCCGAAAACCTGAAGAAATCAATTCAGCATCATTCTCAACAACTCCAAAATCCACACAGAACTATGCAGGGAATTTTGACGAGTAACCTCCATTTTCATCTATTTAAGATTCAGCTTACTCAGGGATTCAAACCAGCAGACCCAAGCAAGCCGCCGGGTGCAATTTATTTGAATAAGATGCTTATCACAATTATAAGACACTTTGAAAATTTTAATTCTAACCCTCGCCAAATCTGTGTGGTTTATAATTTGTAAATAATTAAAAAAGCGAATGACGGTACAATGAATAAGCCGCAAAAAAACAATACAATTTCTATTTTTAGAAACAGCATGGGAAAAGAACCTTTAGTTTCAGTTGGAATGTTCGCATTTTTGTGTACCTTCAGCCTTATCAGAATTGTAAGACACTTATTCAAAGGAGCATCGAAAGTGAAAGAATCAATTTAATTTTTATGTTCGGTAGCAGAAAAAGAAATTAGTGGCAGTAATCGACAATTAAATGCCAATATCCCAAAATTATTTTTGAATTTCTATCATTAAAACATAACCTTTTATAAAAAAAAAAAACGAAGTGTCTTATAATTGTGATAAGCACCTTAAATCATCAATTTTAAATGAAAAAACGCAAACTTACAAAAAGTCAACCTAATGAAACGAGGTTGTTAGCAATTTTAAAACGTGATTCAATTATATTTAACATTTCTATTTATTTATTTTTGTTTTTTTTATTGTTCCTTCGAAATATATTTATTGTATATTTCCTTGTCTAGTTTTTAATTATTTTTTATTTTTTTGGCTAAAGATCAAAATGAATTTTTCTTAACCACGGAGCAAAATTACCTAATATCAAATATTTTAATGATTGAAATTACACAACTTTTAATTTTCTTTTAGGTAAATAAAATACAATTGTACACTTGACCCCAATTTATTATTTATTACAACAAGAGAAACTAACAAAAAAAAAAATAAAATAATAAACATTTTATTAAGAAAAACAAATCAACTCCAAAAAATTATTGTATCTCAAGTGACCTCACCCAACTTTGTTTAGTTTAGTTTATGTAACATACAAGTAGATTCAAACGATCCAAGAAAAAAAAAAAAAAATAAAGATTCCTTTTTTTATTATCATTTCATCATCACTAAAACTCAACCATTCCAGCCACGTCAAATGCATAAAAGTCAAAAATAATTTCATTAAATTCAAATTAAATTCAATTTTCATTTGAAGTAGAGTAGAGTCTCTCTACTATTGTATTTATAACTATATGGTTGAAAGTCTACTCCTCCTCAACAAATATCTGAGTACTCGTACTCGTACTTTTGTTTTTTCTGCTTCTTATATTTCCAACAGATATTTGATGGCTTTTGTTTATTTGGTTGGTTGGTTGGTTGGTTGAAAAAAATTAAAATTCCCAAGTATCTGTTGCTGTGTTGTCATTGTATATTTATCTCTGAAAACACTCTTTCACTTGGTTGGACTTTGGTTGGAATTAGTACTGCTGCTCCAACTCCTGCCTTGCTTTTTGCATTATAAAATCATTTTAACAGCTTCGAAAAGTGCAATAAAATTTTGACAAAAATGCAAATTTTAAAGCAACAACAAAAATACATAATACTTAGTTAAAATAATAATAACAACGTGCGAAATTTAAGAGAAGCTCAAGTCAAGTGATGATGATGATGATGATGATGATGATTTGAAAGGGAATGCAAACATTAGTAACAATAATAATGAAGGCAAAGTCTTAGTCTTTCAGATGATGATGATGATGAGGATGACGATGGTGAAGTAAAAAATAAAAGACAGTAGCTGGAAATGAAATGAAAGTATGCCCGACACGCATTCATTCATTCGAGTATTTTACTTTTATATATTCAACATTTAATAGTTGGAACTCCTCCTGCTGTCTTAAATGTCAGCGATGTCGGCATTCCTAAAATGAAAAAAGGCAGCTTTTTATGACAATGAATGAGCAGCAGCAACAGAACCAGCAGCAGAGCAATTGCTCATTACACGATGACGATGATGTCAGATGACAATAATGCAAATACTTGCCATGCTTTACCATCATTTCAAGGGTTCAGAGGCTCATTTTTATAAGGATTCAAAACACAAACTATTAGGAGTACAAATTAATTCGGTTCTTTTTACATCTTTCAAAGTATTGTCCGCCGGAAGCGACTACTTTTTTTCATCTCTCTAGTAATTTTCGAATACCATCTCTAAAAACAGAGTCCTCTCTGGCCTCGATCCAATTTCAATTTCTTCAAAAGACCAGAAGAACCGGTGACCCCCCAAATCATTTTGCATCCGGCGGGTGGGGTAAGACCTCCCATTTCAGCGTTTTTTGGTAATTTTTGACCGTTACAGCTACGTGGGGGCCTTGTCATGTTGCAAATATGTTAAAGAAAAATAGAAACCTATACAAAACATAGCCTTCGGTTCCCCAAAATTTTAAATACTACTATGTACTTATTGTATATTGAGTTTATCGCTAATTTAAATCATGATTTTTAAGGTGACTCTACTATAATGAGAGCTGCCTCCTCTTCTAGTATAGGAGAACTATGATTTTACTTGTTTTTAAAGATCTAAACTGCGTATGATTATAAAATGAGTCAATTCGATAGCTTAAAAGCTGAGATAATCATAATTATATCGATCCTTCTATATATATATATTCTTTATGGAGTCTCCGAACAAGTCATTGATGCTTGCTTAAGATAACAAAACTTTGATAAAGTTATTCATAAGATAATAGGGCAGATTAGAAACCTCAAATACGCAGAGGATTTTAAAATTATCACGTTATATTAATGGGCCCGAAATTCTGATTTACCCTGGTTCTCAGCAAGATAAAATGCGCCACTGCTCAAATTCTTATGTTGCAGTAGCAAACTGTATTTTTTTTTTTTTTTTTTTGTTAGAAACTTATGGCGCCTCTTGTTCACAGACAAACTAAGCTTAAAGATACAATACATTTAAAGGAAAGTATCTTTGCTTTGATACTATAGACCGTGTTTGTGTGTATATTATCTTTTTAATGACCTTTCTTCTTCTTTCACAATAACAGCGTGTCATTGCATAGTATTTCAGCATCAAACTATGAATTCCTTTGTCTCTCATGTCATGTCATGTATACCCTACGATTTGTTATGCCATCAGTATTTCTATTTTTAGCACTACTCCTTAACTATTTCCTCCTATTTAGACTCGGTTTTATCATTAATTTTTCAATGATTTCATTAAATAAAAACTTATGATTATGAGAATCGTTTTCAAGTTAAAGTTGAAACAGTCTGAGATTCAGTTTATGCTTCTTTTATGATTTTTTCATGTTCCCACATGTTATTATTATTATTATTTTGGTTTATTGAACCAACTCCATCATCATCTTCATCCTCATCCTCATCCTCATCATCATTATCATTATTTTTTGTTGTTTGAAATGCATAAAATCGACATAAACTTAATGATTTTCCGTTAGACTTGTTATAATGAATGATGAATGCTGACCATGTTGATTCTGTGTGTCTGTGGCCAACATGCACACAAATCATATCAAATGGAGGATAATTTATTGCAAGCAATAAGTTTGTAGTTATTACAATTGTGGGTCTCACAAGGTGGCGGCGACGACTAAATTTATTCAATGCTCATTTCTTGATTTTATTGCTCCTATTTTTGTGAGAATTTTATTTTAGTTTTAGCAAACATTTAGAGCGAGATGTCAGTAAGTTTCTATAGAAATAAATTCTTAAAATGAAATCAGAGAATTGTAGTTGATGGTAATTTATTAGGGTGACAACACCCAATTGTGACTTCAAACTGCTACGTGATGCTTGTCAAGGATCCACATAAGGCGCAGGTATTTTTCCGAAGGTGAGTTTGGTATCTCAGCCTAGTCCTAGCCAAACTACAATAGTATTCACTTGAGTTAAGCAAAGTTTCACAAATTATGTGTCTTGCCTAAATGATCACCTTTCCTTGTCAAATAGAAGGCTCTTTTACAAGCAAATAGTGACACAGACTTGTCAATAGAAATTTAGGGCATCACTGCCACATGAAATATAAGGAAAGTACAGAGTTTTCAAAGCAAGGTTCTAAGATGGATAGGTGCCATAAAAGTATATGAAGTTTTATATCTTTATCTGAGTGAGGATTTCAACAAACAATATACCACACCTATGAGTTATAAAAATATGTGTCTTCATATTTATTAAAATTGCCAAGAAAAAAAAGAGATCCACATATGCTAAAACTTCTTGAAGAAGTTGTTCGATTACAAAATAACAATTTTTCGACACTATAACAATCTTTTCAATCCTAAGAATCTGCCAGATCATTTATCAACTTTCATCCAATCCATCGTCAGTCAGATCGTTTCCTTTGATGCTGACTTTAGTTCTGGACTAATAACAAATAGAATTATTAAAAAGAAGAAATAAATTATTGAAACTCTACCATATAAATAAATCATTATATTTGTATTTCTATTTTTATATCCTAATATTTTCTTAGTTTCTTTTACAGTAAAAGGTATAAAATCATCGGTGTAACTGATTTTAATATTCTTTCTCTTTCTACTTGATAGTATTTCATGTCTTTTACTTACTATAATTCAACCTTTTATTGTTTCATTTATTTGTTCATTCTTTCATTTACTTATTCATTTATTCATTTGTTAATTCAGTTTATGTTTTTCCTTTTATATTTGAAATACTTTTTTTTTCCACTATTGCGATTTTTTATGTTCACTTTTGATTTCATTTTAACGGCTTCACTCTGGCATAATTCACTTAATTGTGCGCACTCGCGGTCACCTTCATCATCGTCATCATAATCATCATCATCACCATCACCATCACCATCATGATAATCACATCGTTTTGATTATCATCATCATCATCAAAGTCATCATTATTTTTATTTTGACCTATTTTTTCCGCCAACTTAGTTAGCAAAGTAGCTTTGCTCTACATACTTTATATAGTAAAATAGTAGATAGGAGTTGAGTTGAGTTGAGTTGAGTATGTTATTTTTGCCATTTGTTTTTGGCCCACATTTCATAGCTTTGATGCGGCCAAATCTGGTCAAGTCTTGGCTTGCCGCTTGCCTTGCCTTGACTTTTGTGGTCTGGTGGCCAACGAAGTGTTGCGCCAATATCATAGAAGATGAAAAAACTCAGAAAATAAACATGTTTTTTATGCCAATTTATATTGTAAGCCCAGTAGTTGTTTTCTTGTTAACTTTAGTTTATTTTTGGTCTTTACTCTTGGTAATTTTTTGTTTTGAATTGAGTTTAAATTTACTTTATTTCATTATTTTCCTTTTCAATTAAGTTTCTAATATTTTTTTTTTTTGTAAATTTTTTCCATCATTAGCGCACTCAGTGAAGTGTTTAATTAAAATTTACTTGTGTTGCTTTTTTTATCAAACTTATTTTTGCATAAAATTTATTTTTAGATCAGCATACTTTTTTCCTTTGCTCTAAACTACACTAAAAGCAAAAATATGATTATTTTACTTTTCTTTGATTAAAGAAATTCGTTGAAAACTAAATTAAAAACTCAATTAAGCGGCAAATCTTTAAAGATTAGAACTTTTCAAATTGGTTTTAACTAAGCAGAGAGAAAAATGAAAATGAAAATGGAAAAGAAAAACAAAAAAGAAAAGCATTGATTTCCAATGGTTAATGGTAAATAATATTAAAGAAAAAGTAGAAAAAAGTTATCTTCGACTATGCCGAAGATGAAATACTCTTCACGGGACGCAGTGAATGTTTCATTGTATTGTAGTATTCAAATGGGTGGTTTGTATGGGAGGTACCCCCCATAGGAGTCCGATTCGGATGGTTCTGATAAATGTCCTGGGTCTGTCTTGGAAACTGATAGTGTCCAAGTTTCAGCTCTCTAGCTCAAAAACTGAGGGACTAGTTTGTATACATACACACGGACAGATGGACAGAAGGACAGTATGGTGGAGTGGCAGAGGAGATGGCAAAGCTCTGACAAAGGCAGGTGGATCCATCGGCTCATTAACAACGTCGAAGAATGGGTGAGCAGAAAATTTGGAGAGGTCAACCATAACCTAGCCCAGTTCCTGAGCGGTCACGGGTGCTTTAAGGAATATCTGTTTAAGCGGGGATATGATGATGATCCCTTCTTTCCGAGTTGCACAGGCGAAAACGAAAATGCAGAACACGTCTTCCTGCATTGCCCAAGATTTGATGTTGCCAGATCAATGATCTCATCTGCGTTTGGTGAAGTGCCGACTGTGACGAACTGCATCCGGCATATGTGTGAATCGCAGCTGAATTGGGACGTGGTAAGTCAGGCCGCAGCTCAAATCATGACAGAGCTGCGGCGTATTGAACGATTACAAAGAGTTCAGACGAATGAAGACTTGATAGGTCATTAGTTTGATATTGACAAGAAGTTTTAACGTAAATTTGTTTTGATTTACATGGGGTGGAAGCAGACTTTGAGCTGTTATGCTCCCTCCTTCCTCCTTGACGTAATGCTTTGCGGTAGTGCCAGGGGGACTGCAGGACTTGGGACGGTGGGGTTTAGTGGGTGGAAAAAAAGGACAGACGGACATGGCTTAATCAATTCGTCCTATCACGCTGATTAAGAATATATATATTGTACTTTATGTGGTTTTTTTTTTGTCTCCTTTTGCCCGTTACAAACTTCATGACAAACTTATAATACTATTCACTTCCGTGAAAATTATAAATATATTTATTTAAGTGACCCATTTTCTCAATAAAAGTAGTTTCTAGTGGCCAAAATGTATTTCCGTGAAGAGTATAATGATTGAAAAATTATTTAAAGTCATCTTTGATACTTTTAGTTACTTTTGGTATTTCTTATTTCGAACATTGCATATGAACTTATTTGAATACATTGGTATTGTAGTAATGAAGATATGGGAAGATTTCAATAATAAGGCAGCATCAATTTTATAATTTTTTATATAGCAGAGTATAGACTATTTTAACTCAAAAATTTAGGCAGTAGTTTGTATACTTAAAGACTGACAGATGGTCATGGCTATATCAGCTCATCTCGTAGAGCTGATCAAGAATATATATACTCTGACGTCGCCTTCTATTCATTAAAAACTTTGTGATAAACTTATAATACTATTCACTTTGTGAAGTGTATAATAATACAACACATTGGATTACCATTTTTGTTCATAATGTTAACAAGTGGATCAACGCAAAGCATCTGTGAAATTATATGATACTGTGACTACTGGACTATGACCTTCATCCGAGGATTTGGTTAAACATAAGCTAAGTGCTTCTTAATGGCAACATATCTTCTAGTTAGAAATACCATGAAACGAGAAAAATATAACTACCCAGTGAGTCTTATATTTCCAAACCAACAATGGCTGAAGACTTCTTTTGTCACTCATAATTTCATATCACAAACATTTTCTCCTTGAACTCTTACGTTTATTATATTTTATGATAAATTATCATTTGCTTTTATTCCATGTTTCCTTCTACTTAACCTTAAAACATTTTGTAATCTCTTATTTATTTCTTCTGTCTTTTCACAAGCTTAAATATTTTGCCAAAAATTTACTGAGTATGAAAATCATTTTCAATTGTTTCTCTCAAAATACCATCATCATCATGTTTGTTACCCGTAATAGTCTTGCATATTTGCCAAATCATTTTAATTATAATACTTTTTAAATACTTTTTATCTGTTGATTGCTCATGCATATTTGAAATTTTTAAGGAAAAGCCATTAAAGATAAGTGATTCATTTCATTTGGAATCCTCTTACTCATCACCAAAACAAAAAACCTTTTGGTCAGAAATATTCTACAAAATGAAATGCATTTAGTCTTAGTATTTTCTTTGTTTGCAGTAGATTTGTGTTCTTTTTCAAATGAATTCATGATGAGGTGAAAATACTTAGTAAGTATTGTTTGTATAAGGAAGGAGCTTTTCCAAAAAGAAAAATCTATTTATTATAGAAGATTTAGGTAAAAACTTAGAAAAGAATAGAAACAATAAATGAGGATAACAATTTTCATTTAAAATTCTATGACGATGAAGTTTTCGTAACTTATTTTCTTTTATTCTTTTTGGGGAGGTTGGCTTAAACTTAGAAAACAAGTTGTCTAAATGAAAAGAAAAAGAGATTAAATGATTAAAGTAAAAGAAGGAAATGACAATTCATCAAAGGAAAAGTTGTATGCTGACAGCATCAGTTAAGGTAATAGATATATTATTTAGATACTTTTCTTAAGAGTTTTATGGTCATGAAAAGGTATTAAACTTCATAGAAGATACTTTTGTTGTTTGATTTTATTATATCCTGCTTAGTTTATGATTTTCATCTGCTCAACTCAACACGTGCAACAATTTTTGATCTAAAGTGATGGATACAAACAAACAGTAAAAGTGTTCAAACTCATTTCGTGCTAATCTTCATCAAAACCAAAAATCATCAGATATAACATCATCATCATCATCACCATTATCATCGTCATCTTCATTAGTTTTAGCATCAAAATTGAAGCTGAAACTGAAACTGAAGTGACCAATGACCCATAGAGCGCGGCGCTATGGCCAACAATATTTGCATATCTGTTGAAATCACGCATCAAGGCAGAAGATGGAGATGGAGATGGAGATGCCTGGGCTGCAGCACTGGCTGGCTCCAAATTGAATGAATACAGATAGATGCCATTCCCTGGTGATGGCGTCATCGCCTCCACTCACTTGGCCAGGCCAAGGAATGTGGCTCATTCATTTCTATGCTCAACTAATGCAAATGGTCATTAGACAACATTTGTTTCTTTTAGTTTTTTCTCTTCATTTTCATCAAAAGTTTTTCATTTCTTGTTGTTGTTGTTTCTTGTTGAATTATGCAATCTATCTGAAGTCTATGGCTTCTATGGCTGAAACGATGATGATGCCGGCGACATGAACGACGCGTCGTCGCGTTTTACTCAAAACCACAATTATTTAAATTACTCATGGAAAATGCGTTGCCACCAACAACAACAACAACAACAGAAATAGCAACAGCAACAATGACAAACTAAGCTATTGCCTTTATGCAAAAGTATCTATAGATATGTATATACAATACTTGTATATTTTGCTGTGCAATCTTCTTTTTTTTACTTAGTTTTATAGCATACAACTTCACTTAATGTTTATCAAAGATTCATTCACATTCACAGCAAAAATAACTACATGTGCTTAAGCATATAAAATGTTCATGTTAATGTAGATTTAGATTTTGTTATTGTAAAAGTATCTTTTAGTATCTTATACATAAATAAGTATCTGCAGCAGCAGCATGTTAAGGTACGCACAAAAAACAACAGTAACAGCAACAGCAACGACAAAAGAAAAAAAAAACAAAAAATTGTTCATTAGATTGAAATTGTGCCGTAAATGTAGCGAAAATATGCTTGAGGCTTGTAAAGAGAATATCATGGGAGTGAATTCATCATCATGGGATCTAATGCGATGAGATGTAATGTGATGATGATGATGATGATGATGATGATGATGATGATGATGATGATGGTAGTGGGTGATTGTCAGTTTGAGGGATTAGCCAAGTTTTAGCTTTATTTTTTACTGACTTGCGTAATTCATTTAATTATAAATAATTAGTTGAGTTGCTTATTAAAAAGCATTTAGATACTTTGCAGATACTTTTTGTTGTTGTTGTTATTGTTATTCTATTTATAATTGAAAATGCTACCCAAAAATATTTCATCCAACTTTATGTTTAAGTGTAAGCACTTGTTACATTTATGGATTAGCATAATGATGATTATTTGCAGATTATAATTTAATTAATTAATATACTTACTTGTTTAGATACACATAACACAAGCTAATGTTGCATGAAATCATGTGTTTTGTTGTGTCAGTATATAACTTTTTTTTGATTGAGTGCTTTATTGTAATTAATCTCATCTAAATTTGGATGAGCAGGTGCCTTACAAAAAACCAACTTAAATTGAATTGAGCTGCCATAATACCAATATTTCAATATTTTTTAATAAAATTTAGGAAGCGGAATACACACTACATTAACTCTCCGATTAGTGAGTCATCCGTTGCGCTTATAAGAGGTACAAGGTCTACAGGGACCTTCTTACTATCTGTATGGAATTTTGTATGAAAACGTCATTTTTTTAAAACATTTTTTTTGTTTTTTTATTAAATACTAATTTTAAATGTATTGTATAATGATTTTTAGAAAGTAAGTACTTATAGGGAAGAGTATGCGCAGGTTACAAAAAGTAAAGGTAAATTCAAAGAACTCGTTTGAGATTTGTTCAAACAATAAAACAATTAAAAACAAGTCAAAAAACGAATCACCTTTAAGTCTCAATAAAAACTGAACTATTCGTCGGATCGCCTTGAATTTTTTTTTAAACGATTTTACATAAAATTTTCCTGGAATATATGTGAAGATTTTGTATACTTCCCATGGACCATCAAGGAGTAATTTCAGTTTGAAAATTAAAAAGGACCCCAGGGACCTTCTCACTCGTTCCCGTACTAATCACCTTTAAATTTTAATAAAATTTGAACTATTAGTCGGATCGCCTTGAACTTTCTTTTAAATGGTGCTACATAAAATTTCCTTGGAACACATGTGGGGGTCGTGTATACCTCCCATGGACCATCAATGAGAAATTTCTGTTTGAAAATGAAAAAAGTTCCCAGGGACCTTCTCATTCATCGGCGGGTTAAAGTAAATTTTTAAGAATTCATGTCTTAAATTAGTTGATCTTTTTCTGATCATAGCGGAACAAAAACTTACAATAGTCGCTAAGAAAGAAAGTTTGCAAATAAAATGATAGTAACGATAAGATTGGACAGTTTTCTTTAATAGAAGGACTCACGGCTTATTATCGCAACTAACACAACTAAAAACAAATTCAGATATCAGTTAATTTGAGACTGAAACCAGAACAAAATAGAAACAGAACCAGAAACCACTGCTACCAGGTCGCCTTAGAAACTAACAATGAACTCTGTGTATTTGTACAGAATCAATGAAAACCTTCCTCAAAATAACACAATAATAAATAATAGTGGATTTGTTTCTAAATATTTCTAATGATTGTGGCAACATCTTCAAAAAACGGAAACAGAATTGTTGTATAGGTTTCTGGATGTGTTTCTGTTTCATGTCTTTATTAAAATCAATTTGTACCCAATACAAATGAAGTGGATTAAATTGAAGGTTGGCTGTTCACAACGAAAAAACCATTGTGATACCACTTTCCTACTACCTTTGAAATCAACTTTCTCCCATTAGTAAAATCACCTTTTCTAAGTGCCTATTAGTTTGGTTCTTTAGCGAATCTTCACTAAAATAACCTCTTTATCTTCCGTTCTCAGAAGGAATATGTCAATTACTGACTATTCTTCTATTTGTTTCATCATATTATTTTTCAAAGAACTCAAGAACAAAAATCTAGTTTCACCGGACTCAAGTTAGTCAAGTAATTGAAGAAACCCTTTCCTAAGGTGATG
This sequence comes from Amiota minor, assembly GCA_037043295.1. Lineage (NCBI taxonomy): Eukaryota > Metazoa > Arthropoda > Insecta > Diptera > Drosophilidae > Amiota > Amiota minor. Next base: position 6,955,363 of record JBAMAW010000081.1, on the reverse strand, counting down.
GTCATTCTGAAAATCAAAACTGCATGTTGTTGTTGTGGAAATGTAATCTCTTTTTTGAGACTTTTTCGGTGGATTTTCCACAAATTTTATCATTTGTTGGGGATATGGCAATATAAATACATATTCTGAGAAAATTTGAAGTCTCTACCTAGTGCGGTTCAGGAGATACAAAGTCACAAAATTCGTGACCAACACCGCTAAAAAAAGTTTCACTTCAAAAATCAAAATCAAATCATTAATAGACACTTTAGATTTCGTACTCATGTAGATTTTGTCATTAAATAACCTTCTTTGGTTTGAGAATTTATTGCAATTACACATTAGGTGCGCATTTCTCTCATTGCAACTCACTATATGCAAAAACAGCTCATTGCAATATTACTACAATTCTCAATCGATCTATTTTTACCACACTTAAGTATTATAGGTCATTGAAAGCCAGTTGCTAAATATATGATGGATGCTCTTTCTAGGTTCTTTGACTTACTCACTCTTAGGACTTATGTAGAAATCTTTACAAACCCCCATACTCTGACAGCATGGGACTACGATTAGTGATGTCTTGTGCTCTCCTATGCTTGGAAACCAGGAACTTCGATTATTCGAGACAAATTACTAAAGTCGAAAATACATTTTTAAAGAAATATTATATTATAAATATAGTGCCCCCTCAAAATCTTTGAACTTTGATCTCTTGAAAATCTTAAATTCATATTCATAAATTATTATGCAATAATTTTCAACTTAAGGAGACACAGAGATAAAATGTCAAGTTTGCATATCATAACTTTTTCACCAAACTTACACACATTTTTGCACACACAATTGTGGTATAGATAAAAATTAAGCTCAAGGATAACCAAATCAAACAAGATGCCACAAGTTAAACCGATATGCATGCGTAACCTTATAGCTTTTAATCTGATATTGACAGACAGACAGACATTTACCATTTCTTACATTTATTTATCTACATCTTCACAAAAAAAACCCTTTCCAATATTTTGTGTTTGTTGTTATTGGATTGACCTATATTGAAATGAAATGAAGCATTAAAATTTTCCATATGTTGCAATGAGAGCATTGACCATCATCGAATGATTTTAATATGAAGAAAAATATAATTAAACTCAATAGTGCAAAATATGAGAAACCAAAAGAAAAAGAAACAGTAGTACTACATCGATAATCTAGAGACAAAATATGAAGGAGAGATAAAAATAAATGATTGAGTGAGTGAGTGAGTTTACAAGAAAGAAGAACAAAAGCATAAATTTGGTAAATTGGTCTCAATTTTCACACGACAACTTTGGGTCCGAAGATTGATTAACAGTAAACATATCCTCAATGGAAAAAAAAAACAACCAGTGACATAAAACAAAAACTGGAAATATAAATAAAGCAAACAAAATTCACAGAAAAAAAAACAACAAAAATTGTAAGATAAAGTGGAAAAAGAAAGGCCAAAGATTAAAAGGTTTAATGTAAGACTGACACAACAGACAACGATGAAGAAAATGAAGAAGACACCATCAACAATCACAACAGAGTGGCTTAAAATGAATGAGACAATGACAATGATGCGATGATGCCAGCCAAGAGAGGACACCAACGACATTGGCTTAAAAAAACATTTACCACCATCAACAACAACAACAACAACAATGACAACAATAACAACAAGTGAATGACCAAAAATAATATAAAGTTTCACACTTAACAAGCACAAAACAACTGGAATAAGAAAGGAAGGAAATTTTAAATAAGAAAAAAGGAAGACATGAATTAAAGTCATAATGAAGATTGAAAATCCTTCAGAGAATAAAAACTTTTACCAACAAAAGACTGAAATCTTTTTTAATATGATGAGACAAAATATAGTAAGACATTTCAACTTTGAAATTTCTTTGTTTTTTTTCAATACAATTTAGAGATATTCAAATAAACGACTATTGCACACATAAGACCGATAAATCCCAAATTGATCTAATCCTTTCCATTTTTAGTTTACTTTATAACAAAGTTTATTATTTGCTTCATTTTGTGTTTGAATTTTTATTGTTTAATACAAAACTTGTGAATCCTTTTGTTTCAAATAATCATAGAACTTTGATCAGAAACCATCTGTCGATGAAGATTTTGTATGCCATTTTAGAATGTGAAAGACTATTGCAAATAATAGAGTTAAAACAGAAAAATAAAAAAAAAATAAATATTTTAATATGAAACTTCCAAATGATTTGGTATTGAATTTTTGATTAACCAATTAACATTAAAAAAATTAAGCAATATGAAAAATATCCATAAAATTACAGTTTGATAATTTCAAATCTGAAAAACTTATGAGGATATAAGAGCAAAAATAACTAATAATCAACTTAAAAGAGGCTCAAGCAAATCAAACAAGAACCTAAACCTATGCGGCGGGTTAATCAATTATAGATTAAAGAAAACTTAATCCCCTGCTTATTTCATTTTTTGGTATAAAATTCTTCATTTATTATATATTCTCCTGCTTTATATTAAAATCTCCTAAGATCAATTTAAAAGCCCTCCAGGTTTTTATGACGGTTCAGCAGATTCATTGTTGTACTATTTTAAATTTGTGAAGCACCAGTGGCTGACAATACATTACTAGCCACTAACGTTAATGAATTGCTTTCATCGCCGGCTCATCTAGTACCACCGGGTCATCTGAGATCACTCTGGACTTCCTGGATGACTTCAGAAAGTAAGCAGATTGCTGGGACTTCGCGACTAATAGTACAAACCGCACGTTTGCGCTTAGAAGGGGCTTCTGTCCAATGGCTATGCGGCATATCTCGGTCATACCGCATGGGGGCTCTGACAGCTGAGTATAACCTTACCAATAGCAGGAACATTTCAAAACTGCTGCAACATGTGGCTCAGAAGTCAAATTTAGCCTAAGCAACAAAGTAACCATCTACAAGGCTAAAGTAGTGCAGTCCTGGACATATAGCCTTTTCCCATATGGTGTACTACTGCTGACTCCAATGTCTATCTGATTCAGAAGATGCAGAAGTCTCGTAAATGCTGTTTGGTACGTGCACAAAGATATTATTTCCAGGATCCGTGAGCAAATCAACCTTTAAGAAATCCGACTAAAGCCAACGCACGCCAACAAGTTAGCATCGGCTTAGGTCATAAACACCTCAAGGAGGAGACTACAGCGCCTCCACCCTGAGGTACACGAACGCCAAAAAGGACTTTGAATTTGTAAAAATTATTAGATTTTTGTAGTGGCGAGGTGATCCATAGACCGATTTCTCTAATTTTTTCATGACATTATATTATGTTTATTATTTATGGCAATAAGAGACTCATTTAATTGAAATTCAATAGTTTATTGTAACAACCATTGAAATATGACAGAAAAACAAAATGCACTTAGACAATACCAAGGGGTATTTTTTTGTGTAAATATTTCAGTTCAATATTAAAACTATTCTATCAAAATAATCCACGATCGCGTTAGTCGGAATGCTATTTGTTGCCGAAATATTAAATGCCATTCCAAGCGTTATGATTTTTGTAATAGAACATAATATCCTAGAGAATGTCTAAGAGGGAACTTAGATCTACTAGCAAGCACTTTGTCTTCAGATATAATACAATATAAGGAAGAATATATCATTTCCTGTTTCTCTACAAATCTCACATTTCAGTGATATGAAAACTAAAGTGTTGAAGTAAAATATTTCAAATCAACTACAATGAAAAAAAGAAATAAAAAACTTAAAATACAATGTTGTCAATAAAAATGAAAGTAAAATTGGAAGATGCTGAAGAACAACTATAACAAGCAACAACATTAACAGCACACCAAAGATGAACAGGCTCCGATGAAGACGACCATCAACATGAACAACAAACAACAAGCATCAAGTGACACAACATTACCAGTTAAAATGATTATGTAAGCGCAGTGCATTGCATTGCATGAGCTCTTCTTTCCCGGTTATTTTCATTTTTAATTTTTATCATTTTTCACAAAAAAAAATACAAAAAAAAAACAAAAAACTCAACTCACTTATTCACTCATTCATTTATTTCACTTCGGTCGCTCATCTTCATCTTCTTTAGTTTTAATTTTAACTTCTACCGGCATTTGCAGTTGAAAGGATACTTGTTCATTGGTGATGGTTGGCAGTGCGTGTTACTAGTGGTAGATGGTGGTGTTGGCGGCGCCTTAGTAAAATATACTTACAACAATATTTCTGTTTATTGAAATTTATGTTGTATTTTGTATTTTTCTACATATGATTTTTCCTTTTTTGTTTTTACTTTCAATAGATTTTTGCTGCTTTGAAAAATGTTATAATCAAAATGTGTTTCTTTTTTTGTTTTAAAAGTGAACATGCTGCTGCTACCACAATAAGAAAACAAAAAAAAATAAATAAAGTGTGTAAATGCATTGAGGATGAGGATGCAACATCGTCGTCCAATGTCTGCAAATGATAAGGCTTAACGTGGCAATAAAAATCATGTTGTTTGTTTTAAATAAACAGCTACAGCATGCGAAAGTGGTCTGTAGTCTCATAAATTTTATGAAGATTTCAAGAAAATACATGACAAGAACAATAACGTCGGTTATAACGAATTTAACATGCCCTTTATGTTAAAGGAAACTTTAGGAAAACAATAAATTTCATGGAAAATTGGCTTCCTTGTGTAAAGAAAAATGAAGAAGTTGCTAAAACTATATACTTGTCATTCTATCAAGATTCTTTCAGATTGCTTAAGAAATGCAGATGTTCTTAGGTTTTGTATGGGAACTCTGCAATCCGCTTATCAGATTCTGACTTGGTGACAATAAAACCACGTAGAGAGTAAACCCTTTGAAAAAAAAAAAAGAAAAAAAAATAAGTAGTGTGCCTCACCCTTATAAGCACGTCGTCAAATTTTGATTTTCGTGACATTTCATTTTCATATTTTTTGGATTTAGGGAGTACCCTTCGCTAAAGAAGTTTCACTTAAAAAAAAATATTCCCAGTGCAGGACTCGAACCCCACGCCCTTGGTTTGCAAGTCCTACTCTCTAACCACTATGCCACGGAGATATTTCCATTGTATTTGCCTCCAATATAATAATTACATCGTCAAATATTGATTTTCGTCACATTTCATTTTCATATTTTTTGGATTTACTCCCCTTCACTAAAGAAGTTTCACTTTAAAAAAAATAAAAATAATATTCCCAGTGCAGGATTCGAACCCCACGCCCCCGGTTTGCAAGTCGTACTCTCTAACCACTACGCCACGGATACATTTCAATTATATTTCCCTAAATAGCTCCAAAAAAATAAAAATAATAACATCGTCAAATTTTGATTTTCGTCACATTGCATTTTCATATATTATATATTTTATTTTATTTGATTTTTTCCCCTTCGCTAAAGATTTTGCATTTCAAAAAGAATTTGCAAAATCGGAATACAATTGATGGCTAAATTGGTGCAATACATAGCGTCAAACATAAGTAAAATCTACTACCTTCTTCCTTTCGTTTAGAAAACTGACTTTCCGACCTTCAGTTTCTTTGGGAGGCATTTAACATATTGTGGCGATTGATTCAATGTTGAGTATATTTTGTTAACTGCCTTTTTCTATGAAGAATATATTTTAAACAAATTATAGTTCTAACATCAACAAGATTCTATTGACCAGCAATCAAGGAACTCAGACTGAAAAATATTGGAATGCCAACTAAGTTTTCGCACTCTTTTTTTTTTTAATTTAGATATTATAAATGTTTTTGGTTTGTTTAACAAATTGTTTATTTCTATAGAGAAATAAACTTTCTAAAAATCTACAGCGGAAACTTGGTTGCTAATCAGTAAAGAAACTTCTGTGCATAATACAATATTAACATCTAACAAACTAAAAGACTAGTGAATATAAAGAGCATTTTATATAAATTTTATAGAATCTTCAATGTGTTACAAACATCATAACAAAGTAAAACTATCTGTTCGCATTTAAAATAGGAAAATGACCAAAAACATTTATATGTTTGCAATATTTGTGGTGTTGAAAAGGATGCAATATAATGAAATACCACGCAACTCAACTTATAAATGACCACATGAGAAAAGATACATGCAGGCAATGAAGATGATGATGGAGAAGGTGAATGTGAAGAGAAGAAGATAAAGGGGAACAAGTTTAAAGTATACAAATTTATAAAGCCACTTAAATGTTTCCCACAAAAACTTTCGCTTTCAATGAAATTGACTTAAATTTCGATGTTAAATTTTTTGTTTTCCATTATCTTTTTTTAACATTTTTGTTTTTGGGGTTTCGATTAACGATTTCGTTTAAGCTTTTGGTTGCCTCATTAGTTGCCACTCAAAAGAAAATTGAAATTAATTGAAACCAAAACAAAAAACCATGTTAAGGACTTTCTTTCTATCTTTCTTTCCATTGAAGTTCAGTTCAGTTTTCAATTCAATTTCAGACGATTTATGCACTCAAAATTGAACTCAAACTTAATTTGCAACAAAATCGACTTGTATCGGGAATCGTGTGGCATGTGATTTGTTTGCGGTCCCGAATAATAATAACAACATCAACATCAACAGCCATGAGATTTTGTGAATTTGTTGCACGTTTAGTTTTGTTTATTTGTTGCCTGCACATTGAGTATCTCATCGATTCATACCTATCTACTATCTATATTTATTTTACGCTCAATAACGTGTCCTTTTTTTTTTTGTTTTTTTTTGCGCACTATTGCCTTATTTGGAGTGTCTCAGCTTTAAATTAATGCAACGTGCTGACATGCAACATTGGCGATGCAGCAAAGAAGCAGCAACAACTGCCTCTGTTGCCTCTATGCCAAATGAAGTGTATCTCAAATGTTAACAACTGCCGCCTCTTTGTATTGCAAATTTAAAAATTGCTGATGGTGCACGCTGCGTTGCTGTTGTTGCGGCCAGTTTATATGACATTTTATTTTCTATGGAGATATTAAAATATTATGCATTTTTTTTAGTATTCACACATCCTTCATATTTTATATATGTGACCTCATGACTTTCGTATTTCATGGTTTAAATGAAGAATGAAATTTAAAAAAAAAAGACAAACTAATGAAATTTAAATTTAAATACAAAAAAAAAATAATAAATAAAAAAAACAAAAAAATAAAAATGTTAAAAAACATCTCGACAACCGCTTTACCTAGCAGGTCCAAACGTGAATGACACCATCTGCGGAACCAATGAAACACGCACAAAAACACACTTTAAATGATTTATCATCAAACGTAACACATTGCGTATACGCATTATGAAAATAATTTAATAATTTCATATTTAATACAAGGAAAAACAAGAAGTTCAAATTGTCTTAATATCCCAAAGGTCAAGTTTTCCTATAATTATGCATTCAATTCTTCATTATTAACCTCAACAAATAGAACCACAATCAATGAATGAATGAATGAGTGAATGCCCTCAAGTAATCAAACCTAATTAATATGCAATGCAATATGAATTGCAATTTCTATCGTCCCATTGCACTAAACTAAGTTAATCAACAATCTTCTACACATTCATTCATCATTATTTACTCATCCACGCAATACCAATAATTAGTTATTGCATTAGACAAATTGTGTACTTGGTGACCCCTTGAATCTAACTAAACATAGACGATGAAGTCAATAGCAAAGCAGCAGCAGCCACATTTGCTAATATTACATTGATGCAGTCACCCATGGATGTTGTTGCTGTTGTTGTTTAGCAATTAATATGAAATTACGTATACGCAACAAAGTGTGGCAAACAACACCTGAGACCTAAGGCATCAGGCAGGCGAGCAGGCAAGCAATGTCAGACGACTTAGCACGCAACATGCAAATCAAATCAAGTCAAGTGCTTTTGCTTTTAATAAGCGTTTACATTTACAATACATAATTCAAAATCTAATGATGTTGCTGATGATAAGATATTTTTGTTATTTTGTTGTTGTTTCAATGTTGTTGTGATTACCCAAAAAGGTCAGTAGCGGAACCGGTTTATATTCAAAATGTAAACTGTAAAGTTTACATAGAATTTAATGAATTTAAAATTACAAACATTTAAAGTTAATTTTGAGTAGCATTTAATTGCCTCGTGGTAATGTCCCTCAATAAAAATATTTAGAAAAAAAAAATTCAAAAAAATATCTAAACAGGAAAAATACTACAATAAAAAAAAAAAAAGAAATCAAACTGCAACAAAACAAAGTTAACTTTAACCTTGTGTCGCATGTAAAGAAATTTACAATAAAACAAAAACAATTTCTTGCCATTAAATGTAAAAATGCCAAAAATAGAAAAAGAAAAGAAAACTGTAAAAAAAAAAACAAAAGAAACTTTGGCTTTGAACGACGACAACCAAGTGAAGTGTAGTAAAGCGTTAACCTTTTCCGTGTCGTCGATACTTTTGTCTTATTTCCTTTGCTCAACGGGTCTCAGTGGACTTTGGAGGTGTGTGTGTCAACATCTTTATACATTTTATGCAACATGAGAATCATTTACTTGTAGGTAAGGACTAGGTTAAGTAATGAATGAATCATGGAATCATGGAATTGAGTCTAATCTTAAGACGAAGATATTTAGGAAATGAATTTAATCCTTTCAACCAAGGATGAAAAATGTAATAAAATTATGCAGATCTCTGGTTTAAAGAGATATTTGTTGAAAATTTATATCAATAATTCCGTATATTCATTGAAGAATTTAGACAATATGTAATATGTTGAAAAATTCTACTTCATATTGTGAGAATTCCTGCCTTCAAAAAGATGCATTTGCCATATCTTTTCCTTGTGGAAGTGTAGTTTGTTTTGCCTTAAGAAAAGCGATTATATCTTGCCTTGCAGCCCTAAGACTTCTATCAAAGTTATTTGTAGTCCCCAAATATTCATGAGAACAACCAGTCCGGTATTTGGATTCACTTAGCATTTAATGACCTGCGGGGGTGGGTTCTATTTATGCAAGTATTCCTTGGAAAGGTAAACACATATCAAATACTACCAAACTTCTCTAATATCCATCAATCATGGAAAAATGAATTCGTGAATCAATAATCTATGAAAGAACCTTATAATCTAAGAATTTCACCATAATTTTGAATATTTTAAGAACTTAATACGTCAACCTCATAGTTCTATTTAAAGTAATAGAAAGAAAACATAAAGCAAATACACTACTAATCTTTCCTACTTTCCTTCCATTACTTACATATTAATCTATCGAAGAAATTTTAAATCTTGAAACATAAAATCCAATAGTATAGGATTTTTTGGGAACTTAGTGAACCACCTTCGTAGTTCTATTTATAGGAAACAAGGCAATCACAACCATACATACTATCAATCTTCTTTAATTGCCTTTCATCATTCAAAATTGAGTTCATAACAAAATTCTTCCATCGAAGAACTCTTAACTCTAGAAACCTAATCTTGTAAAACTGTTGGTTCTTTAAAAAAAACTTATTGACCCTCGCTTGTAGCTCCATTGTCATGAGTTCAAGGGAATCACATTATAAGTCCTACAAATCTTATTTAACTGTGCATTTCATCACCTAAGTCTACTGCAGAATTCACATTTCTTCCAACTTAATATTTCTTCAGTTTAGATGTTAATACAACAATGTAGGAGAAGTCTCTAGAGCTTGCAGCATTTTTTTTTTTTTTTTCTTTAAAGTATCTCTGTTTTTTGTCTATTTGTCGTGATGCATGGATTTTGTGCTTTTTTTTATTTTCTTATGTTTTCTGAATTTTTCTATTGCTTTTTTTTTCCTTTTGTAGGAAATGCAGCGCAACATTGGCCTGCGGCATATTGAGTAAATGATGTTCATCATGGTGATGATAATGATGATGCTGATAATAATGATGAAGAAGAAAACACATTGTAATTCAAGAGATAAATGTGGCCACGACATTAACCAAGGCAAAGTATTTCTTTCCTTTTTTTTTATAATTTTATTTTTATTTTAAACATTTTATTTTATATATTTTATTTTTATTTAAAATCTTTTTTTTTCGTATCTTCAACATAAGGAAAATAATTTAAAAAAAGAGAAAAACTATCTTTATATCTCTGAGTAAATATAAAGAAAAAAAAATGTTGTTTGCTGAGTTTATAACTCTAATAATATGTTTTTGCCCTTTAAGCCAACAAACAACATGAATGCAATTTCGGTTACGAAGGCGGAGGCATAACCAACCAATTTCAGTTTCGCCCTGCAAAACCAGTAAGCCTCCATTTCTTTTTAAGCCCAAAACACAATCAACCATAGACAACACAATCCGCCTTCTGTGACACTCGTAATCTTTATATCAGATGTAAGCCAAGTTGCATTGGGATTTGTTTTTTTTTTTTTTTTTGTAGTACGAGTTCGAGTGAGTGAGTATCTTTTGCTTATGCGAACTGTGACAATCATTGAAGTGGGTTAGGTCGGTTAGGTTGATTTGACTTTGGACTCTTGCTTCCTTATTTGAAAGTATAAAAACTACAAATTTGTCGTTGTCAGGGAGAAAAATATAATATATAAAAAGAGATTATAAGAAAGTGATAAAGTGATTGGGGCAGAGGAAAATAAAATAAAACAAAAGAAATGAAAATACCAAGTGTAACAATGGTAAATTATAGTGGCAAACATTTGTCTTATGCATTCAAGCCATGATAATGATGATAATGATGATGATGACCACCACCAACATCATAATAATGATAATGATGAAAAATTATTATTATTGTTGTTGTTGTTGTTGTTATTATTATTGTTAGTATTGTTAATGATTCCCCTTGACTTATGTAATTTGTGTGAACTCGTGCAAATTTGCCACTTTTCATGGCACATTAAACGTTCGCTTCATGAAACTGAGCTGACAATCATTCAAATGTTTAAGTATCTGAGTAAATGAATGAATGAATATCTTGTTAAAACATTTTTACATGAATATGTGAAACCATTTTTGCTTTTGTAATAATAATGAAAATAGTATCTAATTACAAACAAAAACCAATCGCAATAACACAACAAATGGCTTACCATCATCATCATCATCATCATCATCATCATCAATATCTATAATGCTTTAGATACATGATTTGAAGACCAACCAACATATTCGCATATGTCATCATACCCTTATTTCCTGTATGCAAGTCGTGCTATTTCCATTGCTTTGCGGCTTTCTTTTTGAATGCAATTGTAGTTCGTAATAGGGTTTGAACATCACAGACGCAATCGATACACAATAGTATCTAAATCTAATAAGGCACACACACACACACACATTTTGTATTTGTTTATATTTTGGTATTGTGTCCACCCTATTCTATGCTCATTAAAACGTATTCAAACAACTTCATTATTATTTTACAATATTTTGCCATTATTATTGGTATTTTCATTATTATGTTTATGCATCTCATAAGGGTAATTGATTATTTGCTTGCTAATTAAGCTTTCAAATTATTTTTGAAAAAAGAAAATTAAAATTATTTTTTAATCAATTTATTTTTATACGTTTTCTTGTTGTTATTAAATTTTTAATGATTTGTGTTTAGTATGTTTTGTTTTCTTTTTTATTGATTTTATTCCTCTTCATTTTTGTGTGTGTTTGACAGGAGAAAGTGATTTAATTAAATTATGAAAAAATGCAGTAATTTCCCAAATGAATAAGTAGAAGGGCAGTTAGAGAAATCAATGACTTTTTGAATAAAAGAAATTTGTTGGTAAACAGAGTCATCTTTTAGTTTGATGCTGTTATTATTGATCTTATTATTTATCCTTGCAAATATTAGGTTTTCTCAAAGTCCACAAAATAGGCGCTTGTTTCAGTGATAAACATATTCATTCGACCAAAATATGTGTCTTACCACCGAGTCATTTCAAAGCATGAAGAAACTGGAAATAGTTACAGGGGGTAAAAACTGGAGAATATACAGGATAAGGTATCAATCAGTTCGTAGCTCAGTTTTTGAATATTTGCCATGGGGACTACAGGCCCAGCACCCGTGTTTTGTCATGGTGGAAGAGCGCTTTTTACCTTCTCCAAATGAGGTCGCTTGGCTTCAATTGAATGTCGGATTTTTCCAACAGTTCGATGTATGTATCAACACTTGGATCTTAAAATAGTAACGCCATGACCAACCTTAGAGTTCTTTGGTAGACGTTCCCCTGCATATGTTGACTGCTTATACCAGGATTATTTTACCTTTTTGGCTTTCTTGGTCCATTAGAAAAAGTCGTGGTAGTCGAAGCCAAGATTCGTCGACATGAGACCCATCGCGTGGGTAGCCTTTTCATGTCAAAATATTCATGTAAAATGTGATTTACCTACTCAGTTGAGATGCCTACAGCCTCAGCACCGATTGTTCAATATCATTCTATGGATTTAAAAGATGATTTCTTTTTGGTGAACTAAACAATCAGCGTCAATTATACTACAATTACCCTAACCGAATTTAGTAAACCACTTCATGACCTTTGAAGTTGATGAGAATTGAGCAGAATCCCCACATACCCTTTTCTTTGGATTCTGTGATGGTTTTTTTACGAACTCGAATTCCCCTTTTTTCCATTTTTGTCAAACATTTCATTGGCTACCAATCAAAATTCGACATTAGTCTATTATGTAACAGATAATAATTCACAGAAGCACTGTTGCATTTAAACTTACTATGAGGGAAATGCAAAAACCCACAGACTTCTCTAACTGCCCTTGTTTTCATTCATTTTCATCATTGCTTACTTTGCCTTAATTTTATGTTACTTTTTATATTTTACATTTCATCATCTTGTTAGACGATTTCATTATTTGAAAATTTTTTTCATTTCATTTTCATTGCTTTAAATAAATTCCTAATTTTTATTGAATGCTGACATCCATAAATTTAATTTCTGTTTTAATTATCTAGACACATTTTTATAATATAAAAGAAAAAAATATGTGAAAATAAAAATGAAAATATTGGAATGAAAGGAAGATAGAAATCAACTCGTTTAATGAATATTGAATAATAAGAAAATAAGGAATTAAGAGGATTCAAATTTTCCTTATTATTTTTTTTAGGCTTCTGTTTTTGTTCATATAATTTTTTATGAATATTTTAATTTATTTTTTTAATGTTGATGATTTTCTTTATGTTTATTTTAATTTTTATGTTAATTTTTGTTTTTATTACTTTACTTTTTATTTAATACATTCAGAAATGTTGGATAGATCAATTGCATTGTTTTTTATGTAGTGAAAAAGATATTTTACATTGATATGAAATAAATGAAGAACAGCAACAGAATTTAACCAAGACATATCCATATATGTTAAAGTAATATACTTTAAACACTCATGAATTTTTGTGGTTTTTCACATCTCCAGTAAGAAAGTCTGATTCACACTATTCGTTTGAAGTGTCACTTGTCTTTCATTTTACTATTATAGTTCATGGTTGCTTAGTCAAGTGTAAACATTCTTTTATCGTTGCTATTTAAGGTTTATTGTTCTGTAAAAGACTTTTATGTGGCAATTACTTGGGAAGATGGAATAGCCTAGACTATGTAGGAGTTTTAGTGTCTCTTTCGGTAACAAAGTACAATTTTAATGAATTTTGTTGTCGACGTTGACAATATTAAAGAAAGAAAAGACAAAGAGATTTACATTTTCATACAAAATTATAATCATTTTAATCTAAACAGAGAGTTGTGAGTGAGGTCTTATTAACTTGATATTAATAGTTTTCATTAAAGTAAATTTTTTTCTAATTCAATTTGTAAAGAAATGTTTAATGCAAGCATTATTTGATTTTGATGTGAGGCCTTTAATAAGACCGAGATATTGGACCTGGTCCACCTTTCAAAAGAATTTCTAGCCGTATGCTTTACCTGCGCCTCATCGTAAAATCACAAATAGATTATCACTTATGCATAAGCCTCACTAGGACATGCAATGTCTCCATATCTAGGAAGACAAAACACAAGGACACTAAACCATCGACTAGGGAAAAAGATTCAAGCAAGCAGTAGAAGAAACACTGACTCAAGAGACTTTTTGTCTCATTTAAAAATTCCGGCAATAGGAACAAACAAGTTGAATTCTATTGATGACTAGGAGAAATGAACAAATCATGTAGATTAAAAAAGTATTAACGCTTTATGGATTTAAGAAAAATAATAACCATTGGGAACTAAAAAGGGAGTCCCTTATGCTCTCCATATATTGGCAGGTAGCCAGAAGATGGTCTACTGTGAAGTCAGCCCCCGCAAAGATGGCATGGTGGATGAACTAATACTTTGAAGAGATGTTAATGCGTGATCTGAATATGTGAAACCCACAGAATGATGAAAGTTCCGGATACCCGTCTAGTTCTTTTGATGGTAGAGTACCAGTGGATGAACTGCGCCCATCCGACCATTTCTTTGTTTGTGCTGAACATTTAGGCTTATAGTCAAGGTTACATTGTTAGTTTGATTGTAGTTTAATTTCTTCTTATGAGATTAATCAACTTAATTTTATTGAATTCATTCTTATTCATAATATCCAATATATTTGAAAAACTTGAGCTGAAAGGACAATCCTCTTCTCCCACATTATCGTTATACAAAATTCGAGTGTTCGAAATTTTGTGACTCGCAATATTCTAAACGGCTAAGCCAATTTTGATACATTTTCTTTATTTTACTTATGGGATCACCAAGATGGGTTATGCTTCAGTTTGACCCGGAAGGTGGCGCTGTTGTCGAGAATAACGCACTTTTTTTACCAAAATTTAAAAAAATTTTTATCTGGCACACTCTATACTCAGCCAATTTTAGTAATTTTTTTTTTTTAAATGACAAATGAATGCTAATGAAAAGAGATGCATACTTATTTTTTTCAGTTTTTAACTTTTTATAATATATTTTTAAGTATTAAGTTTTTTTTCTGAATTTTATATTCATTTAAAGTGGGATAAGAAAGAGACAGTGTGTTTCGTTATTTGAGCTTTACCTTGTTTGTGTTTCGTGTTTGAGACTATTGATCAATTTTGGTTTGTTGTTAAGGGAAATGGGAGGGCCGCGGGGTAGTCGTGTACCAGAAACCAAAATGTGTTCTGTAAATTTTTTTTTCTTCTTTTTTGGCGTATTTAAATATTACAAACATATTTTGAAAACCACGCAAACGAAGTCGCGAGCACAGCTAGTATTCAAATGAAATTCAATTACAATCAACTCAATGAATGGAACTTCATGTGAGTCCATTAAACAAACAACTTATTGCATACAATGATTACAACCTTTTGATTCACAAGAAACATTTTGTGCCATAAATGTTTGAATTCAGAGAAATGGTGCGCGCACTGAAGAAGTGGTGCCAGGCAACCATTTATTGTTAATGCCTTGTAAAAGCTTAAAGGCAAATTATCGTTTAAGAACAGAAGGACATGTGTAACATATTGTATATACTGAATATAGTACTTACCTTGTAGGTAAAGTAAGGTAAAGGTGATAATAATAATATGTAGGTACTCTGTGCATGTATGAACAATAAAAAGTGTGCACATCATCAACACATGATTCCCTCCCCCTTTTTGTTTGTCAATGAAGGACGCTGACTCTTGACCTTTTTATTTCACCTTCTGTTTTCATTTTTTCCCTTTTTTCTTTCCTTTTTTTCATGACAATGACAGCCATAATCACATTATATGTACCAACAATAACAACACTATTATTTCCGTCAAGAGAGCAACAAACTAACAAGCAAACAAACAAACAAACACACAACTAACAATGAAAGTATCTGAGTATCCAAAGGGAGAGAGAGTGGGATAAAGATTAAGATATAGAGGATGAACAAAAGTAAGGCAACAACAAATAAATTTGCCACCGCAAATTTTACAGATACAAAATGTTACAAGTGTGATAAAATTATATTAGAAGACGGAAAACTGAAACTGAGATCGAGATTGCAGTGTGCAATCTGCAGTCTGCTAACTGTGAACCATAATGAACAACAACAATAACAAATAGAAGGAGCATTGAGCAAGCAACAGGGCGACGTTGAATAATATTTATGGTTTTATTTACAAGACATGAAATTATTTTTCGGTTACACAAAAAGCCAAAATTTTGTCTACTCTTTTGCAATGCAGACGTTTCGACTTTGCCCTGATGGTGTCACGTCCTCGACAACTCTCCATCATCTTCGTCAACATCCCCATCCCCATCCCCATCACCAACAACATCATCATCATCATCATAGTCCTCTATCTGCTCTTAAGTAAAATAAAGTAACACTGACTTTTTTTTTTTTGGAAAAAAAAGGTTTTTACGCCATTAGACTAACAAATCATTTTGGCAGATGCACAAATGAAATATCCCCCAAAAGCCTCATTCCGCCACTTCTTTCCATGAGTGGAGCGACTCAACTAAAAAGTAAAGTGCCACTAAAACTAACTATAACAACAATAACAACAATTCAAATTTTACAGACTAACAATAACAACAAACAAGTAATATATCTAAATAAAAATATCTACACGTAGTAGTCAGGTATATTGTGCATCTCTATGAATTCCACAAACTCCATAAGCAAGTAGTAGTAGAAAGGTCTCTTCTGTACAAACTCAGGTGATGCCACATTACGACACATTTTGAAGATTTATGCTGCAATTACAGCAAGTGTGAACTAATTATGGTCTAAGCGAGGTGGCACCATGAAATTGCGTCTGTTGCCCAAAACCCAAAACTATCTAAAAGAGATAAGCAGCATCACCATCATCAGTAGTAGAAAAATAGTAGCAGCACCATCAAACAATTAAACAAGCAACTAAGTACGTGCCACCGATAGATTTCATGGCTTTTAGTTTTCATTTTGGGTTTTGGGTTTTGTTGGTTTATTTGTTTGTTTCTCTGTTTATTTAGTTGCCACAAAGTGTAATTAAAAAATTATTTCTGGTTGACGGGAATAATTTTTTGGGAGGTTATTTTGATTCAAAAAAAAAAAAAGAAATCATAGCGAGATACGGAAGCAGACACTTGTATTGTGTAGGCCTAAGTGGATGATGATGATGATGATGATGATGATAATGATGATGATGATGATGGTGCCTTATGCAAGCTAATGTAATGTAAACAGAAGATTTATTTTTCCATCAAAAATAAAAGCACTTGTTGCATATGTGGATAAATTGAAATGATTTATCATAAAAAAATTTTTTAGTTGTCAGATAATTTTATAATAAATTTTAAATTTCATTAGAAAATCATAAATTGAATGTGTAGACTATGGAATTGGATAAAGAAAGTTTGTTAACCCTTTGACATAAGACATCGCATACATTTACACTAAATTTCAGACAGAAGAAAAGGTAAGTTTATGATGGATACCAAATCCATTTAAATAGATCAATATTGGGATTTTATTACAGAAGACAAAATCGAATCTAAACAAATACAAAATACTAGTACTTGTACTTGTGCAGCAAGCTTGACCTACTGTTTGATATATTGATTATCATAAACCATTAAATATTAGATAATTCAATCCATAATACGAGTATGTGATTATACAAGCAATTTATCATGATGTGCCAACTTGTCAAACTGAGATTTCCACTTTGTTTCTAACATGGAGATGCTCAATGATTGAATCTCCTAAATAATTTAAGTATTTTAAAAAAATTCAAATTTAAAACATCAAAGCAAACAATATTTATATATTGGCTACTTTCCTTATCTATCGGCTACAGACTTCACCTCTTTCTTTTCTAAATCTTTACAGTCTATTGACTCAGGAAATTATTTAATTGTGTTGTAATTCTTTCTTGTGTTAACGATCTTTAAATATCTATCTAGAAATGTGGTCTAGATCTTTTCAAACAAAGACATTATGATAATATTCATTAAGACTTTAGTATCTGAACTACTACATATACTTACGACTCTAAGTATAGTGTTCTTTAGGCATTTGATGATTTAGGAAAACTTATTCCGCAGCTGTACAATTGTGTGTCTTCTTGCGTTTGATGTAATGCTACTTTTTAAGGATAACAAATCAGTTAGCACTAGACAGCATCTTAAAAAGCACATAACAACATTGAAATCGCCAAAACGGCTAGTCACATGGTTTCAATTGTACGTAAACATAGAGAAGTCTTTGTGTAAAATTCTCCTCAGAGTGAATTGTGATATTCTGTGGTTTTGGCAAAAAATTTCGACCATAGCGTCTATTATATGCTTCAGCTGTATGCATCGGACAATTATGTGCCATACATCTGACGCCAACCAGCATCACAGTTTCCAGTACTTTATATACACAATAAATATTTTATTTGCTTAAATAGCTCCAATATGATAATAACACCGTCAAATTTTGATTTCCGTCACATTTAATTTTCGGTTTTTTTTTTGGATTTACTCCCCTTCGCTAAAGAACTTTCACTTTAAAAATTAAACAAAAAAAAAAAAAAAATTTGCAGAGCAGGACTCGAACCCCACGCCCTTGGTTTCTAAGTCCTACTCTCTAATCACTACGCGACGGAGACATTTCAATTGTATTTGCCTAAATAGCTAACAAAAAAAAAAAAAATAAAATAATAATAATAATAATAGCATCGTGAAATTTTGAATACCGTCACATTTCGTTTTCATATTTTTTGGATTTACTCCCCTTCGCTAAAGATGTGTCACTTCCAAAACATGTTTATGTTTTATGTTCATTAACCACAATAATAATAATAACAGTAACGAAATCAAAAAACATAATCATAAGCAAACGAAATGTGTAATCAATCTTCTCTTTAAAAGCAATTCGATTTTTGTCTATTATTATATATTATTAATAGACAAAATTTGAGCAGAACTAACGAATAGTAAAACAGAAAATTGTAAAGGATTTGGGGTTGACATCAGGCAAATAAAATAATGAAATCAACAAAAATTTCTTGAAACAAATATTTCTATAGACCAGTGATCCTTAAACTTACTCGTACTCGTAGTCCACGGATTTCTTATTGAACAATATTAAAAAGTTGAAGGTCCAGAACCCTAAGGATTTTCACAATCAACTATTTTCTATCTTAAATCTTTAAATGTTTTTTAAATTTTCAGTCTTGCAGGGTGGTGACGTTTCCTCAACCAATGAAAAGAACGCACCATTTACATGTTTAGAATGTCATTCATTTGGAATTGATATTATCATTACAAGATACATTTATGTAAACTTAATATCTAAATGGTTTCGCGCACCTCCATGGCGATAGTTTAACAATTTCAAATATTCAAATTAAATTCGTTCCTTTCTCTTGTCCTTTTACAAAATACCCTAGCATTTAATTCCTATCACTAAATAATTCTTTCATTCTAATCAAATGGAATTTATTAACTTTTTCACACATTTTGTTTAGCTTTAGCCCTTTTGGTTTTGTTATTTAATTCTCTGACTTAAATTATATATACAACAATTGAAGAAATGCTACTCTCTAGTAGTCTACTACTAAAGTCGTCATTGTTTATATGCTTAGATACTTAAAGTTGTGTGGTTGACACACTTAAATTGGGTTAATGTTGTTGTACAACAAAGTAAGTGTTCACTTCATTTAACTTCACTTTAATGTAACCGGCAAAGACATGCATGCCTTCTATGCCATCCTAGGTTTACTATGTATGGACATGGACATGGACATAGAGACACGCCCTAACCATTCATGGTAGATACATTTTTCATTTGTCTATCTGACTCTCTATCTAACTGTCTGTCGGTCTGTCTGTTTGTCTGTGTGTCGTTGATTTGGTCAAAATAGATGTGCCTCATAAAATTCAAAATGCTTGCCTTATTACGAACAACAACAACAATAACAACCAAAGTACAATAGCAAAAACAAAATATATAATAGAAAAAGATACAATAAGAAAAGTAAACCGCATTAAGTCCGTACAACGTTTTAGAGTTAATTAAGTTGATGAACTTTTGTGTATTTTTGATTAAAATTATTACGTTTTTAGCGCTTTAAGTCCAACAAATGAACAAATAAATGAAAAAAAAAAAGAAAATAAGTAAATGAAGGAATGGATTACTGACTGAATAAATGAGGGGATGAATATTGTTTCTGTTGTTTTTACAATATTTAACTCAGTTTATTGCCACACTCCATTAACACGGGTGGCTACTGAAGTAGTCTAATTTTTTTGTTTTACAATAGACAATATTTTGTTTTGTTTGACTTTGTTTATGTTTAGTTTTCTTTACTTTTGTTTTAATATTTATGTATTTTTGTTTGTTTTAAATCAAATGTTTTACAGTGTTTTTGTTTTGAATTTCCTTAAGCTTTAACTTCTTGTATTTACTTGCAATTTAACTCATTTACATGGTCATAAATCACATTTGCATTTGCAAGAGTTTGCCTATGTTTTATTTATGTAATTTTTATTTTTTATTTTTTTTTTTTTTTTTTTGAAATCATCATGTAAATGAAGAAGGTAAGCAAAAATACTGAGAGATGTAAAGAAAAGCAAATGAAAATTAGAACTATTGTACTGCTTATGCCAATTATTATGATTCATAATCATGTACCAATGAGCCAAAGGCACAATATCGAGCAATTAAGATACTCGTCTTGTTCAAAGTTAGTTAGGACCACCTAAAGCGAGTTGTTTTTTGCTTAATGAACTTTAATTTACTAATAATAACAACAACAACAATAACAACAACAACAACAACGGCGATGAAAATATTATGCAAATTACAACAATCGCAATAAAAAGAAACAGAAAAAAACGGACAAACAAACAAAACCGCAAACTTAGTTCTCACTCTAGTTAAGATACACTACACTTTGTTAAGGAAAATTAGTTAGTATGGGAATTTGAAGAAGGTTTTTTCAATTAGAAAATTTCATTGGCATGTTTAATGATAGACTCCTTTTGTTTATAGTCCCAAGTTTTTGATGTGATTATTCGATGTTTGATGGCTCTAACTTCTGATTTTATCACTTCATAAAGAAATCTAAAGATGATCTCTGTTTTTTGGTAGAGATTTTTATATACTACGAAGATGGGATTTTCTTCCGTATACCATGTGCCCACACAGAAGTCAGTCCGTTACTTATTTCATTGCAGATAATTTTATATTTTTCATTATCCTTAATTGGCCTCAAATGTCGCCTTAGAACTTTGGAATCAACTTGTAGAATAATTTCAAAAATTCGTGAATAAATCTGAACTTGCTTATGATCGTCCATTTTATTAATCTCTATAATGAACACCCTAATATCTAAAATTTCTCTATAACCAAGAAATATTGATGTTTTAAATTGCTCCAACTGTCGCTAAGGAACTCCTTCTTTGTAACAACTTCGGACTTCAGAGATTCTTTTTGTAAGAATTTTAAAAAAAATATTTTGAATCTGAATCAATAGAATAAGAACATTTTAAGAACATAAAGTTGAAAAGCAGATGGACAGACGTGAGTAGATCAATGTACCTCATAGTATTGATCATCCCAAGATCATATAGAATTTCAAGTGTAACAATCATCAGACCAAACTGACAATACATTTCAAATTACAACGAAGTATTATATACTCATAGAAATGTATGAAAATGAACTACGCGTTTCAACTTACACAATTCTTTTAATTAAGGAAAAATGAAAGGACAAAAAGGAAAGACTAACAAATCACCATTATTATTAGTAACCAACAATAAGAATGAATGTTATACTCGTATGTGCATGATGCAGTGTGTATTTACTACTTTATTGTGGTTATACTTCGACATTTGTGTGTTGGAAGAAGTAACAGAAGAAGAGTTCGCTATCGAACAAAAAAAAAACAAACATTTCATCTATTTGATTGTTGGTTTTGTTAGTTTAGCGACGTCGCCACTTGTCGTGACTAGCCGTACGACGACTACATTTCATTAACATTTTCCTATAGTAATAACAACAACAACCATGAATTTACGTCATGCATCAACATTTCACTCACCATCTCTATATGCATCTACAATTTCTTGGTTAACACCATCATGATCATCATCATCATCATCATCATCATTATCCTCCTGCGCATATCATATTGTAATATAAGTACAACATGGCGTAACGCAATTTGTCATATGCAAGTAATGTTGTAGTCAGTCAGTCAGTCAGTCACAGACTCCTTTGCTTATTTCAATTTCAATCATTTTCACTTTGCTCATATGTAAATATTTGTATTATTTCCATTTTATTTGTTTTCTGTACAATACACATTTTGTAGTGTGCATTTCTTGTAAGAATGAAGTTGTCATTTCAACGTGATGTTTATGTTGCAGTTACTAATAGTAATAGTACGAATAAATCTTTCGACACAAGACACATTTAGTACAAACAAACATTTCAGTCATGGTACTTTTAAAAAATTAGAATGTTTCTTCCAATATATTATGAGAATCTCATATAAATCAATATAAAGGTTTAGTTATTGTGACAAGTGAAACTTAAATCCGTCATTTGGTGGAAATTAAAATAACTTATAGGCTGCAATTTGTTCTATCATTTCTTAGTATTACCTAGATTGTTTTTATAGGTTTGAATAAGCTCTACTAATGATCATTTGTAAAGAGCCTGGAAGCTTTAAGTTTCTTATGATTCCATTATTCTTTCGACCACAACTCGGGTGGGGTAAAATCCCATTACTCCTCCCAAGAACGACAAAATTTGGTTACAGCAGACTTGTCTTAAACTAGCGGCCAAAAAAGCAAAGATGTCTTGAAGATAAGATTGTCTATTAATATTCAGAAAAAAATGTAGTCTGCCTCACCCTTATAAGCACAATAAAGAAGTGAAAATTCTTTAGCGAAAGGTGGTAAGTCCAAAAATTAGAAAATTAAATGTGACGAAAATCAAAATGCGATTCTTCAGAGACGTAGTGGGGAGACGCACAAAACAATGCGCAGCGAGAATGAATGCTTATGCATGAGTAAGAGAGAGATCAAAAATGCTTTACTGATTGTGTTTACTTGACGAAAGAACGTACGAACAAGTAGCCGAATGACCGAAAAATAAAATTACTCTTTTGTTTTGAAACAAAATAACACAACAATATTCTGTATTATTGCTTGACCATCTACTTTAGAAGTTTTACTCCCCTTAGATAAAAAAAAAAAAAATATGAAAACATTTGCCAGTCTAACAAGGCCCATGCGGAATATATGGTGTCCACCCTCTGAGCTCTTTTCAACAAGACAGGCATGCTCAAGAACCATCAAAGCCTTGCGCACTTTACTATAAGTAACATGGCAGAAGTGCAACGGATGCACTCAGATACGATTTTGACCACCAAAGATCTTGATAATAGAGTCAACATAAGCTGGGTTGCGGTGGTACAAATAACGTAAAGTTGTTGCGCAACAAATATAGAAGCAGTCAGGATCGTAAGGTGCGAGTTCCTTGTACTTAGTTGTCTTGATGATATCCATTTGTTCGGATACCTTCACGAAGTGTTGCTCAATATTCTTTGCCATCACACCTGGCATCTTTCTGGACAAAATGAAACGGAAAAAATAAGTTAATTACTTTCGGTAGTAAACAAATCCATCATCTTCATCATCATCATCATCATCATCATCATCATCATCATCATCATCATCACCATCATCACCATCATCACCATCATCAATATAGTCCTTTGCTAAGAAATACAGATCATGTGTGAAAAGGGCTTCCTCCATATATCGTCTTATATATTACAACATCAGCACAAAGAGAAAATTCAATCCAGTCTTGTACTTTTCACTGGAACTAGTCACTTCTCGGAAGCTGGGGCAAGGGCAAGGATCGTGATATTTATATGCTGTGTGTAGACTTGTTTAACAAAAGTCCCAAAATAAAACCATTAATTCAATAATTTTAGCAATTTCAATATGTGTGTATGTCATATTCATAAATTATTTTTATAATCTTGATACGAGACTGCAAATATCAACAGCAGAACCAATAATAACAATATATAGAAGTAATGGAAAAGAAATGATATGTAATAAGTTTTAGAATATTTTTCTAGAAATTCTTAACTAAGCATATCATAGGGTATTCATTTCATCCAATAGTCGAGAGTCCATTCTGCTCTTTACTTTACTTTATCGTTCTTTAACCTATTTTTAATTATTTTTCTGAACAAAAGTTCTGTTGGAAAAACATAATGAAAATGTATTTTGTTATTTAACATTTATTAATTGAAAAATTAAAAAAAAAGATGAGGTAATATAGCATGATTCTCATCATCATCTTAGTTCAATAGAGACGCCAATCACACGCACAAGTAAATTATTATTTAATAATAACATCAATAGCAGCAGCAAATACTCGTATTTATGAGAAGGCGAACACCACCATAAACAAACATTGTTACTACTTTTTGAGCACATAAAAAATAAAGCAGAAACATTGCTTCATGCAATTTAATCATGTATCGAAGCATTTTAACTGCGTCACTGACATGGATTTTTCAAGCCTTTGCCACCACGTAATAAGACCAAAAAGCTATGCCTCCTCAGCTCCACTCAACTGAACTCAAAAAAGCCTTTTCCTTTCACTTTTTTGTTTGGTTTTGTTAGTTGTTTGTTGCTGCCGCCTGTGCCTCGTCTTCATGGCGCATCTGCACTCTTACACACACACACAAAGATACAACTTACATACACAGATACAGAATAAAGTTATGTACAACACAAGAAACATGTGTAACCTACTATCAACAAACCACTCGCGCCTTTCCTGCTGCTGATGTTGATGTTGCTGATGATGATGATGTTGCTGACTGTGCTGGACGAGCTGCGCACTGGTTGCTGGACAAAAGCAACATTCGAATTTGATTTCGATTTTATGGCCTTAATGTTGTGGCAAGTGGCAACTGGCAACTGGCTACTGGCAGATGCTTTGCTTTACTTTAACTTCTTAACAAACAAACGAGTAAAGAATAATAAAACTAAAAGATAAGTAAGTAAACAAAAGATGAATCTCATGACTGAGGTAGCAGCTGATGATGACGAAGAAGTTTCGAAACACAATAAGTACGGGTAAATCTACAATAACAAAAGTAGAAGCAAAACAGTTGTAACAGGGAACACACACACATACTAATAATAGGGGAGCCAACAAAGCCACTTGTGGAAGATTCAATATAAGCAGTGGGGTCACAAGAATAAGTACACGAGGTGTGTCCTAATAGAATTTCTAGTGGCTTCGTTTGAAGAAGTAACCAGTAAACAACAAGCTCCCATTGATGCCATCACATCTTGAAACATTCACTCTTTACATTCTTTTCAATCATATTGATAGAATCGATGTCGTGTGCGGGTCTAAGTTACTTGGAACAAAGATTCAACATTTTACTGAGGACCTTTGAAAGTAGGTCGAATACTTTTATGACACACCTCGTATATACAAAAAGAAGTCTTTTATAGGAGTGAGGAAAAGATGATGATTTGATTGTCTTAGTAAATGAAACGTTTTCCTTTACAATGTTTCATCCAATTGCTGCTGCTGCTGTTGTTGCCATTTGTTCATGCAACATCAACATCAACTTCAACGTGTATAGATTCCTTTCAAAGTTGCCGCTGACGTGGACTTCGTGTTGGTCAGAAATGGCGATAAAATTAAATTTAATGAGATAAGAAATCTTATTTAGTAGTATTCGCTGACGTCGCCACCATCATCATCATCATCATTATCATCATTGAGTGTGTTTTTCTCTCATGCGATATTTTACTCATCACTCACACAATTTGATTTCATAATATTTATTTATTTATTTTTTTAAAGTCAAATAATCGGCGGCATGAGAAAGCCCAAATTCAATTTAACAAAAATCTCTTAACAACAATTTAATGCCAACGAAGACGCCAACGCCATATTTTCTGCTTTTTTTGTTTTAATAAAAACAAAAATAATTGCAAACTACAAAAAATATTAAAAAATTAAACAAAAATTCTTCTTTGTCTCTAATTGACAACTTGGTAAATAGTTTAACAAAATCACAATGTTTTACCTTTTTGACAATAGTAAAATCAACTAAAGACACAAATTCAACTTGTATTTTTGTCCATTATTGTTTCACATCAAGTGAACATCATTTTAGTCTTGTAGTCGAACACATTTTTTTTGGGAAACAGAAACAAGACTCTCATCATCATCATCATTATCATCATTACCATCATCATCAATGTCATCATCATCATTATAATTAGTTTTGGTTGTATTCCATTTAATGTTTAATGTTTAACGTGCTTTTATTTATTGCTCATCACAATCATCAACAGAAAATGCGACTGTCATCAGCCTTTAGGCTATAACAATAACAGAAGACAAGACACAAATCACGAATGACAGCAATATAACTAAAATCACAGTCTACAATAATAATAACAACAGCCCACTCCATAAAGATTGATTCCTATTCCAATAAACATAAAAAAGATTTTGCTGTATAACATCAAATAAATAAAGGATTTCATTGAGGCTGAGAGAGAGTAAAAATATTTCGTTAGATTTGAGACCAGAAATGTGTAAATATCAACCAGGACTACTTCAAATTGGGTTAATACAGTAAAATGATTCTTACTTTCTTACAACAACACTTCATATTTTGGTAAATTTGATTTTGATTAAAAATTGAAATTGAATTTCTTCTGTATGTCAATCTGAATGAACAAATGTTAATAAAAAGTAAAAGTATTTTCATTAGTAGAAGTTTGATGATTACTTCTTAATACTTTAGTTACTACAATACAATATTTTTTTAATGAGAAAAGTTTTAGTTTAGTTTTCAAATGGAGAAAATATTCAGAAATAAATGTACGAAAGTTAAAAAGATAAAAGTTAATATTAACATTCACCTTGAGTTCATAAAAGCAACAAAGATTTGGTTAAGTTTACTCAATTGCAGCAAAACTAAATTAATTTAATTAAAATGAAAGATTTTCATAAAGCAACAGGTGTCCTCTTTATTGTCCCTTGCTGCTCATAATCTTTTTATTTTAGTAAACATATTAGAAATGTATATTATAAATGTAAATGCCTGGAGCAAAAGAGCAAATAGCGAAAGTGGCAACAGAAAAACAAGTAGCTGAACAATATACAACACATAGATACCAGAAGATGAAGAAGTGTAGAGAAACCAAAGAGAAGGCAGAGAAGAGAAGACATTTAATAAAAATTGTGATAACGACTTGAACTGTTCTTGTAGATGTGAAGTGTGTCTCTGTAGTAAGCAGCTGAAGGAAAAGAGGAAAACGATTGATTTAGACAAGAAGAAGGAAAAAAGAACATGTTTGTGGTTTATAAAATAGTTTCCTGTCGATGAATTCTTAAAGAAAGGAATCTCGCCTATAGCTAAAACAAAAAGATAATAAAACTTTGAAAAAGCTGTGTATGTTCTGGAACAGGGTAGGCCGGTGGTTGTCAACAAATGGCTAAGCTAAAATATAATTCAATGAAATTAGCCTAAGACCCTAGCTACCAGTGCTACCTCTCTCCTGTTAGCTCTAAGTATTTTTAAGGCTAATAGTAAACAAATAAATAAATAATTCCATGAAATGATCTCGCGATTTTGTTCTATGTTAATGGAAAACGCAACTTCTAACAAAAGCAGCAGCAACAAAAAAAAAAATCAACTTTATTTCAATAAAATCGCAAAAAAATATATTTTTTTTTTGAAGTAAACTAAACAAGAAAAGTCACTATGTAAAGTTTCTGTTTCCTTTTTTCTGTAGAGATTTTCAAACACTGTTGGCTATGAAAATATCTTTGATTTGTAAGGATTCAAGACTTAAGATTAAAAATGAAGAATACTTGAAAAGTCTTTGTAAAAAAAAAAAACACTAATGCGGGGTCAGTTTGAGTTCTATTCTTTTATTTTTTTTCATTTCTTAAGTAATTCTAACAATTTCTCATATTCAAAACTAATACAATCTCATCTATTTTATATATTAAGAAGTCAGATTCAATTCTATCAAATTCTATTCACATCAATTTTATTCTTTCTTATTCTATCCCATTCTATCCTAATATCTTTTATTCGCTTCTGTTCTATGCTATCCAATGACATCATTCTATTCTCATAACATTTTGATTTTTCTATTCTATCCAATCTAAACCAGGTAAATAAAATATGATTTCAATTGGACCACACTTAAGAAAATTGTATTTGACCAAGTCAACGTTTCATCTGTTGTATTGTTTTTTTTGATGGCAACAGTGTCTTGTTGACATATACAGACTCATACAGAAATATTAATATTTTATTGTAGATACTTAAACAATTATTAGATTGTAGTTTCATTTATCATATATACGAGTACAAACAATATAATAAAGCAGGAACTCTTAAAATTTGAAAGTTTAAGCTGCAATGTAATCGTCTTATGGGGGAGACACTCAAGACACAAGACAATAAATACTACACGCGCACACGCATAAACAAACTCATCAGACAGAGAATTATATAATCGTTAAGATATCTTTTAAGATTATTACGCTTACACAATTTGCCAAAAGCACAAAACCAAAAAAATAAATAACAAAAAATTACTCAAAATAATTTTAAACATTTTGTATAATTTTTTTTTTTTTCATCATATTTTACTTCTTTTCTTTAGTTTTAAAGTAATTTGTTTTAAATTTTGTCGAAGACATCGACGACGATGTACAACAATTGACAACTTGACTTTAACAAATTTGTTAAAAATAAATCACCATAAAGCTATGGAGATGAAGATGAAGATGAAGATAAGAGTAGAGTAGAGCTAAAGAGAAAGGAAAAGAACTAAAGGTGACATGCGACATTAAGTGAATAACAAAATTGGTCAAAAATGGCAAATAATGAACAGAAAAAATAAAAAATAAATAAAAAAAAATCAAACAAACCTCAAAAAAAAAAAATACGAAAAAATTATAGACAAAAATATAATATATAAAAATAAAATAAATATTTGAAAAATTTTATAAAATTAAAATAAAAAATAAATACATTTTTTAAGAATATAAAATTACTTAAACATAAAAAATTATACAAAAATATTAAAAAAAATAAAATAAATATTTGAAAAATTTTATAAAATTAAAATAAAAATTATATACATTTTTTAAGAATATAAAATTACTTAAACATTTTTAAATGAATTAAAAATATTAGAATGCAAATTTTAAAACTTAAATTAAATTTGAAATATAAAAATTAAGAAAATAAATAAATTTAAAAAATATATTAAATATTTAAAGATTTTTAAGATTAAAATAAAATTGGAAATTTAACACGAATTTAAATTTAAATTGAATTAAAATACTTTAATAAAAAATGCTTAAAATAAAATATAAAAAGAAATATAAAATAAAAATAAAATAAACAAAAAATATATTCAAAAATTTCAACAAATTTTAAAACTTAAATTAAATTTGATATATTAAGAAATAAATAAATTTAAAAAAAATATATTAAATATTTAAAGATTTTACAAATTAAAAAAAAATTGGAAATTTAACATAAATTTAAATTTAAATTGAAATAATTAATAAAAAATGCTAAAAAAAAAATATAAATAAATAAAAATATATTAAAAAAAATTTAAACAAATCATAGAATATTCACAGCATAACTTTTTTCTCAAAAATAAAATTGACAAAAAATAGCAAATAAATTTTAAATATTTTCTTTTGTGTCGCATCAAACAATTTGCTGCATGGCACGTACGCAACTTAAGCACAATTAAGAGAAAAACGAGATGCAAAAGTATCTGCTAGCCAACAACAAACAATGTGCAGCAAGCAACATATGCACAACAAAAACAACAACAACAATTACAACACGATGGAGATACAAATGAATAGATACTCGTACATAAAAACAAACTGCAAACAAACAGTAAAACATAAGTAAACGATGAAAAGGAAATCGTACGCGGCAACAACCAACATAAAGAAAGGCAACAACATTGTAATGTGTCACAATTGTTGGTTGGCTTAAAGGTTCCTGCTGCTTTTTCTGCTGCTGCTGCTGATGTTGTTACCAAGTGGTGGAGATGAGATGGTGATTCTGCTGCTGTTACTGTTACTTTTATTGTTGTTGCCGCCGTCGTCGACGGACGACTAATTACAATTCCATTTGACTTTTCGAATGAATTCTGGTGATAATTTATCTTTTTCAATTTGCCACAAAACGCAATGCAAAATGTGCGTCATCCTCCACATGGAATGGAGAGAGAGTATCTTTTTTATATTGGTTAACCGAGTTGCAGCTGCTGAATATTTGTTGGTTGGCAAGCAACATTGGAAGGGCGGCTATGTGATAATAATAATAACAGTAGTAACAACAACAATAACAACAACATTAACAACAAACTTGTGATAGTGGGAATCCTCTCACTTTTTTTTTACATTGTTGTTATTCACATTGTTAGCAAGTGCAGTTGTTGATGCTTTTGGCTGCCACTGTTGCCATTCTCATTTCTGTTGTTATTGTTGTTGTTGTATATGACACACAATTACGTAACGCGAAATTAACATTTTAACACAATTCAAATGAAACAAGTAACACGGACTGTAAGGGACGAAACCAAACCAAACCAATCCAAACCAAATAACAAACCAACAAACTCACAAACACCAAACCAAGTCAACTAACATATTCATCCAGTGAACCCACAGTTTGGACTTGGCTTGAATCTGAATCTGCCATGGGCTCATCTGTCTTTTAGTTGACGTTGATTGTTGTTGTTGTTATTATTATGGTTTTTTTTTGTTTCTTTTTTATTGTTGCCATTGCTGTTGCTGTTGCCGCCTTAACTTTTGGCATGTCCCGCCTGCAAAATCAAATATGCGCACTGCGAGTCTTCAATATATTTTCTTCTTCACTCGTTTTCTGCTAATAAAATGTGGTTAATGATCATCAGCTTGTTGATAATAATGATGATGATGATGATGTTGATGATTATTATCATCAGCCTTTTCTGGTTGATGTACATATAAGTAAGTTACGCCTTTCCAACAGTCAATTATGCAATTATAAGTTTATTCGATTGAAGATGAAAAAATGCAAAAAAGAATTTGAAAAAAGAAAAAACACAATTTATCGCATTAAGCAAAATGAAGTAAATTTCCGAAGTATTAGACTTTTGAGGCATCCACTAACATGGTTGACTATTGTCCATCTGTCTGCCCATCTAAGTGTCTCTGCTTGCTAGTGGTTTTGTCTCTAAGACTCTCTAACTTTCAGTTTAGACTGTCAGTTTCACTATAAAATCACTATAAATCTTAGTAACAGGACCGGATTATGTCATGTGGATAGAAATAGAAATAATGTAAGGCTCTGGGGGTTTCCCGACTCAGGAAGATATGGTTTAGATGTAAGGAACCGGATCAAAGCTTCCTTTAAACTTGGAAATTAATGATGACAATTTTTCAAGAATATATTTTGAATTGCAACTCAGTGGTGAGTTTTAACTTGTAGGTGCCTTGTATGAAGTTGAATTTCAAGGTCTCGAATTCCAACTAAAAAAATGTTACAATTCTTGAAATCAACTGCATATTTACATTCCATTTGGGGACTAGGCTCATAATATGTACTGAGAGAGAGAGAAATACAATATTACCTATTAAATTTCCCAGGAAATGAAATGCAATGTAAAAGTGCTGATTGAACAAATATTTTCGATCTCCCAATGTTTCATTTAAAGTAAAGATAAGCCTAAGAAATATTGTGTGTAGTTTTCTTCTGGAACTGGAATGAAAGGCAGACATAATGGCGTTTGTAAGTGTGACTTAACTATTGGGACTATGCATTAATTTTAAAGGTTGCACACAGATGGCGTTATTTACAACAGTATCGCATCTGGCAATACTGTAACTATATTCATGTCAAAGCCTCATCATTAGGCTTTGTTTACCAGTATCTGTCATTTCGCTGAAGTGTACACAACATAGTTTTTTTGTGCTCCGAGTATGTCAACTTTCGTGCCGTCAAAACGCAATTTGCGGGAAGCCTTGCTTTTTTGCTTCAATTTGAAGAAAAATACCACCCAAGCCCGTCAATTGCTGTTGGATGCCTACCCGAACCATACTCCATCGATTTCAACCTGTGAGTACTGGTTTCGACGCTTCAAAAGTGGTGTTTTTGATACCGAGGACAAGGAGCGACCTGGCCAGCCCAAAAGGTTCGAAGACGCCGCAGAATTGGAGGCATTGCTGGACCAAGACCCGTGCCAAACGCAAGAAGAGCTCGCCGAAACGTTGGACGTTGACCAAGCAACCATTTCCAGACGTCTCAAAGCGATGGGAATGATCCAAAAGCAAGGTAATTGGGTGCCATACGAGTTGAAGCCGAGAGACGTCGAACGCCGATTTTTCACGTGCGAATTGCTGCTTGAACGACTTGGCCGGAAGGGTTTTTTGCATCGTATTGTGACTGGCGACGAAAAGTGGATCCATTACGATAACCCAAAGCGTAAAAAAACATATGTCAAGCCCGGCCCACCGGCGCCATCGACGTCCAAGCCGAATATTCATGGTTCGAAGCTCATGCTCTGTATTTGGTGGGATCAGAAGGGTGTGGTGTACTATGAGCTGCTCCAACCCAACGAAACCATCTCTGGGGAAGTCTACCGACGTCAATTGATGCGTTTGAGCCGAGCATTGCTTGAAAAACGGCCGGAAACGGTCGAAAGACACGACAAGGTTATTTTGCAGCATGACAACGCTCGGCCGCATGTTGCCACAGGTCGTCAAAACATACCGAAAACGCTCAACTGGGAAGTGCTACCCCACCCGCCGTACAGCCCAGACATTGCTCCTTCGGATTACCACTTGTTCCGGGAGATGCAGCGTAAGCTGGCTGGACACCGCTTCTCTTCATATGAAGAGACCAAAAAATGGATCGATTCATTCATAGCCGCCCAGAAGCCGGAATTTTGGAGAAACGGAATCCGGAAATTGAAAGAAAGATGGGAAAAGGTTGTGGCTAGCGACGGACAGTACTTTGAATGATGTATCAATCCATTTTGAAATCGAAATAAAGCCCCATTTTTGGTGAAAAAAACCTTTAAAATTAATGCATAGTCCCAATAAAAATGATAAACTCTGTGATTATGATAAGGCTTTTGATATAACTTAGGCAGTGTTGGCCCTTAGATAATCTGCTCCTGCTATGGTAACTTCGTCTCTGACTTCTTCATTTTTATACTTAGTCTTGGTCTCTTAAACCCTCTCTCTCTCTCTCTCTCTCTCTCTTCTTTTGTATAGTGTATCTTCTTTTAAACTAACCAAATCTACACGTAACTTACTCATAGTGATTCCCAACTTAAAATACTATTGTACACAAGTCACATGCCAAAAAATACAAAGAAGAATCTGTTGTTGCCAATAACTAACTGTTCATATGCTCATATGTATATATATTATATATAATATCTAACATATGTAGGCAATTTGTTGATTTGTCATCATTGTTGTTGCTGTTTTTGTTGTTCGTTGTACATTTGAAATTTTATTTTTATTGTTTTTTTTTTTTTTATTATTTTTCACGTTTTAGTATTTTTCTTGATATCGAATGTTGGTTACTTGCTTGGTAATATTGTTGTTGCTGATGTTGAGGTTACATAGTTGATTCCAACAATTAGATTGTCTCATTTGACTTGGCAACACGTTTTTCGTTTATTCATAATTCAGAAAATTTATTTTCTATTGCGCGATTTCAATTGCATCAAACATTATTTCAATGATAAATTTGCATTCTATGGTGTTTTGATTTAAATTGTATAGTAAACAATAAAATCAAACAAAAAGATTAAGCATATTACACATACGCCATGTGTTCGTGTGAAAAATATGAAAAGAAAATTTAGAATTATGATTTTTATTTAGGGAAACAAACACAAGTCAATTTCTATTTAATTTATTCTATTCTACAAAAAATATGCAAATAATTTGATAACAAAATTTTTTAAAAATAGATGCAAATCTATTTAAAACACAATACCAACAACAAATTAAAAATATTCAATAATTTATTGGAAACATTTCCAATTATTCATTGCATATTTCATATATTAAAAAATATTTATTGGAAAACAATT
Organism: Amiota minor; assembly: GCA_037043295.1. Lineage (NCBI taxonomy): Eukaryota > Metazoa > Arthropoda > Insecta > Diptera > Drosophilidae > Amiota > Amiota minor. Next base: position 6,921,264 of record JBAMAW010000081.1, on the reverse strand, counting down.
TTTGTTTTTTGTTTTTATAGAAACAATTTAATAAAAATTGTACAATTTGTAGTAATTTATTCATAATTAAATTACATAAAATAACATTTTATTAAAATTTATTGCATCAAAAATCATGTAAATATTTTTGATTGATGATGAATTGTTGAATAAACAATTTCTATGAAAATTATTTAATAGGATGAAGAGTGGGATTACCTCCCACCATCCATCAAGTAAACTCTTAGCTTACGAAATCCATAAGAAATTTTAAAGAAATTCTGTTTGCTGTTAAATGCATTCACAAATTGTCAAGTTGAGCATAAAAATTCAATTTACGGCATATTAATTCTTGCTTGGATTGGATTTTATTTGATTTTCCAATCAATTGTTCTGTTTGAGTAAGAAATTTTAGTTGGAATTCTTAATACTTTGTAATTTGCATAAATATAAAGCTTCATATAAGATTTAGTAAATTGTAATACACATTACGAGAAGCTTAAAAAATCATTTTGTGGAAAATTAAATGAAGTGTGAATATTGCATTGTTTTTTATATTTCATATTTATCATTAAAAATAAAATTATGGATAGTAAGAAACCTTGAATCTTTGATTTTATTGAAAGCAAGCAAGCTGTCCATACCAGCTCAGGATTATTGAATGAGGCGGGAGTTGCCTGCCGTCACTTGTGTCTATTAAATGAATGAAACTTTCAACAACTTATTTGAATATTGTACACTAGTCATCCTTTTTTCAGAAGTTCTTCCACACCACACTTTTGTGAACAATCTTGGTTTTAAACTTGATATAAGACTTACGCGAATCACATCAAAACGAAATGTCAACAAATCTGTACTAAGCAGGTTAAACTGACTGCTTGGTTTTCATTCGCACAAATCGCCTTGATTACAAATTACTACTTTGCAAGGCAATCTTAAAACCAGTGTGGATATATGGAATATAACTTTGGGACAGAGCAGTGGAATCCATTATTAAAATACAGCAACGATTGCAATCAATGCTACTCCGAAGATATATTGGAACTTCCTATTATGTGAGTATTTCGCATACCAACAGGAAAATAATAAATTGTTGAATATAGCAAAAACTATGTAAAAAGATTGGAAAATCTAAACAACGCAATAGCATTTAATCTTTTAGACTTTAACAGCGATATTAGAAGACTCATACGATATGAGAAATTTAGTGAATTTTGAACTAAGCAGATCTTAAATAAAATAATAAAAGAAAATATTCTTAAGAAAGTAAAGTCTAAGGAAAATGTGAATTCATTAAAAAAAGAATCTGTGTTAGAAGTAGTGAATAAATGAATATTCTAAATTTAACAACAGTTTTGTATCAAGCTTTTGTTACAATATTATTATAATATTTGGCCATCCTCTTTCTTTTCTTTTATAAACAAAATTCTCTTATAAAACACTCAAAACATCAAAGAAAATGCAAATATTCTAAATAATCAAGAATTGATTTCAAAATAAGAATCAGTTTACTAAGTCAACTTATCTTTATATATATTTATTCTAATTGCGAAATCATTCGGTTTCAAGCAAAGTCAAACAAAGGTTACATAGGATAAATGAAGGATAGTATTTGGTTGAATTCCTTTGGCCTCTTTCAGAACACCACCTCATCTTAAATTTGATAGTTTGATGGTTTTTCCTAGACTGAATATTTTTTGCATTAAAGAAGCGTTTCTCTCTGAATGAACGGAATCGGGTATCGATATACAATTATAAGAAAAATATTACTGTGTCAATTTCACTTACAGGATCGGGACTAATTTTAGGGTTTCTAGACATATCTCCTCCATTAAGTTAGAATGACTTTTGTTCTTTAATGCATTTGTGGACCTAAAATTAACACTATAACACAGCATAGCCTGGAGAATCATAGATAAATTCAGGGACACACTTAAATGCATATGGCACTAAGAAATACTCTTTCATTTTCCCTATAATAATCTCATTAAATATCTCAAAAATCCCAATTAATCTCTGGATTTTCTAAACCTTTCATAGTTTCCTAATCTTAAAACTAATTAAATATTTTTATTAATTACAAATATTTTGTAATTTATTAAAAGGAATTTATTGTATTTTATAATACAAATTTGTAAATAAACCTCACCCAATTTGTTTGCTTGAGTATCAATAACAATAGATCGAATTCATGGTTATGTTACTTGATTCGGAGAGACTCATCATCGATTACATGGCCAAGTAATTTACTAATTATTTTGATTGCTTGAAATTGGCTTACAAGATACTGAAACCATGAAAAAAGCAAAGAAAATATTATCGAAAAGAAAAAATATGGCGACAACCAAAAATGCGACAAGGAAGAAATTGTTTTCATCAAAAATAGTAAATGAAAAAAAAAAGGCATTCAAAAAATTAAGTGAAAAACGACAACGACAGACAAATTCAATTGAAGACGATGGGAAATTGAAAAACATTAAGTCAAGCCAAGTGAGGCCAAACTATTGCTAGCAGGCCATCATCATCATCATCTTCAACAGCATCAATTCGGGTGATTCGATGAAGCAGCAAATATCAACAAACTAAAGGAAAAGACAAGCGAAAGTAAACAAAGACGACGACGACATGGAGGACAAAGAAGATGAAATCACTAAAGAAAGAAAGAAAATCATCATCATCATCATCAGCAAAATCAACATCAACATCATCAGCAACAACATTTACTGTTGCAAGTATTTGGTCAAATCAGATGGCTCAAAATAAAGGAATAGAAGAAGAAGAAACACTATTTACTCGTAACTAAGAAAGAAATGATAAAAAAGAAAGAATAAAAAATCTAAGTTAGTTATTTTTTTGTCTTTCATTTCGAGATGTGACTGTGAATGCATGGCTTACCAAGGATTGGGTTTGTCAAAATGAGTGAATGAATGAGTCGCTACAGACCGAATGAGCCACCGACAAGCAAAACCCCAAAAGAAGAAATAAGGTAAAAGATACAATAAAAACAAAATAAAATAAAAAGTGAATGGGTTTTTTCGCTCGAATTGGATAACAATCGGCATCAGCCACAGCAGCCGCCGAAAGCAAAGACAACTAAGCGAAACGGCGACTAGCTGGACAAAAAGGCAACTGGGACGACGACGGCGAACATTGATGATTAGTAGATGGACTGGGATTTTGGACAATACGGGGCGCGTTCAGTTCAATGTGTGTCGTGAAGTTGAGTAATAATAATGCACGGTGAGCTAAGCTAAACTAAACTCAGCAGAGCTGAAATAAACTACTCACAGTTCGAGTTGATTTGAGTTGAATTTCGCTTATGGCAAAAGACTTTCGATGACCGAACATTGACGAACATTTCATGATGAAGATGAAGATGAGGATGGCGCTGTCGCCCAAATGTTGGTTGCATACAAAGATACAATAAATGCAGGTAAGTGCTTGAGTTTGAAAGTATTTTCCCATTGATTTTCCTTTGGCATATATGGCGCTTATAATTGCAAACAACAAAAAAAAAAATCAAAGAAATTATCCTCTTAGGTGGCATGAAAACTAAACAGAAATCCATAAAACAAAAACAATTTTAATTAAAATTCATTAAATTTTATATAATTTTTCCAATTTAAATTTAATGAAAAATTGAACATCAAAGGAAATAATAAAATGGGACTAGTGCGAGTCAGACTCGTACATGGAGGGTTCCGTACCAGATTGGGGTTTGATTTGACTGATTCCAAAAATTATACCGAACCTATATCAGAAACTTATAGTGTCTAAATTTTAGTTCAATAGTCCAAAAAACAAAAAATTTTTCTATAAGAACCTGAATTTTAATGGTGGGTTTGTATGGGAGGTACCCCTCCTAGTTGGCCGAGTTGGCTGATTCCAACAGATGTGTAGCGCCTATGTCAAGAACTTATAGTGTCTAAATTTCAATTCGGTAGAACGAAAAATAAAAAGTTTTTCTAATAAGAACCTGAATTTTAATGTGATTTGTATGGGAGCTACCCCTTATAGGTAGCCGATTTGGATCATTCCAACAGATTTACCGCGCCTATGTCAAAAACTTATAGTTTCTAAATTTGTGTTTGGTAGAACAAAAAACAAAAAAGTTTTTCTAACAAGAACCAGAATTTTAATGGGGCCTTGTATGGGAGGTACCCTTCCTAGTAATCTGATCAAACTGAAAATTGGGCAATATAAGTTTCTGATGTATAACCACCAACCACCTAAATTTCAAGATCGTGGGAGTACTGGATCGTATAACTGCCATACAAACGAAAATGTTTCTTGTATGGGGACCCCTTTAAGTTTTCAAAAATATTTTAGTTTTAGTATTTGTTGCGGATACCCTGATAGGACTACACTTTCTGTGAATCAACTCTCTAGCTATTATGGTTCATGGGATATGACCCGAGGACGGACGGACGGAATAGGGCTCCTTTTGGTACCCTTTGGGTCCGGAACCCTAGTATTTATTTCTATGTTTATGTTTAGTCATTACATAAGCAATGTAATTTTAATTGATTCTACTTTAAACACTAATTTGTATTATCTCCTAAGTTCGCAGATGATTTAACCTAAGCCGATTTCAGGTGCAACACTTTATTCCTAGTATTTATTACTGTGCTTCTATGCTGACTAAATGCGAGGTAGATTAGTCACCTCATCACAGTGGCTCCTATTGCTTTAATTCACAATGCTTATTTATGTAATTTGATAATGGCGAATTGTAAGACCAGTTCACTTGTGTTTATTACTAGGTTTATGTAATGGATTAAACTTAATACAGTTTGAATTAGAACACTCATCTCATCTCCTAAATGTGATTGTGAGACCAGTTCACATGTGTTTATTACTTTGTTTATGTGATGGAGTAAACTTAAAACTGTTTAAGTCAACTATGTTTTAGTTAAATCGTATTTACTCATCACATAAACGAGGTAATTGATTTAACTTCTTTTCTAGTTCAACTTAGTTTAGTTAAGTTTTTGTAGCACTTAATGTTGCCATAAAATGTGGCACATGAACACATGTATAAATTATCAATAGACTGAAAAGCAATGAAAAGAAATATTGCAAAGTTCATTTCTTCTGTCACATAAATTTTCACTTTAATCGATTGCAACGAAGATGCATGGTGCCACGTGGTGAGATGACACCAGCCAAGCAACCAAATCAAACCAAGGAAAATCAAAACAGCTGCAACAAAACTTATTCAGTTACAGTAGATGATGATGATGATGATGATGATGATAATGATGATGATGAAGATAATAATGATGATGATGATAATGATGATGATGATGATGGGGATGATAATGATGATGATGATGATGATCGGGTTGGTGAAGTTGCTGGTGATGCCGGAGAGGTTTGCCAATAAATTCGTATAGGCCTCGTTTGACAACTGGTTACGTCGTTAGCTAAGGTGTAACTGACTGTTAGACAAACGAAACGACAATGAAGATGAAAATAAAGATGACTTTAGTTGTTATTGTTGCATGCAGCGAACGAAGATGTTGCACCCGCAATGTGCATCAGACAATTTCCTGAAACCACAAAGTGGCGCCGTTAAATTTCTGTGCATTTTCAAATTTTATTTTATTTTTTAAATTATACAAAAAAATTATGCTCCTTCGCCTTTGCTTTTTCTTTTCACCTTTTTCTATTTTTTTTTTTTTATTTATTTTTATTTAAGACAATTCATTTTACATGGAACGCATCCAGTTGCTGGTGGCACTTGCCATCGTCTTGCCTTTTGCCTTTTTGTGATTATGTGATCATACACTGTGTGCATAATCAAATGGATAGAAGAAGCCAATAAATTTTTTTTGCCCATTGGTCACAAAAAGGAAGCGTTAACTTGTTGCTTGTTGCCAATCATAAAATGCCAACACACATGGCCAACATTAACAAGAAGAAATTACATTTGATTTGGTTATTTGTTACTGTGAATAATCAAATTACAAGGGAAGAAATTATAATGGATACCCGGAGACATATAATTTGAAGCCTCACCAACTGTTTATAAGGACAGAAGTGTGCAGTAGCTTTTTTTTTGAATAAAATGATGGAAGAAAAATATAAAAAATACTGGTATAAATTATTTTTTTTTAAATTAATATATAGAAATTTGAAATAAGCATCAATGATATTGAAATGTATTCATAAATGCACAGGTCTTCATTTTTTCCAGCACTTCAATATTCTTCATTCATTGTTTTAATTATTCCCTCAATTTCTATTCCATTCTCTATGCTTATCTATTCTATAATATTACATGATGAGTGTCAGTCCTAATTAAATGTGATTTACTTAACTGAAAAGGCTTACAAGAAGGATTCTTTTTGAAATCTCAACATTATTACGAAATATTTACCCACAAATAAAGTCTTTTAAGGCTTATTATAACTTACTGAATAGAATGAAATAGTATAATATTGCACCACAATTCAAGTAATCTTAAGTACATTACATTGAAATACTATTGTACAATGACTTCGTTGTTCTGTTAACAAGGGAGGAAAGGACCTGAGATCATGAGAAGAACAACAAACAAACACAAAAACACTACCAAAGTGAAAGTATTTTGAATGAAATTCCTTTTTGTTATAAGATGGACAAATATTCAAAGGACTTGTGTTAAACTCAAAGAACACAAAGTGCATATTTGTATTATTAAAAATCAAGTACACACACATACACTTACTTTATCACAAATGTCTACAAAAATACAGACAAAATACAATCATCAAATATGCATAAAATTCAATGCCTTACAAGACCATCACAGCCACATATTTTTGTGACAAGAAAATAAGATACCAAAAGAAAAGAAAAGTTCTTCTAAATGTAGATAGATACTCGTATACTCGTAAGATACATAAAAACTTAAGTATGTACTAGTAATAGTAAGATCTTCTTTTACAATGAACAAACGATAAAAAGTGTATAAAAAGTTAAGAGGCAAACAAAATTTTTTAAGAGTTAAGAGACCCTAGTAGTAGGAAACCCAACAATGAACTCATATTCAGCATATGGCAACATACTACAACTTAAGTTTTGCATGTTTTCAAAACTACGGGTAGTTCCTTTCCTTCTCCTATAAATTTTTATAGACCTCATTGTGTGCAAATATTGTACAATGAACTTTTAATGCACATTTACTAAATATAAGCAACTTTAAATTGGTTACAATTTACAAATTTTGTTAAGCTTAATGTCTCCTTTGTATTGTATGAAGATTTAAGTTATTTAAATGAAGTCTTAACAAAAATATTGTAGCAACCCATTTCTTTCTTTGTATATCACAGAAAATTAAACATCTTTTAAGCATAAAAAAGACATTTAGAAAAAGTTGCAAAATAAACAAAAATTATAAAACATTTTCAATTTCCATAGATTTTGAACTATTAAGAGTAGCGCAGGCTGTTTGTTTAATGCAAAAAAGGAGTATTTCTAAATATTGTAAATGCTGACTCAAACTACATGTAAATAAAAGTACAATATTAAGGTTTTTCAAATTGATAAAAACAAGTTCTGAATTGAAAGCAGGAAGGAACTGAATTGAATTCATTTGAGGCAACAAAAAAGACATGTGGGAGAATTCCGTCTGCCTTCGACACAACAATAACAAGACTACAATTCGATGTCACAGAAAAGCCAACTGACATTACAATGCCCAAAGTTATTGACTTAGGAGGGAAATAGATGCCTACTTTAGTTTAGTTTATAAAATATGATAGACTTCGATCGATCTAAAAGTTGAACATTTTATGTTGTGGAATTGTAGTGATCGGTAAAAGCAGTCAAGGTGCTGAAGCGTGTCTCTGGATCGTTTAGATCACGGGTGCCTAACATTTCTGATCCCAGAGCAGCAACTAAGTTGGTGACCAAAATATGAAAAGCAAAAAATCTTCATTGGTTGGAGAGCAACAAAACGAGTCTTTGAGCTGACAAACAAAAAAAAAGTAATGCGTTTAAGGCGAGCAAAAAAAAAACTTGAGTCGTATTCGACCGCATTGATTGTAGCCTTGGGCCGCAGGTTTAGACAGCTCTGGTTTAGATAGATGACAAGAAGAAAATCGAAAAGAAGGAGACAAAGTGATGATGGCTCTGTCAAAAAGGGTATATTGGATTTGTGAAGCAATTCAGTGGACGTGATAGAAAAGTAAAAAATAAGAACACCCCTAGGGGCAATTGAGGAGAGATTGGTGACAGGCTACTGTGCTGCCAAAAAATAAATTTAATTTTTGTTAAAGTTACGAATGATTTCTATTACACAATACTTATATTGGAAAATTCAGCAAGTTAAGTCTGATGCGAAATGTGTCCGTGCATTTTTATAAAATTCCCCTTTGGACAATGGAATTGTATGTATGGTGTGATACAATATATTGTTATAAACTAATCAGTATCATTTTTAAGACAGTTTCGCTTGTTTTAAGGTTATAGTTCAATTATAACAACTCACATTTAATGTCTTGTGGGTTTATTAGAAAATCATTCAATGGGTCTAATTTTTAGATATTTGATTTATTGATGTTTTGTCTAAGTTGCAACTTAATAAGATCTGAATGAAATATATCCAAAGCAATAAAAGATACTTGTTGAAGTATAACACAAGAAATAATTTTAGCCCCACTTCCATGGGTTCTTGTGTTCCTACAAAATACTTGTATGGAGTAGAATGTACAGCTATATAATTTATTCTTGAAACGATTCAAATCGAAGCACCCCGGCAAGTGCTGGCAAGGATCAACAAGGGCTTATCGCTATGAACGACTGAATAAGGTAAAAGAAGAAGAGCAGGAAGAAGAAGTTGAAAAAAGAAAACAAATCGTCATGAAGAAAATAAAATGACAAGAAGATAATCGACAATAAGAATTAATATTGACGAATTTGAGGCAGAAAAACAATCGAGTGTTTCATTGACCAAAAATAAAAGTGGTCAAACAACTGGAGACCTGGTTAGTGTTAAAGTACAAGTATGTCTGTGACTGGATAGTAATTCTGTCTCTTTTGTTAAGTTTGTGTAAAGCTGCGGCACATCGCTTTCGTAACAAGAACACAATGAATAAATACCATAGAAATTCGTAACATTATTAATTTGACTTAAACTTAGAAAACAATATGGGGCTGTTCAAAGAATCATAGTGTTTTTCAATTCATAACTTTTTGATGAATTTAACTAATTTATGAGTTAATAAACTATGTTAGTTCATAGTTCTTCACTTATATGGAGGCCCCATTTAGGTTATAAATGCAATTTTTGTATATTTAAGTGTTTCGTTTGATTCTTCTAAAAAAATTTTGATTACTAATCCTTTAAACTGTGAAATGTGTGTGTCATTAAAAAAGTATGTTATTCTTCTTTTCTCCTAATATGATGATGTAACAAATGACTGTATAAATTGGTAATATATCCACTTAAACTGTAATGTGTAGGGAAAATGAATTTCTTTACTTAAAAGTACATTCTACTGCATGTGGCATGTGGCATGTGATTTTAATACACACACACGCACATTTCTTTCACACTCCATTCTCTGTATGCAATCCAACCCCCAAAATAATCAAAATGTTTTCACTTACCTTGCGTTTAGAACGTGCCATGCGTTGATCTCGTGAATTTTCAGCTTCTCCTGGTGGTCGCTTGCCCCAAACAGCGATTGCAATTCGCGTATAGGTGAAGACAAGAACCAGAAGTGGTACAACAAATTGCAAAGTAAATAGCGCAAGTGTATAGTAAGTGTTTTGTTCTTTTGTTGGCCATACCTCACGGCAAACGGGTCTGCAAGATAACAACAACAAAGAAATGAAAGTATTGTACAAAAATTACATACGAAGATTACAATAGTTTTGACCAACTCATGGTTGGATAGAAGAAGAACCATCACGACTACGAGTAGCAGTAACAATGAGATTGCTGTTGCTTTTACTGGAAGTTATCTACTGTGCAAATGTAAATGTGCATGCAGGATTGCATGAGTGAGTTGAAATAAAATAAAATAAATACAACTTCAGTCAAACACATGACACAAAAGAAGATTACAAACAAATTCTTCTTTATGCTTGAAATGTTATTTTGCTTTCTACTAAACTCTGACTGGCTTAAGCCAGACTATTCTATTTCTATTCATTTCAGCAGTTCTAGGGTGCAATAATATCATCGTGTAATTCACATTGTCGTGGTAAATGTCCTTTCACTGTGAGGATATTAGTTTTTAGTGTACTGCGCTTGGCAGCCATTTAATGTCAGACAAGTTGGTTTCAGAATTGTTGTTGTGTTAACCAAACCACATACACACATCTGTCGTTGACTAATGACTGACAGTTAAAATGGTAAAATGTTCCTAATTAAAAATGGAAACAAAAAAAAAAATGAAACCAAATGGCGGCAATGGCAACAAACTGCCAACTTTCATGTGGCAAACACAAATATGTAGACCTACCTTCTCTTGGAATGGCCTAGCATGTGGGCCTGCCTGACTTTTCCTGGTGTTTGATGTGGTTGAAATTACCACGCCCCAACAATCATATTCAAATTCATTCAGCTTATCGCCCTTTTAACTTTCATTTAAGAATATGCAAATTAATTCTTAGTCATCTCTCGAACTACTATTTGAGTTGAGTTGAATTGAGTTGAGTTAAGATGAGTTGTGTTTGAAGGTCTGTGACTTGACTTGTCTGTGACAAAAACATTTCAGTGACTTTAGTGCAAGTTTAAGCAAATCAAAGTCAACAAACTAAATGCTTAAAGCACTACTGTTTCTGTCACCACAAGCAAATCTGAGGTCACCGCCCAAGGCACGAGTCTCTTACATACTAGAAGAAGTAAAAGTAAGATGAACTTCATGCAAAGTCATTTATTTAACTTACGCGGTACTTTGTGGTTTATATAAATGTATCATTGTGTATACGCGCGTATATGTGCGCGAACTTATTTACCTTCGCCTGACTTTTCTTTGAGAATATGAGAAGTTGCCACCCGTTGGCAATTTTGCCATGCCCGCAGGCAACTTCAAGATAACGCACACAAGAGAACAACAAATCATCAAATCATTTTCACACACTGAAAACTTAGAGTGAAAGAAGAAGAAACGTGAATATCATTATTATGACGCATTTTAAAAGTCAGCTAAAAAAAAAAAAATAAAAAAATAATAATAAGAATAATAATAATAAAAACTAAAATAATAAAATTAAAACCTCACCAGGTAGAAGAAACTTCGTGTGTCATTGTCACGCAATTGCTACACTTTGTCAGGAGCTTCTTCTTCAACAACAATATTCAGTCAGTCAGTCAAAGTCTCAAAGTTCCAAGAAAATGTTAAACTATTTTATTATTTTCATTTTATTGCTTTTTTATGGATTCGAGGAAGCTATGAAATCAAATGATTTATAGGCATCACCAAATTGTTTACTAAAATCATCCCTTTTTCCTGAATTTTTTTGAATCAATAGAAAACCAAGAATATTCATTTAAACAAGTAAATGTTTGACTTATAACTTTTCAACTAAATATCTTTTGCATAAGTCAGTGGAACAACAAACTGCCAAATTATCAATTGGAACGATCCACTAGATCCGCGACTGTAGAAGAAAGTCCAAGTTGTATTCTTGGAGTCAATTTGTATGACAAAAGATCAGAGTCTCCAATGATCTTGCATTCATATTTTTCAATATTCAATGTAAGTTTCTGATTCTTTATTGATAGTTGGCTAGAGAAACCTAAAAATTGTTGACCTAAACCGTTTTATAAATCATGCTAATGAAAGAAACTTGGCAAAAGGTATTGGATCAGAATCAGAATCATAAAAATTATAAGAAATTACTTTCCCAACAACCCAATGGTTTGTTGAACTTTCATAGAAGTCAATGGCATAAAGAAAGACTTCATAATGAAATCTTATATATATTCAAGTGTAATTTTAATAAATAAACCTTTGAAATAACTTCCAAGGAGATCCTTTAATCTCTTTTTATCTTTGAAAATAATCTCATAACTTCTCACATTCTCCAACTGTTTGAAAGTACAATAGGAGATTTATTATTCGATAAAACTGAATTTCATTTCAGTGTATTTTCTCTTCCTTATATGTTAAAGTATATCATTTCTCATTACTTACTTATTACACTTTTCATGCCAGTGAGAATCTGGTGGTATCATAAGTTTTGTGACAACTGGGATAGGAAATGCGGTCACGAGCGCAATAATCCAAACTCCAGCGATGAGTAATTTTGCATATCTGTAAGAAAAATTAAAACAAAAAGAAAAGTAAATAAGAATATCTAGATTTATTCATATGTATAAAATATATGAGGAAATTTTACTTAGAATATGTTTAATTCAAACTTGTGGCTTATTCATATTATACTTATTATAAGTAGTTTATTTACTTTTTTCGATGAGGTAAACCATACATTAATCATACGCACTGTTGAATCCACATACAGAGAGAAATCTGCTAAAAGTCTCTGAGGTCGTACAAATATTTTTCATTTTCAATAATTAAACAAGCATTTTACGAGTGGAGGAGTATAAGGAAATTGAATTGAATCGAACTGAATTGAATTCTTGTTAATAAAGAAATTACCCATTGAACCGTTAAAAGAATTTTATTTTCAATAAAGGAAGTGCTGCTTCTACTGCTTCACTTGAGTCTGAAAGTATGCTTCAGTTGATTGAAAATAAGTATAACCAGAGAGGGAGAGAGTAAATTACACTCATGCTGAATAATTACCAAGTTTATTTACTTTATAATATTTGCTTCTGTTGTTTTTGTTGTTCATATTAGTATAAAAGTATTTGACTAAAAGGCAACCAAGCACCAGCATATGCATAATGAAAAGGAAAGTAAGTCTGTCTGCGAATGGATAAGTGGGTGAGTGTATAAATGAGTGAGCTAAGGAGCGTGTGTATCCATTAATGAGTATTCATTCAACTGTCGTCATCATTTAACTATTGTATATGCAAAATAAGTTAAGAAAGATTACAATTAAGAAATAAACGTTCAACTTTGATAAAATGAAATAATATCGTATTTCCAAAGTAAATTTACTAAACACGCCAATGGCGACAGTCAAACAGGCGCGGAATTTTGCACTCCTTCAACACGCGCCTCAATCCATCCTAGTGCCTGTGTATCCTTTTACTATTTAAACAAATTAACACGCTTTCATTTTATATTCATTTTCGTATATATTTTTGTTTTCACTTTTGGTTTTTTACATTTTTCCTTTTTGAATTTCAAGCACCGAAATATGCAAGTGCTGCTTATCTTCTACTCTGTGTCCTTCTGCTTGATATGTTTTTGTTTTTATGAACGTCAAGGTCTTTGCGTGTTTTAGGCTTTAGTTTATTTTCTTTTTTATTGGCCTACAAATATGTAATATGTACTACTAATCATGGCCATCTGCTGTTTGTTGCCTTATGTGAGTTTCCAGTGACCAGTGAAGAAGCGTCCAGTCAAGTGAAATGTATGCAAATACGCAACGCGCCAAAGGCAAATATCAGGCGACCAGTTAAGTGATGGCGACATCAAAGTGAAACGTGTCTTTGTCCTACTTTATGTGGTTTTCAATTAAGGTTTTTAGTTTTATATCCTCATTCATCGTTTACTTTCACATATCTCGCCTATTTACTCGTTTTCCTTATTTTCAGTATATTTTGTGTTTGTTAAATGAAATGTGAAGGTGGCACACAGATACTAAGCAATATACATCTACTTAAACACTACGTAAACCATTTTTTTGAATTTTCATATAGATTTTATATTAAAATATTAATCATCATAATCTAATATTACAATGTTTCAAAAAATGTTGGACTTTCAATGGAAGAGTAAAAAATGCGAAGAAATGTCAATAATTCTCAACTCATATTATAGTTTGAGGCTTACATATTTATCGTATTTCTCACACGTATTTTTTCAACTTTTTTTTTTTATGCGTAAATTCAAAAAATATGAAAATGAAATGTGACGACAAACAAAATTTGACGATATTATTATTATATTGGAACTATTTAGGCAAATACAATTGAAATGTCCCCGTGGCGTAGTGGTTAGAGAGTAGGACTTGCAAACCATAGGCGTGGGGTTCGAATCCTGCACGGGGAATATTTTTTTTATTTTTTTTTTTAGCGAATCCAAAATATTGTATATGAAAATGAAATGTGACGGAAATCAAAATTTGACTATGTTACTATTATATTGGAGCCATTTAAGCAAATACAATGTGGAAGTGAAACTTCTTTCATGTTCAATTGATCAGAAGATCGCATTGGGAACATATTCTATGATTCCCATATAAGTGAACAAAACAAAACAAACTAATAAAGACAACAATAATGAGAATAGTTGCTTTGCTCTACAGTACAGTACAATAATATGAAATGAAGTGGAATAAAAGGTTCATTTAAATTGCAACACAGACATGGTTGCCACTCGCATTGAGCAAGAAACATGACTTAAATTAGCAAGACACTCTCCCAAGTGATTGTTAGAAAACTAAAACAATATTGAACATGTAACAGTATTTTATATGTGGCCAAAAAGGACCTTGTAGCGCATACAAATGGACATTTAACAACTAGACTGAAGTACTAACAAAAAAGGAAAATGATGATGGTCTTACTTATAGTTCAAACAAATAAATAACAAACATCTCAACGCAGAAAAAGACGCTAAAGCGGATATTTTGAAAATGTAATCAAATTTTCTGTACATACAATATTTTGCTGATTTTGCTTTATTGCAATCTGTTATAAAAATACTTCTGGAAGACATTTTTCATTATTCAATTTACATGAAACTCCACGTAAACAAAGTAATCATCTCAAATTTATATATTCTGTAGATAACAAGTGCACTTCAGTTGAAATTTCGAGTGGTTATTTCAATATTTCGAATTTTCACAGGCACTTACGAAGAAATCAAAATGATGCGATATTTATCTCTACTATATCATATGATAATTTGAAGCTTTATCTATTATATTAATAGAAGAAATATAAGTTATGTATAAGTTCTTAAAAATACGACAGAGGACAATGTTGAAATTGCGTTTCATTAGAGCAGTGAGGATTGGCAAAGAAAGTAAAATTCAATACGTTATTCATTCAATGACGATAAGCAACAGTTTTTTGGACAACTTGAGCACAAATAATGCTCCAATCTATCTGTAAAAACATATAGCAGCATATTCATATATCCACATTCATAATAAATACAAAAAAATTGGATTGAAGATTGGACAGAGTGCAGCCATAGCGTTAGAAATGAGTTTAGGGAAATAAAAATGTAATATGACAACTAAGTTATAACTAAGCGAGAGGGACTGTACTGTAAGACATCATAGAAACTATTATAGCTGCACATTATCCCATCCACTGACAGGCGCCAGCAAGCTAGAAATCACATAAGCAGAGGTTTCATCAAGGCTAAATTAATTTACTCATTTAATATTCTTTTAAATTAAGTTTTTCTTTATATAAAAAAATTATTATAGTATTTTTTAAACAATTATCAACAAATTTATGTCTCATTCACTTACCTTTTTGTAATCCTTGGTCTCAATGGCCACATTATTGCAATATAACGATCAATACTAATCGCTACCAAAGTGTAAGCACTCACAAGTACCGAAACTGCTTGGGAATAATTTACCAGATGACATAATACAACACCAAATGGCCAATATTGGAGTATGAAGAGTGATATAAATGACGATGGTACACAGAACAAAGACATAAGTATATCGCCCAGAGCGAGATTAGCAATGAAATAATTGGTTACAGTACGCATGCGTGGCGTGGATTGAACGATATAGCAAACGATGCCGTTGCCAATTAGTGCGAATATAAAAATTGGAATGTAAAGTAAATAGACGGCACATTTAAAGTAAATACTTGACCAAAGCTCAGATTCCAATTCTTCATCGAAATTGCAGGTTAAATTATATATGTAAGTATCGTTAAACGATTCGGTAGAAATACCGCCGCCAATATCATAGAAAGCTGTCGCTGTGGCAACAACTGTATCGTCACTCATATCAGCAAACATAAATTCTGTGGAGGTTTCATTGTAGATCAACGATGTGCCATCTGGCATTGCTGCATGGATCTGAGCTTGTTCCGCTTGATAACCAACATCGTCAGCATTTTGAAGCAAAGGTTCTTGTGCTGCTATGTAATAGAGATTCTCTGATGGCAATGAAGTTTCTGCTATTTTCTGCTTATGTTGCAATATGCCACGTGCAGCATACTCACGTATAAAATACTCCATGGTAATGGTTTTTTAAGTAAGCAAGTAAGTGAGTGTTGTAAATTTAAGTTAAGCTCACTTGAGTTTAACTAAAAAGTCATTTTTACTTGGTAAAATTCAAATTTCCATTTGTCTTTAGGGATACTTTCTTTGTCCTTTGTTTTTGGGCTTTGGTTTAGGAAACTTTTGTAAATTCCTAAGTGGATTTTAGTGTCTTAATACCAATAAACTTCTCTCAAAGTTCTTAAACCACTTTGCTGTTGTCGTCATCATCCTCATTCCCATCTTACATTTAATTGCATTTCATTGAAAACAAATCTTTTAAAATGTTTCGCAATAGCATTTTCTTAGTGACATCATTCGTCGTACATTGCAGCTCTTGAATTTCGAACTCTACTTTTGTATTATTGAAAGTTTTGCCAACTTTGTGGCTTAGTTTATTCAATAGTCAAGCTTAATTTAAACTCTTTCACCTCCTTCACTGCCTGTCTCCTTTGCTTATAATTTGACCTTCCACCCTTTTCTTTATCTCTTGTAAATCGCCTTGTGGTTATGAAACAAATTTCTGGTTTTAATTAATTGTCCGCAAATAAATTTATTCCTCCACCATGTTCTATTTTAATCCTTCTATTTTGTTCTTGTTTGATTATTTTGTGAGGTTCATTCCACATTTTCATTTATTATTGTTGTAAATCTTTGTTAAGTTGTTGTTGATCCAATCAAGTTTTTAAACAAATCTGTAAATAAAAGAATTTATTTCTTTAAATAATTTTTGCATCTTTTAGTTTTGTATAAATTAAATAAGAATTGTTTTGATTGTGTAGTTTGTTGTTGTTAAAGTAGGAAAAAATGGTTTAGAATAAAGAAAAGAGGCAGGAAAAGCCTCCAGCAACTCATGCGTCTACATTCTCTGGTAGCAAGAAATATGCGACAAGAAATAAAATTTCCTCCAAAATCTTTTAAAAACTTGATACAAAAAATCTGAATATTGATCGTTTTACTTCTTACTGTACACACAGATGCGGTAGCTTTTAAAGGTGGAAATTTTAGCCAGACTATTTCAACACACAGAAGATTTCCTAGAAAAACACAAAGGGTACCAAACGATAATAGGCAGAATGTTGAAGTTTTCACAGAATGTGAAGTTCTATTGCGACTAGAACAGCAAATAAAAAAAATATAATAACCTTCAAAATTTAAAGGGGACCCAAAAAAAGAAACTTGTGCTCCAGTATGCACTTCGCACAGTTTGCACAGCATTGTCACGACGCTCGTTCGTATACAGTTTTGTGAGCATTGATAGCTGTGCTGTGCGCGTCTCCATACAAGTATCATGCTTGTTTATTTATTTATTTATTAGAACTAAGATTATAATTACAAATTATAACCTAGTATTTAGGCCCTGCTCAGGGGAAAGTTAAGAAGGAAAGGAGGAAATTAGAAAAGTGCAGGACCAGACTTGCCTTCAGCAGGCATCGAACCCGCGACTCTTGGGATGTCAGCCAGCGCACTAACCTCTAGGCCAACGAATCAGTCGAATCGTGTTTGTATATTTTGGTTTAATATAATTTAGGTATACAAAACAAATGTATACATTGACACAAAACTGTGATGCTCAGCTTCAGTGCTTCTTAAATATTAACTACCAGTTTAGAGAGGTTAGACGAAGCATTGCTACACAAAAGTTCTTTCTTTCTGAATCTTGTACGATGGTAAGAGACCGTTCGTGTGCGAGTCTGTCTAGCACTTGGCCGAGTTTTTATTGTTTCTTCCTTTCATTTTACATATAAAGTCATAATTTGAAGATATTGAAAATTATAAGCATTTTTCCATGGGTTTATTCAAATATACGAAAACAAAATAAGAGAATCTATTGAAATTTATATTTTTGGTTGAAAAATTACCTAAATATCATATGAAGGTTAATGGTAATCAAGCTTAGCATCAATTTCATTAAAAAAATTAACAAAAAATTTTTAATAAATAATAATCTTTAATAAAAATGCTTATTTTCATGAATTTAATAAGAAACTTGTCGCTGTTTCATTTTTAGATTTTATTCGATGATTGGTTTAAAAGCCTCCAAGGATTATTTTGTACTTTGAGTTGTCTTCATTTTCTCAACTTAAGTAAAAAGAAATATGATATAATACATGATTTTTGTGGCTACTAAATGTTGTGTGAAAATGTGACTGATTCACGAATTTCTTAGTTTATCATTAAAATATGTTGATTTATTAAAAGTAAATAACTTTTTTTTTTTAGATTAAAACATTAGCTCAACATCTTACATAAATTTTAAAGATGTTTACATTGATTTCTTATCTTTGTTCTTTCATTCACATGCCACATGCCACATGTCTATCATATGCATTTACTTTTCCTTGTCATTTGTTTGGACCCATTTCCAATTTTTAATTTTAATAAACACGCATTTATTCTTTAAATCCCATGCCTACTTCTATTCTTGTTATGTCAATGTTCATTTTGATTCCAAAACCCTTGTAAACTTCAACATAGAAAAATATTCTATGTTAAAATAAATTTCTCGCCTGAGTTTTCCCAAGCGTAAAAATCATGAAATACACTATAATATACAGAAACGAGAGAGGCCCGCCCAGCTACACCTTAATTCACTTGATAAAGAAAGTAAATCAATCAAATTGGCATAAAATGTTAAAACAAATTCAACAGTGAGGAAACATTTCATTTTCACTTATACAGAACACTAAAAGGATATGAGTAAAGAAGATACAAGACTACATTTGCATAGAAAAATACAATATACTTAAGTACAAAGGCCTAATAATGAAAAAAAAAAAGTTTATCTGTTGTAAATAATAATAATATTTCAAGAATTAGGAATTCAATAAACCAATAAACCAATAATTTAGCTTATGCCATCCAACGCCATAGCAAAACTCAAAGGTTGCCTTCGACTTTTTAACTTATCACATCCTTGGTCTTCTATTTCATGAACTTTAAGTAATCAATCAAACGTTTTGTATACTTTGTTTATAAGTGTTATAATTCAATACAAAACATACAATATATTTTAGGTCGAAAGAAATAAAACATTTGTTGTTTGTTGACGAGAAATCGCTGATTTATTTAACTAATTCATAGTTAAGTAACAGTTTGCGGTTGGTAAAACCATAAAAAGGAATAAGCTTTAACAAAATTTTCCTTACTTTTTCCATTTTGTTTGCCTATCAAAGCGTAAAACAATAGAAGTACAAAAATGAAAAAAAAAAGGAAGGAAAGTAGAGAAATTTAAACGAAAGTAAAGAAAATATCTTACGGCTCGTCGACTGCATTCAAGTAGCCCAACGGAAGTGTTCTTTCATGCTTTACTAACTAAGTGGATTAAGTTTATTGAATTTCTTTGTTTTTTTGCACTTCATCTTACTAGAACTAGGAACAGGATAAAATCCTAGACCAGGACAACTCAAAGACTACAGTCATGACCATCGATGCCCGAAAGGCAAAAAGAAAAAACAAAGTTGAGTTTCTCTGTAGAACAATTCTCGCGCTTATAGTGAGTTTTCTTATTATTATAATTTTTTTTTTTTTTTTTTTACGGCAATAAAAATGAAAATCTCTTTATTTTTTTTTTGTTAATGAATTCCATTTAAACCAATAGAGAAATTGTGCCTTTTCTTTCCTTTTTATGACAATAAAACAACCGCAGTCGCTTAAAAGAATTGGAAATTCTTCATTAAAAATTTCTAAGGTTAAAACAATTCAAAAGCATTTAATAATGACAAAAACAAAGCAATTAAAAAATTTATGACCTCACAAAAAAATAAAAAATAGACGCTTTTAACTCTAAACAATCAAAAATGTTTCTATTTGAAAGTGTCTCGAATGTCAATTGAATACATTTTTGCCCTTCGTCATGGCCAAAGGGAATCCACTTACTTGCTGTCATCAATATCGCATTACAAATTTCTGTTCCTTCCCTCTCTGCCTTCATTTCATTTCACTTTTTTTGCATTTGCAGGATGATGGCAAATATTTCGTTTCTTATATTATTTGCCTCCCTTCCCCCGACTTAACTTTCTTTCTACTTTTTTAATTTTGTTTTTTTTTTTTTTGTTCATTTTATTTCATTATAAATTTATTTCTTTGGCGCCTACTTTTAGGCTTATAAAACAGAAAATAAAACGTGATGCTTTTCTCTCTTTGAGTGAGAATGGGGCTTATCTGCGGATATTAAAATGAATATTGTTGTTATTCCTATGAAGATTTCTTGCCATCTAAGAAATTTGTGTAACTCCCTCTCCCTCACTCTCTGCCTCACTCTCTGCCTCACTCTCTCTCTCTTTCTCTCTCTCTCTCGTTCTATTATTTGTTTACACAATTATCTTTATACAGATATGAATGAATATTGTTGTTCTGAGTGGCAAAATAATGTTAAAAAATATACTTCGAAAAACCTGGGTAGTTTGAGTGGTAAGAAATTTTCTGTATTAATGAAATAGGCAAGACAAGTACAACTTGGCTTTTGATGTCTTCTCAATTTCGAAATTTAGTTTATTGTTTGCCATGAAACATAAGATTAAAAATTTGTTTTCCAATTATGTAAATCCCCATTTTGCTCATTCCATTACCAATATTCCATCAGAGTCAATAATATTACATTACTAAGATACTAACAAATCGCTTCATCATCTGTCCACAAATACAGTCAGTGAGGTCTACTCTAAACTTCCCGTGAGGACTGCCTAATGAAAAGACAATATCCCTCCCCACCTTGCTGTATGAATTGGTTTCAATACTTTTGTTAAGGAATGATGAAATTTTTACCTTTCAAAACAAATTGTCTCGATGGTATAAGATATTTGAAAGCATCTCAAAGTCTAATGGTCTAAGCATTACCTACTAAATCCATTAATATTTCATTTTTTGTATTTAACTGATAAATTCTGACAAGAAAATCAGTGAAGAAAGTAAGAAGTCTTCTTCGAGAACGAGATTTATTGCATTTTCATCTAAAAAAGGAATATTCAGTGGAAATTTTCAAAGTTAAAGTGGCATTAAAATTAGGAAATTTCACTTGCAGATATCAAAATGAATCAAAAAATGTAAACCAATATTTTCCAAAACATGACTCACCAAATATTGTTTTACTGTATGTTTCCAAACTTAGTAAACTACCCATCAAACTCATTTCAATGCAGTTAGTCTGAACGACTTTTATTAAAACATATGCTAATAGAATCTTATTCACCTCCTGCTGCTGTTCGCATCCCATTTTGTTTTTATCATCAGCATCATCAATTTGAAGCAAACACAGACAGGCACACATAATTTATCGCATGCGATACATTCTCATATGCCTCAAAAAAAAAATGTTTCATATCTTATGTGATTTCACTCACCATAGAAGAATACAAAAATTTAAAATAAATCCAAATATAAGTATTTCTTTAAGTATCAATTGATTTATTTTCTTTTAGGCTGCATTAAAAATATTCCATTCGACGCCTAAAAGTAGACAAAACTAATGTGAACTGATATATTAGGAGTTTTTCGTTTAGAAATTTCATTATTTTTAATGAATATTTTGGCAATTTTAAACTTTATTAATGCTCTATGTGACAAGCATATCTTATCATCCAAAGAAGCAACGGGAAGAAAAAAATGAAAGCGAATTTTAATAAAAAAAAAAAATAAATAAAAAAAAAACATGTATTGATCAAAAGAAAAAATGAGTAAATAAAAGAACATAAGAGAAGTATTAACCTTAACGCAGACAAGGCAAGGAAATCGTGAAAAATAATGGTGTCTTGACTTCGATATAGAAAAAGTTTCTTTTTAAAAAGTAGCAAGCAACAAAAAAAATGACAAAGAGAATGAGAAAAAGTATGAAAATCACGTACGAAAGAATATTCAACATAAGAAATGCTAAAATCCACAAGTTGATAAAATATAAAAGAAGAAGAGTGAGTATGCCATCATCATCATCATCGTCTTCCACATATTGGAATATTGAAATAAATATATCTATTTATATACAATAGGAAATAATCATTTTGGTTTCACTTTTGTTAAAACAGGAAAAAAAAAGAAGAGAAAAACATGAAATGAATATGAAAAGAAGTTGTGTTAACATCTAAGTAAGAAATCAAATCTATGCATACCAACATGACCAATCTGAATTCATTTAAAATATATTTCAATAATTTAACTTTCCTATATTCCAACGTGTTTTAAACTAGGAAATCCATGTTGGGTTGATGAAGAGAAAAAGTATGTAGCCAAAAGTTGGATTAACATCTAATCATAGAAGACCTTAAAGGCAACTTAAAGAGATTTATCTGCTTTGGTCATTAATAGATATAAATGGAATTTGCTTACCCAACTAGATACAAAGACTTGGCAAACATTAAGGGAAAATTGAAAAAATAAGATGCTTCAAAGGATTCCATCTATGGTAAAGTAAAGAAATATAATCTAAATTTTTTTTCTTACACTAAAAAGTTCCTTATACTAGACAGATCGAACTTTGGTGGGTGAAGGAAAGAAAATCCTTTAAGGAAAAGTACAATAGTATATGCCATAATTTGTATTAACATCCAAAGATAGAACTGTGATTTTATAGAAAATTTTAGAAGAATATAAATGCTTTGATCTTTTGCCTTAGGGAATATGTATAAAAAAGAAGGCACTTCAAAAGTGATTAGGCCATTTTTGTCTAAACAGACCACAATTCAATCAATATTATATCTTCTTGGATTTATGAAATGTTACAATTATCATAATTTTTCTCGGCTCTTGTGTTTACAATTGTATTATCGCTAGACAGCATCCTTCATAGAAGAACATTGAGGTCAGTTTATGCCTTCACTTTCGAAATGAACACTGACAAGAGCAGACTCAAGTTAAATCGACTTTTTGACGAACTCCTTTTATTTTCATTGACTTCCTTACTAGCTCGTTGTTATAAGACAACTTTGAACCTGACAACCTTCTAAATTGAACATTTTTGAACATTCCTTTCATAGCAAGTGTCAATCACCTTCTTCTAATCTTCTAACATTGGCATTCACTAGGATATAAAGATGCTTGAAAAGGGTTTCTGTCATAGTATTTTCATCTTTTATAGACACAAAATGATTTAGATAACAAAACTGGACAGGAAAGCATGACCAATCTTATGAGAATAGTAAAGAAACACTTACAAAATATACAATTAAGTTTCTTCAAATATTGTAATTTTCCTTTTCTACTAATGCAAAGTTCTTTAAGCTAAACAATCCTAGGATGTCATATAAGAGGCTTATAAAGAGAAAGGCCTTAAGAATAAGCATTTGCCATATGTTGTATCCACATCAACAAATGTATAAGTTACAGTATACAGTGAACAGTGTTCACTTATTTTCATTTCTTATCGTCCCTTCAAAGGATTCAAAAAAATTCAAATAAAATAAAATACTGTATTTTTACATATATTGCAAAGTTGCTTGAACTACACAAACCAATTTAGGATTGATACTTTCCTTGTCATCATTGGGAAAAAGTTGATAAAACATCTAAAGGTTTGAGGTTTGAATTTATATACAAATGACAAGAGTTTTAAATGTCTTTTTGATCTTACATAGAAACAAATTGAGTTAGATAACAAAACTAGACACAAAGATATGACCAAAATTAGGAGGAAATAAAAAGAAACTTTCTCACATAATTCAATTTAAGTTACTTTAAATACTTTTCCTTTCTTATACTGCAAAGTTCTTTAAAATAGACAAACCCATTGAGGTTTGAAGAAAAGAAAACCTTAAAAAAAATATTGGGCATAAGAAGAAAAACCAACAAAGTAAACATAAAATTCAAAATAAAGTTAAAAATAAAACTTAAACTGAAATTGAAACTGAAAGTGAAAGTGTAAAATAAAAAAGTAAATCAAATTTTCTAGCTTACTTGGATAAACATTTATTTCGCACGTAATTTCCTCTACTTGTCTTTTTTTTTTATTTGTTGTTAAGCCTAGAGAAGAAGGAAAAAACATAAAGATGCTAAAAATACCAGAAAAATCCTCTAAGATGCGCAACAGCATGGCAAAGCATAAGTCGAAGGGATCTAAGACATTTTAAACATCTTACACATAATTTAATTTAAGCAAAAAATCCTTTTTATGCCGTAGGCAGCCTCATGTTTATAAACGCGATGTTGCATTGATGGCTTTTTTTTCCCATGAAACTCAAAAGACGAAAACAAATATTTTTGCTATAAAAATAATTTAAAACGCTTAAAAAAAAATCTACACAATAAACAAAGAATGAAGATAGACAAAAAACAAATTCATTTTATGGAAGTCTGAGATACTCAGCAGCCGTACAAATATTTATTTAGTACATTGAGATTGCAAGCAATACTTATGAAGATAGATGAATATTTTGACCTTGTCAAGCTACTATGCTCACTTTTTTCTACATTTGTTAAGTGAAAGGAAACCCTATTGAAATGGTTAAACCAGACGAAGACGAATCAAAGTGGTATCTCTCTGGAAAGAACGTGCTTCTATGCCTGTGGTGACAGCTTCCGACGACCAGTAAGTGAGAAAAGTCAAAAGATAAAGGACTAAGAACTTTTGTTCTAGCAAGAATATGAGTGCTATGGCTTGTTTGTGTTTAATAATTTGTACATTAGTTATTTACTTGAGACAATTGGCATCATGCCAAGGCACCTACGCATTCATAGTATCTGTGTATCTGAGTATCTGTGACAAAACGAAAGCACAACCAAAAGTCAACGAATGAAACAACAAAACCAACAGCAAACAACCAACTTGCGATGTGTCAAATATTTCCAGAGCCTTAAATCACCTATACACACACCACTGCCACCTTTTTCTTGCCTTCTAAAAACTTCTCGCTTAGTCGGCGTACGAGTATCTAGAGAACCGTTCATCAGCTTTCCGTTTTCCGCTTAATGTTAATTAATGAGTTTCGTCAAGTACACTTTAACATGTGGTGGCTGGCTTCTTTTTGGGGTCAAAAGTCAACACGTTTAGCATGGCAATATAGAGAATTGTGAATCATCATCATCATAATGATCACAAGTAATGTTGTCATCAACGATAAAGTTAGGAATAGGAATCAGAGAGACAACGAAGATGTCAAGGAGATAGAAAGCAAGTCAAAAGTTGTGTCCTAATTAGCCCAAGTTGATCTATGTTTGTGCAAATAAACATTATTTTTTTTATATTTTATTTTATTTATATTTATTTGTCTGTCTATCTGTCTGTCTGTCTGTCTCACTGTTTATTTATTTGTCTGTTATCTTTGCCTTAGTAACATTTGTCATCATACAAAAATAGAAAAAGATAAGGAGAAGCACAGACAAACAAGTGGTTTCCTTATAAATTCGTCCCACATACTTTTGCATAATTTGTATTGTATTAACATCTAGGAAATATAGTATTTTAAGACAATGAATTTTAATAATTTTATTTGAATAACAAATGCTTATGAATAAGTATTAGGGTAGATCTTCGTAATAAAACAAAAAATTAAGTAGAGTGCCTCACCTTTACAATAACAATATGGAAGTGAAACTTCTTTAGCGAAGGGAGTTATATCCAAAAATTAGAAAAGAAAATGTGACGAAAATCAAAATGCGATGATTTATCAGAGACGTAATGGGGAGACGCACAAAACATATTTTTTGGACTTACTCCCCTTCGCTAAAGTACTCTTCATTTGATATTGTATAACCAATTTTAGAATCTGCATAATCACCCTTCTCAAAATTGAATTAAGAATCAACGATCATGTGTGGTTAAATAAAGTTTTTTTAGGCAGTTTTGTTTATATAATGAATCATCATCAAACAAAAAATAACAATAATTTCAGATATCTTAAAACTAAGTATTGATTAATTTACAAGATCCTTTAGTGGTGAGCTTAAGAAACTTTTCAGTCTTGCGTGATTCTTCCAGGTTTATGGGGCAGGAAAGTCATTCCGATGTAGGTGCAAGTGGATGCTGGTTTGTGAGAACTTTTTAAAGAACTTGTGGGTTAGGTTCAGTTAAGCTAGTGAGTCTAACGTCCCCTCTCTGGATGTTCACTTCGGCATGTACTAGCGAGCACCTGGTAAAATGCGAAACATTTTCGATTGTTCTCTTTCAATGACTTCAACGTTACTTAGGCTTGCATTCCCCCAAGGCTGGCAACCGTTGTTTGAGATTGGTTTTATTAATCTGTTATATAGTAACATCATTGGATCGAGCTTTAGAAAACAGATCTTGAAGGGATTTGGGTTTGTTTCTAAAATTAAAACATGGTTTTGTGATGACTTGTGCTCAAATTTAAACAAAGGTAAATATGAATATGTTAATACAACACATTCACTCTGATCCACAGCAAATATTTTCTTCCAACATATGAAGAGAAGACATTTAATCAAATTACTAAAAAATGAATACAAGAAAATACAAATATTTTTTATACATTTAGAAAAAAATCATTATTCATTCATTCATACATATTTTGTACATTGATGATATTTTATTGTAGTATCATATACATTTTCCTCATTTTTCCTACACTCATGTTTTAAATTAGCCTGAAAGCCTCAAATCCTTAATTATGCACATAAAAATCTACTTGAATGGAAATTTGACTTTGCTTTTAGCCTAAAGTATTAACCATAATTTATTCATAAACGAATTTTATGCTCCTTTAGATTATCCTGATTAAATTTTATGCTTTGAAAAAACAAATAAAAAGGGACTTGAAATTTTATAATCGTCATATAATGAAATTTATTAAATGTTTCAGAAAAAATTTACAAATACTTCAAGAAGCTTAATTAGCCTTCATTTAAACTAAGCCCTTTTGACATTAATTTGTTTAAACTGTTAAAAGTCATTAAACAAAATTGTTAATTTTTTCTTTTATAAAAAGGTTTGCATGTGTATTGGTTAATTTATAATGTTGCATACATAAATCATTTAAGACACATATTCATTATCATCATTACCATTATCATGACCGTTAAACATACATATGTGTTCAGACACGTGTCATTGTAATGCGACACTTTTCAAATAAAATTAATTTTAATTCATTAAAAAAAAAACATGCTCAGTCAACTACGCGCAAACTTATATACAAATACGCATGATAATAATGAAATAATCAAATTAAACGAACAAATGAACAAGGTATTTGATGGTATCAGTCCGAAGAGAGCCAGTAAGTGGACACACGTAGTATCTATCTTTCATTCAAAATGATGCAACAGGAAATTCTTTTATTTAAACAACACAATCGAGATGCTGATTGTGTTAATATTTTCATAAATAATTGTATTATAAAGTTTTTTTTTTTTTCAACTTAACTTATGTTTTTTCTTTACAAGTTTCACTAGAAATGTGTAAAAATATTTATTTACATGGAATTGCAGTTGCTAAGTAGCAAATTATGTATTTACTGTGTATTAGAATTGATGTGGGTTTGTTAAAAAAAAAATATTAAATGCTAATGTAAATAAATATAATGTAATCTTATCTGATTACCATTAAAAAAAAAAAAAAGAAATTTTGTTTATTTAAGGTTTTTACTTGAAAATATATTTTATCTGAATTTTAATGACCAACAGATTTACTAGTATTTTATATATAATTTGAGTAAATAAAAGTTGATTTCTTAAGAGCAAAAAAAATTCGCAAAAGTTTATAAAATTTTTGTTTGAATTGATAAATCAATGTTTGTCATCCAACTTTTTAAAGATTATGTTAATTAAATGTTTACCATGACAGTTGGTCCATACGACAAGGCCACCACCACCACTTTTTCGAGAATATTGTTTGGATCCTCGCTTATGACGCCAGAAATGTTGTCTTCAAATGTTGCCTATCATAGTCGAGTAATTTAACGAATCCACATTAAAATTAGGCTAAAGGTCAAATCGCACGATCTAGGTGGCCAATTTACCGCTCAAAACAATATAAATTGCCCACCGAATTCTTTTCTCAATTGGTCTAGTGTGCGTGCTATGCATGGTGGTTTGATGTCCAATAGTGCGACTGTTATTTTCTATCTAGTTTCTTATCTTTTTATTTGTTTGTTTATGTTTATTTTTTTTTTGACATTGTTTATTTTTTACTAGGGACCCAAAGGGTATCAAAGGGAACCCTATTGCAGAGACTTCGTTGACCGTCAGTCCTCGTGTCATATCTCATGAACCGTAATAGCTAGAAATGTGAAATTTTCACAAAATATGTAGTTCTACCCGGACAACAGCAACAAATACTAAAACTGAAACATTTTTGAAAACTTAAAGGGGTCCCCATACAAGAAACTTTTTTGTTTGTATGGCAGCTATGTGATCCAGTAATTTCACGATCTTGATATTTAGATAGTTGAGGGCTATACATCAGAAATTTATATTGTCGAAATTTCAGTTTGTTCGGATTACTAGGTGGGGAAACTTCCATACAAAACCCCATAAAAATTCAGGTTCTTATTAGAAAAACTTTTTTGTTTTTTGTTCTATCAAAATGAAATTTAGACACTATAAGTTCTTGATATAGACACTATACATCTGTTGGAATCAGCCAAATCGGTCAACTAGGAGGAGTTCCTCCCATACAACCCCCCATCAAAAAATTCAGGTTCTTATTCGAAATCTTTTTTGGTTTTTGTCCTCTTGAACTTAAATTAAGACGCAATAAATATTTAAAATAGACGCGGTACATTTGTTGAAATTCAGCCAAATCGGCTAACTAGGGGGTGTTTCTTCCATACAAACCCCAATCTGGTACGGAACCTCCGTGTACTAGTCTGACTCGCACTTGGCCGATTTGTTTGTAGTTGAGCGTCAGCCTGGTACTTAAGATAAGAACTCCCTATACAGTTTTTATTATTATACAAATTCTAAAGAAATGTTTACAAACTAGTAAAAAAAAGTTAATAAAATCAAATGATGATTTATTGGTCTTCAGACATCATTATTATCGACACGCATTTCCATTGTGTTCGGATTAAACAATGATACCAGAAAAGAGCTTTTGCCACTTTCCTATTAACTTTTGATTAAGAGGACTTTGGAGAGATGTTGTTATTGCTATATACTAAGATCCAATTTATTCATCGATAAGGCCTCGACTGTTTCATTGATATCTGCAACATCAGTGATTTTTGGTGGTAAAAAATGTTTTCCAATTTTACATTGTTCATGCTTCATGCTACCCAAAAAATTAAATTGAAGTTGAGCAGAACGCATGGGATTGTTTTTTATTTTCTCTAAAATTTTTTAGTTAGGCGCGCTAAAAATATGACGTGTCCGTTTCAGACACTTCGATGCAACATGAGCATTAAAGTACACTTCCTTCTCAACCATCCTGATCATTTTCTGAAAAATCTTGGTAACACGAGTGCAGAATAGGAACAAGAAAAAGAATAAATAATGTAGTAGCTGCATCTCAAAAACTATAGTTAATCTGTGTAATAATCTAATTTTAATTAATATAGAAAAGCACTAATATTTCACTAAAATTTCTTATGTCTTATAAAAATTTAAGACGTAAATTTTCATCGATAAATTATTCTTAACATAACAAATAATTTTGCAATATAATTTTGCAAATTCACAGTGAGTTTATAATATTTATGTCTGCATTTAAAAACGTGAACTAAATTTTTGGCACATAGCATAATAATGACCTGTCTGGTTATTAATTGGTGGTCATATATAATCTTCTATGCGACAAAATACTTAGCTTTCACCTGCTTGTACTACTCGCATTATAAATTAGAAGATACGATAATGTAATTGGCCTCTTATCAAATGATTAGCACGCAGCACTTAAGGGGCTGAAAACCCACTCAAGATATGAAGCAACACCCACAAGTACAAACGCTTATGAACGAATTTTACCTTATCGAAAGTGGGCAAAGAATAATGAGACAATGTGTCTTTTTATTAAAAAATGATAAAAGCAAAAATAAATAAAATACTAAAAATTGTAATTAAAGTATTTACAGTAAAAAAAAAAACAAATAAATTAATTGCTTTTAATACAATTTAAGTTCTATTTTCCTAATTTTTTGTAAATAAAAAATAATATTATCTTTGTAACTTAGGTGCAATAAAAAACTTTCCATTCAAAGCCTTTGAATTTAACTACAATACAATTTATTAACACAATTCCTTTCTTAGGAATCTTAGGAATTTCAGTTTAAAAAACATAGATTTCCTTAGAAAAATGTTAGTCTGGACCTATGAATCGAAAAGTATCTGAAAGAGAACAACATTAATAAACTCACAGAACATTAACTTTGAAGTTGTGTTAACAGTTAGAACTTATTAATGAATTTTGGATAAGGACTATGTGTTCCAGTATCAGAATCATGGTTCTTGTTTAGAATTTTATTTGGGGATTATCTGTACTAGTAATCGAAAAACTTTGGCTCCGTCAAATTATTATATCAGTATTCAATGTTTTTGTGCCAGACATGATTGAACCAATCACCGTCAATGATTTTTGATTGAATATTATGTTATTTTAGCTCCAGTAAACGGGAGACTTTGGATTCGCAAAATTATCAGTATTCTTTCAATTTGTGCCACACACGACTAAACATTTGCAACAATAATAGTGTAGGTTTCATTTAATATTATAACATTGACAGTGAACAAGCTATCAGAATGATATACAACTGATCGAAACATTATGTGCAATCATAAATTTTAATTGGGAGTCCAAAAATGTTATCACTGGGATTAAGATTAGACCACCGACGGCTACTGTTTTTGACCACATGCCACGATTATAAAAGCAACGTTTGTCCATTTGTTGATCAGTAACCAATGTTCTATTGGAACAGTAAAAGTATGAACAAGTCCATAGTTATTTTAGTTTTGTGCGCATTTGCTGCAACCGCATATGCGGCAGCATTGGAATCCTCATCGCCATGGGAAAAAAACTTAAGTGATGTGAATGATTTTGAAGATGATTTTGATGAGGATGACGAGGATCGTGTGAATGGTGAAACTGGTTGGTATGTGCCAAAAATTGATGGTTCCTTGGAATGGATGGACAAAGAGGACGCAGAAGAAATGCTAGAAAATATGGAAATGATGCAAGGACGTGACGTGTCTACAACGCCTGTGAGTTATTATTTATATACTCAACAAAATCCCAGCAAGGGTAAGAAGATCAAAGCCAGTGTCAAGTCTATCCAGAAATCAAACTTTAATCCAGCAAATCCCACAAGGTAAATTAACACAAATACCAATTTCTTGTAAGAAATTTGTCACAAATATTTTAAAACTTTCACAGATTCATCATTCACGGCTGGACACAAGGTAAGTCCGCAGGCATGAACAAGGATATTCGTAAGGCATGGCTTAGCAAAGGCAATTTCAATGTTATTGTCGTCGACTGGGCTCGTGCACGCTCTGTGGATTATGCTACCTCTGTCTTGGCTATTCCCAAAGTCGGCAAGAAGGTTGCCGGTATGGTCGATTTCTTGGTTAACAAGTTTGGCATGTCTTTGGATTCCCTGTATGTTATTGGTCATAGTCTGGGCGCTCATGTTGCTGGCTACACTGGCAAGAAAGTTAAAACTGGTAAAATTGACACCATTATCGGCTTGGACCCTGCCCTTCCATTGTTCAGCTATGACAAGCCAAGCAAGCGTTTGAATAGCAATGACGCTCGCTATGTTGAGACCATTCAAACCAACGGTGGCACCCTCGGTTTCTTACTACCCATTGGCAAGGGATCTTTCTACCCTAATGGTGGCCAAACCCAACCCGGTTGCCCATTAGATGTAACTGGAGCTTGCTCACATGGTCGCTCAACCACTTACTATGCCGAAGCTGTTGCTAAAGACACTTTCGGTAGTGTTAAGTGTGGAAGCTATCAAAGCGCTGTAAACAATCAATGCGGCAACACCTTCAGTTCGGTACGAATGGGTGCTGATACCAATTCTTACGTGGTCTCCGGCGATTTCTTTGTACCAGTCAACAAAAAGGCTCCTTTCGGTGTCATGAATTAAATGTTCATACAAAAAATAAACAATACCGATTGGATTTATAAGAATTTAAATTCGAATGAATTACATTTTAATAAAATTACTAACTCGGAACACTAGGGAGGGCGATATAAAAACTTCCTATTAAAATTCAATTTCTTAATAGAAGAACTTTTTTGAATATTGTATGAACTATCGAACCGAAATTAAAAGACTATAGAGTTTTTATCTATATCCACCAACCATATATATTTCAAGGCCCTAGGTTTACTAGATCGCATAGCTCCCACATCCAAATTTAAATTAAGGTTCTTATTAGAATAACTTTATGGCTTTTTGTATTATTGAACTGAAATTCAGACACTAGACTATGTTTCTAATCTATCTCCACCAACCATGTATATTTCAAGACCCTGGAATTTTTGGATCGTATAGCTCCAATACCGTTTTCCAAGGGTGCGTGAAGCGTACGACAACCGAAGTTAGCCTTCTATATTCTTCTTTACTTTTAACGTGATTAGAAATCAACACATTCTGATTACAATTTGGATCTGACTACGTACCATTGTACTATATAGTAACATTTGCGTTCCGCAATTTGGGTTTGGCAAATAAACACATTCGACAGTCGATTGCCTAATTTATTACCCTCCCGGACTTGATTGGTAGCAAAAATATGTGGCTAACCTTGGTGATAATTCCTTGTTAATATGTAACAACCTTAACCTTGTTTTCTTTATTGTTCAGAATATGTTTTTTTTTTTTGTTTTTGTTGTTTTGGTAAGAAAGAAATCATAAAAACTACAAAAACAAGATAAAGATCTATGCTTTTCACGCGAGTTCTTCTTCAAATAAAACGATATAGAGAATGAAAATTAAATTGTCTACATTGAGCGCGAACATAAAACGGCTAGCGTTAGGCCCTAGCAGCCAGCTCTACCCTTTCTAATAGACTTAAGTCTTTTTAAAGTCTAATATTGTCATTAAGTAAAAATAAAAAATAAAAATATTTGTATATACTTATGTAGGTACCTTTAAAACTACAGTCGAACTTCCATAACCCGTATCACCATATTGCAAATAAACGTTCAATTTATGGTGACTTCGAGCTATAGAATTATTCATTGAAACTAAGGAAATTGAATTGAATAACAAATATTCTTTTTACTTATCATCAAGTTACAGTTTTTTATAAAATTCAGGAATTTGTGTTTTGACTTTTACATTATTTTTGTTAATCCGAACTGTCGTTATCTTCTTCAATGACACTAGGAGTTGAACTTTCTAGATCTATAAAAAAAAATATAGAAAATTCAAATTATAGAAGTTCGAGTTATGGAAGTTCTGCTTTAATTTATAGATATTTATAGACCCACTCTATATGACGCATTTTTAGTTGCAATAAAATATTTTTTTTTTTTTTTTTTGTTTTTTGTTACCATCATTCTGACAAACATAAATTCTTCAATAATATTTAACTTTCACATGTTTTTCGATAATTTCACAAAATATACAATAATATTTTCATAGCAAAAAAATTAAAAACAAACAGATTTTAATTATTTATTTCTATACGCAAATAAACACACCCTTGAAAAAAAAAAATATACATTACAATAAATTTATTGGGATTAACACTTTCTCGTAATATTTATAACATATAAAATTATCGATTAAGAACCATATACCTAAAATGAAAATAATATATATGGAAATGAACAGTAAGAGACGAGAAGAATCGTTCGTCTACATATAAATAATCTGTCCCATTCTTTATCAACTAGACTAATTAAAATTTGTTATTGAGATATCGAAGTATTTGAGAAGCAAAGTTTTCAGATTACTTGAAGAGGAAGTTCCCATAAAAAAATTAAGTTCTGATTCTCACTCCAGCCAGAGTCTATAAATTAATATAGACTGGACAATTTTGACAATGGATTTTATGTTGACTTGATGTCTTGTCATGACATGTCGAAACCAGAGTTCTCAGATTACTAAAAGAGGTAGTTCCCATCCAAAATTAAGTTCATCTAATACTTTGTAAACTAGAAAGTCTCAAGTTAAAATTGGTCATTGGATATCGTATTATTACTTATGACATGTCAAAAGCAGAGTTCTCAGATTAACATGTTTTATGGAGTTTCAAAGTTTCCAACTTCTCTAAATTATACTTAGAATAAATTTTACCTTTTGAGAGTTTTATTATTGATTGCACTAAGAGAGATGCCTATGATGATAATAATACTGAACCATATTATTATATATATTATATCGAATTAGATTTCAATTATTTTTTTCAAAGCATTTTATCTTTAAATGAACTTTGCCTCCTGCATAATTTGCTGATAAAAGTTAATATGCTTAATAATAAAATTTCATAAAGTTATAATT
Source organism: Amiota minor (assembly GCA_037043295.1). Classification (NCBI taxonomy): domain Eukaryota; kingdom Metazoa; phylum Arthropoda; class Insecta; order Diptera; family Drosophilidae; genus Amiota; species Amiota minor. Next base: position 6,886,631 of record JBAMAW010000081.1, on the reverse strand, counting down.
ATGTTTTTATGATGTAAACATTGTAAGAAAAATTACAATTTCTTGCTTCAAGAAAACAGACCCAAATTGTAATACAAGTATATTTTAAAACAATTTCAATGGGTTAATAAGTGAAAAGGTGTTTTAAGTAACATAGTGACACATATTTTTATTGATTAAAAATAATTACTAGAAACCTTGAAATAAGACGCGTAATAACTATTTCCTTAACTTTATATTAAAAATTTTATTGTGCATATCCTTTGTCACTGTACTACTATTAAACGGATGGACCGATGATGAAATATTTTGTATGTTCGTAGATGGCGTGGATTGAATTTATAATCCGGTAGGAAGCACAGTTGTCGAGATACATACAGTTTTTAAAAAAAAATTTTATCCTTTTTTCGTTAGGGGCAAAAAATATTCTGAACTGATTTTAGTGAGTTTTTATTTGCTTATACATATAAATGAATTCTAACTATCCATACTAGTTTTTTGGGTTCAGGACCAAAGACTACAACCCCCCATTAAAATTCAAGTTCTTATTAAAAAAAACTTTTTTTTAGGGTTCCAATCACAAAGGGTACGAAAAGAAACCCTATTACAGAGACTTCGTTATCCATCTGTCCTTCCGTCCTCGGGCAATATCTTATGAACCGTAATAACTAGAGAGTTGAAATTTTCACAGAATGTGTTGTTTGCATCCGGCATCAGAAAAAACATAAAACTTACATATATTCTAAAATATAAAGGGGACCCCACGCAAGAAATATTTTGGTTTGTACGGCAGCTAAACGATCCAATAATCCCACGATCTTGAAATTTCCCTTCTTGATGAAAGTGGATCTGAAACTTACATTGTCGAAATTTCAGTTTGATCGAACCACAAGGGAAGGAACCTCCCATACAAACCGCCATTAAAATGCAGGTTCTTAATAGAATTTTTTTTTTTTTTTTTTTTTGTCCTATCGAAAGGAAACTTGGACACTATCAGTTTCCAAGATAGGCGCATTACATTTGTTTGAACCAGCCGAATCGGACTACTAAGGAGAGGTACCTTCCATACAAATCCAGTGAAAAGTATTTCATCTTCTTATAGTCGAAGATACCATTCTTTCTAATTTTAATTCCAAAATTCTAATAACTAATAAACAAGCAAATCGAGGGAGCTGGTAATTTATACAAATCGATAACATTTGGCCTATGTTTTGCCTTACAAACTGATGGAAAGTTTTTATAGTAGTTGGTTAGTATTTGTTCTAATATTCTAATGACGCATACAGTCAATTGCTAAGTCATTTAACACTCTCAGTTAAGTAGAAAATATATATTTATACAAACAAATACTACCTATATCAATTGAAAAAAACAATGGAAAAAAATATAAAAGAAATCCACTATTTTCTTTTTATTAAATCTATAGACAATAAAAAATGATACCCTTTATTACTCTCTATGGTTGAATCAGCTGTTCTATTAGAGCTCAGAAAATTTTAACTATTGAAAGAAAGGATCATTAAAGGCTTTTTAGCGAAAGGAGAATAAAAAAGGATAATTGAGAATAAATACCAGGGATATCTGCATTTATTCAATTACACACGTTTTGTTGAACAGGAATTGATTTTCCTTTTTGTTTTTTTTTGAGATCTTTGATCCATCTATTGTTGACTCTGACAGCCAACTCCAACCCTCCCAGTATGCTTTGGGTCACCTTCTTACTAGATAATCTCTTCACGTTTGGGGCAGATAAAGGTGTCCGTCCATCAAGATGTTCAAAACACATTTGAAAGTTCAATGAAGTAAATTACAATTTTGATAAAACCAAAATTAATTTACTACGTTTCCTTTTTTTAATGCTTTTACAAATGTTATTTATTTAATCAACAGCCACACTTATTTCATTATTATTATTTTTAGCGTAATAATAAGTAAAAAAATGCAAAAATATGGAGTGTATAAGGTATGTAAGCTCCAGTGAATCAAAATTAGTATTCTATATATCTTTTTATTTACTATTCAAATTTAAACTAAATTAAATATTTGTTATTATTTATGCTACACATAAAAATAAAAAAAATATACAAATAAACTAGGCATTTAGACTAGTCATGTTCTAAAATATAAACAGCTGTGTTTACGCATACCTCTTGCAGTTCTTTTGTATTATTATTAATACCCTTCCTATTTGGTGTGAATGATGCATCACAATTCAAAGTCTTAAGCGTTAAAAAAGCCTTAGGAGGTCTTAACAAAGCGTTTTTTTGAGCATCTGGAGAAACTTTTATCCAAATAAAAGCAGTAAGGGTATAAAATCTATGGTAAAGCCGAAAATTATGTTCCTTATGTATGAGACCCCTCGCGTCGCTACTTAAGTTTTATTCACGTATGAAAATGCAGATTGTTTTTAGAATGGAAATAATTTCACAGCAGAAGATCGACTATATAAGCGAAAACAAGAAAATGATCTAGTTAATAAGTTATCGTCTATCAGTGTCTATTACATTATGAAGAAGTCAATCATAATTTTAGTATTATGCGCATTTGCATATGTGGCGGCGCAAGAAGAACAATCCGCTGATGGCGATAATGGTGAGGAACATAAAAATGGTGAAAATGGTTGGTCTGTGCCAACATTGGACGGTTTGGCAAGATGGATCGGCATGGATGATGCACAAGAATTATTGGAAAATGTAAGAGTTTCAGATGAAGTTGAGATGGCCTTAGCGCCTGTAACATTTAATTTATACACAAAGTCGAATCCAAAGCTGCATCAGAAAATTACCGCTGATGTTAAATCAGTGAATGATTCCCATTTCAATCCTAAAAATCCTACAAGGTAATTTTTAGTCAAAATAAAATTAAACTTCAGAGTGTTAATAACTGGAAATTCCTGCTTACATCCTTATAGAATTGTGATACATGGTTGGAACCAACAATATTTATCCAGCATGAATAAGGACATCACCGAAGCATATCTAAGCGTTGGAGACTTCAATATTATCATAGTTGATTGGGCACGAGCACGATTTGAATATGTTTCTGCCGTTGTGTCTATACCGACAGTTGGTGAAAAGATTGCAACATTGATTGATTTCTTGGTAACAAACTTTAAAATGTCTTTGGAGACATTGCATGTAGTTGGTCATAGCCTTGGCGCTCATGTTGCCGGCTTTACTGGCAAGAACGTTCAAACTGGTAAAATTGGAACAATCGTTGGCTTAGATGCTGCCTTCCCATTGTACAGCTATGATGAGCCAAATGAACGTTTGTGTACCACTGATGCAGACTATGTTGTAACTATACACACCAATGGTGGCAACCTTGGTTTCTTGCAACCCATTGGCCATGCCGACTACTATCTTGATGGTGGTCAAAAGCAATCTAGTTGCGTTGTGGACCTGCTCGGTGTTTGTTCACATGAACGTTCAAATGACTATTATGCCGAGGCAGTTGCTAATGATAGTTTTGGTGTGATCGAGTGTAATGACCATGAATCCGCTAACGATAAAAATTGCGGCAGCAAGTTCTATAGCTTGCCCCTGAGTCTTAGGTCAATAGATTCCAAAGCACATGGCATCTTTTACGTACCAGTTAACAAAAAAGAACCTTATGGCGTAAAACCAAATTAATCCTGTTTAATTTGTTATTAACTGTTATTGTTGTTATGTAGTATTAATAAATATATTAAACCATATGAGCCCTGAATCAATTCAATCGATGAGTGTTTCTGAATAGGTTGATTTGAAATTCAAACTTTTATCCTTGCATACAGTCCAAATAATCTAGTTTAGTTTATCAACAATCATAATTTTGTTAATGAACTTTTGTATGAGGACTATTTCTTCCTGTTATTGGCCAACTTTGGTTTTATCATTCACCATTATTGAGTAGAATTTAATAAGAGCATAGAGGTACTACCAGAAATAGGGAAACTGTGGTTTTATCCTATTATTTTTACGCAATGTATTTGGGCCAAATATGATTAAACTATTTCAACAATCATGATTTTTGTTCTTTAATGTATTATGGGGCCTACCTCTATCAGTAATCGAGGAACTTTGATTCCGTCGATACTCTATGTATCCCATAAGCCAGGAATGGACCCATAATGATGAACGTGTGTGATTTTATTCAGAAAAATGTTCTATAAGGGAATTTAAAATTAATTCACAACTTAAGATTTGATATTTAAATAAATTCTTTGATGAAGACATTAAGAATTATAATCCTACAGGGTGCGTACTCTCTAATTGTTGGAAGAAACGTTCTTTTTAAATAAAACTATATTCAATATGTAATAAACAACACGACAAAGTTTTTAGATTAAAACAAAAGGAACATTGGTAAATTTTTAAAGCTCTTTCAATGTTATCTTAAATTCCTCACCCACTGACTTCTTAGAATGTATTACTTTAATTAGGTTCCTTGCTTTTAATTTTATGTTGTTAACCGGATGATCTTTTTATGGTTCCAGACCCAAAACGTACCAAATGGAACCCTATTACAAAGACTTCGGAACATATCTCATGAACCGTAATAGCTAGGGAGTTGAAATTTTCACAGAATGTATAATTCTATCCGGGCATCAGCAGCAAATATTAAAACTAAATCATTTTTAAAAACTTAAAGGGGTCCCCATACAAGAAATATTTTGCTTTGTATGGCAGCTATACGATGCAGTAATCTTATAATCTTGAAATTAAAGTGGTTGATGGCTATACATCAGAAACTTACACCGTCAAGTTTCAGTTTGATCGGACTACCAGGGAGAGTACCACCCATACAAACACCTATAAAAATTCAGGTTCTTATTAGAAAATTTTTTTTATTTTTTTTTTTTTGCCTATCGAACTGAATTTTAGACACTATAAGTTTTTGATATATGCGCTACATATCTGTTGGAATCAACCAAATCGGGCAAAAAAAAGGCCTACACAAGCCCCAATCTGGTACGGAACCCTCCGTACACGAGTCTGACTCGCACTTGGCCGATAAAATGCACTCTGTTTTACTTTGGACATAGATCCCTGAAAAAAATCAACAACAAAAACAACATGTAATACACAGTTAAACATAAAGGCGGTGATACTCACTAAACGTTTAATTCCTTATTATTTAGTGATTATGAACAATAATACTACTACTGAAGAGGTAATAGTAACACTTTAGGTATTAATGTTATAGCGGCGACATGTAAAGAAGGGGGGCTCGATAGCTCAATAGCTCGAATCCACACGTTCTACAATAAGAATGTAAAGCGATAAGATATGGTTAAGGTGTGCATTCTAATTGATTAAGCAAAACTAATCAAATATCTTAATAACAAACTTACTTTTCTAAGCTAGATAAATCGAAATAATAATATTTTAATTCCTGTTGACATTTCTGGTTTGAGAAAATCAAAACAAAAAAAAAATAACAAATATTTTGCATTAAAATTCGCTATCATAAAGCGATAAAATAAGTTCAATGGTAAGGAACATACGTTCATAAAATATTTTCAATAAGTTAGTTACCTTATAAAGGGAATTTGAGACTATGAAAATATTTTCGTAATTAATATATTTAATATTGATCTGAGTAAATTGTGAAAAACTTTAAAAGCATATAAAAGTGCTAAGATCTGAATTTATTCAGAGTATTTAAGACTATAAACTCTTTCTCAGTTACAAAATCTAAAGGTATCCAATCCACATATTTTTAGAAGTCAATTCGTTAAGAAATGGAATCTACCTAATAGTGTCTGACCCATATTCAGCAACCATGCAAATTTGAAAATTCTAGCAAAGCTTGGTCCTGGTTCTTTCTATACAGTAAAGTAACCAAATAGTATTGAATTAACTTATCAAATGCATATTTATGATGATCAGCAAGGTTCGCCAAAATCAAAATTACTTCAATATCAAGAGATAATGTAAATAAGGATCAAATGTCTCCTTATAACTCAATCATTTGTGCATCTCATTCGAACTTAAAAGTCTCAAATCTCGGATTGTAATCATTTTCAAGTCTCCTTATAACTTTTATTGATTTTATCTAAGAAATATCAATGTCCTTTAAGTTACATACAAAGTATAAGAACGATTGCTTCAGTGAATATAATCAAGCTTAACAAAAAGATCAAAACGATTATTTACCTAGTAACTTGAAAAAAAAATTTAAGTAGTGTGCCCTCACCCTTACAAGCACAATATGGAAGTGAAACTTCTTCAGCGAAGGGAGGTAAATCCAAAAACTAGAAAATGAAATGTGACGAAAATCAAAATGCGAGTTGCTTTACAGACTTAGTGGGGAGACGCACAAAACAACATATTTTTGGGATTTACTAAAGAACTTTCACTTCAAAAGAATAATCACTATCTAGCATTTCTTGAACTTAAGTGATGTGAAGAGTATTTAACATATGTGTAAGACCCAAATTATTGATTTTGTTTCACATTTAACATTTACATTGAACAAGCTACGTACAACTGATCGAAAATTCATGTGCACCCAAAAAATTGTAATTGATTCACCAAAAATGTTATCACTTGTTATTGGATTTAGATTACACCACTGACGGCGATATGAACGATTCTGGTTTTGACCACATACCACGAATATAAAAGCAACGTTTGTCCATTTGTTGATCAGAAACCAAAGTTCTATTGGAACAGTAAAAGTATGAACAAGTCCATAGTTGTTTTAGTTTTGTGCGCATTTGCTGCAACCGCATATGCGGCAGCATTGGAATCCTCATGGCCATGGGAAAAAAACTTAAGTAATGTGAATGATTTTGAAGATGATGTAGATGTGGATGATGAGGATCGTGTGAATGGTGAAACTGGTTGGTATGTGCCAAAAATTGATGGTTCCATGGAATGGATCGACAAAGATGATGCAGCACAAATGCTAGAAAATATGGAAACGATTCAAGCATTTGAGGTATCCACAACGCCTGTGAGTTATTATTTATATACTCAACAAAATCCCAGCAGGGGTCAGCAGATCAAAGCTACTGTCAAATCTATCCAGAAATCAAACTTCAATTCAGCAAATCCCACACGGTAAATTAACACAAATACCAATTTCTTGTAAGAAATTTGTCACAAACATTTTAAAACTTTCACAGATTCATCATTCACGGCTGGACACAAAGTAAGTCTGCAGGCATGAACAAGGATATTCGCAAGGCATGGCTTAGCAATGGTAACTTCAACGTTATTGTCGTCGACTGGGCTCGTGCACGCTCTGTGGATTATGCTACCTCTGTCTTGGCTGTTCCCAAAGTCGGCAAGAAGGTTGCCGGTATGGTCGATTTCTTGGTTAACAAGTTTGGCATGTCTTTGGATTCCCTGTATGTTATTGGTCACAGTCTGGGCGCTCATGTTGCTGGCTTCACTGGCAAGAATGTTGAAAGTGGTCAAGTTCATACCATTATCGGCTTGGACCCTGCCCTTCCATTGTTCAGCTACGATAAGCCAAACAAGCGTTTGAATAGCAATGATGCATACTATGTTGAGACCATTCAAACCAACGGTGGCAATCTCGGTTTCTTGAAACCCATTGGCAAAGGATCTTTTTACCCTAATGGTGGCCAGACCCAACCCGGTTGCCCATTAGATGTGACTGGAGCCTGCTCACATGGTCGCTCAACTACTTATTATGCTGAAGCTGTTGCTCAGGATAATTTCGGTTCAATCAAGTGTGGAACATATCAAAGCGCTGTAGATAATCAATGCGGCAGCACTTTCAGTTCGGTACGAATGGGTGCTGATATCAATCCCTACATGGTTGCCGGCGATTTCTATGTACCAGTCAACAAAAAGGCTCCTTTCGGTGTCATGAATTAAATGTTCATACAGCACATAACGATTTGATAATAAAAATTTAAATTTGAATAAATTTTATTTAAATAAAATTATATAACCATCATTGCTTTAAGCAAGTTCTTCTGAACCCTGATATTCATTGGATTCCTTACTCGGACAACCCCACATTTCTTATTCTTGTTGGAACAACTTTTTTGATTTTTGTACTATCGAACTGAAATTGAGACACTAGACTATGTTTCTAAACTATCCCCACCAACCATGTATATTTCAAGGCCCTAGGATTACTGGATCGTATAGCTCTCATACAAATATTTCTGTCTCATGTTGTATGTGTTCTCTGTGACTTTGCATGTTTCAACCATAGTAGCGAACGCAAAAACGTTTTCCCTGGGTACGTGAAGTGTATCACAATTTCGAAATAGCCGAAGTTAACCTTCTTTTATCTTGTTCTTCTTTGTTTATGGCGAGATTAGAAAGCAGCATACGCTGATTACAATTTGGATCTGTCTAAGTATTGTACTACACAGTAAAATTTGTTTTTAGAAACATAGGTCAGTGCGCTCCGCAATTTGGGTTTGATAAATAAAAACATTCGACAGTCGATTGCCCAATTTATTGCCCTCTCAGACTTGATTGGTAACAAAAGTAAATGGTTAGCATTGGTGATAATTCCTTCTTCATATGTAACAGCCTTAACCTTGTTTTCTTTATTAGTCATATATTTATTTATTTTATTTTTTATTTTTTTTTTTTTGCTGTATAAACCTCATATCATACGCAGACGACTACAACATTATAGTCGATCTAGTAACCAAAAAAGTATAAAAATCAACCTTGAAAATCAATTTGATAATATAAGAATCTGATGCAATTATTCTTGCGCATCATTATCTATTCTATAATGTAAATATAAGAAAATACAATGCATTTGTCAAGTTTCAACACATTCAACGAATCTAGCAAATTTTAAAGATCTCGTACTACTCTGAGTTACCTTCTACTCCAATATAAAATGGAATCCATACAATACCCAAATTATCCCTAAACAATATAATATCATAAAGTACCTTTCCACCACATATCACTTATCAAGACCTCACCTTAATTATCTGATCTATCTTTCAGTAATTTTCAAGTTCCTTTAAATAGCAAATATTATACATCTGTTATAAGTTCCCAAACTAAACACTTAAAACGTATTTTTCCGTCAAAACTATAATATACATTAACTAAGTCCACTTGTGTACCATCTGAGAACCCCAGCAGCTATGGCTGTTCCTTTCCTGTAGGTTGAGTAGAAATAAATAAATTTTATAATAATATTTACATTTCACATGTTTTTCGATAATTTCACAAAATATACAAATAATATTTTCATAGTAAACAAATTAGAAACAAAAAATATCAGAGTTATTTATTTTTTTAGACAAATAAACAAAAAAATGCAATACAATAAATTTATTTGTATTAACACTTTGTCGTGATATTTATAACATATACAACTGGGGGTTAAAAACCCCCATAAAATGAATATAATACATGGGAACTAACAGGAAAAGACTACAAGAATCATGGGTCTATCTATCTGATTTTATGCAAACTAGACTCTTTCAAGAGAAATATTTTGATAATGAGATATCTTAGTATTATGACATGTCAGAAACAGAATATTCCAGAATACTGGAAGAGGAAGTTCCCATTTAAAAAATAACTTCATATGATACTTTGTAAACAAGACTCTCTAAAGGAAAAATTGGTTATTGGATATCGTCTTCTTATGACATGTCGGAAGCAGAGTTCTCAGATTAATGGATGAAGAAGTTCGGATACAAAAACAAAACTTGAAAATCATGTTTATGATTCTTTTTTTCTTTTATTAAAACGAACTTGAATATTCTATTTTAGATATCCAATATTAATTATAACGATATGTCAAAAATTAATATCAATATTAACACAAAATTATGAAAAAATTACCAGATGATCCTCACTTCATTAACAAAGGATCATTCAAGCCAATTTCGTGGAAGGAAAATAAAAGAGGATAATAGACAATTAATACCAGTGATATATGCACTTACTCAATTTTGCACGTTTTATTCAAAAAGATTTGATTTCCCTTTTTATTTTTTGTAATATTTGGTTCATAAGCCGTTTTTCTTTATACGAGTATCAGAACGCATTTTCATTTCCATTAGTTTCTAAATTAAGGTATCATCCCTTTCCCAATAGTCCCAAATTTTCACTCGAATTGAAGCTTTCCTCATTTGAGCTTATGAATCTGACAGCCAACTGTTTCAGTAGTCTTTGGGTAACCTTCTTAATCCCTCAAGATGTTCAAAACACATTAGAAAATTCAATAAAGTAAATTGCAATTTTGATAAAACCAAAAATTATTTACTACGTTTCATTTTTTTTAATACTTTTCCCAATCTTATTTATTTAATCAACAGCCACACTTATTTCATTATTTTTATTTTTAGCGTAATAATAAGCACATAATGCAAAAATATGGAGTGTATAAGGCATGTAAGCTCCAGTGAATCAAAATTATTAGTCTATATATCTTCTTATTTACTATTCAAATTTACAGTAAATTAAATATTTGTTATTGTTGATGCGACACATAAAAATTTACAAACAAACTAGACACTTAGACTAGTCATGTTCCAAAATAGAAACAGCTGTGTTTACGCTTACCTCCTGCATTTCTTTTGTAATATTATTAATACCCTTCATAATTGGTATAATGCGTTACAAAAGCCTTAGAAGATCTTAACGAATTGCTTCATTGTTATCAAATCAAAAGCAGTAAGGGTATTAAATCTATGGTAAAGCCGAAATTTATGTACCTTATGTATGAAACCCTTTACCACTCTACCCAAGTTTTAAATGACGCATGAAATTGCAGATTGTTTTTTCTGTTATGTTTTTCTTTTTTTATACTCTTCACGCAGTGAATAGTATTATAAGTTTGTCATGAAGTTTGTAACAGGCAGAAGGAGACCTCATGAAATATATATTTTCTTGATCAGCTCGATTAGACGAATTGATTAACCCATGTCCGTTTGTCCTTCTGTATGTATGCAAACTAGTTTCTCAGTTTTTGAGCTAGAGACCTGAAATTTTGAACGAACCTTTCTTTTTACTATACGCAGTACAGTCAAATCGACCCACAATGGGGCTACTACCCATACAAACCACCCTTTTATATTCATATTCTTTATAGAAAAACATTTTTGTTTTTCGTTCTATTGAACTAAACTTTAGATACTATAAGTTTTTAATCAATGTCCATAAAATCCGTAAATTACAAAATCCTAGAGTTACTGGATATATAGCATCCAACCATACAAACCCATACCCAAATTTAAGTTTTTATTACAAAAACTTTGCTGTTTTTTGTTTTATAAAACTGAAATTTGAACTGTACAAGTTTTAACAACCGTGTAAATTTCAAGATCCAAGGATTACTGGATCGTAAAACTCCCATACAAATACTTCGGTCTCAGTGTTGAAATGCTCAATGTGTAGTACACATTGTGTACTGACTAAATATGAGTCAAATCAATAATTAAATATTTCTGAATGTCCTAGCATAGAGCGTAGGGAATACGTTTTCTAGGGGGTGCGTGAAGAGTATTTCAACTTCGGCATAGTCGAAATTAAACTTCTTACTTGTTTTTTACTGCGATATGGAAATAACTTCAGAAGAAAAAGATCGACTATATATCGCTCAACTGAGTATTTTGCCAAGCCAGTTGCCAATGATAGTTTTGGTGTGATCAAGTGTAATGATTATGAAAGAGAGGAGATTACGTTGAGCGCGTTGAAGACATGCTGTCTTACTTCAAGCACTGTTGTGACAAGTATATTAATATTGGTGGGGGTTGAAAATGACTATGACTGAAATTATTGACTGCCCCTCGTAATTGCATTAGTTCTGTTTATATTTAGCGATTTACTTATCTTTACTCATATTGAAGATGACTTTAATTTATAGGTCTCTTACTGATATTCAAGCATTATGCATATGATGGGAAACTAGGTATAAAGTAAGTGCACAAGTTTCATTGACCCATTATCAAATTATATGATTAACAACAATTATAAGTTCGATGGACACATTATTAAGTATTTGTAAACAAACCTTTTTAAAAAGGATTAATTTTTTCTTAAGATTATCTTGATAAGATTAGTTTGGTTAGTATAAATAGGGAAATATTTTCTTAGAAACCTTCATTGAATTATTGATTGTTAATTGAAATCATGAAAGCTTTTCTTGTCTTTAGTGTGCTTCTTGTAGCAGGTAAAGAAGTTAACTTGCTTGTAAACTTTTATATATCAATCCAATAATAAATAATTATTATTTATTTTTGTAGTCAACTGCTTACCAGCCTTGGACAAGAAACACATGAACGGTGAGAATGGTTGGTATGTGCCACAGTCGAATGGTAGTCTGTTGTGGATGGACAAGATCGATGCCCAGAAATTATTGATGTTGCCAAATTTGTTGAAGGACGAGTGGACACGAATCCAGTCTCTTTTTATCTCTACACCAAATCGAATCCTTACAATGGTCAGTCAATTACTAACTCAGCAAATTCAATCAAATCATCAAATTTCAACAAGAATCACCCTACGCGTTTCATCATCCATGGATGGAGACAAAGTTATCAGGATTCAATGAATACGGCAATTACCAGTGCTTGGTTAAGCAAGGGCAACTTTAATGTGATTGTTGTCGATTGGAGCCGAGCACGTTCCGTGGAGTACGCTTCCTCTGTATTGGGAGTGCCTGGTGCTGGTGCTAAGGTTGGCGAAATGATCAAGCATCTAAACGAGCAGCATGGCATGGGTTTGGATACTTTGTACGTCATTGGTCATAGTTTGGGTGCTCATGTTTCCGGTTATGCGGGGAAAACTGTCGGTGAGGGTAGAATTCATACGATCGTTGGATTAGATCCCGCCCTTCCACTATTTAGCTATGATAGTCCTTCGTCGCGTTTGAATAACAGAGATGCTTATTATGTGGAATCAATTCAAACGAATGGTGGCTTATTGGGTTTCCTTCAACCAATCGGTAAAGGTGCCTTCTATCCAAATGGTGGTCAGCATCAACCTGGTTGTGGTTTGGATGTCACCGGTGCCTGTTCACATGGACGTTCTACAATTTATTATGCCGAGGCTGTACGACAAAATAATTTTGGAAGTATCAAATGCGGCAACTATGAGAGTGCGGTCAATAATAAATGTGGTAGCACCTTTAGTTCCGTGCGAATGGGTGCTGATACCAATGCTTATATGGTAAATGGTGATTTTTATGTACCAGTCAACAGTAATGCGCCATTCGGCAAAGTCAACTGAACTGAACAGAACTGTTTTTCATTTTAAATATGTAATAATAAAAACTAAATAGCTTAGTATTTTCAAAAAATGTTTATGTTTCATTATCTCGTGTGAAATTTTCTTAACTATAAGGAATCTCGTACGTGTCTACAAACTCAAATTTGTGTTATCAATTAAACTGAATTTTTAAACAAAGTACTCGTAATTCTTAACTAGTATGAATGTTATTAAAAACTTGAGACTTAATTTAGAAGGAAACAAAAAAATTTGAAATTTTATCAAACAATAAAAGATTTCGATTGCAAATTAGAAACAAACTAAATGTACAAAATTTATAAATACTCCAAGATTCAATTAGTTTTTCCAATCTAACGTCTCTGAACCATCATCACATTTTGATTTCCGTCACATTTCAGTTTCATATTTTTTGGATTTACTGCCCTTCGCTAAAGAAGCTCCACTTCAAAAATCCAAGTTTGCTAGTGGCGATGACTTCCAGCCCACATAACCTAGACAAACCCAAACTTAAGGTCTCCTTTGTTTTTCGGTCCAACGTTTATTCGTCAGTATTGCCTGCTTCATAGATAGCTTGACAGTTGTAGATGTCCACTAATTGCTTGGCAATTGCGAATGATTCTTCAGTGTAAGTGCCTCATTTGCCAATACGATCCGCTTATACAGAGTTGACCGGCAATTCAAAACCAATTTTAAGGAAGATACTCTGAAGTGAGATTTGGTAGCAATTTGGGTATCAGAGAAGACAATAGTCTCCACTATCAGAAAAACACTACACTGATTGAAGAACTGCTAAATATGCAAACTAGCACAATCACACCTTTAATCTTAGATTGCAATTGTCAGTTATGTGCGTTAAGTTTTTAACTAAACCACTAAACTTGCATGACGGAAATTAAGTATTAACCAAGTCTAGCCCAACCTATTTTATTAACTTCTTCACCTAAAATTATCATACGACAAATTTTCTTACTTGCTTCGATAACCGAGATACATAAGTACATTTTTTTGTCACTGTCGTGACGTAAATGGATTTTTTTTCAATGAGTATGTAATTCTAATTTAATTTATGATGTTTGTTTTACAAATTATATTTATATATTTTTATAAACATATGCTTAAATCTGACCATAAACTGGGTATTTTACAAGAGAAAATTTATAAACAGATTTGGTTTCTTATCGCAATCAATATCAATAGAAAATCCTAATCAGACGCATGCTACTGTTTTTACTCTTCCCTTTCCTTAGTAGAACATTGTGCAATTGAATGTATAAATATTTATCTAGGAGTTTCGGCATAGTCTTCCCGACATAATTTATATTCTCAGTTTATTGAAACGAAAGCTAATCAATAATTTTTAATCAGTAATCTCAAGTGGCCACTTGCTCTGACAGAGATTTGTTAAACAAAAATGTAGATTGTATTATATTGAAGAAATCCAAGAAAGAAGGTATAAAAACGTATTTATTCTACTGAAAAGTATCAGTTGACTTTCAGATCTTTCAGAATGAAATTTATTTTGCTTTTGGCTACAATTGCTGGTAAGTGGTGTATAAAACTATAGAAAACCTATAATTTAAAACATGAAACATGAAAATATTATAATTTTGAACTCTATTATTTTAGCTTCCGCTTTTGCGGCCACTCAGGAAAGTGGTGAAAATGGTTGGTTTGTACCCCAACCAAATGGTAGTCTTCAATGGGTTGACAAAGCCGATGCTGAAGCTGAATTAGCACTCATGAAACGTATGGAAGGACGCTTTTCATTGAGCCCAGTTACCTTCTATTTGTACACGAAATCAAATCCCGTTGAACCACAAGAAATTACAGCAAAAAGCTCTTCTATTGACGCTTCAAATTTCAATGGTCAGCATCCAACACGCGTAGTTATACATGGGTGGAATTCAGGTGTAGAGTCATTCATAAACGAAGGAGTCCGCGATGCATGGTTGTCACGTGGTGATGCTAACATTATCTTTGTCGATTGGAGTCGTGCCCGTTCTTATGAATACGCTTCATCTGTGGTTGCTGTACCCGGTGTCGGTGAAAAGGTTGCCAACTTGATTAACTTCTTGCGCAAAAACCATCGTCTATCTTTGGACAACACTTTCCTCATTGGTCACAGTTTGGGTGCTCATGTTGCTGGCTATGCAGGCAAAAATATTAAGAACGGTCAAGTTAATACCATTGTCGGTTTGGATCCGGCATTGCCATTGTTCAGCTACGATGACCCACACTCTCGTTTAAACAGCGATGATGCCAAGTATGTCGAAACTATCCAAACAAACGGTGGATTTTTGGGTTTCTTAAAACCCATCGGCAAGGGTGCTTTCTATCCAAATGGAGGTGAAAGCCAGCCCGGTTGCGGTTTGGACATTACTGGTGCCTGTGCACACAGTCGTTCTGTGATTTACTATGCTGAAGCAGTCACTCTGGATAACTTCCCTTCCATGAAATGCGTAGACTATGAAAGTGCAGTGAAACGAAAATGCGGTAAAACTTATAGCTCAGTACGTATGGGTTCTTTCACCAATGTATACATGGTTGAAGGTCATTTCTATGTCCCCGTAAAAGGCACAGAACCCTATGGTCGGGCTTAAGTGATTTTTTTTACTATTAGTAAACAAAATATGACAATTAACGTGATAAAGACTTTCCATGAAAGTAGTTTTTGAAGAAAGTTACATAGAATTTTAATAAAAAGCAGCAAAAATATTATCAACTCATTAATTTATAATGATCTTTCTTTATGTTTTTAAAAATGGTTCATTTACTATGGAAATTTAATGATCATTCTATTGCGAATGTTGGTCATCATTAACATAAATCATAATTATTATGAGTATTTTACACTACTGTCATTATTAGCGAAGGGGAGTAAATCCAAAAAATATGAAAATGAAATGTGACGAAAATCAAAATTTCACGATGTTTTTATTATATTGAAGCTATTTAGGCAAATACAATATGGAAGTCAAACTTCTAAAGTAGATGGTCAAGCAATAATACAGAATATTGTTGTGTTAAGTTTTTTAGTGTTATGTTTCGGATTCGTCGCAAGGTGTTTGGATTCGGATTCGAAAGACCCGGTTTTCTTTTTTTTTTTTTTTTGTTGGGTTTCTTTTCTTTTGGGACCAACTATAATTATTCTGTTATTCAGAAAACAACTTAAATTAAGCTATATACAAAACAATAATACAACAACTGTTATATGTAATATGATCTTGTAGGGAAGTCGACAGGATGCGATCTTCTCAGCCGCCTCACCATTCTGACCCCTCGCTTTCTGCGTCTCTTTAAAAAGCGCCTAACTAGTACGTTAGGATGTTTTACCAACCGATCAATGTAGTCCTTGGCCTGACGATTAATCACATCGCCGATTTTTTAAATTTCAAATCGTTCTCGAGGTCCGCTGTGCACATAAACCATGGGGCCCCA
Source organism: Amiota minor (assembly GCA_037043295.1). NCBI lineage: Eukaryota > Metazoa > Arthropoda > Insecta > Diptera > Drosophilidae > Amiota > Amiota minor. Next base: position 6,870,030 of record JBAMAW010000081.1, on the reverse strand, counting down.
GAAATCAAGCGCAATGTCTTGGTTTGCAGTACTCCGACCTTAGAGATATTTGATTTTGCTGCTGTACCGTACACCTTTAAGCCGTAACGCCAAGCAGGAGCAATTATTGCTTTGTAGATTTGTACCTTATTTCTTAATTTATTTCTACTATTCAGGACCCAACGCAATTTTATTATTCTCTGTCCGAGCGACTTCGTTATATTTAAGATATGCGATTTAAACGTTAACCGCCTATCTATATATCTATATCTACACCCTACATCCCGAATGGTGCTCCAGCAGCTAGTGCCAATGAAGACTCCCGGACAAACATCCGGCCGTAAGGCGTACGTGACACTAGCACATTTTTTTTCGTTAATGCCAATGTTCCATCTTCTTGTCCAAACTTCAAAACTATTCAGATATCGTTGCAGGTTGTCCGTGGCTTCGGCAATGCATCTGTTTCTAGCCGTATCATTAGTAAATCCTCAGTTTTGAGCCATGGGCATATCATGCGTAAACAGGGTGTAGAGTGTCGACCCCAAAACTCTACCCTGGGGACACCTGCGCGAATAGCCTTGATACTTGACTCCACACCATCTAGTACCACTGTACCAAATCCAATGAAATTGGGATTCGTGCCTTTCCAATAGAGACTTTTATTCTGCTTACTCTTCCTTCCAAACTTCAAACAATGCAGTACAGTGAAACTTCTTTTGGCTAAAAAACTTCGCATAACCATATGAATAACAAAAAAAAAATTTGTTGCTTGGCATTTAAATATCGGTTGAGATAATTTTACAATCCAACATCTGGTTCTAGTACTTCCTAAAGATATAAAGTGAATTTTAACCGCTTAGAACTACTACTATGAACAATGTTACGAACATGAAAGCTTCAAGATAATTTCAAAACCTTATATACAAGCACATGTACCAAAGACTATACAAATATATTTCTATAGTCTTTGCATGTTAGAATTTCGGCAATAATTCAGTCGTAAAGCTTTCATAAGTCTATGGTGAAATTTCATGAAAAGAGCTTTCAAGTATTTAAAGAAAAAGATCGTTACGAAAATAAATAAATTCAAAACATTTTCAGTTTACTTTCTTTTATAATTCAAATTGTATAAAGTTTCTTTTATTCATGAAATTCAAAATTGTAGCATGACAATTTCAAAATTCGGATTATATTTTGTTTTATTTTGGACTTATTTTAGGAAAAACTTCAATATAAGATTTATTGGTTCTCAGGTGGGAATGTAGTCAATTGCCTTCTTGAGCTACTTGTGGAAATTTGATTAGATTTTTTATTACTTGTGATGGTCAATTGAACCAACGTTATAGTTATTTGATTATGTTCATAATAGATTTTTGAAGAGGTTTTTTGAGTTCTGTACTATGAGGGAAGAAGAATGAGTAGCAGGGATCAGTCGAATGGGACCTTTAGAAGGGCTACCTCCCATAGAAACCCTTATTCAAATTCATATTCTTATTAGAAAAACTTTTTTGCTTGTTATAGCTATTATCGAATTGAAATGCTGACTCTGTTTACCGTTTCACTTTGTATTGTAGAATTCGCAAAAAATAAAAAAATAAGAAAAAGAAGAAGAGTTGTTTATTCAATTGTTGTGATAGACTTTAGTCTATGAAGTGTTATGGATTTATGGTAAATAATAGATTCAGAATAGCAAGCATTGTCTGAATTTTGAAAACACCAAATAGTAAGTAGTATAAAAAGTGTGCGAATTTCTTAAAACTGCATAGTAATCTTTTGAACGTGAAATGAAATTTACTATACTTTTAGCTGTCTGCGTTATTGCAGGTTAGTAATTTATCATTTGATCAGTTTCAAGAAACCTGTTATCAGTTAATTTTTTTGTAGCAAATACTGTGTCTGCTCAGGATGAAACAAATAATGACAGTGACTTGTCAAATCTCCTTAAAGAAGCGCCAGAATTGGACACAAAGGCCGGAAATAACAATACTATAGCATTTTATCTTTACACAAGAAGAAATCCTAACTCACCACAACGTCTAAGGAGGACCCAGAACTCAATTCAATCATCGAACTTCAACTCTGAAAATCGAGTTGTGTAAGTAGCAACTTATTAAATTTAATACAAATATCTCTATCGCATCCACAATGTGCCCTCTTTCAAATGTTTCTCTCTTAACAGCATCATTATTCATGATTGGAACTCCAATTTCCAAGATCGTCTTAATACTGGGGTAACTCGTGCCTTTCTACAAAAGGGCGATTACAATATAATAAGCGTTAACTGGGGTGCTGCCAGTTCCTCTTATTCTACGGCCTTGAATGCCGTTGATACTGTTGCCAAAAGTATTGCCAATGAAATTGATTTTATAAACAGCAACTTTGGCATGGGTTTCCTTCAATTAGTTGGGCATGGTGTAGGCGCACATATTGCTGGTTCAGTAGGACAACAAGTGGGATCGGGTAGCTTAGGCAAAATTGTTGGCTTGGATCCCTCAAGGCCAATAATCAACTACAATAACATTAACAAACGTTTGTCGCCTGATGATGCTGTCTATGTCGAAACTGTTCAAACAAATGGAGGACAATGGGGCTGGGACCGACCACTGGGAAAAGCAACATTTTATCCAAATGGAGGTCGACAACAACCTAGTTGTAGTGGACAAAATATTAACTGGTGTTCACATTGGCGTGCTGTAGATTATTATGTTGAAGCCTTGTTATACAATAATTACATATCGAAGAGATGCGAGACATCTCAGGATGCCCATTTAGACTCATGTGAATCAACCTTTAGTAACGTACGCTTAGCTGGCCCAAATAATTACTCTAGAGGGGTAAGTGGAAATTTCACTGTACCAGTCCATGCAAGTTCACCATACGGAACAGCTAATATTCAATAGAACAATGGATATATATTAGAGTTTGATGTACAAAAATAATAATAAAATTTATAAATTTTTGTACAGGCTAAGGCGATTGAACTGTTACCTATTCAAAAGACGAAATTTTTTTTTGTTTGAAATTATTTTTTGTTGATTCAAATTACAAAGAGGTTTAAAAAATTAGTTGCATGCTGCTCGGCTATGATCTTGCGGTATATTGGCCCATTCCCGTACAATGACTTTCTTTAGCGCATCCATACTGGCATTTTTTTTGTCCTCACTTGCTCTACAAAATGTCTCAGCTGGAATAGTCCATGGAATTTGCATCTGGAGAATTCGAAAGCAACTGTGTGGACGAAATGAAGTGTGGAACATGGTTTTTTAACCATTCTTGATTCACACGAGCTTTATGAGAATGTGCCGAGTCTTGTTGGAACGTCCATGGTGTACGACTGAAATGTTTGCGTGCCAAATTAGTCAAAACTTCGAACTTTCCATGCTTAAATGGATGGAGCTGTGAGTGGTGATGTAATAATATACGAGTACAAATATTTAAGCAAAGTATACCAAGCCTGACACTAAATTCTAGTGGGATCAGATAAGATTTCTGTATCATAAGTTTCTAAAATCTCGATAAACAATCACAAGGGATCTGTTTTAGTTGAGCAGTAAACAAAAAACTAAAATTTTCATCCTCTCGATTATGATAATCCTTCCATGAGTAATAATTTTAATCATTTGATGGCAAATGGTTTGAGAGAAGTAAACAGTTTCATTTCATGAAATAAAATTATTTTCTTTAACTAATGACATTAATTTTGTTCATTGAACTTAAAACCAACTTTTAGTTAAAGAAAAAACCAAAGAAACTTAGTTCAACTTTACGAACTATTAAACACTTCATTAAGAAGCATCTCTCATAACTTCCTTCAATCTTAATTGTCGCTTTTGTCATCCCTTTTATCTCGCATGAGTGGATAAACTAAGGATTCTAAATCTAACAATTTGTCGCGTCAACAATTTCATTTGTCATGAAATGTCGCAGACAGATTATTTTGCATTTCATTAAAACTTGTCCATTGTGGTCTTTGATGATAGCGAAGCGTACAGCAAACAGTAAATTCTATCAGTTCGAGTAAAATGTGCATAATTTTAGATAAAAAGTCTAGCAGTTGACACTTCTGACCATTAATAGTTAAAACACTTTTTGATTTTGCTTCAAAATAAAAATAATATTATATTTAAAATTAACCAAAAATTAAAAACGGAAAATTTCAGTTGAACTCAAGCAGAAACTGCATGCAAGTGAGTGAACCTTAAAGTAAAATGAATCCCAAACCTCCATAAGACCAAGTGTTCATAAAAAAAAGAGGAAAATATGTAAATTAAAAACTCAAATTAAAAAAAAGTCAGTCATGCTTATAATTTTATACTTTTTCCATGTTTATTTCGTTGAAAATTGCATTTGTTTTTATTACATCTGCACGCAGACACTAACGCATGAAGGATTCCCATGTGCATTTCTATGAGTTTGTGCAGACATGTGGAAATCGGCATCCATCATCACATCAACGCCAAACTACTTAAACACACTACTAAACATTCAAACAAAGAGGGTCTTTCCTATAACTTGAAACCAATAAAAACTCATGTGAATTGCCTGTCAATTTCCATTTTTTAAAAACAACTAAGACACCATTTGATTTTGCTACAATTAGATTTAGATTTTGTTTAGAAAAATATTTTCTTTTTCAATCAATTTCAATAAAGGAAGTCAACAATCATTTTTAATAAATAATTAATGGGTAATTAATTAATTAAGATGAAGTAGGGAGCTTTATTTTGTTAGCAAAATATTAAACTATATTGAAGTTTATTATTATAGTTTGGCTTATATTTTGTTAGAAATTAATTAATAAAGTTAAATGTAAAACTAAGACTTCGCTGAACTAATTTGGGGAATCTTGTTCATATAAAAAAATACACATTAGTCGCGTTATCATCATCACTCACAATTATATTGGCTAATTGCTAAGTAAGATAAAAATAAAGTACAATAAAAATACATACAGTATAAAATAGGAAATATTAGGAACACCAACCTAAATCGCTTCAAACATGTTTAATATGAAGAAAGCTACTCTAACGTTACACACATATGGATTATAATACCCGTATTATTTGACTTTTTATGGTTCCGTAACCAAAGACTACAATGTCAGTCCCTTCTCGGGCTCTCTCTCATGAATCGTAATAGCTAGAAAGTAAGAAAAATTTCTCAAAATGTGTAGTTCTATTGAAATTTAAAAAGGTTCCCGATACAAAACACTTTTGGGTTTGTATTGGAGCTGTACTATCCAGTAGAAGTAAGCAGAGAAGAAGTGTGCGAACGAGTCAGGGTGCTCTATCGCTAAAAAGCTCTGGTATTCCTATCAGTCAAAGACATCTTCGACCTCCTTTACTTTAACAAGAAAAGGCTTCGATTGATGACAGGAGTTTTAACGGAGCACTGTGCAATCGGGCGAATGGCTCCGAGGCTGCACGTTCCACACCAGGACTTCTCTTGAAGCTGCCAAAACGAAGAAGAAGAAGAAAGCATTCTGCACCTCCTGCGTATCTGTCCTGCACTAATCAGAATACCCTTGGAATACCCTTTTTTGAGGTCTTGGGCTGCGTAGCGAGAGTTTCACTGTGGGATCTGGCTCGTTTCGTAGATTTTTCTGATTGATATTACTAGCCAGCAAAACCATAATACACCCCATTTCCATTCTCCCGTCCCATCCGCTTCGTCCCCTAAGTTTCTTCCCTTGTTTCCCCCTTACCAGGCATCACAATGGAACGTAAGGCCACTAGGTGAACTCGTGTGTATTCGCGGGAGGCCTGTATAACCTAACCCGACCCTAGGGTCTTGAAATTTACACAGATGTTGGAAAAGGATCAAGAACTTATAGTGTCAAATTTAAAATCAGTTCTTTCCCTTGGATCAGAGAGACGTGATAGGCCGTAACAGTTTAAATCGAATAAAACTCTCAATCACAAATACCATGCAATATATAGAAGATAGAAGATCAACAAAAACAAAAAAAAAAAAAATATGGTAAAAAAACTGTCTGCAAGTCGACAACCGCAACATTTACCGGGTCCAAAGATAGCTAAGAACCTTAAATAAAAACAAACAAAGTAAACAATATTAAACTAACCAAAAAAAGGGAAACAAACAAAAAAATTAGTAGATAAAACAAAACAATAGAAAGCTAAACATTTGTCCTTCATACATCTTAATGAAGCTTTTAATTTATGAAAATTTCATCTTTATTTGCCAAAAGTTTTTATTGTCATCTTTTATTAGTTTAATATCATAGTATTGTAAAATATATCATACTTAATACAACTACTATTTCTTATTATCAAAAGACTGAACAAACAACGAATTTTCAAGGTTAAAGATAGAATTATTCCAGAAACGAAAATAAATTTATTGCTTAGTCTGCAGAATTGTGGCAGGTTAGTACTTTAGACTTATTTAAGGATAATTAGAAGTCTTTTGCATAAAAAATTGAGGGACTTTAAAACCTAGTTTAAATATAAAGGTTATGAAACATTTCTCTATCTATTGTCTTATGGTATGAGGATCTGTTTACCATACACATATTTATGTTGTCGTCCTCTGTCAAACTCTTAAAATTTCTATCTTAAAAATAAAAAAAAATAACCAGGCAGACAACTTAGATAAGAACTTGTCTAGTTCAACTTGTCAAGATCAATTTGCATGGTTTTAACCATTTCGCTTTAAACAAACAAAGGTGGAATTAAGAGGAAAGTACAAGAATCATGAGACTTTTTTCTATAACTTAAACATGCAAAAGTTTTATCTGCAAATTTCTTTCTTTTTTCTTTTTTTTTTTTTTTTTGCAAAGAAACTAGTTGTTTATACAGATGTTTATATGATATGAGACGAGTATGATATAATAATTATAAAATTATTCGTGGAATTATGGCCAACATAAGATAAAGAATAATATAATTCTAAAAAGAAAAGGAACATCCACATATGCAGAATAGTATAAAATGTGTTCGAATTGATTAAAACTTTGTAGTATTCATTTGGAAGCAAGATGAAGTGGATTTTGGTTTTAGCTGTCTGCATTGTCGCAGGTTAGTAGTTTATTATTTGATCTATTTACAGAACCTGATTTCAAAAATGATCATCCACCTTATTTCTTTTGAACAGCAAATGCTGTGCCTCTTGAAGAGGAACCGGTAGTGGACACAAAGATTAAAACTAATTATGATTACGTTACATTTAATCTCTATACAAGAAAGAATCCTAGAAGCCCACAACAGCTAAATGCAAATAGGAACTCCATCAATGTATCGAACTTCAATTCTTCAAATCGTATTGCGTAAGTGTTCAGTTATTAAGTCTCTTTATTTCTCCAACCAATTTATTTCTATGTTAACAGCATTATTATTCATGATTGGCAATCCAATTACAATGACCGTCTTAATACCGGGCTAACCAACGCCTTGTTACATAATAGATCATACAATGTAATTTCGATTGACTGGGGTGCAGCACTTTCCAAATATCAAACAGCCGTAAATGAAATTCCAAATGTTGGTGCTAGGATTGCAAATTTCATTGATTTTCTAAACAATCAATATGGACCCTTACGGCTCCTTGAAATCATTGGACATGGTTTGGGTGCACATATTGCTGGATCAGTGGGACAACAAGTGAGGTCAGGACGTTTGGGTAAAATTGTTGGCTTGGACCCCTCAATGCCAAAAATCAGTTACAATGATGTTAACGAACGTTTGTCACCTGACGATGCTGTCTATGTTGAAAGTATTCAAACAAATGGTGGCCAATGGGGCTGGAATCCACCAATTGGACGTGCAAACTTCTATCCAAATGGCGGTCAAGTACAACCAGGATGTGGTAAAGATAAGGATGGCAAATGCTCACATTGGCGTGCTGTAGATTATTATATTGAAGCTATTTTATACAACAATTTCAAAACGAATAGATGCGACACATATCAACAAGCAAATTCCAACCAATGTGAAGCAACCTTCAGTAATGTACGCTTGGGTGGCCCAAGGAATTATGTTAGACAAGTAAGTGGAATATTCTATGTGCCTGTCAATGCACAATCACTTTACGGAACTGCCAAAGTCCAAACTAGCAGTGGATAAATGAATGAATACTATCAAGAATATTTAGAACGTTATGTAGTAAATAAATAGTAAAAAAAACAATTTTCTATAAACTATTAATTATTTATTTAACCCATTAAACCTAATATATAATACTAGACTTACATAAGTTTAATGAGCACTAGCTGCTGGGACCTTCGACTCGTGATTTAATTATATTTATGTCCTAAATATTTATGTTTGAGTGCTTCAAAAGATTATATAATTTGGAAATGTTAAGGGATGTTGGAGTTCTTAATAGTTGCGATATAACTTGGGAACCAAAAAGGACCTGAAACTTCACAAGTTTTGGCAAGAGTCCAGCAGATGGTCTACGTTTATATCGCCTCCACAGAGAGGGCATGGTGGACCGGCTGTTCAGTTAAGAAGATGTTTGTGGGTATCCTGTGAGTGTCCAATGCGCAGGCAAATAAATGTACCGCTTACCCATCTCGTTAAGTTGGCTGGTAAGAATATTTTAGAACCCGTCGGGTTGATGCTAGACTACCGATGATTGAATTGAGCCCAATCAGACAGCATCTGCTAACAGGGCGCAAAGGCTGTCCGAGCAGATTACAAAGTTTCCGCTATTGTGAACAGCAAATTAATAGGCTTTTAGAATAGCAAATGCCACTGCAGTTAAGATGGATTAGTCCAGCTTCCGCCAGAGTGCAGGCAGTTGGGAAAATGGGGAAAGCATTGATCCCAAGTGGTACAGCTGCATGATTTGCGGGTAGTATCTTCCTCAGGTGGGACTTTGTACACCAGCCAAAGATGGGAAGGCCATAATCAATAATCCATAAAATAAAAATTGTACTTATTTCTATTTTTTTTAGGGTTACGGACCCAAAGGGTGCCAAAAGGAACCTTTTTGCAGAGACTTCGTTGTCCGTCCGTAAGTCCATCCGTCCTCGGGTCATATCTCATAAGCTGTAATAGCTAGAGAGTTGAAATTTTCCTAGAATGAGTAGTTCTATTCGGGCATCAGCAAAAAATACTACAACTACAATATTTTCAAAAACTTTAATTGGTCCCCATACAAGAAACATTTTGGTTTTTATGGCAGCTATACGATCCAGAAATCATATGATGTGGAAATTAGAATAGTTGATGGCTATACATCAGAAACTTATATTGTCGAAATTTCAGTTTTATCGGACCACTAGGAGGGGTACCTCCGATACAAACCCACCATTAAAATTCAGATTTTTATTAGAAAACCTTTTTTGTTTTCCCATACAAACCCCAATCTGGTACGGAACCCTCCGTGTACGAGTCTGACTCACACTTGGCCCATTTTTCTTTCAATTGCTTTAATTGATTGATCGCCTCTCTAGAAGAGATAATATTGGTTATTGATTACCACTGATATTTCATGATAAAATATTTTTCACATGTGTGTTATGGTTCTAGTATTTTGTACAGAAAGTGGATTTTAATCGCTTCAATCACCATGACCAAATATTTCTAACATGAAAGCTTTTTAAACCATAAATTCAATTCATAGTTTGTGTCAACGAAAGCTTTAGTTCCATTTCCATTTTCTTAAATATTTGCACTCAATGGTGGTTTATCAAAAGTTCTTCTTATCATTTAAATAGATTTAGTCGATTGATAATTTAAGACCCAGAATTACCATTATTAAACAATTATGAATCGCAATTCATTCATTTTTGTTGTAGGTACAATATATTCCAGGGATAAAGAATGAAATTTATTCAACGCATAAAACTGGCAAAAATTCCAAGGTTAGCCACAGTCTTCTTGCAAATGCGAAATGATGTTGATTTCTTTTTTAGTGATCTGTAGTTGTACGGCAGGTTAGTTATTTACAGTTTAATGTTAAAAGACAAAAAATAATAATTTCAAATTGAAATAGTCAACTTGCAACCCATTGAGGATGAACTGCGTGAGCATGGCATCAATGGTTGGTATGTGCCACAAGTTCATGGTAATTTAAAATGGATGAGTATTGAAGAGGCTGACATTCAAATTGCTAATCATAGCAAAGAACTTAATGAACCAGAAGCTCGAGCATCTCTAAATGCGGTAAACTTTTATCTGTATACCAAAGCAAATCCCGAATTACCACAAGAAATTAAAGCTACAAATGATTCCATATTACAATCAAATTTTAATCCTGCAAATCCAACGAGGTAAGTAAGAAAATATTTATCCGAAGCCCTCACTTTTACTTTAAAATGATTGGAATTATTGCAGAATTACTATACACGGTTGGAATTCCAATTATAAAGATAGTGTAAACTCTGGAGTACGTGACGCTTGGTTTCAATATGGTGATTACAATATGATCGCTATTGACTGGGCCAGGGGCCGTTCATTGGAATATGCATCCTCTGTTTCTGCTGCCCCGGCAACTGGTCAAAAAATAGCAGCACTTATTGATTTTCTTGTTCAGGAATTTGGAATATCTTTAAAAACCTTGGAGATTGTGGGCTTTAGCTTGGGAACACATGTTGCTGGCCATACGGCAAAGCAGGTAACAACGGGACGTGTACACAAAGTAGTTGGTTTAGATCCCGCTTCACCTTTGATCAGCTATGATAAGCCCGAGAAACGATTATCTCTGGATGATGCCGAATATGTTGAGAGCATACAGACAAATGGTGGTACACTGGGATTCACACAACCCATTGGTCGGGCTGCATTCTATCCAAATGGTGGTAAAAGTCAACCAGGTTGTGGCATGGACTTAAATGGTAGCTGTGCACATACGCGGGCGCTGACCTATTATGTTGAATCCTTACTCGAGAATAATTTCCCAACAATCAAATGTGCTTCATATCAAACAGCAAATGCTAAGTCCTGTGGAAATCTTTATAGTTCAGTGCGAATGGGTGACAATATAAATCATTTGATTGCAAATGGTGAATATTATGTTCCCATCAATGAAGAATCCCCCTATGGTTTGGGTGAAGTATTGAGTTTTCTTTGAATTAAAATCATTTCTCTTAACTAATGAAACTAAATCTGATTAGTGAACTTTACTTTACTTGGGATAAGAAGCATGGAAGCATGGAAGCAAGAAAGCAAGAAGCATTGATCATAATCCATTAATATATTTTTAATGTCCTTTTAATGTCCTTTTATTCCGCATGACTTGATGTGCTAAGGACACTAGTTCTAATGTTGTTGACGCGTAAACAATGTTTTAATTTAGAATGAAATGTAGCAGAAACATTATTTTACACTTAATTAAAAGTACTGCTTACTTATGACCAGACAACAGAAATTAAATTTGTAGCATAAATTTAGACAACAAGTCTAGCAGATCATTGGAATATATGTATAATATTAATAGTTAAGTTAGTTTGGGAACAATTTGTTTGAGTCAGAGATATTGAAGAGAAACTTTAATAAGAAACAATTCAACCACTTTTGCTTATCTTAATTATATGAAGCTCAAAAATAAATACAGAAAAGTGAAACAGAACCAATTTTTGTAAAGTGAAAGAGAAAATTAAGGAATGAATCCCAAAAGAAGACTCAATCTTAAATGCTTTTTTTATTTATTTTCTTTTCTGGTCATCAAATTTGAAAATATGGTAAAGCATATGGCAGAAAATACAATAGTTTTATGCTGGAAATGATGGCCATATTATCTTTTTTTGTACCCTTAAAGGCACGTGGATTTTTTGACTGATAAGCCACTTGGGCTTTAAAAGAAAATCTCTCGATGACAATCCTTGGTAACCTTATACCCAGTTATTTTCTTTGTTGCTTAGAAAATAAAAGCTATTTTCATTTCCACCTTTTGGTAGTTTTATCTTCATTAAATATTTGATCTGCTGTGTAACCTGATGCTTCTTTATCCGACTTTCGCCATGGCAAAAATACCTTAATTATGAATTTCTTAACCCTACAATGTGTTTGCTTCTTTTGAGAAATGAGTAAATGATTCTAGATTCCAAAAAGAACAATTTCTATGGTTACTATAAGAAACATATAATAGACAGAAATAAAAGAACTTTAATATGAAAATTAACCAAAACTAACAAATCGCAATTTTAGTTAGATTTAATCAAAAACCAAATTCAACTGAGTGAACTGCGGACCTTCATCTTCAATTCAATGAATTGTTCAATTCACAAAATGGTGGTTTTATTTATAAATTTCTTTTTCATATTTATTATGACATAAAAATAGCATTTTAATTTCTATTACATTAACAGCCAGAAGTGCTTTCACTTGCGCGTACACGGTAAAATCATCTATCAATCTCATTAACGTCATACTAAACACATAAACTAAGAGGGCTCTTCCGATAAATAGAAATCAATAAAAAGTCATGTCAATTGTATGTCAACTTGTAATTACCGTAAAAACAAATAAGCCACCTAATGATTTTACTACAAACTGTTACACAATAATATTTAGATTTTTCTTTCTAAACATTGTGTATTTTCAGTTTCGATCAATTTCTATGAATGAAGTCCACAGTCATTAATAATAATTAATTCGTAATTAACCGAAATAAGGAATATAAAGAAGCATTGTTTTGTATGCAAACACTGAATTCTATTCAATGTTATTATTGTTTTATTTAGCTTATATTTTGATAGAAATTTCTTAATGAAGTTGAATGATATAATGTTGATGAAACATCGATCAATTAGTTCCGGGAATCAAATGGAACAATAAAATAAACAAACAGGCATCATTCACAATTCAATTGACTAAATGCGAAGTTAGGGAAAAATGAAACGCAATAAACAAATATTATATGAAAAAACTACAATACAAAAGGAAAACATCTAAAACGAATTACAAAAAAAAAAAAAATGGAGTATAACAACATGAAATGAAAACCAATTAAACGATAATAGACAGGCAATAAAGCAAGTCATTCTTCTGTTCCGCAGAACATATCATAATTCCTGTCTTCAATGGTCAAGGATAGTAAAAAATATATTTATTCAAGTGACACATTTTCGCAATAAAAGTAGTTTCTAAGGGCCAAAACTTATTTCATTTTCTCATCACTGTCATTGGCACCTTGTCATATAAATAAAAAAATATTGGTGAAATTATTGTTAGTAAATAAATTGGTATAATTAAACTTAAAGTCATTCATTCGTTTAGATTAGTTTTATATATTTTTCAAAGGTAGAGTAAGCCTTCTTTTCATCCTTCTTGAGCAAAAGTACAATCTAGAATGAGGCAAGTCATCACAATGATTACACTAGAAAGAAACTTCTTCATTATGAATGGTTTCGATGTGGAATGATTCTGGTTTTTTTGTTGCCCCAATCAGCATTGTCAGACATTTTAAGAACTTCATCTGCCAAATAGACTTGGTTGCCTTTGCACAACAAACGATGAATACAAACAACAGTAAATTGAGGACCCAGCATGGTTGAAACAGAACTTTACCTTTCCCTTAACTTTGCCACCTTTACCATAAACAGATATGTTTATTTACATTAGTATAAATTCACTTAACACTTTCACAAATTACGAAGGAACATTAATTTGCAAATACTCAGTAATGACGAAGCCGGAGAGTCCAGTTTCAGAAGATAAACAGTAAGAGAGTGTCATTCTTAGCTATAAATAATCTTATAAACTGTCATTGTCATTGTCATTGTGTGACAAAAAAACCCCTAAACCCTAAACCCTAAACCCTTATTATAACACATGCCTTCCTCTAACAATCACTCATACGCAACATATTCCATATACTCGAGTTTTTCTTTTTTTTCTTTCTAACACTTTTCATAAAAACTTTCCTTTAGCTGCCACTTTCAATCCTTTGTGGCATATTGTACATAAATAATAACGGAAAAATTTGTATCTTATAAAAAATCATTTGTGGTGGCATGCGCCTTTTAGTGTTCTGTTCATTCATACATGAAGTTGAGTGAGTGCTGGCGTCAACAGATTTTAACAAAACACAAGGAGAAACAAGTGGAGCAAAGAGAAACATTTCAAAAGAATAAAAACGAACAAAGCTGAAATCTAATAGAATTTTTATTGCATTTTTATGCATTTAATCTGCATAAAAAGTATGAAAACCAGCATAAGGAAAGTTGAGTTAGCACAGTTAAAAATAGCATTGCATACTTTTGGGCTTCATTTGAATGCAGACACTAGACATTATTTACATAATTTCTGTCTAATCTGTAATGATTTTCTCGTACTATTTTTAGATATTTTATCCCTTATTATTCCAAAGTAAATATTTAAGGATATGTTTTTTTGTCCTTCATAAGTCTTATCTCCATATGCTTGACATATTATCTGTTGTTTTTTTTTTTTTTTGTGTGTTTACTATGGTGACAACATGGTTTAACATATAAAAACTGAACATAAATCTGAAATGGTTAAAGATAAGTTAGTACAACCTTTTGCATATCAAAATCATTATCAAACATTTATCTTTATACATACAAGCTTAACATATTTATATAAATGACTACCACCAATATATTGTAATTTGTTGTTTGTTGAAATATTTCAAATGTATTTCAGCAAATCAAAACCAAAAAAAAATAACAACTTCATTCCAAAACCCTCATTTTTAGACAAAATAATTGACATTAAGAGGAATCGCCAGTAGCAGTTGCTTGTCAACCAATGTCATTTTGGTTTGTGGCTCTTTTATTTTTATTACACAAATTAACTTACAAACAATTTTGTTGGTTTGCCTTTGAAAAGGAGAAGGATGACCGACCAATATGACAAGTGAGGAGTGAGCTACTGAAACAATCAAAAACTAAGCAATCAATAAACAATTTTTTTTTTTGTTTTGTTTTGTTTGATTTTGCATGTGAATGTCAAAACTAACTTGGTTGCTTTGTTGCTGTCAGTTAGCATTCATTGATTACATCTGACATTTGTTTTTTGTTTGTATAGAGAAACGCATATCTACTTATACATAAATAATATTTTCTGTATTGTAGAAAACAATTTTTGGGGGTTTCAATATTGTACATATTCAAAACAATTAGTAGATAAAAGCATTGTACTCGTAGACTTTTATGCTTTAAGCTGAATAATTAAAATGACATTATACACAATACTAATAAATTAGGAGGCATGATTAAATCTATACTAAACAGAGACAGCTGTCTCGGCAAATGTTATTTTACTTTCATGTTCATACTTCATTTGAGTATCTTGATGTGTCTGCACAGAACTGATGAGTCCAATATATTTACCTTCTTTGTAAATAAACTTGACTTAATATTGTAGGAACTAACACACTTATACTACTACAATATTGACAAAATTATCTATGTACAAAGATTTATTTATTCTAAAAGCTAACAATCAAAATGATATAACAATTCGATTGATTTAAAAATATGTCTCTGTAAGCTTTATATGCAAAATTTGATCCACCAATTCCGACTTTCCAGTTAATTTTTGCAATAAAATAGTCAGTGTAAACAAAATTCACCTTAATATGGAGAAAATGTGCCCCAAAAATACTGAACAGTTTCATTATACCACAAAGCGATACTCTCAAATTCTTCAGAATGCACCTAAACTGGAAGACTCATTTTAAAAGTGAAACAAATGGAGCTCAAAATAAAAAGCAGAAAGATGTTCTAGCTCCTTGGATTACGGTCTCAATTAGCTTAGAACACAAATAAAACCAAATACGACTTTCGATACCTTACAACATTTCATGAATACCCCCAACTTTCCTATTGAGTGGATAACGATTATGTTAATAATGAAAACAATTCAGATGCTGAAAAGGATTCATACGACAACATTTCACTGTGACTTCTCAAAGAGAAAAGGATATTAGAACGACAAGATGTACAAGAATTAACAGAAATCAAAATTTTGCTATAGAAAATGAATAATGACAATCATTAACAGTCATCCAGATCATTTTTACACAATAATGATGATAATTCCTCCGTTGAAGAAATTGATAGCGATGAGCCAAAAGTTAAACATGAAAAGACTTCAGTGCCTGATCGTAGGGATATAAACTTGAATTGGGGTGCATCCGCCAGACAAATGTAAACGAATTTTTAAAATAAATTTTGAGCTTCTATTCCTTTACTTTATTCGAATTCATTTACAACAAAACACTAACACGGAGTTAATTTACATTTATCCAGTCTTCTTGCTGACCCTTTTTTGTTTGAAAAAACTTCTCCGAATGCAGCACAGCGGAGGCATGACAGAGAGCAGCCTTGGTCAAGTCCTTGTGGTACTTGGAGCCGGTAAGCAAGTACCTTATCTCCTTAAGAGACTTTCTTTGGACAGCTTTGAAGGAAACATGAAACGGTGTATTTAACAGAACGCTGGGCGCATTTGCCGTTTTTCAACAAAGCGGTTAAGACTTTCTTATCGGCAGTTGAATACGAAACCACCGTAGCGGTATGAGATGACATTGGAAGAGTTGCTACCTTCAATACTCAAAAATTTCTTGACATCAAGCTTCTTCAACAAGAAAGTATTCTCGTCACAAATGATCAAGTTAAGATGTGATGAACTGAACCCATCTCATCTTTTTTTTTTCTTAGAGGAAAGGGTTTATTTTAGTTTTTCTTCTTTCCCAAGATTATTTGTATATGTATTTATTTTTACAAATTGTTATAGCAAAATTCCCACAATGAGAATTGGTTCATTAAATTTTAAAATTATTGTTAACAACAAATTGCATTTAGATAAAAACCTATTTAAAGTAAAATTATTGTATAATTTTATTTTGGGCCTTGTCCTTGGAATTTTTTTCATGTGACATTGTGCAAATTTCTGGTTTGGTTGATTCCAAACCAATAATAATAAAAATTCATTTTGATTGAATGAACATTGAACCTTAATATCTTTTGTTATAAGTTTAAAATTTCATTCACCACTTTACTTTCTTCATAACCCATAGAAATATTTTGGAATTTTGTCATTGGAGAAAAAGGACTGGTAATTGAAAGCATTGAATTGTGGTAATAAAAATGTAATTCATTGATGTTATTAAAAGAAGTTTGTTATCAGATGAAAACTCATTGATACAGAAGATTGTCGGAGTCTGATAGACTTCTTAAGGCATCCTATGTAACTGACCATAAGTGCGATGCAACAACTTCTGTAGAAGATTTCGAGAAGAGATAATAGTATTTAGTTAGAAGAATATACAATATATTGAAGAAGATACAATATATGTATTGTAATTTAATCATCATGAAAACAGCAAAGACGCAGCTTAGTTTAACGAGGAGCTTTAGGTTGTAAGGAGGATATCTTTATAGCTACAAAGTATGATAATATTTAGTTTAAGCCTTGCCTTTCTCACTGATATCAAAAATACTTATTTCTATTAAAGATATATCATAGTTTAACAAAGATTTGGCGGCGATATAGACAACAATCCTCATTCAGCCGCAAGTATCTTTCGTAATGTTTGACAAAATACTCAATCTAAATTAACTGAAATGTCAAAAAGACTTACAATAATTTACTCAAAGGCAATAAAATCTAAATAAATGTCAGCCCAAGAATCTCTCTTTATTTATATAAAATAGAAATATTTGTTAAATTTCTTGTTCTTGAAAAACAAATATTTCTTGTTAATTATAATAATTTTTGTTGTTATTTATACACCTCATTCTTGACATATATATATTTTTGTAGATTCCATAGATTATTCCTTCTCTTGTTTAAACTTTATTAGGCTTGTATCTTTTATTTATAATTATTTGTTTGTTGAATTCCATAAAGTTATTCAGGCACATGAAAATTCATTTCCATAGATTTGATGGAATGTAGTACAACATTTCCACAATAAACTCATAAAATTTTCTTGGCACGCAACAATTAATGTTCATGTCTCATCTTACTGGATCCCCCTCCCCCGTTCAAACCATTTTCCATGACTAAAAAGATATGCGAGTGCCCACAAGATATTTTACGCTTGTCCACCACAAATTTGTGTGTGTGTGTGTGTGTGGGGTCTTGGATTTGTTTTGGTTTTGTGTGGTTGTAATTAAAATATTAAATTTAATTCATGTGAAAATTTAATTTACAAATTCTTTGAATGGAAATATAAAAAGCCATAAAAAGATTAATCTGTCTTCTATGGAAAAAACTAGGGAAAATGTGGAAAAAATTCAACAAAAATGTGTTGCCTTAAAATTTATTTTCCGTTATACCATCATCGATGACAATGGAAATACAAAGAACAAATTCAATAAATATGACAATGAAAATGTGACCAATCCATAAAAGTGAAAATACAATGAAAATGTGACCAATCCATAAAAGTGAAATTACAATGAATTGTATCCCACGAAATCATCTTTTTATATAAAATTATGGTTTCAAATAAAATAAACTTCAAAATATCAAACTTAGAAGAAGAATATTGTGAGTAGAAAGTATTTCTTGGTTTTATAAACAATTTTCGTGATTTTCTATGTTAAAGAAAGGATGCTTTTCGAGTCTTTATAAGATTTTATTAAAAAAAAAAAATTTCTGTTGAGCTGGAAACCATTTGTAAAAATTGCAATATCTCATTTTGTTAAATATTTCATAATAGAAAGAATTCTGTGTTTATTTCATGTATTGGGTGTTCAAAAACATTATGTATGCCCCCAATAATGGCAATGAGACTTAAAGAACCATTGGTGTAATGAATTCTTGGTGAAGGACTCACATAAAAACAACTTGACTTTAATCGACACTTACTTATGTCAATAGATTTCAATATTTATCAAATAACCCTCGTATAATGAACAACATTTTCTTGTTTTGTTTGCATAGTTTTATTTCTCTCAACCATGTTTGTTTTTCCCTCAATACTTTTGGTACAATAATATTGCGCATTGTATTTAGAAATTTAGGAAAGGTTAAGAAAACCAAGAAATATACTCAGTCACAGAATAGAGACAAGAGCCACTCAAACTATTACTAAGTATAAACCAACATCAAAGGAAGCTGTCCCAGGAATATGGTCAAAATTGTGTTTGAGGCAATTGAAACGGAAATAAGCATCCAAAACGAAATTCATGTGATGAAATAGCAAAATGGGAGATAAGCACACACGCAATCGCACATGCATACGCAGGAAACTTCCTGTCCAGTTGTCACTTCCGTCAGTGTGAATTTCTATTCTGCTCACATCTATCTAATGGGTGCAGTACCCATTCTTTGATCCTAAATTGAATATAACAAACATTCTATGCTTCTAAGATAATGAAATAAGTAATTAATTACACAATGAAACAAAACTTCATTCGTGCTTTTGAAGATTTTCACAAAACCAAAAAAAAAAGTAACATTAAAGAAAGAAATTAAACAACAAATAAAAAGAGAGAAAAGTAAATATTGTACTAAAGTTGTCACAGGTTATTTAACATTTAGCAGATGGTTATAGCCATTGTCATGCTAAGTGACCTTTGCACGCATATGCAAACACGCATTTAGTAGAAGAAGCGAGACATTTTCACCAATTGTTAAACAAGGGCGGATCGATACTCATTTGTGCTTGCAACCAGGTGGCGTTGACAAGGGAAATTGGATTTGCCGTCATTTACTGACTGACATCTGTCATAAGACATCATGCTCAATGTCAATCTAATTCATAGGTTTGATCTTATTTGATAGAAAACCTTTATTTATTTTAAAATAAATCGATAAAATTGTATTGGGCAATGAAAATATACTTGCTTTTAAATTAATGAAGATTATTTATCAGAAGTTTTTACATAAATTATTATAATAATTGCAATAATATTTCTAATTTAATAAGAATATTCTCACTTTACCTTGATATTCACAAAGAATTTAATAACAAAAACATGTACTGCTATTGCAAAAACAATACAACATAACGCAATCAAAATACACATAGCCTTTTTCGACACATCACTCTAATGCTTGGCTTTTACTTATATTGTGTTTTGTGTTTTTGTTCTTCTTTTTCTTTTGTATTGGCTTTGCTTTTACTCTGCCGACATCGTAGCGTTAACATTTTTAATCCAAATACACAACGCCTTTTTCGAAACTTCACTCTAATGCTTTGCTTTTACTTAAATTGTGTTTTCTGTTTTTGTTTTGCTTTTGCTTTCGTATTGACTTTGCTTTTACTCTGCCGACATCGCAGCGCAAACATTTTTAAAGCTTTTGGTTTTGCTTTGGCTTCGCTCTGCCGACGTCGCAATGCATATTTTTGATGCTTTTGCTTTTATTAACAGTTAACTTTGTAGGAATTGATTGCGGATTTGGGCAATTTTCTTTATCAAATTTCATTCACTAATTCACTTTCATTATAGATTTTTTCTTAAATTTTACACTGAATACACTTTTAATAATAATATTTTCATAAAATTATTAATTTTTTATTGTTTTTTAACAAATTATTATAAGGAAAAATAAATACTACACGCACACAGAAAAACCGACGCGATCGCAATGAGAACTTAAAGACAACTGAGAAGAGGCTTAAGCACAAAGTGAGTTGGACTAAGCTTGAGTATTTTCTTATTGTTTTTTTTTTTTTTTTCGCTCTTTGATAATGTGCTCAATGATCATTTTCACATAGAATAAGGAGTTAGAGCGCCAATTACTAAGTAAGTAGATAAAAGAAAGTGTGATAATTCTTTTTGTTGCATTGTATGGTTTGTTTTTGTGTCGATCATCACAAGCATAAAAGAGACATTTGAAAAGCAACAATAGAAGAGACATTTTTATGGGAATTTGTTTTTGTATTAATATTTAGATTTCCAATTTTACAAAAAACTTTGACTTGAGTATTTCAACATATTTGTATGGGAACTATACGATCCACTGTAATAGGATCCTGAAATTTACATGGTTGTTAGAAGTCATTTATTTCTTTGCATAAGATTGAGTCTTTCTCAAAAGTATTGTTGAAACAGTATAGTTTACATTGACAAATGGTAATCGTCTTCAATAATATCACCTGCACCCAGCTGCTGACTATCTGGTTGTCTTTATAGACTTTGCCTTCCTTAAGAAATTTCTTCATTTCAACGAACTAATTATGAATTTATGTTTTACAGTCATGCGGTCGATTATATGGTCCACAGTGAACAAATATGATAGTCAAACAGATGTTAGTTTTTAGGGTTCCAGACCAAAAGAGTACCAAACGAAACGGAAGGGTACGCTGTTCGTCCTCGGACTCTATCTCATAAACAGTAATAGGTGGGAGTAACCCCCCTAGTATTTTGATCAAAACGTAAATTTGGACACTATAAGCTTCTAATCTATTTTCGTCAATCATGTAAATTTCAAGACCGTAGGGTTACTGGATTGTATATCTCCCATACGGACGGATAGCGTAGCCTTAGTAATAGAGGCCCATTAGGTATCCTTTGGATCCTGCTCCCTATAAACCATATTACGGTTGAAGATTCATTTTCAAATCACAAAGATCTTTTTACTTATAGGGATGCCTTTAAAAAAAGTTGCCAATAATGATTTTAAATTGAATGAGTTTTAAATTTGAAAAGTTCCCTGAACAATGTCACTTGCCTTTAAAAATGATTGCTTGTTCATCGACCTTTTCGTACATAAGTACTTTATATTTTCAACCTTTCAGTTCTTCCTTACTACTCCCTAAAAATATCATGGATAAATGAAAGTACTCATACTAAAGATAAAATAAAAATAAATGTGTGTTTAAGTGTGAAAACAAAAAAGCAAAATAAATTATTTTTCCATTTGAAAGAACATCAGCATAATTTTATGTTTTTTATTTTATTTTAATTTTTTCCATTTTTTTTTTTTTTTTTTGTTTTATTGTTCTGTATTAAATTGCCTTCCTGTTTGTCTGAAAACGTTACCTCTTTGTTATTGTACGTTTGCATATGTATGTGTTGTGCTGTGATGTGGTGTATCTGTGTCATATGTATTTTGCGTTTGTGTTGCGTGGTGTCACTGACAATATTTGATGTCATTGGAGTTCAGTGTGAATGCGTTCAAGTCAAACGAATAAACACGAAACAATAAATGAAAATGTTGCCTTAAGGAAAATAATATGTCACAATGAATATTGTTTGGTTACTTGTAATTTATTTTCATTCTTTTCCCATGCTTCTTTCTGAATAAGAAATTAGAAATGTGTTAAGATATGGAATTCTATTGAAAGGTTTTTTTTTAAATTGAAAGCAAAATTTTCAAAATTTATAGAACTAAAAATTTAATTATGAATTGAATTACCTTTTAAACATAAAGGAAACTAAGCTGAATGGATTCTTTCTAAAGAAATCACATTTTTAAAAGTTCATCATCATCATCTACTCACTTTATAAAAGAAAACCGAAAAATCCTATAATGCACACAGAAACCGAAAACAAAATATGAAATGTAAATTAGAATAAAAGAGAAAACTTTAAAAGATTTTTAGTTCAACTAAAATATTTTTATCATAAAAATTGTCCTTTATTTATGAATTTTATGAATTTCTGCACAAAAATCTAAAATTTAAAAACTTCATCTAAAACTAAAAAACAAGAACTGACTAACTAACTAAATTGTTACTTGCAAAATGATAGACTTGATGATGGAGAATAACTATTCCTATGTTTTTGTAGCAAGAAGTATTAAGATCTCAAAGGCACAGTTTACCTTACATAAATCCAAAGTTTTACACAACTTTTTCAAAAGAAACTCAAACTTACCATAGCCAATATCAGAATTTAGTTGATTAGATTATTTCAACTTGACTGCAGTCGTTTGCCGTATGTGACTATGTTCACATTTGGGTCACATTAACTGAACTGAAACTTAAACAAAATCACCTAGATTAATGTGAGATTAATTGTGGTACTTAGGTATTTGTTTTGTGTAAAACTTGTTTGTCAAATGAGAAGACAAAGGTTGGCTAATTTTACTTCCGAATAACTTTAAAGAGACCCCAGCTAATTTAGTGAAGAACTTGTTCATACACAATTTATAATTCTTAAGGCAGTTTAAATAGGAAACCCTATTTTTTAAATTTTTTGTCAAAGTTTTGATAATCTAACAAACGAGAGAAGTTTGTTAAGTCAATGACGTTTTGAATAAAAGATATTTTTTTTAGCAGTAAAGCTATTTATATCTCAAAGTAGTTCAATAAATTTTTTGTTTTGTTCTCAAGTTTTCTCCTCAAAATAGACGTTTGTTTCAGTGATGAAATCTTCATTTGTCCCAAATCTCCTAACACTGAGCCCGTTCTTCAAGTTTGGATATAGTCACATAGGGCTAAATCTAGAAACAATATGCTGACTGAGGTATCAGTTCATAGACCAATTTATTGATTTTTCATATGGCAACTATACAGGTGTCCTACACGTACATTATTACTTCACCATATTCGGTTGTTTTTGCTTCAAATTT
Organism: Amiota minor; assembly: GCA_037043295.1. Lineage (NCBI taxonomy): Eukaryota > Metazoa > Arthropoda > Insecta > Diptera > Drosophilidae > Amiota > Amiota minor. The sequence continues at coordinate 6,846,646 of JBAMAW010000081.1, read as the reverse complement.
GTCCAACTGTTTTGAATAATATTTGCCAATTTTACCCTTTTCAAGGTAATCAATGTTAATGACACCGCATGCATCCCAAAAAAATATCGCAATGCCCTTGTTGGCCGACAAACCCACTTGGCCTTCCTTGGGTTACGTTCCACTGCTTTCATTGTTCCTTGATCTCTGATGCGTTGTCAATAGAAATAGAGCAATAACTAGTGCGGATTGCGGTTGTACATCGCCGAACACCTTGAAGTGATCACACGATTACGCGGATAGCTTTCTCATGCCAAATATCCGTGTAAAATGTTATGTAGTTTCTTAATTGAGATGCCTCATGACTCAGCCAATTCACGGAATTTCATTACCTGATCGCCCATGGATTTTATTGACGATTTCTGGCGTGAAGACGGGCGATCTAAGTGTTAAGCATCAATTACATTAATATAACCTCAATGGAATTCAGTAAACCACTTCTTAACCATTGAAATTGATGGTGCAGTGTCAATTAGCGGCACATTAACAACAATTCAAAACATCATTAACAAGGACCAGAATTCCTTTTTACACCTACCACAAGATCTCCAATGGTTCATCATTAGATGTCCTCCTTCCCGTATTTTTTATTAACAACTCAATAGCTTCAAAAATCCACCCCTCTTCGTTCAACTTATTCTTCTTCTGTCTTCCTCTTTCCATCCAACTGAATGTTCCAAAGACACACATCATACCGTGTAACATCTTGCCACCGTTTGCCGATTGCTACTATTTGCTTTGTCCTAACAATGTATCTTCTGTTTTTCACACTTAAATAAATCAAATTTTTTACCTTCCTCTCTGGTGTTTCGAATCCACTTCAGACAATAAACTAATCAATTTCGTTTCATATAATTTTCATGGCTAAATAATAAGCACGTGTTTTTTTATCATGATCAATGTTTACCTCATAAACATAAAATTACTTACTTTTTATTGAACTCAACTGCAAATTTTTTTAAGAAAATATACTCATTCACATGATTCTTCTTCTTGATGTTTTTTCCTTGAGCAATTTGGTGAAATTGATTTATTTCTTGCAAGAAATTCATTTAAACGAAAAAAATCATCCACTTGAACTCTTCTTGAATATTTACTTACTTTGCTATTTTGCTTTTTTAATCTTATTAAGGTGTATTAAAATGTATCTCTCACTATCTTCGTACACCTGTGTGCTTGGTATATCTCTCAAATATTTTCAACATAAACAAATTGAATTAGATTGGATAAGATTAGATTGTTCCTGTCATGTTATGTTTATCTACTTCATCGGAAGCTACTTTTCATGCATTGTCATGCAACAACAACAAATTCAACAATTTTCGCCTTTTTCCAAATTTTTCAGATACTTTTTGAACGGAAACTGTCAATCACAACAGCCTTAGGCAGCAGTAGCAGCAGCAGCAACAGCAGCATACCAATTTATTTTAATGCGTTTACAATATCTATATATTTTTTTTATGTTGCAAGTTCATGATCTACTTAGCTTCATAGAAAAGATACATTTTTATTTCTGATTAGGCAGATTTACCTGTGATATTCTTCGATGCCTAACAATAAATGCGCAATAACATGAAGAAACGTGACTAAGTTTTTTATTGTATTGGTAGACATTTATCCAAGTTTCTATGATAGATGATTTCAATTTATTTACAAATGATAATTTAAGATACATTTTTTTAGTTCAATCATTACCAATTGCCAACATTTTAATAAACTACAATCTGAATGAAATAGTTATAACAAATCACTACAATGAAATGGAAAATAAATTCAAAGTGAAAAACAATTTATCATTCCAATTCCAAAATGACTGAGATTTTGTTGTGCAACATTGCCAACATTTATTGTTAGTTTTAGTAATGGAAATGTTTTGCCAAGGGAAACTCTCTGAATTTTAAGTACTCATACCACTCAGTAAGAAATAGACAGGAGAAAGAAGAAAATATGAGTTTTTTTTTAACAATTTATAAGTAAGACAGTCAACTTGATTTGCATCTGAACTAGTCAGCTTTCTTTTAGCAAATGAATTCACAAGGTGACACCAGTATTACAATATATTGTACTCGAGTACAAGATGATATCACAATTACAGTGGTACAGGTTGCAGTTACTCTAATCTGCTAATTCCAACTGTTTAGAACACTCATGGCCCTTTGAATTCTGAACGTGTATTGCAAAATGTGAATGATCATCTCAATATATTAATTTCTCATCATTTTCAGAAACAAATAAATAGAAAATTATTGAAGTGAAAATTTTATAGAGGCGTTGGGCAAAAATTTATACTAAAAATCTCATTAAGTCACGTTTTGGTGATTCTGTATCTCATGAACCGCACTAGATAGAGACTTGAAATTTTCACAGATTGTGTATTTCTATTTCCATATACCCAACAAATAATAATTTTTGGAAGATCCACCGAAAAAGTCTCAATAAAGAGATTACAACAGCAAGTGTCACAAACACTCCGCCACTTTATCAAAAAATTGGCGTGTAACCTCGAGAATATCCCATGGATTGACAATATTTTTTTTTATTTTTCTGTATGTTTACCTTAATATATATACGTACATATCAATCAGATATTGTAAATCTCCTTATTAAACCCCATTTTTACCAAGTTTATCCTTGACATCATTAAAAAGAAGTCATCAATTTCAAACTGCATGGCAAAATTAAAAGAGATTTTTCGATTGACTTTTGCTATAAAATATCAGTTAACAAGTTCATTATAAAATTGAAAAAACGATAACTTAAATAAAATCCATTTTCCATTCCATTTTATGTTAAATAAAAAATAAATAAAAATTAACTTAACCGGAAAAAAGAGAAAAAAGTGATTAAAATATTTCAAAATAATATTAACTCTGTTTAATTTATTTTTATTTTATAACATTTTTTCACTTTCATTTCTTTATTAGTTTACCTTTTTATTTTTATTATTTTTGTTTTAATTTTTAGCTCTTCACGCATTTCCTTTTTGCCTTAAAAAAAGCGTGCAATTCAATTTACAATAAACAACACAAACATATTTTACAAACTAAAAATATATAAATAAATAAAGCAACAAACAAATAAAAAGTTTACAGGAAACTGAAATTCATTGATACAAATAAAATCGAAACCAATCAATGACCAGGCAACGTTTGATTTTTATTGCGTATACGTAAAGTATGCGCTCAATTGATAGAAAATTAATTACAGTCACGATGACGAAGGGCGAGAGAGAAACAGAGAAATTCAACTACTAAATATTTGTAGTGGCAAAATTCATAGAATTTTTAAAATTTTTCAAATTGAAATGAAAATAAATTGGGGAAAATCTAATAAAACCATGACGACGACATATGGCGAAAAGTGATTTTTAGTTGTCGAAATGTTAAATGTTTGGATTTTGATTTATCTTATAGATAAAAACAAACCAGAAAAATATTATTTTGATTCATACAGCCATAAATTTGAAATTGAATTTCTAGTAAGAAAATAATTTAAGTGATTCTATAAATAAGTATAAATTTGATTCGTGAGACTTGTGACATCTTCTTTTGATATCATTGAAAGACAAGGCGTCTGTCTACTACTAAAATAAAAATATAACACGCATCTTTGACATAAAATTATCTCACATAAAATCGTATGGAATTCATGCAAAATAACGCATATAACAAACAAAAGTTGTCTATCAAATTAAATGTCTCTGTGGTGACTTCTGAAGTCAATGAAATTGTCTGCCTATAAAAACATTAATGATATCGTTGTAGTCATAGGTAAAATGAACAATCATTAAACATCGAACATCGTCAGTGATGAATAAAAGGATCAATAAAGAAAAAAATATGTAAATGACTTAGACAAATCCGAGTGTCACATAACAAAAACAAAAAAAAAACAAAAAACCAACAAACACATAAATGAAAAGAAAATAATATGGTAAACCATATTTCAAGGACATCAAATATGTGTGGGTTTGACAGGTGTTGGAAAATTCTTAGAATATTTTAATCAAATTTTTATCATCCTAACCTTCTCTAACAAGGATAAGAACACCACCATATTATCATCATTTGAAATACAAATTGTATTCCAAAATCACTCAAATTCAATGAAGGAAATGTGGTGTGGAATGTTTCCAAATAAACATTAAATTTAAGATTGTTAACAATTCAAGAAATCATCACTGGAGTAGACAAAATTTAATTCCATAACTAGTTAAATTTATATTTTTGCATTATTTAAATTTAAATTTATTACAGGAACATGATAACGAAGTTCTCTTGGACGACATGTCGTTCAGCTGGCTGTACGGCACCACCTGCCACACCGCGCATGATACAATTGATTTATTGCAGCAAAGATTTCCACCCAAATCATCTCACGAAATTCTTTCATTGGGTTTTTACCGAGCCTAGCTTTACCCCGTCAACGGTAAGATGCAACCATATCTTTGTCAAGAAGTCATTGGAAATTTCATGAAAAAAAGCAACGGCCTGTGATCAAAGCCGCTGGAGCCATTTGCGAGATATTTTATTCCATACTTAATCGGAACATATCTAACCTACAATGCAATATAAATATCAAAACTCGCTCAAAAATTCGTGTTTTCTTTTTGAGACATTCTTTGCTTACAATTGCAATAATAAGAATTATTTCTAAGTCAACTTATAACACATCACTAAATAAGTATCTGGTCTAATTATTCATTACCATACTCTTCTTCAATAATCCCACATTCATTCCAGGACTCCTTTAAATTTTCAATGCCTTTGGTAGAACGATTTGTCTTTGCTCTAAAAATAGGCTTCAGTTTCAGCAATCACTTTTCATTTGCCATATAAGACAAATTTCTTTCCCTTGACAATCTTAGCTGAACACTATGATGAGTAAGGAATCAATTTGAAGCGTAATTCATTCAATTTCACCATCAATTTGCATCGACTTGTGACACGTGTCTTGTGAAGGTTGATAATATGCAGAAAATTTATAGATTTGGCAAGCAGAGTTGTCACATTTGTCTTAAACAGGAGATTTAAGGCCGATTTCTGGCCCAAACATATTGAAATCTGAATCTGCTTCTGTTTCTGTTTAATGCGGCACTCGGCCTTTTATTGAATGATGATGTGTTATTTTGTATTAAGGATTGTTTGCTTCACTTTTTTAATGATTCAACAGAGTTTTTCATAATAGAATATTTTTTTTTTTTTGTTGTTTGTCATCATTGGAAGATCAATTTATTTTTCCATTCACTCAAAAATAACTTTAAGAAGTTTTTCTAAATTCACATTATTCTTTCTCATTTCTCAGTGACTCCTTCTCTACTTCTCTCAACTAAAGGACAAATGCTACTATGTATTTAGTTTTCTTGAGAAACACCCTAAAGAAAGTAAATCACATAGAAATTTGTTGTTTTGTCAGCATTCTTTAGACATTCTTTGTGTTGATTTTAACTTAGTCTACCTCTACCTTTATGTCTAACTTTATTACTATCTATATTTTCTCCTAGAGGGTGACTCTTTCTTTATTTCTCACTATATTTCTCCCTTTCTATGTTTATTATTTTATTCCTTTAAAATTCTATTGCTGCCATCACTTTAAGTGTCAGATTTTGATTCAAAACATTTCTTTAGTAACATTGACATTCACTTGAAACATTTTTAATAGAAATTCCATAGAAATGTAATGCATTTTTTTTAACACAATTTTTTTTTTTTTTTTGTGTTTGTTTTTTCTTTGCTTTATTTGGTTTTTCTTTTAATCATTTGCCAAGTCTGTTATATTCAATGTCAAATTGAATTTCGAACTGAATTTTTAAAGAAAATATTGTTCAAGTCATAAAACTTTTATTATATTTATATAGATTTATGAATGTATCTCTATTATTTCCATTCACGTGTTTGGGGTGTTGCCCCCCACTAAATAAAAAACATCAATAAAAATAATTATTGCTTTTAAAAATCAAGTTAAAAATTATTGGTTCCTTTCAATTTATTTGATTTTCTGCATCAATTTTTTTAAACGCCTTAAAGCACTAAAATTCAATAATTGAACAAACGCCAGTTTAGTTAATCACAATAACAGCAATTTGCATACATATATTTATCAGATCTGATACTTTATCTTTTATACTTGTACAATATATTTTTAGATTTTATTATATTGTATATTGTTGTTGGGTCATGATGTGATGATGATGATGAGATTTTTCACTTAAATTGAATTAAATTTATTAATTTCTTTGGTTGAATTTTGCTTCGAAATATACAACACATGAACACAAACAAATTAAGGATGCTCAAGTCAATGATACTCGTACTTAAGTAGAGATAAATTGCAACAGAAAACGATACTTAAGTTTTGTTATATAACAATCTGTGTAATTGTGAAATTAAATAATAAATATTTCTTTAAAGAGTAAAAATGATAATGCAAAATAAATGCGATGAAATGAAGATAAGGTACATATAAGGTAACTTTCTCAAATATATTATTTAAATGCGGAACTGAAATGGAAATTGCCTTTGGCAAATGTGAGTGATGTGACTCATAACTTAGCTGATGTCTCTGAACACCTACGGATAAGTCAATGACAATACTAAACTCTCTGAGATCTTTCTCTCACTATAAAAAATGAGAAGCAAAGAATATTATTTGGAGTACAAATTAGTTCGGTCCGTTTTCATAAGATGGCTCCATCTGCAAGTTGTGGCCGATTTTGGAAGCGATTACCTATTCCATTAGAAAGGTTTGACATCTATCAACTATAATTAGTGTGCATCAGTACCTGTTTCTGGCAACAACACTGTTTTTTGCCTCTTCCGGATTTGTGTTTCGGGGTCACCGGTTCGGGTCTTTTGAAGAAATCGAAAAATGGCTCAATGATTTGATCGAGGCCAGAGAGGACTCATTTTTTAGAGATGGTATTCGAAAATTACCAGCGAGATGGGAAAAAGTAGTCGCTTCCGGCGGACAATACTTTGAAAGATGTATTTTTTACTTTTTTCAATAAAAAAACACTTTTTTGAACACAAAATAACGGACCGAATTAATTTGTCAGAAAATTTATATAGTCAACAAAAGAAAATAGAATCAATTACCAAAGAAAATATCATTCTGTAAGTCCCATCACGTCAGTTTCAGTCGATCTTTGTTCCAATTTTTCTATATGCCACGTCAAAAAGGTCATCGTACTCCAGGTAAGATGATGGCAGATGTCAACAAAGATCCTCCAAAAAGTAGGTAATTTTTATTCATGTAAATATTATTTATCATATAAAAGTTGAATGCTTTAGCGATTAATCAGAATTGTGCTTTTATTCCGGAGTTTCCGTAGCAATCTTTTTTCACATGCCTTACTTTTAATTTTCCTTTATTTCTTTCTTCATTCATTCATTCTTCCCACCTCTTTTCACTCTACCTCATGAATCCTTCTTCTTCTTTTTATCAATCACAATCATCTTTAATCATTCATTTCATTGAATATTTAAGTCTTTTTCCTCTTTGTTTGCCAATTTAACAATCACAAATTGGAACGATTTTAATTCTTTTAACATTCAAAAACAAGTGTAGTACTTCCGAGTCACTTTTGTTTCTGTTCTTCTTATCCTTAAGTTGAATCAAAATGTCAAATAAAAGCCAATTACCAACCAACACGAAAAATATTGATTGACCAATTGTGTTTTACTAAGGGCGATTTGGCCAAAAATCCACTCAGACAACTTAAGCTTTGGTCATAAGCTAATAAACCCATTTTTGTGTTTTTAGTCAAATTTATTTTTTATAAAAAAAAATTGGAAATACAAAAAACAAAAAGTAGTTTACATGAGGAAAACATGTAAATATTAAAGCAAAATAAGGAGAATAAAAATAACAAACAAACAAACAAACAAAGAAAAAGTGTACAATAGAAAGAAATATGTAAATGTGATAGATAAATTAACACTTTCACACTTTCAGAAATATCGTAATAATAAATTAATGGATAGGAGAAATGTTATACATATGTACATATGTATATTCATATATATGAGTATAGAATGAGAGACTACTGATGGCAAAGTAAGGCAGACAACAAGTTACATTGCAAGGACAAAATTGTTAGCATGAAATTAAATACTTCAACATCAACATCATCATTGACTCACCTCAAAAGTGCAAATGACGATTGCAATTAGAAATGTTGTTAATATTGTTTTTTTGTTGTTGTATCTGCTATTGTATTTTTTGTTGTTTTGTTTGTTGGACATATATTTTTGTTGTATTTTATGTTGTTCTTGCTTTGTTTGTTTTATTTAAAATATGTTTTTTTTTTTTGCTGCTTTGTTTTTGTTCAAAGAGGTTTATCCTTTTTCCATCTTCACTTTATTATGACAATTGGTTTTTGTAAATGTATGTAACACACACAAATCTACTTTAATCCCAAGTGCAGGAATTTAGTTTAGTTTAATTAAGAATCAATGACACTTTACACTGCATAAACTTGAATATGTGAATATTCACCAAATATATTTAGTAAGGATATAAATTGTTGGTTAAATTTCAAATTTCTTTGTCTTAATTTTCTTAAATTTTTAATTTAATTAAAATATGTAGTTTATTTTTGATGAAATTTATGTTTAGTTATTTATTCAATTAATCAAGAGAAAATGTTTAATTTCAAATGATGCAGGCCATTTGTTCTTGAATCTTTAACAAAAAATTGTTCTTCTTTATAAATTTATACAATAATTTTTTTTTTAATTTTTTATTTATATAATTTTTTATATTTTTTATTTTTTATTTTTATTTTTTTTTTTATTGTTGTATCTAGATACTATTGTGTTTTGTGTTCTATTTAATATTTCATGTAATTAATAAATTAAATAATATTTGTAATGAATATTTATTTTTTAAATAAACACAATTTTTTTTCACTTTTTAAATGATTTCAAGTATTTAAGTACATTTAAACATAAGACTCAAGCGCGCGCTTTTCTAGTTAATCACTAACACACTAATGATGATGATTATAAAGATGGTAATTTAGACGATGATGAAAGCGATAAACACGACGGTAAAAATAATATCAAACATATTTAAGTATAACGTACGAATGCATTCATTCATTCACTTGTCCAATGTTGCGTGCGCTTCTAACGAACTCAAGTCATCAACTGATCGAGAAAGTTGCCTTTGTAAAAGTTCTAAGCTTCAAAGGAAAATGACGCGTTGTACAACAAGCAGCACTGTATTTGTGTGTGTGTGTGTGTGTATTCATATGTGTGGGTGATGTTTGTACTTGTTTGATGTACTTCTTAGCAACATGACATGCTTAGCAACATTTCAATATTTAAACAATATGAACAAATTGAATGTTGCTACAACATGTTCCAAAAATCTCATTGCGCAATTGCATGTTTTTATTTACAATTTTTTGGCGCGCAACATTTGTAGCCGGCATTTTCTTACTTTTAGTTTAATTGTCGTAATTCAATTAAATTCTTTATTTCTTCTTTTAAAATTCATATTTCATTTAAGGTAAATTACGAACTAAATAGCTAAGAAATATATTTGATTTGAATTTTTTGGAATTTTATAATAATCTCAAGAATTTTATTTGTCTTGTAAAGAAAAGGGGAGATGACATCTTATATTTCATCCAGAGACTTGAGAAATTGGCATGGAAAGTATTGATAAGCACAAAATTTATGTAATTCATATATTTCTAATATTAATACCTAGGAATTTATTTTAAAATAATATATTTTTTTACCTATTTTTTTTTTTAATCTTCCCTCTAATTGAGAAAAAAAAATAGAGAACAAGAAAATTAACAATCATTAATTTATTTTTTTTTTTTTGTTTGTGGCTTCCATGGTGACCAGCTACGCAATCATTCAAGACTTTCGAGTAGGATAACATTATTAGAATGAATATTGTCTTAGTTTTATTTTAGAATTTTATTGATTTTTTTTTAATTGAAATTTGAGACTTTTCATTTATGAAATAATACAATATTCTAATGGTTTCCTTTAGTTATCTGTTGTCCTGCAAATATTTACACGATATAATGAAAATAGAACAATATCATTCCCTAACTCCCTAACTCCTTTTTTATTTTTGGATGAAAAAAAACTGCGAAGACATAAAAGCGAAGTTGGATGGTGTCTATGGTGGCGACTCTTCAACATTTGTGATAACCATAAGATATTGTTTTAATGTATTTAAGCGTGGTCATACATTTTACCGTGAAAATCGATGAAAAGGTCAAAGGATTTTTCCTGATGATCTGGTCCGAAGAAAGCAAAGACGGTCCCGTCGGGCGGAAAGGTCACTGCCATGATTTTTTTGGGATTCAAAGCATATAATCCTTAAGAGCTCTTTGCAGAAAGGAAGAACGATTAAGAAGCAGTACTCCAGTGAATTATTAGACCGTTTCAATACAAAATCAAAGCCCCAGATGCCCACGATAACTCACCAGCTCATTTATTCAAAACTATTAGGGTCAAATTGCATGAACTGCGAATTACTACGTCGGCAGGCTCGCTCGATTTGGCTCCCAGTGACTTCTTTCTGTTCTCGAACATGAAAACGTGGCTCTAGGAATAAAATTCATCTCAAAAAAAAATATTATCTTTGGCACAATAGTGTTCAATATTGAAAAATTCAAAGAAATCGTAGAAATGTTGTGAAAAGAGCAACTAACTAAAAGTACGTTAATATAAAAGAATTGTGGAGAACTTGCCTCTTCATTCCGAACTTGGGTACTTATTGATTGATTGATTTATTGTGAATAGAATTTTTAAAATTTATGGCAACTTAATTGTTCTGTGTTGACTTGGCATTTTCTTTAATTTTTTTTTTTTTTGGTTTGTATTGTTTTGTTTTTAATGATCATAAATTACTAGAATATCCCTTCATTTCTTAACCTGAATATGATGCAAAAATATCTGTTAGTAAAGATGCTTTCATTATATTTTACTTACAAGAATTGTTTCAACAAGCGACGTGCTACAAGTGTTTTCAGTGCTCAATGGTGTAGCATTTGAAAGATTCTTCATCACAGGGAATCAATCATCTGCTCTCCCAAGTGAAGTTTACTAAGCATTGCAAACTGAAACGAATTCGCTAAACAATCAATTTGGCTGTGTCATCAAGCTTATTGAGTGACCTTTTCTATTTGATTTTTGTATAAAATTATTGCAATTTTATTGTTATCTATTGATTAGCAACATTTATTGCTATTTTTTTTTTTTCTTTAATTTGTTGTGTTTTATTTGACTTTAACTTTATTTACAAATTGATAAAAATCTTTTGATTTATTTTAATCTTTGTTTTTTTTTTTTTCTCTATAAAAATTATTGCTATTAAATCAAGTAAACGTAATGAAATTTAAATAATTTTTTATTGTAAAACCCAAAGAACAAAAACATTAAATCAAAATAACAAAAAAAAATCAAGGTCAACTTTGTCGTTATTGCCAAGACCATGGACGACGAAATCAAATTGGCATTCAAAAGTAGTTTAAAAACCTGAGCATGAATGAATGAAAAGATACAATTCAAAAGATATGAAAACTGTCTTATATTGAAAAATTAAATAATTGAACGTTTTAAGGTTTTTATTTAATGATTTTTTTTTTTCATTTCCATGAATTTTTCGGCAAAAAAAAAAACAAAATAAAGCGAAAGTGGACAATCAGGAATTTGTTTTTTTTTTTTTTGCGTTTTGTTTCTTTTAAGTGACGATAAATTATTTTTTGTATATTGAAAAAGCCCAAAATATCAAACTGGTTTTGAATTCTTAATTCATTTATTGAATAAAGACAAAACGGATATGCAGGTGAATTTGGGTTAAATTGTGTGTGTGTGTGTATGTGTGTGTGTGTATGATGTAATCATCATCATGTTTTTCTGCATTATTATTTTATTGAATGTTTCATAATGATGCTGATGATGATGATGATGTATGTAATTTTAACAATAAAATTTCCTTAAGAAATTAAAAACGATGGTATTAATTGTTTTACAAAACTAAGGATTTCCCTTTTGTCATCATATGAACAATAACAAATTGTTGCTTTCATATTTGTAGTCTATCTGTCAAATGAGGAATTTGAATGCACTAGAACATCAGATATTGTTTTGATTTTATTTTAATCGGGTAAGGGTAACCTTGGGAGCAGAGGCCTCCACTTCCAAAAGGTCCAAAAGTTTGTTACCTTTTCAGATGACGACACTTGTCTGCTGTTATTCAGCAGGTTGATTGCCAATTGATTCCTAAGTGGCACATGAGATGCGGCTAACGATCTCTTCTTGGACCGTTGGAAGCCTTAAGTCTCGGTAAATGACTGAGTTTCTGAACTATCACAGCGCACAAATAAACCTTCGCGGCTATTTGAATTGGAACCTTTGAAGAATTTCAAGATTTTGAGTTAAAATGCTTCCACTGCTGTACATCATAGGTCCAAACTGGTTTACATTATACTTATGGCATTGATATTTTGTTGAATGTGAATTGGAAGTTATGGAAGCTGAGCCTTTATTTCCTCAAAAGATAGTCTTTAGTAATGAATCAAAGCAATAAATCTATTGCAAATGAAGCAAAGAAGGTTGACTAGCCGAAATCGGCAATTCATTATACATAGTTATTTAATAAAATTATTTACTGAGGCCGTCTACAATTTTTTTCAAGTCCGATAATCTGAGAGTTCTTAAATATCAATCCTTTAATTCAAGCCTTTCTTTCAATCACGGCAAGCATCTATTTTTCTACATTTACCATTGATGGCAGGCGAATCAATGAATCGTCATGCTTTACATTTCTTAAAGTAGGCAATATTAAGACACCTTGATCCTACGGTCTCTCTTTCAATCTTCCATCTTGTTTTAGTTTTCTACTGATCAAAATAACGAGGTTAACTGTGACAATTCAATGAGTCAAAGACTTGAGTGTCCAACAATATAAAATTGGAAGAAGGTAACATAGACTACTGAACTTTTTTCCCTCTTTTTCTGAAAAATCACGTATAAAATTTAATACTGAATTGAAACATCTTTGATAAGAAATTCGATTTATTCACTTAGATTTACATAGAAAACAATTTTAAGTATAACAAGTGAATGAATAAAATAAAAAATAATGAAATAACAAAAAAAAAGAAACAATGTAAATCAATCTACAGACAAATGATGATGTTTATCTGCCATATCTATAGATTAGATATTTAAGTGCATGTTGGTATGTGTGTGTGTGTGTGTGTGTCTATATATGAAAATATATGGCGCTTAAAAATCCACTATTCAAGAATTCGAAAAAACTAGGGAAAATTTTGTTAAAAAAATTTCAAAAATATCAAACTTCAAATCACATGAATTCTTTTGATTTTAGTCAATTTGAATTGAATGTGAATGAGTGTTTTTACTTCTTTCTTTTGATAAAGTAACGCATGGGTGGAGGACCATAATTAGATGCTGGCAACCGAGTTTGTTTTTCGGTTTCTTCTTGAACAATAATTGGTGCCATGACTTGTTCACTGGATGATGGTAGTGGTCCTACTGGTGAATCTACTGGTAAATATTGATCACTGGGTGAAGTCAAAGTAGTTTGTAAATCGGCCTCTTCATTTGGTGCGACATAAGTAGCAGTAGTGGGTGAACCAAAAGTCAAGGAAGGCACATCTCCCAACAATGGTTGTTGTTTGGCTTCAGCGGTTGGTGGTGTTATTGGTAGAATATCAGCAACTTTCTCGTCTTCTGCTTCCGAAGTGATAACAACGCTTCCCTGACGTGGTTCCAAATCGCTAACAACTTGTTGAAGGTTGTGTATTGGTTGTTGTTGTTGTTGTTGTTGTTGTGGTGGAGGTCCATATACTGGAGCACCCTCCTTTTTAGTCTTGTATTTGATAAAGTAAACTTCTGGTTTCGATGGTGTCGTTGGTGCTGCTGTTGGTATAATAATATCCTGAGCGTCTTCTGGTTTCTTGTGCAACACATAGATCAAAGTCTTTTCTTCATTTAATGGTGCTGGTGGCACAATTGGTGGCAATACAGCTGGAGCTGATGGTGCCTTAATGAAGACGATTTTGTAATGTTTCTGCTTAGGTCCACCTTGATAATAAACACGTGATTGAATGGCATCTTCTTCTTCAAAATCTTTAGGTGGCACATGCACATAAATATGTTTATGGATTTTAGTCTCAACTGGTCCATTGTCATAGCCAGTAAGATGTTGAGTTGAGGAGAGACGATGAGCCATTTTATAAGAATCCTCAGCCAAAGAAGAGGAATCAGAGACATCAACAGAAATTGGACCAGAAGGTGGCAAATAATTCATTTGTGGAACAACATAGTTTAAATAAGAAGGCTCTTGCGAGGCTGGCAACTGTTGGAAAACATGTTGCTGCTGCTGCTGCTGCTGTTGTTGTTGGCTTGGATAACCTAAGGAGTTGAAGTGAATGGGAATTAAAGGTTAATCCATTCATATTTATATTTCAAGATCATCAACATTTATCTTGGTTCTTCTCTGTTTCTCACCATTGTTAGATTGTTGTTGCTGTTGCAATAATCCATTATGAAGTAAAGGTGGTTCAGGACGTGCCACAACGGCAGTAATCCAACAAATTGTCACAAATACAAATGAATTCATTTTTTAATATAACTTGATCTTTATTTATATTTTTAGTTTTCTATAATAAAGTCTTTTAAACACACAATCACTTGGAAGTAAACACAAATATACTTTAATATCTTAGTCCTTTTTTTGATGATGATTTTATTATTATTTCTTAAATTGACTTGGCCAATACACTCACAGTTACACGCACGGACCGTCGTTCGCTTCAACTTGTCTGAGAAGCGTTAATCTCGAACTGATACCAAATGAAACGCTCACGCAAGCATTTATACGCACATCGACAATTTGATCGATGAAGTTACTTCAACGAATTGGAAGACAAAACAAAGAGTCGGTTGAGATACACACAGTAGCAACAACAACTACAAATATGTGCAAGTACAACAAATGTTGGATGCTCTCTTTTTTTTAACTACCGAAAATTGGAAATTGAATGAGAGAAGAAGATAAAATAAAAATTTTAATTGAACATCAAAAGGCAAAAAAACACATACAATGAACACAGCAAAGAAACAGAAATCATCATCATCATCTTTATCATTATTACATATTGAGAGCATAAGTAGTTTGCTTTGTATCTCTGGCAAATAACTATGTGTATGTGTATTGTGGGTTTTGGGTAAAAGTATATTGTATCTACAACTTATTCTCTTATTGTTTTTTTGTATACGAATGTGGCGTAGGCCAAAATACTTATAATTATTGTACAATATTTATGAATGTAAATTGTTGTGCTTTTGATGTCGCGCTACCAATTGAACATGAGTTACAAGATACTCGAACAAACTCATATGTGAGTCAAACTAAAAAAAATTTAATGAAAACATTTTGCTTTTAAAATACTAGTTGATACACGAGGAATTGATATTAAATAATGAGATATTTCTTATTAAAGTGAAACTTCTTTAGCGGCTTTGAACAAAATTTTATACTAAAAGTTTTAGTGAAAAAAGACAAATCGTCACATTTTTCTTGAGTCTGTACCTCATGAACCGTACTAGGTAGAGACTTGAAATTTTTGACAGTATATATATTTCTATTGTCATATCCTCAACTAATAATAATATTTTTGGAAAATCAACCGTAAAAGTCTCAAAAACGAGATTACATTTTCACAACAACAACATGCAGTTTGTGTGTATAAAAATATTTATAACAACAACATGCAACAAACAGCTTGTCTGTTGTACAAAAACAAGCGAATGTACGAAGAAAAAGGGACAAGAAACACACAGAAGCTCGTCGATGATCTAATTTACGTGCATGAGGGGACAGACGGCAAACGTAAACAGAACACCAACAATTAGACACGCCAAAGAAACCAATAGCAATATACAAACGGACAGACAGACGGGCAGACAGACAGACAGACAAACTGACAGACTTTAAGATGATCTCTCTCTGTCTGTTTTTAAGAAGTTTCACTTCTATCACGAGTACGATGGCACAAGCGCAATTTTGTTTGAATTTATACATATTTAGTTATTATTATTGAAGGATTTGTACATACATAGATATATGTATAACCATTTCGCATCCAAATAATACTCTAAGGCAAAGGTTTTTAAACTGTGATCCGCAACCAGTCTGAAACTCCTAACTAATCTTAAAAAGCTATTGATATATATGTTCCCATTTCAGTTTTAAGAACCATGTAAAATTTATGCCTAGGATTAGAAAGAGATTTATGAAAATCAATAATTTTAGAGAGATTCTGTGGATGGATATTTTGAAATGAAACTTCTTTAGCGAAGGGAAGTAAATCCAAAAAAATATGAAAATGAAATGTCACGAAAATCAAAATTTGATATTGTGTGATATTGTGCTTATAAGAGTGAGGCACACCACTGAAATTTTTTTTTTTTATGAACTGCTGCACAGTGAAGAAATGGACGAGCTGGTGGGCTCTTTAGCTAACTTTTAAGTTTACGAATTCCGGCAACATTTTCGAGTAATAAAATTTAGGTGAATTCGACTTTATTCGGTCTAGTGTTTGTTTCGTTTGTTATTATGATCTTTTTTGTTGTTTATTTCTAGATGAATTTCTATTGTTCGAAGCAGTGCATATAATTTTCTTTTTTAAACTCCTTAATTAAGCCTATTACTCTTCCTATCAAATCATCAACAGTATGAGATCTCGGTCCTATGAATGCAAATTTGACAATGGGAAACTGATAAAAATAGCATGGTCCAAGTCAAGAGAATAATTTATCAATAAGTTGTTATGCTGATACTTCAGTTTCCTTAGCCTTCAACAATCGCTTAGTTCCTGATCAGACTAGAACAGACTACAAATTTTTATCATTATATAATGTTGAACTTTAACAACTTTTGCTTTTTTTTTTTTAATGTCCACAATTTTTTCATATTCCATCGAATCGATATCCAATGTTTGTCGCTGTTTTCATGCTCTTTATAAATACAAAATAAGTGAAATTCTGCTTTTAAAGGAAGTTATGAGCCAAATATAGAACTATGCTTAAGTCTGATAACTTTCCTCTACTTACAATATTATAATCCTATTTAACATATTGTATATAGGCTTCTACTGCATTGAACACATCCTTGGATATATTGCAGACGCTTCAACCTCTTAAAAAACCAATTAAAAGTTCTTTAGTAGTTTTTCCAAGTCTCACAAAGATTTTATACAAGTAAAGAAATCCCCGAAAGGGTTAATATGCCACGCTGTATAATTTTCAGTCGTCTACTTTGGTACAGTTGAAGATTTTCTCATTATTTTATAACCACACCTCGTAGATACACATACATGACCTAGTAAAGGAATTGTGTCGGGTCTTGCATGGCCTTTCTTCGTTTCTCATTTCTCTTTCATTTGTTCACAACTTGTTTTGACCAAATATATAATTTATACAACTTTAAGCTGCAACTATTCTTGGTTGTTATTATTATTTTACACACACACACAAACACACACTTCATCAAAAGTATCTCAATGCCAATGGTATTTTCTTGTTGTTTGGTCTTTAAGCTTTTGATTCTGAGATGCTTGTTCTGTTCATTTTGAGGCTTTTATTCAATTGTTTGGCTTTATTTTTCTTATTTTTAACAATTTCCTTTTTCTAAAACTTCTTATAAATTTCAAGTACAAGGAGAACCAAATACTTATGTTATATTTCTGTATCTTATAGCGACTCTATGTATGAAGAGTCTTGTTTGGCAACAATCTTCAATTGAATGTAAAAGTATTCTTTGTTAAAATTTCTTCTTTAAAATCTTATTGGTACTTTGTTGTTATTTTGTTTGTTGATGTATTAATCTTGAAAATGTGAAAGTGACTTAGAACTGTGAGCCTATTACATATTTTTGTTTGGTCTTTCTCTCGTTTATAAGTATAAATTGCTTTAGTTTAATGGTCTAGAGGGAGGAAGGAAAATAGAGAACCAACACAAAATCGAGAAATAACATAATATTGTGAACTTTATTCATTGAATCTAAAGAAGTTTTTTTTTTGTTATATTTTATTTTTAGTTATGAGGTATTTATTTATCTAAGAAATGAAAGGCCAATGAAATGCCTTGTGGCCTTTTTTTCTGAAAAGATGTCACTTACAGAAATAAATTGTATTGAATGAAACAGATGTCGGCGGTAGTTGTACAAAAAGATGTGTATCATATTATCAAAACAGTTTCAAATATGAATGATGATGAATGAAATGAAATGAATGAGTTAAGAATTGTCATTTAAACTCTTCTTTATTACATTAAATTTATTTAATAAATTAAATAAAATAGAAAATCCTAAATGTGATTGTAGAACTATAATTTGATGAATATTAAAATTTAAAGACACAACTAAATCCAAAAGAATTGTTAATGCTTAAGTTGTAATAGATCAATAGTCAAGTGATGAAAATTACTTTAAAAAACATAAGGTGCTTATCACAATTATAAGACACTTCGTTTTTTTTAAATATCTGATTAGGTTTTAAAAAATTCAAAAATAATTTTCTTCTTCCGTTAAATACTTTTTGAAAGGCATATTAATAAAAATCGATTAAAAACACGTTTTCTGCTACCAAACTTTAAAATTCAATTGATTCTTTCACTTTCGATGCTCCTTTGAATAAGTGTCTTATAATTCTGATAAGGCTGCAGATACGCAAAAATGCGAACATTCCAACTGAAACTAACGGTTCTTTTCCTATGCTGTTCTAAAAATAGAAATTGTATAGTTCTTTTGTGGATTATTCTTTGTATCTTCATTCGCTTTTTTAATTATTTACAAAATGTAAACCACACAGGTTTGGCGAGGGTTAGAAGTAAAATTTTCAAAGTGTCTTATAATTGTGATAAGTTTAAAGAATCTAGAACCACTAGTCTCTAATTAAACTTTGAAGTATTTGTTATTTCCTTCAACAGAAGTGGAATTTTTACTAAAGAGACTTTGAACTAAACTTTGTTTATAACTTGACAATTGGCAATCTTCTACTTCTACTTTAAAACATTTCTCAAATGCTTTCACAAATCGACCTTGAAGGTCGTCATTTGTAAATCCCAAAATGATTGATACACATACGACATGTGTGCTTTGAAGCAAATTCATCATCACACAATTCCATTGATTTGATTGAGACAAATACCGCCAAATGTCAACTTGTCAACAAATCAAGACATTAATAAGATTTTGAGATACACCTGCAATATACAATAAATATATGTAGTATTGTATAAAGATAATCATCCACCTTTCCCTATTTTTTGGTATTTTTTGTTTTTCAAGTAAAGAGATTGCAAAACAGAAATTTTATTGAAAAAAATTATAAAATTATTTCAAATGTTCAATTGTGACCACGACGAGTGGCACAAAATTTGAGTCAAAATTATTAATTATTATAAGAAAATAATAAACCAAAACTAACCGAAAAAACAGCATTATTAAGTAAATCAAAAATCCACTATTTGAAATTGGTGCACTTGAATAGAAACAGCAGCTGCTGCCAACATACAATTATAATAACCATATATGCAACTGCAACAAATGACTGACTGCCTGCCCATGACTAGAGTATTTAGGAAGGTGTATGCAATCCCTCCCCTCTTCCTTCTATCATAATATGATAGTTAAATGTGCCTACCCATGACTAGAGTATTTAGGAAGGTGTATGCAACCCCTCCCCTCTTCCTTCTATCATAATATGATAGTTAAATGTGCCTACCCATGACTAGAGTATTTAGGAAGGTGTATGCAATCCCCTCTTCCTTCTATTGTATCATAATATGACAGTTAAATGTGCTATAAAAGACACCACCAACACATTTAGTTGTTACCAGTTCATGTATGTATTGTAAGTATCTAGATACAATTTGTATTTAAGCCAACAAACAAAATCAATATTTAGTTGCTTACAATAACAACAACAAATACAAAATTAATAATAATAACATCAACAGCAACAACAGCAAAAAAACAAAATTATTTGATTCATCATGAATAAGTGTCTACTCTTGTTGTTGTTATTGTTGGTGTTGTTGTTGTATCTTGTATCTGTAACTTCCTCTTCTTTTTCTTTATCTGTAATTTCTTGCGTAATTTTTTGGTCAAGTTTACAAATAATGAAACATTAAAAACACAAGAAGAGATGGTGAAAAAAAAAAACCAGAAAACAAATTGAAATCAGGTCAAAATTTTTAATATGTAATAATAAAAATAATAATCACAACGTGATATTATTATTTTACCAACGTGGGCCACATCTGTACATATATATATATATTCTTTCTTTCTTTCTTACCTTATCTACCTCTTTCTCTCTCTTTCTCTCTTTTATTCATTCATTCATCTAAATTCAATTGCAAATAAAGACAATTGCAATTGAATTCATGTTAACCCATACAATTTAATAATCATTAAAACCATTTTGACGCCTGTAAGTGTGTCTTGTTGTCGTGATGTTTGCCCTTCATAGTATACTATCTTCATCATCATCTTCTTCTATATAATCATCATCATCATTATCATCATCACCACATTGTGTTGGTAAATTTGTACCATTGACATTGCTTCAATTATGAAGAGGATGGCTGGCACCGGCACCTTTCCTATTATAGTAAGTAGCATCCACTTGAGAACCTGTTGCTGCCTTTTATGTTTCCACCACTTGACAGAGTAGGAGAATAAGCAGCATAAAACTATTGTTTATTCTAATAGAAAATATAAAAGTAAAGGATATGTCAATAAGTCGGTCGCCCTTTTGTTGAAACTTGTAAATGTATTTTAGTAAATGTAAAGTAAAAATTTATTATTGTACTTGGATTCATTGTTTGGTTTCCTTTTGTATAAAAATCTATAGGTATATTGTATTAACAAAGTTATAAAAAAAATCAATAAAAATCATGTTGTACAAATCACAGAATAAAAAATAATGATATTTTTGTTCAAACTTCACTTAAAGGTTTCCCAAAGTAAATCATAAATCTAATTTAGATGTTCATATGAAAACTCCTAATTTATTTTGAATCAAAATTCGAATAGAATAGTTGTAAGTTATTACATTTTATAAAATGAACTTTAAAAACTTAGTTTCTTTTTGTTTGACACGAAAAAAAAGCGGGTCCTTGAAATATGGTTTCAGAAAGTCATAATATTGTTTGGGCAATAGCATTTTAATTTTATTTAGGAGCCATTATAATATACTTCTACCTTGTGAAAAACTTTGGATACATCAAGTGAGGCTGCAGATGTTCTTTTCTTCAATAACTTGATCTACAAAAGATTGAATGTCTCGTGTGCAAGCCAAATTGGTAAGTAGATATTGTTCATTTTTGTTCTATACTTTGATTAAAATGTTTAGCAAATAGCTTCTCCATAAGTTTTGAAATTATGGGATGATAAATGAGTATATGAGTTTCTCCCTATTCTTATGATTTTTTTAAGGAAGTCTGACTTGGAGTTATGTAGGCAGAAGCACCGCAAGCGCCAGCTTAACCAAGATCCTTAGAACAATCACATTTTATCCATGATATTACATCAGGAATAAAGATTATCCACAAAGACCTGCAACTACTGCTTGTAAAAGAAGAATATTATATGAATAAACTTACTTGACATGTAAATACAATAGTCAGAGCTCTTAGCCCTGCAAGAATTTCATCTCATCTGCTTCGTAAGAATCAACCAGCCTTTTTGCTTATTTAGAGGCCCTTCGTCTTAAGTAAACACCTTCCTGTTCCTGCTTGAATGAAGGACACATTATAATGTTAATATGCAAGAGAGTTGAAATCTTATTGTTAATCATATTTATAAATATAAGAAGATGCAATAAATAAACACATTACTTCAAATAAAAAGGATGAAGAGTTTTCCTTAGAAAAGAGGCCTAAATCTCTCTCTCTCTCTCCAATTCAGAAAAATATAGGAGATATAAATAAACACATAAATGAAATCAAATTTTGTTTTAAAAAAGACAATATCATTTACCAAGCAATATAATCTTGACCGAATCAATGTATGAGTATCTCTTACATATTCACATGACAAACAAAAAACAATTCAACTTTTCAAGGCATTTAACAATATTTTGAATGTTGAATTGAAAAATATTTATATTTTACTTATTATTAATTTGTTATAATTTCAACAACATCAACCTACATAAAAATAAAATAAATTATGAAATAATGAAATTAGATACAAAACTTTGGTCTCACCAAAAGTTTTATATACTTCAATTTATTTTATTTTAAATTTTTAATGTTTTTAACATTTTGTTTTATAGAAGTTATTTCTACTAATGGTAAAATAGCTACGACTAACTATGATGTATGGAAAGATAAAATCTCAAACCAGAGAAACTTCTCCTCAGTACGGGAGGCGTTTGGTTAATTGAAAGGAAATCTTAAAATAGTTGAACAAATATGATAAATTTCTGTTGAGAAGCTTATAATCCTTTTATGAAAGAAGAAGAAAAATTGGAAGAAATGAAACGCCCACTGAGCGTGAAATTCGAAAATCGGTAGATAAAGTGAGGGAAACTGGGGTGCTGGATGATGCCAGAAGCTAAGGAAATCGCTGCTGTGGGCGAAAGTGTACGCCAAAACGCCAGTACATTGACTAAGCCAGAAGAAGTAAATAGATCGGTAGGATTTTGTACAAAGACCTCGTTATGTTTGTGTACAAAATCCTATCCAAAATCCGCATTTCGTTAAGCAGAAGCCAATGCATCCAGGTTAGAATCACTGTGTGTTGCGGATTTTGAAGTTGTAGATTTATTGGCCGTGACTCTCAAACATGATAACTGACTTTTGTGGCAGAAATTGGAAGATATCGATCTTGTCTTACCGTTGCGCGTATCATTTCAACAAGATTTGATTTGTTAGCACAATATTTACTGCTTAAACCTCATGGATAACAGTTCCGGGAGGACATTAGGACACGGGCGGTAGTTTTTACCGGGTTAAAGTCCCACACTCGGTTGTAGACCGGTGAAGGTTTCGATGCTTTTCTACCGATTTATTAAAAACCTCATTGATATTGTTATTTTAGTATATCTCATCGTCGAGTTGTGAGCATTTCAAATACTTCCGGTATATTGAAATATTCTCTATGCCCAATGTTTCATCTCCCTGCCTTACAAAGTAAATAACCACCTAGCACGAGATCTTAAATACCCGGTACTACTTAGTTTGGAGATCATAAAAACTTATAATCTGTCTATCGAGAACTTCGATACACAATTCCAAATGTTACAAAAATCAATTTGAAGTGATAATGTCCAATCGCATTTACTGCGAAGTGTCTAAAAAAATTATAAAGTAAAATCAAGTGAATGCAAAAATGAAATCTTAAGTAACATAATTGAAAAAATATTTAAATAAAAATGTTTAATAAATCTTTGACAAATCATCACATGAAATACTCGTACAAAAGCATATGACAAAAGTTGATGACAAAATATTGGAAAAATTTGAAAGCAAAAAATTACAATAAAATAAAATCAAAATAATTGCAAAAAATTTAGCAACAAAAAAAAAAGCCGAAAAAAATTTCAAATTGGTCATCATCAACTAGAGCTGTTGCCGTTGGTGATGATGATGATGATGATATTGATGATAACTTAATGATGCATGCTAATTAACTTAAATGGTCATGAAAACACATAATTAAATGAAATGAAATGAAATGAAATACTATTGTACACCATCGTAACCAAAGAGCCATCGAAATATGTACAATATTGTAACTTTAATTTTGTATCTTTTGTATTTACGAGGCAAAAAATAAAAAAATATCACACATTCATTCTCACTTTGTTGCAAATTTTCACATTATAAAACCAAGAGAATGTGAAGAGAATCGAAGTGTAAAGGGAAAATTGATGTAATCGATTGATCTATAGTTCAGTTCAACTGAGTTATTGCACTACAAATTGCCTGAATGACGGATGACTTACTAGATACTCTGGCTGACTCTGGCACAGTTAACACTTTTAACCACACGGCAAGGGTTGCAAGGTCAGCGCGTTTTTGTTTGTTACAGATACATGTTAATTACTATGTAATTTATTTAAACTAATTAAATTTTGTTGAGAATTCGCAACCTAAACGGCTATGAAAGCACACATGTTTCAGTCAGCAAAGTGCATTGTTAAATTTATTTGAGTGTCGGTTTTTTTGGTTTCGCATTTTGTTGATTAATGAAATGAATATTTAAATAAACGCAGTTTTCTGCTTTTGTTGAAATCAATTTAAGCAGTAAATTGAGAGAATATTTTAATCAAACAAGTATAATAGTTTAGTCTGAGATTGTTATATATAGTTTTGATTTACCTTTACTTACAGTCACAGATGGAAATAATTTTTATATTTTTAAAATAAAGAAATAATTCATGAGAGGAGTTCATTCAATAGAAACAATATCAAAATCAGTGTGAAACTGGTATGTAAGCTTATCTGTACCTGTCTTCAATTTAGTCTGAAAATATTGTCAATTTATAAGATTCTAAGAATTCAATCTCTAGACAATCAATTAAAGGAATGAAGTTCCATTCTTTCACGTGCTCGACCTACCAGAGAAGCCTTAAGAACACGGTCAATCAACGACCCCTTGGATATATATCCGCAGGTCCTAAATTTAAGTCATGTTTATTTTGGTAAATATGACTTCCTCCTTGGTGGGAAGCGAGGCCCAACTTAAACCTTTGCTGCTCTCTGGGTCACAGACGCAACTCCACGTCGAGTAATTACTCTACCCGCATTTGGGTATTAAACCACAGCCACCACGATACTCCCACAATGGGGCCGTACCCGCTGGCCTGGACGGAAACAAGTTCCGTGGGCTCGTGACCACCCGTGGTACCAGAAAAAAGCCTCTGGTCAGATTTCGTACCCGAGGTACTACCAATTCAAACTCCAAAAAATTCATGGGTTTGTGGCCCAAATTTTTTTAGCTCTACGAAATAGAATGCAGATTGGTAGCCCACAGATGGACAATCAATTAAAGGAATAAGGAAATTAAGAATGCGATTTACAGATTTTAAGATGGGTAACATCATGTTGGAATTCTGAAGAACTCTGAGAAAAAAGACTGAAAATAGCCATGTGATTACATTGCAAATATGAAGATGATACATCGAAAAAAACTTAAATAGCTAGAAAATTTCTTACTTGGCACTTGACTTTTTAGGCATGGTTTTATAAGGTTTAACATACCAACCGCCAATGATGAAGCAGGCATCAAAATATGTCGTCAAGATCAGCCAGTAATTGTGAAGAATTCCTCTAGGAAACAGAGAATAATACCAACGATACGACGGTCATTCAATAAAGATTTAGCCTACAAAAGAAAATGAAAACCATGGAAAAGTGGCGATTTATTTTTCCACATAATCTCCGTCTACCTCAATACACTTGGCCCATCGATACTCCAACTTTTCCAACCCAAATAGGCCTCCGTGGCGGCGATGACCTTTTTAATCGACACAAATCTATTCCCGGCGAGTGACTTTTTCAGGTTTGGAAACAAAAAGAAGTCACAGGGGGAAAAATCTGGCAATGAGGCTAAGTACTTGTTGATTGACCCTCGTAGTGAATAAAAAAATTCAGAGACTCAGTCAGCATATTATTCTGTGAGCATAGGATCTCTATCGTGTTCACATATTATAAGACTATAAAATGTTATCGAGCACAGAAGATACTATGTATTGAAGCAGAAAATATGAGTTCTTCAATGAATACAACAATAATGAAAATGTCAGTATCTACTCAAGCATCAATGAGAATAAAATTTGTATAAGTGTTGATAATAAGGCAACAGCACAACCTTTTGCTATAGCAAAATCATCCACAACTGAAGCTTGGAATACGAGGGTCAATCAACCAGTACTTAGCCTCACCGCCCGATGTCGCTGCTATTATAAAAGAGTGTTACCATCGTGCAGTACATTCCTTTAGTAGTCTACTGTCCAAGTTTCAGTCAATTCCCTTCATTAGTTTTGTTTTGATAGCCTTTGGAAGCGAGCGTTTCGGTCAGTTTTACAAAAATGGAAAAAGATCAATATCATTCGATGATTCGTCTCTGGGCGGTGAGGCTAAGTACTTGTTGATTGACCCTTGTAACATCACGTCCACGACAAAGACGATACCAATTGCCTTTGATGCAAAACGTGCATATGCCTTGAATGTAAATGAACGTAATGTAGTGGAAGAGGATATCAGGCTTGTGGATTAAGTCCGAGTTGTGGCGCTCGGCATATTCTTTTGTTCTTATGAGTTCAACTTATTTCAGGACTGCAATTGAAAATGGTTCACAGTTCTCGAGAAAAACTATAATTTAACAAACTTCCTTCTAATAAACGCATTTATTTAACCTAATGTTTCACGATATTTCTAATTTAAAGAACTGAAAAAAACCCAAACACTTTTGTGTCTTAATAGAGAAATACACTAAGGAAAGCAATAAGACTTTAGACTTAAGTCACTCAAGAGGCTTATGAGCTTGATCTGTTCCCTGGCTTGGGACCATCTTTAATGTAAGAAATAGGTATTTTGACGATTTATCTAACTGCTTTCTTCTTCTTTTGACAATCAAATTAAGTACAGATTAGTGTTCATATAATTCATATTTCCAGTTTAAGCCACTGCGAAGATCTAAACAGTTTGATGTCTAAACAAAAAAATTTAAGAAAAACTCTATTAGTAGAATCAAACAACAATGAGCCTGAGTCTGTTATTATAAATATTTACTGACATGTTGACAGCTTAATTTACTACACAAACTTATGACTTATTCATTATTATTACTATTATGACTATGTGTGTTGACCTTTTAATGAAAAATATGACTCATTTGATTTTAATTAGTTTCATGCCAAAATAAAACTCATTTACCAAAGGGCAAAAGGTTTTTAAGCAGAAAACAATTAAAAATAGAAAACCAATAAGAACCGAGAACATGCAATTAAAACCCACACATAAACTTAAGAGAAAAGAAAAGAAAAGAATTTCATATAAAAGTCATAAAAAAAGGTTCAGAAAAATACTCATTTACTTACAATACTTAGAAATAAACTTGCAAAAATGGTTATCAAACCACAAAATACACAAATGCTTAATTAAAAGGACACAATGATTATGTGTGAATATTAAAGCCCAGCTTAAGTAGACTCACTTATGAGTTCAACAAGAGAATTAAGAATTCAATGGCATTGAAAGGTGATGATGTCTGGAAAATAAATTTATTGTATCTTAAACCAATAGCAATGATTATGACAAGCAATTACTAGTTCAATGGCCAACATTTAGATTTGCCTCAAATGCAAAAAAATACAATAAAAATATATAGAATAACAATGCATTAATTGTATTGTACACAACTTAAAGATACAAATACAAATATGTATTTTCTAAATATCAAAGCAAAATTATACAATGTCATGTTTCATTGATATTTGTTTGCTTGTTGACTTTGAATATTTTTCGAATGTTTATATATTTGAGATACTTGTGATTTATTGAGACACTCATCTCTTTTGTGTTATAAAATTTAATACAATTATTATTTATTGTATAAATTATTTTGTCTAATACAATATTATTATTATTTGCACATATTCCTCACTCCCTTCATCATTCATTTATTCAATCACTTAATCATTACCTGACCTCCCACCATCCTTCCTATATATTTGGGATAAACTCAAATATTTTGCCATCATCATTTTTATCTACTTAAACAAAATTCAATGTGAACCATTCATTGTTCTTCATTTTTTTTGGGTTTCTTTACGTTTTTGGTATCCATGTAAATTTCAATTAAAAATCTGCATTACTTATTTATGGGTGTCTGCTTACCATGGTTTATCTTCTCCAAATTCCCAACATCATCATCATCATCATCATCATCTACTTTAAGTGATTTGGATTATTTTCGTTGTTATTGTTGTTTTTTTTTTTTATTTATTTAATTTGCTTAAATATTCAATTTTATTTAAGTTTAAGTTTAATTTTTATTTGGACATAATTTATGTTTTCATTATTTAAAACCATTGGAAATTAATCTATTTTTAATGAGTTTGGTAAGTAAAGATATTGGATTTGATCATGAGCCCCAATCGTCATTAAGTTATTTTACAAAGAAGGAAGTTGTCCTTCAATTAAATATTGTATATAAAGTTGCCTTCAAGTCTTTGAACTTGAATTTATTGATTGAAGAAGATTCATTCATTCAAGGACTTGCAGATTATAATTTAATTAAGATATAGATAAGTTTTATGCAAATCAATTGACTTTTTAAAAGAATGAATATTTTATACAAATATTTATACACTTATTTTCAATGGTCAGTACAGTTGAATCAGACTATTGTCTGAGACTATTGAGTTGTTACCTTTTTAGGGTACCAAAAATTGCATCGACTTCGTTGACCGTCAGTCCTCGTGTCATATCTCATGAATCGTAATAGTTAGAAATTTTCCCAGAATATGTAATTCTATCCGGGCATCAGCAACAAATACTAAAACTAAAATATTTTTTTTAACTTAAAGGGGTCCCCATACAATAAATATTTTTGTTTGTATGGCAGCTATACGATCCAGTAATCCTACGATCTTGAAATTTAGATGGTTAGTGGCTATATATAAGAAATTTATATTTTCGAAATTTCAATTTGATCGGACTACTAGGAAGGGTACCTTCCATACAAACCTCCATTCAAATTCAGGTTCTTATTAGAAAATTTTTTTTGTCTTTTGTCCTATCGAACTGAAATTTAGAGAGTATAAGTTTCTGATACAGGTGCTGTGCATCTGTTGGAACCATCCAAATCGGCCAACTAGGAGGGGTACCTCCCATACAAACCCACCATTAAAATTCAGGTTCTTATTCAAAAAACTGTTTTGTTTTTTGGACTATTAAACTGAAATTTAAACACTATAAGTTTCTGACATAGACACGGGATATTTGTTGGAATCAGTCAAGTTGGACCATTAGGAGGGTTACTTCCCATACAAAACCACCATTGAAATTTTTGTGTTTTGTCCTATCGAACTGAAATTTAGAGAGTATAAGTTTCTGATAAGGGCGCTATACATCTGTTGGAATCAGTCAAATTGACCAACTTGGAAGGGTACCTCCCGTACAAACCAATCGTTAAAATGCAGGTTCTTATTCGAACAACTTTTTTGTTTTTTGGACTATTGAACGGAAATTTAGACACTATAAGTTTCTGATACATGGGCGATAAATTTGTCAAAAACAGCTAAAACGGCCAACTAAGTACCACTCATACAAACCCCAATCTGGTATGGAACCCTCCGTGTACGAGTCTGACTCGCACTTGGCCGATTTTTTATGATTCACCATGAAAGTGGCAGTCTTTAAGAATCAATATAATCAGAGATACGCCAGGTGCTCACATAGTGTAGCCTCAATAACCGCTTATTGGAGATTATGTTGTTTATAAAGCATCTATTTATGGCACTAAACCATTCCAGGCTCCAAAGCCTTTAAATTCATCTTTTGCGTAAGGTTAATAGTCAAAGAAGATTGATTACATATTTTACTCATCATTTTTGGTACAATGGTACGGACCCGTTTGTCCTCTGGACATCGAGAATGTGTGGGGCATATTAGTGAGACGGGTTTTTGCATATAATCTTTCCAATTCAACTGAAAACAGCAACTATTACTGTATGGACTAAGCTTGATATTTAGACTTTTAATAAGCCCAACCTGGAAAAAGTTGCAATGGATTAATTTTGAACCATTATATTTAATTCACAATAAAAAAGTGTCTTATCAATATGAAACACCAAAATACATGTTTTTCTGTTTCAAATTTTCTTTCAATACCCCAAAGTTATATCTTTTACAATTTGTTTAGGTATAATATTTAAAAAATCTTAGCGCCTTATGATTATGAAAAACACCTTATTTAACCCTGGAGCAGCTGATTACTCGCAGAGAAAATATCACGGACTTGCTCGTAGGTCATAAGAAAATCTGAAATATAATATATAAAAATTTTAAATAAAAAATATCTAATTTTTATGAATAAATAAATTTCTTAAGAGTACAAAATTATAAAAATATTCTGTAAATTAAATTTAATTTATTCTGATTTAAAATTTATTACAGTACAAATTTCAAAACAAATATTTCGTGTTTAATGTTTCATTCCCCTTAACAAAAAAAAAAAGTGCAAAAAGCTTTCTGATAAAAAAACAAATAAAAAGCTTTCAACTTGGCGTAAACAGTCAGAGATAAAGAATGTAAAGCAACCAAGCAAAATGAAATTTACAAACAAAAGAATAATAATAAAGTAGTCAAGAAACAAATGCAATGCATAAATGTATCTGCAACACAGTCATTTAAGTAACATCAACCAAATAAGAACAACGGCATCGAAATACTTAGCAAAAGAGAAGATTCTTTTGGTAGAAAATATAAAATAAAATATAATAAAATAAAATAAAATAACATAAAAAACATTATTAACAATTTATAAATTTAATTATGACGCAGAACTTAGAGGTTTGTCTGTGATTTACAAAAGTATCTTATCATCACATTATTGTATCTCTTTCTCTCTACAATTCTCAGCTCATTTTAGCACATCAAAACCTACGCTCTCTGCCAGATAAAATTATAATGGAACATGCTTTAACAGTTGAATATCTTGACTTGAGTGGCAATCATTTGAGGCATCTTAATTGGCTTTATGATTTCGTTAATCTAAAACATTTAGTACTCGATTCGAATGCATTGCACGAAGCCCATTTACGCATGCTTAACAGACCCATGGAACAATTGGAAGTACTCATGTTAAACAAAAATGAGTTCAGTGATCTGCATGGAACAGTGAAGCATTTGAAACGATTATTTCCCAATTTGATATACTTGAGTTTACATGGTAATCCGATATGTCCCGATGGTTTAGAATTGACACCGTTTTCTTCATATGTAAGCTATGATTATGATTATTACAGGTTAGTACAATCACACACACACACACACAATGAGTCAATGAATTCATTGGTTTAATTTTGGATTGTAAATTATTGAAAAAAAATAAACATTTATTTACAGAACATTTATTTTGGAAGCGTTAAGTAAACTTAAGTTTCTGGATCATTGTGCCGTTGAACGTGTCTATAAATATGAAAGTTTTCCAACAATAAGACAAAACAAAAAGCAAGGCATTAACAACAACATAAAAAGTACCTTCTTATCTTGGAATAATGAACAGCAGAAAAGGTTTGGCAATCAATCCAATGCAAAAACATAATAGATAAATTTGGTTAATGTGATGATTTGATATAAAATTTATGAAGTTTTAGAAATCGTGTGATTAGGTTAGTGTAAAGAACAAATAACCTTAATTAAGAAATCTGTATGTCTGCTATTGCTTAATTTCTACTCGTACAATCAATCAGTAAACAAAAGTAATCTTTATTTCTCTTTTCAAAAAAATGCGCTACTATATAACTTCTCCCTCTCTCTCTCTCTCTCTCCCAATCATAAAATCTTATTATTATGTTGCCGGACTGAAAATATTATAAAAGCTTAAATCAATAAGCTCAAGTTTTGATATAAAAGCTTATGAATTTAAACATGTAACAGTTATTTCCAGAGTTCCCATGCTTGCTTTACATTTTTTATAAAACAATCAACTCTCTCAGCTTTGTTCACTCAGTTCTCTTGAATTTGTTGCTTTATTGCTCTCACGAAGCATAGCATTAAAAAGAATGCAAGAAGAGAGAGAATAAGCTTTCAATTGACTTGGTAGATACATCAAATACACTATATAGGATATATTTTAAAAGGTTTTTTTTTTTTATTTTTGTACAATATATAAATTTTATAAATTTAAATTAAAATTACAAATTATAACTTAGTATTTTAATATGAGCAATAGTGACAAAGATGATAGTTAAGAAGAAAAGAAGGAAATTAGAAAAGTGCAGGACCAGACTTGCCTTGAGAGGGAATCGCACCCGGGACTCTTGGGGTGTCAGCCCAGCGCACTAACCTTTATTTACTTATATATAAATCTAAGTTTAATTTTTATTAAGTTGATGATTATGTTGAGTTCAAAATACTAATTAATTTGATATATTTTCTTATTTTTATATAGATCTAAAGGTTACCATCTGCTTGCTTCAATCGCCCAACTCCGACAATTAATCTTTTCCACTAAACCACTGAAGACATTTCGATCGTAAACAGAAATAGTTGGAAGTTTCTTAAGAACTGAGTTTGAAGATCTAGGATCTTAGAAACAGACAATGAAAATACCTTTACATATTAGATTAGATTAAGGATACATAAATATTTATATATTTGTATTGTACATTTTTCAGTTACATTTTTTATAAATTTTTTTTTTTTTTGCTATTGATAAAAATATATATTTATACTTTAATTTTTATAGATTAACTTTATTAAATTTGTTTTTTGCAATTTATACTTTTGTTTGGTATGAAATTTGTAACAGACAGAAGGAGTCGGCAGAGACCTCATTAGGTATATTGTATATTCTTGATCAGCTCGACGATATGAGTTGATTAAGTCATGCCCGTCTTTTGGTTTGCTGGTCAATATGTCTGGACTAGACAATTTTTTTGAGCTAAAATTTGAATTATCAAGTTGATTGCTTGTTTTTTATGAATGTTCTTTGTCTACTCCAAAAGTAGGGTATCTTGTCGTAATACAAGTATAGCAAACTTAATGCCGGCCGGCACTTGTAAAAAACCTATACAAGCGGCATATTAGTACCGCATACAGACAAACTTGTATATTATAATATATAATACCTGAGAGAACCGCATACAAATGCTTAAAGATAAGAGAAACAAAAATTGAAAATAAAGAAGAAAAGGGGAGAATCTAAAAATAACACAAAAACAAATTGTTTTTCCAATTG
The DNA here is from genome assembly GCA_037043295.1 of Amiota minor. Taxonomy (NCBI): domain Eukaryota; kingdom Metazoa; phylum Arthropoda; class Insecta; order Diptera; family Drosophilidae; genus Amiota; species Amiota minor. The sequence goes on along the minus strand of JBAMAW010000081.1, from coordinate 6,813,637 downwards.
AATTGAAAGCAAACTGAAACTGGACTGAGTATAAAACAATGCCAACGATGCTTGGCAGCTTCAGTTTTGTTGCGGTTTTCATTGGATTTATTTACAATAATTTAATAACATTAATTCATTAATTTTTAAATTATAATAAAATTTTTATTATTTGATTTGGATAGACAGAATAAAATTACAATTCTCGCGTGTGTCAATTGTACAACAACAACAACAATACAAAAAATATCAAATATCTAATCAAATAATCATGGCAGATCCTAATGCAAAACCAAAATATACAAAAGTAAGTAAAGTTACAAAAAAATAAAACAATTAATTGATATAATAAAATATGCAAAATAATAGACACGTAGTAGACTTGTGAGAAATGTCAATGTTGAACCTCAAATGCATATAGATTTTTCACAATTTATTTTAGATTATGAATTTATTGAATTTATGGAAGGCAATAAATAATTTAACTGATTAATTGATTCGATTCAAATATGGCACTATTTCATCACATTTCATCAATAAAATCTGTGAAAAATTGTTGAAAATAATTCAAAATATTACAATAATAAAACTAATAAAAAAAAAAATATAAAATAAATAAAATACAGAATTTTTATAAAGTAATGGTATATTTATAGCACCTGGCCTGACAACCATTCAATTTTCTCTTTTCTATTAACATGGATTTTAGTGCCCCTCAATTTATAACATGTTTTTCAAAAGTTGATAAGAAAATCATGATATTCAACAGTTTGGAAATAAAGTTTAATAAGTTGAAAGTCTTGAAAGAATAGTAGTAGTAGTTGTAATCCTCTATAATGAATAACTCCATAGCGAAAACATTTCTATAGAGAAGTGGTCCTAACTGGCCCTAAGTAGCCCTAACTGGTCCTGGCCCTAACGACTTCATTAAAGATAAGTCCGACTGTATATAAATTATATTTGACAACTATTCATTCTTTTTTTATTGAACAGATAAAAGAATAGTATAGGTATACATAGTCCGATATCTCCATAGCGAAAACATTTCTATAGAGAAGTGGTCCTAAGTGGTCCTAACTGGCCCTAAGTAGTCCTAACTGGTCCTAAGTGGTCGTAACTGGTCCTGGCCCTAACGACTTCATTAAAGAGAAGTCCGACTACATATAAATTATATTTGACAACTATTCATTATTTTTTGATTGAACAGATTGAAGGAAAGAGGAACAGATCCTACAGGAAAAGAAAATACAATTAAATTTCCTTTTGAATAGAATCAAGAATCAATGAAAGACCAAGCTATATAAATAATATTGTATTTGGATGTTTATATGTTATGTTATTGTACTAAAAATGTGCCTACTTATAAATATTATTAGGGTTTTAATTGATAAAATCAATTGAAATTGTTTGGACTTAACATATCACATGATTTTGACAACTGATTAACCTGAAATTCATTGCTTTTTTTTTAATGTTGGGCATTTAAAGATTATACAAAATATCTCAGGTCTTGCAACATTTAGTTAAAATAGTGTATAGCAACCCCTTTTGTCACCCACATTTGAATGAAACCATTTTTCATACTTAATTGGAAGAATCAATCTATCAAATAAAACTAAAACTTTGTTGAAAAGAATTAATTTTTGTCCATTTAATAACCAAAAGAATATTGGACCAATAGACGGCCTAACCTATATTATTATTTAGGGTTGTTAGAAGACCATACCCTTGTTTAACAAGAACTAGGTGTCAAATTCAAAAGGGAGTTAGAATTATGTGTCTATCCTATCAACAATGAAGTATTATAATTATCATAATAATCATTCATGATAGAGTTCGTTTCAAATAAGATAAAATGCTCTCTGTTGCTTACAATTTTTTGTTATATTTTACGTTAGATTTATTAAATTTTAAGAGTTCAAGAGATTTAAGTTCATCTTGATTGACTTGACTTTCATAAAAATAACGCTTCTTAAATACGAAAATAATATTTTTTTTTTGTTTTTTCTGTTTTCTACTGACTGCTTTTCCTGAAATGTAACTCCCAAGTTAAAAGAGGTCTAGGTTTATATCTTTCTCCAGCCTCGAACCATAACTTGGAAGCCTACAAAAGTATAGACATAAAATTTGTGGGTGTTTATTAGTCATCATTCTTACTAAGACCTTCTTAGGCTATTATTAGATACAATAACATGGAAATTGATATTTCTTTTGGCTTAGTTTTTGAAATATCGAAATACATTTTTGCTTAAAGTGTTCGGAGTTAACCATATCTTTTGTAGGCAAAAAGTAGAGATAATATATTATATATTGATATTTTTGTATCTATGTACTTAACGAACATAAGACTGAGTTTATAGAAAATAAAATCTCTTTCGTTTGATTTGTTGAAATAAATAGAAACAAAATTTTACTTATGGACTTCCATATTATCACGCAATTGCCATTATTCAATTTAATGGAATTTAATGCAATCATTTTCAATGCACTTATTGCATTTTATGCATTTATATTTTTTATTCTTTACAATATTTTTTGTGTAATTTATTTGAATTTTTATTTTCAATTTTTATTGTTCCTTTTTTTTGTATTTAATTTTTATTCCATTCTTATTTCAAACTTGTTTATCTTGCAGTAAGTACATATATGTGACATAGATATATACGCACTCATATATAAACAGTTCTATATTGGTATAATCGTATTTGTGTTCTCTTTTGTAAGAGACACTCATAACATGACTTGATTGTACACAGCTGTATCTGTTTTTAAATATTTGATGCATATTTTTCTTTTTTGCTTGACTTTTGCCTTCTTTTTCTATATACATGATGATGTATATATATCTAGTATATATTTGTTCAATATATATATATTTTTGTATATAGTATAGTATAGTAGTAGCAGGGTATCAATACTAACATTATTTTAGCCTTATGTTACCTTTAAACTGGAAGGTTCTAAAGCCCATATGAATATATGGAACTTAGCTGTGGGGCTCTGCTTCGCACTGTAACATTTAGATAAGCCAGAGATTCCAATAATATTTCTCCGCAGACTAGTGAATGCCCCATGGTATGTCAAGCATACAACCATTCACAGGGACCTTCATGTTCCATTGTTTAAAGGCGAAATTGGCAGATTTATCAGGGAATATGTATCCCATCTTGAACCACACCCTAACGATCTCGCCACAGGCCTTCAAGTCACGATTAAGAACATCCGCCGACTCAGCAGGTGAAACCCCCTATACCTAACTTTCAGCTTTCCTGAAGGATAGTTAAGCTCCCACTATTCAATATGATGTTCCTGTTTCCATTTACTTGGGGTTCGGTTGTTTCTAACTGATAGTAAATACATTTGTTAATAAAAAACAACCCTAAGATTTCTCTGATAAGCTTTGCATTAACCATGATAAGAGATTGTTTTGATTATCGGCACTTTACTTTATCATGATAAGTATTAATTTTTTAATACTTATATTGTACATACAAACGAGGGTGTATCAATAAGTTCCTAGAAAAAGATAGGAAAACAATTTATTTTATTGGTATTTTTCTTTTTATTTTCAATTTAATTTCGCTACATTTAGTCCAATTTTTTGTATCCCATCTAACTAATAGGGTTTCTCGCGCGGTTAGCTTTTTCGTATCCAAATATTCGTGGAAAATTCAATGTACCCGCTTAGTTGAAATGCCTACAGTCTCAGCCACCTCACGCACTTCCAATTTCCGACCGAAGAAGAAAGATATTTCTTCAATTTGTCCCCATTCACACTAATAAAAGGAATTATTTAAGGAATCATCTTTATCATGTCATTGATATCATAATTGATCCATTTGAAAATATAATACATAAATTAAATTATCATTCAAAGTGCTAATAGCCCTTTCATGTAGAAAATTATTTCAATCTCATAGAACCTGAAAAAAAAATAAAATCTTCAATTATTCTACATTCAAAATACCTTTCATTTGCTAATCATTTAAAAAAAAAAAAACAATAAATCAACAACAACAAATAAAGTAATTTAATTCATAAAATACAACAAGGAAATACAAGTTAATTCTACTTGTATAAAATTCACTATAATCATGAGATGCATTCTGAATAAACAAAAATATAACAAAGCATTGCGTGTTGCCACATAACAAATAAATAAATTGACAAATTGACAACTTGTTAAGTAATTTTCCATTTACATAAAAATTTTATTTTTTATTTTTCTGAATTTAAACACAATAAATAATGAGAGGAATATGGTGTCAGTTGAGATTTTCAAGAAAACGCGTCAATCCTTGTGAATTCATTGACATTAAACCAAAATACTTACAGGTAACAGAAAAAGCAAAGTATCTGCTAAATATTCCATATAAATACTAAGGAGTGGAAATGTTTAATCAATGTACAATACTTGTAAATAATTACCTAACTTAATATAGAAATTATTAGAAATGATGTCAAGTGTGAAATTTAAATTAAAGCATGGAAAATTTTAAATGATTTATATGTAGGGCAATAGATATTGTAATTAAGTAATCTTGTAATCTTCCTTGGAAAGAGGAGAACTTACGTGACTTTATGAAACAAATCTCATCCAATATATCAAATTTCTCTCTTAGTGTCAATAGATTTATAATCTGCTTCTTCACACAGACTTAACCTTTCTGTGCAAAGTTTAAAGAATAATTTTTTTCTGTTTTGTATTAGTTAAGAGCAGATGCCTGTCGGTGTTTTTATATAGAATATACTTGATAACATAATTTAATCAATGAATTATTTGTATTCTTAATGTACATTTGTAGCTCTTTATCAACAATGAATTTGTTGATGCTGCATCTGGCAAAAAGTTTGCCACACGCAATCCAGCAAATGGTGAAGTGATTATAGAAGTTGCTGAGGGCGATAAAGTAAGTTCATCTGATTATAACAATTGTTTATTAAAGAAACTGAAAACAATTTATTTTTATTTCATCACCTAGGCTGATGTTGACTTGGCTGTGGCAGCTGCCAAGAAGGCGTTCCATCGCAATTCCGCATGGCGTAAACTGAGTCCATTGCAACGCACTGATCTCATGATCAAGTAAGAAATCCCATGATTCACTTCACATTATTAATATACTCATATTGATTGAAAAAACGTATCATATTTATTTAATTCAGACTCACTGATCTCATGGATCGTGATAAGAATTTCTTGGCCAGTATTGAGACTCAAGACAATGGCAAACCTTTTGCTGAAGCACTTTTCGATGTTACAATCTCCATCATGACTCTGCGCTACTATGCCGGTTGGACAGATAAATTTTTTGGTGATACAATACCAGCTGGTGGTTTTATCTCGATGACACGTAAGGAACCCATTGGTGTAGTGGGTCAAATTATACCATGGAATTATCCCTTACTAATGTTGGCTTGGAAGTGGGGTCCTGCCTTGGCTGCCGGCTGTACAATAGTCATGAAACCAGCTGAGCAAACACCACTCACTGCTTTGCATATGGCTGCTTTGGCTAAGGAAGCTGGCTTCCCGCCAGGCGTCATCAATGTTATCAATGGTTTTGGTCCAACGGCTGGTGCTGCCATATCAACCCATCCTCATGTACAAAAGGTTGCTTTCACTGGCTCAGTTGAGGTTGGACGTTTGGTTATGGAAGCTGCAGCTAAATCAAATCTGAAACGAGTTTCATTGGAATTGGGTGGCAAGAGTCCTGTGGTAGTCTTCGAAGACGCTGATAGTAAGTATGACTAAGGCAAATCTTGTATAAACAATCTTATCATATTTTATCCATTATTTTTATTTTAGTTGATTATGCTGTTGAAACAACCCATGAGGCACTCTTCTCGAATCATGGTCAAAGTTGTTGCGCTGGTAGCAGAACTTATGTTCATGAAAAGATCTATGATCAATTTGTTAAGAAGGCAGTGGAAAAGGCTAAATCACGCAAAGTGGGTAATCCATTTGATGATACTGTCCTACAGGGTCCACAAATCGATGAAGAAATGATGTGCAAAGTTTTGGGCTACATCAAGAGTGGCGTTGAAGAGGGCGCCAAATTGGCCACTGGTGGCAAGAAAATTGGCGACAAAGGCTATTTTATTGAACCAACTGTATTTGTTGATGTCAAGGATAACATGAAAATCGCACAGGAAGAGGTGAGTCAATAAAGCGAGTAACTAGAAGGTCAAAACGATTTTAGCATGTTTTTCATGCGATTTTTAAAAGTTAATTTTTCAGCGATAGTGGGTTTCATGCGTTTTTGCCACGCTAGTCTTTTCCAGCAACCGAAGCGAGTTTCATGCGTTTTTGCCACGCGATTCTTTTCCAGCAACCGAAGCGACTCATGCGTTTTTGATCGCGTTTTAGATCATGCAGAGTTTTGTTAAAATATATTTATATATTCTACATATGATATTATATATATATATATATATATATTGTATATAAATTTATATAATCGTATACGTTTGTTCTTTGAGCTTTGGCATGGAAAGATTGCAGCAAAGCGTTTTTAGTGTCATTTCTTAATCATTTTAAAGCAGCGATATCCAAGCGTGTTTGAAAACGTTTTTTGTCGCTTCCAACCTGTTAAATCATTTTGAACTTTCATACATAGATAGTTCGTAATTATAACTAATAATAAAAAATCTCTTTGCAGATCTTTGGCCCTGTACAATCGATCTTCAAATTCAGCTCCCTGGAAGAAATCATTGAACGTGCCAATAACGTGGAATATGGTTTGGCTGCCGGAGTTATTACCAATGATATCAATAAAGCCATGAAATTTGCCAATAATGTTGATGCGGGTTCGATTTGGATTAATTGCTATGATGCTGTTCTACCACAAACCCCATTCGGTGGCTATAAACATTCCGGTATTGGACGTGAATTGGGCAAAGATGGTTTGGATAATTATCTTGAAACAAAAACAATTACAATGAAGTTGCTCTAAGGATTCTCCTCTTTTGTTTACTTTCTTCAAAAATATATATATATATCTATGAATATAACGCACACACAACAGATTTCTTTTACACAAATAATACATATATAAAAAACATTTATGTCTATAAAATTAAGTTAATTTTTTTGCACATTTTGGTTTAGTTTTGGTTTAAAAGACAATTTTTGATTTTTCTTAATGAATTAAAAAATGGGTAAACTAAAATAAGAAAAATATGTTTTCAATTTACTTTTCTTTTATATCATAAAATTTTTGATTATTTTGTTTATATTATTTATGTAAAAAAATGTTTCCCGAAATTTATATATTTGAGGGTTTAACTTTCCTCAAAGAAGAATTTTGCCTAATTAAGCCACAATTGATTCCATTGTCGCTGTTGTCGTCGTGAACGAAAGCAAAAGTGTCTCAACTGTTTACATATATACAATAAATCTGAGATTCACCTCTTCTATTCCCGGCTACATTGCCTCTAAATTATCTTCTGCGTATAGTTAAGAATTGAAAAAAGTAGATTACATCTTTTGCTCATCAGTTTTGACCCTGGAGATCGCCTATAACTTAAACTTTTAAGACAAAAACAAGTGAATAAATGGTGAGCAATTAATTCAAGAACTATATTCAGTTGAAACTAGTAGCACCTTCAGCTTTGTTTGGTATCAGAGGTGATCAAGAGTCCACAAAACTTGTTCCGTTCTTGTTAGTGGAGATGGCCGCTCGTTTTATCTCGTTGTGGAGTAGCGTTATGCAACCGGATAGAAGCAGAACTGTAATCATGATTAATCAATTCTAAGTATTCAACGAAAACACACACAAGCGATCAAAGACCAGTTGCCAAAATAAAATACTTCTCTGTTCAAAATATTTACTAAAGTATCTTATCAACAAAAAAAAAAAATATTCGCATTATTGTATCTCTTTCTCTCTATAATTCTTAGCTTGTATTGGCGCTCACTGCCAGATAAAATTATGTATAGTGGAACATGCTTTGTCATTAATAAATAAATATTTCAATATTTATACATTTTTCAGTTACATTTAGGGTCTTCACTCTAACAAGGTCTGCCAAATCAAGGGTATTTTCAAGGGTTTCTTTACATTTGCAAATACGAAAACAGCTGATTCACACTGATACACAAAAAAATGAAAACAAAGCGTTCACACAATTGTGTGTCAAATCCATACACATTGTGTATATTGTAACGATAGAGTGAAGACCCTAATTGTTTATTAAGTTAGATGCGATGTACTACTCTTCTGATGATGGAATCCGCCAGGCCTCTGGGTGAATTCGCCATTGATCTAAAAGGTCAATTGTAATGCTTTAGTTAAGTGTTGGAAAACATTTCTTAGAATTAGAAAGAAGAATCGGATGCATGCTGAATGTGAATATAAACTAAATAAAGTAGGGTATCTTGTCATAATACAAGTATAGCATAATGAAAGCCGGCCGGCACTTGCAAAAACGTCATACACTCAGCATATAAATTCATATGTCATAGATAAACATATTTTATATTGTAGTATAACCGAGAGAATTGTATAAAAATAATAAAGATAAGAGAGAAGAGAGAGAATCTAAAAATTAAACAAAAACAAATTATATTTCCACTTGAGTTGAAAGCAAACTGCAAATGAACTGAGTATAAAACAATGCCAACGAAGCTTGGCTGCTTCAGTTTTGTTACGGTTTTCATTGGATTTGTTTCTAATAAGTTAATAAAAATTTAAAAAATTTTTAATTATAATAACAATTTTATTATTTGAATAAATAAACTATATAAACATCAAATCATGGCAGATCCTAATGCAAAACCAAAATATACAAAAGTGAGTAAAGTTTCAAAAAAAAATGGAACCATTTCATAATATTTTATTAAAAAAATCTGTGAAATTTAAAAAAAAAAAAAACAAAGATATTCAATAAAATTAATAAAAAAAAAATATAAGAAAAATATTATAAAATAAATAGTTATATGAATTAATATATAATCTGCTTGATAACCTTTCATTATCTTTGTTCTATTGACAATTCTCGTGGTACCCTAAAATTTTGTAATGTCATTTTTAAATGTTGATAAGAAAATTTTGCTTATCAACAGTGTGGTGTGTGGTGATAAGGGAGGGCGTTCAAGTATTACGGAAACTGATTTTAAATGATTCTAAGAAAATCATGAACTACTCACTCCCCCAAATAATAAGACTTAAGAATTCATTCAAAACTTTAATGAAATTTAAAATGCTAAATCATGTTTAGGATTAAAATATTAGTGTTTCAATAAAATTAGAAAAAAATAGAGATTTCTGCTGTAGAACCCTAACATGTGAATAGAATCTTAGAAGTGTAGAGTTACTTCAATTCTTGTAACACTCATGTACTTCTAATAAAAAAATATATAAAAGGAATTCGGTAGAACCATAGGAAAAATAATGGTATTAATTTAAATTATAAAGATTGTTTTAAACATTTTTATCATTTTGTAAAAATAATGTGAAATGGCAATGAAATTATTATTTTGGAGACATAGAATAGTATAAATAATATAATAGAATTTATATTTTTGGTACCCAACCAAGCTCTTTGTTCTCTCAACAAATTAGAATTGTTTCTGCCTTTTATACGGAGAGAGAGATTTTGGAAATGAATATGAAAAAAAATGATATTGTATTTTTAGAAAATATAAGTGGAAATTTGCCAGATAAGTTTGATTAAACCTGAAAATTTTTTGCATTTTATAAGGTATGACATTTGAAAATTTGCCAATGCAACATTATTTTAACAAAAATATCTCAAATCTTATAATATTCAGTAAAAATTTTGTTTGTCACCCATCTATCAACCAATCAATCAACCAATTATGAAGCGAAATTATCTATAAAGTATAAAAGATTAACATCTAGGTATTGTTTAATATATTGTGATAAATTTGATACCACTTATTGTTTAACACGATTTAAATTCCGTTCTAACAAGATTGTGACAAAGCGAAAAAAAAAGAAAATTCACTACTTGCTGAGCAGGCAAATATCTTGATGTAGAATGATGATGGGAAGAATTCAAAATCGAATGACTGGCTATAGAAGTCTTAAGTCTCAAAAAAAAAAAACTTCAACAATGTATAGCATTGATTAAAAGCCTTGAATGAGAAAAAGGAAGTCTATACCCCTTATTTTAGGTATCACAATGGGACATAAGATTTTCGAACAAACCTGATTCGTGCAACCTGTCAATTCTATTCTCTGCTATTCTAGTCTATTCAGTTCTATCTTATTCTGTCTTATTCTACCCGAGGCTATCATATCTTATTATCACATATCATATCCTATCAGATCCTCTGCTTTCGCTCTGTGGATTTGGTGATGTGAGCATTTGATTTTTAATCCCAAAAAGAGTGTGTGTGCTAAATGATATATTAAAATTGCCTTTTATCAAACATAATAAAATAAAAAGCCATGAAGCAAAATAATCTCTTATCATGATTGTTCAAAGCTTATCAAATGAATTTTTTATAAACATGTGAATATATTTTATGGTAACCAAAGCAACTTATGACCTCATAAACATATTAACCAGCTTAACTAGTTGTTTCATGACAGAGAGGTTATATACTTAAATGAATATCATCATACTGAATAGTTTCAAAAACTTTTAAGAAGTAAAATATCAACATCTCATCAACAAACTTACGAATTTAAATGAAATACATTTTATAGATAATCAATTATTCATGAGCCGCAAAAGTTTTTGGAGTCTCTTTAAACACTTATAAATATCTTAATTAAAATTAGGAGTGAAATTCAAACTAAACAAGGACAATTTCATGTTTTCTCTAGACAATTTTGTTTTCTGATCTCCATTAGATCGAAGCCCTTATCAGCTAATAATATAATCATGAATTCAGGATCTTCTTTCATACACTAAATATGCCCATCTGAGTAAAGTTTCAAGAATCATGAAAGAATAGATCTTTCTGTTTTCCATGGGTCAATACCATTTTCCTCTGAATGTTTATATTTTGTATGTATATTGCAAAAATGCTTTGTTACTGATGATTACATAATTTAATCAATGAATTATTTATATTCTTATTGTATATTTGTAGCTCTTTATCAACAATGAATTTGTTGATGCTGCATCTGGCAAAAAGTTTGCCACACGCAATCCAGCAAATGGTGAAGTGATTGTAGAAGTTGCTGAGGCCGATAAAGTAAGTACATCTAATTATAACAATTTTTTATTTATAAAACTAAAATCCATTTATAATTATTTCACCACTGGAACTAGGCTGATGTAGATTTGGCTGTGGCAGCTGCCAAGAAGGCGTTCCATCGTGATTCCGCATGGCGTAAACTGAGTCCATTGCAACGCACTGATCTCATGATCAAGTAAGAAATCAATTGATTCACTTCACATTATCATTATTATTATTATACTGATATTGATTTAAAAAACTTATCATATTTATTTAATTCAGACTTACTGATCTCATGGATCGTGATAAGAATTTCTTGGCCAGTATTGAGACTCAAGACAATGGCAAAACTTTTGCTGCAGCACTTTCCGATGTTGCAGTCGCCATCATGACTCTGCGTTATTATGCCGGTTGGACAGATAAATTTTTTGGTGATACAATACCAGCTGGTCCTTTGAACTCGATAACACGTAAGGAGCCCGTGGGTGTTGTGGGTCAAATTATACCATGGAATTATCCCTTGCTAATGTTGTCATGGAAATGGGGTCCTGCCTTGGCTACCGGCTGTACAATAGTCATGAAACCAGCTGAGCAAACACCACTCACTGCTTTGCATGTGGCTGCTTTGGCTAAGGAAGCTGGCTTCCCGCCAGGCGTCATCAATGTTATCAATGGTTTTGGTCCAACAGCTGGTGCTGCTATATCGTCCCATCCTGATATCCAAAAGGTTGCTTTCACTGGCTCAGTTGAGGTTGGACGTTTGATTATGGAAGCTGCAGCTAAATCAAATCTGAAACGAGTTTCATTGGAATTGGGTGGCAAGAGTCCTATCGTAGTCTTCGAAGATGCTGATAGTAAGTATCTTGGATATAATATCTTATTTTATTTAACCTCTTATTTTTATTTTAGTTGATTATGCTGTTGAAACAGCCCATGAGGCACTCTTCTCGAATCATGGACAAACTTGTTGCGCTGGCAGCAGAACTTATGTGCATGAAAAGATCTATGATCAATTTGTTAAAAAGGCAGTGGAAAAGGCAAAATCACGCAAAGTGGGTAATCCATTTGATGATGTCCAACAAGGTCCACAAATCGATGAGGAAATGATGACCAAAGTTTTGGGATACATTAAGAGTGGCGTTGAAGAGGGCGCCAAATTGGCCACTGGTGGCAAGAAAATTGGCGACAAAGGCTATTTTATTGAGCCAACTGTATTTGTTGATGTCAAGGATAACATGAAAATCGCACAGGAAGAGGTGAGTCAATAAAGCGAGTAATAAATAGACAAAGCGACTTCGAAGCGATTTTTACAATGTTAGTATTATAGCGTTTTCAACGCGACTTATGCGCAACGACTTTCATGTGTTTTTAATAGCGTTTCAAAGTATTTAGAGTTTTTAAAGTATTGTATCTTCAACATTTGATATGTTCATTGAGCATTTTCAAAAAAAAAAAAAAAAACGTTTTTGAAACAATTACAGTTAAGCCTTTTTGATAGCGATTTCTTGAACAGCGACGTCCAAGCGTTTTTAAACGCGTTTATGCGTTTCCCACCTTTTATATAATTTTTAACTTTCATAGATGATTCGTGATTATTTATAATAATAATAAATCTCTTTGCAGATCTTTGGCCCTGTACAAACGATCTTCAAATTCAGCTCCCTGGATGATATCATTGATCGTGCCAATAATGTCGAATATGGTTTGTCTGCCGGTGTTATTACCAATGATATCAATAAAGCCATACATTTTGCCAATAATGTTGATGCGGGTTCAGTTTGGATTAACTGCTATGGTGCTGTTCTACCACAAACCCCATTCGGTGGTTATAAACATTCCGGTATTGGACGTGAATTGGGCAAAGATGGTTTGAATAATTATCTTGAAACAAAAACAATTACAATGAAATTGCTCTAAGTTGCAAATCCTCGTTCTTCGTATTCTACATATTTGGCACAAAAAATTAAATAAATTAATGAAACATTCAAACAACAGGTTTTTTTTTTTACACAAATACATATAAAAAACATTTATGTCTATAAAATTAAATTAATTTTTTTGCACATTTTGGTTTAGTTGGTTAAAAGATTGTTTTTGATTTTTCTTAATGAATTAAAAAATGAGTAAATTAAAAAAAAAATAAATATATTTTAAATTTACTTTTTTTTTTTTAATATCATTAAAATGTTTGTTCGTTTTGTAGTGTGAAAATATCTTTCTCCCATATAAGAAAATGGTTCCTGAGATTTTTATTCGAGCGCTTAACTTTTCTCAAAGAAGAATTTTGCCCACTTAAGACACAATTGGTTCCATTGTCGTCGTTGTCGTAAGTGAAAGCAAAGGTGTCCCAACTTCGCTTAAATGTGATTTTGCACTTTGAAAATCTTCTTCAGACTTTGGGCGATCCTTGTTCGTTCGCTCTTTTTGTTGTTGTTGTTGTTGTTGTAGTTGATGTTTACAACTATAATGTTCATGTTCTGGACTTCCCAGTGGTAATTCACTATAAGGTTGCTTCACAATTTCCCTCTCGAACAACTCATCGACATCTACTAGCTGGAAATCAATGGCAAAAATATAGCGCAAGACCATTAGTACTAGGGCCAAGAACCAAAACACCATGGTGAGTATGTAACAAGTACGAAAGAGTTGCAAGTAACCTTCAAGAGGCATACTATGCTGACGTATCACTGGACGCAACAAAGTCAAGGCCTGACCGCAACTGTAAAGCAAATAAAAAGTTTATTAAGAACTGAATCAATTGACGATTTTAGATATAACTCAAACGAACCGTATGGCTTCTGGTTTTGTTAGATGACTACGTAAATCATCACAGAAACGCTTTAGGTAACTATTTGCCATGATGGTATAGACCACATTACCAAAGAACATGAGTGAGAAAATTGCCATGGAAGGCACAACTATACGCCATGGTTTTGGTAGACCCCTAAAAAAAGTTTACAATTTACAAAATATATTCATTTATATAATTTGTTTATATTTTTCACTTACCAAGTTTTCTTGGTTCCCGTTTGAAAGATGAGACACATTGCTGACCAAATAATCGCTACGATTTCTGATATAAAGGGAAAAGTATAAAAAAACTGTGCCTTGGTTCCAATACTCCAATGTGTCTGATGAACATCAACAGTCACTGTAAATAGGTAAAACATCAAACTTTTTAAACATTCTTTAGTATAATCCAGATAAGACTTACTATTTCCCAAATATTCCCGATCTGCTTTTGGATCAAATATAACTTTGGTCTTCTTTGTCGATGTTTGTAGCTTAGCATATTTATTAGGCAGTGTTGATTGTTCCAAAGTATTTACTTCTTCTGCATCTGAAGAAGTTGATGTTGATGTAAAGTGATCTATCACTCTATCTAAATCAGAATATGAACGTTTCCGGCGTATATGATTATGTTCCTGATCTGTTGTTGTCGTTGTTGTGGTTTCAATAATTGGTGCATCTGGAGGTTTGGTTTCTACTCCAAGTGGAGTGGATTGGTCACTGGAATTCTTTGTGGCATTTATAAGTTTTTGATAAATATGTGGAATTTTATGAATTATTGGTTTTTTAGTTTCTGGAAAGAAATATTGAATATTGATAAATAATGTTATTAATGATTTATTGTAACGATTTATAGTAGCGATATATTGTAGCGAAATTTCAAATTCCATCTTATTTCCTTAAATTTTGTTGTTTAAAGTTTCTCTATTTAATCTCAATAGTCCCTTTTATTCACGATGGAAGATGCATCCTTTCAGAAGAACTATTAGTTCAACTATCGTACTATCTACCAGACTGGTACTCTGTTTTTCGGGCAGAGTTCTATGCAGTCTTGCTTGATAAACACATTGTGGGAGACACCTAGGAACATAAAAATTTATGTTGATAGCCAGGGAATTCTGGTGTTATAGGTAAAGAGATGGCAGATGAGTGTGTTAGAAATGGATTGGCACTATCCGTTTCTCTAAAGATTATTGATATTCGCAGACCTCTACATAAGACTCTTTTAGACCTGGAAATGAAAACATGGGAGCTAGCAGGTTGTACGTCTGGTAATTCTGTCAATCGCAGCGAACCTATGAGCACCTACACTTTAACAATAATAGGATTCGAGTGATGATACGGAAAAGGAGCACTGCGCCCATGGATTAGTGGTTTAAAGAATGCATTAAGACTTCTGTCGCAGCTGTGGAGATGAGGAAGAATCTTAAAGTATTTAACACCTTCTAAGTCTCCGACAATTTAACAAACTTGCCACTGGGAGAATTGACTTTGTTCGTTGATTCTTCAGAGGCAAAGGGTAACATCTGAGGAGAACTTGAGATATCTTACCACCAACTACTACAAATCTGACTTTTCTTTTTCTAAATTCAGACATTACAATGGGCCGTAAGACTTCGGTTTAGCTCGAGTTCTTCCGATGAGTGGCCTTTGAAACCTAACCTAGTCCCTCTTAATATCACCAAACTCGTAGTGCATTATGCATATCCCTTTGATCAAAATCTATAAATTGACTTTAACCCTTTTGAAATTGATATTTTTACTAAATGGAAGTTGTTTACATTCATAAAGTCATCTGTTAGTTCAAGATCTGATGAGTACAGTGAGCAATATAGAGGTCTTCAAACTGTTGTGGGTTCACCGCGGTAAATCATGGTCGAGTGATGTCAATATAAAGAATCGTAATACAAGTAGTTCGAATGACCAATTTTGGATGTTTAACTATAACTTTTTAGGGTTTCGGACCCAAAAGGTACCTATTCCACAAACTTTGTTGTCCGTCGGTCCTCCGGTCATATCTCGTGGACCGTAAGAGCTAAAGAGTTGAAATTTTCACAGAATATGCAGTTCTATCCGAAACAACAAATACTAAAACTAAAATATTTTTGAAAACTTTAAGGGGTCCTCATAAAAGAAACATTTTGGTTTGTATGGCAGCTATACGATCTAGTAATCCCACGATCTTAAAATTTAGTTGATTGGTGGCTATACATCAGAAACTTATTTTGTCAAAATTTCAGTTTGATCGGATCACTAGGTAGGGTACCTCCCATACAAACCTACCACTAAATTCATGTTCTTATTACAAAAACTTTTTTGTTTTTTCTACTATCGAACTAAAATTTAGACACTAAAAGTTTTTGATAAAGGCGCTAAATATCTGTTAGAATCAGCGAAATCAGCTAACTGGGAGAGGTACCTCCCATACAAACCCACCATTAAAACTCAGGTTCTTATTCGAAAAACTTTTATGTTTTTTGGACTATTGAACTGAAATTTAGACACTATAAATTTCTGATATAGGCGTACTTACGATTTGTCATTACAGTTGTTACTTCTGTTTCCTTTAATAATAATTGCTCATCATCAGCATAAACATCATTAATGATCTGTTGCAAATCATTATAGAATATTTCCTTAGTTCTATTATTTTCAAATTCACGTCTTCGAAATGCTAATTTGGCACTGATTATTGAATTGGAAAAATCACCAGAAATTATCAATAATGATATTGTCCAGATTATAGAACATATGGCAATTAAGATCATCAAACATAGTACAGTATCTGCAAAAATAGAAAATATTAAATGAATGAAATTATTCCATACATTCGTTTTCTATAAATACAATAGTAAAGAGAAGATAAAAGAAAAGAAAAACTAAATACAAATGGACAAGTTCCAGAACTGCATATTTATTTATTATACAGAAAATATTACAAAAATTTTATGCATCTCATAATTGCGCATGATTTAATCCAAACCAAAAATGATTTAAATTGGAACCGAAGAGAAACGACTCAACGATATTATGAATTTGTGTGTTTACGCAAAACAATTCAACCAACAACAAACAATAAATAACAAGAAATTTTTATTAAGATGGGTGGTGGTCATTCACCACTCACAGATACACAAGACATACACTAACATACTCGTAAATATTGTACGAGTATATAGACTTATTGGCGTCTACAATGGTAAACACTTTAAGATGTCTTCGATTAACTAGGAAACCTGTAAGTTTTATATCGACAAACATCGACAAAAAGTACTTAAATTAATTATATACACATGTAGATACAATTTCCAGATAAATTGTATGATGATGTAGAATATATCACTCATTGTATACTCACTAGATACAATAGAAGGCAGGCAATGATATCATAGAATTTAATGGCATGACTGATGAACAAATGAATTAATATTTGGTGCCCGCAAAAATTTATTGATGTGTCTATGATCTGTTTGTGTTCTTTGTTTGTTTTGTTTTTATTTTATATTCTTTTCTTTTTCTTTTTTCTTGTTTTTTCAGATTTACTTTATAAAGAAAAACATTAATTTTTTTTTTTTTTATAATCTTTTGTAATTTGTTTCTTAATGAAAATATTGGGAAAAATACCAAACGCAGTTGATTAAATTTTCATTTATTCTTTTCATCATTTATTTATTATTTTTAGAGACTTTTTTTTTATATCTAGAAAATTTATGTGAGAAAAATATATAAATAAACAAATTTTGTTTTTATTGTTTATTTATATAAATGGGAATTGTCTAACTGGGAACTAAAATCTATTATGCACCATAGTTTTAGTATTGGAAATTCTATTTTATTTGCAGTTTAAGAAATAATCAGTCCATGTTATAATTGGAAAATTTAATAGGAGATTCAAAGTTCTTCAGAATATAAAAATTTATATAATTTGAATTGCAAATTTTGGAAATATCTTAGAAGAAGAAATATGAAACATACTTCCATTGATTAAATCAATTTTCTTTTAATTCAACTAGAAGTGAAGTTTGGACTATTTTCCAGCCTTAAATTGAGGATGAAAATATTATATATAAGGCCCTACGACACATAACTGGTGCATTTTGATTTGTTAGGAACACCATAATATACAGAGATCTTATGATATCAAAGATGAGCGAAGAAATTAATTCTTTAGCTGCTGATACAAGCAATGACTGCTGAAGTACACAAATCCCCTGGCAAAGTCTCTTACTAACAATGCAACTTCATCGGTTGAAAAGACTTGTCTTGTCATTGGGACAAAGATTGGGATTTATTTTATGTGTTACGCTGTACCATAATCTCTGTCTCCTTGCTGATATATTGGGCGTACAAATAGAAAACCGCCGTTTTCCCATAGATGGCGCCAGCGCCGCTAATCGGTCGATAAGTACGATCAGAAACATTACATAGCCAGCTGAGGTATCGGTCAACAACTCTAAATAATCTCGCTTATGTATTTTGACTATGCTTTGTCCTGTTCGTTAGCGAAAATGGCAAAATTCGAGCCTACAAAGGGCCATTTGCGGGAAGTATTGCTTTTTGCATATCATTCGAAAAAAAATGCTACTCAGGCGCATCGAATGATTGTAGAAACTTATGGTGAAAGCTATATTAGTGAAAGAACGTGTCGGGAATGGTTTCAAAAGTTTAAAAATGGCGTATATGGCGTGGAAGACAAGGAACGTCCCGGTCCGGAAATTATTTTGGAGATTGAGTATGTAACGAGTTTTTTATAATAAAGCCTCAAATTATGAAAAAAAAAACGGCGATTTTCTATTTGTACACCCAATACAAGTGATCAAGATAATAATTCTTAATGCAGGAAGATTTCGGGAAAGAAACGCTATCATTTGTTGGCGAATCTTTTTCAATCTTTGTCTTTCAGCTATCAGAATTCTTATGATACTTCCAAGACCCCAATTTTGTTACAAAATTCTGTACCTTACACATTATTTTATAGAAAATTCATTACATGAAAGGCACCTTAATTTGCATTTTAGTATATTATTTTACTTTATTCTTCAATTCACAAACTATTTCTCAGCTCATTTAAGCTCTTTTCAGATGAGATTAAAAGATTGTTTAATAAGATAATCTTATGGAATATCAAGGAAAGTTTAATATTTATTGCTTAATGTGGAATATAGTGCATAGTGTGTAGACAAAACTCTGGAATATATCTTCACTTGTAATTCAGACAGAAAACAGAAAATGCTTGACATTCCTCAATATTTCTATTAAATCTATCTGCACCTTAGTCTATTCACAAAGGTGATTAATCTTGTAAATACACGAATCGATGAGTTTTCAGACGCAATGGAAGATTAAACCAGAGCGTCCTAGTTCGGTGGCAGGGTTGCTGCCTTGTACCGAAGGTAAGGGGGCCTCCGAACTTGCCAGCTTTGCTAAGTGTACCGTAATATTTCCTCTACAGTACTGCTAAAGGGGAACAGATATACCGCTAAACACTCGGTCGCATTGCCTCTTTTGAGAAAAATGCGGGACACCACGAGAAGGTTGAGGTTATAAGAGACACATCATACACCATGACCACCAAGTAAACATTGCCAATAATAAAATTTGGAGTCTGTGGATGATGGCTATTTTGAGGAGTTCGCAAATTCTCAAATATACACAGTGAATTGCTATTATTGAAAATCGCTAGAAACATCGATTATTAAGCTAAAAGAAGATTATTTAGAGAGGTTTTCCATGTTAGGTCGGTTACTTCTGGGACAACCCTCGTATTAAGTATGTGTATAAGAACAGCTAAAGACAAAAAAAACTTTTATTTCATAATTTCAAGTCCTCTTTAATTAAATTGTTTCTAGACTAAAATCTTTTCAAAGAAATATTGTACTAATCTTAAAACTTAAATCTTTGGAATCACGTTTTTTCAATTAAAAAATGATTAAAAAATCTAAACAATTAAGGAACTTGAATGAATAAATTAATATTCATATTTTACAATTTCATGATTTTTTTATTTTCTTATAAATAATTTCAGATCAAATAAATTTATATGCAAATTGAATAAAATCTATAAAATTGATGCATTTACGTTCATATATTTTTTTGTGAATAAAAGTATTGTACAGTTTCTAATTTATATTTTCATATTAAAACAAATTTATAAAGATTTTTATAATTTTTTGTAATATTTTTGGAGCGCGCAATTAAAACCGGCATCAAATCAACATAAATATTTTTGTCTCAAACGTGCCACTTCCAAAAATAGAAATATAGAAATCAGAAAATCAGCATCAGAAGCAGAAGCAGAAACGGCATCAGCAAGAGCGAAAACTGTGAGAAACTGCGAGCAACTTTATATTAAACATCAAATATGAATTCTAGATTTTATATTTTTTTCATTTTTTTTTTTCTTATGCTTTTTATTTATTTCCATTGTAAAGTGAATTAATGAATTTGAAGTGGCATAAATGACATCATTCGTGACGGTGGCGTTTTTATATGGGTGACTGTGTATCGTGTATTTCTATATTACGAGTTTCAGAACTGTGCCGCATTCATACAGATAAACATACTTATGTACGCACGTACGTACATACGTGTATATAAAATAATATCATGGATTTTATTTTATTTGAAACTACATTTGTAAGACTTAAGGAACATCAAGAGAAGAAGATGCTTTGGAAGAAGCACGTTTTCTATTTTTATGTTCACAATTACAATATTAAGATGCTTGTAATATAGTGAAATAGACGTCAAAGTCCTCATAAATTTTATTTAAATATAATCAGGGTGATGAGAAGAATTGTTTTTGGGCCAATACTATCTTTCCACTCGTTTGTATCTAAATAAAATATTGTCCTATAAAAACCCAAACAATCATTGGCTTTTAAACTGTAGTCTTGCCATTTAATTTCTCTATAACTTCCAACTTGAGTATTATTAAGAAATTCAAGCAAAAAATCCCAGTTGGGATCGTTTCAATAAGTAATAGTTAGTACAGCAGCCATATATTTCTTTCAGTTTTGGAAAATCTTCATATTACTTCAAATATTGAAACATGATTTTATTATTTTTAAGTTTACATAGTAGCTAGTAGCAACTAGATATTATACAATAAAAGAGTATTACAACCATCAAGCAATTTGTATTGGAGTCTTTGTGGTGTCAGCGACCAAATTGTTAAAGAGATCACGTTAGAGAATGAAACTACTATACATGGATCAACGGCACATTTTAGCAATTTGTTCTGGAGCTTTTGCATATGCTAGATATTTCTTAATCTAGAACGAACCCATATCTGAGCGTCGTAAGTCCATACAGGTTTGTTTATTTGCTTGAAGTACATAAATATCTTATTTTGACTGGTTAACGATGACTTCTTATGTATACAATACCCCAACACATATTTCTTTATTTGAATCTTTCTTTCATTTAAACATAACTTCATTACATGATTTAATTTTCTATGAACACAACATATCCAAACATTAGATCGATTAGAAAATCAATTGAAACACCTTCCTTAAAATTGTCATCATGTGGAGTGCAAAGTGAATGCCAAGTTAACAAAACTATATTAACACAGCGATATCAGCTTTCTATTTTTTAATGACTTCATCTTCAAAGTAACAGAAATGCCCTTTTTAGGTTTCCGTACCCAAAGGGTACCAAAGGAAACCCTATTGCAGAGATTTCGTTGTCCGTCTTTCCGTCCTCGGGTCATATCTCATAAACCGCAATAGCTAGAGAGTTGAAATTTTCACAGAATATGTAGTTCTATCCGGACATCAGCAACATATACTAAAAATAAAATATCTTCAAAAACTTAAAGGGCCCCCATACAAGAAACATTTTGGTTTGTATGACAGCTATACGATCCAGTAATTCTACGTTCTTGAAATTTAGATGGTTGGTGGCTGTACACCAGAAACTTATATTGTCAAAACTTCAGTTCGATCGGACGACTAGGGAGGGTACCTCCCATACAAACCCTCATTAAAATTCAGGTTCTTATTCGAAAAACTTTTTTGTTTTTTGGACTATCAAACTGAAATTTCGACACTATTAGTTTTTCATATAGACACGGGACATTTGTTGGAATCAGTCGAATTGGACCACTAGGGGGAGTACCTCCCATACAAACCCCAATCTGATACGGAACCCTCCGTGTACGAGTCTGACTCGAACTTGGCCCATTTTTTTCTTAACTCCAAAGCCTCATCATCTCTTATTACTGTTTTCTGTTTACTGTTCTTCCTAAAAACTTGTAATCTTATAAATTTAATATAACATTATAATGGTTTCTTAGAGGCGAAGGAGGATTTAGAATCCAATTTATTGATATATAAAAGTTGTATATTTTGGTCTCATTGATGAACAATTTCTATATAAAATTAGTTGTTGTATGATTTATATTCAATTTAAAACAAAAAGATCCAAATGAAATCGTTGTTTTACAAACCCACAGATGACGTATACTTAATATTTTGTTTCGTTAACATAAAGTATACGCAAAGGAAGTCAGTCCAGTTTATATTCTAAACAAAAATCTTTTGCATATCAACCCAATATAAAACAATTTTATAATTTAAAAATTTAAATTTAATAAGAAGAAACAAGCAAAGAAATTTTAATAAGAATAATTTCAATTAGCACCAATTTCAATTGGCAACTAAAAGGTAAATACAACGAAAAGAAAACAAATTGAAATGAAATACATAAAAACGAAACAAGTTAAAAGCAAAAATAGCACTTTACTTGCGTAAAACGAGAAATGTTTACTGAATATAAAAAAAAAAAAACAAAGAAAAAAAAACAAATAATAAATTAGAAAAAAGGAAGAGCAAACAACAATTTCCTTAAGTAACAATAAACATTTGATTTGCAAAGTGCCATTTATTCATTATCACCTCACATTATCACACCTCCCTCTTCCACTTTCTATCCATTTCAATCTCCCTCTCTTTCTTTCCTTCTCCTTTTATATATATTTATTGTTTCTCCATTTACTCCTCACTTTAACCCATTTGTGTGTGTTTTTTTCTTTGACTTAGTTTAATTTTAATTAACATTTGCATGCAATGAAGTAAAAGATATTTTTAAAACAAAAAATAAACAAAATAATTTATTTATAAAGAAACAATAAAACAAAATAAATTACATGTTTTCCTTTTTCATATTTTTCATATTAGAAATTAATGTGTTGATTTGATTTGTGTTCCACATAAACAAAAAAAAAATGTCAAACCTCCTCAACAATCAATTAATTATTTAGTTGTTGATTGATTTTTATTTTTTTATTATTATATTTTACACATTTCACACTTAGTTAGTGAATGAGTAAGGTGTTATCACTTTCTCATAATGTTTGTAACACATTGAAGGAGATTTGGAAGAAATCATAATAAAGTACATACAATATCATGTATGAAATTACAGAATCCATTTGTTTCCTTATATTGTTTTGCTGGATAACAAGTAACTCAGTTGTTTATATTGTGAAGTAAAATTGTATATTTAGCCTTATTTTATATACATGTTTCATTAACATTATGAGACCACAGAATGAAAAAGTATTCAATACTAAGTATGAGAGGAATCTATCTGTCTACCAATCTGCATGTGCTTCTAGGAAACAAATCACTTGGTGTGTAGATTAAATATTATTATTGGGAGCACAAATTAATTCGGTCCATTTTTTGTGTTCAAAAAAGTTTTTTTTTTTATTGGAAAAAGTAAAAAATACTTCATTCAAAGTATTGTCCACCGGAAGCGACTACTTTTTCCCATCTCTCTGGTAATTTTCTAATACCTTCTCTAAAAAATGAGTCCTCTCTGGCCTCGATCCAATCATTGAGCCATTTTTCGATTTCTTCAAAAGACCCGACCGACCGGTGACCCACCAATTCGTTTTGCATCCGTCGAAAAAGCCAGTAGTCGGAAGGAGCAAGGTCTGGAGAATACGGCGGGTGGGGTATGACCTCCCATTTCAGCGTTTCTAGGTAATTTTTGACCGTTACAGCCATGCCTTTCGGCCGTTTCTGGCCGTTTTTCACGCAATGCACGGCTCAAACGCATTAATTGTAGTCGATAACGTTCCGCATTAATGGTTTCGTTTGGTTTTAGTAGTTCATAATATACAATACCACACCCGTCTGGTCCCACCATATGCAGAACATGACCGCAACTTGCAGGTGGAGCAATTTTTTGAAAACGGACTAAACTAATTTGTACTCCCAATACATATATTTCTATAGAAAATTTATACTTTTGGCCTAAAGATTCATTCCATCAAATTCATTTCAATGAATCTTGGGGCATGAAGTAAATAATTATGAAATATTGTAGATATTTCAATCATTCAGTCCTTGTACATTCATTGAACTGTTTTGTCAATTCCATTATGTTATATTTCTTTTAAAAATATTTATATCAAATTTGTCAAAAAATTAAACAATAGCAAAATTTTCTTAGTCGGAATCGATTTGAAATATATGTCATTCAATATTCAGACACATTGTACAAAATTATAAGTGAAAACAACTAAATTTTAGAGCGGAGAAAAATATTTTTTGTTATATTTTCGGTTTTTATATATATATTTTTTTTGTGTTGAAAATTAAAAGTATTAAAGATGGGACGCGTTAAGGCTTGCAAAAAGAAGTCTAAGCACTGCATGCGCCAGGGGCCGGTTACCCGAAACGGATTTTTAAACTTTATGCGTGATTTTCGAAAGTTTAATTGCGGACTAAGCATGATTCAGGCTATAAAAAAAGGAGCCAAGTGTTGGAGTAGACTTGATCGTAAAACGAAAGAAAAATACAGGAAGATGGTAAGCTTTATAAAATTGTACCATGGCAATACAAAATGTTTTCTTTAAACAATGTTTTTTTTTTTTTATTGTAATACAATAGGGGAATAAACGTAGGGCATGTATGAAAATGAAGAAGAGACCAGCTTGCAAACCCAAACCTAAGAAGAAACGATGTTAGTGTCACTCCCAATCCAAACATCCCCTTTTTCCCGGATTAAACTAAATTTTCATGCACAGCATTTTGTTGTAGTATTGATGGTTCCTTGATCACAAAAACTCGAACGTGGACTGCTTGAATTCAATATAGATCGATCAATATTGAGTATCTGTGACCAGGCGCATCATTTCGAACAGCTGGCAGGCTTCTCAGTGCCGAGTGCTATTAGGAAATATATGAAAAATATGCTACTCTTAAATTTGTGTACAATAGTGTGGTTCAGGTTTGCTTAGACTATAATCGTGTACTTGCCGCATTGACAGAGGAAGAACGTTTACTATTTCATGGTTTAATTAGCGCTTGCGATCGGAAAATTGCACACGGTGTCTTTAAGTTGACCTATGGTTGCAAGATACTATGGACGTTTACAAACGTGCAAATCGTAGTATTGCGCGAACTTGTGAGACTATATGCGATACACAAATGTTGAAGTTCACATTTTCGGGGGCTGTTACTATATCGGTATTTGAGCATCATCTTACAAATTATATACGAAAGACAACAAACAAATTGAAGAATTTATATAATGTAATAATTGAATTACTTATGGCAGTTTTAAGAGAATTTCAATCTGTCATTGAAGATGTAAGTACTACACAAGTTTTATGTGAAAATGAACTGTTTCATAATTAATTATACCTACATATATGCATATCATTACTTAGATGGCCTTGGAATGGTACAAATATGTGAATATATTCGATGAGATGTTGTCTAGTTCATTTTTGACCAGTGCCCGTAACTCGCTTAGCTATATTTTTCATACATTATACAAGGATACCGGTATGGCTGCTTCACCAGTCTTAGTTATGGAATCAGATATCATGGAACGTGATATTGTTTTAACACCCAATATGGATACTGTTGCTGATCTACTCGAGGGCCTTGTCGATCGTAATTGTCATGATACTTGGTCAAATTCCAAGAATTGGCAATAAAATGAATAGTCCGAAATCATATCAACATGAATCTTTTCCAAAGGTCTTTCGCAATGATCCCGAGTGTCTTGAATTAATAGCGAAAATAAATGGAAATTGAGCAATACATATCTTATTGGAATGGTTATAATAGCATATGGAAGACAATTGAAGAAGAATATGTAGAAAAAATAACAAACACAGAAAAAATACCCATTTGGCAGATGAAATATCATTTGTTGATTCGCTGACATATGTTTATTTCATTTTAATGAATCAGAATTATATTAGAAACTCTATAATGGATTGGATTGAAAAATGGCAAACGTTAAATGTTAAGTTACTTGGTGAGCATTCAACAGAATTAATTAAAAGTATAAAGGCTTGCCAATTTGCTATAAAACAAAGCGGGAAATTCGCTATATGCTCAGACAGCCTATCCTCGATATTAGCCATACAAAATCGAGAGCATAACGATCACACAATTCGGGAAATCCAGAAAAATTTGCACCATACACCACCAAAAAATCACCATTCTTTGGGTTCCCAGCCACCAAGGTATTTGGGGAAATGAATGCGCTGATGAGGCAGCCCGGCACATCAGCTCTGCCCCAACATACGTCTTCACACCAACCAGCTCCAGAGATTTAAAAAACCTGGTTACTCGTCATCTGCATATGAAGAAGTTGACAGGATGGGGACAGTTCCTCCACGGGTACTCTTCCATCAACCCAAATTGCGACAAAATCGATCTTCCTACAAACTCATCCAGACGGGCATGCACAGTTTTCATTCGTCTGCGTATTGGACACACTCAAATCACGCACCAACATCTCCTCAAAGCTTCAGATCGTCCACCATGCCCGTTTTGCGGAACTGATCTCACCGCAAAACATCTACTTGACTCCTGCCAACATTTGGAGAGCCTAAGGGTCTCCCTTTTTGGTTCCATATCCCCATCCCAACTTTTAAATACTCCTTCACCATTAAATATCTCCAACATACATAATTTCTGTAAAAAATCCAACCTTACAATTTAATCATTACATTATTACATTATTATTTTACATTAAATCCCTTACAAACTATTATGAAATCGCGAGTCGTAGGCCCAAGCAGCTAGTTACTCGTTAAAATTAGTATTAAGTTTAGTATTATATATTAGATTTAATTATGATAAATAAATAAATAAATAATAATTAAAAGTAAGTTAAATTTTGTATTATCATTTTGGATAATTCGATAATTCAATTCTTAATTTTGTAGGTGTTTATCATTATGTAGCAAAAAATGAGAAACGCTTATTGTTAGTACCGAGAACATTGCGTGAGTCTCAGAAGGACAAAAAATTTTTTGAGCGTTTAGCACAGCAATCATACAATTCAATCACTCAAGAACCTTGTAAATAAAATATTATGTAAACTGATCTGATATATTTTAGACTTATTTCCTAAAGCTGAAGCTCACAAAGATATAATCTATTTGTAACTAAAAACAAAAAATGTGTCTTAATTCTTCGAATTCTTTTTTGAAATTGGCAATACAATACTTGAAAATACATAAGATCTTATAATACTTATGTTCCTACTTTGGAAATACTGATCTAATACATATGTACAATAGAATATATTCGTTAAAGCATTTGTAAGCAGTTTTTAGGCCAACACAATGTAATCATTTTGAAGTTATAATACTCGTACAATATTATTTAGATAAAGTTGAGAGCCAATAATTCTTTCAAGGGATAGGACAAACACCACAATTGATATAATGCAAATCTCAGCATTCCTTCTATTGTAACCAATAGACAACATTGTGGAATGTGTTTATTTTAGATGAAAATCTTTAGTAAAGCGTCAGCATTTTGTGTCTTTAAGTTAAAATTAATTTGATCGCACATTGTCTATATTTCTTCATAACTTTATGTCTCCTTTAAAACTGAATTTCATCCAAACCAATCAAATTCTAACTCAACAAATCACAATAGAACTTGAAATTACGTGAATTGTATTAGACTAAAGTAAAACTATAATATTTTGGATTTTCCTATTTTATTAGAATTTTTCATCTTTCTCGTTAGATTTTTTTCCCCCCTTTTTCCAATTTAATTAACAATGGAAATTGAGCAATGAAATATTTATATTGTATTTTGTTTTTGTTATTCTTTCATTTCATTCAAAAGACCATTTCAAGTTCAAATTTTGTTCATTGTCACTGTGGTTCTGTAGTAATATTGTACTATAAATGACTTGTTGTTGTTGTTGTTTATAGTGATGTTAATGTTATATGTACAATACATACATAGAACAGTTGTTTTGGATCCCTCATATTTATTGTATTTAAGTTCATGTGCCCTTTGATGTATTTCGACATAAATAATTTTCTCGCATGATTTATTTTATTATGTCTATTTTTTAGTGCTTTGGTTTTTTGCTGTTGTTGTTTTTTGTTATTGTTTTTTTATGTTTTGATGAGATTAAGTTTTCTTTGCATGTTTTTTTAGGGTTCCGTACCAAAAGGGTATCAAATTATTAAGAATAAGCTATCCATCCTCGGACTCTATCTCATGAACCGTCATAAAAATAAGCTGTCCATCCTCGGACTCTAACTCATGAACCGTAATAGGTAGAAAATTGAAAGTTGATATGGGGGCTGCAGCATCAAATATTATACTAAAACTAAAAGAAAATTAAAAATTAAAACGGGTCTCCCCATACAAGAAACGTATGGGTTTGTATGGAAGCAATAAGATCCAATAATCCTATGATCTTAAAATTTACACACGTAAATGATGAAAAAGTCTCCCCCTCACTTATTGAATGACCCTCGTACTAATAAATCTTAAAAAATTATTATTTCTAAGTTTCTTATAAAGATATTTCTTAAACTATTTTTTACATACAATTTAATTTTCTCACATCGCCTTGTGTTAATTTCCCTTCTTTGTATTTCTTTATCAGCTCCATGTTGCATAATTTTTTGTTCCGTGCGGTTTGTTGTTTTGTTTTTTAGGGTTTTTGTTTTTCAGTTTTTATACTTTTTGTGTTGTTTGTTTTTGTTTTTGTAATTATCAATTATTCTAAGAACTGAAACAAATGAAAAGTGGTTTCAAGTTTGTAACATTATTTGTACAAAAATTTACATATCACACAATCACAAACTTTATGTTTCACTTCACAACACTCTGTGGTGTATTAAAAATTCTAGGTCAAGGGTCTAGTTACTTTTTCGTAGCAGCCAGAAAAGTCTTGATTCCTTTGGAAGAAACGACAAATCCCAAAACCCTCATATTGCTAGCGAGCAGCAGACTGCTAAGATAACTTCTACATGCTTTAAGTGCTGGTCCTTATTCCCGGAAAAGATTACTACATCATCAATATATAAAAAGCAATATTTAACGATGTGTTCTCTAGGAACGTCACTGATGGCCCTTTGAAAAATACTCGGAGCATTCTTAAGCTCGAAGAATAGGCGACATAAAGTTACACATCTCACAAAAGGCCCGAAGCTGAGAAATAAATCAATTGTTCAATATAAACAGCAAGGAAATATAACAAAAATATATTGTAAGTCCCATGAATGAATTAAATTTGTTGTACAAAAAAATAAAAATAAAAATAAAAAAAAAAAAAATTAAATTAAAAAAAAAAATAAAAATAAAAAATAAAAAAAGTTTAAATAAAAAGAAAAAAAAATTTGTTGTAGCCTTGTTAGTCTTGAGCAATTTGTAATATTGTATATTCATATAAACAGCTGTGCCTGGAAATTTAATGGGCCTAGCTAGTTCGCATCTCTGTGACACACACATATTTTTAGCCCTACAATTTTTAAGGAAATATTATATTTTTTCCTTGTTATGTGATTTATTATTTTTACAATTTGGTAAATTTATTTTCCAATTATTTATTAATCTATTTTTTCATTCTTCCTATTTTTTACATCACATCACAAACATGGAAAACTATTCTGATCTTTTCATTAATCTTAACTGAGCCTAAAAAATTATAAATAAAATGATGGAACTTAAATTTTTGACATTTTTATTAGTTTTATTGTGTCGTTTGTAAAAATGAAAAATGTGTTTATTTATAATTTTGTTTATTTTTTTTTTTTTTTTTTATATTGTAAACAATAATTTACTGTATTTTTCAAATTTATGAACATTTGAAATTTGAATAAACAAAGACATAATAAGACTACAAAATATTATGGTCACTCACGACTCTCACGATTTTTTCACGGAAATTTTAAACAAATTTTCATTGTCATTAAAATTTTTATTAAAATTTTTTTATGTTCATGGTAAAAATACCGAAAAATTATTTAAACTCTTATTTTGTTTATGCAAATTTTTAAATTTTATTATTTTAAAATATTTTTCATTAATTTTCTTTTTTTAATTTTAATTCATTTTTATATAAAAATAATTTTAATTTAATAATTTTATTTAGAATTAATTGTGAATCTACATTGTGGATATAAGTATTTTGTAAGTTTTTTTTTAATGGTTTATGAAAGTTTTCTTAAAATTTATTTTTATTGAAAATTTTCTATTTAAATTAACACTTTTATTTAGTTCGACTTGAATTTTTTTTTTTTTTTAATGTAATATAAATTTTTAAAACTTCTTTCCTTTAAAAATATTGAAACAAAGATTTTCTTATGAATTTTACAATAAAAATTTCTTCATAAATTTTAATATTTATTTTTATTTTATATAATAAAAAAAGTTATTTAATAACTGATTTATATTAAGAATTTCTTTTTATTTTTTATTTTTTTTTTTTTATTTTTATTAATGATTGTCTTTTTATTATATTAAAATATTTACATTAAATATTTAATCATTTTATTTATTTATTTTTTCATATGAGAAGGTGAAGGTGAATAATGATGGCATCGGTTTAGATGATTTTGGTTTTTGGTTTTGGGGTCTTACTTAAACATGAAAATATCGAGAAACAATTACAAAAAGTAAACACATGAATGGTATGAAAATGAATGGAAAATGTTTAGTAACATTATTAAAACGTGTTTTATGGTCTCCTGTAATGTATGTGATATGTGTTCCATTTCCATATTTCTTAATTTTAATAACAGACGTACATGTATTATTTGGTATTACAGTAATTAAAGGATGAGAAATTGAATGAAGTGAAACTGTTCGAAGTAAATATTGGTGAATAGCTGATCTCCCCAGCAATCCTTTTTGATGCACAATTCTTTTCTTCAACTTCAAGAGTCCATTGGGTCCATGCAAGATTTTATTGTTGTCAAGATCTGGCTCCCAATGGGTTTCTTTAATTAATACTTGCCCCACAGTACCAACTACATTTTCCTCTTTATTTAAACTATCTATATTCAAGTTTATGTAACTGCCCTGAGTTTGATATAGATTACGATTCTTTAGCATAAATACTGGACCTGGTCCAGGGTATGTTTGTCCTAAGAATGAAATGTCATATGGAGAAATCGGATGATTATTTATTAATTTAGAAACCCACTCTTGACATTTTAAGCGAAACATAATTTCTAATGTTATATCAGTGGATAACTCCTGATCATCCAAGGGAGCTCTTAAATGAATGGATATATGTGGAACGCAGATTCTTACATCATAAATGAACCAAGGCTGAACATTTTCAATTTCATGGTTCAATTCCAAGCTCAACCATTCTCTAACAGAGAATCGTATTCCCTTTCTCTTACAATAAGTAATAAGACAGGAATTAGCCAGTGGTTTATCTTTGAAACCAGGTACATGTAGATAACCAATTTCGGACAACTACTCTCTATTACTATATTTGTTATTTGTGTAGAGGATTCCATTGTAGAATGAGTGATTTTGACAATATTGATATTCCGAATTGTTTAGGGTTAATCAAAATGTGTTATAATGTATAGTTTTTCCATTAGACGGATGTGTTATCCCTCCTGGGAATAAAGGATCCACAAAATATTCTGTATAAGGATCATAAACGACATCATAAGGTGTCACATGAATTTCTATGCTAATCTTGCTATTGGTATTTGCCCACAGACACTCTTCTGGAGGAGATCGCAGTAAGGTTTCACCTTCCTTTTTATATTTTTTTTGCTGCATCTTGGCATTCTCTGACAGACACTTCACTTCCAGGCACAGTTCTTTCAATATCTGTTTCAAAATACCAAGATTTAATACAAGTCGTAATGAGTACAACTTTTTTATACAAAAAGCCTCTAACTTTAATATTCTCTTTATAAGTGGGTCGTTCAATGATTACATGATTGATGATTTGATGTTTTTCGGGATCAAATCCGGCTTCATCAAACTAATAATTGGGGATTTACAGGAGTCCAATGTTCATTTATGTTAATTGGATACGCCACTTCTTTACAACTGTTCCTTAATTGTGTTAATATGTAAATATGAATGAGCTCTTTAATCAGAATCTTTATGATAATTTTTCTGTTTAATTACATTACTTTTTTTTTTTTTTTTGTTCTATTTAAATTTATTTATTTCAGTTATTTTTGTTATGAAATATCATTCTAATTCTTTATTTTTTTTTTTTTTTTATTTAAATTCAATTAACCGTAATAAATAATAATAAATGCTGCGCGTCGTGAGTGTAAACGCGTTTTTTATAATCGAAATAAATTTGAAATTGTTTTGCTTTGATTGAAACGTGCGGCGCACACGACCGAAACTTGGCGCCGTTTCTCAAATACTAAAGACTTTTTTTGGGGAGCTGAGAGCCAACCAACTGATGAGTATCAAGCAACTGAGAGCCATTGGAAGCGGCGGCAACAAAATAATAATTTAGAAAAGTTTTGGGCAACAACAAAACCAAACAAAACAAAGTAAATAAATAAACGTAAACAAACAATAGCAAGAACAACAACAACAATAACAGAGAGAAACAATTTGTTATTGTGATGTTCTCACACTCTCACTCTCACAATTTTTGTGTTATTCTGAGTGTTTGTCATGATTTTGGAAGCATGCTAAGCGCTCTCACTCACCTCTTTATTAAGTGAGAATAATTTTTCTTGTTTGCCTGCTTTATTGTAATTTGCAACTACTTGTTGTTGTTGTTGTTGATGATGTTTTCATTTATTTTAATTTAATGTTTGTTTGCTTATTTTTCTTTTTTTTCTTTTGAGGTCTTTTGTTTATTATTTTTCGCATACATTTGACAACTCTATGGCGTCATTTGCTTTGCTTTTCTTTACTTTGTATTTATAAGCATTTTTCTTTTAAGAACCATATGACTTTACTCTTATTGCGTATACGCCATAGACATACTTCCTACTCTTCCGCATTCTAGTACCTTTTCACTCTTCATTTACAATATTTCGACTTTCTCCTCATTCAATTTTATACTACTTACGAATTGATTTACATATTTAACATAGTTGTTATTCTGTGCTGCTTTTCTTTAATATAGAAATTATGAAGTTTAGGGTCGGAAAGAGCGACTTTGGGTTACCCTGAAGCCTCAAAATCATTTCGAAACTTGAATGATGAAAAATGATAAAGCAAAATTAATGCATTTTCTAAAGAGGAAAATATAGATGATAATGTTGTCAGGTGACTTTAGTAAATTCTGGAAATATTCATACTAATATCTCCTAAACTGTGAAAGGTTTAATGGTAGTGAAGCTCTGAGAAAAACTTTCACTTACAACTTATTTGTACAAATCCTTTATTTATACCAATTACAAAGCTTCAAATTGAATTATTCAATACTTTATCAGAGTCAAATTCGTTTCTGCTTCTTTTAGAACTAAAAGTTTCAGAGAAACAGGCTTCTTCATAGACCAACAAAAGTTACAGGGTATCAAAATATCCATTTACCATGGAGTCTAGTAGCCATTTTACAAATTTCTTTTTGCGGTTAGAAAAAAAAACAAAATTCTTCTTTCGTTTGTTCCATGACCTATTAAAGTTATAAAGTCGCTTTCAATGTTTGATTTTTGTGGCTCTTGTTGTTGTTATTACTATTTTTGCTATTGGCGTAGTAATTATCTATGATGACCCTGAAATTGCCATAACATTTTGCTCTTTGCTTTTGACTTTGGACTTTTGTTTCAGTTCAAATTTTCTTCTTGGTTTCTTCGTGGTCATCACCGCAAGGTGCACTTAATTACACACGTGAATAAACGTAAATATTTTCAAGGATAATAGCTGGAAGTACTCCAATAAAAATATTATACATAAATTTGTAATAATGATGGCGTGTTTCGATTTTGCTTATGAGTATAAAATAGCGTTTTAATGGCTGTAATAATGGAGGAAAAACAGAATGTTTTCTTCATACAATTAGGTTTCATTGAAAGACTATTTATGAAGAATTTTTGATGTGAGATAAATTTTCATATCTTCACTTATAATTTTCCAAGTAATCAAATACCAACAAATTGATGGAATTATGTACATGTTTTAATGTGAAAATGTTTTTAAAACGGTTTCCTTAGTCATGTCAAAATCTAACGTTGCGTTACACCCAAACGCTTTTAGTGTCATCAAAATTTTTTATATATTTCGTGATTCAAAAGTCGTAGTGCCAAGTAATTTATTTATTCTGAAAAAAGAGGAGTTCACGTTGCCTGTAAGAATATTTTTTGCTATTGCGTTCTTATGTCATCAAGGGGGAGAGGTGTTGAACATGATGGAAATATTATGAAAATGATATTATTTCCAAGCGTATCTCTTGAGAATGGCTTGACCGATTTTGTTGTGTTCTTTAGATGTCAAATTAGAAGAATATGAAAGTTTTGGAAAACACTTTGTGTGAATGACACCACAAATGACTAAATCTTCCCGATCAGGATTGTTATGAGCTATGAAACATGACCTAAATGAGGAGTGGAATCTGAATCAATATTGACTCAATGTAACAATTGTATTCAAATAATAAATGTATAAAATTACAAAAACAAAATCATGTTTTTCGGATCAGTACAGAGACAAAATAATTTTTAAACATAAGAAAAAGACATCTAAAATGAAGAAAGTATCTAATAGTTTCGCTCTAAGAATATTGAATTATATAAATTATGAAATACAATAACAATGATATAAGGAATGATTTCTTTGAAATACACGTAATAAAGTTTTAAATCTAAAATTATTTTACTTTATTTGCGCCTAATTCCGAACACGAAAAAGGCCATAGACCTGCAAAGAACTAAACTGAAGTTAGGTCAGTATCTAAATATAAAAATGTAAATTTCTATCCATTAGCATTTTAAAATATGCAAACATTTCGTCTCTTTTTAGTTCAGGTTATTTTTGATTTTTCCCCCTCTTTTTTTATGGTTTTGTTAAAATTTTTTCGTTTGAGAATCAAAACAAAACTAAGAAAAAAAACAGACATAAACAAATAGTTTCAGTTTCGCCTGACAAATTCCAATTACAAACGCACAAAATCAGTCTTTTTTGTTTTTCCTATTGTTGTTTTTGTTTGAAACTAGTCACTCATAGATACACACAAATACTTACATACAATAGTATCTATGTAAGTATAAGTATAGAAAGAAACCTCATTACAAAAACAAAATATGTATGTATTAGTAAAACAAAAAAAAAGAGACATTTTAACTAAAAAGCAAGACGACGCCATCAGTTGCCATTGCCGAAACCACTGGCGGCGACGACGACGACCCGCTGTCTGATGTCTATTGACAACTCATCGTTGGCCTCATCTTTAATGTTTTCCATATGACCTCCCTCTCTTCCCCTTTGTCCATAACATTTGCCTAACCTTATACATTAATAATTTTGTTTACTATTTGTCATTTTATTGTATCTTGGGATGGATGTCATTTCAATAGATTTTCAATTCAATTCTTATTGTTTTTCTTATGAATGACTACAATATTTTACTGAACTATTTTCAAATTTTCCATTCATAATATTGTAATAACAACAAATACAATTAATTATTTTTCATTTTCTTTTTCTATAATATAATATTTTGACGTCATTGTCTCCCTCCTCAAATGTAAATATTTTTGACTTAAACATTAGTTGAGATCATAAAAAAATGTTATTGAGTTTTCTCTATATATTTTTCATATTTCTATTTTAATTTTTTCATTTACTCGTATTTATTTTTATTGTAGATTTTTGTTTATGAAATATTTTATGTAATACATCGTAAAACGTGTCTAATCTTTTGATCAGCGTTTCGGGTCTTGAAACAATACATTGGGGAACAATATTTGCTTTTAATTTTGTTACAAAGTAAATAATATACTTAATGAATTTGATGAGATCATGCATGTCACACTTGAAAAGAAACCTGTCCAGAGAATAAATAATTTGTTGCTGTAAAGAATTTATTGTATTTGTAGTTACAACTCTGACATATTCATTCATTCATTCATTCTTTTATTGAAGTTTAGTATACAAATAAACAAATGATGGACTCTTCAAAACTTTACTTGGGCAATTACAGTGGAAACTACTTAAGGTGAATAAAATGTATTTATAAAGAAGAAAATAAGACTCTGACAACTTAAACTTAACGCAAGGTTGCATTTATTTCAGTTCAAATTGCCTTTCCCTTTTATCGAAACACTTTATAGAAATTTTTTTTGGAGTAGCTTTCATCTCTTTCAAGACTATAGTTTTTTGGTTCCAATTATTCATTTTAAATTGAAGAAATAAGTTTTTTACACTCTGCCGGAGTAATGGAGTTCCAAGTTTCTTGGATTTTTCCTTTTTGTTCGGAATAGTCTGTGTGTTTTAAGAGTACCTTTATCAGATTCCACAAATCAGACTCGTTAGGATTTATATGTTAGAATTAAATTTGGCTAATGAGTGTTGAAATTACACATTTTATAAGTGATGTCATTAGAGGATACAGTTAAACTTCTAATACATATCAATTTGTCATGTTAGCCCCCTTTTTGCACTCATAATTAATGAACTCAAATCTAGTTCTACAATTATAAGTATTATAAGCAGAGATACGCTCTGCTGGAGATGGTGAGCTTAGAGCATGATACTGGCTGCAAATGTGGTGAACCTTGATGTAGGTGAAATGAAGATTGCAGAATAAAAGCGATGCCTTGGGCGCCTACTCTGAAGTAATACAAAAAGCAGTTCCGGAGTAGGTATAATAATCAGAGAAAAGGATGGGAGGTTTAATGGTTACACCGCACATGTAGCCACGATGCTGTCAAAATCTAACGCTGCGTTACACCCAAACGCTTTTGGTGTCATGAAAAATTTTAATATATGTCATGATTCAAAAGTCGTAGCGCCGAGTAATTTATATATACTGAAAAAAAAGGAGTGCACGTTGCCTGTAAGAGTATTTTTTGCTATTTCACTCTTATGTCATCAAGGGGGAGAGGGGTTGAACATGATAAAAATTTTATGAAAATGATATTATTTCTAAGCGTATCTCTTGAGAATGGCTTGACCGATATTGTTGTGTTCTTTATAGGTCAAATTAGAAGAATATGAAAGAAGAGATTTAGAAAACATTTGTCTGTGGAATTAGAAATCACTTTTTGTGAAACACACCAGAAATGACCAAATCTTCCCGAACATAATTGTTATTGGCTATGAACCAATAACCTTAATTGGCACCTCTTTATCAGAATTTTACATATTATATATAGTAAAGTGTTGTCTAAAGCGATGTTTTACTGTATTATTTGTAAATTGTTCACGACGATGATCTAATATTTAATGATCTCATAAAATCGTTGGACTGGAACATTTATGTTAAACTGATATGCAATAAATTTAAGATTAAATGAACCATAAATTATAATTTAAATAAATTTTAGAAAAAAGATTAGAAAAAATAGTTAAATCGAAAACTTTTTGAAAAACAAAGGAACTAAATCCATAGAAAAATATAATTTGAGTTTAAATTTTTTATATATTTTGTAATAGAAATTTAAGAAATTTTTTCTGATTTTAGTCTTTGAATATTTTTCATTGATTAATAAATCGATTTTTATGGACATTTTTGGTTTAAAAATGTCGTTTACATCATAAGAATTTTCTTTTGATCTTGAAAAGATATTGAAATATGAAAGGAAATTTACTAAATGCAACTTTGTAGTACACAATATTTTATAGATTCAAAATCTTAGATCTCTGGGCTGTCCAACATTTTCAGTCCACTAAGCTACATTGGAAAAGAAGTCATGGTGATCTAGGCTGCAAGTAGCTGGAAAGCCAAAGAAAAAATTCTCTCGGTTTCAGTTGGAGACTTTTTTATTCTTTGTCACTTGGGCCGCTTTGAAGCGTGTCTTAGGCCTCGGTTTGAAAAATCTTTCATGGAATCTATATATATAAAAGAAAGTCGTGTTAGTTACACTATTTATAACTCAAGAATGGCTGAACCGATTTGGCTGAAAATTGGTGGGGAGGTAGCTTAGAACCAGGAGACGGACATAGGATAGGATAGGTTTTTTTTTCGTCCGTCCATCTGTCCGTCCTCGGGTCATGTCCTAAAAACCGCAATAGCTAGAGGGTTTCAGAGAATGTGTAGTTCTATCCGGGCATCAGCAACAAATACTAAAACTAAAATATTTTCGAAAACTTAAAGGGGTCCCAATACAAGAAACATTTTGGTTTGTATGGCAGCTATACGATCCAAGTAATCCCACTATCTTGAAATTTGGATGGTTGGTGGGTATACATCAGAAACTTATATTGTCGAAATTTCAGTTTGATCTCGGACCATACAAAGCCCCATTTATATTCAGGTTCTTATTGGAAAAACTTTTCTGTTTTTTGTTCTATCGAACTGAAATTTAGACACTATAAGTTTTTAACATAGGTGCGGTAAATTTGTTGGAATCAGTCAAATAGGACCACTAGGAAGAGTACCTCCCATACAAGAGCCCTCCGTGTACGAGTCTCACTTGCACTTGGCCCATTTCTTTTTTTTTTTAATAACTGGGCACGCACAGGGGACGTAGCAACGCACGCCGGGTAAGGCTAGTAATTTAATAAAATATCAAACTGTATTCTAGTTGAATGACCAAATTAAATATCCAAAATTCTCTTCATTCATTCAACTTTATATTTTTGTGAATACAAAATCTTATAATTTAAAAGACTCCTGGATATTTTTATTACTAGAAGAATCAAGAAAAATGAAATCAATTTTTCTAAATTTATTACAGTTTAACTTTATGTTTTTGTTGATTAAAATTTTTATATCTTGATAGTCTAATAATATTTATAAGCTTGCAAGCTTTTTATTTTGAAATATTTCTAGTTGAATGAATAATGAGATCATAAGAACCCTTTTGTGTATAAAATTTTATCTTTCTTTCGGTTTTGGTTGTTTTTTAAAAAAAACTTTGACCTTGGCGGTTTACCATTTACACAATTTCAGATTATACAATATAATTTTAACGAAAACTTCTAGTTTTATATTTTCAAGGTTATATTTATTAAAAAAATAAATTATATTAGAGATTATGTCATTCTTTTGTCTTTCTGAAAAAGGTTTCAGTTATTGATCCAAATTTAATGAATAACATCATCATCTTTGAATGAAGTTGCCCGTCAAACTATTTGAACATCCTCTATAATATTGAAATGGGAGGTCTTACCCCACCCGCCGTATTCTCCAGACCTTGATTGCTTCCGGCGGACAATACATTGAATGATGTACTTTTTACTTTTTTTCAATAAAAGAACACTTTTTTGAACACAAAAAACCGGAGGGAAAAATATTGTGCCAATCTCCTCCATTTTAAGCTTAAAACTAAGTATAGAGATTTTTTTCTTAATTTCTTTAACTTTTTCACTGGGAGTGGAACCATTATAACTCGCATATTTCTGATTCCCATATATTTTAATTGATCAAAAATGTTTAGAACTTTCATAGACTATTCTATTCTTCTCTTTAAACTATGAAATCAAATTCAAGTGGTTTCATTTTACAATTGGTATGATTCAATGTGTGTCGCCTTTTATGGTATAAAATTTCAAGGATATGAAACATATATTTTTATCCTTAATAAATGAATACTTACGCTCATATCTCAGGACTTGATTACGTGCCTCTTTGCTAAGCATTTGAAAGCTGGAGCCAATTATTTTTTTCGGTGTAGACTTCATGGCGCAATTAATTGTAATTAATTAATTACGCATAAATTGCTTAATCAAAACAAAAGGCGCTCGCTCGCACGCACACTACACTTAATTTGTATACTATTTCTACTCTACTAAGTATTCCAAAACCAATAACAAACCTAAAAAATTACTTAATGAACACAATAAATACAATATATTAAATTGTAAATATTTTCATTTAATTTTAGTTGTTACATTTTTTATTTTTGTTTTATTTTATTTTTTTTTTTTTTTTGTAATTTAGATTTACATAATTAATTTCATTTAGACTAAATTAAGCAAACAATTAATAAAATTGCTAGGCAAAAACTTAAAGCTTGTGTACGCATTTTGCTGTTATTGTTTCTGGAAGGAAAAGAAAATTCCCTTTAAGACTAAGATACAAAAATTTTCGATACGCGTGAATCTTAAGAAACAAACAAGAAAGAAGGAAAATATTCACGTTAGACTCCAGCGAAGGTTCGCTTTGAACTGACGAACAAACGATAAAACGTTAAAGACACCGCCGACTAGTAGTAGAACAACGAAACCAACTGACTGACCAACTGACTGACTTTTTGACTATGCGAGAAGCAGCACGCGTCTATGGAAAATTCAAATTTATTTATATTTTTTTTTCTCGTTTTTTGTTTTTTGAGACAATATTTGTTGGCGTCATTTAAGATGTGACAGACAGACAGAGAGACAGACATACAGTCAGACAAATGGCGGGTAGATTGTTTTATTGAAGTAAGCAGTATGCTGTAGTAGGTAACATGAATTGAATTTTGTTAAGTTGTTTTGTTGGTTTATACACTTCAATAATTGGAAAATAT
This sequence comes from Amiota minor, assembly GCA_037043295.1. NCBI lineage: Eukaryota > Metazoa > Arthropoda > Insecta > Diptera > Drosophilidae > Amiota > Amiota minor. The sequence continues at coordinate 6,772,856 of JBAMAW010000081.1, read as the reverse complement.
GTTAGGCTAACAACACCCAAGCAGCCAGCAGAGCTTTCTTGCTATTAGAGGGGGTTGCTCTTATATTAAACTTATATACTTGTACATTGTTTAGTCAGTCAGTCAGTCAGTCAGTCAGCAGGTTTAATAAAAACTGACTAACCCCTAATTAGCTACAACTATGAACTACATCTGCACACCATATGTCCAACAAAATGATGGAAAAAGCAAGGCGCATAGTAACGAGTCATGTATGTGCTGTGCTGGAAATATTTATGGGCACCGGTGGCTATCTAATTTCTAATTCATTGATGGCAAGGCAATGACCGCATAGCAGATACTTATTACAATAATATGTATATAACATACAATAAAAGCCCAATGCAGGTTTTCCTTGATATAGTTATTGTAGTTTTTTTGGTTGTTCAAATATTATAGTACTTTGGGGAATCGATTTGTTTGAGGTGTCTATGGTGCGATTGCGTGCAAGGACATTCGTTTGTTTCATTATATTTTTTTTTTTGCCCGTTTGTTTATGCATTAATTAACATTGAGAAAAATGCATTAGAATTGGAAATGAGCAAATAATAATCTGTCTCTGTCTATTTTAGATTGGTTAGATTGGGCTAACTAAGAATCTTATGAAGAAATTTTGAAATTTTCATGAAATTTATTAAAATACTAAAATAATCTAAATTATGGATTCAGGATTCAACTGTTCACATTCTCTTTTAAATATTGTTTGTTTAATAAGAAAGGAAAGTTGTATGTAATTTTGACACACCTAGGGATTTCTTTCTTAACAACTACAGCATGGACATCACCATATAATCTACATCCCTTGACATATGGAATCTATTTACTACTAAGTAGAATAATGATGATCTTTTTCTAGATTTTTTTGAGATTAATTTTTTGGTAGTATGAGTTACCATTCATACCACATAATCGAATGTTGAAAAGTGCTGGTCAGCTAGTGCGCGCCCCACCTATGTATGTAAACAAATGATACTCTGATGGAGCCTAGAGTGGTGAATACGGCACGTAATAGCAAGAGTTCAAAACCAAAGGCAGAAATGGTATTTCTGAACAGTTTTCACATTCTGCAAAAGCATTGTCATGCTGCAAAATTATTATGCTATGTCTTCTGTCCCATTCTGATCATTTTTCCAATCAACTCATGATTCAAATTGATCATTTGCTGGCTTGAAGAGCTCTTAGTAAACCTTTACATTTTTCTAATCCCACCATACATACAGCATTGTCTTCATCCCAAAGCGATCTGGTGTTGCACTCGATGTTGATGGTTGTCTTGTCATAGGCGTTTCGGCGGAAGAATTCTAAGAGTTTCTGATGCATTTGATTGTCGTCATAGGTATGTCAACATGTCTACCACCAAAAAGTAGCATGATACTAATCTGTAAAGAAATGCTAACCATATCACTTTGAGTTTGATATAAAAATGAATTGGCGCTCTAAGACATTTTAGCTTTGTACACCTGAATTAATCCAAATTTGATTTTGAAACATTAAAAATCTGTAAAGAATCCACTAGATATTGTATTTTCTAATATTTAAGTATATTATAAGTAAGACAAATTTCCATCCAGAAGGCGGCATCAGTCTATGGAAAATATGAATGAAATGGTATATAATTGAATCTAATGGAGCAAACTCTTTATGGATTTAAAGTGAAACAAATTCCTTTTCTAATAATGTTGTTAATAATCATTATTCATCCACTTATGTATGTCAATAAATTCTTTTTACATTTATACTTTACAATCTTCGAAGTTATTTAGTTTCAAAACGGAAGCGATCAACTCATATGAAAACATTCAACTGATTCATTATTTTAATCGAATTCTCTAGCATTTATTCATAGATTCTTAACAAAATATGAACAATTCAGCGATAATAAAAGGCAACAAAGCTCAAATGGAGCCTTCAGAAAGGATCCCTCAGGAATTTCAAGTTTTAAATCCTACTGGTACTTAGATTAGATTAGGAAAAAGGCGGAATATACTCACCTTGTGACTGCGACCTCAAATGGGCCTATTGTGACAAACCCCATCATACTTACAATTCTTCAAGTTTCCGGTATTCATCAAGAATTACAAGATTTTCTTTCGGCGGTAAGTCTCCAAATTTGGTTTTATGTACTGATTACTTAGATATCAGAGTCTGGTCCAATTTAAGCCCTCACATTGCCATAGTACATATACAGCTTTCTCCTCTTCTTAAGTATACAATCTACATTCATTGTTTCAACTTATCCGCATATTATGTAAATGTTTTATAAGTCTGCAATGTCTTGTTAAGAAGCCTGAGACACGGAGAGGGAATACCTTTCTGTCTAGTCCTAGTACGTCTTTTGTGATTACCAGAAGGCATGAACATTTTCAATTATTTTTTGTGTCCAATCAATTTTGGTACGATTTGCCATCAATACATTGCTTGACTTTTGTTATTGTGGAATTCCAAGGCAGCATGCAGATTTGTTCTAGTCGAATCAGGTTGTTGGCAGATCCTTTTCTTCGTTACCAAGATAACAACTGTGCCAAGGTATCCAAATAAGAATATAGTGTTTTGCTTCCAGAGTTTTTAGTAACGTGAAGTAGTTCCAATCAAGCTTCAATTGACTTGCAGTCTTGCTGTCAGAGTAAATGTATTGTATTTGAACATTCACTATTTCTTCTCCTAGGCATAGCTGTATAGAATGGTTTTCAGTCTGAAAACCTGAGTTCTCGTTTCGCTCACTGCTAAATAAGTGCCTTTTGTGGTTTTCCAAATAGAATCCTGCTCCACCACCATTGTCCATTTTAGAGCCATCCGTGTACAGATGGTTTTCGGTCTTAACTGTTTCCAGTTTGCCCTAAGCGGAAATGTAAATTCAAAATTTTATGGGAAGGTAAATTTAGTCCGATTGATATTGCTTAGGATCGATTTGGTTTTGGTCAGATTAAGCTCATCCTTGCCTCCTTCTTTATACTTAAATACGTAAAATGAAGTGGCGGTAGATTTAGTTAGGTGTGAAGGGCAGCTGTTCGAGCTGTTCTCATTGCTCTCGTTACATAAACACAAGCCAATCTTTGGACTCTGATAATATTTATTGATGGTTCATACTGCGGCCCTAGGCTTATTATTGGTGGATATCATTTGACTGTTCCAAAGCAATTTCTCATCAAATGCGAATCCTTGAGAGATGGGTATTGTTTTCCTAAGAACTATGAAAAGTTTCCTAAAGCGGGTCTTAAGTCTTTTTATAGTAAAGTTTCCAACTTCATAATTCCTTGGAATCACACTTAGTCCCATTTCGTTGCATCAATTGAATAAATCTTTATTATAAAAATAATAAGATATTAACTTTTAACAAAATCAAAGACAGTTTTATTTATATATAATTTTTCAAGATATTAAAAAAACAACATAATTAATTTGAAAATAAATTTCATATAAATAATAATTTTTTTTGGAAATTTTTCTTTATTGTTTTTTTTTTATTATTTTTAGTTCGTGTTAGTTACATTTTCACAATTTATTTCTTCGTTCATTAAATTTTGATTTGATTTTTATGGTAATGAAAATTATTTATATTTTTTTTTTAATTTTTTTTAATTTTTATTTTGTGCAACTAAAAATATATTGCAGTTTTTTTTTATTTAATTGTAGTTTAATATATTTTTATTAATTTATACATTTGTAAAAAAATTTAACAATGCGCAGTATGTGTTATTTTAATTTAATTTAGTAATTTTTTATTTTTGTTGTAATTAATTTAATTTAATTTAAATATAACTATAACTATAAATTTATTGATGCTAATTTTAAAAGCGAAGATTGTTTGAAGCAATTGATTTGAATTTTGTTTCGTTATTTGTTTTTTCAATTATTTTTGTTTTCGTTCAACTAAAAAATATATATATTTAATATAAATAATTTTTAATACTTAATTTTAATAATAAATCGTGTGCATTTAATACTAAATTCATTAATTTATAGAGCGCATTTCACTTATTTATTTTATTTTATTTTTTATTATTTTTTTTCATATTTTTTTCATATTTTATTTTAATATTTTTTTTAAATATTTTTTTTTATTTAATTTTTTTTTTTTTTTTTTTAATAAATTTGTCTTTGTTTTATTTTAATTTTTTTTTTTTTTTAATTTATTTGCGTTGTTTCCATTTTGATTTTTGTCTGTTTTTTGTTTTATTTATTTAATTTTTTTTTCTGATTTAAAAAAGTTTTTATTTCTTTCATATAAAATTGAACATTTTTCTTTTTCTTTCTTTTTTAAATAAATTTTAATTTCATTTTCAAAAATAAATTAAAATTTTTTGCTTTCAAAAAGTGCAATGTGCATTGGGGTATTTTCAAAAATTAGTGTGTGTTAATTAATTAAATATTTTTTTTTTATAAGAAGATTGTTTAAAGGAAATTACATAAATTAAATAAATCATCATCAACCAATTAAGTAAAAACAACAAAAAACAAAACTATTATCATTACTTTTTCTTTATAAATTTAACATAAACAAAATTATGTGTTAGTTTAATATTAATAATAATAAAATAATTAAATAAGTTAAATAATTTAATAATTAATTAATAATTTAAATTTCAAAAAAAAATATATGTATGGACGTTTTGCATATTTTGTGTGAATGAATTAAATAATAAAAATATATATATATTTTCTTCTTTTTCATTCAAAGAAAAAGGATTTTTGCAATTTAATAATCATAATCTACTCATGTAATAAATAATTAGATTAAATAAATAAATAATTCTTTTTGTTTTTATATTAAAAGAAAATATGTTAAATACTTTTTATTTTCCAAAACTTTCACCTTAAGGAGAGAGAAAAGAGAGAGAGGGAGAAGAAGGGAGTGAGAGAAAAATGCCTTGAAATGCTTAAAAGTTAATACATAAAAGAATGAGTTTCAGTTTGAGTTATTGATAATTTAAAGACGAGTTATTCGAGGTCTCAAGTGTATAAATGAATGAATGAATCATATTAATATGATATAATATGATATAATATGAATAAAGAAAATTAGCAAGTTATAAACAAAACTATAAAACAAGCTCCCAGAGTCTTGTTAATGAAGTTCTTAATGTTTTAATGCAAATTATAATGGTGATAATAATGATGATGATGGATGCGGATGATGCTAGGGCGCCTAACTCGAAAATACTAAATATTATTTAAAACGACGCAATGGTAACGTTGGACTCTCTGGTGGTGTACTACTGCTATTGTTATTATGTTGAAGTGAGGTCTTCTTTGTGACGGCACTTTTAAAAGGTGCGCCCAATTTACGTGAACCACGTGGTGAAGATGATGAAGATGATGTATGATGAGCTGCCTCCATGGCAGCCGTTGAAGTAGCAGAAGCTGAGGCAACAATACCCAACGGTATGTCTTTGTATGTTGAATCTATGGAAGCTTGTACCCAACCTAAAGAAATGACACATATAACATAAATAAAGAGTTTAATACACCAAATGTGTTATATATAACCATACAAACCTTTGATTGAAGCACGATTACTATGATCTATGAGAGCTGCTGCTGTTGGTGCTCCTGTTTCACGTAATGTCCCAAATGTTGCATGCGGCATAGGATTATAAATGCGACTGGCGAAGTCCTCAAATGTTGTACTCTCTTTATATCGTGAGGAGACACTGTCCAATGAACGATTGCGTTCTTCATAACTAAACAAGATAAAACAAATGAATTGAGTAAGGATTTATAATATTATATTTCTTGTACTTACTATTGCTGATAGAGTGGCAACGCAGCTCGCTTTGTTCGACTTGCATTTACTGCTGTGGCTCGTATTAGAGTCGCCAGGCAAGCACCACTAACCACACTTTCATTTGCCAAAGGACCAAACCATGGTACTTCTGCTTTACGATTCACTGTCACACGAAACAATCCATTCTTCAGAGGATAAACAACAATTAAGACATCACAAAACTCCGTTGGTAATATATCACGACGATAATCTCGATTATGTTCACTCCAAACAATATGAACTTCATCGTTACCCAAGTGACGTGTTTTCAAGAGAATAGCCTCTGACGAGTCCGATGGCATGCGTGTAGCCACATGATAGATGACCTCAAGGAATGGTGTGGCATAGTATGGTGCAGTGGCACCACAACCTTGCCTTGGTAGACCACCAAGAAAACCATTATGTGTTTCCAAATCGATTTCCCAACCCAAGGCAGAAACAAACATTTCATACATGCTACTGCCGCTTGTATTGTGTAAAATGCTATTCTTATCCTCTTGACCCGAGGCCACATAGATCACTGCCATTTTGTGGGTTTCACGACATTTTTGCAGATCAACATTGCGCAATTCACGCAGCAGTTTCTCACTTCTCTGAAGAAGATGAGTACGCGATCGTCGTTCCCACCCAGCCAAGCCAAGATGTGAAAAAAGCAAACGACAATATTGGAATGGTATTTCCGTGCGTCCCGGCATACTGTTCGTATTGGTATAGGAGTCAAATGAGTTATGTGAATTGTGTTCGGCCGAATGCATTGAACGTTGATCATGATGCAGTAATGATGAAACAGAACTAGCATGTGGAATATTTGACATATTCGAAACGAATTCCTGCTCCATAACACGTTGATTTAGTATAACAGAAATCGCTTGAGCCTCTTGATTGCTACTCAGTGGACTGCTGCTAGGCGCATTCAATTGCGATACTTTCGAAGTTAGACACTCAGGACTTGTGTGACCAATGTAGGCCAGCAAATCATCCAATTGATCTAAATCGGGTGCTAAATCTTTGGCTTCTGGTAAAACGCCAGCAGGTCGATGACGTAATGTATGACGTGGTGGTTGAATATCTAAACCAACCATAGAAGAGACCAAAGAATCCATAGGTTGAGTTGTTTGACGTTGATTGAACGAACGCTGTGGCCCATCATAACGTTCAGCACTGTAGGCGTGTTGTGTCTGGGATGTGTTCGATTTGCGTGGTTCTGAGTATAAAATGGAAGCATCCCAACAAGCTTTGCCATTTAGATCACGCATTAGTACACGCACTTGTTTCTCTGCTGTCACAAGACCTGCAGTGACACCACCTCCAGGTAGTTTTAGCGTTGGCAATTCAATAAAACTCGACACCAGACCCGTGTTCAACATAAAGAGTTGCATATTTTGCGCATTCACCACAGACGGCAACTCAACAGAGTCACGTCGCGCATCCACAGTGCCCACCTGACTGCCATTAGCATTGTTATAGATGTCATCTTGTTCCTCCACCATAGAACTAAGTCGCGAAGCACCAATGCCCATGGGAAAGTGACCCAAATGCGTGACCAAATGCATTGAAACTGCTTTGGCACATAATCTTATGGCCGTTATGCATGCCTGTATGGTCTCTGAAGTCTGATAGTTAGCCTCAGGCAGTTTACCATCTGCTTGTAAATCATCACTAGAAATTTGCATATCGAAATCATCATCAGCTGTCAGCTTAACACGCTCGTGTTTCGGGGCACCGGAAGCGATTTGCAGTAGAACACGCAACACCATCAACACCAGAGTATCGCCTTTTTCATTGATGGGCGCCAAGAGAACCGAAGCCGGAAACGCCATGCAATATTCGCCCAGGCAAAGCATAAGCGATGTTAATACTACTTTATCGGAATCCTTTGGATTGGTCACATTTTGTATTTCGAGAGCTTTGCAAATTGCCGTGATAATTAGTGAGGCATACGCTCAATGTTCGCCAACTCATGGCCACGCTCTGCACAGAGTTTCAAGGAATCCACTGCAATAATAGCAATAGTGCGATGCTTAAATTGCAAGGCTTGAAGTAACACCTGCAATGCCTCACGTATCCTTGGATTAAATGTTAGATTACAATCCTTTGGTTGCACACCAGTGGGATGCGGTACAACTTGCTGGAAACCCCCCAATGATTGGCGGCCATGACCATTGGTACGTGTGGGATGTGATAGTTTAAGTAGAATCCATTGACCCAACTGTGTTAGAGCAATGCATCTGGACTTCGCTGAAGGTTCACGTCGTGCACAACGTAAAATGATATTCAAAATGTGATCCTGTAGATCAGGACACTCCATTAGCTCGAACAATTGTGGTGACGGTTGCAATACTGGTTTTGGTAATAGAGTCGTTGGATAGCATAACAATGAACCCAATAAAGCTGCAACTTCTGCCCGAGGCGTAGCACGATTGGCCTCCAATGAAGTCAATAGTATTGCTGAAGCATGAACAATGTCCAAGAGCAACAGAGTATGACCAGGCAGGAGCAAACTTAGAAAACGTGGACCCTCTAAATACTTGAGAATTGCATAAATCAAATCATGATCTTCTCCAGTCAACAGCCTGTGCAATGCATTATAGAACACAGGCAACTGTTGCATGCCACTGACGGCTCCTTGCAGCGCCAGTGTACAAATCAACTGTAATGCATACAATTTGCCTTTTTTAAAGGATTTGTCAAGTGTCAGTGCCCCATAACACCATGGTGACACAATACCAATGGGTGGTACAAGTGTCGGTGCTGGCGGTGTACTTTGATTGTCAGTGGTTATTGCTTGATTCTTTTTGATTTTTATCAAATTATTTGTCATTTCCAGCAAATGCTTAAAAACCTGAGCATGCAACTCAGGTTTGGGTATACGATTGACATCACCCAGTGCGCCCACCATGCGTTTCCACATGATTGCCGTGGAATCCGGAAGCCAACCAGTTGCTGTGCCACCCAGTATAATAGAACGACGTTCCGAACCAGCTGAATAACTGCCAGAATTGCCATCTTCCAAGCTATTGCTATCCACGGCGAGTACATCAATTTGCATATGTGCATCCTTTATGGAACCGCCTTCAATGCCACTGCTAGCCGTTGGTGAGGGGCTACGCGAACAGGCTCCACTATCATTTTCATTATACTCAACACAATCGACATCATCTCCAGCACCAATTTGTGAGCCACGACGCCTGCGTGCCGCTTTACGCGTAGGAGCCAAGGAATCCAGTGACATGGCGCGACGTAAATCCGCCTGGTTACATGCAGAGCCATTGCTTTTGCCATCGCCGCGTATTAAATCTGTACTCAAACTGCATTCTGTCCGTGCTTGTTGTGCCAACAAAGCATTCAGTGAGTTCTCAACGCTTGATGGTATCATGGGAGGCGGAGGTAGTGCACTCTTATGCGTATGCCTGTGACGCCGCCTTATACGTGAATTGCGAGCTGCTGAAGCCAAACTTCCCTCACTGTAGCTACGACTTAACATGGGTGTCAATGGAATCGGACGATGGTGACTACTAGAATTCTGTGAAGGTATTGAGTTACTCGTTTGATTCGATGCTTGCAACGACGAAGCACCTCCGCCTCCACCACTTTGTGAAACTTCATCCGAACGACTACTATTCGACTCAGCAATACTTTCACGTTCCTTCTCGCCTCTCTGGGCAGACGAGCCAAGGCCACCACCAGCTGAAGAACCTGATTGTTGCCAAACACTACCAATACGCCTCCTCTTGCCTTTATTCTCAGCCAAACGATCTAATGGCAAATCTTGTAGATTCAATGCATAAACATAACGTGAAAAGACTCGAGTCAATGTTTGTATAGTTTTGTCCCATTCGATAATCAATTCATCACGATATGTTAACGAAGTGAGCACCGTCAGGAATTTATCCCAAAGCAATACATTCACAGGCACATTGGTATGAGCCCGTATCCATGTGACAATGAGAGTCTGAAAGATCGCCTGACCTAGAATGCCACCCAGGCTGGAACTCTTCGAACTACTTGGTGGATTCTGATGCAAAACAATCGATGTTACTTGCAGCAATACCAAGAGCAATTGCTCCCAAGTCTTTGAATCCATGCGGGTATTCATAACCATTGTACGATAAACATTTAGAACTTTCTTGCATATCTCAGTCTGCTCTTGCAAAGGAGTTGAATGATATTCACGCGATTTGGTTGGAAAGTAAATATTCAAGTGTCCCGTATTGACGAGAAAAACATTTGCAGCATTCGTGACAAACACCTGCAGGACATTTTGCATTCCCGCGCGAACCACTAAGTTTTCCTTGGTCATGGCACCCACATACGATGGTGTACGTAGTCGCTGACTACGTGGTGTGCCACCAGCATTGCTTGTTGTATTACTATTTCCCCCCGTTGGTAACAGGCGATCATCATCGGGTTCAAGCAGAAACGGTGGCGGCGTATTGCCCGTCATCCAATCACGATACACAGCAATCGCCGTGCGTATCGCGTCAATCTGAGATTTCGATGTAAAGTTCAATAAGAACGCCTGCCTATACACTTCATGTATAAAGTTGATATTCTCCCTTGTTGCATAGAGGACATCCCGAACAATGAGTCCCTGATGGTAGCCTTGCAATCGAACATGATCGACATCATCAATTTGCAATGCACAATCGAAACGATGATTAAGCAAACGTTCGTGCGTGAAACGGGACACCCAATTGATGAGTACCACCACGCATGAGGCCATAACTTCTTCTTTCTTATTTATCGAACGCATAACAGGCAATTCCAAACGTGGATTATAAACTGTCATACTCACATCGAAGCTAGGACAAAATACTGGCAGAAAGACTTCCTTAAATCGTTGCAACAAAAACGCAAATGCACGATGATCCTTTTGTGCGCGATTATCACGCCAACGCAAACAGGCAGTCGTATGCACCATACTGTTCAAGAGTATTTCCAGGCCATCACGTGGATCTGGTGGTGCTGATTTCTCATTTGATGATGGCGGCAACAAGGCTACCAAATCTGAACTCTGTACAGGATGCGAGAATGTACTATCATGAAATACTGAGGCAACGCCACCATCTACTTTCATATTGGGATGATTAAGAAAGTCCGAGGCATTGAATTCAGTATCAGGACCAATACTGACGCCTTTCTGTGGCACAATTAGGCCTGGTATGAGATCAGCATACATGCTGTGCACATAACTTGGGGCATTCTCGCCAAGTGTTTGATACCACAAAAGGAAGTAACTGCAAAAGGAAAGAAGAATTTATTTATTCTTTACTCAAAGTTATATTCGAAAATATTGAGACTCACCGTACTCCTTCCCGTCGAAGCTTTGGCGAGTTGCCTAAATGCAGCAACTTCGCCATAATGCGACTGAGTGAATGACATTGCCAGCGTCTTGCTAACAATTCCGGAAGCAGACACAAAATCTTTTCGAGCAACCATAATGAACCATCTAATTCTTCGCGATGGGCTTTGTGTACTATAAGGACGAAATACAGAAAAGGATAATAAGTGGCTATTGTATAAATCAGAAAATTAATTGTAAAGGATTGGATATTTCAAAAGAAACAAGCAATAAATATTGTATTATTTTATTTTGATGATGATTGTTGTTTCAAGTGCTTTAGATGATGATGATGATCGACAGATAGTTGTTTGTTTCTGTTATGCTGTGGATGTTTAATCAGTCTTTCAAGCATACACAGCGTGACATTTAAGTATCAGTGATGGGACAGAAAAACGTCATTAAATTGAAACACATGGATTTTTTCGTAGATTTAATATTAATATTATTTCTGACTCAAATTCATAACACACGTCGCAGCTCATTGGATAAATGGTCTCAATCTCTTTAAAAAAAAAAAACATCCTTTTAATTTTATTTTTAACCTTGAAAAAAGTCTCACACAGACTTGGTTTCGGATAAAAAATTGATGCACATTTAACGATGTGTGACTTGTTGCATTGTCGCGCAACATTGTTTTGCAAGAAACTCCAGCTTCAGGACTTCTTTGCATGTACATAGTAGTAGTTCCAGTGCTTGACACAAACTCTTTGCATTAAACGTTTCAGGACTTCAAAGTTCTTCGTAGTTTTCATTAACCGTTTAACTTATTGGAAACACTCTTTCTAGATGAATTGGTGCCTTTCATATCGAAGAAAATGATTTAACTAATCAACGTCTTCATTTTTGAGCGATTTTCCGTATGTTTTTTTACCTCTATTTCAGTGTAAAATCACAATTGAATGATTTGCTTGAATTGATGGCTGTATTCCAAAGCTTTGTTAAGCATGGAATCACTGAAGATAATTGTTAATCATCTTTGCTACTTTTGAGGGCGAGCCAGGGTTGTACAAGACGCTAGTGTCATCTGCATATGATCGCACCAGCAAAATGTAAGGATATTTGCTGTATATATAATACTGGTGCCAGTGCTTTTCAACGTGTCCCGTAACATTTGTTTTCAGTGTGTTTAGACCTTTTCTGACGACTTCGAAGAGCTCGCTGGATTCAATGACATAATGAGATTACTGGTTTTCAGTTAAAGTGTATGGAACAAACATTGCGCAGGCCTTTCTTTTACTCCTCATGAAAAATTCATACCTCTTCCAGCATTATTAATAAAACATTCCGATAATTTCCTATAAAATCGTCTACTTTTTGATCATTTCTTTAGTGCGAGCTTAAATTTCTTTCCAATGACATCATTTATTATTCTTTTGCGTCACTCTGCCATCCAGGAAAACATTTTTTCTGCTTAAACTGATCGTTTTTCGTTAGGTTCTATGAAATGACGACGTCTTCATCACTGATACTTAACTCCAACACCGTGTATCTCTATCTCTCTTTACATGCCAGGAACGCAATCAATGTAAGCTCTGTTAATGATAATCAAATGCCCTTTTTAAATATTATAGGACTACTAAAAAGAAGAAAGCCTTTGTAACAACTAAGAAAACTAAGCTGAAATCATCTTATAAAACTTATATAATAAGCGTGCTAAGAATGATAATTAATAATTAATAATTGAAAACAAATCAAATTTAGTAATAGTATTTTATGTAACATATATGGCAGAAGAAATGAACACAAGCCAGGCAAACAATGAATAAAGAAGAAAAGAAGGATACAGAGTAGTTTTGTTGTCCAATACTTGACAAAAGAAGTAACCACAAAACTTACCAATATGAAACGGAAGTTCTGCCCAGTTTAATCAGATTATTCAGATTATTATTTAATTTTAGAAAATTTTATTGTATTAACACATAAACAAAAAAGACAAATGAAACCGAAAAATATATTTTATAGTAGTATAAAATCGGTTTTCAATTGAATCGAAAAGAAAAAAAAGAAAAAATATTTTAAATTAGTTTAATAATTTTACTTATTGTAATTTTAATTTTCATTATATTTATCAAAAGTAATCTATGGATTATCATAAATTAGAAACATTGAAAATTAATTCTTAAAATAATATTATGTTTGGTTTAAATTTACCTTTTTGTTTCAAGTTCGCTTCTGCTTGGATAAAAGTATCGTAGAGTATAAAATAAACGTGACTATAATTGGTTTCAAAAAGCGATTTGGCATCTTCATGTTCGACATTATCTGTAAAGAGAAAGAAAGAAAAAAAACCATTAAAGAAAATCTAAAAATAAAATATAGCAATATTTTTTCAATTTGAAAATAATAATTAAGTTCTTTTGGTTAGTTAAAATTAGAAAGCCCCTAGAGGGATCATCAGAATAACCTATGTTTCTGTTCATAGAAATATGTAACATTAATGATATGCTATTATATTTCAGCAATACACATGATTTCGCTTGAAAATTTGCCTATTTCTATAGGAAATTTAAAAAAATTTAAACAACAAATAACATTAACAAAGATATACGAGGGTCAATCAACAAGAACTTAGCCTCAACTCGTTTCTGGTGTGTACCAGTGAATCCATGTTTCGTCGACGGTCACGAAACGACGTAAGAACTTCGCCGGATTGCGCTTAACCGGTGCCAAACACACCAGAGACGAATCACCGAACGATATTGCTCTTTTTCAATTTTTGTAAAACTGACTGAAACGCTCACTTCCAAAGGCTATCAAAACAAAACTAATGAAGGGAATTGACTGAAACTTTGACAGTAGGCTACTAAAAGAATGTACTGCACGATGGTAACACTCTTTTGTAATAGCAGCGCCAATGGGGCGGTGAGGCTAAGTACTTATTGATGGACCCTCGTAGATATATGTAGAATTATTATAAAAATAAATGAGTAAATGTCTTGCTAAGAGCAAAATTTGAAAAAGGGCTGAATCAATTTTGATTTTGGTCGCAATCATTGGGAATTTCTCCAACACTATTTTATGGCGGACACACAGAGCATTTTAGCACTCCAGCTTCTGTTGAATTTAAACCAGAACGAATAACCTACAACCAACAGGAGCAAAAATTATAATATGGCTACAGTCCTTAAAACATCGCACTTTACCGAGAAGGCGAAACAACGCACGACGAGCAACATTAGTTAATACAATAATAAAAATAAATAAGCTTTCTTTAAGAATCTTAGATATATAGACAAAGTCAATCAACCCTCATTAACAGAAATAGAGACTCTAATGAATAAGAAAGTGAGAAGACATACTAACTGAGATCGACCAATGAGAAATTAATAAAAATTCTATAAGTTCACCGGTCTAGTCTTTTTAGACATAACATTACGAAATAGTGTTCAAAGTTTGCCTACTTCTAAGAAGACTCTAGAAAAGAAATCAATAATCAAGTAACATTAATAAAGATATGAAGTTTGAAAGATTCTTTTAACTACAATAATAATAATGATGATGAAAAAGCAAATAACCTTTGAATGCTCATCAAGGAGTTTAGGATCAATCAAACGTCTTTAACAAAGAGTCTACTGAATAACACCTTCTTATTCATGTGAAAATCTTACTAGGATAAACTGTCTATAACTTTATAAATCATTATTATCCCTAAAATCTTAACTATTTATAACAATACTACACTTCTTTAAATTTGTCTAGTTCTAGGTTGTTAGAATTGATTTGACTTTGATGCAGTCGAAGACCATGAAATTCATCTCAAGAGTTCGTGGTCATAGTTTTTTTGAAAAGCACGAGATATACAATAATTCATTACGATCACTCTTTGTTTGAATAAATGTTAACTGACTGAATACCACACATCGCTTCAACAATATTTTGGAGAATAAAATATCCTCATTTTACCAAGAAGAAAGTATTTAGCTAGGACGGAATCAATTGCTGAATAAAGATTTATTTGCCCACCATCATATTCTCCACGCATGCGACTATATACAATATTTTATATTATCATAATTGAAGAAATAGTATAATAGTTTCCCAATAATTTCCTATAACCAAACATGAAATAAGACTGACTAGCAAAGATGTTACAATAGACTGAATTGAGACTGCTGTAAAGAGGTGATAAGAAGACTAGCTTCCGACCTTCCCTAATCTAAAAAAAGGAACGGCACAGAATGCTATTTTGAAGACAATATCTTATTATTGTGGTTTGTCAAAGTCGAAAACTTTTAACCTCACCCTATGAAAGAATATATAAATTTCTCTTTTAATAAAATGTTTATCATAAAAAAGATAATAAACTAATACAAAACATCAAATTTGTATGATATGATTTCCTTTAATTTATGACAATTTTATAAACACAGTGATATCAAAATAAAGAGACTATATAAATATGAATATTTATCCGAATATATAGACAAAATATGTGGATCAAAACATGTGCATAATCTGACTTATCAAATGCACTTTGTAGTATTGTAGTTTATATAGTCGTACTTATCATCTGTCAAACTGATTTCGTGTTAAATATTTCTTTAATATGCCTGATAAAAATTGATTTATTAGTAAAAAAAATGACTACCATAATCACCTTAATCAACTTAATAATCATCATTATAATTATCATGATCTTACGGAGCTGAATTCAGTTGTTCTTCTTCTTTTTTTTTTTTTGTTTAATAATGTTAATAAACATATTTTGACTGATAAGAAAAAGTTCATTAACTTAATGACTATAATCATCATCATCATCATCTGGAAGTGATTTTAATTTTTAATTTGCCTGATAAAAATACATAAATTAACTGTTCAGAAAACTAAATAACTCATCATCATGTTCTGAAACAATTTTTTAATTATTAATATTTGCCTGATAAAAATAGAAAGAGAATCACATCAGATAAGAAAAAATTCTCAAGCTTTTCAACTTAATGAATAAATATGTCATTGTATTATTATTTTGATTATAAATAAACTTATTAATAATAATATTATTATTATTATATTTATGATGAAAAAAACATTAATAATAAAGAAATCGCTCCCTCATGGAAACATAAAATCAAATCAAACATGCGTCAATGGAAGAGGCGCAGTAGCGGTGACTGATATTCTGACGGAATATTAGCGCGAGCAAGCAACCGAGCGAGCGAATGAATGTTTAATGACAATAATCATCATTATATTAATGATGATGATGATTCATTAAAAAAAAAAAACAAAAAAGGGTAACTTAAGTGAGAAACGAAAGACAACAAATGTGACCAAAGTTTAGTATGCAGAAGAAGAATCACATACTTGGAACAGACATTCTTAAACTTATGTCCATGAGACTCTTCTTAAACACAAATTTCTTTAGCAGACTCGTTCCTTCTGGATTCACATTAAACTATGAGACCAATTTTCTCAACAAAAACTTTAATGGAGGCTTAAAAAATGAATTTCGTAGATATTTTTTTAAGTTTTGAAATGAATCAATCAAAGAAAGCTAAAGACTTTTAGGCCATCAGATTGATACTTGGAAGCACGTGACATTCACCGTCCATCATTTTTAACAACACCACCGTACCACACTCTACTGAAGTCACCTACCTAGGAGTATATTTGGACAGACGACTCACCTGGCGGAAGCATATAGAAGACAAAAAAATTTGCATGAAATTAAAAGCCCAATCCCTCCACTGGCTCATAAACCCAAGATCTGGGCTAAGCCTCCATCTAAAGGTGCTACTTAATAACAGCTTAATAAAGCCTATCTGGACATACGGTTCCCAGCTTTGGGGGAACGTAAGTCCAAGTAACGTTGAAGTCATCCAAAGAGTCCAATCAAAAATACTTCGTTTCTTAACAGGTGTTCCCTGGTACATTTCGAACGCGAATATCCACAGAGACCTTAACGTCCCACTAATTAAAACCGAATTGGACCAAATGAAACAAAAATTTCTTGTTAAGCTCTCGGAACATCCCAATCCACTAGCTCAATCACTATCTTATATCACGCGCCTTCGTCGGAATGACTTTCCTGCCCCCATAAACCTGGGAGGACCACGCAGCACTGGAAAGTATCTTTATCTCACCACTATAGAAACTTTTAAAACTGCATTACTTCGTTTTTAAGATTTCTCAATTATTGTTAGGCTTTGTGTTGTATGCAAAGTGATTCAATAAATAATAAAGAAGCCAAAATAAAATAAAAATAAGATAGATACTTCTTGAACAACTCTTATTATATGAGTCTTTCGCATCTGCATTTGTTTAATAATTTAGTAAGTCCATGGTTAGTCCCATTTTCTCAAAAAAAAAAAAAAAAAAAAAACCTTCATTAAGGCAAAAAATGTATTCGGTTGAATTTTCTCTTTAGAAAAATGAAGTTTTCAAGAAATTTATGGGTGTTCAAAATGACTCCTCTTGAAATGGCAGGAAGAATGCATCTTTAACTTTTTAAAATCTATTTTTTTTTGTTCAATATATTATAGATAAATATTTACAATATTAATACATCAAAGATTCCCCAAGGGATCCGCGGCGACCTACACTTTAAGAATCGCTGACATAGAGGAAGTACTTTGAAGCTTAGCAAAATTCTTCTGTGTGGAAGAAAGACATGAGACAAAGTTCTATTTAAAGCTCCCCATTTGCTTGCTAGCTTGTTTCTCTACGCACATAACAGATATGCATGCATAGTGGAAGAAGAAGGTGCAAAATGGGTAAAGAGAAACAAAAGAAGAAAACGAAAAGTGTGTGAGTGAGTAAATGAGTAGAGTGAGTGACTTTGAGTATGAAAAAAAAAGAAACAGGTTTCATTGTAGAAGTCGTCAAAGGTGTTTGTTGTTGACGTTGGCGATAAAAAAAAAAAGAAATGGTTAGAAGTAAAAAAAAAGGCAAAGACCTTAAAATGATAAAACAAAAAAAAGGTACAACAAGCAAAACACAATTGGAACATAAAGAAATGGTAACAGCAACAACAACAACAACAAGATATCAAAGAGTTTAATTCATGTATTATAAGTGTGTCTTCATAGTCGTCTTTGGTGGAAGTGTGTAGAGAAGAGTTACAACAACAGTTATTACTTTTTTTTTTTTTTTGTGTTGTTATTGTAATTACAATATTTAGAAATTCATTGTGAAATGATGGCTCTGGCATTTAAGTGGTGGAGTGGTTGAGTTTATAAACATTTTATCATCTAAATATTTACAAAAATAAAAAATATCAAATTAAAAAAACAAATCTATGTATCCTTTAATTCATTTTTAGCATGTAAATATTAGATTGAGGAAAAGACAGAAACTAACCATGTCATCATTGCGAAGACCTCAATTGGGCCTTTACTCTATAATAACAACTGATATTTATGATAGTCCGAGATTTATAAAGACTGGAATTCTTACATCTATTATTATTTTTTTTTTTTTTTGTCTTAGGAAGTAGAGCTGGGGTATCTAAATTTCGAATACAGACATCCTTTTGACTTGATCTCAGTATCTCTTGATCTCTTCTACTACTACTACTACTCTACTTTCTATCCCACGCCACTTTCCACCCCAGAACCCACGCGAGCTGGGGTCCATTAAAAATCTTAACCTTAAGACACTTCGGTACTGAACTACTGGAGTTAGTGGACATAAGAGTCATGAATATTTTCGGTATATAATATTTTATTTCCATGAGATTTTTCTTCCATTTATTGCTTATACTACAAATATATGTAATTCTATTTTGTGGATTTCCATGGAAGCCCTCAAAATTGTTTCAGAACTGTAACTTCAACACCCTTAAAGGTCCTGGAAAAATTAATTTTCATTTCTTCTTTAAAAAAAACCATCTCACACAAATATCTCTATTAATTAGATGTGTGGTTCCTTTACTTATATAGAAGGCAATAATCCTCTTATCCCGAATTGTTCCACTGATCCCATCCCATCAAACTCCAATTTCTTAACAAAAATATTGTTCAGTCTTTTATTTATTTAGCAATTGTTACTAAGAATTAAAATTAAAAAAAGAATCTGCGATCTCATTTATCACACTCATCTTGGAATTATCTTATTCTAGGGTGGACCATTTATTGGTCCTATTTTGGTTTGGTTAATGACCAATGGACAAAAATTAATTTCTTTTCAACGAATTTTACAGTATTTGATTAAGTCATTCTTTCGATTAAGTATAAAGAAATAATGTCATTCAAATGTTGGCCACAGTTGACTTGGCATTAGGATCCTCATTCTGTATCCTCAGTTTTCAAGAACTTTGTCCACTGGTTCCCTGGTCATTTTAGGCAATTTCAGTGCGAATGTTCTGTTTCAAGTGATCAATTCTTTGGGGATCTTCGGTGGTCATATTGAAACACAGTAAATTAACATTCGTAAGTTTTCCTTAGGTTTCAAGAACTTTGTCCACTGGTTTCTTGGTTAATTTAGACAATTTCGACGCAAATGTTCTTTTTTAAGTGATCAATTGTTTGGGGATCTTCGGTGGTCAGATTGAAACACAGTAAATTAAAATTCGATAGTTTTCCTTAGTTTTCAAGAACTTTGTCCACTGGTTTCCTGGTTAATTTAGACAATTTCGACGCAAATGTTCTATTTCAAGTGATCAATTGTTTGGGGATCTTCGGTGGTCATATTGAAATACTTGTAAACTAACATTCGATGGTTCATTTTAATAGAGTTTAACACTCGCCATGCCATGCCATTGCTTTGTTGATAATTTTCTCATCAAAAAACAATTTCTAATCGAAACTCATAACAAAATTGAGGTCACTAAAACCACTGTAACCTGCAAACTAATTGTTAGAATGTCATGAATGTCATTTAAGGTTGATACTATCCAGAATTTACATGGGTTTAACAATAGTGTTAGTAGATATGTGTTGGACTGGAGATTAGATTGAGTCAACTCTTGCATATCTCATAGTTTTTTTACACTTTACTTTCCCTATAAAACTGTATTTTCATTTTGTATAAATTTATATGACAAACTGTTTGTATGTATGTATGTATGTTTGTATGTATGACCATGTGCTTGTGTGAATGTGACGATTGAAGTATGTGGAAAAAGAGCAACAATTGTTGGCCACAAATTTAACTTCTTCACATTGAAACTTGCCCACTCCTCATTTCCTCCCTCACTCCATCCATCCATCATCATACCCAACCACTACACTTTCTCATATATGTATGTATGTACAACAATAACAATAACAACAACAACAACAAGAATTATAATAATGATGATGATGAAGATGATGATGGAACTAAGCGCGTACAATATTTTTTATCATTTCACATTTCATTTGTATATTTTTATTCACACATTTTTTTTTTTAGCACTTTTTGTTGTTGTTTTGCTGTTACTTTTTATTACCATTGTTGTTGTTGTTGTTGTTGTTGTTAATGTGATTATTGTTGTTGTTGTTGTTGTTATTGTTCTGACTGAATTTTTTTTTTATTTTATTCTGTTGCCTCACAAAATCAAATATAAAATTGTATACACAATTTGTACTTCACAACATTTGCATAAACCAATAGAAAAAAAAAAACCAAACCAAACCAAACCAAAGTATTTGATCATTTTCTATGGAGGTTCGTTGGTTGTTTGTTGTATGATTTTATATTGTATTGTATTTTAATCTGTCTGTCTGTCTGTCTGTCTGTGTAGATGTATGTGTGTATGTCATGTTTTTTCTTTTTATCGCTGCCCATATACAGGGAAATTTTGCAAATTACAACAATGATGTGATGGTTATAATGATGATGATGGTGACGTTGTTGGTAATAGAGATGGTGATGATGATGAAGAAGGGGAGAATGACTGAGATTTACAGGAAATAGTGAACACCAACACATAATAATAATAGACATTCTCGAGGTCATCACCCAAGCAAATCCATTTGTTGGTTAAGTCAAAATGACAGGTGTTCTAATATGAGTATAATGATATGATAGAGGACTGATGACACCATGTAATCCTGTCTATATGATGATTTACATCAGCCCACACTCTCTGTAACTCAATCACATTTACATTGTGGGTTGCTAAAATCAACCATAATATATGTGAATAATAATAACATAAATATATTTTATATATAAATTTAATAACATTAAAGAAGTGGTTGTCATTGAAAGTCTTCAGTCTCCGGCCTCCGGTCAAACTGTCAATGACTAAAATGGAGTAGCAGCAGCAGCAGCAGCAGCAGCAGAGGCAACAAGGGTAACAGCATGACAGACACCCACACCCACAGTTTTGTTCATTACGCTTAGCTTTTAATTTAAAATCAACTGGCAACTGCTGAACCAGTTTTCGCTTTTCTTTCCGCAATGAATTTTGATTTCAAAATTAATAATATTTTTCAACTATGCACACACACACGCACACACACACAGAGCCAGAGAAAAAGACACAGAGAGAGAGAGAGACTCACCCAATATCATGCGTAAATGCCTAAGACGTGAGGCGGAATCCTTTTTGCAATCCTGTAATTTTGCTGTTGATTTTCTTATATCCGCATGTGTTTTCTTTGTAAACATTTTGAATGTTGTAATTTAATTTTATTATTATTATTATTATTATTATTAATATTATACTTAAAATACACATGCACTTTTTATTTAACTTAATTATTGCATTATTTATTTAATTATTTATTTTAATATACATTTCTGCATTTCATTTCATTTCATTGCTTCGTTGTTTGTGTTTTGTTTTGATTGAATTTCACTTGACAGAAGAAAATATTTCTTTGATTTTTGTTGTTGTTGTTGTTGTTGGTGCTGCTGCTTCTTTTGGGTTTCTTGCACTGTTTTCTCTTTTTCGTTGTTCTCGGCATTATTTTGTTTGCAATTTTCTATTTTCTAATTTCAATATACACAAAAGGTTTTCTAATTAATTTTCTCGATGTTCACAATAAAAATTATTTAATAAAAAAAAAAATTTATTTATATATATAAAATTTAATGTAAATATTATAAGAAAAAATTGTCTAAATTTTTACGCTGCAACTAATTAATTACGTCTTCTTCTTCCTGATCATCATCAACTTCTGCTTGTTCTTCTCATGTGTCATTCACAGGAAATGTGATTTTTTTTGCAATGTTGGAAAAGTCAACGTTTGCTATTCTATTCATTTATCAGTGTTGCATGTGACTGTTAGTTTTTCAAATATTATTTCGCGCGTTGATGATTTGGTTTGTTTGTTTGTTTATTTATTTAATTCCTTTTTATATAAAAAAAAAGGCAACTGATTTCAGTACTGTTACTAGACACTTTTTTTTGCAATTTTTTAGATTTTGGGCTTAATAATTTGTTTTGTTCAATGAAGAAATATTGTTTTGGCATCAATTAATGCAACCTTTTCTTCTTTAAACCTTTAAAAATAAATCAAAAGTTTGTTATTAGATTAATAATGAACTTTACTGATCTTAATCCAAATTCAAAGAGTTTTCTTCTAGTAGAAAATTTGTATAAAGAGATATTTAACAATTCACTTAACTTTGATGACTTGGATGCGATTTTAATCGTTGCCAAGAATTGAGCCAAACTAAGTAATAGTTTGTAATTGATATATCGATAACATTATGGAGATTACTCTACTAGCTTTATAGATAGGATAACACTATTGTGATGCCTTGTATGAAATGCTCTAAGCTTCAGTATTCGCCTTCGATTTTACCGGCAAGGGTAATAATACCGGCAACCAAGGCCTCCACTGAATTGCAATGTTCTTACACCTACTGAGGTCCTTAACAAGGTGGCAATTCAACAAAGGGCCCCAGGCCTAATGAGACTTAAAGATCCTTAAAAGATATGTCCATTATAATATGCAAATCCATAAAGGATTTGAGGAAACCATTTAATTTTAGATGGCTTGCTCATGTAAAGTAACCATGCGAACAAATTTATTGAAACAAAATAATCTTGTTTGACAAACGTTTTGATTCTAATAAGTGGGTGGATACAACTGAGAGTCGAGCTGATGGAGGGATGTTGTTAACTTCCAGGTGATTATTCTTAATAGAAGTAAATTTCCTGCCATATAAACTAACTACACCATTGCGTTTTCATAACAAATCTTCGGGAAAACAAATGTTTTCACCTTTTATTGACTCTTATAATTTTGTGTTTTCATTCCTTTCATACAAAGTAAGAAAATGTGTGGATCGATTAACAAATAAAAACCATATAATTGATATAAATGAATGAATACCAACGATTAATAATAATTATTTCAAATATTTTTTCAAATGCAAAACGCGTGCAGCCACTCACAGTGAAATTTTATGTTTTAATATGATTTTACCAGGGATGACTTAATAAATAAGAGAATTGTTGGGAAAACTATAAATGTGTATAAAATATTCAAACTAAAAACTTAATGAAAATTTAAAATATTATTTCTTATAAAAATAATTGCATAAATTAAATTCAAAACAAAACAATGAATGTCTGCAAATGTAATGACAACTCTGCTGTTTTGCATAAACAGCTGATTCCACAAATAGAAATTAGCAAATATAAAAATGCAATAAACAAAACGAATCCTTTTAAATCAAAAACCAAATCCTTTATAAAAACTTAAGTAGTTTTAAGTTAAAAGTAGAAAATATTAATAAAGAAAAAAAAATGGCACGCATAACATGGCGGCATAGGAATTTAATGTAAGTAACAAACAAATCAAAAATAAAGTTACCACAAATTGTGTATATAAATTTGGATTTGTTTTGTTTTTTACAGTTCCAGATTACATTTACGTTGGTCCTATGTAAAACATTGTTGGCACTCACTCACCTATAATGCACACATGAATTCTTCATATGCGGCAGATGTTTGCATGACTCCTGTAATGTGGGTAGTGGATAATTATACGCATTGCTTGGGACCGGTAAATCATAAAATAACAAAGAAATATTTATGTATTATATTTATTTATAATCATTTTTTCATTACCTTAACAGTTCTTTGTTGTTGCTGTTGCTGTATTAACGACTGCCGTTGTTTCCATAGCCTATTGGATAGGTTTGCCCTTTTGGTGGGCAAAGAATCAAGCAATTGGCATTATGTTATTAATAATTGGCAATTGGTTGCTGCTCAATGTGGTATTTCATTATATTATGGCTGTGATAACACCTGCTGGTCAGCCACCAGAGGTTTGTATAGTACAATAATTTACTTGTTAAGTTAAATGATCACTTAATCTTTCTGTTCTTTCTTAAATTTTCCATTCAGTGTGTTTCCATGGTGGAGGCTGTTAGTGTTTGCAAAAAATGTATAGCACCAAAGCCACCACGTACTCATCATTGTTCTGTTTGCAATAAATGTATACTTAAGATGGATCATCATTGCCGTAAGTATAAAGTCAACATCATTAAAACTGTGACCCAGTTTCTTGTTTGATTAACAAAGACTTTCATTAACTTAATTTTAAAAGAGTGAAAGCTACAGTTTAACTTCTATAACTTGAATTATCATATTTCTTATGAAGACTTTTTGTGTTATAGAATGAATACATTCATTTAAGGAAAATATAAATGGGGACTTTTCCCAATAATAAACACAAAAATATATCATTTCAAATGAATTTGAATGAAAGAACAACACACACAGATGGTGATTCTTAAGTCTACAGGGAAACAATAAGCACACTAAGTCGACAAAGGAGAGTTTCGCCTGCCTAACAATGCTCCAACTCTGTTAATTTGTTACCTTCCAACTATTAATCTAATATCACCGCATCAAATATACGGGTATCATACAAAAGACAAGAACGAAACCTACAAATGTCTAACATACTTACTTAACCCTACCACAGACCACACAGACTCACGCGGCCACAGATGTCTCTGGCTGTGGTCCTCCCACCTAACCATAAACTGACTGACTTAGGCCACCATGACTTGGTTATGTCTATCGTCCGCCCGTGTGTTCTACCGCCTTATGCCTTTGAATTCTATCCAATTTTTGTTTAATATTGCATTTTCTAACACTTGGATATAGTATTTTTACAAACTAGGACGCATAATTTCGCACAATAAAACAAAACACCCATGCAACAAGTGATTTCCTCAAAAAAAAAAATGAAGATGAAGATTTCAGATAGCAAAATCGACTTATGAAGGTATGAATTTAACTTATAGTAGTTCGTGTTAAAGAAGTTTGACTGTATTATTCTGTTAAAGTGAAATGAGGCCGCCGCACCCTTGTGAACGCTTTTTCTGAATTTTAAATCTCTTTGCAAATATTTGCTTGACTTTATTTTATTTAAACAAAAAAAAAACAATGCATCTGTCACTCACTCAGTCACTCACTCACTCACTTCCACACTTCCACACTTAGTTTCACAGTTAATGAAGTGAATAATTAATATAATAATTTATTATGTTTATTATGTTATTATTTTTATTAATTGCAGCTTGGCTTAACAATTGTGTCGGTTACAACAATCATCGTTACTTTTTCCTCTATATGCTGTACACGACCATGGGTTGTTTGTTTATCATATTGTTTGGCCTGGAAATTGCATACAAATATCTTTGGCTTGAGCATGGTGACAATTGGACTGAAGTGGAGCCATTGGAAGGGCAACCAGTTAAATTTAATATCAGTGGACACATCATACCAGTTGTGAGTCTTTACGAAATCTGATTAAAATCTTTGGTTTGGTTCACATCTGTATATTGTTTTTCTTTTGAGTATAGACTCATACAAATGAATATGATGATATTTTGCATTTGCCTGCTCAGCATGATTTGCCAACACCTCAATACGATGATCATACGAATACCCCAAGTCGGAGGAGAGCTTTATATTTCATGGCTTTTGTTAATGCTGCCACAGTGTTGGCTCTTGGTACACTTTGCCTGTGGCATGCTAAGCTTATAACACGCGGTGAGACAAGTGTCGAGGCTCATATAAATGCTGCTGAAAGTAAACGTTTGTCAGCAAAATCCAAAATCTATATAAATCCTTATAATTTTGGTGCGAAAAAGAATTGGCGTCTCTTTTTGGGTTTAGTACGCGGTCGATCATTTTGGCGTACAGTTTTATTGCCTTCATGGCATAAACCCGAAGGCACAGGTCTTAGTTTCTATACAATTCATGATGCTCCCATGTTTACACATGATGGTGATGATGGGTGGCCATAACAAATGCAGCAAATACAGCAGTCAAAAAAGGATACAAAAACTACAAATGCAATTTTTGTTGCTTAATTTAGCATTCCATTTTTTTTAGCTTTTAAAAATTAAAATTAAAGTTCATTAAATTGAGTAAGTAAATGTAATTTAATTTAATTTAATTAGTTAGTTATAAATTAATTAAGTCAAGACCAAAGTCATTTCTATTTGTCCATCGCTAAACACAACCAACCATATGAGTGAGATACACATAACCAACCATTTGAGTGAGATTAGACAAGGAATTTCATGTTGGACTAGTCTCTTTGTCTAATGTTTTAATTAGATTAAAAAAAAATATGCAAAATCCTTGATCTCAAACTTTGAAAATTGATCAAATGTGCAACCCAACAATATTAATTTAACAACAACATTTCATGTCAAAGAGGGCAGGCAATAAGTGTTTTAATAAGTGTAATAATAATAATAATTATAAATTTTATTATTTGTTTGTTTGTTTTAAGACAAGTTTCACTCAGTCACAATGGAATTTTGTGACCTGACAAATTTGTGTAAGACAGACAAATCACAAAAATAAACATACAAAACTTAAACCGCAAAAAACAGTTTGGTCAAGAATATTCAACGAATAGCAACCAAAAAAAAAAAAACAACAACAAATTGAAGTAAAACAAAACAAAATAGAAACGCGTTTGGCTATGAATAATTTATGCCTAAAAACAAATTCCGTTGACTCCAAAAAAAAAAAAACACATTAAAAGCAGCAAAATAGAAACTGTTAACAAGAAATAAAAGTAATGAGAGTGAAATTGTGATTCGGTTTTACCGAATATTAAATACACTTTTGATATAAAATAAATATTCAATATTCAAAAGTGATTGTTCCAATTTAAATGTATTATAATTTATAGTTAAATCTAATAATTTCTTTGAAGGCATTTTATGCTTAAAAATATTAAGAAAATAAAAACAGTTTTTCCTTATAACAAATCAGTTTGTTTTTTAATGATCTCTAATGGTTAGTTCAGGGGTATGCAACCTTTTTGATTCCACTTAACAAGTTTCTACTGTATAAGTTCACACTGAAGCCGGTATGGACCTACGATGTGCAGCATTTGGACTTTGCTTCGAACTGAAATCTAGAAATACTTTAAATGTTCCCATGGAAAATGCTGCAAATGTTTGTCTGTGCGCCTTGGTACATCAGAAATCATTTGCTAAAACTTGAAAATTCCAAAAATCAGAAAGAAAGATACATCTCACGGTTAGAGGATCATGGTAACCAACTTGCAATCAACCTGCTGGACAACAGCAGATGCACGCATCGTCTTTGTATCTCTAATTCCGTTTCCCGAACGAGTGATCCTACGATGTAATCTACTCACAAGACTACCCTCAACAGATAAACATTAAAAAATAATAATATGTTCTTTCCAAGTCCATTCCAATTCTTTTGACATACATCTTTTGTCTTTTCCAATATAAAGAAGAGGAAAAATTGTTTCGTAATCTACCAGATAAATACCTGTAACTATCCCTAGATAGAAGAATGAACTGGAAGGCCCACATAAAACTGAAAAGCAATAGCAATATTCTATCAAGAGTAAGAGAATGCCTGGTCTTCTTAGGCACATTTCAAAATTGTCTTTTAGGAAAAATCCGCTGCTTTACAAAACAATATTGAAGCCTATATCGACACATAACATTCAGCTGTGGAAGAGCTCTATTAAAGTACTGTAGAGACTTCAATCAAATCTTCAGTTTAGATTAGTTGATGACACTGCCATTCATCGAAAAAAAACTGACAAGATTGAATGCAAGTGATCCCGACTTTACTGATAGACTTGACTTTATCGAGACTTACTACAATAATATTGGACTCTATATGCTCCCTTCCCAACATGAGAAATTGACTAAAGATCACCGCAATTATCTCGCCTTAAGGCTTATGATAACATTCACCCACTCAATAGGATTCACTACATAGATTTGCCATTTAGATTCTCTGAAATTTGAGTAGTCCTCCCGGAGGTTGTTGTTATAACAAGAAAAGAGCTGGAACTTTGCGCTCCTTGGACGACTATTGTCCGGTGACTCCAGAAAAATAGATTCAACCACTTTTCCTTCTAATAAAAGTTATTTCCAAAATAGAGAACTTATAATTTAGTGGATTGTACCCTACATTGAATGACAAAAATCATGTAGTGTCATGTGTAGGGTATACAAAAATTTAGCGGAGAACCATCAATGAACAAAAAGAAGATTATGAACAAAATTTCATTTTTATATCTCTAAAATTATTATTTTTACAAAGAAATTCATAAATCTCATAAATTTATTTTGAATAACAAACATCATAAGAAAAGTTGACAAACATTATTATGTGTAGGGTATAAAATAAAGCAAGTGTTTTATTCCACCAGGCAGAAAATTGTTTCTTGTTGTAGACCACAACACCGGGCAAATGTTTGGTCAACACATCAATGAAGTCGATAGCACATCGCTCTCGCTTTTTGTTGCTGGCAGCACTTCTACTGCTGTTGTTGTTGTTGCTGTGTTGCTATGTTGTTTTTTGATGTTGCTGGAGTTGTTTGTCGCTGTACATGGAGATGTGAGCAATTTGATGCCTAAGCGCGCAACTGCACAGCTTCAGTTCAGTTAAGCGGCAACAGTCGAACGTGAAACATGAACATTTTCTCCTTCATGCAAAAATTCAAAATATAAAATTCGCAAAAATTTTAAAAGCTTAACAAAAATCGTGTAAAAACCAGAAGTATAAAAATACCAACAAGTGCGAAGTGATATGTGACAGATAAATAGATATATAAACAGGCAAATAGATAGATAGATGGACAGGCTGACAGACAGACAGACACACAGACAGACAGGCAGGCAATAACAAGAAACTAAACAAATAAATCAAAAACTTACAAAATTCAAACGTAATCCAATCCGTGAGACTAAACAAAAATATTGTAAAGAAAACGAAAGACTTAAGCGACAAACTTGAACTTGTGTGTGAGTGTTTCGTTAGTTAACTTGGTTAGTAGTTGATTATTTGTTTGGCTTTGTATGTGTCAGAGTCTATGTATATGTGTGTGTGTGTGTGTGTGTGAGTGTGTGCGCGGGCGAAGTGTTTTGTGTAATTGTAAATTTGTCAAAACAAAAAACCAATTTAATTATGTTTAATTTGATATAATGAAAATAATAAAAAATGTTAAATTTTA
Source organism: Amiota minor (assembly GCA_037043295.1). NCBI lineage: Eukaryota > Metazoa > Arthropoda > Insecta > Diptera > Drosophilidae > Amiota > Amiota minor. Next base: position 6,743,365 of record JBAMAW010000081.1, on the reverse strand, counting down.
ATATTAAAGAGAAATAAATTCAGGTGGCATTGAGCTATGAAGGAAGAGGAGACAAAGATTTGGTAGCCAAGGAGATTTTTCAATTGATTATTTATTTTTCTTAATTTTGGGTTTTAAAGTTAATAGACTTTAATATTTAGAATAAAAGATTGAGTTAGGTTTAACAGGCTACATGCCGCGAAAAAGCAAGTTCTCCCAGAAGACTTACAGGGTATTGTAATGCATTAATTTAGATATGAGGGAAGGGTTGGGGGAAGTTGATGTTAAGGTATCCTTCAGCCTTTGGAACCAATTCGAAGAATCAACGAACAAAGCCTAGCTCGCCTGTAGCAATTTTCCCAAACTAATCAATTCATTGAAGAAATGTTTCCCGATTTTTCCGTATATCCACAGCTGTAACAAAAGTCTTGATTACATGCACCCTTTGAGTTATTGACCCATGCCCTGTTGGGACTTCCGTCATCATCCCCATCCTAGTATTGTTAAAAGTTCTGTTTCGGTTGATAGCTTGGTCAGAGACTTTTTTTTTTTCTCTATTGGTAGAAAAGCATCGAAAGCCTAGCCGGTCTTCAACCGAGTGTGGGACTTTAACCCACTAAAAACTACCGCATCATGTCCTATTGTCCCCCCGGAACTGCCTTTAAATACTTCGTCAAGAGGAGCCAGATCAGAGTGTCCGCGCTACAATGTAGCCAGAGTCATTTGCCTGCTGCTGGATGCCTGCCAGCACCCTGGTTTACTCTTCCAGTCCTGAAAGGATCTCTTTTAGAGGAACTTTATACAAATTTTGGTTTTTTAACAAAGGGGAATATAATAATATTTTGAAGGGCACTGATAATTTGATCGTTTGTTTTTCTTAATTTTGTTTATTATTTTTAATAATTTATTTATGATTCTCCTAGAAATTTTCTTTATTATTTTATGCTCTGCATTTTAATCTTTCATGAATATCCTTCTATAATTTTAATTAATGCATCAATTTATTAAGTTTTCTATATCATTTCCTTTTTCAATGAATTTTTAATTTTATTATTGGGAATACAAATTAACTCGGTCCGTTTTTTTTGTGTTCAAAAAAGTGTTATTTTATTAAAAAAATAAAGTAAAAAATACATCATTCAAAGTTTTGTTCTCCGGAAGCGACTAATTTTTAACATCTCTCTGGTAATTTTCGAAAACCATCTCTAAAAAATGAGTCCTCTCTGGCCTCGATCCAATCATTGAGCCATTTTTCGATTTTTTCAAAGATTCGAGCCGGTGACCCCCCAAATCGTTTTGCATCCGTCGAAAAAACCAGTAGTCGGAAAGAGCAAGATCTGGAGAACACGGTGGGTGGGGTAAGACCTCCCATTTCAGCGTTTCCAGGTAATTTTTGACCGTTACAGCTACGTGGGGCCGAGCGTTGTCATGTTTCAAAATCACCTTGTCATGCCTTTCGGCCGTTTCTGGCTAAATTATTTGGTTTTAAGAATGGAAAATAATTTATTTAATTTCATAAACTTAGTTTTGATAAATTTTTATTATTTTTCGTTTTTTAAATATTTTTTTATATATTTTTAAATTTATATTAAATTATTAATTAAATTCTCATATTATTTTACTTAAAATTTATATTGTTTTTTTTTTTTTGAAAACTTTGCATCTTTTAATAATTTGTTTTTTTTTAACTGAAATATATTTTTTTTTCTTTTTTTTTTATTTATTTAATATATTTATTTTATATATTTTTATTGTTTTTAAAATATTTTTAAATTTTTTATTTATTTATTTCTCTATGCTTTTACTTTTTAATATGTTTAAAATAATTTTTCTTGTTAATATCATTTAAAATTTTTTTTTTTAAAAATTCCCTTGGATGATTAGAAAAATAAATATTTAAAAAAAAAAAAGAAAATTGTATTGAAACAAAATCTGCAGTCTTCTATTGCTTAAAAAATTAGCAAATCGTTTCTCTTTGGCGTCTTATAAAAAAACGAAACGAAATAAAACTCTTCATTAGTTTAAAGAGCGTTGAGGCATGTTTATATCTTGATATTTGCAAATGTTGTAACAACAATAACAACAAACATACATACATACACTATATAGGTGTATATTTTTTTTCATACATCAAATGTTTTAACCTTTTTTTTGTTGGCATTTTATTTTTTTATTTTTCACTCATTTTTAATGGTGATGTGATGCAGGTTGAAATCGATTAGTTCCGTTTAGTTTTGTTTTGTTAAAAATATATTTTTATTCATTACATAATGAAATTATAAATAAAAAAAAAAGACAATAACAACAACATAACAATAAAACTAAAGATGATTTACTATATTAAATGTTAATTGTTTGAGGAACGAAACAAAAATTTAAATAGAAGAAAAACCAAGTTGGAAATATTCGTAAAGAGATAAAAATTGATTATGGGTGAATTGAATGAATTGTTGATTAGTAAAAAAGTCTCAATTGGGATTTACTAGGGGGGATACCCGATTTATTTACAATATTTGTTTTAATAATTTTACACTTGAAGAGTTTTGTGATATTTAATTTATGGTTTTTACTGTACAAAGTTGATTTATGATTTCCGTTTGATCTCCCATTGATCTTTTTCGATAAAACTTGTTCTTTTAGTTTATTGTACATGAATTCAAGTTACATGTTTATATGTCATATGTACAATATTTAATCATGATTGTTGTTTTACTGTAGTCTATAATCCAGTTACACAGTTTTGTGAACTTTTTGACCATGTGAGAGGGTCAAACTTGAAAAATTTGTAAAAATTTGACATATTTTTTATGATGACTTCATCTAAAATTCAAAATGATATCATTTATCTAAAAGGCGACAACATTTGAATAACTTTCACCTACATTGTTCTTTAAAATATTTTGCGGTTCGCACTTTATACTCATTTGGATTTTTATTTATCTACAGTTCCGATATTCCTTTTGTTTTGTAGTATTCCAAGTTTTCTAAGGCAAAGATGAAGAGAATATTATGAGGTTCGATCAATAAGGTCTTAGAAAAAGTAGAAAAACAATACATTTAGTCCACTATTTTGTCCCTATCAAGGTCCTCAAGGTACTCAAAATAGGCAATTGTTTCAGTGATGAGCTCTTCATTCAACCCAAATCTCCTCGCGAAGAGCCAAATGGCTTTAGGTTTGAAAACAGGACATGGTTGCAGAGTGATAAATTTGAAGAATATACTGGATGAAGTAGCAGTTCGTTGCTTAATTTATGGATTTTTTCCATGATGACTACACATGCGTATTGTCATGGTGGAAGTGCACTTTTTTCTTCACCAAATGCGGTCGTAGTTGTTTCTAAACAATGTCGGATCTGGCCAACAGCTATGAATAATAATATTTACCGGTGATTGTCTTACCTTTTCTACAGTCTCAGCTACGTCAAGCACTTTCATTTTCCGATTTTCAATTCGTTACTGAGATTTCAACAGCAGTTTAGTGATAAACTAAATTTTGGAAAAAAGTTATGGGATGCTACGAGCACCATCTCTCGGATTACCTAAAGACTTGTTGATCGTTCCTCATATGGGAATTTCTAGTTTCTTATCGAACTTCAGCATGAAAACCAAAATTTTAATTATAAACCTTTAAAGAACCCAAAAATATTGAATTGGCCAAGTTTTTTAAGGTAATGGAAGATGAAGTTATCATATCATTTTCTATGTTCTAAACTAACTAATCCATCATTTTTTAGGGTCCGGATCCAAAGGGTACCAAAGGGTCCGTCCGTCCTCGGGTCATATCCCATGAACGGTAATATGTAGAGAGTTGAAATTTTCACAGAATATGTAGTTCTATCCAGGCATCAGCAACAAATACTAAAACTAAAATATTTTCAAAAACTTAAAGGGGTTCCCATACAAGAAACATTTTGGTTTGTATGGCAGCTATACGATTCAGTAGTCCCATGATCTTGAAATATGGATGGTTAGTGACTATACATCTGAAACTAATATTGTCGGAATTTCAGTTTGATCGGACCACTAGGGAGGGTCCCTTCCATACAATCATGTCTATTCCTAAGCTAATTCTTCAGCTTTTGAGATATTATGTATTCAAAATCCGCATTTTGTTGCAGAGCGACTAATCAAATCCAGTTACTCAATTGAAGACTTAATTATTAAACCATTAAATTAGAATCCCTTTAATTCCTTTGTAAATTGAAATTATGTATTAACTTCAAGTTTCGCCAAAAGTTGTTCAGAAAAATTATTATATAAAAATCAAAGGTAGATTTCGATTCAATTTTACCTTATCTTCTCATTCTTTTACATATTAATTAAGCGGGAAATGGTGATATTACAATGTATTAGAGTTTTAATTAAGGACAATTTGTAGTTTGTTCATCTTAGTTCAAGTTTCTTTTCCATCTTCAATTAATCAGAATGGTTCATAAAATGGCATAACATATTTCATTTATAATTCGTTAAAGTCTTTGATTTTGTTTAAAAAGAAATGTGACTTAGAAATTAAAACCATATAAAAGATCAAAAAGAATTTGAAAGATTGTGATAGTAAATATTTCCTTTTTAGAGGACTAAACTTTAAGTAATGAAATCTTAAAAAGATGAAGAGGATTAAAAATTGATCATATTTTAGTTAAAAAAACAAAATTTTTGTATTCACTTTCATTGATGTTTATTAGTTTTATTTATTTTTACTACTCGTATAAAAAATTTCAATTCTCTTACACATCTTTGGTGTTGTAGTACATATTGTATATTTTCTCTTTTTCTCCCACTCTCACTCTCTATGTCAATAAATACATTTTTTTGTATACATTTTTATTATTTATTTTATTTCTTTTAATATTTACCTTTTTCGTTTTGCTTGAAAATCTTACATAATGCAACAACAAACACACAAACACAGAGAGAAAACGCAACGCAACGCAACGCAACTTAACTAAGACGCCACCAATGTTTATGGTAGAAAGCAAGTTAGCCACTGACTCAGTGAGTCAGTTATTCAGTTTGTTAGTATGTCAATCAGTCAGTCGATGAATGAGTCAATGAAAATCCATTTCATTCCAGACAACCAGATCCATTGAGGCCAAACCACCAGCTGGTGATAGTGGGCTGCTCTCTCTCTCTCTCTCTCTCTCTCTCTCTCTCTCTCTCTGTCTGAGTGTTTCACTTTTGTTATAATAAGCCGGTTGAGGCTGCTTGATTGATTTTACTGACTCTAAGTCAATGAATTTTCTTGTAATTTCTTACATATTGTTTTGTGTTTTCCCAAAAGTTTAATTTTGATTCAATAAAATTGTTGTCATTAAAAATTAATACCAATGAATCTTCTTTGATTTTATTGTTTTATTTTAGGTTTTTCCTAATAGTTTTTAATGAGTTTTTCTTTTTGAAAATGTTTGTCAATTCAATGTTTGTCAATAAAATTGATTGTCAATTCAATGTTTGTGAATAAAATTGATTGTCAATTCAATGTTTGTGAATACAATTGATTGTCAAATCAATATTTGTCAATAAAATTGATTGTCAATTCAATGTTTGTCAATAAAATTGATTGTCAATTCAATGTTTGTGAATAAAATTGATTGTCAATTCATTGTTTGTCAATACAATAAATTGACAAATTTATAAAGTTATTTATTAGATAAACTTAGTTTATAAGTAGTTCAGAAATCATTTTTACTGATTGCCATTTCTTTTTATTTTTTCTTTATTATAGAGATGATAGTAATGACTATAATAGTAATGAAGATTGTGGTGATAATAATGATGATACATAATAATAATACTGATAATATTTCAGTAGCTTGTTGCTTAATAATCAAACAATTGATTGGGGGCATGAACAAAATTTATGTTAATTTTAACTTTATTGAAGCATAAAGCAACAAAGTCAAGTGGCAGATATCAAGTGTATCTGAGTATCTATGTACGTACATACGTACACATCTATGTATGTATGTATTAATACACCTCAAGCTCAAGCGATGAAAACGACATGAAAACAACTTTCAATGAAAGTAAAGCAAGTATTTCCGAGGCATTGTTCGTTCATTCATTCATTTGATGGTCCATTTGGTGTTTTAAGGGGATACATTTTTGTAACGCTGCAGACACAGAAACTTGAGCTCTTAGAGCAATCGCTCATTCATTCATTAAATCAAACGCAGGGGAGGAAGGCTCTTGACTTAGTTGGTTGGTTAGATGGTGGGTAGATGACTTAGTTGTTTAGTTGTTTGCTTGGTGTTTTTTTTAGTTGCTTGGTCTTTGTTGTTATCTTTGTTGTTTTGGTTGAACAAAAGTAGGAAGTGGGTTACTGGTTTTAGCTCAGACACCAACTCACTCAACTCTTTGTTGAAGCTGCAAGTTTTCAATAAGAAAGAGGAAAGGGAAATTTTATGATATTTTTACAAAAAAAAAAAAACATTTAACCAATTTATTTATTAATAGATTTTTTATGTAATTTATTTGTTTTTGTTTCTTTAAAAAATTAATAAAAGTGTTAGAAATTTTATATAAAAAACATAAACAAGTTTATAACTTAAGTCTTTTGTTTTGTGAACCAGAAAAGGAAATTAAAATATTAAAACTATTATAATTCTACCTTATAAAATCTTTACATATTTCTGATGATTATCATATTTGGCAAATTTAGTGATTAATTAATTAACCTTGTCTTCCTTAACCAACGATAAATGCAAAATGCAAATATGTAAATCCAAATTCTGAGCTTAGTCAATTAAATAAGCTGAAAAATTATAGTAAATATTTATTTATATTTATTTATTTAATTAAGCGAAAATAAACTCAACACCAAAGTAAATCATAAAACTATTTCTACTCATATTTTTGTATACTTAAAATGACCTTAAAAAACCAGCGAAAATTTATTTACAATTTATGAAATATAAAGTAAAGACAAATCAAATTAACATAAGGAACTCTTACTAAGGCGGCGGCTGGGCTAAGGTTTCTTTTTTTGGTAATTTGACTTAATAAGATATTTTGCGAGTTTTTTCTTGTTGTTGTTGTTGTTGTTGCTTGTAGTTGTTCATTGTATTGTATTATTATGGTAATTAAAGCAGTTGACATTCGCCTGGCCGTGACCAAGAAATCTGCATGATGCGCTTTGGTTATGCTGCGTTGAGTTGTTTTCTGTTGTTGTTGCTGCTAACACCAATTTGCCTTACATGCTCAATAATCATAGCCTTGCGCCCTGCCTTGCCTTACTTTGCCTGTCTTACTGTCTTACTTCTTTTTAATTGTTTAGCTGGACTTGGCTTACTTGATTACTGGTCAAATTAAAACTAAGTCAAGCACCAATATAGTGAACTCTAGTCAACTTAGTCATGCTGTTGTTTTATTATTCGCTAAGTCGCGTGCTGACTTTTGAAGTGATGGACACAGAATGCTTTAATTGTATTAAAAAAAAAGTGCTTGCAATGCATTCATAAATGCAGGGGCTTAGTAGAAAAAAAATGTTACTTGGAAAGGGGTTTTTTAAATTTTGAGAATACGCTGAATGGGGCAGAAGTTTGTAGCTCAATTTATGGATTATATTTTTATGATGGAATATCACATTATTCTCCATCGAATGCTGCCGTTTTTGCTTCAGTCAATGACGAATCTGTCCAACAGCTTTGAATAATATTCGTTTTGGATTGTTTTGCTTTTTAAAGGTATTCGCATGCATACCAAAAATCGGTCGCCATAGCCTTGTTGGCCGATAGACCCACCTTGGTCTTCTATGGGACACATTCACCCAAAGAACTCCACTGCTTTAACTTTACTTTGTTCGTGGTGTATTGTGAGGGATCAATGTTTCTTTTATGGCGCAAAAGCTTATTCGGTTTGCTGTTTAACATCACCGAACACTTCTTGGAAGTGGCCACACAGTTGCACTTATGGTCGAGTATAAGCAATCGCGACAGCCATTGCGCGGATAGCTTTTTCATGTCCAAATTTTTTGTAAAATGTGATGTTCCCACTCAGTTGAGATGCCTATAGACTCAATCACCTCAAGCACTTTCAATTTCCGATCATTCAATAACATTCCATGGATTTAATCGACAGTTTCTGGAGTGACCACCTCTTTTCAGCGAACTAAACGTTCGGCACCGACACCACTAAAAGAATTCAGTAAACCTCTTCTTAACCATTGAAAATAATGGTGGCACAGTCCCCATAGTATTTATCAAGCTTTTGCTTGGTTTCGGTGATAGTTTGTTGTTATAATTGACAATAAAAATGAAGCCATGTGGTCAATATTATTGACCCTTCAACAGCAGTTTAGTGATGAATTAGGTATACTTCATAAAGAAAAGTTCTCAATGCTAAGAGCGCCAATTCTCGGATTGAAACTTCTGTTTGTGCTAATATATTCTCATGATGAGGTCCCACATTCCTAGGTTTTATGAATTGCCATAGTTTATCATGCAAGTATATATATATTTTAACATCAGATATATTTCAGTAAGATGATTATCATTTTTGAAGTGAAGGGGAGTAAATCCAAAAAAATATGAAAATGAAATGTGACGAAAATCAAAATTTGACGATGTTATTATTATATTAGAATAATTTTGGCATATATAATAAGGAAGGGATGGACAAGCAATAATACAGAATATTGTACTGTTATATTTTTTCAATACAAAAGAGTTATTTTATTTATTTTTCTTAAAGTAAACGCAATCAGTAAAGCATTTTTTATCTCTCTCTCTCTTACTCATGCATAAGCATTCATTCTCTACGCTGCAGACGACATTGTTTTGCGCGTCTCCCCAATCTCTGAAGAATCATCGCTTTTTGATTTTCGTCACAATTCATTTTCTTATCTTTTGGATTTAATCGCCTTCGCTAAAGAAGTTTCACTTTCATATTGCTCTTATGAGTGTGAGGCATTCTACTTAAATTTTTATTTATATTCAAAGAAGATCTATAATAATCTTTAAGGTTACATTATTATAAACTATATACTAACCCTAAAAACTACGCCAATGTCAATGAAAACCACACACACACCTGCGACTCAAACTTGACTTTGATGCAGTTCATTTTACGCCCAAGAGGTCATTAGTTTATATTAATTTGATGTCATTTGATTTGAATATTAAATACATAAAAATAAATACATTAAAATGCATAAATAAAATGCATAAATAATTAAAATATCTCGTATTTTTCCAAAAAATATATTGTACAAATTTTTTCCTATGTCAGCAAAATTAATTTAAATTTAAAAGAATAAAAACGAAAACAAAAATTTAAATAAAAACTAAAAACTAAAATAAAATAAATATAAAACAAAGAAGCAACAAAAAAAAGAAACAAAAATGATACGATATGATAGACTTTTATCACTCGTTACAATGATATGTCTGACAATCATCTTACCGACTTCTTTGATTATGGAGAGCAATGCAATTGCCATAGCCCCCTCAACTTTTGGAACGGCAATCGCTCGTGCCGGTAAATTATCAAATACACTTAAGGTAAGTTTCCCAATCTCTCCTATATAAATAAATAGGACTAACAACAAAGGTTACAATTCTTAAAAAATTAATACACATGTGTCCCTCCTACAATGAAGAGGAAGGAGTTCACTTAGCACTAAGAGCCTCTTATTAATCAAAGGGGCAGCACGATCGTTACGGATCAGTCTAGATGAGTTCCTTGTATGGACAAGGACTCTGCTGGCTAGAGGATTAACATGTCGAACTAGTTTGTCCATATAAATACGCTTGGAACATTCTTCTCTTAAGTACCACCACCAGGTCTTTGTGAATGTCTTCATTCCTGATATACCATGGAGCTCCCGTGATTGTTCTAAGTATCTTGGATTGTGCTCTTTGTATAACTTCAATGTTACTCGCGCTCGCGGTACCCCACAATTCAGAACCATAAGTCCAAATTGGTTTAATAACAGAGTTACAGAGTTATACAGCATCACCTTGTACTCAAGTCTCAGTCCAGATTTAAAATTGATTAGCCAGTGAAGACTTTGAGCCTTTAGTTTCGTATGTATCTTTTTAGCTTCTATATGCTTCCACCAGGTGAACCGTCTGTCCAGATGAACGCCAAGACAAATTTGCAATTTTTAACAAAGATTTCTATTCAAAATCAAGAAGTTAATGAAAACTAAAACTAAGTACAGTGTTTATTCAAGCTTGTCCAATTTCTGCTGAATAGGCGTCAATTTTCTGTTGTACATTTTTCATTTCGCTCAGTTTCAGTTTCTTGTCTTATAAATTTTCTTGTTTTCTTGTTTATTTTTGCTTAGTTGTGACTTTGACATCTCGCTTGAAGTAGTTTTTGTTTTTGTTTTTTATTTTTGTTATTATTTTTTATTTTATTATAAGTGGCACAACAACAACAACAACAAAAATATTATATTGTATTTTAGTTATTCACGAAAAGCTTCAAGTAGTCGATGGTTTTTTTGACTTTTGACTGTTTTGTGACTTTTGTTAATTATCATTGTTATTGTTTATTGTTATTGTTGTTGCTATTGTTATTGTTATTGTTACTATTGTTGTTGTTGTTGTTGTTGTTGTCATTGTAAATGTTTTTATTATTGTACTATTATTGTTGTTGTTGTTGTCATGAATTTGCATTTGTCATGTCCACTTTAAGAAAAACAAAATATTTATTATTTTACATGTACTACGCGTTAATGAATTTTACAGCCAATTTTTAGTAATGTATAGATCTTGTCTAGAGTAATAAGAGAGGCCTTACTAAGGGTAAGTAGTAGTAAATGTATGTTTAAATGTTTATTTTATTGTTTTTGGTGAACACCTGACTGTGATAAAATTACAGAAGTTTCTATGATACTTTATGATATATTTGGGAATTTGTAAAATTAAACACAAGACTTGACTAAAGTATCTTTGATTAGAATCAAAATTACATAAAATAGATACATAGATATACATAGGTAACTGTCGTAATAGCTTTTAATTCCTTAGCTTTATTAAGATTATTTGAGTGATTAATTTTTTTTTGATTAGTAAAAAAAAACACCTAAAAACTTTGATGGCGATTTATTTCACATTACATTTATAATAAGGTTGATTCTCTCACAATGGCGATCATACAACCACTGGTATAAAAATTCCAACCCTTCCAAAACACCTATCCACTTCCCTGACTCCTGCGATCGTCCAACTTGTTCCTTGTTAGTACGATTGAGAAAGGGGCACAGTCAACTCACTCACCAACATCTCCTCGAAGGCAAAAGCCAACCTCCATGTCCATTCTGTGGTGACTACTTGTCAATAAGACACCTGCTAGATGATTGCATAAATCACCACACAACTCTTCGGAGCCATTCTACCTTCCACTTTAATGGGATGAAATCGATTCCCATGTATTAAGGACATAAATTAGGAGTTTAAAGTAAAGTAAATATAAAAGAACAAGGTTTACTTTGGATAATCCGAAGTTGTCATACTCTTCACATGCCCCTAGAAATGGTTTTTGCCTACGCTACTATAATTGATCATACAGAGTCAGTACACTTAAAGTATATCAATCCTGATATCGAAATATTTGTATGGGAGCTATACGATCCAATAATCCTAGGGTCTTGATATTTACGCAATTGATAGATATTTATCACAGACTTATAATGTCCAAATTTCAATCCGATAGTACAAAAAACAAAAAAGGTTTGCTAATAAGAACCTGAATTTTAATGGGGTGTTTCTTGTGGAGGTACCCCGCCTAGTGGTCCGATTCAGCTGATTCCAATAAATTTACAGCGTCTTGAAAAAATAAATCTATGTGCATAATTTTAGCTCTCTATTTCAAAAATGAGGAGCTACAGACGGACAGACAGACATGGCTTAATCAAAAACCTCATTTGTTTACTTATACGATAACTACCAAATTGAGAGCGTCTCCACTTTTAACGACCTTAGTGTTCTTGTTCATCCAAATTATTGTTTTAATCAGTAATATATCATCGTCATTAATAAGGCGAAGGATGTTTTTGGTTTCATTAAACGTTCGTCATTGTCCACAAATATTCTTTATATTTCTCTCGTGCCATCACTCTTCGAGAATTGGTCTTGTCTCGCAATATAAAAATCATCAAAGATCGAATTCAATTCAATGTTCAGAAGCAATTTCTTTTCTTTGCTCTATGTGGCTTAAATTAGAATCCTGATTGCAGCTTGTCATCTTACTCTGATATGTTTCTTTTCATCAGTCTTCCATCTTTTGCACATCATAAGCATACATTTTCTTTATAAACATAGTTAGGCAATAGATTCTTCCAATCTCTTAAATCAGCTTAACTTTTGTATACCCAGTTGTTCTACTAGAGAAATATTGTCCCTTTTTCCTTGAATAGATGTACAACTAACTATGCCCTACATGATTCTATCCGAGTTTTATGCACTTTTTATAATAAGTTCTATCACATCCTCACGCCCTCTGCGCTTAACATCTGCTGCCCTTGGGAATCGGAACACCCTACAGGTTAGATGATCTGGATATCGCTCATTGGTTCAACTAGTCTAATTAATTTTAATCAAATTAAAAATAATTAATAAAAATACTAGGTTAATGTATATCAGATCAATCAAAACCTTCTCCATTAATATAGTAGTACATTTATAATTTAATCTTTTCCAAAGTGTGAAACCTCCAAATCATAAATTATATTCATTACTTCACACGATATACTATAGAAATCACTTTGAGACACGCACGACTCAATCCATTGTTTTTTTTTCAATGAATTTTTTAATTTTTTTTATTTTAAAATTTTTAATTTTAAAATAATTTTTTTTTGTTTTTATTTGCTAATTGCAAACTGTGGTGTTTTTTATTTGATTTTTCAGTGGCACACTTTATTACTCAGCCAAAAAAATATTGTACGAAAATAGAAAAAATGAATACAAATTTTAAGTGAAGTCATAAATTGATGTGTTGATTTTATCACCTTTTAAAAAATTCTTATTTATTTTTTTTTTCTATGTTGACTTTAGATTCTTTTGTTTAGAATTTAGTGAAGGCAAAAAACCGTGAATGACACAGTTATTTTTTTTTTTTTATTTTATTATTTCTAACAACTTTTTCTATTTGTTTAACAAAAAAAAAATTAATGACATAAAATATTGCGGAATAATTTAATGTGTGGAGGAAGTTTTGTTTGTTTATTAACAAATTTTACGTAAATAAATTTGCTTAATGAATGGAAACTTTTTAGTTTTCTGTTTTACTTTGTTCTTTTTTTTATTTAAATTAACTGAAATTGTTGTTATGTTTGTCAGTTGTCACAGTGGTTCTAATTGATTAGAAAGTTTTTAGCAACCAGTTCTGGTTTTTGAACTCAAATTTTGCCAAATATTCCAATTGGTTTATTTACGGAAATGTTTTTTATTTGATATATTAAAACTGGGAATTGCAAAAAGTATTGTAAAAGCAAGGTAAAAACATTTAATTTAATTTATTATATATAATGATTGGTCTAATTTTTTGATTATATTATCAATTTCCAATCAAACTGGAAAGTTGTGCGTAATATTATTATTAGGAATGAATGAAGTACCATTGTTTTACGTGCTCACCTATCTGTGAAGGCTTAAGAACACGGTGCTAAGCACATGGATTGAAACGTCAATCAACGTCCCCTTGAATATATATCCGCAGGTACCAAATTTGAGTCCTTGGTGGTTAAACCTCTGCTGTTCTCTGAGACACAGCACCCGGTTGTATAACGCAACACCACGTCGAGTACTGGGACTGGTTACCCCTGGGGGAACACCAACCAACCCACATAAGTATTAGAAATGCTAAAGTTTTCAACACAAAAATCATCTAAAATTTATTTTTGGGGAGATTTTAAATATTAATTTGATTGATTACATTTTAAGACATGCTGACTTAATAAAACATGTTTATATAAGAAAGAAATTAAAGTAGAGTGTAGTGAGCCTAATTTTTTCACTATCAGATTTTAGTTTAAAAAAATCTGAAAGATTAGACTAGATTATATAGAAGCAGAGGGTCAGACGGCCATGGGACTGGACTGTATTTACTCCCCTTCGCTAAAGAAGTTTCACTTAAAAAAAAATATATATATATATATATTCCCAGTACAGGACCCGAACCTCACGCCCTCCACTACGCCAATGAAACATTTCAATTGTATTTGTTTAAATAGCTCCAATATAATAATAACATCGTTAAATTTTGATTTTCGTCACATTTCATTTTCATATTTTTTGGATTTAATCCCCTTCGCTAAAGAAGTTTCACTTCAAAAACATTAGTGGGTTCCTCCACCAGAAAAAATCTAAATCTAAATTGGGAATTGGATCAAATTATCTAAACATATTATATATTATTCTAGATTACCTGGAGATGTTCTTCACTTTCAGTAGAATGTAATTAGGCCTTACCTGCAGTTAAGGGCTCGCCCCATCGCTATTAATATGTTAAATTACATTTCTAGTATTTCATTCTTGCTTCCCGCTGCCCTTTATTTCGACACATAAAAAAGTTCCAATGAATTACCAAATGAACAACAATCAAGTCCTTTCTGGCCTTGTCCTCAGTATTATAATAGAATCCTATAATTTATTCAAAACAAACTGTTGCACAGCACATCAAATACTTGAAAAAATCTGCCAAATCAATTACTTTGATGTCAAAATTGACATATTATCTGTTATTTTTGACACAGAGAGCTTCTAGCATTGAAATTAAATATAAAACGATAGGTTAAATGAGACCTACAGAAGGTACCGACAACCCCGGCCATCCGTTTGTCTTGAAACTGTTCAACGAAACGAAACAACTACTTGAAAGCGTTTGTAAATTATAATTCAGAAGAGATTGGAAATTGAATTTTTATGATGAAATGTAGTCAAAAGATCAGGCTTTTATTTTTTTTTTCTATATCCACATTTGGATACTTTGTTGACAGAATGTATTTCATGTCTATTATTTGGCTAACTAGAACTTAATTCTTCTAAAACGATTGCTTTACCCTGTTGTATAGCGTATACCCATTATTTAATCCATATTAAGAATTCCTAACCTAATTAAAACCAAGGACAATGATGTGCTTACTTATTTGTACACCCACCCACAGTTTGAGATCGTTGCGTGTATTGTACAATAAATTTTCTCTTTTTTAATGAAGGAAATCTTTTAGTAAACTATGAAGCTTCAAAGGTATGCACAAATCACTGAATAAAGGTTTGTTTTATATAAGAATATTTGCTTTTCATTATGTTCATGTTCTATATATTTTACAATTGCTTAAATATATTGTCTCCCTTGCTGGATTGCCCCATTATCGTGGTAAGCGGACTCAATAATTGTAAAGACCATGAGAATGACTTAGACTATTGTTAGGGTCGCCCATGTCAGTAAGGTCGAAGGTGAATACTGAAACTAAGAGTAGTCCAATGGACGGACATTCAGGCTTCTTTTTTCATGAACTCTACCTTCAGGCAACATGTCTTTCTTATCCCATCCCATCAAAATATGTATCTTGTTTTTAAATAAAATAAATAATAATATTAAAAATTCACTAAAAATAATCTCAATTATCTGATAATAAAATATTTTTAACATTTCCGCTGCAGTAAAAAAAAAAAAACCAAATAAAATAAATAAAAAATTACAAAATAACAAAGATCACAGAAGAAAGACAACAAAAAATTGATAAAATGTTCAGAAAACGCGTTAAAATCAACAACAAATAAAATCAAGTCAAATTGTTGCATGAAATTGTTAAACAACACAAAACAAACTTTAAAAAAAAAAAAGAAACATGTTAACAATAATAAAATAGAAAATGCAGCAGATCCAACCACATAAATACCTTTCCCCCATTTCCCCATTTCCCCTCTTTCTTTGTACATATTTCTATTGTTGCGTGTTTTATATAACGAAATTATGATTACATGAAAATGATATACAAATCAAAACAACAACCAAACATCAATGGAAAAAACAAATATTTTATTTTAAAACCAAAAAAAAAAAAAAAAACTATGAAAACCAAACTAACAAAATCGAATTTACAATAATTTAAAGTGCTCAAATTTGCTGCAACATTGAAGCATTGAAGTTGCATAGCAAAAAGCGCGCGCATTTTTTATTTTTTGCTGCTTTCATTTGAAAATTGTAAATAAAAACTGTGCAAATTGTAGATGAAACTGTGCAGTTGCAGTTGGTCAGTTATAAGTAGTAACGGACAATTTGTGGTTTATTTCATGTGTTTATTTATTGTTTATTATTCTTTGTGAAAACAATTGATTTGAAATCATTTTTAGTGCGACATTTTGTTATTTTAAAATCCACAAAAACAAAAAAAAGTAAATATTTGCTTTGGAATTTTTCCTGAGTTGTGTAACGAACCGCAACGGCAATAGTTTAGCTTATAGTTTAGTGTAGTAGATAGAGGGTGGCAAAAGCTGAAAAGCTTGGAAATGGTGATAGCCTCTTGTCGACGTGCACTGGCATGCACTTTGGCCATTGTGACCATTGCTTTGGTCATTGGACTGATTATTTTTGCCATTGTTGCAAAGCAACAGAGTCAACCAAATGCCGAGAGAAAGTTGCACGACGATCATGAAAACCAGGTAAATGCAAGTGAAGCTTTGTTATTAATTGGCACAACAACAACAACCACAACGACCATTAAGCCTAGCAATGTGTGGTACATGATTACAACTTCACCACCATCACCACCACAAACATTAACTTCCAAAGTATTACAACCTGATACAACGATTACCATTACGCCAACAACTTCCGGGTTGTTGTTGGATGGTCATAGATTATTTAATACAACAAACTTAACATCAACAACATCATCATCAGCAATCACAACAACAACTGAGGTGCGTGTCATCTGCATTTGTCTGCACTTTAATTAGCCCTAATTTTCATTGCACTTACGATAATTTAGTTTAATATTTCTTTATCAGTTTTCTTCTTTGCTCCCATAGTCCAATACACTTTATTTAATTTCCTTTTCAAAGCTTCAGGGAAAGTGCCAGAAATACTAATATGATTGCATAATCATATTGGTTATTATAATACAATATAATAATAAATACAGTACATGCATGATATGTATATGTATACATATTTCTTTTTATGGTTAAGAGATTCCTTAAAAAGAAGAAACAGCAAAAAACAAACGATTTCAAAATACAAAATACTAAGCAATCAAGAGAAAGTTTTGATTTCAAATTTAAACATAATACAATACAATAATAAATAATAAAGGGTTGCTGTCTTATTTATATTATTACTTTGTTTTTATGATTACATATTTTTGTAATATGGTGATCTATCTATTTAATGATGTTAATACACGAAGCATAATCATGCCATAATTATATTTAAATTAGTTTAGTTTTTGTTTCTTTTTCAAAATTTTATTAAATCATTTATACAAATGGTCATCAATTTAATCACAATGTAATCACACCCACGCCAAAAAAGAAATTAACAAATATTTGTAATTCCATAATTTATCACTTACCTTTGGTAAGCAGGATGTTGAATTTTGTAATATATCTAATATTTTCATAGATTTCCATATTAATACACTACATTATATGAATCAAACTCTGGGAGATCAAATCAAGGAAATATACTCGTGTGAAGAAACACCCACATTGTCCGAAGTAAAGGAGGATGGTTGTGTTCTGTTAGGATTCTTAGAAAACGATGTATAATTGTCCAGGAATTCCAGATGATTCCCATTAAGAATTCATGTACACGATTCTCTTTAAAGAGTTGATTCAATGTCATTGAAACATTTCGGTCCATTATAATGCGCAACATATTTGATTCAATTTAATATACTTAAAGAAGAGTTATAAGTAAAGAGAAGAGATATAGATAAGTACTACCTTATGTCATATACACTAGTAGCGGATTTCTAATCCAGGCGGAGGTCTCTCGTGGTCGAACAACTTCCCAGGAACCGTGTATATTTTCAATATGAATAAGCTTTGGAGTTCTAGTAATGGCATGTTTTCTAAGCTTACACTCCAGAATCTCTTAGGCAGGCTCAATTACGTTCAAGTCTGAGCTTTGAATTCATGTATATCGATATCTTATTGGAAAAACCAAATCTCACCAAGTTTCATCGGACAAAGCTTTCCAATTTTGTTTCATAAACTAGAACAGTTTGCAGACAACCTGAAATATAACTTTATAATACTAATTTTACAAAAACATTTGGGTTCAAGTATATTCTGAATAGACCCATAGCATTTAGAAACCTTGCAGCAAAGAATATAATTGGCTGTGCAGAAAAAGGCTGCTTACAACAAACATGAAGCTATCAAGAAACTTTACTTTTTTAGGTTTCCAGACCCAAAGGGTACCAAAAGGAAATTTATTGCAGAGACTTTGTTGTCCGTCCGTCTGTTCTCGGATCATATCTCATAAATCGCAATAGCTAGCGACTTGTAATTTTCACAGAATATGTAATTTTATGCTGGCATCAGCAAGAAATACTAAAAGGAAAATATTTTCAAAAACTTAAAAGGGTTCCCATACAAGAAACATTTTGGTTTGTATGACAGCTATACGATCCAGTAATCCCATGATCTTGAAATTTGGATGGTTGGTGGCTATACATTAGAAACTTACATTGTCGAAATTTCAGTTTGATCGGATTAATAAGGTGAGTACGTGCCATACAAATCCCCATTAAAATTCAGGTTTTTATTAGAAAAACTTTTTGGTTTTTTGTTCTATCGAAATGAAATTTAGACACTATAAGTTTCTGATACAAGCGCAATACACTTGTTGGTATCAGCTAAATCGGCTTACTAAGAAGGGTACCTCCCATACACACCCAACATTAAAATTCAAGTTCTTATTCGAAAAACTTTTTTGTTTTTCGGACTATTGAACTGAAATTTAGACACTATAAGTTTCTGATATAGGCGCGGTACATTTGTTGGAATCAGTCAAATCGGACCACTAGGGGAGTACCTCCCATACAAACCCAAATCTGGTACGGAACCCTGCGTGTAAGAGTCTGACTCGCACTTGGCACATTTTATTATAGTTTTTATTAAAATTAATAATAACCATTGGTTGGATAGTCTTTAAAACTTTTGCTTAGCGATTTGGCATTGAATTGACTAGAGTCTCAGTTTTAGTTGAGGAGTAAACTTGGATTTTGTCTCCATTCCTGGCGGAGCTTTTCTTTGAGTATAGGTTTTGTTGTAGGTAATGCGGTCCAATTGTTCTAAGGGATGAAGATCAGGTGATTGTATTGAAATTCGGAAGTTGTTTTGGGATGTTGTAAAGCAACCAAAATTTAACTATTTTAACAAATTTTGGGTTATTATTTTGCAAGAACTACTTAGACCGAATTCCTCGGCGCTTTGTGTATAGTCTATTAAAAGATTGAGCTATGTACATATATCATTTGACCATAGTTGATTGCCTCTGGTAAATTTATCATAAATCTTAATGTTTTGGCTATTTTTGCCAAAACAGTCAAAATTGTAGGGGTTTTGTGCGTAATGCTACATTTGTTTCTCACTACAATACAATACAAAAGAAAATAGCATTTGCTTTGTGACTTCACTAACTCAGACAAACACGGACGCTTATTTCAGTTCTTTCCACAATATATTTTGTTTTCCTTACTTTAGTTCCTATATTTACATTTAGAACTCTACAATTGATCTTAAAAACCCATATATGTAAATAACCTCTGATAATCGTAATATCAGCATTAGTAACGGACAATTTATGGTGGTTAATTTAAAATATTTGTTTAATTTTTATTATTCTTTGTGACTTTTTCTCGAATGCATAAACTCCAACAACAAGCAAAGTGATATACAATCAAGAATCAACTGTATTTGATATACTTAACTTAACTTAAAAAAACAATAAATTTGTAAACAAAACATTAAAACCCTTTTAAGCGGCTATGAACCATTAAAATCTATTTTTAGCTATGACAAACATTTTGAAGAGAAATCTGCTTTATTCTAAATAGAGTCAACTTTTCTCAAAAAATATAAATAGAAAAATTTGAAATGTTTATAATAACTAACATATTAATTAATTATGTAATACAATATTTGATTTACAAAAAAAAAAACAAAATAACAAATCACAAAACAAATTCACATGACACTAAAAACACTTAAGCAAACTCATTGTGACTGGTACTTTGTATAAAAGAAGAAGAAGATTAGCCTATTGCTTAATACCATTAAAATTTTAGAAGGCTGTTTATTTCGATCACAATACAAGCAAAATTATAATTGAATTATATAAAAAACGAAAAAAAAAAGCCAAGAAAATGGTTTTCCGAACAATCCAATTGTGCTCAAAACGTGTGCCGCTTGTACAATTCCGCTATGGTGGAAATCGAACTCAAGCTGTAGCCGCAACCAGCGGTGGATCTGCATCAGGCCAGGCAAGTTCAAAAAGTGTTGGATCCATAAAGGTTAAATGTTTTTTCTGTTCACCAAAAGAACACACTTTACCTGCTGTCTATAAATTCTCTTTCTTTCTTTCTATTGTTTTTGCACTTTCGTTGGAATGCGAACTCAGGTGTCAGGTGGCGGTGGTCCAGTTATAAGCGATACTGAGTTACCCTCTCGTTTCGCTCGCAAACCAATCAGTCCCAAGGAAATGGAATTGATAAACAATGGCGGTGTACCAAATTAAAAAATGATCATCATCATCATCACACTAAATAGGATTTATTTATTTTGCAAATTTACTACAAAAAAGAACCAATAAATGTTTTCGTTTACTGACTGTGCTTCTTAATGAGAGCATAAAATATTTGTGCTGCTTCAATCAGCTGACTTTTGTTGTTGTTTTCATAGCACGAGGGTGGCTACAAATGCACACAAAGAAGTAAAGTAAGGTTGTATTCATATTCAATTGAAATAATAAAGGGAGCATGGAAAACACTTTTCATTGGAAGCAACCACTGGGTTTGGGTAGTTGAAAAGTTGAATCATTGTATGAAGAGAAGTGCTTTGATTAGATTACAGATGACCCCATTGAGTGTCACTGAGGAAAGGAGTTTAAACAGAAGCGGCATAATAAAGGATGCAATAAGCAACTGATACTTAAAATCTCCTTTGTTTACAGTTCAAACATTTAATGAGTTCAAACAGGAGCGGTCTAATTCGGAACAGAACTTTCAATTGCCTTTTAAGAAGTTCCGGCTTTGTGGCTTATAAATATGTGTCGTTGATGTCGCTGTGGGTGTAGACGAGGAACGACGAAGATGGTGCTCTTTTTCTGTAAAGAACTGTCCGATTAGTGAGATATTTTAAGGTATAATTTAATAACGAGGATGTGTGTAATAATCCTGAAAATATTATTCTTGTTAGAAGGAATTGTGGTAATAATAGCAGATGAAAGCGATAATAATTTAACTGCTGCGTCTGATTTTTTAACAAAGATTATTAAACAATTTCATTGATTTTGTTGTTGAAAACCTTGTCTCGGCATACCAATAACAATTTTGTTAGAGGACACAATGATACGTGAGCGAATTAATTAGTCTATATGTTTATTAGTCTTTGATTTCGTTACAAAACAATCAGAATAAATTATTATTTGTTATATATAATGTTCTCACATTTGTTTTGCTGCGCTTGTGTGAGAACAACAGCTGATTGCTAATTTGGTTTAGTGTTGCCGTTGTAAGAAAATTTTTCTTTATAGGCAACACTTTAAGCGGTTACCGGTTGTGAGCTGCACACGAATTGTGGGATTGTGGGAACATTTCGTGAACAGCTGGAGAACGGGCAAGTACTATAGTCAGATGAAGTGACACGTCTGATTTAAGTTTATGCTTTTTATACTCGTGTAAAAATCTTATAAGTAAAAATGTTAACAAGTTTATATTGTCAAATACCATTCGCTTAATTGTTTAAATCTACAAACAATCAACCATAAAAAAGAAACCAAATACAATTAAAGTGTGAAATTAACAAAAGAAAAGAAAGAAATAATAAAAGCATATAAAAATTAATTACTTGTAAAAGATTTCTATAAATACAAAGAAGAAAAGTGCCACAAGAATTTTATAAGTGAAGTGTGAAAAGTGAAGTCTTTGTTTCAAATTGGTCAATTTATAGACCTTTGGATGGGTGTGCAAGTTATGAAAAATTGTAGCAAGGATTGCTTGGGACTGCGCAAACGAGTCAGCGGACTGCATCAAACGTGGAAGTGGCTCCACCAGACACCAGCGCTCCACGCCTATCTTATTGTCGCTTCAGCCGACACAGCAGCAGAATCCGTTAGAATGTCAAAAAAGATTGTGCGCGCGATCTAAAGTCCAATTTTAGAACATTTTTTGCTAGACACACACAGCCAAAACACCCCTCAATATAGACAATTTATATTAGTATATGTATATATAAATAAACACACACTCACACATACTTAAGTATAGACTCTGTGGAAAAATAATAAAAGAAAAACAAACAAATAGAAAAACAAGAAGAAAAAAAAAACCCATAAAATCAACTAAAAGAAGAAGCATAAACACAAGAACCCAGACAAGACAAGATAGAGAAATATAATATATATAAATACACATAAGCAGACAACGAACGATTTTTCCCTGCGACTCTTTCCCGCTTCATAACCAAACACCATGAACACATTATTGCGGCGCAATTCCAGCCAGCTGCGTATGCTGGCACAACGTTTAGCGCCTACAGCCACTCGGGGTCTATCTGCTATCAATGGCAGCAACGACGGCTCTTCGTCGTCAACTGGCAATGACAACAACAACAACGACAATATTAATAACTTGAAAAACAAGGGCATCAGCAATAATAGTAATATAGCAACAACACCACTAACATCATCATCATCATCATCATCAGCATCAGCAGAATCAACAGCAACAACTGAAAATGTGAATGCGAGTGCAAATAAACCGGCACCGACGACGACGACGACGGCGGCTTCAACCCGGAAGAAAACCTCCTCTACTACTATCAAAATCAATGATAGTGATATCAAGAAATCAGTCTTCATCTCCCAATCGAATGATATTTTCACTAATCTCGCCCTAGAGGATTGGCTCTATAAGAATTTCGATTTTACTAGTCATCATGTTTTGCTGCTATGGGCAAATAATCCCTGTGTGGTCATTGGACGTCATCAGAATCCCTTCACCGAAGCGAATATCTCGAAACTTGTTGAAAAGGGCATAACCCTAGCACGTCGTAATAGTGGCGGTGGTGCGGTCTATCACGATCTTGGCAATCTCAATTGCACTTTCTTTACACCACGCGAACGTTATAATCGTAAATATAATCTAAATATTGTGACGCGAGCATTGTTTCGTGAATGGGCCATAAAGGCAGAGATAAATGAGCGAGATGATATAGTTTGTATGGATCGTAAGATTTCGGGCACAGCTGCAAAACTGGGACGCCCAAATGCCTATCATCATTGCACTGTCTTAGCTTGTGCTAATAAATTACACCTGGGTGAGGCACTGGTAAAGGAAGATGCTAATTACGTAAGTCGTGCAACAGCTTCGGTGCCGGCACCGATCAGAAACTTATGTGACGTCAATCGTAATGTTAATGTACCGCAACTATTATCCGCTGTTGGCTATGAATACTTGAGAACTGCAGCTACAGAACTCGAAGATGGTGGCAGTGCGAAGGCCATGCAACAACGTGGCTTTCAATTAATTAATCCCACAGAGAAATGGTTCCCCGGCATTGATGAATTACGTAGCAATTATAGTTCCTGGGATTGGACTATTGGAAAAACCCCCAAATTTACGGTGGAAAAGGAACTTGGCCTAAAAGGCGGTGACGCACAACTAAAAATCACCTTGAGTGTTGTTGTCGAGGAGGTACGTCACTTTTTGTTGATTGAATAATTAATGAATTATTTGTTTTGATTGTTTGTTTTTTTTCTTCTTTTCTATCTTTCATCCATCTATTTACGTTTTGATCTACGTCATTCCCAGGGTCTTATGACTGACATTGCCATAATACTGCCAAACAACAATGATCAACGCGTTCCCGTCGTTTCTGCCTTGCATATGAAACCCTACAACGAACAAAATCTGAATGATATCGTGGGCGCCCTTAAATTGGCCTCCACCGAAAATGTTCAACAGGCGATGAATGGATTTCATTGAGTTTTATGTGTGTGTCTAGTTTTAGATGCAGCGTCATTAATCTTTTACTTTTTCTTATATCTTTTGTTATTATTCATTTAAAATATTGTAATAATAATTTTGTTATAACACAAAAGAAAACAAAACAACAAAACTTTATTAACCCCTTATTATTTTTTATAGTAGTTTAGTAGTTTGGCAAATTTGCTAAATCTCATGTTTACAAAATAATACAATTTAATAATGTTTATATTTTTTTATATATATTTACGCAAATAAACAATTTATATATTGTATATATATATGCAAGAAGTACATTAATAAAAGTCTATAATCATAATCCGATAATTGTATTTAATTGTATATTGTTTTTTATTTTGATTTGACATAATTTCATTTTATACCCATAATTTGACACAGTCCAATGTCTTCTGAAGGTCACTTCAATCGAATCATTTTGATTATAAATAATTGATGAATAGTTTTCTTTTCAGTTTTTCAGAAATCAAATTTGTTTGTTTTAGTTTTAATTTGTTTGTTATATTCATTATATTTTTCATATTCAATAGGATAAACAGGCTGCTCGCCAATTAGTGAGTTCCGTCAGAAGTCTTACAGAGAATTGTGATACCTGGTTTGGACTGCTGTTAACTTTGGTGTCCGTTCTTGGTAGGTCTTACTACTCTCAGGATCCTTACATCTAATGAGTCAAGGTTATGTACATATTTCATAACTTTATAATGAAACTCCTTGTTAATCTTGGGTTCTTTTATAAGTTGTTTTTTTTTATTAATAAATCGGTAGAAAAGCATCGAAAGCCTCACCTCTCTACAACCGAGTGCGGGACTTTAACCCGCTAAAACCACCGCCCGTGTCCTAATGTTTGTTTTAATATTTCTTCGGAAGGTCTTTTATAAGAGGTAGATGGCTTTAACTGTTGGTCACAAACTAAAATTAAATACTACAGCAATGAAAATTTATGAAGATGGAAATACATTTTCTAAATATTCTTTATTTTTGTTTTCCGAACTCAAGAAGGCAAACAAAGTTACATGCAAAGGATCAAATGCTCTCAAAAATGTTACCATCATATTTATTTCAGGTTGTCAAACTATATAAGCATTTCTTGCCTAAAACTTGAATTATAAAGGAAATTGCTAACATTCTATTGTAGTATACTCAAACGTTTCTCTAGATTGATAGTGATGATTTGCCAAGAACCAGAATCTTTTGATAACAACGACGAACTTTAATTCACTTTAATATCAATGCCATAACTGACAAGTTTCCCCTTTGGATCTAAACTCCAGATGCTCTACTTTATATTTTAAAACTTCTTTAATGCAACAAGAAAAATAGTAACATTTTAAGATCAGCAAATTGAATTCTGTAACTGAAACAGATACTCAAATATTATTGTAAAAATATTATACTCGCATACAATAAGAGGTTTGAATTGTAAATTTTTTACTGTTACTTGAAATAGTCTTACGGATTATTTGTCTCTTATAAATTTCCGGAGTAATGTAAGCAAACAATCTAAGTACCTATAATATGCATATGTGCTTATATATGCAATTATAATACAAGCTAAGGTTCAATACCCTCAAAGTACAATACATATTTCACATTCGCAAACTACAATATTAGATAGTTTTATAAAATTTCTGGACTCTGATTAGATTTCTGAAAATTCAAGGAAGTTGTTTACATTTATATATTTTGTAAATAAGTATAATGATAACATAATATAGATTGATGGATCTCTCTCTGTCTCTTGCCCTTTAGAAATTAATTACTTTTAGTTATTGTTAGCCGAAAATTTTCCACTTCTGCTGTAGATAATAGATGCTTGTCTACAAATATACACATATTTTAAGACATAATGGAAATAGACTTATTTAACACACTCTGGTAAGGGTTTTCAGATTCAAGAAAGGAAACAAACTTCAGTTATATTTCAGTTTGTTTAACTATGTGGGTCTAATTTAAAAAAAAAAACATTTAGTTACAAGAAACTTCTGTAGCCTGACTCTAATTAGATTTTTCAGCATCCAATGCGAACTTATAACTACAGAACATGGAAATTGCCCACACGAATGTATAGTATTTTGAGCGCCTAGTAATAATTTACCTTGAAACTTCCGGCTTTTTTGTCATAACTAAAGCCCTAGTAGGAACTCAAGACATTAAGTTACTAAATTATTGGTTTCCAAAAAGTTAGATTTATATTCATATTAAAATGTTAAGGGAACGACTAGTCTAAGAAGTATTCATTCAAGTCAGGGTATCAGTCGATGGTTGTGTATTTGTAGTCCAACTAAGCCCAGGTAAGCTCTTCTCAACGGCAACGGTCGACATCAAAAGTATCTTCCAGCTGCTATCACGCTTGGACTGGTAGCAAATGAAGTCGAAACTTAGCTTGTGGATTGAAGAGACAATCACATGAGCTGAGATGATTTTAGCGAACTGCTGTTTCAACTGAAATTTGTAGGTGTAAAATTACAAAATAGATAGCGGTCTCTCAAATTTAACCGCCTGTGACAAGGACGTTGGGGAATCACAAAATCATAACATTCCTGCCCATTAATTTCAGCCTAATGTACTTCACCATGGTAGCCTAAAAAAAGGAATTGATTATTATTCCATATACTTCACCGTATCGACAGTAAAATGACGAATCAACTACATATTTCTTAAATGGGGTTCTATTTAAGTCATATGTCATCCAGAAGTCTGTGTGAATATTACTTCTAGCAATAAGGTTAGGTAATATGGCTATCTGGCGAAGCTTCTATGCCTTTTATAGGCCCTAATTTTACCGGGTCTTCTTTCCTTGAAGGCATTTCAAAGTATCCAATTCTAAGTGCGAATAATGTTCTTCTGCATAGACGCAAAGCTACACGTCTTAATATAAACTTAAAAAAAAAATTGTAAATTGTCAAATTGTTTGCCTAAAGGTTAGTCCACCATTGGTATTAATAAACTTGTGGATGAGACCTTGAGCTTTCAGTTTTAATATAGTAATTAAAATTCCACCAAAAACACACTAAAATTTAGATTCTAATTGGATTCAAAGGTTCGTTACTTTTTGTTTTTATAGCAAATTTTTGATTATTTCCATTATTCAATTTGATTTGTTGATAAATTAAAAATTCAAAATATTTTTTTTAGGAATCAACAGCATGGAAGACATTGACATCACATCCAAATTCCTTGGTGCAGCTTTTGCCATCACGTGCAATGCGTGTTGTACAAGAAGTTGTACGTTCATTGAGGGTAAGTTGCCTTGCTATCAATATAAATAACATACTCTAAGACATCAACAAGTGCCGAAAAAAAAACAAGAATTTTTGCACCTGTTACTTCTGCTAAATCTGTTCTTTCTGAACTAAACGACCTTCAGTTTTGGGCCTCTCTCAATGTAATAAAAATTATATATAAATCAACTTGAATGGCAAAACCGCGAGATAAACAAATTCCAAGATTGAAATAAATTTGTATGAGGCTTAATAACTTTAAATACCATAAAGTGGCATGTCCCCAGTAATTGGTCATGTACACCACCAAATATTTTCGTATAGATGATGAATAGATCAAATTGCAGCTGCTTTACCCAATCTAACCACATATAAACATTGGCAATGGCAATCCAATCTATAATGACTATTTATGTCCATATGCTCAAATATTCAAGTATTTGTGAGGTCAAGATTATTCTAACTAACATACAAGACAACTTATTCAATTGCCTCCTCCTCTTATATTGTACAAGTAGAACTTGTTTTACCATCATTCGATTAAGTAACTGACCGCCCAACACCGAAATATAAAAAATCAAAATAAGAAATGTATAAATAAATTAGAAACTTAAAAAGTTTTATGCAACTGCGGCGCACCATGACATGATTATGTCCATAAAAAGACTTGCGTAATAATGTTTATAGAATTAATGCTAAATAAAAATACTTGTACTAAATGAAAAAAGAAAACAAAACTGAACGCAACACAAAATGTTACGCAAGTACAGAAAATTTGCGCATTTATAGAGTGGAAATCGTTTAGCATGACGATGGACGCCAGCCAGATCAGTTGATTGTAGACCTGCCTTTGTCACTTGAAATTGTTTTTGTAATGAGATTCTAGCAGAACGAAATTCATGCAATAGAAAAGAAATTGTGAGAGCTACTATTAACAATCACTTCCATATAGCATGGCTGCTTTACAAGCCTGTCCTTTACAAGGCTGTGACTACTTGATACTATTGTACTAAAAGACTAGCAGCAAATAAATTTGTTCATCTTATTTGAGTACAGGGGCATAGTGGTTATCTTAGAAAGGAAGAGGCAGATGAACTTGACAAGAGGACAATAGCTGGTAACATTCCTAATGGAGCAGAATCATTCTACGGGCTGTTCCACAAAAATAAAAGTGATAACTTCAAGGTATAAGAGTTTCAGCTTCTAACTTTAGCAAAAAAATGAAAATAAAAAAAAATAAAATTATAATAGGGCTAACTCGGAAAGGTCTCAAGGTTCGAAATACATTTTGGAATACCGGAATCTTTTGTTGCCACAATTGAAGGCACACTGTCTGAGTTACTATTTCACGCCCTTTCCTAAACTCAACTAATCTATTAAGATTCTTATTTAATTTATTTGTACCTGACAATAATTTTATAGAAAGAATCCAATGTGGTGGTCACAACAACTGCGGGAAAAGTACGTGGTCGTTATCAAAAATATCGTTCTGGTGAACGTGGTGGCTATTATAGCTTTAAAGGCATACGTTATGGTACACCACCGATAGGAACACAAAGGTAAATAATCAATTTATATCTCAAAAAAAAAAAAAAATAAACACAAATTAATAATAATTTTTACTTTGCCAATCCCAGATTCCGTTCTGCTGAACCTGAGAGACCATGGTTTGGTATACGTGATGCTTCGCGAGAGGGCAACAGTTGTCCTCATAAAAATATGATACTAGACACCTTTAAAGGCGATGAGGATTGTTTATTTTTGAATGTCTTCACCACTCGTCTACCTAAAGAAGATGAGTAAGTTTTCTCTAATGATTCCTTTAAAATTATATACGTAATTCTAGAATGCTTCCTTTCTTTCCCTAGAAATGTTCAATTACCTGTTATGGTTTGGCTGCATGGTGGCGGTTTTTCATTTGGCTCGGGTAATGCCTTTCTCTATGGACCTGATTACTTAGTAGCCGAAGATATAGTTCTAGTAACAATTAACTATAGATTGGGACCACTAGGTTTTCTGACTGCCGGTCCAGATGCTCCTGGAAATCAGGGACTTAAGGTTTGTATAGTCTGATGCAAATATAATAAATCATAATTATAATTATCTATATATTTTCCAGGATCAAGTGCTTGCTTTGAAATGGGTTCAGATAATATTGCGGCCTTTGGTGGTGATCCCAAGCAAACAACAATCTTTGGCGAATCAGCTGGTGGTTCTTCAGTGCAAATGCTTTTGCTATCACCTATGGCTAAAGGACTCTTTCATCGTGCCATTTCACAAAGTGGTTCTGCCTTAAATCCTTGGTCCATGGGTAAAAGTAGTACGGAACGTGCTGCTCGTCTTGCTGCTAATTTAGGTTATGTTGGTGCTAATCATACTGAAGATATCTTGGAATTTTTACGTCGTGTTCCTGCTATGAAATTGGTTGAGGCAGCGCCCACAACACTCACTGCTGATGATCAACGTAATAATATTGGTCTACCATTTGTTCCAGTTGTCGAGGGATATTGGAATAAACCCGATGGTAAACAAATGTATTTCGAGGCTCCATTTTTAACAAAACATCCTAATGATATGTATGATGAGCACCAGTTTATAAATGATGTTCCCTATATGACGGGTTATAATACACATGAAGCTATGCTTTTTATAAGAAGTGAGTATGAAAAACTGAAGACTTTAGAAAATCCTTTCTTATATGAAACTTTGTAGGATTACGTAAGAATCCCAATTTGCTGCAAATCATTGAAAATGATTTTGGTCGTTTGGTGCCACATGATTTGAATGTCACTGATGAACATGAAAGTGTAACGCGTGATATACGACAATTCTATTTGGGAACAAAACATGTGGGTCTTGAATCTGTAGATGAAATGATTGCGGTGAGATTTTACTAACAAAGACTTGGTGACTTCATATTCTACAATCATGTATTACTATTCTTTGACCCATAGCTTCTCACCGATCTGATGTTTGTTCAAGGCATACGGCGTACAGCCCGTAATCATGCCCGTTATAGCAAGGCTCCAGTTTACATGTATCGTTTCTCATTCGATGGTGCTTTGGGCCTCTACAAACGCATGCTGGGTATACCAAGACCAGGTGTTTGTCATGGCGATGAATTGGGTTATCTATTCAAATTTGGTTTCTTCAATTTAAGTTTAGATCCCAAGTCAATGGAGGTTATGGTAAAAAATCGTATGGTTCGCATGTGGACAAATTTTGCTAAATATGGGTAAGTTGTTACTATTAAAAAATAAAGTTCTTGATTCTACATATATGATTAAATGTTATAGTTCCCCAACACCGCAAAATGAAGATGATACCATATTAACAACAAAATGGGCACCTATAGATCCATCAGATGTTATGAACAGTATTAATTATATGGATATATCAGCGACATTAGATATGAAAGTAAATCCTGAACCGGAACGTCAACAATTCTGGGATGAAATGTATAAACATTATAATGGTGCTGCTATGTAAAGGGAGACACTACTTTATACAATTTCTCTGACCAAATGCATATACAAATACATATACCATATACCATATATAATAGTATCCACACACCCCCATACAAATCATCAAAAGAAATTGAAACACAATTTGCCATTTTCAAAAATATTTAAAAACAAAAAGGAAAATTCTATACGCACACACGAAATTGTACAATATTTTATTATGGTAGATTAAATTAGTTTTATATATACATAATATTAATTAAGTTAATTATTCACACAAGGCATTTATCTAGTTAGATATGTAAGCATCATCATTATTACATACATAATTATGAAGCCACATACCCCATAAAACCATTTTCATTAAGAAAAGAATCCGAGAATTGTAAATTCCGCATTAGTGATTTTTCCCAAACTCACCTTGGGTGATTTTTTTGTTTAAATGAAATCTCAACTTGATTCACAGTTCAACTCCTCTATAACAAATTTCTCTGTAACGAATTCTATACACCAAATATTTTCTTTGATTTCGCATATACAGCTTTTTCTTCCATTTTACTAAGAAAAGATTTAAACATAATTAGGGAATTCCCCAAAAAATGAAAATACATAGTTGCAGAAACAACCTCAACTGAAAGTACTTCAATCCCTTTTGGATATAAAGAGTAATGTCTCTTAAATATCAGAAGATTAGTTGTTAAAGAGGAAAATATAAGAAAATACCAAGACAAAAATTAGTAATATTATTAGATATTTAAAAATAAAAGTTGGATCCATTAAAAATGCTACAGAAATTTATCATTTATATGCAAAGAAGTTTCGAAATTATTAGAGGAAAGTTCAGCTGTATATAAGAAAAAAAATTGGTTGAGAAATCTCAGTCAAAATTGTGCTTGGCTATAGAAAATAATACCTTAAATTATGGAGACTTTTTCTTACTATAAAAACCAAATTTCATATGACGTACCAGCAACTCTACGTCACTTTCGTTAAAAGCTACCAGTAATCAGTCAGGACTTTATTATTTTCTTATATTAAAAGAAAAAAAACCCAACTCCAATGCAATTTAATAATTTACTCTGTGAGATCTCATAGAAAAATTATCACGGTGAACGGAGTTAACAGCTGTATTAATAGAGCAGTCCCTATAGAAGACTTTTCCCACATTCTCAATATGATATATTGATGTGTACTGATTCTTTACAGCATTGAAGAAATTGGCTGATAGTTCGCCCTAAAATTATTGCTTGCATTCAGAAAATGAAAATGCAAACAATTTAAATTTCGGATACATTTTCTTATTATTCTTCTTCCATCACCATAGCATTCCAATTCTATAAATTATAAATTATAAGTAAATTAAATCACTTAAAGACATGGAAGCATCATCAATATATGCATACATGATTGTGAACCCTTACATATCTTTCTTCAATTAGAAAAAATATCCAGAATTTGTAGTTGATATTGATCAAGTTAATGATTTCTTAAATTTGTATGAAGCTTCTTTGAATGCTTTGCACAAATAAAAATAACTCTAAAGAGACTTTTGCAAGATAGTCAATGATTCTAGGGAAACTAAAGTCTACTGATTCAAGCTACAACAAACTGGTTGGCATAAAGCACTTAAAATTGTATCCATAATTTAACTAAAAATTTTAAAAAATTATTACTTTAAATTACAAAATTTTCTGAATACTTTTCTTATTGAATAAAAGCCTATTCACGACCATAACAAGCTACCCAATTGCTATAAATCATATAATATTTTCCCCCCTTCTTCATGTGTACATAGTCAAAATCAAAAATTATTAATAAATTCTATTCTTTTCTTTTCTTTAATTTGATTTTTTACCAAATTAATTAGCATTCTTAATCGTATTTACATCTAAAGGGATAGAACATTCCTTGTTTAGTTTAGAAACATTTACATTTAATATTAACAAATTATATAAATTAATTTTATAAAATAAAAATAAAAACTAAATTTTACATTAAATTAATCATTTAATTTGTATTTATTTACTTATTCACATTGTAGGATGTAGGAACTGTTGTGCAATGATGTTGAAACATTTGCATTAAGAAAATTGTATCATCTAAAGTTAATTCTGCTTTAGACAAAGTCTTAATGCGATGCTTAACTTTGGCAAGGATCTCAACTTCTGGTGGTGTCAGTGTTTCCACAATCTATAAAATAGCAAAATGAATCATTAGATAAACAGATTTTTTATTATTGTTGTTATTTCATACCTCAGCAATATATTCTTCAGATTCACCACGTTCCCGCATAGCTTCAACAATACTATCCAAACGTTGAGATTTCTCAATCAGTCCTTTGTTCTCAGATTTCTCAAAATTTGAACGTTTTATGGTATTAAACATGGACTTAAAGCAAATATCCAATAACATTCTGACGGTTTGTTTCAATTTTATATGGAAGAGATAAAATGATTTAGCCGGTCCAGAACCACCACCACCACCAGATTTTTTAATCGCCTTGACATGTATGTATTGCTCCAGAAAGAGATTGTAGGCCAGAGATTTTGCTTCTTTCGCTGGTATCATAGCCTCCTTTTGTAAATCTTCTTGTTCAATATATTTTTTGAAACGCACCACACGAAATATACGAGTTCCTTTGGAACCAAAACGTTCGGTTATAATACCTTCAATGCAGGCAAAAGCTAATTTTTCAAATGATTGCTCAAAGTCAACAACATATTGACCACCACCCATGTCACCAACTTTACGTATAAAGGCAAGAGAATCCTCAGCTAAATGAAATCAAAAATTGAAAATTAACAAAAAGAAGAAATTAAAAAGAGATGAGGAGAATTCTAATGCATTACATACCAATTAAGGTCACATATTGATCTAAATATTTCATTAACTCCATATTCGTTGATACTTTTTCCAATGCTTGTTTGATTTCAACAAATGTAAATGGATTCGAATGTTGCTGCAAAAGAAATAATGAAAATCAGATGAAAATACAAATAATTTTAATGGAATTTAATTTTAATAAAATTCAATTGCTGTTCTTCCATATTAATATTAACTTTTCAGGTTTGTCCCAATATGAATTCGCCTTTAGTCTTCAAATTTTATACCTAAATATCGGTTGATGTATTGTATGATCAAACAAAAGCATAACTAAAAGTCTTTGCAATACAACTTCAACGAAGCAGAAGTTTTCTTATGACGTTGACACCATTGATTAATTGTTGATACCGGAATAGCTAACAATCACAGCTTTCCCATTGAGTCACATAAGCACAAACCCAATCTTTTGGCGATTCTGATAATAATATGCTTGATTTCAATTTAAAATTAGAAATTAGAATAATCCGGAACTTCCAACTATCTAAATTACAAAGAGGTTCTAAATTGTAAGCTTCTTCTGTAAATGTAAACAGTTAATAACCATAAATATAATAGGAATATCGGCTGAAAACAATAGAGTTTATGCTATGAATCTCAAACTAACTATTGTACATATCTCATAAACTGAAGAAATGCTTTTCATTTGATGGAATTGAATAAAAATCTGAAAATACTTGCCCCTTTTGCTTGGCTGATAAGACAATATTTTAAAGCCTTGAACGATAAACTAAACTTTGGTAGGAATTGGATATTCTAACAAAATAACGAGCCAAAAAACACCACTCACATTGTAAGAGACTGGTTGCTATATCATGCCCCATGACAATTGCATCGACTAGCGGAAAAATTGGCTCCAAGCATGAAAAAAAAGATTTAGTCAGACTGTTCATCAGTACTAGAAGTATGCACTGTACGGCACTGTATGTCCTCTACTGACGATTCTAAAATATTTTATATGTCAGTAAAATGAGGAATAGCTAAGAGACAAATTTGCATATCAAAAGGCAATATAAAACTTTAGAAAGTACTTTGTCTTTTTGTTTACTTACGCGCTGCCAAGGATCTGTTCTTTCATACATTTGCTTTAGCATCATACGGAAACATTCGCCTGCCTGTTCCCCCAATTTACGTACAATGGCATCTACCATAAGTGTGTCGCGAAAGTCTTGATGAAAGCGTATGTGGTTAATACGCCAAAGGGTTGCTTTATGCAGATAAAGAAAATAAGAAAATTGTAATCTTTTTCTAAATAAAATTCATTATTTTTTTTATTACTTACTTGCATCTCTGGCATCTTTTGCTTCAGCTGTCCCAGCACGTACTTTGCTAACAAAATGCAAATCAATCTCCGGTGGCAGATAGAAATCATAAGCATTTGTTTGAAACTTTGGAACTGCTGTATCCTTATTAATTGTCGGCATATTCTCATCTGTTCCTATTGACAATTGTGGTAATTTTATAAAATATTGATCTTTTATCAATTGCAATATTGTTGTGCGATATGTTTCGGGTGTCACATTCGTTTCACTGTCATTTGCAAGGCATTTTAACAAAATATTTGTTGCTGTTTCTGAGCCCGCATTAATTAATTCCTCAGTTATGGCAGTACCCACATCACCATACTTGGCTTGTATTAAATGAATGTAGCTAAAAATATAAAGAAACAATAATAAATTCCAATTTATTCATTCATTTTAAATTAGATTAAAATAACTTACCGGGAATAACGCAATAAATATAAAACATTTTCACGCAGAATTGAGTATTCAGCTATAAAAGGATTTGTTGGCGATGCCTTAAAATCGACTAGGCGAAATTTGATCAACACACTTAAAGACAAAGCAACCTAATGTTAAAAGAAATATATTATTGCACAGAAGAATTTTGAATGAAAAACAAAATAAATAAAAATAAAATAAATTCGACTGACCTCCTTCCGACTGAAATTTGTCAATTTTATAATTTGACCAAGTGTGCAAGCTGTGGCACCAAATAAACAGTCTCCAACTTTTTGTACCATTTCACCAAAGCATTGCTCCAAAATGGCAGAACACAAATGACCATAATCAGCAGACATTTTTCCACAAATTTGTACAACTTTAAAAATGTAAACAATAAAAGAAGAACTGCACGTGCAGCAGGCGGAGACAAAATGGTGCCAGACTATACATATAAACTCTATACTATAAGAATGGCAACGCCACGAAATCAGCTGATTTGATGAAAACAAAACAAACAACATCCAATTATTCAAAAACGAAAATAATTTAATTCACTTCTTGTGTTCATTTCAACCAAAAACTTAACAATTAATTAAAAAATAAAAATTTCTTTAAACATGAATTTAATTCATATGACCTCATAGAAATGCTTACGATTTCATTGAGATTGTGTGCTGCCATGTTGCGACTGAGTCGATGTTAATGGTATTTGTGAGTTGAAGTAATTATAATGCAATGGTTCAGATTGCTGCTGCATGGCATTTTCATTAGCATGAGTTTGCTCTTCCGATTCGCCATTATAATCCTCTTCAATAGTCATTGATTCTGTATTAAGCTGTTCAACTTCTTCTAGAAGTCCTAGACTAGCTTGCGAACTGATTGTAATGTCACAGCCGTCATCTTCAGTCGTGGATGTATAGGCCATCATATCAGCCAGTTCTTGTGTCGAAAGAAGGCGTGACTGTGTTGGTTTTGGATTATTTTTGTTTACATTTGATTGTGATTGTGAAGAAGTATTTTCACTTTCAATTATATCCAAGAACTCTATTTCATCATAATCGTCGGAGATATTTTCGATTTGCTCAGAGTTTTCCAAGTTATGTGCATTTGCCATTGAGTGATTTGTTTGTTTGTGCCCACTTTCATTTTCACTTTCTTCTTGATTTGCATCAAGCGACATCTCCATCAATTGTAGTTCCTGGCTTAAATTGTGATATACATCTTCACTAGCATTATGAACAGATTGGCTTGTATCATCTATTAGACTAACATCATCGATTATTTCTGAATTCTGGGTATTTATTGCCTCTTGCGATAACTGATGTTTTCTCTTTTTATTCTGAGCAAATTCCCTTTCTTTATTCCAAACCAACAAATTAAGATTGTTTTGTCGACGACGTTCGCGCCATTGAAACTGACGATGCATGTCAATTTCTTCCTGTGAATACAATGCGGTGTCCTTATACTTCATAACAGCTTTTGTTAATATTTTATTGACATAGCGCTCTGATCGATTCTGCAGGCGACCTTCTCTCCTTAAACGTCTAGCATAATCCTCGACAGGATTGAATAATTCCATTCGAACCTTACATTTGACACGCAAACAAAATTCCATGAGTTCTTCTTCTGTATATGTTCGAGTCAAATCCGCTTCAGTGGGTTTCTAGATTTTGGCGCAAAAAATCAAATGCATTTCAATATGATATAAAGACCAATAATTTTTGTGAATTTATAACAACTTACAAGCTTATCGAATAACTCTCTAATATCTGGATAGGCTGGTGTACCATTCTCAGTCATTTTTTTCTCCAAAACAGCTATCTCGGCTTCTTGCTTGGCATACACACCCAAAGGATCGAACAAATCAACAGTCCTCGATGATGCATCGCCATTGCTTTTTTTTACATGCGACTTCTTTACATAAGTTTTTAATGCTTTGGATCTATGAAAAACATTTTCTGCAAAATGTACCCTACGATTTGACATTTTTGCTTTATTTTACTTTTTTATTATTTAAATAATTTCTAATTGGTTCCTTTTTAAATCGAAACTAAGCAGCGGTACCCTTTTGCAATAAAAGACGCGAAAATAATATTCTTAAATAACAGTGCTGATAAACACAATAAAAATCATCTGAATTTCCACAGCTGGGAAAGTAGTGTTGATTAATCAAATTTATTATCTTGAATGGAGTAGACATGATTGATATTCGGTGAGGTCAGCTCATGTTATCCAAATTTATCCCTTTATGAATTGTAATCTTTTCGCTCCACCTGCTGCTCTTATAAAATTTGGACCCACAAACAATTCTGTCACAGTTGACACCACTGGGCAAGTAATTCAATAGTAGCAAATCGCTAGCTGCGACGTGCTTTTTCCTATTTGTACAATTTGGAGGTAGATGCTTCCAATACGCTTGCAATAGGGTTAAATCCGTCAGGTATTGATGTTTTCATTTACAGAAGACTATGAGATTATTCTCGTTGTGGTATTGCTGCTGCATACCTTGGTAGGCGCTTGGTTTTGCCGACTTCATGAACGCTTGCTAGTATATGTGGCAATCTTAATGAGTAGGCGCAATATTAATCTGGGCTGAGGGCAATGCATGCGTCGCCAGACTCAGGGGGTGGTAGTTGATGGATTGAGGGCAGTCTCTACTGTAATCTGTATTGAAGCAGGTAATAGGCAATAATGTCCGTTCAACATTGGTGGGTGTTGCTATAATCTGTGCATACTGCTGTTGCTATTTTGCTTGCATTTGTTGACGTTTTTGAGCCTGTTCCAGTTGATTTTGTTGAATCTATGAAGTAGTTGAATTTGCTATTACATCTCTTGTTTCTGTAAAGTGCGATCCACTCGAATTATTGTGCATTGAAGACACAATTATGTTTTCGTGTTGCAATTTGTTTATCCACCGCTGGCATTGTGACCGAGAATCAATTACATTTTCATTAATTTGCTCTTCCAATTCACCATTACATTCCTGCTCAGAGTCAATAATCATTGAATCTGTATTAATTTGGGTGACTTTATTCAAAAGTCCTTCACTGACTTGCGAACTAATTGTAATGTCACAAGTGGCCTCTTGTGACTTTGAAAGAATACCAATTAGTTCTTCTGTGGAAGCAATGCGTGGCTGAGGTGGCATGGAAAGATCACCCTCATCATCATCATCGTCACTAACATACATTGTTAAGAACTCGATTTCTTCATCTGAAGAATCATTTACATATTGTATATTTTCATTTTCATTAGATTGATGCAAAAATGATGTCTGATGCGGTTGTTGTTCTATGCTTATATTGCTATGTTTATCTGCATCCGCAGATTGGATTGTATTATCTGTTAATTGTGAATCCTGGCTATTTATTGCCAGTTGTAATGGTTGTTTTCTTTTCTTATTCTGAGCAAATTCCCTTTCTTTATTCCAAACCAACAAATTAAGATTGTTTTGACGACGACGTTCGCGCCATTGAAACTGACGATGCATGTCAATTTCTTCCTGTGAATACAATGCGGTGTCCTTATACTTCATAACAGCTTTTGTCAATATTTTATTGACATAACGCTCTGATCGATTCTGAAGGCGACCTTCTCTCCTTAAACGTCGAGCATAATCCTCGACAGGATTGAATAATTCCATTCGTACCTTACATTTCACACGCAAACAAAATTCCATTAGCTCTTCTTCTGTATATATTCGAGTCAAATCCGCTTCAGTGGGTTTCTAGATTTTGGCGCAAAAAATCAAATGTATTTCAATATGATATAAAGACCAATAATTTTTGGGAATTTATAAAAACTTACAAGCTTATTGAATAACTCCCTAAGTTCTGGATAGGCTGGTGAACCATTCTCAGTCATTTCTTTCTCCAAAACTGCTATTTCGGCTTCTTGCTTGGCATACACACCCAAAGGATCAATAGTTCAGCATTTCTCAGAGCATCGCCTTTGTCATTCCTGTTTGCCATTTGCTTGCTTCCAATTTCTAATGTCTTGGAATTTTGAGTAATTTTATGTACCCAACGATTTGTCATTTTAGGTTCCTTTTTTCATGTTTTTAATTAAATAATTTAAGTTTTAAATTTCTAACTAAATCAGTTCAAGTTATCTTTATCATCTCATGGTTTTACCTACTAAACTGAGAACTCTATAATAATTCTTAAATAATCTGAACTTTTGCAGGAAATTAAAATTCTGTTGCATGATGTCTATATGATCTTAGACTAAGGAAAGGCGCCAGCTAGTCCTTGTTGCTTTGATTGGGTCTTCTGTAACAGACTAAACGGTCCTACATGGTTGGTGTCTTGGGAGCAATTGCAAATCCAAACATAGAAATAAGTACACATTACAATGGTTTCTATCCAAAATGTTTAGAATTCTAGGAAATTCCCATGATATGTGCCATGAACATTAGCATCCTACTGTATCAACAAAATACAATAGGAACTTAAACATATGGTAATTTGTGCGAGTAACCCAAGCAAGTCCTCTGATATCTAATTAGAGCATATGACACTCAACAAAGAAAAACATCGCTGAAATTAATCTTGGGATTTATCACGGGCAACTTGAACATCACTTAACCATAATTAAATAAAGAATACCGTTAGACATATCTAAGAAAATAGCACGTTATGGCGGAACTTAAAAACCCATCAAAATTTTCAAAAAAAAAAAAAAATTATGAAGTTTCCTTCCTCGACCAAACAAAACAAAAAAAGTCAATGAATTTAATCTTGTACTTCATTTGGATAACTTGAACGTCACTTAACCATAATTAAAAAAAGAACACCGTTAGACTTATCTACAAAAATAGCACGTTTCGGAGGAACTTAAAAACCCATCAAAATTTTTAAAAAAATATGGGAGAAAGAAATCTTTTTACGCGACCAAAAGCAAAGTCAATGAACTCAATCTTGGACTTCGTTGGGATAACTTGAACGTCACTTAATCATAATAACATAAAGATTACCGTTATATCAGATTATGTAATAAAGTCCACGCTATAAAGTTTTATCATCGGGGGGTACACATTGTTAAAAAAATGTACTACTTGTAATTTATAATATATTTTAGTATTGCAGTTTCCGATATTATTACATGTCCAACAACTGTTTGAGTCGCAATAAAGGAAACAACCACTACAGTCCGAGAAAAGCAGTATATTGCAGTGTTGGTAAACTCTACTCTCAAAGCCCGGAGTTGCTAACATTACCAGGGCTAGAAATCACAAGACTTTTACATTATTCATTTGAATTAAAATTCGATATTGAAATTTTTATTATTTATACCAATTTGATTATGTATAATATACTTACTACATATAAAACCTGTCATATATTATAATTATTATTATTATTATATATATGTTACATACACACATACATTGAATTTTTATATTACGAAGTTCATATATACAAATATATACGAGTATTGGTATGCGATAAAAAACATGTTAAAAATAAGTTACACAAATATTTTTTATATGACGACAAAATACACCATTTAAAAACAAATATTCTATAAATAATAAGAAATTCTCTATAAACGATGATCATCATGGACGATATACACATACATATATATATATATATAATTTAGCTATATACAAG
The DNA here is from genome assembly GCA_037043295.1 of Amiota minor. Lineage (NCBI taxonomy): Eukaryota > Metazoa > Arthropoda > Insecta > Diptera > Drosophilidae > Amiota > Amiota minor. Next base: position 6,702,292 of record JBAMAW010000081.1, on the reverse strand, counting down.
ACACTAACACATTTATACACTACTACAATACAAAGGTTAAGGAAAGAAATGATTGATCTGAATGGAAAGGAAATCTATCTATCTAGATATAAGTAGATAATAATTAATTAATTTAGTTGCTTGCCGAGACTGGATTAATTAAACATATAGAAACTATTTACACAAGAGGTTGTTTGTTCTCCGATAGCCTGCTGAATGCCGGTCTACTATTGAAAATGATCAAACATGAACTGTTCCATGAACAGCGATTCCGAATGCTAGTTGGAGTTGTCACCGAATTCACTAACGGAAATTGTCATTTTCTCTTCATCGCCACTATCTTCATCATCTAGCTCTTCATCGTCTTCGGTATCTTCTTCACCAAAGCTATCACTGGAACCACCAGCCATTTCGCCATCCTCATGCGTTGATTGACTTGACATCATAGAAGTGCCGCCACCAACTGGCAATTGCAATATCGTTGCACCGCCCGCTGCCGTTGAAACAGTTGAGCCCGCAACTGTTGCTGCCACACTCGAGGATGTGCCACCGCTTACACCACCGGGTAATTCAATAGTTACAATACCGCTAGCTGTATTAATGGTCTTGGGCATATTCATGGTCGCCGCACTACCATCGGTATTTGATTTCTCTTGCTTAATATTCAGTTCGAGGAGTTCCATTGAGGACCGTGATTTAAAGTGAGTCTTAATGTGCTTCGACAAATGGTCACTGCGCATGAATTTCTTATTGCATTCACGGCACTGAAATCGTTTCTCACCGGTGTGCGTCCGTCGGTGCCGCTGTAGTTCATCGGAGCGGGTAAATCGTTTGCCACAGAAAAGCCATGAGCAGACAAACGGTCGCTCACCGGTATGCCAACGCAGGTGGGCACGCAGATGTGATGTTTTGCCGTAGACCTTATTACAACCGGGTATATGGCAAATGTGTTGTCTCTTGCGATCGGCGTGTTTCTCTCCATCCGTGCAATTCGGACAGGTGCAAGCGACACGCTTGAGTCGTGGTTTAATCTCCAGAGTATTGATATTTACATTTACCGAAGTCTGGGGGGCAGCAGTGGCAGTGCTTTGTACTGATGGCACCACTGGTGGTGTTTGAGGTTGTTGTTGTTGTTGCTGTGATTGTGGTGCTGCTCCTCCTGCATTCGTTGTTCCCGCTTGGCTTTGCTGTGCACTGCCAGAATCTGTGGCACTTTGTTGTGCCGGTGTAATTGTAATCTGTGCTGTGGTTGCGGATGAATTTATCTGGACATTGGGCTTAAGCGTTATACGCGATTGTCCGCCGTTTGTCGCTACACTTGGTGTTGGTGTTAGTGTTGTCGAGTTGGGGGCAGCAACTGTTGTAATTTGTATTGAAGCGGGTAGTGAGACGGTGGGCAATGGTGTGCATTCAACATTGGTGGGTGTTGCTATAATCTGTTGTTGTTGTTGCTGCTGTTGCTGATGATGTTGTTGTTGTTGAGCTTGTTGCTGTTGCTGCTGCTGCTGTTGTTGTTGCTGGGCCTGTTGAAGTTGTTGAATTTGTTGTTGGAGCTGTTGTTGTTGTTGCTGCAAATTACCGGTTAATGTTTGTGGTACAATCCACTTAATTTGCTGGGCATTGGCGACATTCGTTTGTCCTGGCACTGCTGGCGTTGTGTCTGGTGGTTCTTGCTTAATATTCGTTAAAAGTTGAGGTGGACTTTGTGGCTCTTGCTTGGGTTGAACTGTTATAGTATGAGCCTGTGAAATGCTTTGTAATGGATGTTGATTTGTCCCGGCAGCTACTACTTGATTAGTATTTGTCGTTGGTTGCTGTTGTGGCAGTTGTGATAGCATTTGAACCAAATTTGGAGGCAATTGATTTGCTTGTATGATCTGCACTTGACCCAGACCGGGTATCGTTTGTATGGGTAACGACTGCAGATTCGGCAGATGCATAATTTGATTGATTTGATTCGCTTGAGGGTTTGTATTTGTTCGTATTTGTTGAGCGGGTATCACCGTTAGTTGTTGGCCCTGGGCATTGGTTATGGTTATAGGTTGATTGGCGGGTATTTGGGCGCCAGCTTCATTCGCTGAGTTGATGGCATTGATGATTTGCTGTTGCTGGGCCTGTTGTTGCTGCGCTTGTTGTTGAGCTGCCGCAACCGCTTGTTGCTGTTGCTGCTGCGCGGCCTGCTGCTGCGCCGCTTGTAATTGTTGCTGTTGAACAACTTGCTGTTGGGTAACCTGAGCCTGCTGTTGCTGCTGCTGCTGCTGTGTTTGCTGAGGATTCTGTATGTGTATGATATTTGCATTGGGTGGCAACTGAGGATAACCCAAAGAACTGAGTGGTGCCAATTGGACTTGTTGTATCTGGCCATTGGGTGTAACAATCTGGGCGATTTGTGTGAACTGTGGTAGTATTTGCATTTGTGCCGATGCAGGCAATGCTGTAGGCATTGGTATGGGCTGAGCAGGCAACAAATTGGAGAGACCCGGAGCGGCCGCTTGCACCGGCACATGTACGGTCTGATAAATTGTTTGACCGCCAGCAGTCTGAATTGGTATCTGTACAGCAACGGTCTGCTGAAGCGTTGGCGCTGGTTGTGGGAACTGCACCAACTGAGGACCAAGTGTTGTTGGCACCCCGGCCGGCCGCAGCTGGATATTTTGTAATGTCTGACCATTTTCAAGCTTCAGCGTTGAAGTACCCAAAAGATTTGATATGTTACCCAATAGACCATTAGCTGCTGCTACCGATGTTGGTATTTGGATATTTGTGCCCGGTATGGTTATCGTGCTGGGCAATTGTGTAGCCGAGGCTGTGGCATTAGTAAGAGTTTGATGCTGTTGCATTGAATTGGCGGAAGAGACGTTTGTGTTTGCCGCAGTCGCCGCTGTTTGTTGTTGATTTTGACCTTGTACTTGGCCCTGTTGTTGTTGCTGCTGCTGCTGTTGTTGTTGATTTTGCACTGCTTGCTGTTGAGCCTGTTGTTGTTGTTGCTGCTGCTGCTGCTGTTGTTGCACAATATTTACTTGTTGCTGCTGTTGCTGCTGCTGCTGATGTTGTTGCTGTGTTATTGCTGTCACATTGGCTAAAGGTATTTGTATATTTGTTCCTGGAATTGTGAAAAGTGTTTGCTCATGTGGTGCCGAAGGCAACTGAACAGTCTGTCCAAGACTATTTATTAACTGAGTTGGTGTGGCCGACTGTATTTGCATGGTGGCAGGTGCTTGGGGCGCTCGCACTATTTGCCCACTGGGAGTGATGAAAGCTTGTTGGCCATTTATGTTGACAGATTGCGCCGTCGCAAGTTGAGTATTTAAATTCGGTATAAAAATAGCCTCCTGTCCATCAATATTCACTGTCTGCATTGGCTGCACAATTTGAAACATATTCTGTGGCAGACCAGCAGCCGCATTCGCTTGCCCATTGCCCGGCATCTGAGCTGTGGCCGCCTGCACAAAATGTTGTGGCAATTGTTGTAAATTGATTATTTGTTGCATTTGCGGCGCTGCGGCTGTGGGCTGTGGTGTGCCATTATTCACGAAAGTCGCCTTTACGGCCGCTGTAGGTGTGGCTGAACCTTGCTGCTGCTGCTGTTGTTGGAGTGTCGTTGTCGTTTGAGTATTTGACGCGCTAACTGTGGAGGAAGCGCCACTTGCATTCTTATATTGCAACATGTCGAACAAAGATTCGCATCCGCGCGCGCGCTTAGTCAAACTCACACAACGTAAACCAAAGAAACTATTTTCCTATATATATTTTTTTATTTTGTTATATATTGGATCACTTTATAATTCAACTCAATTCGTTTGCTTACTAGCACAGTTCACTCGACAGAGGGAAAATTAGCTTAGACATTTTTTCATCTAGTCATTTTTCTAAAATTCATTATTTGTCATTGCTCAAATATACGCGAACACTTTATGCCACTCACACTGATATCAATGCGTGTACGTTCGCTTGATTTTTCTACATTTTATTTTATTAAAAGCATTTTTCTTTCCCAATTTTGTTGTTTATTGAAAATTTTTCTTCCTCTTCTGTTGGTGGGTGATGTACACTTTATGGGGAAAAGCGCACACACCCTGGATGTGAGGGTAATCGAGTAAATTAAATTAAGTTGGCACTTCTGAGATTTTTAACAGTGCTGCCAATTGGTTTCTTAAAGTTAGGCATTGTAAAGCGGATTGCAGACGGTCAAACAAAGCAGTTCCAACTTTTATGTACGAAGAACAACAACGTTTGACAAACTTTCAAACATCATTTTGGCATCTTTTGATGTGTGCAAACGACATTCACAATTCGGCACATAAAAAACATTTCATTTATCCTTCATACTTTGTACTTACCTTGTGAAATCGTAAATGAGCATACTATCACCACTTTCTTAAAAAGAGGGATAGCAAAACTGTCAGGCATTACATCAAATATTATATTGTTGTTGGAAATTTATTTCTTTTCTTTTCTTTTCTTTTCACGACTGATAAACATGACTAAATTCGAAATATTTGTTTTAAGTCCCACAGTTCTTCTGCAAGCATAGGACAATGTATTAGTTAATTCCAATTTGAAAATTGCTGAAATTTTAACAATTTTTTGTTTCTCCTGCTGTTGTCACTATTTAAAAATATAATGTTTTGTCCAATTTGTATGAATCTTCTACCCATAGATCATTGATCAAAATATCTTAATCGGGATGCAGCAATTTTATAAATCTTAGTTTCAGCAAATAAGTATGAGCATGGAATTATTTATACAATTCGATAATCTAATTCATTTGTATTTACCAGCCCTCGTTGTTTGAGGGTATGCTTATTTTCAATTAATTTTGATACGGCAACACCGTATCGGAAGATGGCGATCCAAAAGTTATAGACGTAGAAATATTTTATTGGTCTATAGATTTGTGAAAAATATCGAAGAAATCAATTGCGGTAAAACGCGTACCAATTAATAAAGTGTAGTTAAGATTATCTTAAATAATTTAGCAATATTTTCATATTCATTTGCATAGTAGTTACTATGTAAAATTTGGTATAGAAAAGGCATAGCCCTTTCACGACAAGAAAAAAATTTCCTTCCACTGCTGGTGCTTCGTCTTCGACGTCGTTGTAGTTGTCGTTGTTCATCTGCTTCGACTCTCGACTTTGGCGTGTGTGAGTTTTGTGTCACTCGCAGTCGCATTAGTGTTGTCTCACTTGCACCCACAAACACACATACTCAATGCACAATGTTCGTGACTCCATCTCGCTTGGGTAGTCGGTGCCGTTGTCGGTTGGTTTAAGTAGAAATGTGTGTGATGTGATTTTTGTACGCTGAGTTCTGTGTTCAGCCGAAGTCGAATTTACTCGAAACGAATTTTGTGAACTACGATTTAATTAAAAAAGAGATTTATTTAATTCCAAACGAAAATCCAAGTAAAATACAAACTACAACAATTGGAAACGACATAATGCGAAATTGTTGTGATTATATAAAAGTCAAAAGCCAAACCACGCTGTCCTAATTTTCTATCTTTTTTTTTTTCCTTATATTTGCTGCTGCTCTTGCTCTCCCCTACAAACTTATATTACCAAAACCATCAGCAATGTGCATTTATTTTGTCTAATTGTAATTATTTTGTAAAGTAGTGCAATAATAATAAATTTGTAGAAATTATGATAAGTGAATTGCTGCAATTGTAGGAGAAAAAAGAGCTTAAAATTGAGGAAAGAAAAAAAAAAAAATTAAATTGGAAGATGATGAAGAAAGAAGGCTGGGCGAATAAAGTGGAAGTGTGATAAAGTGAAAGAATGTACAGTGTTGCCAGATCGGCACCAAAAATATACGATTCGCGTTTTTCTTTTTTTTTTTCTTGTTCGGTCGTTCGTTCGGTTTGATGTGTGGATCGCCTGGCACTTATTCGACCGACGTTTTCTTTTATTTCTGTAGCTGTGAAGAAGTCTTTCTGCCATACTATATCAACTTAGAAGAAAATCGAAAAAAAGAAAGAAACTCATTATTCTAGTGTTCGCTCATACAATATGTAGTGTTGTTGAGGAAAAACTGAAAATCGATTTGAATACAAAAGCATGATTTCAATTTGTTGTGGTTATCTTTATTTCAATATAATTTAATAGTGTTAAGAGTGTAGGAGATTAGGTTCACATAGCAATTAAATACTAGTTACAGTTATTGGGTTCGAAAGTCGATTTTTAGTTTTTACTCAACAAAAAAGAAAATAAGAAAAAAAAAAATAAATAAAAGAAGTTTCTCAACTTTTGATCCATATTAATTATTATATTTTATATAAATAAAAAATAAAAAAAAAATATATTATTTTTATACAAAAACATTAAAGAACGAAAAATAAAATTAATTAAAAAACAAAAAATACAAGATTAAAAAGCAAAAAACACAAGATAAAAAAGCAAAAAACAAAAAAAAAAAGAAATTAAAGAAAATGAATAATGATGACAAAAATAATGATTTGAGTGTGAGTTCTGCTGCTAAAACAAAAACTACAAAAACAACAGCAACTGCTAATAACAGAATTACAAGCAACAAAGCCAATTCAAAAACATTAACAACTGCAGCAACAAAAGCAGCCGCAATAGCAGAAACAAACGCACCAAATTCTTCTTTAATATTGTCAAAACCAACATCAACGAAAACAACTGCTGCATCATTAAAACAACAACTGCTACAGCAACATCAAGTCAGTTCTATTGCTGCCGCCACTGCTGGTTTATCCTACTTACATAAACAACAAAGTGCTGCTGCTAAAGCCACCAATAAAAGTAGTTGCTCTACTAAGAGCAGTAACAACAATATTAACAATAATAACAACAACGTTAAATTGGCTGCAACAAAAGCAAAAACAATAGCAACCGCGATATATAAAAATTTCAGTAATGACATCACATCATCAGAGCTGAATACTGACGACCTTACCAATATTAATCGTAACGTTAAACTCAAGTGGAAAACCGGCAAAGTGCCTCAGAATAACATTAGTAACCCCAACCCCAACAACAACAATAACATAACAGCAACCGCGGCCAACGCTGCCACAACTGCCACCACCACGAATAATAAAATGTCAAAGACCTCTGCCACAAAAAATGTTAAAAGCGAATCGGTCGCTGCAGCTGCCCTTGCTGCCTCAACAACACCATTGTTAGGAGCATCTGCAAATGCTGCCGCCGCCGCCGCTGCATCTTTGTCCTCTTCAAATCCTACCAGCACTAATACCGGTACGGTTAACACCGTCATCCAAGCAAATCCAACAGCAGCAGCAGCCGTAGCAGCAGCGACACCACCACCAGCATCAACTACATCGGCAATGACCACAGTCAAATTAAAATTAAGCTCAGCACCACAACCACATGCCACCGCCGCCACAACTGGCGGTAGCAATGTTCCTGCTGCTTCTGCGTCAGCTTTTCCTGTTGGTGTTGTGAAAAATTTTTCACCATCATCACAAATGTCTGCTGCCGTAGCCGCTGTTGCGGCAGTAGCTGTACAGCAACGTCAAGCCACCACACCTGCCTCAAACAACCACCCAGCCTCAAGTGGTAGCGGTGCAACGGGTACGATCCCAGCATTATCTGCTGTTGTAAAAGCAACAAAGTCCAGTAGTAGTGCGGGTGGCGCAAGTGGTAGCAGTGGTGCCTCCTCGAAATCTAAAGACGCCCTAAAATTCGCTGCCTCATTGCCATTACTCATAAATGCTGCTGCAGCAGCAGCCGATGGTAATGGCAATGGGCCGGCCGGTCTACCAGCTGATCAAAAAACTGCTGTGGCCTCGGCAGCTGCAGTGCTCAAACAAAAGCTGAAACATGCCGCCATGGGTAATCGTTCAACCTCATCGTCCACATCGTCGAATTCATCAATGTCATCTTCGGCCGGTTTTGTTAATGCGCTCTCGAATGCTCTTAACAACATCATCAGCGATAATTCGGATACGGATACAGAATTATATCCAGCACCAGCGACAACAGATTTATCAGAATCTGATGAAGAATCTGTTTCAGAGGTAATTTTCCCTTTTCTTTTTCTTACAAATTTATGTTTTTTTATGATTCAATTTTCATTTACATTTTAAGTTGCTTGCTTGCTTTTTTTTTTTTTTTTGCTTTATATATTTTTTTATTTTTTATTTAGTATTAGTTTTCTTTTAACTTGTCTTTTTAAATTATGGTGGGTGGGCGGTTGGTGGTGGTGCAAAGTACGGAAATTTTTGTATTTCTCTTTTTACTTTTTTTGTTTGGATTATTGATTTATTTATTATGTGATGCGATGAGACATGATTGTCTATCAATATTCAATTGTGGAAGTTTTTCTTAATTAAACATATATTTTTTATATATAATAACATAATTTTTCCTAATTCACTCATTTTTATCATTCATTTTTCTCTTATTCCCCTTTAGTTACGTACATATTATTGTATTATTTTGTGAGCTGTAACAAATTTTCTTTTTAAAATTAAGCAAGCAAAAAAAAAAAAAAAGAAATGTGTAAGAGAAAACAAAAAATTGATGAAATTGTTTTTGTTTTGTTGTCGTCGTCGTTTGTCGTCTTCTTATAAAAATAGAAAATATAATTTGCAATTGAGTATTTTTAAATTTATGCATTTTAACACAAACATACAAAGAAAAAGACAGATGGACAACATATCGAGACAAACGTTTGTTTGTTTGTAATCATCATCAGACTGACAGACAAACGTCAGTGAAGCAAGCAGACATAGAAACAAACAGGCAGACAATTTATAGTGTGTTAAGCTTTGGCTTGGCTTGACTTGGAATAAGCTTCCACCAGCGGAAGTTTATTTGTATTTGCCTAATAAAGAAGAAACAACAAGAGGCAGGCAGAAGAAGCGTCAACATAATATAGCAAGCATAACGAGAGAGGAGAAAATATTGTAATTGAATAAATGAACTTTGTCTCATCAGAATATATTTTTACTCTCTTCGCTCTCTCTGATATAATGTTGAATTCATAATCAGTAGATTCAAAAGTTGAGTTGGTGCAATGCAATTGATCGTTTTGATGCGAGAGAGAGAGAGTCAAAGGTTGTGCAAAGAAAATTAAGGAAAATTATAAAATTATATATTTTGTGCAATACAGAAAATACAAAAATTTGATAATTCTGTGCTACATCAAATAAGTTGTATTATTCTGACATTAAAATAAGTCAATGAAAATAAAGAAAGCAAATGAGAAAAGGCAAAGTCTTTGATAAACAACTCACTCACGGAATTGTATTCTCTCACAACATTGAGAGTGGTATATCGAGACATTAAGTCTGGAACACATCTATTGTTTTCAACAACAATTTCGTCGATTTTTGTTTGTAATCCAAGACAAGGTTAATGCCGACGACTGTATTAGTCTTTTTCTGATTGCTTGTAAATTTATGGAGTTTTAAAGTCTTACGTAAAAAATAAACAAAAATTATATAAATAAATATTATTATATTATACTTACGAAATAACTATACACTAACAACACTCAAATTTTCTTGATAAAATGGCTTTCTATTTCTTTGTTTTAAAACAAAAAACAGCTGATTGAAATCCAATGACTTGAACAAATCGTAAAATTTTTATATTATTTTAAATGTCAACAGATAAAGCGAAAATATCCCAAATGCCGATACTCAATAAGAATACATATTCCAATATAAAACAAAGTCTCCCAGCCGCGTCTGTCTGTTTGAAAGCGATAAACTTATAAAGTACCGAATGTATTTTCATACGGTTTTCACCAATGGACAGAGTGATTCATGAAAAAGGTTATAGGTACATAATTTATTAAGGTTTTGTGTAAATTGGCTGGAAATGAACTGTGTTAGCCACATAACCAAGGTATCATGTAGCTGATAATGTGTTGTGATGTGGTTTTGTGGTCGGGAATTGCCTTAAAACTACTCCATTGAAATTAAACCTTTATAATCCAATATCATTTCTTGTAAGGTGGCCACAGTCCTTCAAAAATCACTCGAAGCACTTGACCAAAAGGGGCGTATCGCTAAATCTTTCAGGAAGAAAAGAAAAATCTTATTGTTGCCTTTCTGAAAAAGTTCGGAATCACTCAACAAATATCCAGAACGAGAATTCATTTCGCAAAAATATTTTGAAAGTCATTTATGTCCGTTTTGCACAAATTATTGCACAACCATTTAATCTTATCTAAAGACTAGTGTAAATGACTCTCTTTTAGAAAGATTTTTATGATATCATTGACTATGTAGAAATTTGTTAAATATTTTTAATGCGATGTGTTATTTTTGTGCAATAATTTTGTATGTCTACTGGCGGCTTTACTTTCTCTCTCTCTCTCTCTCCTTATCTCTCTGCTCTTTCAGTGTCAATAAAAGTTAGTTGAATTGTGTAGTAGTTCATACTATTTCTTCCCATTCCTACTTTTGCTGTTCATTTATCAACATATGTAAATGCGATTCTGATTCTGATTCATTAGAAAATGTTGTTGATTTTGAATAAAAATTAATGGGAAATTATGTTAAAAGTTTCAAAATTTCTATAAAAATTTTGTTAAACACGTTTAAAACAGCAAAAATAAAGGCATAAATGAGACACACCACACATATAACAATAAAAAATAGAGAAAATGTGTTGAACGTGTTATTTCATGGTTTTTATTATTAGTTGTTATAATTCATTTAAATGCGCACAAAAAAGCTCATCATCATCATCATCATCAATGTGTAAATGTAAATTTTGTGTGAGTGATATTGTGAATGTGTCTGCTGCTTGTGTGTTTGTTATGCGTGTGTGTGCATTTTTTGTTGTTTTCTAAAAGTGAATAATTTCCTGCGTATGCATTTTTTTAATGTTGTTGTATATAAGCACATAAGCTAAAAGAAGAGAAGTGAGATGATTTGGTGGGTCCACTTTTATTATGTTTCTTGGTGGCTTTGCTCTCTTAATGCCCGACCAAATTTGGCAGTCTATTTATTTAAAGTAGTCTTTGTGGAGGAATGGGTCACCACAGATACCTTCTTTCTAAAATATGTACTTAAGTATATCCAACAACACCGTTATGTACTTCAAGTTAGGAGCCTCTAGGGAGAAGAACCCCCACTTGTCAAAACACGCCACTGTGCGTTAATACTATACACAGAAGAGAAATGAGTGAGTATTAACGCGCTAATGAGCAAATTGATCTGTTGAAAAATAGGGGTACACCACCACACATACATTCACTTGTAGTTTCTTCTCTATGTTCATAAAAAAGAAAACAACAAACGAACGAAACCAAACCATCAATAAACCCAACCAAATTCACTCTGCTGACTCTTTTCTTTTTTTGAAATATTGTTTTTGTTTTGTATTTTGTATCGTTTTTCTTTAACTAATTATACAGAGCAACACAGCAGCAGCAGCAGCAGCAGCAGTGTTTTCTATCAATTAGTTCAGTTGTAGAATGTTTTATTATTTATTTAGGTCAAAGGCGTCGAAGAAGAAGGGTACAATATTAAATTGTATGAAACCATTTGACTTTACGAGACAGTTGAATTTCATTTAACCTTTCTAGGTTCATTACTGAATAAAGGAAATTCCGGTTATAAGAGAGAGAGAGAGAGAGAGAGAAGAGGATATGTATTTACATAATAAGAAGGACAAAATTATAATTTTCTAAAATATCTTTAATAGAACAACTTTAGCCTATATTTCCTCAATCAATTGATTGACCAGTCCCAAAGGCTTTGTATAAAAGGAGTCCAGTCTGATTGAATTGTTAACGAACTGATTACGATAACGTCTTCAGAAACAATTGCAAGCAACCGCTTACACATCCCTTTTCACAGTAGAGCATAAGCAGCTTCAATATGCAAGCAATAACGAAATTGAGGGCAACAAAAATGACTTTTGAGACGCCTGCTTACTCAGTGGAAGTCACTACTTTACAAGCAAGCAAGCACTTTCTAGACTCAGACAGATCATGCGGTCTGTTTCGCAATTTCTGCCTGTTTTCTTCTTTCTTTTTGTTGTGGATAAACAAAAAACAGCTGATGTTGATTTCAGTTAATTGAAAATGAAAAGGTTTTTGAAGCAAACAGCTTTTTCAGTACTGTAAAAAGGGCATTACATTTTATAATAAATAATATTTTTAATTATTAATTTTTTTATATCAATCTTATTATGTTGTTGTGGCCCCATTAAAAATTATGCAACGCCGCTACTGGGATTCCCCCAAATGATGACGGCGATAGCAATTTTTGTTTTTTGTTTTTTTTTTTCTACTTACAACGAAAGGCCGCCAAGAGTCAAAATGACTTAAAGTGGCCTTTTCAGTTTGTGGTTGACTGGCATATGAAATTAAATAAAATAAAATGTTAAATTATGAATTCATCGTCGCCGGACTAGACAAACAAGACACATAATCGTACATACATATTTTCAATTTGTATTTGTGTTCTGTTCATTTTTCATTATAAATTTTCTTTCATTTTCCCTTAGTTTATTTTAGAATTTTTTTTTTTTTTTTTTTTTTGAATAAATTAAAGGTTAATGGCAGCCAATAATTTGTTGTTGCTTACCTTTGTTAAAAATTCATAATTTGAAATTAATACTTATGAATTAATAGATAGTTTTTTAGGTCTCAAGTATAAGCCAGCCGCCCTCAATTGACCAACATTTGACCCCGAAAATTTAAAACAAATAAATGAAAAATAAACAAGAGACAGAAAGAAAAAAAAATATATAATTGCACAGTTGACTTTTTGTTGTTTTAAGTATTAAATATGTTGTTGTTGCTGTTGTTGTTGTTGTTGTTTAGTCGTTTCTCGATTCTTTATTATTTTTTTTTTTGTTTGCGCAATTCACTTGTCTCCTTCACTTCACTTGTCTTAAACACACACACACACACACAACACACTGTGATACTTTCTTCTACATGTTTTGTTCTTCTTCTTTTCCTTCTTATACAAGTTTTGTATTGTTATTGTTGTTGTTCTTCTTTTTTGCTGCATGAGATTTTTCCATTGGCATACATGTGAATATCATCTGTGAGTGGTGTGCGTCTGTTTTTTGTGTTTGTGTTGTGTGTTGTGTGTGAATTTGTCATTCTTGCGTTTGTTGTATTGCATTTTTCTTATGAATTCAGCAATATTCTATAAGAATATAACATACATAATAAATCCATCACAAAGCAAAGCATTCGGGAGGCCACCAAACAAACTCAAATGTCATTTGAACGTGTTTTCCCTAATTCAAACGAATTTGATATAAGATTAGTAAGAGGGTCGGTCCCATGTAAGACAAAGCCAAGTTTCTTACTGAGAATTATATTATCGAAGAACACTCTTGGGTAATAGCTACATCTCTAGTGAATAGTAGTCGAATCGCCCTATAGGACAAAACGCAGCGCCGCCACTGATCAAATAAATAGTAGGAAGAAACGAAGAGTGTGTTTGATTATCAAGATGATGATGATGGGTGTGGATGGATGTAATGAAAGAGGAAGGAGATTTGAGTGTGATAACATTCATTCATTATCATCATCAGAATCAGAATTTGTTTGTTATGCTTCAGAGAGACTACACACATCTTTGTGACCATATGTCAATGGAGAGAGTGAGTGTGTGTGTTGTGTGTGTAACACAGCATTGAACTCGTTAATTTATCTTACTTATCCTTTTATCTTTTGTATTTATAACTAACTTGTCCTGCATTTTTAAACTTCTTAAACTTTACTCCTCTCTTAATGTATGTTTACACATACACAAAGTGATGATTACATTTGTGTTTGTTTGTGTAAGAATATTGTTAAGTGTGTAAGTGAGTGAGTGTGTTTATTTTAAGCTTTTTTAGTCTTTTTTTTTCTTTTGTTTTTTTGTACATCATCCTAATTTTTCTTTCTTTACTCATTTTTATATTATTTGCTTGTTATTTTCTTTTTTTTTAAATTTCATCTTTATTTGTTGTTTGTTTTGGCCACAGAGGCCACATACATTTTTATGTGTGTGTGTGTGTGTGTGTGTGTGCTTGTGAGTCACTTTTTCAATGTGTGTGTATGTGTGTGTGTTAGAATACAATAAAGAAAAAGTGCTTAAAGTAAAAACAAAAAAAAATTAATACGAAATTTTGCGGTCAATCATCTGCTGTTGTTGGCTGTGACTGCGGTGGTGGCTGTTTTAAATGACGACTAAAGAAACGTTTGTCTCTGTTTGTTGTTGTTACTGCATTTCTATATGTGTGTGTGTGAATGCATATAAACACACACACACACACACTTCTTTAGATAATAGAAATTCCAAAGTCGTCATCTCACCCTCAGCAGCAGCATCAGCAGCATCTTCATCATCATCATCATCAGCACGACAGCTGATGATGTGGTTACACTAGTAATAAAGGAAGGGAGAGGGCCACATATCTATATATATTTTTTTATATAGAAAATGCATGAGGCTGTCGCCTGCTGGTAGACAAATTTAGCAATCTGGCAACTCTCTATGCCACAGAGTGAAATCGCATGCAAAGCAAAAATTGCAAAAGAAATTATTGTATTGTCGACCAACAACAACAACAACAACAACAAAAGAATGGTAGAAACATAAAAATATGCATAAACGCATGCTGTGGACGATAGAAGAGAATGAGGAGGAGATGGGAATGGAATATAACAACAAATTCATTATTATTTTGTAGTCTTTTTTTTAACATTTTCTTTCTTTTTCTGCTTTGTCTTCTTTGCATTGAATCTACTTATGTATTTTGCTCAATTTAAATATTTTTGCAACAAAAAACAAAAAAAAGAAGAAAACTTAAAAAACAAAATTATTATAAGCAAAAAACAATAAAGAAAAAAAAAAGGAAAAAACGAGAACATACGAAGACAAGACGAACGAACACAGAGAAGAATATGAGTAAATGAAAAGAAGAATGCTGTTGGAGAGACAGACCACCAACAACATCAGAAGAGCGAATACAATGTGAAGCAGAGACGGAAAAGATGAGGAGTATAAGAAGAAGAAGAAATTAGAGATCGTTTAGATAATATAGAAAGATAGATGAAAAGACAGACAAGACAAGCCAAGACAAGAGAGAGAGATAGTAGAGAGAAAACATGTGATAGAGAATGAAGATAAAGAGGAGAGAAGAGGTGGCTAGAGAGAGAGAGAAGAGAATAAAATTGTGAAGGTTGTTAATCATGAGTTTTAGTTGTAGATATATGAATTTTCATGTTTATTTTTCCCTTTTTCCAATTTGCCACCATATTATCCCATTATCCGAATTCTTTTGTCATTAACAACAACAACAACAACAACTCTGCTGAAGGTTAAAATCGAATCGAATTCAATTGAATTGAATCAAATGTTGTGTTTATTGAAAACAACAAAAGATAAAAATATGAATAACGTGAAAAGCATGTTTAATTTTATTTTATTATTTTGTATAGACTTGATTTTTTTTTTTCGCAAACAAAAGGCATAAAGAAAAGATAAAGTAAAGACGTCGACGTGCAATATCTGTGTTTGTTTGCCTGACCGACCGCCTGTCTGTCTGCGTGCCTCCCTTCTCTTCAACTTTATGCGTATTTCCCTAGAATATACACACATACATACACACACATTCAAAACGAACACAAAACAAAACACAGATATGTAATGTACTCAGTCAAGTCACTCGCCCAAACATCATACAGAGTGGTGAATGACTCATGCAATTCTTCGAATTCCATTTTCGAATTGTCAAATTAACAGACATTTTTGTTTGTTGTTGTTGTGTTTCTCTTGCATTGCATGTTGTTGTTATTACTATTATTATTGGTTTTAAAAGGGAGAAAGAGAGAGAGAGAGAGACAAACAAACAAACAGACAGATAGACAGACAGGCGGGCTAGCGGTGGTCAGTCAAGTCTATTCAGTCCAGTCCAGCAGTTCAGTGTTCACGACTCATAGTGACACGAAACACGTAAACACGAATAAATGGAGAGAAAAAAAAATTTAGGTATGAAGTAGAAGAAAAAAGAGACGAGCAAAAAGTCAAGCAGATAATGAATGAATGAATGAATGAACTGAACACAGTGAACGTTAATCGAAAGCAAAGCGCAAAGCGAGCGTATAAAACCA
This sequence comes from Amiota minor, assembly GCA_037043295.1. NCBI lineage: Eukaryota > Metazoa > Arthropoda > Insecta > Diptera > Drosophilidae > Amiota > Amiota minor. Next base: position 6,686,239 of record JBAMAW010000081.1, on the reverse strand, counting down.
CCAATAATAACTACACAACACATTTCTACTACATACAACACTAAAAATATGCTACTCTTTATTGTTGTTCCTGTTGTTGTTGTAGTTGTTGTCTAGTGAAGGGGGCGAAAAGAAAGTAATTGCAACAATAACAACAACAACACTACCAGTATCTCGTGGCTTTGTGTTTGCTGTCGTCGTCAGTCGGTCGTTCATTGGCATTATGTCGTCATGTGTTTACTTTAACGACTTCATGTTTGTATTAATTTTAATACCCTGTACATTCTTCATATATGATAGGATAGATAGATAGATAGATAATAGAGAGAAGCATATTAAGTTTAAGCGCATTTATGTAACCAGAATAAGGGTGGATAGTAATATAGACAAAGGAAGTATGGGGGACGAGATTAATGAACGAACGCGTCTTTATTAGAAATAAATATCATTAGAAGTCCAGTCCATCTGCCGTTTAGTTGCTTGATTCCCGAATAAAATCCAAAATGATTTAGGGAAGGGAACAAAATAAAGAAAGTTCCAAAGACATGTATATTGATGATGATCGGTTATTGGAAAAGGATCTATGGTAAATGTGTCATGTTTTGGTTCCTTATTTCTTTCTATTTTTTGCCAGATTTTCCTTAGTCTTCTTCTAGTCTTAATCATTTCTTTGATTCCAAAAGACAGGAATGGTAGACGTATATCTTAAAATTTAACTTGCTTCATGTCATCGCATTTGTCACTCAATATTGTCTTGGTACTCCAGCCATTCCAGCCAGGGGGACCAAGATTAAGTTTAAGTATGAAAGATGTCATTGAAGATCAATATGACAACAAGGCAAATTGTCATTTAGTCATGTCTTTCATCTCCGGGTGTCTGTTTCTCAGACATTACCATGAAAGAACTTTGAAGAAACTCGGTAATTTAGTCTATAGACTTACTCTGTTGGTTGTTCCTAATGTACAGTTTGACTGGAAAGTATTGAAAGCAATAATTAAAGAATGTTAATTTTTAAACGAAATTTGGTTTTTTATTCAATATAATCTCCCTCAACACACCTTAACACACTTATTCCAATGATCCTCCAATAACATTCTACTACCATCTCTGTAATGATTTCCCGGATGCTATGAAAAATACTGTAAGATAATCAATCAACAAAATCCCTTTTGCATTTCAAAAAACTGATGCCACAACTTTTTTCAATTCTTCAATTGTTTTGGAGCTGAACACCCAACTTCAATACAGTTTAAATGTCCTTGTTTCAGTTTAGAATCATGGTAGTAGATCCAAGTCTCTTTCATAGTTATAAAATGACACATAAAATCAGTTTTATTCTGCTGAAAAAACGTTGAGAAATTTTATTTTAGTTGAATTATTTATTAATGAATGCGGAACTGACATTCCGAATAGGTTTTTCATATACAATTTCTTCATTTAAAATATAGAGTATTCGTTCATCTGAGATGCCTAATCATATCAGCAACAATTTCCCGCTTAGTCAAACTTGGATCTTGACAGAAAATATCATACACTTGCTGAATGATTTCTGGTGTTGTTTCAATTATTGATTTGACTCATCAGCAACAACCACATTTAAACTCTAAAACCCATCGATGCACAATTGGAAATGAAGGAGCAGATTCCTTTAAAACAGCCACCATTTGTTTTATGAATTTCTGTTGCTGATAAACCTTCAAAAACAAAGAATTTTATCAGTGCACGATATTCGGTTGTTTCCATAGATTGACACGTCAACTTCAAGTGGCTTGTAGACAAAGACTGAATTGGCAAATCAAAATAAAAATTTTTTCTGTGTTCAAATGAAAGATTTCTTTTGACATTTAAATCGAAAAACTATTTTGTTTTTTTGACTATTGAACTGAATTTTAGACACTATAAGTTTCTGATATAGGCGCTGTACATTTGTTGGAATTAGTCAAATCGGACCACTAAGGAGGTGGGGTTACCTCCCATAAAAACCCCAATCTATGTACGAGTCTGACTCGCACTTGACCTATTTTTTTTTTTTTTTATGTACAATCATGATTTACATTAAATTCCTTGGTATCTAGTCTGAACATTCATTAAATTTTCCCTGTAAGGAAGTCACTAAATTGATCTGATAGCCTTTGAATTTTTAATTGTCATTTTAAATCATAGAATTTCAGGTTCACTCAAATTCTTGATATTAAAAATAATTTTTTTTATTTATTTATTTTCTAATAGGAAACTAAATTCTAAAATAAAATATTAAAGCAGGCTTTGCTTACATAAACAAAAAAAATTTTTAGTTTGAAAGAAAGAAAAGAAATAAATTAATTTTTGACATAGAATTAACAAAGAGACACATAAAAATCAATCAATATGGCGACTAAAAACAAGAGGAAGATGAAATATGAAGAAGATCGCGGTTTTGTTGCGCAAAATTTTATCAAGAATGTCATGAGGATTATTCAAAAAATGAAATATGTATATCAGTGTAAAGAAACTATATATAACACTACCATTCCACCATTACCATTAATATCATCACCACCACAAACATCACTACCATCATCATCATCGTTTTCATTATCACCATCACCATATTCATTATGAAACAAAAGAAATAAGGAAGTGCTAGAAGTTTCATCATGTTCTCCTCCATCATCATCTCATCGTCCATCATTTTATCTAAGAGACAAAAACCATATTAATTTGAGTTCCAAAATCTTTTATTCCTCCATTTGCATCATTTCTCTCTTAATCCATCATTTATCCATCCTAGTGCTTCGTTTTGTTTTGTTTCGTTTTGGAAATTGGTGTTCGGTGGTTTTTATGATTTTTCTTTAAACAAAAATTTTGTTTTCTTTTGTTTTTTTCTTTCATTTTTTCTTTTTGTAGATCCTATTGGCATTCTTGTGTTTAAGGCCAGATCTACTGGTAAGTCTTGCGTTCCAAAAAACCAACAAAAAAAAAAAAAAAAATCTCCCAGTTAATAAGACTAAGGCTACAAAGTTAAGAACGCATACATAACAAAATTAAAAAAAAAAACCCAAAAAACAACGCCGCTTTTGCCTTTATAATTATAAATTTTGCTTAAATTTTTGTTTAATTGATTGATAAAATAACATTAACCTATAAAGACTGACTGATTTGAGACCTGGTTGTCTCTCTTAAGTTTTATAAAACTTTGTTAAATTTAGCAAAAAAGTAATCGTCGTTTGCTTTTTAATTGAATGAATTTTTGATATTTTTAAAAGTTAAGGTGTTCTTATTTTTTTTTTTTTTTTTCATTGACAAATGATAACCTATTATTAATATTTATATATAGGATTAAAGACCATTATAATAATATTAATAATAACCCCTCTGGAGCTTGGTTAACAATAAGACATTGTTGTCTCTGCTGTTCGTGCCTCCTCTATCTTTTATCTAAAAAACGAAGAACCTCAAACTACCGTTTTTTTTTTTTATCTCTGAAAACCTCAACTCAACAACAATACTACATATTTTGCTGGCCTTGGACAACAAGAATCTGTTCTCTTTTCTATTCTATTAAAAACTCTACTGACTGCTAACAAACTTTTTCTTTCATTCATTTACCAACTCAATTCGCCTCCTCGCTCGCATCCATTCTCAGCTCGTTCGTCGTCATCATAATAATCTAATAATCTAGAAATAATTTCTTTGTTTTCTTTTTTTTTGTAATAAAATTTATAGATCATTTTATTTATTTATTTTTTTTTTTTTCTTGTATTATAAAATATTTTGTTTGTTTTGTATTTTTCTGAAAAGCCGCCATCATCCTTGCATTATTTACTAAATATGTAAAATATTTAATGTTTATACTAAACGAATGACACTCACTCGATCTTTGTTATATTTACAAAATTAACTTAAATCATATTAACGTAAAATAATATTTTCTTTAATTTTTCATAGGATGATATACCTGAATCGGATCCTGAAAGTTGTGCACAAGAAGTTGAGGGACATGAAGAAGATGAAACCGAAGAGGATACTGAAGATTCTGAGGAGAGTGAAGGCGATGAAGAGGAAGAAGACGAAGATGCAGGTAAATTTTATACATAGAAATTTGTTATATTTGTCTTATTCTCATATAAATTTATTTTCATTTAGAAGTCCTACAAGATAACGATGCCGATGAAGAGGATGTGGATGAAGAAGACGAAGAAGTTCAACAAATTGGTGGAAACTTCTTGTTGGATTCTACCAATAATGATCCACGTCAACGTAATACACTGTTCGAAGCCGCTGCCAATGATAAAGCACCTGTGCTACGACATGCCACCCATGCTATTGATGAGACTAAACAAGCCCTGTCAAAAATGCGTTGCGCTAACAGTCCACGTGATAAGACGTAAGTGAAATAAAAATAATAAATAAATACCATAGACAAGAACGAAAATATGTTTCTATGTTTTTATTCGATTTGTTATATATTCTTTTGTATTTCTATTTTTTCTAGTATATTTTCGCGTTCCTTAGTCGCTGCCTGCACAGATAATGATGTGAATACAGTGCGTCGTTTGTTGTGCAAAGGTAATATGAATCTAAGCGAGGCAACCGATGATGGTGAGTCATTACTGTCAATGGCATGCTCAGCTGGTTATTATGAGTTAGCACAGGTAAGTGAAATGAATTCCATCCCATTGTGTGTCTGAGTAAGAGTAAGAATATAAAACAAAGCAGACCCACGTTGCAAATACAAAATAACTGACATTCGTTTCAAGAAGGTGTAGAAAAAAAAAAAAAATGGGGGAAATTCGGAGACACTATCCACTTGGTCATGTAGTAAAAACACGTGACATTTTTTGATACCAACATTTCTGTTACGACAGAGAATAAGACGTACGTGTCTGTCCTAAATTCACTAATGAAAAACTGATATCAGTTTAAAAGTATAGAATGTATTACAGATAAGATTTGGGACTCTCTACTCTATCTCTGTCAAAATAATCTAGGATCTTTGATCCCAATACATAAACTTTTGGTCATTTTTGGCCAAAATTGCATGTCACTAATTAAAATCACAACCAAAAGATGACACTATTTGAAATGTGCTTTAATTTTCGATGTAGCATCAATGAAGAAACCCATTAGTGGAATTTTAAATATAAACAATTTATTGGCTTGGATTTACAAAGATATCACCCCAGTTTTTATTAGTTTAAAAAAAAGATCTGAACTGGTTTTAGGTTAGGAGATGCTGATAGACACTCCTTACGGCCTTAGCCCACTGTCATGTCTGGTTTGAACTGTTCTTAGCTTCAGTGTTCGCCTTTGGCTTTAGCTTAGATTATCACCAGCATCAATTTCAGAGTTCTTACACCTACTAAGCACATGTGCAAGGTGGCAATACATAAAAAGGGAACTTATTGAAAAGTATAACTTTACTCATTGTGGTTCAAATTTAAATGCTTTTACAGAATACATACTACAAACAAGCAGAAGGGTTTAGGTGGATTGAAAAGTTATTTCAGTCCTAATTATGGTTATTTTTTCTTTTAAATGGAAACATGAAATACTCTCAGAAACTAAGAATTCTCTCTCTTGTATTCTTACTCATCTATGTTAGCCAAAAATGTTATATTACAATATTAAAATTGTGTACTTTTCTTTCCTTTTATTATGATTTGCAGGTACTTTTGGCCATGTCAGCATCACAGGTTGAAGATAAAGGTCAAAAAGATTCCACACCTCTTATGGAAGCTGCCTCCGCAGGTCATTTGGATATTGTTCAACTTCTACTCAGTCATAGTGCTGATGTGAATGCCCATTGTGCCACTGGTAATACGCCATTGATGTTTGCCTGTGCTGGTGGTCATGTGGAAATTGTTAAAGAACTTTTGAAGAATGGCGCCAATGTAGAAGAGCAAAATGAGAACGGACATACACCTTTGATGGAAGCAGCATCAGCTGGACACGTTGAAGTTGCCAAAGTAAGTTTCTCTGTTAAAATTAAACACAATTTCATTTCTGTTGTTTTTGTTTGTGTGCTTCTGGAAAATGATTACAATCCGAGATTTGAGACTCTTAAGTTCGAATGAGATGCACAAATGATTGAGTTACTAATCGTGCATAATCTCAAGCAACTTTTAAGTCAATGAATACCTTTGATCTTATCTGATAAATGTATACAAATGTTTCTTGTTTTAGAATTGTATGAAATTTTCGATTTGTAAAATTCATATGTTGTTACTTTTCATTGTTTTTTGCAGGTACTCCTTGAGAATGGTGCTGGGATTAACACCCATTCGAATGAGTTTAAGGAAAGTGCTTTAACACTTGCCTGCTACAAAGGCCACCTGGATATGGTACGTTTCTTGTTGCAAGCTGGCGCCGATCAAGAGCACAAAACCGATGAAATGCATACAGCCTTGATGGAGGCATCCATGGATGGTCATGTCGAGGTAGCACGTTTATTGCTTGATTCGGGTGCACAAGTTAACATGCCAACAGATTCATTCGAGTCACCTTTAACTTTGGCTGCTTGTGGTGGACATGTTGAATTGGCAACTCTGTTGATTGAACGCGGCGCAAATATAGAGGAAGTTAACGATGAAGGTTATACACCCTTAATGGAAGCAGCACGTGAAGGCCATGAAGAAATGGTAGCACTTTTGTTAAGCAAAGGTGCCAACATAAATGCGACAACCGAGGAAACGCATGAAACTGCCTTAACGCTCGCCTGTTGTGGTGGATTCAGTGAGCTTGCTGAACTGCTCATTAAAGAAGGTGCCCATCTTGAGCTGGGAGCATCTACACCATTAATGGAAGCAGCCCAAGAAGGTCACACCGATTTGGTTCGGTTTTTGCTTCAAAGTAAGTCCAATGTTCATGCAGAGACCCAAACTGGCGACACAGCACTGACGCATGCCTGTGAAAATGGTCACACCGATGCTGCCGAAGTTCTACTAGGCTATGGCGCCGAGTTAGAACATGAGTCTGAAGGTGGTCGTACGCCATTAATGAAGGCATGCCGCGCTGGGCATTTGTGTACGGTGAAATTCTTGATACAGAAAGGAGCCAATGTTAACAAACAAACAACCAGCAATGATCACACGCCATTATCACTCGCTTGCGCCGGTGGCCATCAGGCTGTAGTTGAGTTGTTACTAAAGAGTGGCGCCGATCCGTTCCATAAACTAAAGGATAACAGCACAATGTTGATTGAAGCTGCAAAAGGCGGTCATACACGTGTCGTTGAGTTACTCTTCAAGTATCCGCATATAATGCAGAATGAACTTGCCGCTGCTGCTGCCGCTGCCAATGGCGCCGCTGGTGGTAGCGGTGTTGCCACTGTTGTGCCTGGTGCAGCTGCTAGCCAAATGCGTATTATAAATACACAGCACCAAAAAATACTGCAGCAACAGCTTCAACAACAACTCCAACAATTGAGCGCACCACCAGGTCTACATGAAGTGTCTGAGGCCGTACGTGCATCCAACCAACAACTATTCCATCAGCAGCAATTTAATGGCAATGGAACGACAAGCATTATAACCAACCCTGGCGATTTCATTGATGCTGGGGGTGAATTGACGTTGAATACTGCTGGAACAAGTGATGCGGGCAGTACTGCAAGCAATGAAGAATATGCAGCTATCGATATTAACTCACTTAGTGCTCAGCAACAGGAAGCATTGATAGCTAAATCAAGACTATTCCATTTGCAAGCTGGTTTTGATCAAGGTATTGCCCAAATGACACATCAGTTGCAGCAACAACAACAGCAGCAGCAGCAGCCGCAGCAACAGCAAGTAACACTGCCACCTCCAATGGTGCCGTGCAAACATGTTGGCGCTGGTCTTGATATGGGTCATATTAATTCACTTACGCCACCTCAGAAAACACCTCCAGCACCACCTGTTACCCAGCATAGTGTTGATCAACAACAACAACAACAACAACAACAACAACCACAGCAACAACAACAATTATTAAAAGCCAAGAGTAGTGGTACACGTAAGAATCGCAGTGCTTTCTTCGATTCTCAACCACCCCAACAACAGCAACAGCAACAACATCAACAACAACCACAATTTGAAGATGTGCGCTCACAGCCAGTTGGTGATGATGGTAGTGGTGTCATTATAGGTGAGGTATTTCTTAGACTGCCATCAATCCAACAAAAGCAAACTGTACGTCGTCGCGGTTTTTTTCAAGATGTGAACAAGGTAAAATAAATTCAGAAAAAAAAAATATATATATATAACAAAGAGATTCATTAACAATTTTCATTGATCGATTGCAGGTTACAAATGATAATAATACTGCCCAAGACAATTCATTGATGTCATATGGTGATGGTCCTAATGTCGATAGTGCTGGAGATGTAAACCAAAATAAAGGTAAAAAAAAAAACATTTAACAATGTGAAATGAATTTCATTTTAATAAGAAAACTTGATATTTGTAGGATCTATTGGTTCTTCAGCAGATGGCAGTGATAATGTTATGTCGCCGGCTGTTCCTCATTCAGATATTGGTCAACAGCAACAACAACAACAGCAACCGGTAAGCAAGGATTATTGAACATTATCATCAATAGTTGTTGGGGAACGCTGGAAAGGCAAAGCAAAGCTTTCAATAGAACAACTATGATAGGCTAATGACATTTAGGAATAAGTAATACTGATATAAGGGCGTGCAAAATAAAGAAAAGGAAAAACGGTACACAGCAAATATTTAACAACTGTAACTTAGTTTAGTATGAATCTGACACTCATGGGAAGCACATCGTGCTGTTGTTAGACTGAAGACTCATCTTGACGAAGACAACATATTGTCAAATATAATAATACTTAAATTCCAAATAATAAAAGCACATGTTAATTTATATAAGAATATAACAAACATGTGAAACGTACCTAAGTGCAATTTTTTTGTGGCAGCTTAAGTTCTTTTCAATTTTTTTTATTTAAGCATACAATTCTTTACCATTTTGGTTAGCTAGGCGTAAGCCTCACCTGCCAACGGGAAATTTGTCTTCACAAAGTGCAAGAAAAAAAAAAAAACCTTTTAAATAAGTCAAATATTTCAGTGTTATTTGTATTGTTTAACTAAACTAAAGTAGCCTGGTTCCAGGTTCCAGGTTAAATGGCGAGCACTATAAAGTTGATTCAGTTATTACCGCAGCTCTACCTCGAGCTTTTCCAATTGGATGGCTTATATAAATTAGGTATTAGCCTTTCAGTTTGAAGAAGTTTCTGCACATCACAGCTGCATGATCCCTGGTGCGTCGGATAATGGTTTTAACACATCGTTACCTTCGCATTGTATTTGTTAATGAGCAAATTAAACGCCATACCAGTCGTTATAATGACGCACTGAATGTGTTTGCCAATTCTCTTGCTATGGCGGCTCCCCTTACAATAAATAATAGCCCGAGAAAATGGAAAGGGCTCTACCCTACGATTCTATATTCTGAAGAATATATTATCAAACTCTGTTCTTTTAACGCCCAATTAAAATTTTAAATCATCTAAAAAGATAAAAGGGACAAGAATAGTCAATGAATCTCAGAAAGACTCCAAGTTTCTCAATGGACCAATCATTGTTGGAGTTAGTAGTAGTGACTACATAGATATTTCTTTCTAGTGCTTCTATGATCACTCACTTTTGTGGGTCTAATCGTTGTGCCTCTAGTTATATATGCTTAACTTGTGCCAGTAGCATACAAATTTACTTATCTTGAAAAGAGTGACTGAGTGGAGTATTGCTTGTTAATGGGAACGACAGGTAGACTTCAGGCTTCTTGGTGATTACAGCATAGCTGAGTTTATATGGGAACATTCTATGGGTTTGATCTAGTACATTAAGTAACATTTTGAATTCAGTTTTATCAATGTTTTGTTTTGTTATAGCGTGGCGCGACAACAGTTATAACGCATTCATCTGATGTTCTACCAAGTACTGCTATTAGTGATCGTCCCAAGGTGAAGGCCACAAACAAGAATAACCGCAAACAACAAGTGGCAGCAGCAGCTTTGCAACAAAACCAAATGGTGTCCATCATTAATAATTTGGTAAATAATTGCTGCTGTTTATATTTTTCCAAATTTTATAGAAAATCATCAACATCTAATAATTTGTTTATTTTTTTTTTTTTTCCTTTTTTCGTTGCAACAGCCACTTTTTGGAAATGATCCAAGTACTAAACAACATTGGGAACAATATATAACGAATCACATAATGTTGACTGCTCAAACACAACAACAGCAACATTTGAAACAGCAGCAGGATCAACAGGATCAATTGACAAGCGGTGGAGGTGGATCTGTGTTGGATATTTCGAACGCTGCAACAGCTGTAACCACAATTACAAATTCACCAGCATCGCCAATAGCTTCGCCCCTACTGTCATCACTTACAGCGGCAGTGTATGCTGAACAGTTGGCGGCTGGTGTTGAAGAACAACTACAAAACCAACACCAACAGCAACAAGGCGGAGGAAAACAGCATCAGCAGCAGCAGCAGCAAATTGGTGCAACACCAGAAGCAACCGCCATTTTGCAAGCGCACAAAATCAATGCAGTTATTGGTTCACAGGAACTTCATGAAGCACTTGAGGCAGCTTGTTGTCAAGCGGCTTCATCACTCATGCAGGAAACACCGTAAGTAAAGACTAAATGAAGATTTTGTTTATGTAATGTGATATTGATTTGATATACATTCTCCTCTATTTGTTTTTAGTGGTTCAACTGATTCAATCAATTCGCTTGGTATGAGCGCCACTGGTTGTACTACGCCAGCTTCGGAAAAATTCAATTCACAATTGAAATTGTTACATGAGAATTGGCATTTGCTTGGTATGCGTCGTTTCTTTGGTGACCAACCAAAATCACCAACAGAAACACCACCAGAAATGGAGGAAATCACAATGTTGCCACCCGATTCTATGGGTAGTGGTGATGAGACCGCACAAATGAAAAATCTTGCGACATTATGCACAGCAGCAGCTGCAGCCGCTGCAGTAGCCGAAGCCTCTAAAGATATTGATTTAACGGATATGTTAATAAATTCTGATGATGGTGGTGAAACTGAAGTCGAGGAATGCACATTGCCGCCAGAGCCCATTGAAATAAGTGATGCACTTGGTGATGAGGATGCAACAAATAGTGGAGCCGAAAATGAAGATAATGAACTCGATGATGACGACGAGGAAGTTGATGATGATTTGGATGCAGATTTGATTGATGATAATGATAATGAAATGCTCGATGATGATGACGATGATGGAGCTATTGCTGCTGGTGATCAAAATGATGATAATGTCAGCGGCACCGGTGGCATTGAGAATAAACCCAAGAAAAGGGTTCTTGGTGGTGGTATTAGAAATTCTAATAAAATATCTGGTAGTAGTGATGCTGCTGCCCTCAATATGTCACCAAAAGTTCGCAATTTATCTGCTCGTCTTGAAAATCTTATACTATCGAATGTCTCACTAAAACCGGAAATGTTATCGCAAGCACTGTGCGACTTTAGGCAGGACTTGAATCATGCTGATCTTGTACAGGTCATACCACAAATTGGAAACCTTAAGACAGCAGCTGGCAATGCTGCAACACTAAGTTCAGTTTTGCAGCATCAAATTGCAGCTGCTGCAGCAGCAGCTCAAGCTAAACACAATAAAGATGGAGGTGAGCTAAATAGTTTGTATATTAAAGCAAAGGTTTTAATTCAACTGATGGATGATTGAACTCTTTTGTTTTATTTTTCTCTTGAAATAGATGAATCAATGTCAGCCGGTGGAGTTGTAACTGGACCAACGGGTGATTTGTATCCAGTTTTGGAGCATTATACTTCTGGTGAAGTTGATGGGACACGTGAGCCAGCTTATGATATTGCTGTTGAAATGGAAGAAATCTTTCAAGTTATACACAACGTTAACGATCCTTCACTTCAGGTTAGTTGAGATAGAAAAAGAAAAAACAAAAATTGCGCGTGTGCTAGCGTACACGTGATAGAAGTGAAACTTCTTAAAAACAGACGAAAAGAAATCATCTCAAAGTCTAGTCAGTCTTTCTGTCTGTCCGTCTGTATATTGCTTTTGGTTTCTTTGGCATGTTTAATTGTTGTTGTTGTATTTACATTTGCCGTCTGTAACCTTTTGCACATAAATTAGATCATCAACGAGCTTTTCTGTGTTTCTCGTTCTTTTTTCTTCGTACATTCGCTCGCTTTTGTACAACACACATTCTGTGAGATTTTTTGCGTTAACTCGAGTGACACCCATATATCGAGCTTCTTTTTGTATCCAGCCTTATTTAAGTGGTTCCAAACGGTTTTTTGTGCAATGTTTAGCTCTTGGGCAATCGTTCGGACTTGACGATTCCCATTATTTCATTCACATTTTTGATAATTGACCTTCCAGAATGTGGTGAAGATTTCATATCAAAATTACCGGAATGGAACCGAAGGAACCAAAATTGCGCATGATTGGCTCTTACACCCGATCGCACAATTTACATACAACACAAATTACAGATTACTAAAGTACCTATTGGGAAAATAGTGTATTTAATTTTTACAAATTACATCATTTTAGAGAAATTCTCAACAAACAGTATCCTTTCTTTCTTTTTTTAAAGGAATTTGCAAGCAATTTGAATTATACCGAATTGGCCGATTTCGGTATTAATCCAATGTGCAAAAACCGCTGGAATGGTAACTGGAGTCAAACACCATCGAAATGGACCAGTCAAGAGAATTTTATATCCGCTGCTCATCAACAGGCTTTGCTAACTGCCGAGGAACAGCGTGAACAGCAAAGGCAAACGAATCTATTGCTGTTGGACTATCAGTTGCAACAGCAAGAATTACAACAACGTTTTGCTGAAGCCGAAGTCAAAGTTTGTGAAGAGTTGCAGGTAGGAAAAATAATCCATTAAAAATCCTTACTAAAACAAACTTACTGAAACTCATCACATCGTTCTTTTTTATTATCAGCATCAACATCAGCAGACAACACTTTCTCTTATACCATTTTCACCTGAAGATACCGCAGCTGCGGCTGCAGTTCAACAACACCAGCAGCAGCAGCAGCAGCAAATACAACAGCAATCACCACTGCCAAATGCAACAGAGTTTTATCAACAGCAGCAACAACAGACACAGAAGTTTCAACAAATGGCCATGGAATCCGATCGTGAATTGAGACAACGCCTACAACAATTGCAACAATTACAACAGCAACAGCAATCAAGTTCTCGTCTCATTAAAGCAGTAGCTGCAGTAGCTACTGGACATCAACAACAACAACAGCAGCAGCAGCAACAGCAGGATTTAAGCCAGCAACCGCAGCAGCAACAACAGCAGCCAGCAACGAATTTTGTTTTTAATGTAGAGGGAGGCGGAGGAGCAGGAAATGATAAATCAGCTCAATCTCTTCAATTATTGTTCCAATTGCCAACAACTGTTCAACAGCAACAGCAGCAACAGCAGCAACAACAACAACAACACGATCAAGAGCAACAACAACAACTTCAGCATTTCCATAATCAAGTCCTTCAAGATCATCATAAGCAAGATCAAATATCACTTAAATTACTACATCAAGCTGATTCACTAATCCAGCAGCATCAGCAGCAGCAACAACAACAACAACTAGAACAACAAGCTGCTTCCACCGATGCCGATGATATTGATCCTTTAGCACAGAATCATTTGTTAAAGCAACAAAAAGCGGTATTGGCACAACAAGTTCTAAATCATCAAGTCATGCGTCAGAAACTCCAGGAACAACTAATTTTGGAACAGCAACAGACACAACAATTACAACAACAACACCAGCAATTACAACAATTTCAACAGCAAGGTTGCTTGCAGCATACACAGGTAAATTTGTTTAATGATGATGATGATGATGGATGATGTTGACAAATATAATAATGAAATTTATTTCTTAATTTTTTGCAACAACAGACACTAGTACAAGTTGCCACTCAGACGCAACAATCTATTGTAGTACCACATACTCCAAATGCAACCTTAACACCACCACCATCGACTACGCCACGAAGCACTACACAGCAATACTATAATACCACACATTATACCAGTGAATGTGCGCCCAATGGTGCCGTCAATGCTCATTTGCCTATGTGGCCTTTGGGTGCCACTTCACCATCAACCTCGGCAGCAGCGGCAGCAAAGACAGCAAGTGGTATATCGAAGAAAGCTATTGATAAGCAATCTCGTAAAGATCGACGTTTCTCAATGCTGAGACAAACACCTGCTGGCAGTCAAGGTAAGAAATATAGTACATAGTATAAGAGTTTAAAGCTAATCCTCTTCCTCCCTCTAATTTTAATTTTATAGCAAATACTACCATACAGCAACAGACGCAACAACAACAACAGCAGCAACAACAACAACAGCAGCAGCAGCAGCAACAACAGCAGCAGCAGCAACAGCAACAACAGCAGCAGCAACAACAACAACAAAATCCTCAAGATGGAGGAGCTGCTGCTGGAACACAACAACAAGATAAAACAATTGAAGTTGATTCAGAAACAGATTCAAATCATGATACCGCACTAACATTGGCTTGTGCCGGTGGTCATGAGGAGCTTGTGGAATTGCTAATAACTCGTGGCGCCAACATCGAACATCGTGATAAGAAAGGCTTTACACCATTGATCCTAGCCGCAACTGCTGGCCATGAAAAAGTCGTTGATATTTTACTTAAGAATCAAGCTGAACTTGAGGCCCAATCAGAACGTACCAAAGACACACCATTGTCACTCGCCTGCTCTGGCGGACGTTATGAAGTCGTTGAGCTGCTTTTGAATGTTGGAGCCAATAAAGAGCATCGCAATGTTTCCGATTACACGCCACTCAGTTTGGCTGCAAGCGGTGGTTATGTGAACATCATTAAACTTCTGCTTAGTCATGGCGCTGAAATCAATTCACGCACTGGCAGCAAATTGGGTATATCACCATTAATGTTGGCCGCTATGAATGGTCATACTGCCGCTGTGAAATTATTGCTGGATCAGGGGTCCGATATAAATGCCCAAATTGAGACAAATCGTAATACTGCTTTAACTTTAGCCTGTTTCCAGGGACGCCATGAAGTGGTCAGTTTATTATTAGATCGTAAGGCGAATGTCGAACATCGTGCCAAGACTGGCTTGACACCATTGATGGAAGCTGCCTCTGGTGGTTATATTGAAGTTGGTCGAGTTTTATTGGAGAAGGGAGCCGATGTGAATGCCGCACCGGTGCCCACTTCACGTGATACTGCATTGACTATAGCCGCCGATAAGGGTCATGAGAAATTTGTCGAATTGCTATTATTGAGGGGTGCTGCGGTTGAGGTGAAAAACAAGAAAGGCAATTCACCACTTTGGCTTGCGGCCCATGGTGGCCATTTAAGTGTTGTGATCATACTCCATACGCATAGTGCAGACATTGATTCGCAAGATAATCGTCGTGTCTCCTGTCTAATGGCAGCTTTCCGTAAGGGCCACACTAAGATTGTTAAGTGGTTGGTCCAATATGTTACACAATTCCCATCCGATCAAGAAATGAATCGTTTCATTAGTACCATCAGTGATAAAGAGCTTTCCGAAAAATGTTACGATTGCATGAAGATTATTCGTGCTGCAAAGGAAGCTCAAGCAATTAAAGCCAATCAAAATGCATCGATATTACTGGAGGAACTCGATATGGAGCGCACTCGTGAAGAAAGTCGTAAAGCGGCTGCGGCACGTCGACGTGAACGTAAGAAGAAGAAGAAAATGGAGAAAAAAGAGAAACGTCGCCAAATGGAAGGCAGCGGTAGTGTTGGCGGTTCCAATGGCGCTGGTGGTGATCATCAAGATGATAATGATGATAAAGACAGTGATAAAGACGATGATAGCGACAAAGAGGATGACGATGATGATGATGTACCAAATCAACGAGAAGAAGGCGATTCGGGCATCGATCAAGGTTCATGTTCCAGTGGCGATACTAAAGCTAACAATGCTGAACAACAGCAAACGGATAAATCCAGTGGCAATAATAAAAATAAAAACAACAAAAAGCAAAAACAGAAACAGGCTCAGACGCAGGCACAGCCTGCAACAGCAGCAGTTGTCTCCTCCTCCACTGCGACAGTTGAAGAGACAACAGCAAAAAAATCGACAAAACCTCAACAAGGCAAGAAAGAAGACACCACTAAGAATGCAAACACCAACAGCAGCAACAACAACAAGAAACAAACAAATAACATTGTTGCAGCTACTGTAACCGGTAACAATGTTGATGTTGCCAAATCCAATGCCAGTAACAACAAACGTATGGTGGAATCGAAACGTGAGGAAACTCCAGCTGCATCTGCAGCTCCGCCTCCAACTAAGAAGAAGGAATTAAGCAATAAACAACGTGAAAAGGAAAATTTGGCACCAAAGGAAAGCGTTGCCATCTCTTCAGCTAGACAGCAGCAGCAGCAGCAACCAAGTCATCAATTGCAACAGCAAAATATTAAAGATACTAACAGTAAATCAATCACTAGTGGCAATGATTCATCATCAACAAGTGGAAATCGTAAATCTGCCAGTGCTTCTAATAATCATCGCAATGAAGATGCCAAGAAGTCTGATGAATCGACGAAGTCGACATCTTCCGCTGCTTTAAAACGCGTGGAAATCGATGGATGGAAAGAAGTTGTTCGTAAGAGCTCTACCCAGCAACTGACATCGACTTCTTCACAAGCTTCAAGCACTTCCAGCAGTACAACACAACAAAATGTCACCACTTCAGTAACCAATAATAATAGTGGTAACACATCGTCAACATCAAATGGTGGACCGACTGCATCATCATCATCTACCAGTGTAGCGTCTACAACAACTGCTACAGTTGCTGCGCCAGTGCCAGAGATGACGTGCAAAAAGGTTCAAGTGCCAGTGAATGCCATCTCACGTGTCATTGGACGTGCTGGTAGTAATATAAATGCTATACGCGCCACCACAGGCGCCCACATTGAAGTCGAGAAACAGGGTAAAAATCAATCAGAGCGCAGCATAACCATTAAGGGCTTGACAGATGCCACTAAACAGGCACATATGCTTATATTAGCTCTTATCAAAGATCCTGATGTTGATATACTACAAATGTTGCCACGCATCAACACCAGTATTAAGGCTTCATCTCTAGCATCGTCAGCAGCTGCTGCATCGGCATCATCAGCAGCATCTGCACCCATGACAGTTGGCACTTGGGATAATAAAACTGCAACAGCTGCCTTACAATCTTCTACTGGTGGTGGCAGTCATTTTTCATCTGCTGCTTCAACAACATCAACTTCATCAACCAGTTCAGCAAGTTCGACACCAGCAATTGCCAAACAATCTTCGAAAACCTCAATTGGCAAGCAATTGGCTGGCGGTACAACATCTACACTGTCATCAAGCAAACCAATTGCCAGTGGCAGTACGCGTGCCCAGACAGGAAAAACCTATTATACACAAACACAATCGACTCGTGGTGGTGGTGGAAGCAATACTAATGGCAGTTCCTCTATAAACAGTTCAATGCAAAAGATGAAAACTTTAGATTCATCATCATCATCTGCAAGCCGAAGCTCATTAAATTTAACCGCACAAAAGAGCAGCACAAGTCAGGGACTCAAGTCTTCTTCAACGAATTATGGATCCAACGCAACGGGTGGACAAACATTTGCATCCAAATTATCATCAGGTGGTTCTGCTCCATCACCAAAGAAGAACGAGACTCGTGGTGGTTTGGTTGCGCCTTTTGGACGTGGTAAACCTTTGAATAGCAATGCATTATCAACACCAGTGCCTACACTCGGTGGCAGTGGTGGTGGTAGTAGCCTGAACAACAGCAATAACAATAATACATTGTCTGGTCCAATTGGTACATTTAATGTAGCTGAAGTGGCTGCTGTAAATGCTGCTGCAGCAGCATTAGCTGCAATGAATATTAACAACAACAGTAGTGGAGGTGGAGGTAATATTAATAACAACACAATCGGCAGTGCTGTTTCAAGACCCCGTGCAGTGACACCAATAGGACCACCTAGCAAAAATGTAAACAACTCTCCAACACATGGCGGCGTAACACAGTTATCAAATCTGATTCAACAACAACAGCAGCAGCATCAACAGTCCTCATCGGCGGCACAAGCCGCTGCTTTACAACATCAGCATGCAGCAAATGGTGGTGCAGATGGAAAAGCAGGAGCCGGTGGCATGATGCCATCCATGCATTCTGTAAATCAGAATTTAATGATCAACACGAATCTTATGAATGATATGAATAACAGCTCCTCCAATAGCAGTTTCAGCACACAATTGGCAGCAAAGATTGCAAGTGAATATTCATTATTTAACGACTACCAATCTCAATGGGGCAATGCAACGGCTGTCGGTGATAATCTACCTTATCATCAGAATGCAGTCAATGTCAGCTCACTTGTTGGTGATATTTTACCACAGGCGGATGCTTCGAAAGCACCAGGATATAATCGTAACATTTTAAGTTCACCAGTGGGCAGCTCAAAGGCTTCCTCAAATCACTCAACATCACCGCCATCGGGTAATGTAACAATTTTGAACAACAACAGTGTCCAACAGGCTTTGAATATAATCACCTCGGTTGGTAATTCTGTTGGTGTGGGAGGAGCTGTAAGCAGCGGCTCATCACGTTCGCCATTGGCAGCAGTCATTGCTGAAAGTGGTGGTCAAGCAGCGAATAGCGGCAGTGTCACACCGGTGTCAATGAGTACTGTTGATGCTTCGGTAGCGGCAGCACATTCACCAGGAATTATTAAACCACCAAGTGCCCCAGCACCCATCCAACGTGCAGTTGGCAGTCAACTACATGGTGGAACTCCAAATGTTGGTGACTCTCAGTCGGCCAACACTTTGAACTTTGGTGCAATTGGCTCCAGTGCAGTTAATGCATCTGGTCGTGCTTCTGGCAATGGAGGAGGCAATGATCAACAACAACAACAACAACAAAATTTGCAACGCTTCTATGAACAATTAAGTGCTGCAACTCAACAACAAGTGAACTATCCCATGGATCAAGCTTTTGGAGGTGCAGCCTCCAATTCAGGTAATGGCGTATCTTCAGCTGCTGGCTTGTCTCGTCTCAATCCTCGTGCTTCAGCTTTCTCACAAGGTAACAATGGAGGTGGTAATGGTGGAGCAAATAAGGCTCAACAGCAGGCGGCGGCTAATATGTTCCAAACAAACCAAGCCAACTATAATACTACAAAAACTCTACCTAATATCGCTGGTAATGCATCTGCTGTTTCCGTTAGCCTTATTCGTCCACAAAATCAGCCACAACAACAGCAACAACTGCAAAATCCTCAAACAGCCTCACAACAACAACGTTGGTATGGTGGTGCTCTGGATTATCCAACATATGGTCGTGATATGTTACAAATGGAGAATGGTTCACCGGCAGCGATGTCACCAAATCAAGATGATCTACGTAAAATGCCACGTCCCATTGGAACGGAGCGTGCATCATGGAAATATAACAATTATACAAATGCTGCATCTGTTGCAGGTCTCAATATTGATGACTCACTAGCTGCTATGTCACAATGGCAAATGGATCCGAAGTCAGCGGCGGCGGCAGCAGCTGCTGCTGCTGCAGCGGCTGTAGTACAACAACAGCAACAGCAACACCAACAGCAGCAGCAGCAACAGCAACCTGTTCTTTCGCAACAACAACAACAACAGGCCAATAATTGGATGAAACAACAATATCGTTTCTATAATAATGCTCCATATCCACATCAGCATGATCAAATGAATGTAAGTACAACAGTGAAAACACATTGAAAATTGAAAGCAGTACAAGATTTTAAACGATGGTACCATGAAATATTAATACTCTGATATCATTAGAAATGTAGGAGTGTTTTCCTTTTAGGTTTTTGAAATCCTTGAATCCATTGGACCACCTTAATGTGCGGCTTCTTCGTAAGAATGGAATTGATGTTCTCACATTCCGTTGTGTATCGAAAGAAAAAATGGTAGTGTGGTAGTGGTAGGTCTGATAAATAGGCAGGATGGGGTAAGACTTTTCAGCTTAGTGCTTTCAATGTACCCTGGACTGGTTTAGTTAGTCACATGTCATGAAACTAAATTACGTTTTTATACGTCCTCGTCAATTCTTTGTGTTTTCCATGGGAATTTTTATACCTTTAGAATCTCCCTCATTACTCGCAGACATTTGAATCGTCTCGATCTAGTCTTTGCATAGTCTTTTTGAAAGGGCATGTTCGCCGTAGACTTCCACAAGTATTCTATGAGCTTCGACAGCACAAAAGTTAACATTTTCAAGGCTAATAACAAATTCTTATTGAAACGACAATCGAATGATTTATAATGTGTTTAAATGCTGACACATAGACCCTTCAAACACATGTACACCCAACTTCAAGCACCTAAAGACAAAGCAGCTAATGCCACCTAATGGCAAACAATGACAGTTTCATTGGAATGAATTCATTATTAAAATTTAAGTGCAGCCGATTTCTCTGTGACGAAGTCAGTCTTTTAGAGCGGTTAATCACTTTGCTAAAGGGGTGTTCGAACTCATCTCTGGGATCTGTCAATCATTTCGCAGTGCAGTAGGCTTCGGCCTAGGGAAGTTCATTGTAAGGAAATTTGACTGTTTATCGGTTTTAGGACATTGTTTTACTTTAATTTGATAGTAATTGGATTTATTAATATTTATATTTCTTTTTTTTTTTGTGGGCTAACTAGATTCCGATGGATTATCATAGTATGCAGCAACCTAATCTTAGTCAGAATCAGCATATGAATATGATGCCGCCGTATGCTTCCGCATTATATGGGACCAAACGCAGCCGATATGACAGCAGCACATATGCCAGAGAAGGTTGAGTTATGGGATCATCATGATAAGCACGTAAGCATCAAATAGAAAAAAAAAAACACATTTGATATATAAAAATTTAATTTTTTGTCAATGCACACAGCCTTGGACTACAAATTGGACAAATTGATGTAACAACAACAACAGTGGTACCATCAACAACATCAACAACAAAAATACCAGCTTTGACAATAAAAAAACAAGGCAACAACAAATCAGTGTCAAAATGTCACAAGTTACAAAATTCAATTAAGCCTGTTTTTTTAAACAATACAACAAGGATATGACAACAATATTAACAAGAGATCTGGCCAGCCAACAACAACAACAACAACACACACACCTCTTACAGACAACAAGCAAACGTCGTCATAAGGATTTTTTTATGTGTCACTTTTGTTAACAAACATTCTTCGGCAACAACCCCAACACAAACAAGGAAACTACTTTATTTTATTCATTCATTTTTTGCTACTTAAGAATCAACGAAACAACATAAACAATCAACACACAAATTAATATCAGCAAGAAAGGAAAATGTATTCGAACTACTAGGTTTTTTACAATTTAAAAATTAATTTCGAAAAGCGGGAAATTCCCCAATAGATGAAGAAATCAAACAAATGTTTCCCTTTACAATTTTTTTTCTTGGTTTTGAGATAAATTTTTTGTTTAATTTATTTAATCAATAAAATCAATAAAACATTATATATAAATATTTTTAATTATAATTAAAAAAAAAGGAAATTGTTGCATGTGTAAAAAAAAAAATTGAAAATACATAAAAAATAATTAAAAAAAGAAATGAAAACACACACGCATGCTGATAAAATAATAATAATAAAAAAAAAGAAATTGTGAAAATATAAGCATGGAGGAGGAGAAAGGAAAGAAAAATACATGAAAAAATGGTGAAGTAATTTTTGAAGTATTTTTTTTTTTTTTGTTTAAATTAAATATAAAAAATGTAAATTGAATAAAAAACTGAATTATTAAAATAATATAAAAAAGTGCGCGTTTAATTTCTATAAATTCTTTTTATAAAAAAAACGAAAATGAAATTGGAAAAATTGGTTTAATTTTTCTTTTTTTTTTTTTTTGGTCATTTTATTAAAATTTATTTTTATGATTTGAACAAAAGTAAAGAAAAGAAAAGAGAAACAAAAAATTATAAACTGCGCCCTATTTACTTCAAAGAAAAAGACATAAATTTGTTAAACACAAACACATATTCTTACATACACACACACGCATTCATACATATTTCTCACACATATAAATTAACCTAAAAAATTAAAAAACATTTTCTTTTTTATTTTTGAAATTTAATACGAAAGAAAAATCGCTTGTAATGTCGACAATTTGATTAACAAAAAAATTAAAGAAAGAAACTAAATTTCTACTTGTAAAATTACTACACAAAAAAAAAAAAATAACTTTACTAAAATAATATTAAATATAAAATAAATACTTATATATTATAAATAAAAGAAAAACAAAAAGAAAACAGAAATTATTATTGCAAAACAAAGAAACAGTAACTCAAACAGTTCTCTCTTCTCTCTAAATCCATAACTAATGAACTACTATTTCTCCATCTCTTAATGCATACAAAGTAAACCCAAACATAATTGAAAAATACTTTTTAAACCCAAGGAGAGGAAGAGTTATTACAAAACTCTCTATCTCTCACACACAGAACACTCTAAACCCACAACATTAACAATTGCTACTTGCTTGCATGGAGAGAAGATGCTAAACATTCTTCATTCATTTTGTGCTCACAAACATACACTTACACTTACAGTGCGCCTCATCAACAACATTTGCAACAAAGCAAGAAGAAGACAATGTACTGCTGCTTTAAATAAATTAACTAAATAAAAATGCAAAATTAAACAAATCTTTAGCACTAAAACAAAATTTAAATTAAAAATAAAGTAAAAAAAAAAACAACTGGTAGTAGCTAGTAGAATTTTTGAAGCTAAAGAAACATTATTCAATTCAATTTAAACAAATAATTGTGCGTACACACACACAACAAAAAAAAAAAAAAAAACTAAAAATTTTAATATTCCATTTACATACATACACCATGCTGAGAGAAGTGCGCTTGCCTCACTAGCAGCATGAGTAGAATTGCAACATGAACAACAATTTACAATTACAATCATCATCAGCTCAGCAACAATAATACCAGCAAAGAGCGAAGTAAAAAAAGAGAGTTTGTCATTGCCTAGACGGCCAAAGGTACTTTGATATTTTATTTGCTTGCCACTGGCATGCATCACCTGCTCTTCTAGTTGTTGCTGAGTGTTGTGAGAGAGTGCAAAAATTGTTAATAAATGTATGCATGGCTTACAAATTATATTAAAAACAGAAGAATATTAACGTAAAATATTAAAGTGAAAAGAAAACACAGGTGGACATTATATAAAAAAACACTAAGAACATCATTATTATTATTATAAAACATAATAATTATGTATTTAATGCAACTTTGAAGGGAAAGCACAGGAACAGGAACAGGAATAGGAATATTGACATGATCCAGTGAGCAATAAATAAGCTGCCAGAGAGCGAGTTAAATAATAAGAATGAAAAATTAGTAATTTTTTTTTCAATGGAAAATGAAACTGTTTTTTTTAAAACAAAACAAATGATGAAAAGAAACTTATAATATGAAATAATAACAAAAAGAAAAAATAAAACGAAATACATACAACATATATTAATGTATTAATGAAATATGTTAAATATAAAAAGCGATTCGATCAGACACATATACACACATACACACACACACACACATTTACACAGCTGCTAATAGTGTAGGCTAATAATAGCAACAACAATAAGATCAACAATGCAAAGCTGCGTAAAAAAATTTAAAAATTATTACAATAATTACGATGACGCAATATAAAAATGAAAAACCGTTGCAAGTATTTGAACGATGAGAGCGATTAGTTGTTTTTTTTTTTTTGAAATAGCAAAGAAGACAAAAAATTAAGCAAATTCAATGAAATGAAATATAACAAATTTCATTTACTAAAAAAAACTGCGTGAAGAAAATATACAAACAATTATACAAAATTATGTTATTTACATAGATTAATTAATTAATTAATTAATAAATGCGAAAAAACAAACACATACTTTTACGGCAAAGTATGTAAAATGATGATGATGATTAAGATAAAGATGAGGATGCTAATTAAACAGCAAAAACAAAAAATAAAACAAAAAATTAAAAAGGATGAGGGACAAGCGAATCATACCTATATACATACATATATATGAGTATACTATGAATTATTATATTATTATTACTCTTATAATTATTATTATTATATTGAAAACGAAACAAAAACAAATATATTAAAAATAAAAAGAAAAAACAAACAAAACAAAAAAAAAAAAACGAAAATCATTAAACTGCATAATTAAAAAGAAAACCGAAACACAATCAAAGTTTTATTTATATTATTTTGTGGAATAAATAGAAAGCTTTCTCAGTCCTATGAAAGCTGATTTCCTTTCATACAAATGGATTTTTAGAGCATAGGAGAGTCACACAAAGAACTAAAAGGGAGCCATTGCAAAAGCTTTTCCACCAGGAGTTGTCTATGAATGCTGATTGGCTTTCGATCAATTGGATTGCATATAATTTTCTAGAGCAAAGAAGAGAGTCACATAAAGAACTAAATGAGAGCCATTGCAACAGCTTCATTGCTTCATTGCGTGGTATAGAACTCATCTTTTGTGTATGAAGGCTGTTGATTGGCCTCTGTTCAGAAGCTTGTGATCAAAAAGCTTTTCTTTCATCTCTTAGGACATGACAGAGAGACACAAAAACTAGTAAAACAGGGCTTTATTAGGCAATGGGCTGATTTCAAGGTATTTTCTGCTAGCTTTACATATGACTGAATCTCTAAACTTTAACACCCAAGTATGTAGTTCTATCTAGGTATATTCGCCATGAAAGTATACTCTACGCTTTATTATGCTTTTTAATATGGTAGTCTTCAAGGCGCTTGACTCTGCATGCGATTATTAATCAGCGAATCAATGGAATGTTAGGAGGCTGTATATTATCAATTGTTGGTTGCTGATATTTCCTCAGCACTGGTAGGGTTGTTGGTCTATTATCTTTCAATGTTTTAGAGAACATGTTGATCACACTATATCCGAAATGACAGCAGTCGATACAAAGATAATATAGTATTTTAGAATAGAGTTATATTAGGAGGACGTCCTCCACCTGTTGATGATAGGGAAATGAGACATCTTCGAAGTATGAGCTTGGACCACGTTAGCTCAGTTAGGGTTGAGCTGGTCTCTTATTTTCCAGTGCTAATGGCAACAATTGCTGTCCGCCGTGTGGTGGTTCTCCGCACAATACTGTTAACCTTTTCAACTGTCCAGATAAACCGACTCAATTGACTCCCATTGATTTATGGTTACTATTGGTAGAGATGGCTTCCTTTTTAGGGATTTCTACTTAGATTTCATAATTAATTTAATACATTTAACAGTTGTATTTCCTCTTTCTTTTTATCATTCCTCCTGCTGCACACTTAGAGGGCAACGGTTCCTCCTATTGAATGCGTACCACTATTTGCAGCCCCCATGCTGTTACAACAACTGCCAGAAATATTAATATTGTTCATCTTCTTAATTGTTTTGCCCAATTTGACGAAGTTTGTTTAATTTACAATAGCTACCCCTACCATTTCAATGGATCTCTCTACAATATTATCATATTCATTTGAATGAGGAATGGGCTCTTCTAAAAACTTTTTGTTTAACAATATTAAAAACTATCTATGGCTAACGTAAGTGAAATACCCTTTATATACTCAATAAATTAATATTTTTTTTTTATTAAAAACTTCATTGAATTAAAAAATTTCATTTCTTCTTTATTTCAATAATAATGATTTGAGCCCATTTAGGAAAAGGAAAAGTGCATTGTGATGATCTTTGATCTTTAAGCAAACACTAAAATGAAGTGCATTTATAAATATTTCATGAACTTGAACTTAATTCAACGGAAATATTATTTATAATAAATAATTTATACAAAAGGCTCAATGGTGAACTCAACAACTGAGCATGGAGTTGTCAATTCAAAGGCTTGCAAGACACTTGGATGAAGAACGCCAATTTTGCCAATAGTGACATCATTCAACATGATATTGGCACAACGACCAGGGAAATAAGCGAGATCTGGAAAAAGTAAAAGCCCATACAAATAAATGTATACAAAAAGTAGTGATAGTGCTTACCTTCAGTTGCTTGAAGATAATAACCACTTTCAATATTTCCCGTCTTCCATGGCACCTCCAACAATTGCATAACACGATCAAGCAAACCATGGACTACTTCAAATCCTGCTGTTTTATTACAATTAACAGCACACACACGACGTTCGTTGCGTGCACCCACTTCCGTGTCATCATCCGTAATGACAACATCACTAATCTCAAACAATTTCAATGGCAATGGCATTTTGCGATTGGCGACAAGTGTCTTGAGTAAACCCGGCAACAATGTGGTGCGCACAACTTGAAATTCAAGTGTCTTTGGATTACCAATGTGTGCAGCAGGAACAAATTCAATGGATTTATTCAATTTCTTTGCAATATCATCACGAGAGCAAAGCGTAAAGGTAAGAGCCTCGGTGAAACCAGCCTGGGCTACTTGTTCCCTCAATTGCTCGGTAAGTTTATTTAATGGAAATTGCTTGGCGATTTGCATGAAAGTAGGCAATGATTTCTTTATGTTGTTATAGCCATAAGCAATGGCCACATCCTCATAAATGTCACAGGCATGAATGACATCATGACGCGTCGGTGGTATGCTCACAGTAAGTACATCTTTGTCTTTAGCGGATACTTCCGTTTCAAGATTCATTCGCGTCAACATATCGGCAACTTTTTCAGCTGGTTCATTGATACCAATGTAAGCATTGGCACGCTTTACCGATATTTGTTCCTGACGTGTTGCCAATTCAGGATAGGAGTAGACGCTGCCATCGGGTTGTATGACATCACAAGGTTCAACGGTGAATTTTTGTTTGCAATGCTCGGAGAACATGCACACAATCGTATCCAGTACCACTTTTGCTTTGGTCAAATCTGTTGCGGTGCATTCAATGAATACATTACGCGTTCTTAATGAAATCTTTGAGTGATCACTATTGATAATGGGTGGCATTGAAAGTACAACACCCTTGGCATCATAGATTACAGGATAAACAGGAGAATCGCGTATAATTGGCAAATATTGCTTCAATTGGGCATGTGTCGAGTAGAATTCCATAAGTTGTGTGGCAGTCATTTCTTCCTTTTGATTGAGAGGCTTGAATTTAATATTATCCGGTTGCCGGGCTTCATAGGTGAATGGTCCATGAAGTGTATCGAGATCATGCGTTCCAATTGCAACCAAAGTACGTTTACGGCATATGTTATGATGCAGTTTATCTTGTAGATCAATGAAGCTATCATAGGACTCCTTAGTGAAGTTCACATTACGCAAGACAGCAGCAACAGCATGTGGTCGAATTTGTGCTGTTTCTGGAAGGATTTTAAGCACTTGACGTTTTGCTGGTTCAACCAAAGTAAACTTTGGTGGCTTTATTCTGAGGACACAAAATGATATATCAAATATTTGAACAGTTGATTTGATGGGTGTCTGTCTCACTTACTTGCCCTGAAATACCAGTAAATTGGTGACCAGACCCTCTAAGCATAACAAATCATAACGATTTGCTGGTATATCAATTTTGTAAATGATTTCCTCAGAAGCATCTGCTGCTGCTGCCGCTGCATCACCTTGTTCTTTGGTTAGCATTTGCTTTTCCGTTGTCTGATTTGAAGGATAACATATCAACGTAATAGATTGGGTCTATCTTTTGAATACAATAAATACTTACCACTTCATCCAGTTCTAAGCCAAAGGCAAAACATAACTGCTGGAATTCATCATCAGCTGTAAAAGATTTGAAATTATTGTATGTGTGTGATAATGCAAAATGCAACGTGTCCCGGTGCACGTGTATCAGAATACTCACTGTAGGTTTTGCCTAGTCCTTCGAAAAGTAAATCACGTTTTACACCAATTGTCGGCATTTCGATTTTAATTGATAAATTATTAAATTAATTTCTTGTTCTATTGCAATTAATCGATCAATTAAAGCAAAATGTGATGAACCAGCAAAAGCAAATGCCAATTGGAATGCCGCAAACAACAACAACAAAAGTAGATGATGTATTATATTTTCCATCTCATTCACACATCACACACATCAGAGCATAAAATAATTTTAGTCTGGCAGCACTTGCTAAGTCGCAACAAGAAATAATGAAGAAATGTTGCCATGTCGGCGAAAATAGTGAAACGAATTCGTAAATTTGAAAAACTTTTGCCAATCACTGCTATAATCAGTTAGTTACTCCTGTTGCCAAGTGGTGGATAAAAGTCCATAAGCAGGATTAGTTCCACAGTGACTTAAATGATACTACAATTCCTCAAATTCAGGACGAAACTTATCTTGGCGTTTGTTTCTTGATAGACGTCTGGCTCGGATTTCACATGGCGGAAACTTATTGAAGCCATAAAAAGAACACACATGAAACTAATAAGCCTTGTACACGGTGTAGCATGACGCATGCAGTTGCTGTGTATGTGTGGATGCTCGGTTTGTTTTGAATTTCTGTTTATTCTTGTCAAGTTTTCTGGCAAAACAATGTGATACAGAAATAAATTATCACTCAACCCGACCTGGCTGGGATTTCCCATTTCTCATTGATATGGTGAATCACTAGAATCAACAAAAGAGAGTGCAAGTCTTCCAGAATGAGACATAATGTCTACCATTATATACTATACTAGCCTATGATTCCTTAGTTTATCAATAAGGAACGATCTAATCAGATTAGTGCTCAGAAAATGAAGAGGTATAAAAATGAATTTTTTCACTTATGGACACCTGTGATTGGGGCTATAGCAAATTATCAAATTCATTTTGATATTCATGCAGCAAGCCATACATCATGCCGGTATCACTTCCATATGCTTATTTTCATTAATACAAATAATCCGATGCAGGCATCAACAATTACAAACTGCGTAAAGCCCGGAAGACACATATAACAAAAAACAGAACCAGAGCCTGAATCGACTATGGTTTCCGGGCTTAAATGAGACCCTCGAATAATTGATTTAGTTGGCCATAAGCCTGAGATACTAGGGATGTACCGATTCCATATTTTCCCGATATGTGTAGCGATCCCGATTATTGGATCCTGATAAATAATAGATCTTATAAAAAAATGTTTTATTTACATTTATCGATATGTCATTTTGACTGTAAGTTCAGTCTCAGTCCATGTTATCGCCTCAGAAATCGAAATGGATTGACAAAATGCTTGTTTTTGTCTTAGTGTTGTCAATCGTTTCAGAGTTTTTGTACAACACTGAAAACTATTTGTTTACATATTGTTCAAATTTATCAATTTAAAAGTGGTAATATAATAAATAACTGATGGATATATTTCAATGAATTCCACAGTAAAATCGAGTTTCGCCATATCTGCATGCATTTTGAGAAGTCTACGATGCTTGTTGCACCTGTTGCATTTGATTACTTTTATCGCTATGTCAACGAAATGGACTGACAAATAAGGTGGGCCATCAGTCAATTTTTTGTTATCGTTTCGGTTATCGGTGCGGATTTTGGTTAGATAATGGACTGAGACTGAATTGACCGTCTAAAAGGCCCTTTATGTTTTCGGTGGTGCATTTTTTCCAGTCGAGTAAAGTCAGTATCGATCAATAAATAATTAATGGCAGATCAGTATCGGAATTAGTATCGGTATCGTTACATCCCTATGTAGAACGCCCTTTTTGTATTTGCATTTCGGTATCTCCCCCTAAAACATACACGCGGTCTTTCTTGTTTAATTAAAACTTCGATTCAATAAAAAATTTTATTTTAAATTTACTTTACTCTGCACAATAATAGTAAAAATTGTGTCATCTTTAATTTTTCCATACTGAACTAAAAGTAAAATATCGTAAAATGAGTTTATTGCTTGAGGCATTCGAAGCGCTGTGCATTGCATCTGATCTAAAAACTTTTGATTGTAAGTATTCTTGATCTTTTTTATGACGATGTGATTCTAAATGCTGATCTTCAGTGTACTGTGAAGATGCAGAAAGCCTCATTTGGCTGCATGTTTCGTCCGTCTGTCTGTCCGTCCGAGAGTATTCATGTCATGCTCTTTATTTTCAAATGCAGGTGGTGTGTTAAAATCAAAGTGCTCCGATTACTAGGATGATGTAATCTCATACAAAAATTCATTTTTCTTTTTGAAGAAGAAGTGAAAAAAAAGTGTGTAACCTTTGGTTAACCAAAGTGTCTTTATGTCCATAATCACCTTTAACACTTAAAAAAAAAATGTATATTTTTTCAACTTTAATTGAAAAAATAAACAGAAATAATGCTTAAAATTCATTTTTGATTTTATCAATTTGTGTTTATTGATTTATTTTTAAAGGAAAAGAAGCGAAAAAATACATACAACAAACAAAATGCGTATACTTAATTTTTTCACTGTCAAGTTTCTCTTTTCACAAATGAGTTTCACAATGTTTGTTTGTGTATGTGTGTGTGTGTGTGTGTGTATGTGTTAACCTAATGTTTTAATGCTTTTTATGGGAGTCGAGTTTGTGGATTACGCCATGCCATAATTGCTTGGAATCTTAATCTAAAGTTCTGTTCGCTTTTTTCACCTTCTTTTCCCCATTTTTTTCCATCAAAGACTGCCAAAAATTGTATAGAGATTTATTCTGGGCCTTGGTGTATCAAATATTGTACCTTTCCACAATTTAAAATGGTTCATATCCATACAATCAATATTCGCTGTGTGGCATTCAAGGCATTGGAAAAATATGAAATGTGTTTTTGTTCTTCTCCCTGACACACCCAAATTTCGTCACACTGCTTATTGATTTATCCATCATTTCCTTTTCAACTCTCTTGCTTGATAATTTTCCAATTTTAACAGCTGGGTCTACATATGTTACGGTATTCCAATGATATAAAGGAACAATGCGCATTGCCTTGTGCGGGCTCGTCTGCAGCAGAGAGCAGAGAATGAATGCTTATGCATGAGTAAGAGAGAGATAAAAAATGCTTTACTGATTGTGTTTACTTTACGAAAGAACGTAAGAACAAATGACCGAATGACCGCAAAAGAAAAAAACTTCTTTAGCGAAGGGGAGTAAATCCAAAAAATATGAAAATGAAATGTGACGAAAATCAAAATTTGACGATGTTATTATTATATAGGAGCTATTTATCCAAAAATAAATTAACTCTTTTGTAGTGAAACAATAAAACACTACAATATTCTGTAGTATGGCCCACCTACCTTAGAAGTTTCACTTCCACATTGTTCTTATACTTAAGGGTGAGGGACACTACTTTATTTTTTTATTTTTTGTTTGGAACAAGGGTTAAAGAAAGCATCAAAAGAAGTGAAAAATATGTTAGCTTCGGTTAACTGAAGTACAATATCTATTCCATCTTATTTGTGTTTATATTTGTTTGGCTTTACAGATAGTTCCAAAAATTATTACATAGCTAACGGCTGTGCTTATACTAATAAGGATCATGTTATGGTGCACAAGTTATTTGTTTCTGGAATCCCACCTGAGGTAAGTTTTCCAGCATTAAAGGAATAAAAATTATGTTATTTTTGTTTAAAATATTCATATGGGGCAGGATACTGGTAATGACGTCGAAAAGTATTTTTCAAGTTTTGGTAGTCTTAGAGATGTTCATTTCTATAAATCTCTAAATTATCCTAATACTGCTTTTGTACAATTTGAGTGTCCAACATCAGCTGCAAGGTCAGTTGTTTCATTCAGACATAGATGACTTTGATTCAATTTTCATTTTACTTTGCACTTTTTTAGAGCGTTAGAAACCTATGACCTAAATCACGGCGATAAAATTAAGAGTTCATATTGCCTAGATGTCTGTGACAGCTTGCATCAACCAAGTTATCAGTCAGAAGAAGATCATTTTGTTCCACAAAATAGAGAAAGTATACTAATCCTAGATGATGACTGTCTAGGAATGATTATACGGTTTTTGCCTATACAATCTCAATTAAATTTTGCACGCTCATCTTTACGCATCAACCAAGTATTTAACAAGACATGCAAATCTTTATATCGTACTTTATATCTGGAGCGTTTGACTCATCTGACTCAATGGGAGATTAAAGATTTTCTCTATTTTGCCGCTGATTACATTATACGCATTCAGGGCAAACTGCGAAAAAAAAATCATAACCGTGTTCTAAAATTTATAAACAACATGTGCGTTAATTTGGAAGAACTGGAAGTGGCACATTATTCCGGAAATGATCTATGTGTACAGACCTTTCGAAAACTGAAAAAATTAAAATCTTTAAAATTGTCAATAAAATATCAATTAGTTGGTAGAAATCTGAAAACCTTGTCACCAACAATCGAAAGATTCTCAGCCTATTGTGTTGAAGTAACAGATGCACACTTCGTTGCCTTATTCAAATCACTGAGCAATCTAAAGGAACTTAATCTTTGGAGAACTTTCTATCTTAATGCTAATATGGCTACAGCTATGGCTGCATCATGTAAAAATCTCGAGACTCTCAAAATAGGCTTTGGTGGCTCGGATTATGGTTTAATTGCCAAATTGCCAAAATTAAAAAATCTAACCATCTTCCTATCAATGTCATTCTGTTCTTGTACATCACTCTTATCCCAATTGGTCGAACATAAGTCCAATCAATTGGAAATCTTGGCTATAGACGGCTTCAATTCTATCAATAACTATGTTGCTCGACAAATCTCACAACTAAAGGAACTAAGAGTACTTATTTGCCCAAATAATGATCAACTCACAGACTCTGGCTTGAAATATTTCCGTAATTTAGAACATCTCGAAGAGATAGACCTGACATGCTGCTCTAACATCACCAACGCAGCATTGCTACATTTGGTGCTTAAATGCAAGAAGCTAAAGCGTGTAAATTTACAAGGCTGTCGTCGTATTTCCAACGATCTGATATTTGAGCTTATACGAAATAGAACCTTTTCGCCTACAGACCCCGTTTCATTCATTGTTTATCGCACAGGTATAGAGGTGGGGATTCTAAATGTGAGTATACCATAGGATGCTGCATGGATGCAATGTCACATATCTCAAGTTAAGTATTTTAATGAAAACAATAACTGAATGAAAAATTATTTCAGAATCCGGAATATAAGGTGTCTAGACATTTAGTCAATGTCAATGTTGCTGACGACCCTTGGATGTTCGATTTGTAAACGATTTCTAAATTAAGCGTTTCACATTAAGTATAATTAAGTATATTTTGATTCATGATTATTCCTATTTTAATTGGTAATGCAATGTAATCATCATGATATTATTATTTAAATTTATGGTATTTTTGTCTACTTTGTAATACCGCGTTCATTAAAACTTTGATTTTATCTACAGAGGCAAATGTTTTCACATTTAATATGGTATAAGGTCTAGGTTTGTTTTCTTTAAGTATAAGAGTTTTTATACAAACCCTATGTGCTTAACAATTCTAATCAAAGAAGGTGAATTCAATATTTCCCTTATCCTATATCCTCCTCTATAATTTGGAGTTGCAGACTATGAATGTGAGAATACGCTGGTGTTAAGCAGGTGGTTAGAGAAGACGGCTCTTCTATGGAAATATCGGGGTGGTTGTTTGAGTTGAGCTTAACTCCATACTAAGAAGAAAGTCACATAACTAAATATATATGACTTGAATTTGGTACCTGCAAATATAATTCCAAGGTGACGTTGATTGATGCTTTTCAATCCTTGTGCTGGGGACCGTGATCTTAATGGCTGAGGTTCACATTAAACTACTTGACTTCAAGTATAATTTCATTATTAAAACAATTTGGATATACAAGTATGGTAAGTTATAGAAAGAGTTCAATCCCAAATCCCTAGAACAATCACAGGCACTCCATGGCATTCAGAAGTGAAGATATCCGCAAAGGAAACAAAACTGTGGAGATAAACTTACACAACATGTTAATTCCCTAGCTAACGATCTTCTTCGTACAAGAAACTCTCCTTTGAAAAGATCAATCAGTCCTTTTTCTTAGTTCGAGACCAGCAGATCGAATTGAGTCCCTTCCAATGTGTGGG
This sequence comes from Amiota minor, assembly GCA_037043295.1. Taxonomy (NCBI): domain Eukaryota; kingdom Metazoa; phylum Arthropoda; class Insecta; order Diptera; family Drosophilidae; genus Amiota; species Amiota minor. The sequence continues at coordinate 6,652,116 of JBAMAW010000081.1, read as the reverse complement.
AACTTACACTGTCTTAAATAGAGGTATGTAACGCCTAAATCATCGTCTTATCAATATTTTTGATTCTCCATTGCCAACACAACAGACAATAGACTATGCTTTAGTGGAGAAATGCTACCTTGTTGGTGTAAAGGCGTTTCTACTTTCCAAGAGTAGAACTTTAAAATATTAATGGACCATTTAAGGTTAAGGTAAACAACTTTATCATTTTTATGTTATGGAAGTTTTGAGAGATTTGGTTACGGAAGTACAATTAGAATACGAGTATTAACAAGAATTTCATAATTAATTGATTCAAAAAATAAAACAATAAAAAATGGGCCACGTGCGAGTCAGACTCGTACACGGAAGATTCCGTACCAGATTGGGGTTTGTATGGGAGGTACTCCTCCTAGTAGTCCGATTTGAATGATTCCAACAAATGTACCGAGCCTATATCAAAAACTTATAGTGTCTAAATTTCAGTTCGATAGAACAAAAAACAAAAAAGTTTTTCTAATGAGAACCTGAATTTTAATGGGGGTTCGTATGGGAGGTACCCTCCTTAGGGGTCCGATCAAACTGAAATTTCGACAGTATTAGTTTTTGATGTATAGCCAGCAATTACCCAAATTTCAAGATCATGGGATTACTGGATCGTATAGCTGCCATACAAACCAAAATATTTCTTAAATGGGGACCCCTTGAAGTTTTTGAAAATATTTTAGTTTCAGTATATGTTGCTGATGCCTGGATAGAACTACACATTTCAATTCTCTAGCTATTACGGTTCATGAGATATGACCCGAGGTCGGATGGGCGGACAATGAAGTCTCTGCAATAGGGTTCCCTTTGGTACCCTTTGGTCCGGAATCCTAAAACAAATGTTATGTGACGTGCAACAGTAGAACGACGGTCATTTTAAGAATCTGGAGGTTCAAATCTATACATTCTATATGAAATCATTTAAAAATCAATGAACAATTTTCCCCTATTCTCAGGGACGAATTATCATGTAAGGAAACTAGGTACGTGCCCAAGGGCGTGAGGTTACAAAAGGGTGCGAGAGTCATATTTTGATTGTTTTGTATTTTTATGTTAAAGTTCACTAAGCATTGAGTTTGATTATCCTATTAGAGTTCACTGAAGGGTATCGGTGTTCCTTTCAATGCCATAAGTAAAGTAGACAGCTAAACTTAAAGTTAACCTAGGCTCTGCTCACTTTCTGTCGTATGAACAATGGATGTGGAGTCAGCATATTGAGCTGTGGAGTCAGTATATTGAGCTGTGGAGTCAGCATTTTGAGCTATCGTTTGAGTATTTGCATTAGGATGTTTATGTTATTGATTTGGATTGTTTATGTTATTGATCGTTGGATCGTTTGGTCAGCAATTAGGGTTATTGTGGAAGGGCTTGGATGACACAAAGAGTTTGCTGTGGTGTGATGTTTATCTTATACCAATAATGTACTTGGATACATACATATAATCTTATTGTTTAAGTGAATGATGCATACTCGTACATAAAAACATAACTCACGCAGAAGTTTTTAACTGTTTGATACTGGCAAAAATTTTGCCCCTCACGCAAGACTGAATTGCTATGGGCCTGCCTAGTCTAGTAGACCATACTATTATTGTATTTTGTATAAATGATCAGCGTGAAAAAAATATTCAATTATCTGACTAGTCTCTCGGTTCAGAGCAATATTATTAGACATATATGTGTTCATCAGATTCCCCTAATTATCGAAACAAACAAAATCCAATCTAAGCTTCGATGCACCAAATTTTTATTTATTTTTCTATTTACAGAAATTGTGATCTTATAATTGTATAACCACAAATAATGTGAATATAATTATTGTATTATTGTAGATAAAAGAAGTTCAGTTATAACGAAAATTGCATACCTTTTAGGGGATTCACAGTTTTAAGTATGTAGATGTTATATGATAATAGTGATAATAACTTGTTCTCGATTGTTTTAGGCTTAGATTTGCAAAGTTCCGAGCATTAAACTTATTATAGTTAAATTTTTTTCATGTAAAGACCACATATTAAAACATAAGTTTGTATGAGGCATAACATACGTCACACAGTGCGTGGAACTTCCTAGGACATGGAAGGTTTCTTGGGAACGAAGAGGCCCATGCATTGGCCAGGAAAGGATCTGCAAACGTCCTCATTGGACCAGATCAATTCTGCGGAGTTCTACGAAGTTTAAATTCAAACAATGGCTTGATGACAAACAGGTTTTGGTTACACAAGAAGTTCAGCAGAATAGCAAAAATGTATATGGCTACTAGATCTCACAAGAGAATGACATGGAAAATTAATCGCATAGTCTCGGACTTCTTGACAGAACATTGCAGAGTAATGAAGCATGAGAGAACATGAGGATCAGTCGTAGTAATCAGTGTAGACTTTGCAACGAAAAAGAGAAGATAGCAGAGCACTTGCTATGCATCTGTGAGGTCCTGATCTGGACCAGACTTCGTTATCTGGTTCAGTACATGGAATCTAATAAAATTGCAGATTTACCTCCAAAGAAGATTCTGGAATTCTTGGTGATACCAGGTTCTTGGAGGATCACAATATGAGTTGTACAAGTACCCGTCCTTTCTCTGCACTAATCGAATTTTTTTCAAAATCTAATTATGGTTAGAGCAGTAAGTTATTTTCGATTCAAAATTTAACTACTGACTAAACTACCCCTGACTTAATCAAATACTAGAGGTCTAGTAAACTGGTAGGTATTCATGGATAAGGTGGCACTGATCTATTGTAAATCACTATCATAACCAAATCTGTAAAGCATTCAGGACCAATATTAATAGTTCATAGATGTTGCTTATAAGTCATGTACGTATATATGGCTCTCATCTAGGAATGGTTGGTTAGCTCTTGCTGGAGTAGCTTATACAAGTATAGATCTTTCACCTGAGCTATCATATATATTGTTTTTACTAATATGTTGCAAACTCCATTACCTAATAATTAAGCCCGTCTTAGTTTGTGTGATAGTTATTAGCTAATATTATTAGTAGAGATTATTTTAATTTAATTGATTTCTATATTATTTGTTCACTTCAATTCAAAGCTCAGTTCGAAATGGGAAAGCGTTTCGTTCAGATCTTTGTATTATTTCTTATTTTACAACAAGCACAGTATAATGCAAGTTTTTATTTATTGTACTTTAATCAATTACAATATTTTGGATTATTTTATTCAGTGATCTTTAATTACAGATTGCTGTTGTCTTGAAACTAACAAATGTCCTTTGTGAATCGTATAATCACAGTTTCATGATCTTTACCGAATGCCGTTTACATGCCGTCAAAAGGAATGTAGTCACTCTAAATGTCAATGTAAAGGCATTGCATCAAGTTAATGGAGTTTTTGTCTATGGACGTGTACTGAAACGCGAAAACGGTTATAAACCATTCATGGGTAAAGTGAATTTCGATGGTTGCACATGGATTAAACGACGTAACAATCCAGTTGTTAATATGATCTATGATTATTTCAAGAACTTTTCAAATTTCAATCATTCATGTCCTTATAGTGTAAGTTCTAAGTTTTTATATAATCCATTTACAGATCAATCAATGTTATAACATTTATAGGGTGATATTTTTATAAAAGGTTTCTATTTGCGACCAGAATTCATGCGTCTACCATTACCAGCTGGTGAATATGCAATAACATTGACTTGGATCCTAAATGGTCTGAAAACATTACTTACAACATTCTATTTTCATTGGGTTGAGGATCTTAGGAATTGAATGGAATAAAATGCCACACAAAGTGTTGTTTATCGCTCGCTTGTAGGGATTCCAAAAATCGAATCGTGTGTAAGCGCAGCTGTTACTTTTCGTAATCAAATTTTCAATATATTTTTTTCCTTCTGATAATTGAAATTTTTTCCAAATATCAATCAAGCTCAAGCCAAGAGAAATAAAAATGCATAATACAACAAAAAGTCGGAAGTAAAGCATATTTTAAATATAGAAAAAAAATTCCTCTACAGTTCCCAATTTTTTTTTTCAGTTTTATTTTAATTTTTTATTTTTATTTTTTTTTTAATTTAAACCAGACACCGGTGACAGCGGCTACCAGTGACCAAAACAACAACACGAGCAGCTAAAAGGTGTAACACCGCCCAACTTGAGAGCAAGCCTAAAGCTTCAATTAGGCCACTACTTAGGTAGTATTTAGTTCTGCCCCTGCTGCGGTCTTGGTCTCGGTTTCAATGCGAGCCTAAACATACATGAGTGTATAAAATATAATGAGGCAACGAGCCATAAACCAAGCCAACATTGAGCGCGTGTGGCCAAAAGACTTAATGAAGCGTCAAAAAATTAACTTGTGGCAAAAAAAATATAAACAAAACAAAAACAAAAATATGAGAAAAAAAAACAACTATAATATTTATAAACGGTTAGTAAAGCACAAGACGTCCGTCCAGGCATCTCAGACTGACTGAGGTGACACCATCAAGGACGAGAATTTTAAGTTTTTAAGAGAAATCAAGGAAACACAGAACAAAAGAAGCCAAGTAGTTTAAGTTGCTCTAGAATTTCGAGCTAAACTATCAAGTCTAGGCAGTTTAGTGTGGTGTGGTGTGTGATGTGGTGTTAAAAACAAAAGATTTCTTGCCTGAGTTGATTAGAGAGAAAGGCCGAGAATCCTTCTTTATACTATTGTATTATATATGCCTATACATATCCTTTCATAGTCAATGACGACGATAATTGCCTGCTGCTGCCGATGCTTCTTTAAGTTCTTTTTTTATATTTGTTTATTTGTTCAACCCTTGGCAAGATTGATTATTGTGTGTGCAAAGTAAACTTAAAAGAGGAAAATAAAAAACAAAAAAAAAAAATAATAAAAATAGAAGAGATGAGATGAGCCTCGTCTGTGGTTTATACTGGACTCTGGTCAGACAGACAGACAGTCAGACAAACATATAGACAGTTAAACAGATACAGATTATTTCTGAATTAGGGCAATTAAATATGAATTGGTTTGGTTTGATTCACGCGCACAATAATCCTTCATAGTCCTCCTAACTCAATAACCCTTTAAACACGTGTGTGCCGTTGTTTGATTTGTGTGAGCATAGTTTTACAAAATTCTCTAAACCCTTAAAGAGTTAGACAGGATAATAATCATTGAGACTGAGAGATTAGACAGTTGGACGAAAGATGAAAGATGAAATATTATCGAGGGCGTGAAGTTGAACACGAGTTTTTGATCAATTTATCAAATAATTTTCCAAATTCTTAGAATTGTTACAAAATTTTCACTCTCTCTCTCTCTGTTTTTTTTTTTTGGATTCGTTTTATCCTTTTTTTTACCTAAATGATAATAGAGCCATCAATTTTATGCACATTATATTTGTTCTACTTCTAGGATCAATTTTGTTTGATGTTATTATGTGCTCTCTGGAATCCTTTTTGATTTGGAATTTATTGGAGCAATTATTAATGGAATAAACCTATAATTATGTAAATTTTATTGGTTTTATGTTTAGTTAAACGAATTTAAATTTATAATTTTTTATCCTAGGACATTATTTGCATGACAATATCTTGTTAAATGAATGTTTTAGATAGACTTTAAATCCTTTATCAATTGTCTCTTGGTAGAAAACTAATTTTGTTTCAATTACTGATATTTTGCCTTAATTGCTAAAAGAAAAATGTTTGGATTTTCACACGGTTTTTTGGTTAATTATTCTGGTCTAAATCTAATTAGGGTCAACTCCTACCTAATTACTTCCTTCCTTTTAGCAGAACCAAAGGTGTGAGATTTGTTACGAAATTCGCAGATCATTGATCATTTAGTAAATTGTTTGAGAAGTTGCTAAGTTGAAGTAGAGAAGAGAAAAGGCGGGTTCTATTGTAACATAAGAGATGAGAAATTATGCTTAATGATTGCATAAGGATTTTCTTGTCATTAATTCTTTTTGGAATCCATTGGGGGCATCAACCCCTCAAGTCTGTTTGGCAAAGATTGGCTTTAATTTCTTGATTTTTTTGGCAACTATTATCGGAGATCTCAAATTGGAGAAATCTACTACCAACTACTTTTGTATAAGCAAGGAACTCAAAGAGACAATGTTTCCTCCTAAGTATATTCTGCACATATCCAAAGAATATGTTCCCATTTTATTGATTGTCCCATTTTTTTAGTAAGAGGAGATTTTCGAAGGCTATCTGAAGAATTAAAAATGGGCCAAGTGTGAGTCAGACTCATACACGGAGGGTTCCGTACCAGATTGGTGTTTGATTTGACTGGGTTTTTGGAATAAGAACCAGAATTTTAATGGGGGTTTGTTTGGGAGGTACACTCCCTAGCAATCCGATCATACTGAAATTTCGACAATATCAGGATCTGATGTATAACCACTAACTACTTAAATTTCAAGATATATAGCTGCCATACAAAGCAAAATGTTTCTTGTATGGGGACCCCTTTAAGTTTTCGAAAATATTTTAGTTTTAGTATTTGTTGCTGATGCTGATGATGATGATAGAAGTACACCTTCCGCGAAAAATTGAACTCTCTAGCTGTTGCGGTTTATGAGATATGACCTGAGGGCGGATAGACGGACGGACAATGAAGTCTCTGCAATAGGGTTCCTTTTGGTACTCTTTGAGTTCGGAACCCTAAAAAGCTTAGGTTGATGTTATAATTAAGATTTTATTCAAGATCAATCAAAGGTTTGTAAACAGTCTTCACATTTTCTTTTAATGGAAAGTCAGTTTAGAGTTCTTTACCTTGAAACATACTTAGAATATTTTTAATTCTTATTCCTGTGTGGTCTTAAAATGTATCAACTTACATATATTCTTAGACAACAGTTCAAGTTGTTGTCGTCACCTATTTCCAAGACCTCACACATATCCAAATCAAATATCAAAATTCTCTAATTATAAATTTAGATAAATTTTTAGGAGAAAGTGAAAGTTTTGTCAATGCAACAATTGACTTTATTTGATTTTTCTAATTTTAACACATTTCAACAATAACAAAATCTTATCCTATTACGCCAATGTCAACGAGATCCAAGGATAAAAATGAACAACAAGTAAAAAGGACAAACAAGACAAGTCTTGCTTATCTGAGAGTCAATTTTTCAACAACAAAAAAAAAAAAAAAAACCTAGAAGATCAGTAGCCAACATCATTGAAATTGATGCTTGGCATTGATTTAGAAAAATTACCAAAAGTCAACTAGGATTTCGATTACAATTTATTTTCGTTTTCATTTTAGATGATCTTTTTAAAGTAAACATATCAATTACCAACAATTGACCATCGTTGACAGTAGCGACGCCGTCGAGGGCAAGAATGGACTAGTATGTACATAAGAGATACAGAAACCAAGAAGGCTACTTTATTCAGGTAAACATCAGACACACATGAGTCCCATATCTTGTGCCTTTGGGTATTTATTTTTGTAAATGCAAAAAGTCAAAAAATTATATTCTTAGAAAGTAATTTCTAAAATTATTTTTGTGATTGTTGGCACTTTTTCTCATAGGTGAGGATCATCACCACTTACTTTATTTCGAAAATATTTATATTTAATTTCAATTTCTTTTGTTTCTTTTTCTTACAATTTGCCACCTTACAAAGAAGAAAATGTCAAAGAGAAAACTTGTTGACATGATTGAGAATTTATTGGATTTTTATGCAGACTCTAGTCAGTACAACAACATACCTACCATATGAGTCTAATATCAAGATCAAGTGGATATTCAAAAAGTGTCCTTTGGGATTTTTGTTTAGGTGAAAAAATAAAAAAACCTCTTGTGTGACTTGTGTGACTTTTAAACGGAATCAACATGATCAAGTGTCTGTTCTTACTTCAACTTCGTTATTCTGCATTCTTGTATTTATTGTATTCTGTTGCTATTCAGATTTTAAAGTGATCATTCAGGTTGTTACCCTAATTTTCGCGAAAATTATCATCTTCAAAATGTATTTAAAGTTCCTTCGTATGCTTTGCTGACTGTCTACTTTGAAAATGTTGTTCTTTATGGTAATTTTATCCATCGTTTTCGTTTCTGGTATTGTTCATCAGACTCGGCACACGCGTGTCATCATCATACCCCATACAGTTCAGCGTATTTCTTCACATGGTAAGGCAAGGTAAGGTAAGGCAAGGCAAGGCAAGGTAAGGTAAGATAGGGTTAGAGGTAAGCTAAGGTGAGGTGTGTGTATACAAAGCACCTTCATTCATGCGCTCATTCATCTGAAATACAATGGCTCTGGGTTAAAGCCAGAGAGGAGCGAACAATCAAAGTGATATGAAAATTGGCCTTTGGCTTTGAAGTATCATCATCAACATCATTGTAGGCAACACAGGAATGAAAACAAAAAAACATAAACTAAATGAGAAAAATGAGAGTGTAACATAATGTGTTAACATCTAATGGTTGATTGCTTATGTTAAAATAAAACAAGATCATGACATTTTAAAATAGAAAAGTAGGCTACAAAAGGAGAAGTTAGCTAATACACTTGTTATAGAGGTTTGAGGACTGCCTTCATGCCTTGTGATTCTCATCAAGATACATGATGCTTTCCTTATTCCATCGATTGTTTAACAATTGGAATTTGTTTAATTCATTTGGTGATTGGCTATTTAAATCTCATGTTGTTAATCCATGAAAAATGTTGCTTTTGTTCATTGGATTTTAATTTTATTTGCCCAAAAGATTTGCTTTAAACGTGCGAATTTCACCGAAGGCCTAATCCGAGGTGATAGCGACGAAGACGGTGACGGCAGCATCCATGGCGCACTTACGGTTTCTTTCTTTATTTATTTCTTTTTTCTTTTTTTTTTTATTTATATAAAAACTTCCATTCCAATGCCAATTCAGTGATTTGGACAAGCGAACTGCAACAATGGTGATCGATGTGATCGCCCGACACTGACCGCCGCTTTTAAGATCCTACACACAGTGGTAAATGCTTTTCATTTTTTTGACTTCTTCTGGTGCACTTCGCTCTATAATATAATTTCTTAAGCGATTTTGCGGGTATTCACCTAATTAAATGTAATTTGGAACTTCCTTTTCAGTTCGAAATCCAATGCCGAAATGTTACTCATGTTCTCATGTATCCAGAGACACACACACACACATATTCAAAGTTGAGAAAATTCACTGATCCGAAAGTATTGTGTATTAAAATATGTGGATTCGCAGTTTATCAAGATCTTTGTTCTTTGATCGAAATTGAATTCGTTTTTATTTTTTTTTTGCATAAAAGAAAACAAAATTTACTTTCTATTCTTATTCTCATTTTAAGGATTTTATTTGTTTTTAGTTTTTGAAAAGGGTTCCCTCCCGAGGGTTTCTTTTCTTGTTGTTTTGTGTGGAGTGTGTGCCCTCATAAACTGCTACAGTTTTCATTGAAGAAACTTGTTAATTGTTTTCGCGCCCAATTCGCTTTCTGTAAATTGTTCTTTCAAGCGTTTCAAGTGGCCGACAACGATGCACTTCAGTTTTCCTAAGAAGAAACACTTTCCATTGAAGCGCAATAAATAAAGTAAATACATACATTGTAAAATAATAAAAATAAAAAATAAATACAACACAATAAAATTAAAAAAAAAACAAACCATTGAATTACATAGAATGAATAAAAAATACAATAAGTAGAAAATATCCATTCATGAATGAAAAACTTGAATACAAAGCGTGGCTTCAGCACATTTCAGACAAAAATAGGATTGCACGATTTTAAAATTAGAGGTTCAATTACTGAACACAATTTCTATGCTTCTTCCTTTTGTTTCACTCTTCATACTCAATAGAATGGCATGATGAATGAAAAGTGAATGAATGATGAATAAAAAGTGAATCTTGACCACGTGTTTTCTCCATAGTTCTTCCGGCCACAATTTTGTTGTCTCTTCTTAGTGTGGGCGCAACCCTCTAAGTAGACAGAGAGAGAGATAGTTTGTTTCTACGAGGGTCATTCAATAAATACTAAGCCTACAAAAGAAAAAAGAACGAAAATTTTGGAAAAGTGGCGATTTATTTTTCCACATAATCTCTTTTTAGTTTAATACACTTGGCCCAACGATGCTCCAACTTTTCCAACCCATACAAAAAATACGTTTTCCTGAGGTCTGGAAAATAGGCCTCCGTGGCGGCGATGACCTCCTCATTCGACCTAAATCTATTCCCGGCGAGTGACTTTTTCAGGTTTGGATACAAAAAGAAGACACAGAAGGCCAAATCTGGAGAATACGGTGGATGGGGCAACAATTTGTAGCACAATTCGATGTGGTCTCATGGTTGCGCTTGTTGTCCGGTGTGAGCAAACGCGGCACCCATCGCGCCGACAGCTTTCCCATGCCCAGTTCTTCGTGTAGAATAAGATGCGCTGTTCCTTCAGCGATGCCTATAGTCTTAGCTATCTCGCGAACCTTCAATCGGCGGTCTACCAAAACGAGATCGTGAATTTTTTTTGTACATTTTCCTCCGAAGTAGCCGTTCTCGGAGCACCTGGACGTTTGCTCATAACCGACGTGCGGCCGCGAACAAACTCGTTGAATTAATTCTTGATGGTCGCCATTGAAGAAGTAGATTCACCAAAAACAGCATCCAAGCGATCTTTGATTTCCCTGCGCGTTTTCCCTTCCAAAAACGAGAATCGAATCACCGAACGATATTGCTCTTTTTCCAAAGGCTATAAAAACAAAACTAATGAAGGGAATTGACTGAAACTTTGACAGTATGCTACTAAAAGAATGTACTGTACGATGGTTACACTCTTTTGTAATAGCAGCGCCATCGCGCGGTGAGGCTAAGTACTTGTTGATGGACCCTCGTATTATCTTCTACTTGAAGAAACATCATTTGTTATAATTTCTTTTTTCTTTGTTTTTGAAACTTTTATTTTCTTCCAGTCATGCTGCTGTTGCTGTGTTGTTATCCTTCTTGCCGCCACATCCTTCCGCGCAAATAGCAAAATGTTCTCACACTTTGCCTGCTGTGCAAGTAACAGTATTTGAACCATCGATCGGAAGTTGTATCTATAGAAGACTCGCGTTCTACTCACTATATTACTTACTACATTAGTATTGTATATTTTCAAGAGCTCAATCGAAAATCTTTTCTTTTTTTTTTTTTTTTGGTGAGTGGACGAGAAGACACAGCAGCAGCAACAGCAACAGCAACAACAAGGAAAATCACAATAAAAAAAAAAATATCTTATTAAAAATTGTTATTTTTTATGTTGTGTTACCTTTTTTTTTTCATTCGTTCATTTTGTCTTCCATTGCTTAATCATTTTTATTTTGTGCGGCTTCCTGTGCCACCTGTTATACTCACTCACCAGAGATCTTCGCTGGTTTGATTTGATGGCCAGAAGTAGTAGAAGCAGTAGTCCTTGCACTGCAGGATTTCTCAACTCATTCCAATGCTTATGATGCCCATTTTTTGATTTTTCTCAAGTGATTGTATTGCATGGTTCTCCCACGTTTCCTTCACTTTAAATTTGAATTGTTCTTTTTACAGATTCTGATTCTTGTGCGTGGGATTTATTTCTTTTTGTCTCTACTAAGTTTACGCCTATCATCAAAATACTCATAATAATTTGTCATTTATGTTCTCCACTTCCGATATTCTTCTCTAAAGAAATATAGAAATTAAATTTACAAAAATAATCGAGTGGAAAATTAATTTGGTCTATAAATTTTATCTATTTTTCTTAAAGAGAAATAAAATCCAATTAATCTACATAACCTTGACTAATGGGCTTTAGGATTTTGTCTGTGTGTGCATTTTGTAATTTTTAGTTAGGCCAAGGCGCCATAATATTGTATCTGTTCAAATCTAAAGATCTTTTCAATTAGATAAAATGTGAGTGATCCTATTAAAAAGGAGAGTGATGCCGTAAAATGTTGGCAAAACAAGTGCATATAGATCTCAATTTGAGATAATCAAGGCTACAAAGCAAACTATGCGACAAAAATTTTGCTCTTAGACACACAATAAATATTGTATGGTACATATAAGGAATAGGGTTTGTTTTGTCAGAGGTCTAGTTACAATATCTACAACATGCGGTATGGAGGCGTGTGCAAACAATGGCACAGTAGGCGCTACATTCATAAACCTAAAATGGAATGAAATGCACTAAAAAGGTCAAAGGAATCTAACTTCTGTATGGTTCTGAAGAAGATCTTATTTTTGATAAATTTAAAAACTTAATTTAATGTGATTTCATGGGAATTTGTATTGTTTTAAAAAATATCTTTAACATAAATAAAAAATATGCACTCACTCGGTTCATCTATTTATCTTTAGCCTTTCTTCATTCAACATTTGCAAATCCATTTATAGCGAATTCAATGATGATGATGATGATGATGATGACGATGTTGTCGTATTTGCCTTATTCCTTATTGACGTTATAAATTCCAAATGAGTATCATTTTATAATCCTTTTTTTCTACAATTTTTTCCACAATTTTTTCCGCTTCATTTCGCCAACAATTTATGTCAATATTTACTCATGAAACATACAAATAGTACGATAGATTCAAGTCTCATCTTGGGGGAAAGATGGAGGGGGTAGACAACAATTCAATCCATACGTGGTATAATGCCCACGCTATGCAAATACGTGGACATGAGGGAGTGAAACCATTTATAGAATGAAAAAGAAATTGGAAGGGTTAAAAGAATTAAAATACAATTACATGAGTTTTTTTTTTTTCTTTTGATTTTGCAATTTTAATTCAATTGAATAAATGTGAAAATAACCAATGACCACCCAAAATTAATACTACAGACTTTGTTGGATTCCTCTTGGATTTTACAAGTTAAAAATCCCACGCCTTTTATGTTGTCTTAAGGCTTTTATTCATTAAAAGAAGAAGGCTTTCGCTTTTCTTCTTTTGCTTTCGTTTTCAACTTCAAAATTAAGGAGTCCAAAGCAATTGGAAATGTGTTAAATTGTTAATAATAAAATAAATAATACACAAATTTATCAATTTATTCAAAAATCTTAACAAGAAGAAATGATATGAAATGAAATGAAAATACGTGTATGTATGAATCTTCTTCAAAGTCTGAAATATTGTCGACATCACTTTCACGGCCCAAAGCGACTGCCTAATCGTTGGGATCAATTTAACCCTTTTTAAAAAAAGGAAGCTCTCTTACTTAATGCCCTACAATTATTCATATTGACATGAAAAGTACGTTACGCGTATCGATCGATCCTTTCTTTTATAATAAGGTTTTCTTATTATCAAAATAATACAATAGTAGTCGATTGCTTATTGTCTCGTGTATTGTTCTCCAAAATGTGGCAAGTGAATTCGCTCTCAATATTCTTCGATATGATAATTGACAGGCACGCAATGCGCTACTTTAAAAGTCTCTGGTCCTTTAGTAAAATATACAATATATACAATACGTTTCTGGAATATAAGTGCAATGCAAAGTAGAACGAGGAGACATGACAGACAATATGCTTTTTCGTCTTGGCGCGTGTACCAAGTTTTTGCTTTCATTTCTGTAGACATTGGGACATGGGAAGAGTTGTGAGGCACGTGCGTGCTCTATGGCAATAAGTGTTTAGAAATAAAAAACTTATACATAATAAGGAATAGATGTCAACATCCCAATACCATGCTGATATTCAAGTCTATTCTGGCTCACCCACATAAGCTTCGGAGACCATAAACAATTACATACTTGCAGTGTTTTTAAGTCTGAACCAATCGCTGGATGTCGGTGTCAATCAATGGAAATCATTCAATTAGGTATGACTCTAACTAGCGACACTTGCCCTGTGTCTCAAAGGGGATATCATTCCGAAAGAGAACCAAGTTCGATAACGAAAGTCTAATAAGAACATTAAAATTAAATTGGTAAACTTTCTCTGACAAGTCATCATCACATGCTAATCTTTTTTGGCTGCTAATGGCTTAAGCTTAAACGTTTTCCCCTCGACGTTAAAGAAATCTTAGCAGCAACACATTCAAATCCAAGCAATGCATCCTACGCTGCTTATGAACAACAAAGACGTCGTCAAATTTGAGTCATCACTGCCGCCTAAAAGTGCAAAATTATATAACAAGAATTACTGAGTCTTTTTCTTATTTAATCACAGCACTATGCAGCACAGAGAGAGATCATAAAAATAGTCATTCAAATACAATACATCAACTGATGAAGAGACACGGGTAATAGTATTTATTATAAGTTTGGTTAACCCTTACGATTTGTTTATGTGTGTATATGTTTGTATGTATTATATTCCATGCATTTACATATCTCTCTCTCTCATGATGACTTGGCTTTTTTATGAAGCATCAATTTCCTAGCTTGCAAATATTAGAGAGAGAGAAGAGAGATCAATCAGTTTTGAGTTTTCATCGTGGTTAGTTGACGTAGTCAACTTGACTCCCTTGTCGGTTAATCGTGTGCGGTTGAAGAAGTGTTAAATTAATATTATACTTATTATACTCATTTGTAATGTTAATATTAATAATGATAATTAATTATTTCCTTGTATATTTTGAAGTGAATAAATAAATTAAAAATTCATTGAAATAAGTTTTACTTTTTATGAAAACTTGCCAAAATTGTATTTCGTCGTTTTCGTTTTCTTATGTTTGTTACCGTTGCTTTTTTAATGTGTGTGTGCGTGTGTGATTTAGTGAGTGAGTGTTGGTTGCAATTGTCTCTCTTGTTGTCATGGAAACAGGAAGAATTTGAGAGATTGTAATAAAATAAGAACTAAGCTGAGAGAGTACAAAAACGATCGTAGCCTACTTCAAAGCATAAAATGGTAAGTAAAAAGTTTTGTTGTAGTTTTATGCATATGAATTGTCATTTTTGGTTGCAAGCAAACTAGAAAGAGAAAATAAGTATATCAACAACACATGACCAAATGCATGTCATGTCTTCATGTAATTATGTATGTACTATTTAGTATACAATATTTCATTATAGCCCTTATTTATCGAGGTTCTTCTCTTTGAACAAAGCAGAAGCCTTTGTAAGTGTTTTTATTTTTCGCAAATTTGATGTCCTTTATGCTAGTAATAATATCAAAAAAAACGATGCCGTGGGTGGATGACCTCTTTTTGTATGAAGCCAAACAGCCTCACAGGACTTGTCCAACTGTCTCTTCATGTTTTACATCTTGACAGCGAGATATGGTACAATTAGTCTTCTAAGAACTTCAGTAGTGATTCTTATAAAATTCCCATTCAACATCAACTATTTATGTATTCCATCAATTAGTTAAGTTAATGATGATATTAATCTATAGTTTTCTGATATGTCCAACTTCATATCCTGTTCTTTATTACAATAGGAAATTACCAGTGTTCAATTTTCAATTTCCATTTCAATAATGATATGCAAAACATATCGCCAATCGTCAGATCTGTCTCTCTTCATCACACAATCCCAATTCTCTCTCAATGTCATCCACTGTGTGTAATCAGCTGATCATAACCTTAACCTTTATGCAATGCAGCATGTTAACCTCAAAAGGATGTCACTAACTTAAATGCAGGTGTAAGTAACCAAAGGCGTTCGCAACAGTGAAAGATGTCGACGATTCTTTGACTCCTGCAACTGTCACACAGAACATCACTTGCACACACACACACACACACACAGACACTTACATACACAAAGACATAAATTGCATTGGCATGCACACATCATCAACCCTGACTGAGTTCGCATTAAGGGTTCTGTTGCACTTGTTTCCTTGTGCATTTGTCTTCTTATGGGTTTCGGCATTCGGGTGTTTTAAACTATCCAATAAATTTGTTTGCGCACTCGAATCGCTTTGTTGTGTGACATTTTTATCTAATTGACAGCGTTTTGTTGTGTCTCTTGGAGAGATATGCACATCAATCGATGTTGTAAGAGATATTGGATCGCTTGATTGCAGAGGGTTTCAATTTTATGTATTTCGAAGCGAGCGCAAATTTTGTCGAGAATTTCATGTTTTTGGGGCGTGCTACTGCAAACAAAAAAGTACAAGGGTTCGATATTTGTATTGTAGTACGTTGGTTTCAATAGATCTAATGGAAAAGAGAGACAGGAGTAAGTAGGAGTTTCTGCATAGAAAAGTTTTATAAAGTAAATTTATAGAACAAATTGAGTCGGCTTCCACCAAAGCGACCACCGGAGTTGATTGCTCCCAAAATGTTTATAAAAATTTTGCCCAATCATGTGATTGTGCGCTATTATGCCGTGGATCAAGTTCTTATGATATATAAAATAAAGATTATATATCAAAATATATTACAGAATTAGTTAGTCATTGCCACACACAGACACGCTTCATCGACACATTGAGTTGCTCTTGGTGGGCACGCTTATTAGGCATGCCTAGTCCATATTATATATGAGCAACAAATCAATGGGATTTTGTTGACGTTCACTATGAGGTCTTTAGCGCCGGCGGCGCATGCGGTTAATACAAAGGATCAGGTTCGCCTAAGAAAAAGAGCCGAAACCGTAAAGTATTAGAAAATTTGCCAAGTTGTAATAAACAAGATTTTTCATTGCGATATCTGTCCAGTCCAGCAGCCTGCCTGACCCGATCAATGACCGTGCCGAATTGTACACAGAACACACATTTAATGATCCTAAGCGGTAAATTTGTAATTGCTCAAAGGACGACTTGACTTGACCTGTAGGCGGCCAAAAGACATCAGGCAAGAAGGAGATCTTTTACTTTTGCTATATTGTTTTGTTATCGATTATGTGATTATGATAAGATTGAGTTGAGTTCGGATTTCTTTAGAGATGTGCTGACAAATTTTTAGCAAACACACAACAAAAGGGCAATAAGAAATGAAAATGACACACTGACTGACTGACTGCTTGGACACACTCATTGAAATCTTCTGTAAACAAGAATTCGTTACGTTTCATCGCCTTCCTTCATTGAAGTTTCGCAAATTTTCTGTTTTAGCCGGTGTCTTATTATGTTCACTTGTTCTAATCCTGTTTCAGGTTCTTTGTTTTTCTAGTAGGAACATGTTTCTGCTGAGCTGCTTATTTGTATTTCCGCCCCGTGCAAATGGCGCTTAACTTATGTTCCGGTTTTTAGTATTTGAGTATATTTTTGTTTTTTTTGCGATGGCTTAACTTTTGTTGTTTTTCAAATAATAACCTATAATCATCTTGTTAAGTCTTCAAGAATAACGATTTACGTAGTTTAAATAAAGATTGCGGGAGAGTAGAGAGTAGATAACAGTGAGAGTTCAAGTTGTGGTAGGACTTTTGAGGTTTAAGGGTAGAGATGAGATTTTATCTTAATAATGAACGGAAAATTGTAAGACACAATATATGAAGGGATAGGAATTGTTAAAGTAAAGACACAACTAGACTAGAGGAGTATAAAATAAACAACAAACGAGTTGATTAAGCCTTGTCCGTCTATCCATCTGTATGTATGTAAACTAGTCCCTCAGTTTTTGAGCTAAAGAGCTGAATTTTTGAGTACATGTCATACAAGTTTCTAATGCATCTTCATCAATATACGCACAGCAGAATGTATTAATTCTTGATAAGGAAACTAGTCTGCAGTCTTCTAAGAGTTTTACGGTTCCGGACCCAAAGGGTACCTATTGCAGAGACCGTTGTCCGTCCGTCCTCGGGTCATATCTCATGAACCGCAATAGCTCGAGAGTTGAAATTTTCAGAGAATGTGTAGTTCGATCCTGGCATTAGCAACAAATTCTACAAATAAAAATTTTTCAAAAACTTAATGGGCTCCTTATACGAGAAACATTTTGGTTTGTATGGCAGCTATACGATCCAGTAATCTGACGATCTTGAAATTTGCATGGTTGCTAGCTAAACATCAGAAACTTATACTGTCGAAATTAAAATTAAAATAAGTAAATTAAGTTGATCGGACGACTAGGGAGGGTACCTCCCATACAAACCCCCATTAAAATTCAGGTTCTTATTAAAAAAAACTTTTTTGTTTTTTGTCGTATCAAACTCAAATTTAGATACTATAAGTTTTTGATATAGGCGGTATACATCTGTTGGAATTAACCAAATCGGTTAACTAGAAGGGGTATCTCCCATACAAACCCACCATTAAAATTCAGGTTCTTTTTTGTTTTTTGGACTATTGAACTGAAATTTAGACACTATAAAATTCTGATATAAGCGCTGTACATTTGTTAGAATCAGTCAAATCGGACAACTAGGGGGAGTACCTCCCATACAAGCCACAAATTGGTACGGAACCCTCCTTGTAAGAGTCTGACGCGCACTTGGCTATGAAAACGCCATCATTGTACCTTACTACTTATATTACTTCCAGCTAAAAGATACTACTGCATTTAACTGCATAAAGTACTATATTGTACAGTTCGTTTTATAAATCTATAAAATTGAAGCTTTCAATGGGCTCACTTAAGTTAAACAAAATGTCTAACATTGCAATTCTCTTTAATTTTGTATAAAAAAAAAACCAATCAAATATCTAACTGTATATTTCTTTAAAAGCACAAAAGCAAAGCAATCCTTCAATTTGTGCTTTTTTTTCTTGCTTTTGTGAAGAAGGCAAGAAAACTGTATTCACCACACTCGCAGTCGCCACGATACAGGATTGGTCGTTCAAACGAAGCAAGTGTGAGTGATTGTGAGCACGTGCTGGTTGTTGCTTGTAACTGTGATGAATTCCAATGCATGCAGACAAGCACAGACAGACTAACAGGCCGAGAGACAGACAATTTGAAAACCCGAAAACGGCCAACGAGAAACGTAGCCAGACTTAATTGTTCTTAGCTGAAAGACCTCGCCAGTGCACAGAGACCAACCACCACAAACATCAGACAAGCAAATAGCAACAACATGATGAGAAAGAACTGCAGGAGCAGCAGGCAACTTGATGCGGAGCATACCTGATTGTGTTACCTGCTGCTGCTTGCTGCTGCTGCTGCTGTGGTAAGTTTCTTATTCGACCGATGTGAGTTGGTATAAATAGTAGTGGCAGGACAGCACCGAGTTCAGACAAACGCAGACAGTCGTAGTGCGCGTACAGTGAATACATACAGCGTCATCAGTAGTAGTAAATTTATTGTATTCCCACGACACAATGGCGTCCAGTGAAATCTATCGTTATTATTATAAAACCACCGAGGACTTGCAGGGTTTCAAAAGCGCTGTAGCTACTGAATCCTATTTCAATCCAATGGCAGCCTATAATCCCAGTGTGAATCATTATCAATTCAATTGCAATACATTGGCCAACTCTAGTAACTATTTGTCCTCAAATGGTTTCATTAGTTTTGAGCAAGCATCATCAGATGGTTGGATAACATCCTCGCCGGCAAGTCATCGTTCCGAGAGTCCTGAATATGTCGATCTCAATACAATTTATGGCAATGGTGTTTGCTCGAATTTGACAAATCCTACAGTTGCCGCACAATATGGAATCAATATGGAGCCACATCAACAACAGCAACAACAACAACAGCATTCACCACAGCAGCAGCAGCAACAACAACACCCAATACAGCAAACAATACCATTGTTAGAACCTATGGGTTCTTTAAATGTAGGCACATGTAAAACAGTGGCAGCATCATCACCTTTACCGTCATCAGTTCCGGTCCCAATGACACAAACACAAACGACGACAACCGTGACACCCGTTAAACCGAAACGTAGCTACACAAGAAAGAATCAACATCAAAATGCTAGACAACAACAACAACATCCAGTCATCACATCCAACACCAATGCTAGCACTACCCCAGCTTCATCTTCAGCGTCTACCATATACAATACAACTGATGACTTCCAGACTTTCGATTTTGATAATTCAGCTCTTTTTGACGACAGTGTCGATGAAGATGATCAAATGCTGTTACTAGATGAATTCGATTTGGATGACAATGAACCAGAATCAGAACAGACAACGTCGGCTAGTAATGAAGGATCTACTCCTCCAGCGAGTGGAAAGAAACGACGTGGCAAACAAATATCACAAGTGGTGAAGCGCAAACGTCGTTTGGCTGCCAATGCCCGGGAACGTCGTCGCATGCAGAATCTTAATTCAGCTTTCGATAGATTAAGACAATATTTGCCTTGTCTGGGTAATGATCGCCAACTTTCGAAACATGAAACTCTACAAATGGCCCAAACATATATCTCAGCATTGGGGGATTTGTTACGTTAAAAAATTGATTAATTGATTGAGTGAAGAATGGGAATTGGAGCAGTATTCAGCTAGCCAAAATTTGTACCTTTGTTGATGTATATTTAGAGTAATTTTTAAGAATCTTTAGTGTTAAGAAATTTAGTTGAGGAAAAAAGCAAACCAGGAAGACAATGACACTTGTAAGACTTTTAAGTTTAAGAGATAAAACACAAAAAAATGTTGAAATATAATAAAAGAAAAGAATGAAAAGTATAAATTTTTGACATTTTTATTTACCAGATTCTCACTTTAAGAAAACAGAAATTCAGTTTTCATTTTCTACTCATACAATGTGAGAAAAATATTTACTATTGAAAGATTTATGACATAATTTCTTATTTTCTATATAATTTAGAGAAGCATTAAAAGTGTCAATCTGATCCAAAAGAAAAGACTTAAATTTCCTTAAATCTCATTTCATGATTGAATTATTGTGAATCTTCAAAATATTCTCAGTGTATTTATTATTGGACTACAAAAAAAAAAAAATTAAATAAAATTCACAAACTCGCGCCTCCTACAATCCACTCACTGTCTGACTTGACTTGATTATTTGCAAAGGTGATCGATTTGGCGCTTCGTGATCAATTTCTTTGACGCTAAAAACAAATACTCAAACCCATAAACGATCATTCCGAACAGAACCAAACCGAAATGGACAGGACCCTCAGATTAACCGAATGTGTTAAAATCAACCAACCGAGACTAAAGTTAAAATCGCCTTTCAACAACATTGTGTCGAATATAATAATAATAACAGAACAGATCACACAGCAAAGTGTTTGTGCAGTGTGGCTGCCAAATTAAGTTAAGTGTTGGGGTGATCTGCTTTCAGCAGCCACAAAAACAAAGGCACAAGGAAAGGATCCCCCCAACCAACAAAAAAAAATTAAAAATAAAGCACAAATCGTTTAAACGATGTCTTCGATCGTTTTATGGATAACCGACAAAGCGAAACAAACAAACAACCAACCATTCATAACTGTTCGAAGCGCCAAGTAATAAAAGCAAAACGAACGAATGGATAAAAAAAAACAAATCACCAAAAAACCCAAGAAGGATCAACAGAACAGAAGAAAAGAAGGTTGTACAATTCGGTGAATTTTTAACCATCACTCAGAAGCTCAATCAATCGCTTCCTTTTGCTCGCCCTAGCGTTACTCAATAGTCACTCACTCAGTCCGTCCATCAGACAGTCAATTCAGCCAATCATTTGTTGTCCGGTCAGATTTAAAACCAATTTGTAGATATAAACTTGGATCGAGTGTGATCGACTGTTCTCAATTTGTTCACTTGTCTTTTTTGGGTTTTTTATTTTTAATGTTTTTAGTTTGATTATTGAGGAGCAAAAAATCTTTAGTTTGATTGATACCCTACAGTTTAGGTTATGTTACAATATATTCAAGTCAATATACATGCAACACTTGCACTTGCAAATGCCCCACATTTCTTGAAATGCGTGACCGGGAAACCTTTTTTTGAAAGACCTGGGAAATAGAGCAAACAATTACAGAGGGAACATAGTTTTTTTTTTGTCAATTTGCTAAGATGGTTTTAATAATAACTTGGGTGATTCCCCTTTTCAAGTAACACATAGGTCCGCAATGCCTCCCAGTGAATTTGACCTGAACTCAAGAGTTCTGATATCCTCTTATATTCTCTATTCATGTTAATTATTTAATTTTCTATATATAAACACAAATTCTATCTTTAAGTTCCTCTTTGTTTTGAAGAAGTTGATCGAGCTGAGCCAAGGCTTCTTCTTCTACCTAGATAAGCACAATAGACCTTAATAAATCCCATTATACTTGTACTTAATACTTATAAAATCACTCATCATTCCTTCAATTCAGTCTTCACTCCGTTGATATAAGCTCAAATTATCTATTCTCCTTAGTCTTTGAGGAGATGGATTGATATTGCCAATTAGTTTTTATTGACAAACATGAACCAAAAGCCATAAAATTATATAATAATCAATTATAAAATCCTCTAAATCCAATATCTCTCTGCTGATCTAGGTATACAAATTCTCTCATGAAGTTTCATTCTTAGATTCATATCGCCACATCGTTCTAATTGACAGACCTAAGAGACAGTCTATATTACATTAATCATCGATTCGATTCCGATTTTGTTTTCAAATATTAGATCAAATGAGCTAAATTTTATATAATAGTATAGTACTACTCTGATTCCTTCTTCAGAAAGTTATAAAGTAACTCTACTCTTTATAGCGTATATCATGTGAATGAAGCTTGTGAGATTTTATTATTTAATGTTTTGAAATGCTGGGAATTAGGTAAGTTCTTTTGTTTTGTAGGATGTTTTTATTTGTTTTATAAAATGATTTTTTTCGGCAACCCAAGTCTCATCCTCTCAACAAAAGTTCTTACCGGCTTACGTAGGCGTTTACTTATAAATACATGTTGTTCTTATTGTTGTTGCAACAGTTACGTGCTTCTTAAAGCTGGGATAATCAAAAGGAAATTCACATAATTAGTTTTAATCTTATACTTGAACCATTGGAACTAACTTGTATATTTAACTTTAAATTTAAAGTCGGTCGCGCGCGCATGCCCAAGCGCCTTTCATAATTTTAAATATAAAAGAAGGCAACAAAAAAAAAAAAAAAAATGAGGGTCGCTAAATTTTTAATGACTTAATTTAGTGGCGAATATATGAAAGTAGCAATTATCAGAAAATGAGGGGGAAAAAATTAAAGTTTTCTTTTCTTTTCAATAAAAATACAAAGCATATCAAGGATCAATGGTTTATAAATTTCCGCTGGGTTTTTGCGATGAACGCCCTCGCTTTTGCCATAACAGAGAGTTAAGCCGAGCCGAGTCGAATCGAGTCAGTCAACCTTGTTAGTGACAAATTTACAGCGGTAGTTAAGACCCATTTCATATGCTTCCGCACAAAGAATCGAATCCAGTCAATTTGTCAATTACACAAATTGTTTAAGCCAACTTGACTCGAAACTTTCAATACAAAAGTACCGACGAATTCAACAGATCCCAGCCGCCGTCGCTGCCTTCGAAACCAAACCAAAATGTGGTTGGGTGAACCCTTTACATGCCACCTGCATGCAGGTGTGAAATTTTGTATCTCAAGCTATGCATATTGTATTTATTTATGTATGTAGCATGTAGATACTTGTATATATGAATATGCATGCATGCAAACATGAATGAGTTAGAAGACTGAAAAACTGAAGAACCGAAGAGAATGAGAGCTATTGACTTTGCCTGCCACTGATACAGATTGCGCACAGGAAGATTGGTTGGTTTGGTTTGGTTTGGTTGGTTAGTTCCCAGCAGGAGAAGCAACAATCGCAGTCGAATCGCATGTCTTTGTCAATTTATAGACAGCTATCCTGAGCATTATTAACACGTATTATTATCGTCGCTTGCTCTTGTTGTATTATTGTTATTGTTAAGTATCTCGGTATCTTGGTATCTCTGACTGCTGTCCGAGTGCCTGACCATTGATTACTGCCTGCCTGCCTGCTTCAATGTTGTAGCACGAATTTTCAGTCGCCACACGGATGCTGTAGCTGGGCTGGGATGCTCTGCGATGCTGCTTAACCACAGCTTAATGCCCTCGTTGCATTTTTTGTGGGTTTTTCTTATCCCCAAAAAATAAGAATTTGTCATGTCGATAATTGGCCAACTTTATTTTATAAGCTTACGAATTGTGTTTGCTGTTATTGTTAATGTACAGACATATTATTTATCCAGGATTATACTGGGTCTTATATAAGTTAATGAGCTTTAACACCATCAATTTGTCATTGCTTGTTATTGTCGCCATAAGCGACACGGCAACACTTTCCATTCTCATTTGAACTTATTTCTTTATTTTTAAGGTATTTGGCATTTTTAATTTTTTTTTTTTTATTTTCTTGATCGGTTAATTTTGTGATCCTTTTAAGAAGAAATTATTGTATTCCTTTGCCTATTCAACCACATGTTATTGTATTTATTATTAGATTTCAGTTCATTATAGCAAACATGATACCAATAAAAAAAATAAGTACATTAGATGTTTACTTAATTGTTTCTACCTTTTCTTGTTTTTAAGGTTTTCCGCTACTTCGTTCATAAACAAAGAATTTTCTCATGCCTTTTTGGCTACATTTATCCCAAAAAAAATAATATTAGACATAGAGAAAAAAGCAACAATTTTACTTGTATTGTAACAATCGCAACCGCAATTGCAAGAGACTAATTTCGATCCTTTTTTATCCATTTGTTTGAAGTGTTTCCGTTTCCGCAATTTTTGTTTTGACTTGATGTTGTGTGAAGAATTTCTGCTAATCCTGAAATTATCCTGTTCAATTGTTGTGTAAAATTATCAAAATAAATGATTCTGTAAAAAAGAAAAAGGAAACAATAATATTCATTATGCAATGTTATAATATCTGAGATCGAATTGGTAAAATACAATTTGTATGTGTGCTTAGGTCAAGAATTTAATGAATTTTACCTTAAATTTATTATATTGTAAAGACTTGTCCTTGTAATTGCAAAGAGTTGGAAGAATTTTCGATACTAAGATTAATAAGTAGTCCTTCATTTTACATGAACGCCTCTATAGATTATTTATAGATTTGGATATTCCAGATTCATATATATTTTTATGAATGTTTCAAGTAACAACATAATTTTCTACAAATAGTTTGAAATATCGCAATCCAAACTACACCTCAAAGAAAATTTCTGAAAGGTTCCACTTATAGATCTCATATTTTTAGTTTCGTTTTTCCGTTACTGTGATCAAAAGTCATAAACTCCAGAAGATATAAGTATAATTTATATCTTTAATCATATGGTTGCCTACTTATGATGAGTTCATCCAAGTCGGGCGTTTCAGGAAAACTATCAATGAGTTGCTTCATTGTCTTGTCATAAAATGTTTGCCCGTTAGACCTAATTTCAGGTAGATTCATTTAGCAATTCAAAGACATCCAATATTCTTTGTTTGTTTCTTTATTTTCACATTATTTGGTGTTTGTGCTCTATGTTCAACATACTCGTCGTTTATCTTGACAAAGTGAGCTCTGAAACATGTCCGACTTGAATGTCCACTGCCGCCTTGGAATGATGTACAAGATGAGATTTCCTAGCACATTATTTTTGGTACTATGCTTCAAACTGCTCTAATACTGCTTTAATACTTCTCAAGAACGGTTAACTGTATAAAAAATTGCTGAAGATGAAATTCATAAAGAATTTTATGTTCCACAACATTTATCCAAACATTAATTGTAGTTTAAAGCATAGGGAGCAAGATATTTCCATTTTGTGAATTTTTTTATAAGAAAATACAAGGGATGGGTAACAGGAGCGAAGATTATTAATTTATACTGTGAATTAAACTATGTAAACGACAGAGAAGTCTAAGCCATAAAATATCCTAGACAAAAGGAGAGCTGGCTCAGGCAGTCAAGTAGATTTCACAGCCCTGGATTTCTTAAAAACGTTTACCCTAATGGCAGAATAGATGACTATTCCCATGAATGGGTAGCAGGAGTGGGTGCGTCAACGAGGCGTAGCCTTAATCGAGCCCACATAACTGATAATGGCAAAAAATATAAATGCAATAACTCTTGTATTACCTAATCTGAAAGGCTTGCAGCCTGGGGGTCATTTTAAGCAGTGCGGTTGCTTACGTTCATTACGTCAATTTTATTATTTTATATATATAATTCGAATGTATAAAATTTTGTGACTCTTAATCTGTTAAATGGCTAGAACAATTTGGACAAATTTTTTTTTTTGTTTTACTTATGGGATCACCAAGATGGTTTATGCTACAGTTGAACTCGGAAGAATGCGCTGTTGTTGAGGTACAGGCACTTTTTTAACAAATTTTTAACATTTTTTTATGTAGTGCACACTATATACTAAGCCGATATAATTTTTTTTTTTAAATATCATCAAATGAATGCTAATGAAAAGAGTTGCATATTTATTTTTTTGAGTTTTTACTTTTTAATATAATATTTTTAAGTATTAAGTTTTTTTTTATTGAAACCACTGCAAGACCAAGTATAAAAAGTTTTCTATGTTTTTTTGTGTTTAATGCTTTGGTTATTGTTATTTTTGTATTTTTCCTCTCTCAGTAAGCTCTTCCAGATTCTTGAATATAATTTGTAGGGAAAGAGTCATAATAAAGATTTGCATTGAAACAACAGCCAAGTTATCCAGACTTATGCAACTAAATAAAAGTATTACAATTTATTTTCTTTTGAATACAAACAACTTAACTTTATTAATATCTCTATCTTAGAGAACGATCTTCATCCTTTGTGTGACAGTCAACCTTTCTTTCTACTCGCGTGTCTTACTCTTGAAAGCTATGTGTGTGGCATTGCTAAAATGAAACAAAAAAAAAAAAAAAAGGGAAAGGAAAGGAACCCCTATCACGCAAACTCTGTTTCGCATTCCAATAATGAAGTCCATAAAACAGAAAAAAGCGTAAAATTCGTCCCTGTAATTAGCGACACCAAATCACTGCAACTACACGCCCACAACAAAAGTCCCATTCAATGCATTCCATATGCGTGTGCGGTCTTCCCAAAAAAAAAAAAAAAAAAAACGCACCAGAAATACTAAATTAAAGAAATCTGTACCGATATGATGTAGATGGATGGACATACCTGCAACAAGGAAACACACACACAGACACACACGCACAATGGAAAAAGAAAGTAAATGTAAAGGACTGCAATCAAAAGATTTATTTGTTTAAGGAAGTCAAAACACAGGAAGGAATTAACATCCTCATAATTAATCCTAGCTCAATATGAAGAGGTCCAACAATTTAGTAGTAGTAGTTCAACAAATTAGCGTCTTTCAAATTAGTTACGCTGTGTGGAGAACATTAATCAGTCGATGATTGAATTTAACTTAACTAAGAACAAACAAAAATCTCCGATTACGGTACTTTACAGTCAACTCAATGAAGCATTTAACCGTTATACATTTTGACAAATATTTCGCACGACCTAAAATTGATCAAGAGAGAGAGGCAAGTAGGTACATTACTCGCATCACAAGAGAAGAGATGAGATGGGAACAGAACAAAGAACAGATCACTCGGTAACTCAATTAGCCGCACACATCACTGATTTTTTTATTCTTCATTATTATGATGTTTTCTTTTTCTTATTTGAGTTGACCAAAAATGCAAGAGTCTGATTTGAGCCCTTACTTTGCTCTTAGTAGGTGGCACTATCAAGTTGAAGTAAATCGTCAAAGTTGAAGCCCACCGGGCGCCTCCTTGTTGCAGTTTATTTTAATCCTTATTGGAAACTCGACGGCTACATCAGCAAGTATCTCACGTTATGCAAAACGCAATGAAGCATTCATTATGAACATCATCATCTGAACAACAACAATGAAGACTTTGAAAAACAAGTATCCAGAGAAAGTGCAGAATATGTATAATCAGAACAAAAACAAAGGCATATTTGTCTTTACTACTTTGCTGCTGCTGCTGCATCTGCACCATCATCTTTATAATCATCATTATCATAATCATCATCATTATGATCAACAACTTAGTCATTGACATCGAAAGATTTTTGACAACTTTTTACGCAACGAATTATCACAATACCAAACTGAAATTGCCACACGCAAGCCATCGCTTTATACTACACTACATACTCGTACAACATATTAAGAATCTCTTGTTCGAATCGATCTGCAATCGCCTTCAACCAACTAAGTCATCGAATCGGACGACCTATGCAAGTCTCTGTGGGCATAGAGTCTCAAACGGATTGATCCTGCATATACTTATGTATATTTTCTGTACTCGTAATTTCATTGGCATTGGGTCATTTGATACAGTTTTCCAGCTCATTTGCTTGTAATTGGGCACCAACGCCACAATCACAGTCCAGTCACAGTCACAGTCAACGTTACCATTACCATCACCATCACCATCACCACCACCACCACCATCATCAGAACTACCTTTAAAGCCCTCATCAGACATTTTTTTGTTGGTTAAACTTCGTTTAGGTCTGGCTAAATGTTTTCACAATTTTTTATTTTTATTTTTTATTTTTTTTTGTTATGTGTTCTGTTTTGATCGCGCTGTGCGCCAAGTTTCAGATTCTTTTTTTTTTTTTTTTTTACTACTACTACTCACTCCTTTCTTTCTGAGTTTTGCTCCTTTTTGGTCTTTTGATCCTACTTGACTTTAAGCTGTTGCTGCTAATTTTTGCACAGGTTGACGACTTTTCATAAATTTCTTATTGTTTTTTGGACGACTTAGGTATACTAACAACAAACATACTAAATATGCATTTATTAAGCAGGATTTCGTGTGAAAAATAAGCCATGCCTGGCAGCCAATTTAATGTCAACGACGTCGGTGGCGTTGGTCGTCATCATCATCGTCAACATCAACATCAGAAACGAGTTGAATTCCATCATTCAAGTGAACAAGAGACGACTGAGAATAAAAAATCACTTGACTTTTTTTTCTTATTGAAGCTTCTTCATGGTTTTGTGTTGCTATGCTGTTGTTGTTCTTGTTGTTGTAACTGAGTATGTGCGAATTTAATCCTTTTTGGCCCCAATTATTCAAGTAATTAAGTATTAATGTGCGAAATATTATCACCTTATAGAAGGTTAAACAGTTAAACGGTGTCGTGTCGCTATAGACAACTTACGATATTTTGTATGTGATTTTCCAAGTGATTTGTGCTAAAGGAATCGTGAAAGTGTTGGCTGAACGCCAGTGAATATACTTAGAATGAAAGGGTAAATAATGAAGATTATTAAGATAAGAATGATATTCATGACATAGGTAGAATTATGCCAGACGAAAGGCATGAAGGAGATGTATTGTATTTAAATGTACTTAGATAGTCTAGCAACTCTTAAAGCCATTGACTCCTCAACAATCTCCTTTCTAATGGTATAATAGATAACTTTTCTCACAAACATGCGAGGGACAAACATTGAGCCTTTCATTACATTAAACAAAATCCCATTTAATTGAAGCTACGCTGAAATAGAAGGACAATGAATTTGTAAACTATTAAACAATTGCAATGCTAGCAATTTAAGTCTATCCTGAACTTAGATAGGGGATTTTCCAGTTTTTTTTATTCCTGTATTCGTAGTGCCTTTGCCAGTAGAAGCAGCTTCTCAGTTTTGTTAGATGGAGCAACAAATCAAATCGAACTAATAATATTTATTGTATCCAGTGTATTGCCACCTAAAAAATCTTCTGAGAGACTTGCATTGCATGAGATTCCATAGTGGAACAATTGTATTTAGATGAGGCTTTTATTAAAAAAAGGGAATAATGAAGAAAAAACCAAAAAACATAATGGATAAGTAGATTGATTAAGTAGCCACATCACGAAGTAGTGATATTAGTTCCTGACTATACCATCCTCATCTAACAACAAACATCACGAGGTTGCTAACACCTAGCTGACATTGATAAATTTAACATATTCAATTAGAATTCTATGTAACACTTCCTAAGCTAGAGTTGTACATGTACAGAACTGGTACTGGATTGTCGCTTACTACTCAATTTCCTCTCAACAGTTGATACTGAACTCTTGCACTTAAAAACACAATCTTCTTGCATACTTCCCTATGAGACAATGACCAGTGAAGGATTCTTCTACAAGACCCATAATATTGTACTTGATCTGATAACATTTCAATAATATCTTGACCTGGACTGGGTCAGTTTTATCTGGCGATTTCGCAATCTCAAACGCTGATCAACATAATACAATACATAACAAAGAAAAAGGAAATCTTGTAATCCAATCCAACTTTGTTTGTATTATTGCCGCGCTACTAATTAATAATAATTTTATTAATTTTTATTAGATAGAAAGACACCGACACAAATGAACAAGCCGACAAAGTGAAAATTTCTCATAACTAAACAAAGTTCGATAATAATCCGTGTGATTTCCAAAGAGAAAACTCAACTGAAACATCAATAACAATAAATTCGAATGGGTAATAAATGATAACCAAAGTCTGATGATCGCCTCCAACAATTGCCAATCAAGATGCTGAAGCGCGATTACAGCTAAAAGCATCATAACTGTCAAGACACATCAATTGATTCGCAGCCTCTCCATTCCAATGTATTTAGGTATGTTCTCTAGGACCTCACAGAAATCGGTTGTTATCGTTATTATTTAAGAGGCGTTTTTTAGCTGTCAACATTTTTCTTTTGTTCTCTGCCTTGTTGTGTTGGTTGGGCAAAAGAGGCAAATGATGAGTCCAAATGGTCACTTCTAAATCCTTGTTTAAGCCAAAAAACAATGCTCATACACACACACAATGGGTGTCCTTCTGCCGTGTTGTTCAGATTGAAGAGGTCCTTCGTCGTCATTTTCTCAAGTTCAAAAGAACAATGGCATGCATTTTCTAATATTTACGTGGAAACAAAGCAAGTAGTAAGTAAGTGCCCTCTTACAACACATTATGACACCACATACGAAGTCCTTTTTTTGTGTTTTTTCCTACAAGATCCTTATGATGAGAAATCCAGCATAAACGAATTGTGGTCAACATTTTTTAGATATGCATTTTATTGCTGCAAGGATTGATTCATTACTTTATTTAGCCATTTTTCCATTTTTGTGTGGTTTCTCTAACAACCAAACATAAGGAATGCATTTTGAGTCCTGAAATTTAATTTTGCGTGAACCAAAACTAATTTTATTGCTTAATTTTTTTAATCATTTACAACATTTTTCTGTGTGTCCTTTATATATTTTTTATTCGGCATCTTTTTGCCTCAAAACTCTGACTGAGTGAGTGAAGAACTTGCTGTGTTTTCAATTAATCGTTGAATGTGGAACATTTTACATTTGTTTAAGTTAACAAAACAAAACAAAAAAATACAATATCATTATTTATTTCTTTATTTTAATTTAAATTTATATTTTCTATTCTTTGTTTGAACTTCGCATGTGATTAAAAAAGTGTTATTTCTTCTATTGTTGTCGGGTTTCATTTATCCTTGTAAGAATGAAAGAAGTATGTATTATTTCGTTTCAAAAGTTTTGTTATTTTCAATTTTCTCCACTTGGTGGTCAATAATTTATGTATTTGTAAAACCGATTTATTGTATTTAATTGACTAAAATTTCATAATATAAAATTAATCTTGAAACTTATGTTGTACATATTTGAAATAAATCATTAAAATGCAAAGGATCATATGAAACTTATTTAAGTGATCTCAAACTTATTAATGTGTTCAATATATGGGTCCCTTCTTTCATGAAAGGCTTTGAGATTATAAGTTTGTAGGATAAAATTTGAATGAAACTTGTATCTTAAAGGTGAAAAATTCCAAAAATCTTCTGATTATTTGTTATAAAGTTCAAGATTTTCTTCAAATTTGGAAATATGGATGTGATATGGAATTCATAGCAAAATTCATTGATATTGGCTCAATGAAATTTGATTTCTACTTACTTGTCCATCCAGTGGAGATTATTGTTATGTCTGATTATTCTTCTTGAGTATACAGTAATATGTAACCTTCATCCAAAGGTAGCCAACTAAATTGGCAAGGAAACTGATAGAAAAGAATAAAAAATCTAAATTTTGAAAATGATACATATCTCATTTTTTGATGAAGCTCTCAATGAGATTCTATGGTATATTAATAGAATAAAATGCCCATACTTTTAGAAGAAATTGTGGAGAAATGAATACAATCAAGAAAAAGAAAATGAATACCCTTTTATAGAAAAATGTCCGGTTTTGAAAGAGTTAAGACATAGGTATGTATGTCTCTCAGAAGATTTGATTTGTTGTTCCATCTAACAAAACTGAGAAGCTGCTTCTACTGGCAAAGGCACTACGAATACAGGAATAAAAAAACTGGAAAATCCCCTGTCTAAGTTCAGGATAGACTTAAATTGCTAGCATGACAATTATTTTAATAGTTTACAAATTTATTGTCCTTCTATTTCATCGTAGCTTCCATTAAATGGGATTTTGTTTAATGTAATGAAAGGCGCAATGTTTGTCAAGACAATGAACTTTTCCATATTTTGCGAAGATCATTTGAAATAAAACGGTTTCAATTGTAAGTTGCTCATTTTACAAGTAATGTCTTAAAGTGTAGCAGAAAACTAATCTCTCAGTTTTGAGCTATAGGGATGAAATTTTGTACGAAGACGCTGTAAACTTATCGGAATCATCAGAATCGTTCTTAATATTTTTGATTCTTGTACTATCGAACTAAAATTTGAACACTATAAGTGTCTGACCTATATTCATCAGCCTTGTAAATTTTCAAACCCTAGGATTACTGGATCGTATCGATCCTATACAAATCCCAATGTAAATTCATGTTCTTATTAGAAAAACTTTTTTCGTGTTTGTATTATCGGACTGAAATTTGGATAGTATAAGTGCCTGATCCATATTAATCAACCATGTAAATTTCAAGAGCCTAGGACTACTGGATGAACTAGCTCCCATATACACCCCATTGTAAATTCAAGTTCTTGTTAGAAAAACTTTTTCCTTGTTTGTATTATCGGAGTGAAATTTGGATAGTATAAATGCCTGACCCATATTTACTAACCTTGTAAATTTTAAGAACCTAGGGTTACTGCATCAAATAGCTCCCATACAAACCCCAATGTAAATTCATGATCTTATTAGAAAAACTTTTTTCTTGTTTGTAGTATCGAACTGAAATTTGCATAGCATAAGTGCCTGATCTTGATTAATATCGATCAGATATACATACAAATTTTAAGAATCTAGGATTATTTCGGTTTCAATGTTGAAATGTAGTAAGAATACTAACTCTATCCAAAACATTGGTCAAATCAATAATGTAATATTTCTGTATGCTCTATCAAAAGTGTGTTTGAAGAGCATACATCAATTTCGGCATAGCCAACAATATCTCCTGTAAATAGGGAATCTTAAGGCCTTACTATTGATGCAAATGCTTCCACTCCTTATAAGTTTAGTTTTATTTTATATTGCGCTGTAACTTCATAAAAAAAACAAATAAATAAATACTATCTTATGGGCAGACTCGTATTTCGCCATTTTCTAAAATCAACAGAATTATTAACTCAAAACAAAATGCAATACAATAAAATTAACGCGAACAAACTAATTCGACGCCATTCGACTAATTCATTATGTTAGTGGCACACAAATACATACATCCAAGCACAAAGTATTGTATAGTAGTAGTAGTACCTACCATGACCAGCTGACGCGTCTCTTCCACATTTACTCCATTCAATGCCATTTATGCACGTGTGCAGGAGCACTAAAGGAGCGGAGCCAAACCGAAAAAAGGATCAGAGAAACAAATGAAATGACGAACCCACACAATTGTCGTAAAAAATTAAGAGAATTGTGCACTGCGCCCGAGAGGATCAAAACGGAGTAGATCAATTTGGATTTGTAAATCGAGCCGAGAGTATTACTTGGCTTGTTGGCATCACACCTACTCGTACAAGCTGTTACCAAGCCAGACCAGACCAGACGAGACCAGAAGTAATTGCAACCCTTTTGTTTGTATGTATATCCTTTAACCAATACCAAGACACAACTTGTTTTCTCCTTATTTTTTTTTGGTATTTTGGCTCTCGCGTGCTTATCGGAAGTCAACATGTAGCCAACGTCGCTTCCTTAAGTTGGTCGGTTGTTCGATCGAACCAGAGGCTCTCGGTAGTAGTTTAAGTTAGTAAAGGAATAAGAAAGACAACCAAAGGTTAAAAGGAAGAAAAGAAAAAAAAGGAAACCCAATTTTGAAGTCAAAGTAGCACCAGATGACGGCGTGCGCCGCCCGATCAATTCTGTGCTGATGATCCTTGCGCAGCATATGTTGCACTTTGGCACGGCGTCGCGTTGAGTCCTTGTCCTTTACATAGTACGATATTCATATAATTTGAAGTGTTTGTCCTTTTTTCTTTTGGTTTATTCTCGTTTCTTTAAGGGTTCTTCACAATGCAGAGAGGAAGAAAACAAGAAACAATAATAATTCTTTTATTATTCAGAAACAACAACAGCAACAGCAGTGGAACTACTTACCAATGGAACAGTTGGTCCATACGAGTATACTTAGCTAATGTTTGCATTGAGCAAGTGATCGAAAGCGAGGGATGCTCTCCGCATCCAACTTAATAATTCACCCATGCCAAAACAGTTAGGTTCTCTTTTACTACACTCAAAGGGCTACCAAATCTTATTGTTCTTGCTTCCTTCATTTATTTAAAATTCTTTGGACTCCGCTCATCGGTAGCATTTTATTTTTGTCGTTGTGATCGTCGTCGTCGTCATCGTCGTCTGTCAATTAAAAGTATATTAATCAAAATTTGCTCATATGTGATCATTAAGCGATCCAAGCATTCATAAAAATTGATAATTCCTCATTGGAACAAGAAACATAGTTGTAAACTTGATTTTAGAACAAAGGCCACCGGCATACAGAATGTTGATAATCGTTTAAATTAGCAAGCCAAACCTCCAACAGAACTCAATGAAATCATTAAGCTCAAGGTGAAAATGATTAAAAAAGTATTAAAGTTCTTTATTCTATGTGTCTGTCTGTGTGTGTGTGGTATGCTTGGATATGATTTGGTTGAGGGAGAAACCAATCTTTTTGAATGCAGAAGCTCCAAAGAAAGTAGCTCAATCGCTTCGCTTGTTACTATAACATAAGTTTGATGGTGTAGTTGCCCTTTTGCTATACTAAATTGTGGATTTCCTAAGCCGAAATAGTGCTGCATGTCAGTTATCGCATATTGTGTATGTAAGCGGACTGACTCGACTCGATTACAGTTTCGGTTGTTCTCTGTGCCAACAGATGTTGGAAGAGAGATATTCGTATCACAAAATTTGTACACAACAACAACAACAATAGCAACATAGTTATGAAAAACACTAAAAATAACACAGCAACATCAACAATGATAGTAAGCAGAGCCCAAAATAAGATAAAATACCGACATTTAATGAAATTGCTTTATAAAGGTGCGCAACACACTGTAAGAAATAGTATACCATAAATGTATACATAGTTGGGATGGTACAGTTTTCACTATCATGGTTTTATGTGGTGTACCAGGAACCTTGAAGGTTCTGCTTGTGTCAGACAATGAAAATAAATAGATTAATAGAAATATTTAGGACTCAACAAATTATATACATGGTTTCATAAAAATATATAGATATCTTACAAAAGGCAATGGAGCTCACTGTCTGCATCTTAAAAAGAAATGATCTAAGAATACCAGCACTCTAATATACAGACCACTATCAGCTTAGAGACAATCTCAGAAAATCTGAACTATCCCCAAGAACCCCACATATAATTTACGCGAATGCACAATATTTTTTAATATTCAATATTATAACTTAAGCAACATTAAGATTCATTTGTTATTTAAAAAAAAATTATTAAAATCGGTTCAGTATATTTTCCGCCAAATGAAAAAAAAAGTAAAAAAATTGACATAAAACTATATATATCTGGACAACAGCACCACATGCCAGATCCAAATATAGCAAAGAACCTGTCTGGTAACTCCATCAGTATAACAAAAAAATAATCATCAAAATAAGTCCAGCCGTTCTCGAATTTTGCGATGTCATACTATTTTTTGGGTTCATTTTTACATATATAGATGTTGAAGTAGTCTTAAATCAATCCAATTGTTTTCAGTATATTTCTATTATCAGCTATATCTATTGTATAAGCGAGTCTTGAGATCCTGTTATTAGTTTAGGCTGAAAAGAGAACATTATTTAAAACTATTTGAGATAATTGACATCCAGTAACTGCCAGGCTTTTTGGAAGTAAATTTTAACATATACAAATCAGTTTAATCTAAGAATTCTCTTTGCTTAGTTTTTTTTTCAGAGGTTTAAGTTGAAAAGTGAACAATGGTAAAAACAATCTGATAATGAGGTATGTAGGTTAGTTTAGATAGTTGCTTCACATTGATTTTCTTTTAGTCTATGATTGACAATATCAGAACTGCTAACCTTCAGTCAGTTGCGATCCACCTAACAACGATTGGGCTGCTGCGATCAATAAAGATTGAAATATAATTTTTCAAATTTCATTAAATTGAAGTAGTCTTAATCTGATTCCTTTCTAAAGTCTTTAGATCCTTTTACTGGTTTAAAGTGATCAATATTGAAAACCATCTGATGTGATTGCAGGTTAGTTTAGAACAGAAATGGCTTTCCCAAATTGATTTAAGTGCCTTTTTCTTATCAAAAATGTTTCCTAAGGCCATGGCGTGCCAACAGAAATTTGTTTTTGGTCCGAATTCCTTCCTGAAGTGTCACATGGACTCTTCAATTGGTCATACAAAATTTATTTCGGTAATTTCTTATTTTTTTTTTTAATATTTCCTATAAATAACCATTTATTTTTCTCAGTGTAAACATATTCATGGTTGCAGATCGTAACTCAGGTCAAAATAATTTCTTGCGCGTTGCGGAAATACATACATTGCGATACAGCATAAAATTTGAAAATTCCCGCTCAATACAATATACAGTCATGCTCCCTATTTTTGAACATTCCCCTCATCCCTGCAGTCTCTGTATCTTTCTCTATGTTTACGATTTCTACTTGTGTCTTTTGTTCTTGATCATTTGATTTGCTTAATTTGAAATGTTTTTCATCTACGCCATAGTATTTCGGAGATCGTAGTCGTCGCCTTGAGTTGTCCATCTGTTCAACAAAGAAATAACATAAAATGATCTTTAGTTATGGTCGTGTGCTCCTGATGACGCACTAACTGACTGACTGACTGACTGGCAGACTGGGTCAAGTAATCTTCTGCTTCTGCTACAAAGTGTGACTGCCACGTGGCTTTGGCAATTATGAACTCAATGTCTATGTGCAGAAATAAATATATTTCCGCAGCAGTACATACTTCCTTTAGAGGCCATCATAACCAAATAAAATTTACATTAGTTTATTGTTTTAGCAAGTGATCGGAACAAAGTCAAGTCAAGTCAACTGAGACTGACTGTCAGTTAGTCGCCAGCTGTAAAATTAATCAAAAACTTGTCAAATAAATGTCAATGCAATACAAGAACCATAACAGAATAAAAAGGATAAGCTCAATTGTTCGTTCAATGCTTGCGCATGCATGCATAAGCAATTATATGCAGAGTAGAATGCGTGTGTGTCCTGTCAGGATACTCGTATACTCGTATGCATAAAGTAAACGACTGCATAATAAAAGTCTTGCGTGACATTTAAAGTAAACCCGGTACCCTAGACTGTGCCTTAGCCCTTGAAAGAAAAACTTGTTGCGTAAGTTTATACTTGTACTTACAATCATGCAATCGAGCACGTGAGGTCAAATATAAAAGAAATTTTTATTGTTTGACAGGATTACATAAACAATATAGGTATGATAAGTAAAAACAATTATATTCACTGACAATTGATCAATGCAGCATCTAAATCACTTATGGCTTGAGCAGTGACTGAACTTGTACACTTGTTTGCATCATCATAAATATGTGAAATCAATTGACGCGTGCGCGTTATCAACATTGTAGCTCTATTTAGTTCCTGACCCATATCGCGATTGATGACTTCTACGCGTTGCATAAAACAATTGGAGCCATTGGCAAAGTTGGACAAATTTAAAGGTGCTGAAGCTGCATTTAATATTTGACAAACTACTGGTAGTTGTGCAAATTGTTGCACAAACGATTGTAAATTTGCAACAGCAACAAAACCATCTGTACGGAATGTTTCCATTGTATTACGAATGTCCTGGACACACATTGTCAATTGAGCATTTATATCATCTATAAATTCCGGCATATTCCATGAGGGATTGCATGCACTATTGTTCGTGATTACAGCATTTGCCTGATAAATTGTTGTAGATATTTCGTTCATGGCGTTACCAATAAGCATTTCAATGTTTGTTGTCATTTCGCTAATAGTACGTTCGACATTGGCCTGTAGTCTATTTGAAGTTTCATCACTAACCTTGACTGTCAATTGGGCTAGATTATCCATGAGAGTAGTAATGGGACCATATTCATCGTTTGCGCTCAAATTTTTATAAGATTGAGATGCAGTGTTAGACTATATATGTATATTGAATAGAATCAATGAGTTTAGATAATCTTATTATAGAAAGTCCTTACTTACATGTATAGTAGTAAGTAATACTACAGTTAAACACAATTTTTGTAGAGTTTTCAATAACATTGTTCCGTTTATTCTCAGTTAAGTGGGTCTACTAAAGTGGTACTTCAGATTCTTATTCAATAAACAACTTATTTATACATTAAACATTCTTTGCATTGCATATCTACATCTGATAAAAACTTAACAAGTTGCTAACAAATATATGCCATTATACAAATTAACTTCTGTTAAAATTATTCATAACAAATATGTGGAACTCTTACGATTCCTACGCAGTAATAAAATGTTGTTCATATGTGTCTTTCTTCTAGTACCATTGACTTGTGTAAGTAACCTTCTTTCCGATCCATAGATCTCCAATTTTATTTTACACACTACTTGATTCATAGGTTAATGTCAATGCGGTGCCTTCAAAATCTCAACTTGTATTTCAAAAATATGGACCACCACTCTATAAATCTGTTAAGCTACTAATTGAAGATGAAAGTTTCTATGCCTCACATCTTTGGAATGAGACACTTTATCAGATCAATGATTATGCTTATCTGGTGCAGGATGCCATCAACACTTATAATACTATACAGACAACAGTATACGATCGTCTCGATGAAATTTCCACCATTGAAAAACCACCAATATACCAGAAATGTTTCAAGCAATATGAACGTGAAGTTGGACGCTTTACTCGGGAGCTTTTTGCTAAATTTAATTCGTGTCAGACATCATTAATGGATGTAATGGATATTTTTGAATTACAACTTTCCAAGGAAGCACAATTCATGAGTACAGCTGAAGTGAGAATTCAAGAAATCGGAAAGTTTTGTAATATATCCAAACTAAAGAGAAGAAATGATAATCAATCAGGAATTGTATTATGTGTTTTGACTCAAATTGGAGCTATAAATCAACGTTTGGAAAGAACATCGGACCTATGTATGGATTTGTTGTTGAATTTAGCAGTAGGATATGATGGTAATAATGTTATCTATGGTGATTTCGATGAAGAAGAAAGTATTGAAGTTGAAGAAAATCATAATGTTGGAGATTTACTGACGGACAATTGTCTTGATTATAATGATTTGTATAGGGAATTTGAGTTGGTTTATGCTCAGATATTGGCATGTCAGGATAATGGTAAACTAAATTGGATATTTCATCGTAATAATAATAAAAAATCATAATGGATAAACAATATTATTGTCAATATACAAAATTATAATTCATCATAAAATGTTTATAAAACCATGATTTCATCAATTTATTTATTTATTTATTTTTGAAGTGAAACTTCTTTAGCGAAGGGGAGTAAATCCAAAAAATATGAAAATGAAATGTGACGAAAATCAAAATATGACGATGTTATTATTATATTAAAGCTGTTTAGGCAAATATAATTGAAATGCCTCCGCCGCGTAGTGGTTAGAGAGTAGGACTTGCAAACCGAGGGCGTGTGGTTCGAGTCCTGCACTGGGAATATTTTTTAATTTTAATTTTTGAAGTGAAACTTCCTTAGCGAAGGGGAGCTATTTAGGCAAATACAAAATGGAAGTGAATTATCAAATTTTAATTTTCATCATATTTCATTTTCAAATTTTTCTTCGCTAAAGAAGTTTACTTCCATATTGTGCTTATGAGGGTGAGGCACACTACTTAAATTTTTTTTTATTATTATCAAGACCCCTGCTTAGTAAACATAATTTGATATTGTAAAAGTTTCAAATTGCTACGCTACCGTTTAACACCAAAACTTCTTAATCTATATAGATAACTGCTTGCCATGTTATTAAAATATTTTGGTTCCGATAATGTTTACGACTAAAAATATTAGCGATAATATTACCAAATACTCTGCAAATAATTTAGTTGACATTTGATTGTAAGCGAGTGAGCTTGAGTGCTTATTCTTGCGCAAATAATTATGAAGTTTCTTTATTTGGTTTTGTTTTTGACTCTCGTAAGTTCATATTCATATTGACTTCTAAATATACTTTTAGTATAAAGCCCATAAATTACTTTAATCAATCTATATATAAAAATCTTTTCATGCCAAACAGTGCCACAGATCATACGCCTACAATGAGATTATTAAAGTGTTAAATGCTTACAAGGATCTAACCTCAACGGAACTAAATGCCTTGCTTCCTTTCTATATGGAATTGCAAAAACAACATGACTACTTGCTTAGCTTAGAACTACAAAATGACGATGGTAGCAGTCCACTAAGAGTGTATACGCCGTCGAACGATGCCATTTATGAGGCTGCCTTCAAAGACATGAAAGCCTCATTTGCCTATTATTTAAATGAAGAACCAACTATAGTTTATGAGACGGCATTACCTTCGGTAGTAGAACTCTTGGGAAACACAACTAATGATATAAGTAAACTTACAACAGAAGAGCAACTGGAATTACTTGATATACAAAGCATAATGGCAGATATAATCACTGAAGCACAGGATGGTATCAATGACATGGTTCAACGTGCATTAGACATCGAAGGTTATTTACTAAAACTTAACAAACCTAGGATCGTTAATTCAGCACTATATGGACTTGAAGTAATGTGGCAATATTGGGGAAGGGCTTCAAGAGCTGCCTATTGTTCTTATTCGCATGTGCCACAAATGACAGAAGCTCTGCACAATGTTAATGGTGGCATTCAGTGTTATA
Source organism: Amiota minor (assembly GCA_037043295.1). Lineage (NCBI taxonomy): Eukaryota > Metazoa > Arthropoda > Insecta > Diptera > Drosophilidae > Amiota > Amiota minor. The sequence continues at coordinate 6,611,031 of JBAMAW010000081.1, read as the reverse complement.
TGTACACAGCATCTGTAATTGTAAAAATCCAACATGAAACTGAGGAGTCGATAAAGACGATTAGAAAGAATATTTTTGATTTGGTTTCTATCTATAAGAAGATTGCAACGAAAAGGACTATTGTGGGCAAAATAATGTCGGGGACATTGAACTTATTCCGTGCATTGCGTCGTGTACATGACATCATTGCTGTAGGCATTGAGGCCAATACAAAAATCAAGAATGAGTTACCCCATGCAGCCTTGAAATCAGCAGAATGTGGTGCTAATTTTGCTCTTAGTGTGACAAATGATTGAAACCGCACAGAATCTAACGAGTTGCATTGTCTTTGTGGATCAGGATAAGCCACACTATGAGTTTACAAAACCGGAAAATGAACGGTATTGGAATACTGGTCTAAATGTTCCAGAATTGTAGGAATCAGAGGTCTTAACATATATTTTTTATTAAAAAAAAACGTATAAATCGGCATTTGGTATTGTCGTTAATTAAAAATCTAATATCGAAAAACAAAGAGCCTTGATTAGACATCACTCTCCTTACTGCTTAAGTACTTGACATATTGTTCACTTTGAGACTTATTCAATGCCTCTAGGTGTCTATCAACCATAGGATTCCTATATGTGGCTGCTTGCGGTGAAGATTGCGATTTCAGTACACTGCCTGGCGATCTCAGATTGCCACTGGCAATATGCTCACCTGGAAGAGCGGGCAATTGCGGCATTGTTAGTACATCAGTCATAAGTGTCTGCCGGCATAAAGTCGATAAAGCACTGCCTGCAAGTAGTGCTAGATTCTGGTGCACTATCCTTATTTTTCTTCTTGCCACCGCCTTTAACGCGTCTTAGCTTCGAAGCTAATGTTGCGAAACCAAGTTTACTTGAGATTTTTCCAGAACGCGTTACTGATCGTGGTACATTCTCATAAATGCTACTACTTTCATAATCGGTACCAACATCTGATGTTGGTAGACTTATGTCACCGCAACCTGTACTCATGGTGGCTACACTGCTACACTTTTCCAATGTTGCTTTTTCCCAAGTATTATCCATTGACATTGGATTGGACTTCTCCACTAAGGATTCATCATTATCCCTAGTGGGTAATTGAAATTGAAATGTCTGAGGTGTTGTTGGTGTTTGTGGTAAAGGACTCTCTAGAAATTCTGCGCGGGCACGTTGCAGTTTTAGCGTACGCTCAGAAATCGGTGTTATTGGTGGTTCTTCGTGTTCAAAAGCATTAAGTTGTGTATTGGACTCTGTCAGTTTGGGTGGGAATTCAAAATGATTTGCTGTTGTAGGCGTCAATACAGTTTTGCCCTCCAGTTTACGTTGTATACGTGGCAAGGTATTGTCCAATCGATTGGGTAACACAAGCGACTTCAGGCCACGTACCACAGCCGATGCGGAATTGGTTTTTGCTATTTTATGTACAATTTTTGGTGTGGAAGCTGCAGTATGTGATTTTGTCAAAGGGTTTTTCTTGAAAAGATGATCCTTGCGTGTAGTCAAAGGTATATCCAAACGTATGGGCGAGAGAGGCCTTTTGATTATAGGAAAACTATCTGCAGCTAATGATGCTGGTACATCAGAATTACGACGCATCGTTGACTGAACAATATGCTCATTACTCTGTGCTTTGCGCAGATCTTCGCTTGGACTCACTTGACTAACATCATCCAGACTTATAGATTTGTGCATATTTAATTTGGATCTTTGGCTTTGCACTGGTACTGTTACTGAAACTGGTGATTTGGGCGAAGGAGTAGGAGGAGGAGAAGGATTTACTTCTTCTTCTATTACTGGCATTTCTTCATCTGTATTGGTAACTTCAATTACTGTATCTGTTACAGGGCTTTCATCGGTTAAAGAAGGACTATCCAGTATTTTTTCAATAACCGCAATGCCTTCCATGGCATTCGGTTCAGCAATTGTAGTGAAGAGTTTTCTTCTTGTTTTCACAAACACATTTGCATTCGTATTATAGTTGAGCATATGTTTTTCCGGTAATGGTGGCGGTACAAATGCTTTTACTTTAGATTCATTATTCAATACAATTGGAGGTGGTGGTGGTGGTGGTGGTGTTGCTTTAATTTGCTGAACAATTTGACTTTCAACAATTGGTTGACCGGGCTTAACTTTTAAGGTGTAGAGCACATTTTCACTTGTTGTTGGCACTGAGGTAATGGGCATAGGTGGCGGTTCATCGGAACGCAAACGAAAATCATCATCTAAGGAACGCTGCTTCAATCTAAATTTTTGACGACGTAAACGTCTTGGCGTTTCCAGAACACTCTGCGTCTCAGCTTCACTGCTATCACTCTCAGTTTTACTATTCTGACGTGATCCCATCTTACGAAGGCGAAGTTTCTTCTTAGTGATATTATTTGGGGGATTTGAGGGAGCACGATATGTTGTAGTTGCTGTTGATTCAGTTTCATTCTCAACATGTGAACCACTATGCTCATCATATGTTTCTAAAGTTGTAGGCAATTGAACACGATAAGTTGAATCATATGGTGCATAGATGGCGGTACATTCTTCACCATCCTCACTGGTAATATTAATGTCGGGCACTAGATCCTTAGGCAAACGTTGGATTCCGCCTTCTGTAAAATGAATATTTTTTAATGAAAGTTTTCGTTTTATTGATATTTTTTACGTATGTTTTGTTTAAGGCATTCCAAAGCTTCCCAAAGCCCATGAAATTCTTCGTTATACTCATGATGACGCTCCTCCATAATTTCCTGGCAACAAGCCTCATCCAAAGGTGATTTTAAACTCTAGAAATATGTACGAGTATGTTTATGAAATGAGAATTATATTTTCTAAAACGATTGCTCACCAATTCTGTCAAACGTCCCAACTCATTTTGCACATCTGATATGGCATTCAATACATTTGCCTTTATTAGATTATTCGAATAGTAAGGGTATATACTGCGTATATTTAATAGTAACGATTGACAATTACGCAACTCAATATTATCAACAATATCCGGCGAAGCTTGCTTAAGTGATTCAATGAGTTCATCGGCCCGTTTTAGAGCAGCTATGAGTGGGGCCAGATTTGTATGAGATTCAAAGCTTTGCACCCGCCTTGTATTACTAAAATGAATTGGTATTTATAGGTAATATTCTAGAATAATATTTTCAAGAAATCATCCACTTACCAATAATCATTGCACTGCACTTCTTCATACTTATAAATAGGCGTTTGTTGCTCTATAAAAGTATGAGCGGTTACCAAAGGCGAGGCTGTATCATCAATATGTTCTTCGACTTCCACCATAACTGCTTCGAGCTCATCATCCTTTTTGAATTCATGATCGGTTAAAGTATCGGCACTCTCTTCAGTGCTCTTCAGTTCATTCACATTGTTCAAGGAAAGACTGGAAGCCTGTTGTGTAATTGTTGGCAATGCAATACTTGGAGTTACGCTATCCAGTGACAATGAACGGCTTAAAGTGGGTGAGTTGTCAGCTCCAGCTTAAAATATCCAACATATATGTTAAGTCCCAATAAATTGGATGATAATTCAATTATGTACTTACTACTATGAGTCTCCTTATTAATGCGTCCCACATCTATGGGACAATAGCCGGGATGTAATAGAGCAAATGTTGAGGCTTCCGGTCCAATGCCACGTGCCTTTTCCCATTCATAAAGTTTACGTGTGAATTTCCTTGAGATGCCTTCAAATTTCATAACACCTTCAGCGGTTTCCACTTCAATATTCTTTGTCTGATGATGTGGAGCCACAATGGCTTTTAGTTTCGCAAGTCTGTTAATTAGATTTATTGGACTTAATAGGGAATCATCAAAATCATGAATACTATTTACTTTTCTTTATCATGCGATTTATGTTTATACCATCGATCATCATCAGATCCACGTCGCGTAGATTGATTATGCTTTACGCTACGTTTTAAGGAATCATTGTCCGAGGCAGCACCTCCACTTTTAATTTTATTCCATTGTTCTGTAAAGAAATCAAGGTAAAGTTGAAATTGTAACTACTCTATGAAATTATTTCCTAACCCACCCAATTTCTTTTGAAACTTCTCTGGTAGATCCTTTTGTTCTGGTAAACCAGAAAGACCTTGACCTTCTAATTTCACTTGTCCCATACTCCAAAGATTCCAATCAAATTTTGTTTTGCTTGATTCTGCTGATGAACCACCTTGTTGTTGTTGTTTCGTATTTGGACTACTTGCACTATCCATACTTTGTTGTAACTGCTGCTGATGTTGTTGTTGTGCTTGCTTATAAGCAGCTGCCAAAGCATTTTGCTTCTTAATGCGCCATTTGTGGAGCTTCTTCTTGAATTCCGGTGTCAGTTTCTCTTCGAGCAACTCTGTGCTGAACAACTCATTGTTATACACTTGAATGGGAGAGTGTTCATCGGATTTTTTACCACTTCGTAAAGCCGAACCGGGAACAACTTCAAAAAAGATATAAAATATAAAAGAAACGTGATTATATGTCTAAATGAGACTGGCTCGTTGGCTCAGAGGTTAGTGCGCTGGGCTGACATCCCAAGAGTGTCGGGTTCGATTCCCGCTCAAGGCAAGTCTGGTCCTGCATTTTTCTAATTTTTTCCTTTCCTTCTTAACTATCCCCTGGGTTCCGTATCAGATTGGGGTTTAATTTGACTGATTCCAAAAAATATACCGCGCCTATATCAGAAGCTTTTAGTGTCTAAATTTTAGTTCAATAGTCCAAAAAACAAAAAAAGTTTTTCGAATAAGAACCTGTATTTTAATGGTGAATTAGTATGGGAGGTACCCCTCCTAGTTGACCGCTTTGACTGATTCCAACAGACGTGTAGCGTCTATGTCAAGGACTTATAGTGCCTAAATTTCAGTTCGATAGAACAAAAAACAAAAAAGTTTTTCTAATAAGAACCTGAATATTAATGAGGGTTTGTATGGGAGGTACCCTCCCTAGAAGTCCGATCAAACTGAAGTTACGACAATATATCTCTCTAATGTATAGCCACCAGCCATCTAAATTTAAAGATCGTGGGATTACTGGATCGTATAGCTGACATACAAACCAAAATATTTCTTGCATGGGGACTCCTTTAAGTTTTCGAAAATATTTTAGTTTTAATATTTGTTGCTAATGCCCGGATAGAACTACACCTTCTGTGAAAATTTTAACTCTCTAGCAATAGGGTTCCTTTTGGTATCCTTTGGGTCCGGAACCATAAAAATACTAGGTTATAATTTGTAATTATATTCTTAGTTCTAATAAATAAATATATGTCTAAATGAACCTCACCACGATTGCCATTTGCCCGTTCATAATCCCTTTGTTTGGCTTTGAATTCCATATCCAGTTTAAGAAGTAACAATTGATAACGCTGATAGACTTCATGTTGCTTTTGATTGAAGTTCTTTCGATTGGGAGTGGTTGGCTCTGAGAAATCGCCGCTTGAAATATCTTCGCTCTCTGCAAATGACATTTTACAATTGTGTCACGTTTTTAGTTTGAAGAAAATTCAACAAACAAAGCCTACTAAGTACTAAATGTAACATTTCATACCAAATTCACCAAAAAAGTCCGAATGCCTTGATGGACTGCTAGGTACGGAAGGGTTAAGCGATTGTGTACCATCCTTGGGACTCTTCAACGATAATGGGGAATATAAATTTGGCAATTCATTGAAATCCTATTTATTGGAAAGATAATTTTAAATTGTTTATTTGTGGAACTTTGCTTAAAAGTGTACAAACCTGATTTAAATTTAAAGGACTCGGTGGTAATTTGTTGCGTCGACTGCTAGTTGCTTTAATATCCACTACATGATCTTCCGGTAAAACTTCAAAATCGGAAAATACTTTAGATCGACGTATAGATTTGTTTGATGCTGACTTGCTGGGCATGGCATGTCTCATACTGTTACTGGAGCATTCTGCAAGATCTTCCGTTGCAGATTTACGTAATTCACCGGCATTAACTTCAATGTCAGACAAACGTGAATCACAACGTGTATCACTTTTAGAGGAATCTCTTCCTGTATAAAAAAATATTTAGTTAAATTTCCCTCTTAATTATTTTTTCAACTTACTCGAGGCATGATGACAACTGACATCGATATCATCCATTGAACTAGCAGAACTAATGGTGCCAGGTGTACCGCCAGTATCACTTAAAAAGTGTCCTGAAGAAGAACTTATAATGCTATCTGCCGAGCTACTACCAGCACATGGTTGAGCAGGAACTTTCAGATATCGTGCTACTTCATGATTAACCGGTGTTAGACCAATACCATCGTTGCCACTTGCCGGTGGCACATTGGCACGTTCCCACTTAAAGGCTGCCTTGACTTTGGTCCATTTAGATACTTTTGATTTATTACCATCGCTATATGTGCTCTGTCTCCGTAAGAGATACGGACGTGTTAGCGATGAGTAAGTGCTTGTACTTAAACCTGATTTACTTGCACGATCTTTCAATATATGAATTTCATCTTCCATCATTGATTTGCTGCGCTCACGCATACGTTTAAAGGCCCCTTGCTTGAAACTGGGCACAATCTCAGTACCAAATAATGATTCTAGAAAGCTCAAAGAATGTTCCAATTCGAATTCAGTATCTTTTTTGGGCTTCTTTGAATTTTTGTTGGACAAAGGGGATGAAGATGATGGTGTGACTGATTCTTGCTGCTGCTGCTGCTGGAAAAAATAGAGGTTTTATAAAGGAGAATGTTCTAATAAATAAGGGACTGACTACTACTTACTAATTGTTGCTCTTGTTCGGTTTGCTCATCACTATCCTCTATGGTAGCCAATTTTTCTTCCAGTAATTGATCGAGTAATTCATAGGTGCGATTCAATTGATCTATTGCTGCTATGGCTGAATTAAGGCGACTCTTAAGTGGCTCAATGGTCTGACGATCTTCCCGATAGGGTTGACAAAATTTACAACAATGTTTACGCCTATCAATTGATTCAGGATCATCGCTAGTACAAGACAAAGTTCCAGTTTCATGATCATGATCATGAAAGGTGACTGTAGAATGACGTGGATGATCTCGTATAACCGATGGAAATTGGAAAATATTTTGCTCAGGAACACACAAATCAGGTGGCGCAGTGGGCAATGGTTCATAGATGAATATGGGAGTTGCTGCTGGCTGTTGTTGTTGTTGTTGTTGCTGTTGTTGTGAATATGGCTGTGACTGCGTCTGTGGTTGTTGTTGTTCTTGTTGTTGGTGTCTCGTATAGACGCCAGGCGAACGTTTTGGTTTCGGTGGCGGCACTTTATTATTCTTATCCATTCTGCTAAACTTTTTACTTCACTTTAGTTTGCTTTGCTGACTAAATACAAAAATAAACTTTTGATTAATTATTTTAAAAAAAAAAAATAACAATAAAAATAACAAAAATAATATTTTTTTTAGATATAAAAGAACATTTCGTATTATTCGTACCATGCATCATGATTTTATCGAGTCGAGACAAAATCGCATTTGTTTGTTTATTTTATGAAATACGCCACTCGAGAAATCATATGAAACCCCGACAGAATTAAATTGAAATTTGTGTTATTTTTTCGTTTTTTTTTTTTTTTTGTTTTGTTTATAGAAGAGGAAGAAGCCAGCAAGCTTTCGTCCGTCGATCGTTCAGTTGAAAAAGTGTAATGATTAAAATGTAAACATCTAAAGAAATTTGTTTTTATTATTGAAAAACGAAATTTAGCACGTTTCTTCTTCACATGTGCAAAAGTTTTGATGTTTCTTTCTTCAAATTAATGATGATGTTGATGATGCTGATGATGATTTCAGAAATATGTACATATACACTAAGAATAATATAAGTACATGATGCATTTCATATGGAGAATTTATATTCCGAAATCTAGAGCAAAGACATTTTATAATAATAAATTCATATATTTTCTTAAATTTAATATTCTGTAAGATTCGCCATAACTTAAGTGATTAACGACACATCACATTAATGATCTTATTGGCCCAGTCAATTTTTCTATGTTGTTCTGGGCCAATTACTACGTACGCTACTTTCTACTTATAGAAGGAAAGATCATCATAATCATCATCATCAACATCATCATCATCATCATCGGCATCGGCATTCAACAACAATTTCCACAGAATATATACAAGAATTTGTATTCATTCTACTTTTAGATGAAATACAAAACAAAACCAAAAAAACAAAAAAAAAATTAAAAAAAAGGAACCCAAGAAACAAACCATAAATCGAATTATTTAATGCACATTTTTCACTTTATATTGTTTTTGTTTTCTTGTATTTTTTTTTTTTTTTTAATTTTACCGAATTCAAGTATTTTTAGTTTCGTAATTGCTTTTCTTCTTTTTTTCCTTTGGTTTTTTTTTTTATATATTGTTTTTATATATAAATCATAAGTTTAATTAATATTTAAATATATTATTAATTATGCACTTTCAATTGTTTAAGCGCCCTCCCCCGTAAACGCCCCACTACACGTGTCTTGCATTTATTTATTTGAACAAAAGAATTGAGAACTATTTTTATTTTATATATATTTTTCTTTCACATTTATTCAGAATCTTCATCACATTCATTTATAAACTAAAACACTAAACACACACACACTCTGAATATGATTTTTCCGTAAAAGTAAACCGTAGTGTACGTCGTCCAAATCGTTTCTAAAGAGCTTTTTTCACGGCAAAGGCACTTAGGAGAATTTTATTTGAAATATTTTTGTTGTTGTGCGGTGTCTGTCGTTGAATCGTGCGTTTGTTTTTGTTTAAAAATAAACTGAATCGGCTCGGTTTTGTTGCTCAAACAAATCTTCGGCAAATCGCCGCAACTCACATGCATTTTGCTTTGTATCTTTGAAAAGATTTTAAAGCAGATTTATCATCTTATCAATAATATTTGTTTAGCATCATCCTGAAGATGCAGTGATTATGAGAAAATAAAATAAAATAAAATAAAATAAAATAAAATAAAATAAAATAAAATAAAATAAAATAAAATAAAATAAAATAAAATAAAATAAAATAAAATAAAATAAAATAAAATAAAATAAAATAAAATAAATAAAATAAAATAAAATAAAATAAAATAAAATAAAATAAAATAAAATAAAATAAAATAAAATAAAATAAAATAAAATAAAATAAAATAAAATAAAATAAAATAAAATAAAATAAAATAAAATAAAATAAAAAAATAAAATAAAATAAAATAAAATAAAATAAAATAAAATAAAATAATAAAATAAAATAAATAAAATAAAATAAAATAAAAAAAAAAATTAATAAAATAAAATAACAAAAAAAAAATAAATAAAATAAAACAAATAAAAGTAAAATATCCTGAAATATATTTAAATAAAATATATATACAAATAAATAATAAATATATAGCAAAAATTGACTATAAAATTTATTTATAATATAAGGTGCTTATCACAATTATAAGACACTTCGTTTATTTATAAGATCTGGTGGTTAGGTGTAAAGATAGAAATTCAAAAATAATTTTGGGTTATTGGCATTCAGTTGTCAATTACTTGTCTTGTTTTTTATTTACTAAATAATAATCAGAAAAATATAAAAATTGTGAAATTCCCCATTTGCGAGCTTATCAAAATTATAAGACATTATCTTCTTTTACATCTTAAAACAACAAAAAATTATACTTCAACAGTGTTTTGAAACAAAACAATAAATATTAATAACCGATGTGTCCACCTCGGTTTTTCCCAACTTCAAAAATACGGGTTTTCATTGAGTTTATAAGGTTGTGAAGCAAGGCTGGGTCAAGCTTGTTCCACTCAAGTAAAATCGACCTTTTTAGATCGAAACAATTTCGAATTTTTTATTTTCAGCATAAAATCGACGTAATAATACTCCCCAAACATTTTCCATGGGGTTTAAGTCTAGCGAGCATGCCGGCTAGTCCATCACCAGAACAGAGCAGTTTTGCAAAAACGCCAATGTTGGGCGACTTTTGTGTATTGGAGCATTGTCATGCATAAAAACATACGGGTTTTCCCTGTTTTGCCCAAAAAAGGAAGCAGACTACTTTCAAGCACGTTTATGTAGTCTGCGCTGTTCATTTTTGAGCTTGTAAATTTCAATTCGAACGTACCACATTTAGTGAATGTGCTCCAGACCATTACTGACCCGCCACCAAAGTTTCTCTTAGAGAAAACAAGGGGTTCCTTTTTCAGATCACGCCAATAATAGCGAAACCCATCTGGTCCATCGAGATTTCGCTTACATTTAAGTTTGAACCTGAAAAGGCCTTAATTAAGCCCTTTTCTTCTTCAGTTAAACGCTTTTTTAGTGGCATATTAATTAAAAACACGATTTAAATTACTAAATTTAAAAATTCAATTGTTTCTTTCACTTTCGATTCACTTTTAAATAAGTGTCTTATATTTCTGATAAGGCTGCAGCTACGCAAAAATGCAAACATTCTTACTAAAACTAACGGTTCTTTTTCCATGCTGTTCTAAAAATAGAAATTGTGCTGTTTTGTTGCGGCTAATTCTTTGTACCTTTATTCGCTTTTTTAATTATTTACAAAATATAAGCCACACAGATTTGGCGAGGGTTAGAAGTAAAATTTTCAAAGTGTCTTATAATTGTGATAAGACAATGATTTCTGTTGTGATAAAATTTAAATTGACTTTGCTCTCCCGCGTTATAAAAGAGAAATTCTTTGCAACACTTCTTTTTGCACTCTACACTTCTGTTCATGCAACCTGGTTGCACTCTTTACTATTAAAAATGCAACTTGGCAGCACTAATTGCAAAATCAAAACAAATCTTCTTCTTATTTAGCTACGAGGTTATGTTGTTATGCAGTCATTCACTTGGTTAAAAGTTAAAACATTAAAAAATTGTATTAAAAACTAAATTAAAAAACAATTCATAATGTTAACTTTAGTGACGTCATTGCGTAATTTGTCTTTGCGCCAGCAGAACGTGGATGTTTTGCGTAAATTGCATTTAACTGCTGTCAGTGAAGCCGCACGTAAAGGCACCCGAGAGAAGGCACGCAAAAAGAAAGTCAAAGTGGAAGTCAAGAAAGTGGGTTTCATACCACATAATCAGCGAGAAAATAAGTGAGTTTATGATCATCACTTAATAGCACAGCATAATAGAATTTTGTTAAATTCCATAATTTTCTCATAGAATCAATGTACAACGTGAAAACAAACATGTGGATGATTCATGGAAGCAAATACCCAAAGATAATTGTTATGTTGGTCGCTATTATCGTTGGCCTGTGTACTCGGTTATTGAGGCCATACAATGTCACCGGGAGACACATCATCCTAGCATGTATAATGTACCAAATGCTCCATTGATTGTCAATATTGAACTCAATATGCAAGGAGAGAAGGCAACGCGTTTTGTTGATAATTTCCAACGCATGGCCATGGTGCCACATAAGTTTGAACATGGAGAAGAGCGTAAAATTATAGTTTTCACTAAGGGCAATGTATGTATTTTATGGTTATAGATGGGGATTCAGTAGTTGTAATGTTTATGGCTACTTTTGTTTACAGAATGAAATCACAGAGGCCCGTGAAGCAGGAGCAACACTTGTTGGTGGCGTTGAATTAATTAAGGATATCACCAGTGGTGAACTACTTCTAACCGATTATCAATTCGTGATTGCCCATACAAATATACTAGCAGAATTGGTTGCATTACGTGGCCTGATGAAACGTAAGTTTCCTAATCCCAAAAGTGAAACGCTGGGCACAAATCTTGCTGAAATGGTTACGAGATTCTCAAATGGCATCAGCTATAGTGCCGCCAAAGATGAATATCAACAAAACTTTGGTTTAATTACCTCCAAGATTGGCACTTTGGACATGGATGCCGAAAAATTGGAGGAAAATTTAATATTTTTAATAAGAGATGTGGATAAAATGAGACCCAAGCGTGAAGGACGTTTCATTACACGTGTCCTGTTGAAGAGTCCTCCCAGTAGTGAAGTTTTTAAAATCGATCCATTTATTTATGTGCCAGAATTCTATGATAAAGCAGCAGCAGCAGCTAAATTGAACAAGGAAAAGTCAAGTCAAGTTCAAGAAAAAGATGAAGAACCTGAAAAAGTTGCTTTAGCGGCGACGGCAACGAATTAAACTCCATAAATTTGTTGTAAATTGTGCATAATTGTTGCTTATTTGGTTTATATAAAAAGGAAATAGAAAATATGTTTGTATGTATGTAGTTACAAACTAGAATCATTTGTATAAAATCTTGTCATGTTATAAGTTATAGGGCGGTTAGAGAGATCGATCCTTTAAGCCTTCTGTGTAATTTGAGCACGATGTTGCTTTTGCAATTCCAGTTGCTTGACACGCGTATAAGCAGCACTGGCTAGCAGTACAACAATATTGGAGATCCACCACAAAGTCGATTTACTATCATTATACCATTGTGTAGCTATTACTGTTTGTGCACAAGCCTTGGCAGTTCCAGAAATATTATGCGTTAGAGGTGAAGTCACCTAAAAAGATTAAATGAATTTGAGTAACAAAGTGATTATTTTTAATATAACTGACCTTAATCTGTAGAGCAGTGGCCATGCCAATGGCAAAACCACAGATGCCTCCCAATATCATGGAGGCCCAAAACCAACTAGCATAGAAATGTTCATATGTTAAAATAGCCTCTAGTTCACCATTCAATATAATGAGTGGCAAGAACAAAATACTGGAGTAAACACTATTATAGTAACTTAGCAACCATATTTCCTGATTAACATGCACCAGCGATTGTTTCGTTTGTATCGAATAGATGGCCAATGATAGAGAACCCAAAACACCATAAATAGTGCCACGCCATGAAAATGATGTCGTTAGACTTTCTTGATCGACACCCAACCAAAAGCCAAAAACAATCACAGCACAACATAAAATACTCTTAAAACTAGTCTTCTGACGAAGCAATACATAAGTGAGCACCACATTGAAGACTGTAGTCAGCGAGCGTCCAATATAATAGAATGCAACACTGACGTATTTCAAGCAAAGATTATTTGTACCAATCATCATGGTAAAAACAGCGGATAGTGGTAATATCTGTGAGGAGAAATTGTATCATTTAGGTTTAGAATTGGATTTCTTTGGCCATGATGATGGATGGTATGTATTTATTACCTTACGGAATGTATCTATGTCAAAGGGATTCCCTTCTGGAAATGTTATGGTTTCTGGATATCGTTTCCCCAGAAAACTCATCACCATGCAAATGATGGAAGAGACCACACATTGAAACCATGTAACAAATAATGGAGCCTCTAAATTTAACATGCTTAATAAATGTTTATTAATAAATACTGTCAATATGGAAATGATCCTGCAAAGAATTTGTATTAATTAAATGTTTGCCGGTTTAACAACTCACTCAACCACCCACCAGTATAATGCAACAACGAAAAATATCTTTAGATATTTATTCACTAGACGATTGTGTTCTTCCAGTTGTTGATACATTTTTGTGCGTTTCTTTTTGTGTTTAAAATGTTTTCAATTGTTTAATATATTTTAATAAAACATTGTTTTTCCCAATCCCGTCTTTATGCTTCTCTCTCTATATAAGACGTTCGTTCGTTCATCAGCTGATGTCCTCCCCTATTACAACAATCAGCTGTTCTTCACATTATGGAAAAATAGAGCGAGCGAACTGCGCACTTTTTTTTCTCCATAAAAAGAACATAAATAAATAAACATTCTTATGTTTTTCACTAAATTTATTCATACAAAATATTTGTAAATTATTTTTAATAATATGATTAAACATGATTTCGACTATAACCCAGCCAGGGTGATTCGCTTTCGGTTTGCTTGCTGCTTATCATGTTTGTAATTTATTTAAATTAGTGTCTTCCATGCATTCAATTTTGTTGTTTTGGTGATGAACACCATCCATCACCGCTTACATCTCATTCCATTTGTGAAACTCAACGCCTTCTGGTGGCTTAACTTGAACTTTATCCTTTTCAACTTCATTCCAATTGGTACTCAGCACAGTGCCTCCAGATTCTGTAAATGATTTATTCATGGCCTTTTGTACTTCTGGTGCTGCAGTGCTGTAGATTTTCTTGAACAAACGATTGAGTGCTTCATCGCCTTGAGCTTCTTTTTCTTCAGCTTCCTCAGCCGCTTTGGCTACACTATCCCAGTTCTTTGTGTGTAACGTCGGTGGTGGCACACTGGCAGCAGCAACTGCTGGCAAAGCATCTTTTTGTTCCAAACTAATCCAACGTTCACTTGTCTCCTTGGCCAGAATGATTTCCACTTTGGATGGCGTAGCCTTGTGTGTTGAACGCTCAACAACAATTGGTTGTTGCAAGGCCAATTCAAGTTCATAGCCATCGGCAGTCATTCGGACTTTTTGTCGTTCAATATGCACAGCATAATTCTTTTCGGATGCATTCTTTAGCAGCACAGTGATGACCACTTTCGAATCCGATTGATACCAATCGTGACGGACTGACATTTTCGTGATTTTAAATGGATGCTTGCGGAACTTTCCTCAATTTTTCCTACTCGAAAATTTTAACCAAAAATTGCCGTTTCGCTCTGTGTCGATGGATGAGTGTAAATATGAAATATGTGTGGGTGCAGTGTTCTAGAAATGTGAAAATTTTGCTGTGGTGCTGTAAAATTTTTTTTTATTTTCTTGGACCAGGGATGGACTATTTAAAAGAAGAAATGCTCAGCGAGCAAAAATTTTTATTCGATTTAGTTTTTTCAAAGAATTTAAATTACTGATAATTTGGCATTGAAAAATTAGAAATGAAAATATTCCAAATATTAACAAAAAAAAATTTTTAATGACATAAAATTCAAATGTTTCCTGTTCTTACATATTTTGTTACCAACAAAAGCAAGCATAGTTTCGATTTTGTTCTCGTTGCTGTTGTCTTGTTATTGTGCAACACTCACCTTCGTTTGAACAAGAATAGACATGAACAACAACAACAACACACACAAACAAACAGCTTTGGTCATTCGCCACCTAGTGGCCGCATCACTTTGGTCATGCCTTCACATGCCACCACAACACTTTGGTCATGCCATCACATAACGCTCTTTTTTCTTCACATGACGATTTCTGCCAGTTAACTCATACCGCAAGCCGTATAAAGAAACTTCGTTCCCAGAATTTAAATTTACTAAGCCAAAACATTTCTTCTTAGTGTACTGGTATTTATAAAATTCTGAAAAAGATAACTTCTAAAAAATTGAAAGAAAAGTCCATTAATTGAATGGTTTATTCAGTAGATTAGATTGGCTTAGATTAGATTAGATAATATTGGGAAAGGGCTGGAGACAGTCACCTCTTTACTTCAGTCCAAGTAGTCTGCAATTTCTGTTGTTTCTGTTTCATATATATGGGGGTCTGGTTCAAGTTAGGCCATCTTATACTTTTCTTTCAAAATGCTTTGTAGTTTCATTCTCCTTATAATATAATCTACATTGCTTCTTTAGACTTATTCCCATATCAAGTATGTAAATGCTTCATACAATAGTTCTAGAATTTTTTGTTAAGAAGCATGAGACTACATTTCCGAGTCAGTGTCAGAGTTCCTTGATTTCTTTTGCAAGAATTTAAGTTTTAATTATATGGAATTTCACGGCAGACTGCTTTTGGTCTAAGAAGGACACTGAGGTGTTACCTTTTCTAGCGAGTTTTTCTACCTTTTTCTTTCCAAATATCGGGCTCCAAATTGAAACTATGTTTTATTGGTTTACTAGCGATACCCGGCACGCGTTTCTACACTCTTTCGATCAAATGCTTCCACATCTTTGTTTTTTTTTTTTCTGACATTTTCAACAATCATTATTATATTACTGGCAATTTAGACAAAATCCTAATGAATTTTATACCTATAACCTTTCGTATGAACTACACCATCCATTGGTAGAAACCATATGAAAATACATTCGGTAGTTTTTGAGTTTATCATGTACAAACAGACAGACATGACTGGAAGACTTTGTTTTATAGTATTTACAGATGTTACAAGGCACTAAACGAGGAATTATCTATGGATCTTTACACATGTTGATCCAATTCTGTATGGAACTAATCATTTCTAAATATTGTAGTTTTTCTTTCGGGAGATTCTTAGTATCTGACTTCTTATTTATGTAACAAGCATTTGCATTAATGTTAAACACTCAGTTTAATCATTTGTTTACCGGGCAAAGACAAACATTTAGATGACAAATGTCATCTACGTGTTCAAACACTTAAAAAAGTCTAAATGACATCTGTTCAGAACTTAAAAATACATAAAACCTAAAGTTCTTTTTAGACAACTGACAAACTTACTATTGCGAAATCATACAAAAGAATTCTGGAACTGGCAAAACAAATGTTGACCATGTTGATGATGATTTTAGATGAGACTCTTAAAAGATTATTCTTTCATAAGCACGTGATCAAAATAGGAATAAACCAAACTAAAATGCGAGTATGTTACTTGGCTGAAGATTAAATAAAAAGGAAACATACCAAAAATACAAAGAAAAAGGTTAAAAGTGAAAACTAAGAAACATAAATTTCATAATATTGAATGTCAAAGTTTTTGTGTGATTCTTAAGGCAAATTCTTGGGTCGGTTGGGGTCACCAGTGTTGCAGATGTTGACCAGCGAAAGCATACATAAATATGTGTGTATCTATGTATATATAAATAAAGTATATTAGTGTTAGTGCTTCTTTGAGTGTATTGACTTTTAAGTTTCCTTTGCATATTTCATATTCTTTTTTTTTTTTTTAGCAATTTCTCTATGCAACAAGTTGCTTCTTCCCTGACCATCCCCCTATTTTCCTTTTTTAGTGACACCTGTAAAAATGATAAAAAACAAAAGAACCAGAAAACTTTTCTGTCTAAAAATGAGAGAAAACAAAAGAAAGGACACCGAAAATGTAGGCAACAACTTTTTACTTATTTTTCAAGTTTTTTTTTTCACAACTGTAACTTAATAATGAGAAGGAAGAAAGGACAACAAAACTCCGCATCAGCATCAGCATCGATTCGCAAGGTAGAAACTTTTAGTTTATTTATTTGCAATTTGTGTTTATGACAAAAATATACTCAAAATATTGAAGTGGTTTTCTCTTGAATTTAAACATGATTGCTGATGATATAAAGTACTGTACACAAAAATCGTATTTATATTTGGGGTGTACAAATTATTGAGTATTTAATGTGGTGCCTATTTCTTACTCCTAATACTTGTGTCTTAAAATTACAAAACAAGTCGTAGAGCTCAGCTATTGGACCATGATAAGCAAATCTATATTAGGACATGACGCAATTCAACAATCTTTGGTGTCCAAATTTTTAAACCGTTGCAGCAAGCAAGCTTCAATGATGACGATATGGCGAGTCCTTAACAATTTCAAAAGAATTGTTAGATCTATAATCTTTTTAGAGAAAAATAAGTTTAAGTTTTAACTGAAGAGATTTGATAAAGAAACCGTTCATAGAAATTTTATTGGTAGCTCTGTCATGATTTAGGGTGCCATGACATTTACAAGGAATTAAGTTTTCTAAAGCCCAAGATGAACAACACAGAGTACACTAATGTATTGAAGAGTAGTCTCCTGCCACTTTTAAAAGAAAATTTGAAAATATCGCTCATCTTTGAACAAAAAACTTCGAAAATCCATACAAGTCGGGTAACAAAAGTATATTAGCTTATTTATTCCGTAAGCTTCATGGATTGACCTGCTTGCTCATCTGACCTGAACCCCTATTGAGAAACTAAGGGGTAATCGGAAAAACCTTTTTAAAGCGGGAAATACCAAATGCAAGTCTGTTTTAAGGGAATGGAACAATTTGGAGTCAAGTATGCTTAATATTTAATTTATTTCAATTATTACAATGAGAATGAGGATATGGGAAAATTATATAGGGCAAATTAATAATTAATAAAAGTGGTTTTTTTTGCTGCACTCAAAAATTATTCACTTGATTGTAAAATTGGTCACATTGATTGATCAAACAAACCTGAAATCAAATATCAACCCTTTTTGAAGTGAAACTTCTTTAGCGAAGGGGAGTAAATCCGAAAAATATGAAAATGAAATGTGACGAAAATCAAAATTGACGATATTATACATATTTTTCAAAATTGAGGTTTCTTTGCTCAAACACATTCTTTGTTGGGCTTTTATCTCCAAATTACATTAATCAAAGGCCAATACAACTTTTACTTCTTATATACTTTAATATTTTAATTAGAAGTAAGCAGTTTTACTGAAACCCTTTATTAAGCAAGCTGTTTATTAACTCATCTGTATCTCTATCAATCTTAAGAACCTTAAAACTATTGCTTATAAAACTCGTATCGCATAACTCCCATACTAATATTTCAATCTCAATGCAAAAACGCAGGATGAATACCGAATCTTCCCCAAACATAAGTCAAATCCATAATATAATATTTCTGTATGTTCAATCGCAGAAAACAAAAAGAAATCTGCATGTCATACAAAAATATTTCTGAAACAAAACGAAATGTTTTTGACTTGCTTTTTTTTTATATTTTTTTTTTTTTTTTTGTGTGTTGCTTCTGTGTAATCTGTTTTTTTTTTTTTTTGTTTTTTCTTTTTTTTGTTACATTACAATTTACGCTCTTCCGACAATTTAAATTATACATAACACCAAAACAATTTATCTGTTTCTTGTTTAATGGGAACCTCAGAAACTAAACGCTCAAAAAATTTTTTCGCCTGCTGAGACTCACGCTATGTTCTCGGTACTATCAATAAGCGTTTCTAATTTTTTGCTACATAATGATAAATACCTACAAAATTAAGAATTGAATTATCGAATTATCCAAAATGATAATACAAAATTTAACTTACTTTTAATTAATTCTGTTGAATGCTCAACAAGTAACATAACATTTAACGTTTGCCATTTTTCAATCCAATCCATTATAGAGTTTTTAATATAATTCTGATTCATTAAAATGAAATAAACATATGTCAGCGAGTCAACAAATGACATTTCATCTGTCAAATGGGTATTTTTTCTGTTTGTTATTTTTTTTACATATTCTTCTTCAGTTGTC
Source organism: Amiota minor (assembly GCA_037043295.1). NCBI lineage: Eukaryota > Metazoa > Arthropoda > Insecta > Diptera > Drosophilidae > Amiota > Amiota minor. The sequence continues at coordinate 6,591,940 of JBAMAW010000081.1, read as the reverse complement.
TTCCATATACTATTATAACCATTCCAATAAGATATGTATTGCTCAATTTCCATTTATTTTCGCTATTAATTCAAGACACTCGGGATGATTGCGAAAGACCTTTGGAAAAGATTCATGTTGATATGATTTCGGAATATTCATTTTATTGCCAATTCTTGGAAATTCATCAAGTATCATGACAATACGATCGACAAGGCCCTCGAGTAGATCAGCAACAGTATCCATATTGGGTGTTAAAACAATATCACGTTCCATGATATCTGATTCCATAACTAAGACTGGTGAAGCAGCCATACCGGTATCCTTGTACAATGTATGAAAAATATATTGTAGCTAAGCGAGTTACGGGCACTGGTCAAAAATAAACTAGACAATATCTCATCGAATATATTCACATATTTGTACCATTCCAAGGCCATCTAAGTAATGATATGCATATGTGTAGGTATAATTAATTATGAAACAGTTCATTTTCACATAAAACTTGTGTAGTACTTACATCTTCAATGACAGATTGAAATTCTCTTAAAACTGCCATAAGTCATTCAATTATTACATTATATAAATTCTTCAATTTGTTTGTTGTCTTTCGTATATAATTTGTAAGATGATGCTCGAATACCGATATGGTAACAGCCCCCGAAAATGTGAACCTCACAAGTTCGCGCAATACTACGATTTGCACGTTTGTAAACGTTTATAGTATCTTGCAACCATAGGTCAACTTAAAGACACCGGGTGCAATTTTCCGATCGCAAGCGCTAATTAAACCATGAAATAGTAAACGTTCTTCCTCTGTCAATGCGGCAAGTTTACGATTATAGTCTAAGCAAACCTGAACCACACTATTGTACACAAATTTAAGAGTAGCATATTTTTCATATATTTTCTTAATAGCACTCGGCACTGAGAAGCCTGCCAGCTGTTCGAAATGATGCGCCTGGTCACAGATACTCAATATTGATCGATATATATTGCATTCAAGCAGTCCACGTTTAACTTTACTTCGTGTAAGCAAAGTAGATTCGAGTTTTTGTGATCAAGGAACCATCAATACTACAACAAAATGCTGTGCATGAAAATTTAGTTTAATTCGGGAAAAAGGGCATGTTTGGATTGGGAGTGACACTAACATCGTTTCTTCTTAGGTTTGGGCTTACATGCTGGTCTCTTCTTCATTCTCAAGCATGCCCTATTTTTCATGCCCTATTGTATTACACAATAAAAAAAAAACATTGTTTAAAGAAAACATTTTGTATTGTCATGGTACAATTTTATAAAACTTACCATTTTTCTGTATTTTTCTTTTGTTTTACGATCAAGTCTACTCCAACACTTGGCTCCTTTTTTTATAGCCTGAATCATGCTTAGTCCGCAATTAAACTTTCGAAAATCTCTCATAAAGTTCAAAAAGCCATTTCGGGTAACCGGCCCCTGGCGCATGCAGTGCTTAGACTTCTTTTTGCAAGCCTTTACGCGTCCCATCTTGAATAGATTTAATTTTTCAACACAAAAAAAAAATATATATATAAAAACGAAAAAATTTAACAAAAAATATTTTTCTCCGCACTTGAATTTTGATGTATTAACTTTTGATTTTGTACAATGTGTCTAAATATTGAATGACATATATTTCAAATCAATTCAGACTAAGAAAATTTTGCTATTGTTTAATTTTTTGACAAATTTGATATAAATATTTTTAAAAGAAATATAACATAATGGAATGGAAAAAACAGTTCAATGAATGTACAAGGACTGAATGATTGAAATATCTACAATATTTCATATGTTATGATTAACATTATTTACTTCATACCCCAAGATTCATTGAAATGAATTTGATAGAATGAATCTTTATGCCAAATGATCGAGGATCGAGGCCAGAGGGGACTCATTTTTTGGAGATGGTATTCGAAAATTACCAAAGACCGAATAGTTATTTTTGCTTCATTTTCTGGACGCCTGTTATTTTCCAAAAATTGAAAAATAAAAATTTTAAACAAAAATATGAAATTTGTTGTAATACGTGCCCCAGTGCACCATTGTGACAAATTTTCCATTTCCATGACCAGACATGACCAAATTAATTAATTTGTAACTCAATAGTTATTTTTGAGTTTCCCTTCCCCCCTAGCATCACAAAAATTATTATTATTCATTTTGAAACACACGAAATTTAAAAAAATCATTCTGTTGGTCACGAGATTTTTCGTGCCATTTATTTAAATTCAAATTAAAAAATTGGATGTCTCTCTCTATATTATGTCTCTAGGTGCCTTTAGACATAAGAAAAGAAGCGTATTGACTTTCCGCTCGCACGCAAGCAACTATATGTTTGTTTTGGTTTTGTTATGGTTTTCGTTTTCTCAATAGAGTTTCTGTGCGCCTGGTTGCCTGAAAATTGAGGTATATCGAGAGTGTAGAGAAGGAGGGAGAGGGGAATGGTAAAATGCGCATTAGTCAAAATTGCTCGTGCGAAATTGTGCGCTGTAAAACTAACAGCAGCCACAACAGCAAAATGTTAGTGTCCTGCTACATTTTTTGGAACATACTGGAACACCAAATACGTAACATCAAAAGTAAACACTGAGATATTTCTGTTAAAAGCATCCACACAAAATATATCTCATGCTATAAATATGATAGAACATTTATCGCATGTCGCTAACTTAACATTGTAAAATTTCTCGCATGCTGTCAAACTGATTACTACATACTATGCTAGACAACAGTCGCTTTAAGTTTTTGTTCTGTTAAGCAATAACAGTCCTTCTCTTTGCTGAATTACTTATGCACTGTTATTGTTATTTGCTGGTGTGGACATTATGTTAATGTTGCTTTCCTCTGTTAAGTTTCCTATCATTAATTAACATTTAACGAACATTTTTTTTTATTTATTTGGCCCATTTTTTATCGATTCTATAAATATACGAGTATATATATCTGGTTAATCTGGTCAGCCTTGCTAGTCCAGCAGGGACTGATCAAGGTCTTCGTCTTAGCAAAAAGAGTTAATTATTCATATGTAGAAGATCTTTCAGCATCAATATTGGGACTTCTGTTAACTTATTTAACTTATTTTTTATTTATTTAATAGAACTAAGATTATAATTACAAATTATAACCTAGTATTTATTATGAGCAATAGCGACATAGGCCTTCAGCTCAGGGGAAAATTAAGAAGGAAAGGAGAAAATTAGAAAAGTGCAGGACCAGACTTGCCTTGAGCGGGAATCGAACCCGCGACTCTTGGGATGTCAGCCAGCGCACTAACCTCTGACCCAACGAGCCAGTCTTATTTAACTTATACTAACTAACTAACTAAGGTTTGAACTTCCAAAAACAACATTTTTAACAACTAAAAGTTTTGGTTAAACTTTTCTTAAAATACTAAAACAGTTTTGGCCATTCTATCTTGCATTTGTTTGTCCAGGAATATATTCAAAATATTCCAATTTTAACTGGAATTTTATTAGATATTTCAAGCAAATGAATAAATCTAAGAATTGGTTTAAGGTTAAGAATGATAAACTTTAAGATAAAAATGTGAAACAAATAGGCAAAAATTAAATAAAAGAAATATTTTTGCCGTTTTTTTTTTATATTTTTTTTTTTGGTTTATGAATTTTTTTTTTTTTGCAATTTTTTTTTTTGTTTTTGTTACAATGTTTATGTATATATATATATTTTACAGTGACTTATATAGTAAATTAGTGGTATTAATATGATTTTAAATGGGTCTTCTAGTGAGAACTTGTGTGAACACGGCCGAAATTTAATGATATTGAGATGATGAAGCTATCGAGATTCTTGATCTGTGCATACACCTGACAACACAAGTCTGCCTGCATACATCCTAAAGTATATATTTCTAATGCTCGAAAATAGATTGATTATACATATTTACCAAAAAAAAAACTTTGATCCATTTTACTCTCAACTTGGTTTTAAGCCTTTTGAATGAATTTAAGTATATTAAATTATCCATAATGAAAAATTTGAAAACTGTCATTTATACTAAAGATGTTCTATAGGTAAACCGGCTACTCCACGAAATGGACATTAAGATCCTCAAATCATTTCCATGTCTTTCTATAATAGATGGGTAGATATGTGGAACGATCACTGCAAAAGCATTTCATCCTCTGCGAAGAACAACATTTCGACTTACAATATCTTGTTCTCATATCTTATTAGAAGAGAATATCCGTATTTCCTTCCATGTCTTACATCTTGGGCGTTGTACTTTTCGCAAAATGTCTTTGTTTAAGCAAGGAGTCACAGGGAGTCTAACATATTATTTCTCCTTTGTGGAGGTCAAATTACACAATTTTTGTTTTGCCCGATAATAAAATATTGCACCAATTGTTATTCGCCTTTTCCAAATTTATGCCTTCTGTTAAAGTGAAATACTCCTAAGTAAAAAAAGCAATGCGTTATTGTATTAAACATATGAATATTTTTTTGTGGTTTTAAACAAGGACTTATTTTGAATTTTTTTTAACGCAAACAATATCTTTACCATCAATTCTAAAACATATTGCCATATGTATATCTGCATCCAAAAGCAGATAACGGGAATGTCTTGGGCCTTCCATCAAGATCTCTTTGCCTTTGCCTCACGTTTCTTCGGTCGAAACGAAGGTTTTCTCTTTAGTTTTAAACATGCTTTTTTTTTCATGCCCTATTATATTGACAAAGAATCCAAATTTTTTTTTTTTTTAGAAATCATTTTGTGTTGTTATGATTCAAATTTACAGAACTTACCATTTTCCTATATCTTCTTTTTTCTTTGCATGATAAGCGGTGCCAGTACTTCGAACCTTGTTGTTTTGCTTCAATCATGGTTAAATGAGAATTAAATCGTCTGAAGACGCGCATAAATTTTAAAAAGCCATTTCGGGTTAACGGCCTCCGCCGCATGCAGTGCCTAGGCTTCTTTTTGCAAGCCTTTGCGCGTCCCATCTTGAATACTTTGAATTTTTAAACACAAAAAAAAAAAAGAAAATATATATAAAAAAAATTTTTTTTGTTCACACTAGATTTTTATTTTTAACTTATAATTTTGTACAATCTCTGAATATTGAATGACATATATTTCAAATCGATTCAGACTAAGAAAATTATGTTTTTGTTTATTTTTTCGACAAACTTAATATAAATATTTTTAAAAGAAATATGACATATTGGGATGTGTTTATACTTTGAAAGCCACAGAAATTCATTTATGGAGTTTTCATATTCGTGGTTATAAGTTTGAACAGAAGAGAAAAATACCTTAAAAGTTGGATAGAAACCCCATTCCTCAATTCAATTTGCACCAAATGATGTCATTTGGGATACACATGTGTAACTTTGAATGTTCTGCAAAAAATGATTTGACAGAGGTTCTTTCTCTCGAAAGTAATGAATTCAGAGGTTCAGGTGTGGTAACTTGACCTTGCTATTTAGACAACATAATCCTGTTGGTTCAAGGCGAAACCTCAAGGCACAGCAATATTAACAAGTTGTGCTCATTGTTCCAATCTGCACCGAATTATCGCCGGCGTAATCGACAGTTGCATCATACCTAAACGCCAAATGTTCATAGGGAATTGCAACGTTTGCTCGTCTATTTTGTCGCCTCTCGCCTAATCTCAACGGAATGGATTGTTCCGGAGCCGAGAAATTCTCACTATCTCTGCCTCCAAACGTTGGCTACGTTCTTCTTCCGACACATTGCTTCGAAGATTATAAAGTCGAGTTGCATTCCGCGTTCTCCGACCAATGTTTTGACGTGTCATTGCTGGCATTTTTTCTTAGAGTTGTTTTGACATTATGAAGAAATTACAGATTTCGACATTCATTTTTAGGGTTCCAGATTCATGGGGTCATATCTCATAAGCCGCAATAGCTAGAGAGTTGAAATTTTCACAGAATATGTAGTTTTATCCTGGCATCAGCAACAAATACTAAAAGGAAAATATTTTCGAAAACTTAAAGGGGTCCCCATACAAGAAACATTTTGGTTTATATGGCAGCTATACGATCCAGGTATCCCACGATCTTGAAATTTGGAAGGTTGGTGGCTTTATATCAGAAACTTATATTGCTGAAATTTGAGTTTGATCGGATTGCTAAGGAGGGTACCTCCCATACAAACCCCCATTGAAATTGCTGGCATTTTTTCATATAATTTGATCTAGAGTTTGTCATGACATTATGAAGAAATTTTGTGTCAATCGCTCTCCTTCATAACGTTATTTGTTTGTTAGAGCAGTGGTTCGCAACCTTTTTTTTTTTTAAATTATTAAAATCGGCTTAGTATAGTCTGCGCTGGATAAAAAAATGTTAAAAATTTGGTTAAAAAATGCCTGTATCTCGACAACAGCGCCACCTACTGGGTCCAACTGAACCATAAATCATCTTGGTGAATCCATAAGTAAAACAAAAAAAAAAGCATCAAAATTGGTTCAGCCGTTTTCAATTTATGGGCGTTCTTAAAGATTTCGACATTCATTTCCATCTATTATATAAAAAAGTTTTTCAGTGTCCATAAAATATAAAGTAAGGATAAATGTAAATGCTCATGGGGCCCCCCGAGAGACCTCTTGCGGTCGAACGGAGGGGCGGGGGTTGGTGAGCGAAGCGAGCAGGGGGCTGGCCCCCTAGTTTATATATAAAAATTTGTTCTAGTGTTTTTTTTATAAAGTGAACCTTACAGTTTAGAAGGAAACTGTGGTTGATATGCACACAAAATTCCAATTAACATTACTAATGCTATGATGTAAGCCCTCGGATTAATGGCTTTTCGGATCAGAGAAGTCCCGTATTCAATTGAAATTCTTTCCTCATCGTTGCTAAGCTTGAATTGAGGTTTATACTTAACTCACTATCTTATCTTTACTTTCAGATCAATTTACAATTCGATTGTCAATAAAAAATAAGGTAAGACGCATTGATTGGTTATTTTTATAATAATATTAGGATTTAGAAATAATTCTTTATATAAAAGAATATTTTGTTTATTACAGAAATTTGATTGTTTGAATTCAAAGTGAATCCAAAATTTGTTTGAAATTGTGAAAAGGTTTTTTTTTTCTCAAACTAAAGTCCATAAAACCTATAAAGCCTTGTGTCTGTTGTTTCCTGTTTAGTAAATGAATTATTTGTTTTATTTTGTAGTTTTTCAAAAAAATAAACCCAACAATTAAATTAAGCTAAAGTGATTAAATGGGTTTTTGGTTACAATTTGGTTGCAGTTTAAATTAATAAATAATTAATGAACTCACGGGCATGAAAAGTTTGAAAAACATGCAGATATAACTTTTGTTTACCATATTACAATTTCTCTTTTTTATTAGATTATATTGAATACATAAGCAGAAATGAATGAATTATTTATGGATGAGCTCTTAGAACAGGAAGTTGTAGGTTTGTAGTAACATAAAAATTATGATGATGATGACTGACTGCTTACTATGCACTAAACACATAATGTTTCCCCATTTAATTAGATCAAATCAGAAAAAAATAAACATAGCACAGAACTAATTAATGGCGACCGGAAGTCCTTAGGCATTGAATTTGTTGTAATTAAACGTTAAATCTATTTGATGATATTGTTTCATTGGCTTAGATGACTTTTAATCTTATATTTTTTTTATTACTAAGTTTGTTTTTGTTGCTACTTTTTATTGTTCAACTAAAATTGACTTTGATTTATTGTTTGTTACAAAAAAAGGGATAAAAAAAAGATGTAATAATCACCACACACACATACATGTTACTCAGAGATCTGCTTCTCCTTCCACATACATGGTGCGTTTTCATGTGTCATGCCATGTGCAATAAAGTGTAGGATAAACTCTTGAAAAAAGGGTACTACAAATTTATCTCAACACTTTTAGTCGAGTTAATATTGACATATTGAATTTGAATTACACTTGAGGCATAAAGAGATTTTGGATAAAAATGTACTAACCCATTCACCACAAAACAAATCCTTTTAGACTCGTTTACTACAATACATTGGATGTCTGCATCCTATTCTGCATTCTGATCCTAAGCAAAGTGCAAATTCATAAAAATATTAAGAATATACTGACAAAAATATTTTTTACCAACATTTTTCTGGATAAATTTGTGTGTGTGTATGTGTGTGTGTGTGTGTGTGTGTGTATCTATTGAAAAGTTTCTAGTAAAAGTTTTCGAAGGCAAGAAACATTTATTTTCTTCATTTTCTTGATACACTTCAGATTGTCATACAATATTAATTTGCTAAAGGTGTTTGAAATGCATCAGAAGTGGATACTTTAAGTCCACCTTTTTATAAAGTAGTATATTTTCCATATCTCATCGAAGTGTTGAATCCATTTCAAACACCCCGAAAATAGAATTCATCATAATTCTTTTATTGTTTCGTCTTTCTTTGAGTTCTTAGCAACAAAGTTCATAGATTTCTGAACTGACTGGGGGCCTTATTTAGTTTTGCTACTTAAAAAGTTATTCCACCCCATTGCAAGTCATTAGAAAAACATCCGATGTGTTCTGTTCAACTCAGGTTCGCCCACAGAAACGTAGATATGATCAGCATTTACATGCGGTGTTTCCATGCTTAGACCAAGCGCTCGAACATCGCCTTCAAGCAAATCATAAACATGGTGATTTGACAATGAGGCTCGGCATTTGTTTAGATGTCGCCTTCGGATCAGAAATCATTCATAAAGAGGACCAAGTGCGGTTCCGCAATGTAATCCTGGACAAACGCCTGCACATGTAAACTCCATCACGGCAACAGCATTCCCTCAATGCAGTACGACGCGGACTAAAGAGGGCTACACTCAAAGAATCTTTTCCAAAGAAAGTGCCCTTGTAAATCTCATTCATCACAAAAATGTCTTAAGCTGTAGGCCACAGAGATTAATATTGGAATAAAATGTTTAAAAAAGACAAGATGATTATGATTAAGATGATGAAGTCTTTTCTTCATCATTTAGAAATCGAAACAAATTTTCTTTTAAATTTTACAGTATTTACTTATAAAGTTGACAAGTTTCACAATCAATCCATTACCCGACAGTTCTTAGATGATCCCAAGAAGAAGTATACTTATCCTGTAATCTGATGTGCTCAAGCCATTAAAACTTTACTTAGAATTTTAAGATGATCTTAAAGGGACATTGATGTTTATTCAAGGATATTATATGTAGATCCAAAAAAAAAAATGCAAATCGTCACGTTTTGGAATCATCTGTATCTCATGAACCGCACTAGGTAGAGTCTTCAAATTTTCATAAAATGTGTATTTCTATTGCCATATCCCCAGCAAATAATAAAATTTTTGGAAAATCCACCGGAAAAGTCTCAAAAAAGAGACGGACAGACACTTTGAGATGATATCTCTCTGTCTGTTTTTAAGAAGTTTCACTTCTATCACGTTTAAAATTTTTTCATTTTTTTTAAATGACTGAAGAATATTTCAACATAAGTAGAAAAGAAGTAAGTTTCTTAAATTTATTTACTTAGTTTCTTTCCTTTTAGATTGCAACTTATAAAATAGCTAAAAAACTTGTCTCCTATAAGGTTTTGGATACAACAAACACATATACATATGATAGTGATGCTTAGGTTGACATAGCATAGCTTGATGCCTTGACAAGATGTTCCTTTTTTTTTTGTTTTGTTACTCACAAGTTTGTATCAAGGCATTTTTTACCTTTATTTTTTTTTTTTGTTTGGAATGTGCAACAAATAAGAAAGTTTTCTTACTTCATTGCAAGTCAACGTGGCGTATGATTAATCTTAATTTGAGAACTGAGCCAACTGAGCGAGACTTTATGTTATAATTAAACATGCTTATCATCCATAACGTTCTAATTGTAGTCATGGTCTCTTCTTTTCATGCCAAATTGACTGACGTCAACGGATGCAAGCATTTCAATGACATTAGAAGTAGTAAAAGTTGAAAGAAATTGAAGGATGGACGGAGGTAGCAGGATGAACATAGATAAGAACAAACCGCGAAATATGCTAAAACGACAAACAGCAGGAAACAAAAGAATCATTTCCTTTAACATTGAAATGAGTGGGTGGGTGGTGAGTGAATGTGTGTAAGCAAACGCGCAAATATGCAACGTCAAGCTACACTGCGAGTAACATGACTGACATTGATGGCATGGCGTGGCCTTGATGATTGATGCAATGCGATATTGACAGCCAGCAAGCAAACTTAGTAAGCTTGGGGGATATCAGCAAGACAACACGTGGTTAAGATATGCACAGGTTACAAGGTTCAGCAACGCAGCAGCATAAAGATAAAAGCAACGCACGGGAAGAATATACATTTATTGAAGAAAAAGGACAGGACAAAGAAGAAAGACAACATGGGAAAAGGAAGGATTAAACGAAAGTTGAACACGTGTGTTTGAACATGACAAGTTCGCCGCTATGCTAAGGATGAGTGCATAAGTAAGTAAACGTTGACATACTTCCTCAGACTTAATCCTGGAAATTGAAAAATTCTTTAATTTTGTAAGAAACGTGCAAGTTTTTAAATATTTTTCCAATAAATGTCACAAGCTACAAATGCAATGCATAGAAATATATATACACACCACACACACGTCCCTTCCTCATCTCTCTCGCTCTCTCTGTCTCATAATGTGTGTATCTACATCAGTGTCAGCATCAAGAAATGTAATCGTTTTGGTCTTGTACAGCAGCAGAAGCAGCAACAGCAGAACAAACTTGTTAAAACTAACAATTTAAAGTTTTGTACGAACAAGCAAAAGACCAACAGCAACAACAACAACAACGACGACGACGACGACTATGATGATGATGATAATAAGAACGAAGTGGCCAAAGCTGACACACCAACATTTCTGCATGCCACTGCATCTTGTTGTACTTGATGCCTTCAGGTAAATGGAGGAGAAGAGACACATACAAAGCAAACACATAGGAGTAGAGTAGGTGGACTCAGTTGCCACAGCAAAGCAAATGAACAAAGTGAAATCGAATTTCACGTCATTTCAATTTAAGTTTTGCACTCACAGCAAATAAAATAGAAAGTGAAGTGTGTAAAGGAGTCAAACTTGAAGTGGAAGAACTTCCAGTTGGCAACTTCTTCTTAAGCTGAAGATGCACTGCACTCTATGCCAATTAAAGGGAAGCAACAAATTCACAGGCATCAACCAAATGTTCACTAGTAAATTAATTAATATTTGATTTTTCATTTGGTTTTATTATACTAAAAATAAATCTAATCTCTAACAACTTAAAACTGATCATTAAAACCAAAGACACGTAAATTGCCTGCATCGCGTCTTCGATCAGGACCATCTTTATCATCGCAAGCATAAGCCAATAAATACTGTTTCGGATGCCATGCCACTGTAAATGTTGAGGAGTCTACTGTCAAAGCTGTAACACGTTCACATGTTTCAGTGTACGAGATGTCAATAACTAAATCCTCACTAGCCGAAGCAAGCAATTTGCCATCATGACTAAAAGATATTGTACGCACTGGCCAATCTAAGCGTGACATAACACGTAGACAAGCCAATTCATTGGCATCCCATATAGAAACTAGAGCATCAGCAGAACCAGTTGCAAAATATTTCCCTGCAAAAGTGGAAAATGGCAGTTAATAAGATGAGATAGAAAACTGTGTTTCAATAATACAATATATTACCTGTTGGATCAAATTCAATGCATATGCAGGTGGCTGGATGCGCTTTCAATGTATGTTGCAATTCAAGACTTGGATAACTTAAGACATGCACTGAACCCAATCCACTCGTCAGGAAGAACAAATCGCTTGCGTTATTCCACGATATTTCATTAACTTCATATGAAAAAAGTTCTTCAGCTCTTATTTTATTTGTACGTGTATCAATAAATGTTACAAGATCATCTTTATTGCCCACTGCAATAGTTTTGCCATCTGGTGACCATGCAATATTTATATTCTCGCCTTTGGTGTTCGTAACTGACGCTGATTTATTAGCGCGTATATCCCAAATACGCACAGTCTTATCACCACTTGCTGTAGCCAGCAATTCTGGATTTCCACTGTGCCAGACAAGTTGATCAACAGAACCCGAATGGCCACGATCACAACTTCTTTCAACTGCAACAAATGAATTGTAATGTGATGGTGTATGTGATATATGTATTAATTAATATTTACCAAGCGATCTCTTTCTAAGGCATAGATAACAACAGTTTTATCAAAGGAGCCCGAAGCCAAACGCCGGCCATCACAACTCCAACCAACAGAATGCACTTTTGATGTATGCGCGCGTTGTTCTCTTGTATTATTGTGTTTTTTGAAATAATCTTGTAGTTTCTCAAGTGTTGCATCGCCGCGACCCATTTTAAATTGACGTTTTGCTTGAAATTTAATTTTTTCAAGAAAGAAAACTAAAATCTGCAGGAATACACAAAAACGAGCGTGTAAACAAAAAATGTTGGCAATATTCACTATGCCAGCAACAGCTGATTGCTAATTGTTTGCCATTCACAGTGAATAGTGAGTAATAAATAGTAAATTAGTAAATTTACGTTTTTTGCTTTATGTTACATGCAATGCAAATGAACATAAGTGATTATAATACTAAAAATCATATTCATTTGATTGTAATTTGTAAATTATTGATTTACCTTATGTTCCTTACTATCAGAGATAAAATGTACCATATGTGTGCATAAAGTGTAAAGTGAACGCATTTAAACTATCCTCATATTAAATGTAAGCACTTCCGGTGATCGATTTAAACTTGTTTACTTCCGCAGAATCAGATTCTGTGTTATCAATATGACCATGGCCCTTCATCAGTCGTATGAATGTATGATTATTCTCGACAATCGAGGTCTCCGCTTAAATTCACACTGAAATAACAATAATATTTGTAGTTACTCACGAGTTCTTAAAGATTCCGGTTGTCATTATGAGATTCTTATATTGTGTTTATTTTGTTGTAACATGTGTGCTAATGGTCACAGCTGGACCAGTATTTGATGGACTCTTTAGAGACATATTTGGACCTCAACAGCAGCCAACTGGATATGGAGCATATTCAAATTATAATTATAATCAAAAACCTCATCAACATCAACAGAGACAGAGACAGAGACAGCGAAAACCAAAGCCTCAACCATCGCGTTCCTATAAGGACATCTGCCGTGTAAATGATAATGGCTTTGCCAATCCTCTGGGTGTCCCAGTGTGTCCTTTTTAAGCAACTACAAATACATTTTTATTAACATTTAGTTTTTCATATTTTTTGTTAACTAAGACTACAGTAGATTTTTTAGTAGTCAAACATAAAAATATATGTATGTATAGTTTCTTTAGAAGCTTTAAAAATAAAGTTACATATGTTTTAAGATTAAGTTTTAATATTTTTTAGGCATAAAAGTGCAATGAAATTACACATATGGAGACTGTGTCTGGCACTAAGTTGGATAGTGTAATAAATATTTTTAAATATTATAAAATGCATTTTTTTTTTTTTTGTTTTTGGGTTTGCATTACCTACTACTTATAAATTCCCTAATCACTTGCACACATTCACATGACATTTCTTCCGCTTCATCCATGGAATTCGTTTATCTAAAAAAGTCTCTTTTGCACAATATAAAAGACGCAGGCCAGGAACAAGGAAAATGCAAAGAATAACAATATTTTGTCGGTACATTCGCGTCGGCCATACTTCTTAAGCAATTTGCCCGATTGCGAGATGGTGCCAGCTGTGTTGTGTAGCTCATCACTGGTCGCCTCCATATTTTGTGACGAAGATACAAGTGTTTCTAAAGTGATAGCGCTCTTTTGTGTGGTTTCTGACAAATGCCGGGATATGGCTAACATCTTTTCAGTTACACTATTCTCTTGGGTAACAGCATTTGTGCGATTATGCCTTGTACCAGCAACATTTCGTTGCCGCAGGTCGCTCTCACCCGTTATAGCCATGAGTTCATCACGATTGGCCTTTTCAATTTCTAACATTGTGTTGACATTTGCTTTTCGGAATGCTTGAAGTGTTTGCGAGAATTGCTCGCGATGGATGTCGACTTCTTTTGCCAATGCCGGGTCAGCCATGTCGCGTGCCCAGTCATCAAGACGCTGAATTGATTTGCGCAGTGCAGCGAATTTGCCTCGGCCAGCTTCATTTAAAGCCTCTAGTTCAGCAATGGAAATACGATTATTTGTTATGTCCTATTAATTATTATTAGAAGTTTATGCAAAATCTTAGAAAGTTAAACAAGAATTAAAGTGAATTTTATTTACTTGTATGATTGCTTTGGCTAATAAATTGTTTTCGATGAGATCTTGCCGTATGGCTTGCAGTGTAAATTTGTCCTTGTCCATTTTAAGTACAATAGATTGACAAATGTTTTTGGAATATTATATTATTATTATAAATAAAACATCCACGCACTCACAAACAAATCTAAAAACATTGGCAATTCAATTTGTTTTCACATGCGAAGTAAAAATAAAAATGGTGTGTGAGTGAGATGGAGCTAGAGAATGTGAATTTTTCAAGAGCACCATTGTAGCCAACTAAATCAATTTTTCAAGTTTGAGTTTCGAGTCTTTTGCGTTTTGGGATGTTAGTTTTTTAAACTTTAGATCTTTTTAAGCCTCTCAAACCAAACAAAATTGCATTATTCAACTTTATTTACTTTAAAAAATAAATCAGAAACCAATTTTTTAGAAGAAATACAATATTATTTATTATGAAAATGAGATTCAAATTAGAAAACCTCTGAATTGTGATCCCATTAAAGTTTTGATTCACTTCATAGGAGTTTTTAATTCATTATGATAAATTTTGAATGTATCAACTGAAAAACCTGACTTTAGCATCACCGATTTTTGTGGCATAATATTGGTCTAGTAAGTCATTCGTATATGGTGACATAAAAAAGTAACGCACAAGAATCGCTTGACCTCTCCCGTTTTGTCTTTGTTTGGTTTGATCACATGTATAATTTCATGATCGGTAAACTACTCTATGACATCTTTAATCACCACCAGGGAGCACTGCAAACTTTCATGTTAGTGCTTCTCCACCCCAAAACTATTGAAATTGTTTTCCGAACTTTGCTGCACATTTTTTCCTACAAGTCGAATTGGTTTCAGTTTTCGTAACTCTGAATGTTTTCTTCTATGAGATTCTCAAAATGTATACCGCTGCCCCTTCCAGGATGCGCAAATTTTCGCTAGTTATTGGTTGGACCTGAATGATTACATTGTGGCCAGATGCAACGTTCCAGTAATCGAAGTGCACACTTCTCTGGTAGTCGAGGTAACCGATGACTATGCTCTGTTGATGATGATGTGGCTGCAGTATTTATAGCAAGTCTTATGAACGCTGCTGATCATGCCATCAGTTGGTCAACAACAGATTTCAGTTGATTATTCCAATGGAATTCCATTATTCTAGTTACTTTCAGTTGGGTCAAAAGAAGCTCGAAATTAAGCTCAAGTCATGGGATTTCCCTTTTCCCAATAGACTAGAAGATTAAACGTTAATAAACCATACAAAATTTGTGTATAAAATTTGTCATTTATTTTTCTTAAAAAATTGCAATGAGATTCCACATTTGGACGGAATGGAATTGGAATGTTTTGTTGTAAGACACTGAGGTTGTTTGTGTATAAACTTCAATCTAACATTTTTTTTTAAACTTACATTACTAATAAGACACTTTACGATTGTTGAGGTGATGAAGACGTCACATAAAATTGGGCAACAGTGTATACAATACAATACTTTATACTTATAAACAAATATCTAATTCGGTGTAAAATTTTTCTTAATTCAATGAGTGAAGTAAAAATCTGATTATGGCATACAATACACCAATGGCGTACATTGTTTCCATACTAATCTTAGTGACAAGTGGTGAGCTTCCTGCTTTGTAAAAGTCCCAATCAAAAATAATATTCGAAGCATCGGAAAGTTTCCATGGATTTAAGCCATCATCAAAATACATTGGGCAATCGTCACGTTCACGTTCATATTCAACAGCATCAATGGCGACAGCGGCGCCTTCAGAGTGATTCCATGAGGTTACATCTTGATTGAGTTTGCAGAAGGCACCAACAGCTTGTGACATAAGGACACGATTTAAATCGGCACGTTGATATACCCAACAGCGATATTTCGACAAAGGATCCAAGTCATCATATGTAATCAGATAGGATTTAAGGTTTTCCTTCCAGAAACCAATACACTTCATGCGATAATCTGGATCACTGTAGATATCCACAGGTCGTCCCAAATGATCGACGGACAAGCAATAGTTCTCATCGATAGCCAACTCCTTTTGATCTGTATCACACACAGACATATCGGAGATATTTTGTTTGCAATGTATATCGGGACGTGGACTCAGTGTGACACCACCAAGAATTCTGAAAAGATCATTAATTATATAGAAACACAGATAATCAAATAAATGAAGCTTCCTTACCTTGTTCTAAAAGGATGTTCGCCTCTCTGAGTGAAATTGAATTTACCTGCCACCGGACAACGAACAGCAACTGGATTTTTGGACAAGAACAAATCATATTTCCATGCCTCGGCATTTGGGAATTGTACCCAGAACACACTGTACTGAAATCATCCTTGATCACAGCCAAACCTTTACGATAGCGAATGATGTTATGATGGCGTGGCATGAACTCGAAACAAACATAATCCTTTTGGCAACCATCAACAGTTAAACGTGCCATCATTACTCGATTGCCACGACGTTCACGACACACATAAATAGTCTTACGATACCGTGCCTTATCCGGATAGTAAGTCTCATTTATGTGCGTTTCACTAATGGACACATCGGCATCAATATTCGCAGTATTCACCCACTCGCCAGAGAAATTCTGTGGTAACGTGCAACCAGGTTCAACATACTCCGCCTTGACTGGTGTCAACTTGTAACGTTCCGGTGAATTCTCAGGTGTTTTGAGTGTATTACACTCGGCAGTAATTGAAGCACCAATATACAAATCATCATCACGATTCTTAAGGAAACAACGATATTTCTCATCTTTACGTGATTCTTTTGTATTTGCCAAAGCAAAGTAGTGATTCTTGCCAACAAACCAATCGCCCAAGCAACTGTATTCAACGGTGCCAGTAAATGTGCCCAACATGCCTTCGCATTTTTGATAAGTGATATTGAATTTTTGATTTTGTATAAGAAACTGTGTGCCAGCAGTTTGACAGGATTGTATACGAGCATCTGGTTTATTGCATACACCAGTGAAACGGAAGCGATTCTTGATAAAAGAAAAAAAAAAAAATGATAACAATATACATTTTTAAAAATATTCAGTCCTTTATTCCTCACCTGATAAGTAAAGTGCCAAACGCCTTCCAGCGATGAACGGCAATTGATGGGCACAAAATTCTCATTAAACAATGTTATCAGCTGTTGATCATCTTTGATACCCTTGCATACATTCTCCACAGAAGGCTCTACATCCGTTGGTAGCGACACACAAGAACCCTCAAATTTATCAAACACATTCAATGTTCGAATTATTGTTCGTACGCAGTGATAGCAATCCGTTCCTCGTTCCTTGAACACAAATGAATACTCATCACCATGATGCCGCACTGAATCAATGCATATACCACGCCTTGTCATCGTCGTAGCATCGATGACAACTTGTGTAGGTTTGCCGCCTTCCCAAGAAAACCATGACCCTTGCAAAATTTTTGGTATAATGCAATGGCGTTCATCGATTTGATTGTATTGTGCTAAGGCTGCAATTAAAAATTTTCTTATTCATTCTTGCATTGATTAATCACACACCACATGAGTGGCTACAATAAATTGAGCCCCTCTTGGGTGTGGCTGAGACGACGACGACGACGACGCCGCGCTTTACAAACCTGAGCTCAAAAAGCCAGAAAGGCATAGAAATTGTATAAATTTCATTGACATTGTTAACATTTACAAATTACGCATATTTTCGTTATAAACAATAATACAAATTAAACTACAATTTATAAAAAACAAACAAATAAATAAAACGCAACACAATCAATCAGCACACAAACAACAATCAGCGCCAATGTCAGTGCGCATAAATGCCAAAAAAAAATGTGAACAGGTGAAAAAGGTGTTGAAAAATTTTATGCTTTTATCTCTTTGTATTTTCAGTATTATAAAGTTTGTACAGAAAAGCTCAGCTCAGCTCACTCACCTGGAAATGCGTTTTTATTCAAATAGAAAACGAAGAATATTCATTGCAAACATTTTAATAAATAATAAAATAAGAGTATCAAGTACATTGACCGCTTGCATTAGACTCAGACAGCGCACAGACATTTGTCTGATAATAAATTGCACTATAAATTCAAACAATGTTTCTTCGATCATAAAAAATGTCTAGCTGATTAAGATTAAATGAAATGAAATGAATGCACTTAGCAACGAACAGACCGACGACACATTCAACCGGATTATGGAAACCTACATATTATATATACTTGACTGTTGTTCGAGATGGTAGAAGAGTCAAGATTGCTAACAATGAAACTGAAGCAATTTTAAAACATAAAGAAATGTAGCATACTAATATTGCAAATGAGTCAAGATTGTTTAGGGGATTCATGGGCAGGGCTCTCTTAAATGGGCACAACTTGTATTTATCTCATATAATCTTCTAATTATGCTAAGGCCTTTAAATAAATTGATCATCATTCTTCATCTCCAAAAAGAATTGAATTATGGATGAAGAAACTCGTCCTAGTTTAAATCATCATTATCATCATCTTTATGTTAGTATCCGCCCTTTGCATTTCTCTTTGTATAACCAACCGTTACTTGCTTCAAACTATATGTGTCCCAATAGCATTAGCGTGCTCGATTGGTTTTCATCTTATCAAGGACTCAGATATGGGAAGATATCTAACACTTGTGAAGGGTACCCATTCCAGCATTGTATAGCAATCAATATGCTCAAAAACTTCCGTCCGTCCTGGGGTCATATCTCATAAACCGCAATAGCTAGATAGTTGAAATCTTCACAGAATGTGTAGTTCTATCCGGGCATCAGCAACAAATATTAAAACTAAAATATTTTCGAAAACTTAAAGGGATCCCCATGCAAGAAACATTTTGATTTGTATGGCAGCTATACGATTTATTAACCACACGATCTTGAAATTTGGAAGGTTGGTGGCTATACATCAGAAACTTATATTGTCGAAATTTCAGTTTGATCGGACCACTAGGGATGGTACCTCCCATACAAAACCCCATTAAAATTCAAGTTCTTCTTAGAAAAACTTTTCTGTTTTTTGTTCTATCGAACTGAAATTTAGACACTATAAGTTTTTGATAAAGGCGCTGCAAATCTGTTAGAATCAGCAAAATTGGCCACCTAGTAATGGTACCTCCCATACAAATCCACCATTAAAATTCAGGTTCTTTTTCGAAAAACTTTTTTGTTTTTTCCACAATTGAACTGAAAGTTAGATACTATAAATTTTTAATATAGGCGCGGTATACTTTTTGCAATCAGTCAAATCAAAACCCAATCTGGAACGGAACTCTACGTGTACTCTTGAACTCTCCACCCTCGGGCCTCATTATACCCTGAGAGATACCTGAGTTAAACAAGAAGCATTCAATCATTTTGACTGACACGTTTCCAGCATTAACATTGTAGGCGTTGAATTTTGTTTTTACAAAGAGATATTTCTTCTGGAGGTTATTGTATTCTATGAACCAAATTTAGATAACCTTAGAATTGTTATATTGTAATAGTAGATAGATGATGGAGTAAAAGACATCTCTTCAGAGAGTATTAAAAGACATTCGATGTAAATTAAGACAAACTTATGATTAATAATGGGCTAAAAGAACTACCAACTATATAGGACAGTTCCCCAGATTCGCCTTGTATAAAGCTATTGTTCTAACAGTACATATATCTCTTGAAGTTATTGTATGTTTCAAATTAGATTCGGTGAACCTTAGAACTCATATACAATACTATATTGACGGGAAAAAGAAATAATCTATGTGGCCACTTTTTAGATTCCCCAATTATATATTTAAATCTTCTTTTTTCACGGAATATTATATAGAATTCAAAAAGAATAAATCTCTTGATAACCTATATAATGATGATGGGGTAAAAAAACTACTCTAATCCAGATTAGCCAAATATATAGAACTAGAGTACACAGCCCGGCGTCGCACAGGCAACCGAAATCCTTAAACTTGTGTTGTCAGTACGATCATGAATAGAAAAGTTGAATTATATTTTTGGTCTTTCATTCTCGCTTCCCCCTGCCGCTTTTTTTTTTGGACAACCGGACAGACACAGAAAAAATTCCAGTGACTTGACAAATGAACAGCAACGTATACCTGGCCTTGTCTTCAGTATTATTGTATTATAGAGTCTTTCAATTTATTCAAAACAATTTGTAGTGCGTTGCACAGCACTTGAAATACTTTTGAAAAAATGAGACGAATCGAATAATTTAATTCAAAAATTGGCATAGTATCCTTAGGGTTTTAACGCAGGCGACCTGATTAATTTAAAAATATGTCTCTAAGCTTTATATGCAACAATTGATTCACCAATTACGCGACAACTGCCCCAAATATCGGATCTAAAACTATCCTATGTCCAAGGCGGGAACCAACTATTCACATACAAAAAATTTCATTGCAATCAGAAGAATGGTATTGCCGCGCATAAGACTCGAACAAACAAACAAACAAAGTTTAATTTTTATATAGTAGATATACATACATATTGTGAATCTAAACCATTCTCAGATCCCCTTGAACACACACAAAAAATTTCATCAAAATCGGTCCAGTCGTTTAAGAGAAGTTCAGTGACATACACACTCACAGTGCGATAGCATTCAAAAAGAATATAGTAGCTCTTGAGGTTATTGTATGCTTTCAACCAAATTAAGATAACCTTAGAAATGTCCTACATTGATGAGGATAAGATAAGGTAAAAAAAAAACTATTCTTAGTGACTAATCAACAGATACTCGTACAATCAATAGGTTTCAGCAATATATCTCTTGAGATTCTTACATACAAAATATGCTTCAAATCAAATTTGGAATTGTTGTTGGTGATTGGTTACAAACATATTCATATATAGAATTTCTTTCAGTGAATAATTTTAAAATAGCCTGATTAAAGTTTTGTTGGTATGTTCTTCATGAAATTACGTTGCATTTCTAGTACAAAGTTCATAAAGACGAATGAGTTGTGATTATCAGCAATCTGTAAATCTTTCGAAATACAACTTACTATATATGTACTAAAATATAAGTGGAATGTTTTTTTTTTGTTATTAAATCCTACACGTTTATAAACCGTGCCAAACAAACAAAAAAAAAAACAAAAACAAAAAAAAAACAACGAAAAATCAACATATCAGCTAACATACGATCGATCATATTAAATCTATGAAGGTTATCAGTAATTTGAAGTTATTTCATTTCAACATTTTAGCTATTTTTGTCAACGAAAATGTTCTTAAAAAGTGAATGTGGTGCAATCCATAAATGATTCACAGTCCGACGAAGTCAGCAGCAACTGTACGCACCAATCAAACTTAATTCCCATTCCCAATAGAATTTCTGTTTCTGTACTTTGAAACCTAATAAAACTTTCGAGTATCTCCTTCTGAATGCTGACTGATATGAATCGTGTTAGTGTTGCCCCAACTCCCCCCCTTCTTGCGTCCGCTGCCTGACAGTATACAAATGTATGATGGTACATATAATGAAAGGCAGCGTAAAACTTATGGGGTACTAAGTACTAAGTATTTATTGTAGGTACTAAATAAGATTTGTCGATTGATGTGTGTGTGTGTGGTTGTTGGAGCTTATCAAGTTTTTGGTCGTAAAAAGGTCATAAGTTCTCTGTTGTATTTATAATGAAAACATGAGATCGTACACGAAAGTATTTTAGTCTGATTTTGATCACGACATTATAGAGACGACGCTACTAAACTCAACTCATATCAGAATTACTACTCATATGTATATGCCGAATTCGCGCCTGGAACCAACAGTTTGATTTTGACTTTCGTGCGAAGTGGTTAGTGGTTGAAATAAAAAAATTAAAAAAAAGAAAAAAGAGAGTGAAAGAAATTTATTAATATAAGTAAAAAACAACAACAATAATAATGGGTTAGTAGAATAGAAACTGAAGCTGATGATAAGAACGACAACAAGACAAGTTGATAATTTATGTAAAATCAATCCCTCTTTCCAAAGCAACAGGAAGCAGTGTCAACAGGCTTCATTTAGAGGCCATCGACCGCATTGGCTCGATTCCTTTGGTGGAGACGAGTGTCAAGCAAGCTGAACATTTCTATATCAAAGTTAAGGCTAATAATCGACTTTTCACTTGGTATTTCGAAACGGCAGAGGCTACCATCCAAGCAGCCATAGAATCAGTACAACCAGCCGTCAAACTCCTTGAGGCACCACTTAAACGCTTTGATAATGTTCTGTGCAAAAGTCTGGATATACTTGAGCAGCGTATACCGCTCGTCTATTTGCCTCCAGAAATGGTAAGTTTGTAGGACTGCTAGGCAATATAGGTAGTGTAAGACCTATGAGTCTACATTTAGACAATCATTTTATGTTTAAAGATGTATTGGAATACCAAGGAATATATGTCGGATCATCTGGTGAAACCGGTATTGAAACGTGCTGATTCAGTGAAACAAATTGGTAACGCTGTCCTGGAAAGTCCCTTAACCACTTATGCTGCAGATCGCATTGATGGAGCCTTTACGGCTGGTGATAAATTTGTGGACAAATATTTGGTACCCTTCGCCGGTGAACAAGATCAAACAGATGGTGGTAAGTAAATATTGTACTCGTATATTTAAATATTTTTTAATAGGGAAGTCAAGACCTTGAGATGAAAATAAAAACATGCAAGCGCATCGGAGACGATTGTCACTGCTTATTTTTAAAATGTGTTGAGAAAGCGGACTCAGAATACTTAACCACAACTCGGGTTATCATCGAAGCATTATGATTTATTTGAGCAAGCGATAAGCTGAACCCAGCACATAGAGAGCAACAGATTTAGCATCCCATCCCAGCCATTGTGTGTGTTTCTTGTTTTTTTTATAATTTTTGTTTTTCTTGGTTTCCATTTCCATAGCACCAAACGATGATGATAACGAAGCGGCTGCTGTTGCTGCAGCACAAAATGAGAAAGGTGCCATCAAGGCAATTCATCACGGTCAACGCTTCTCACGCAAATTGAAGCGTCGTCTAACGCAAAGAACACTAGCCGAAGCACGCGCTCTCAAAAAACAAAGCAAAGAAGCAATCCATGTGCTTATCTATGCAGCAGAGTTGGTAAGCATCATCATCATCATCATCAAACACATCTATTGACGTGGCCACACATCATTATTTCATATACTTATGTATGATCTTCTACTCGTATTTCTTCAGATTGCCACTGATCCAATATTAGCCTTACAAAAGGCCAAAGAGCTTTGGGCTTACTTAAGTCTTGATGAACCAGAAAATCAAGCCAGGCCAGTTACCCTGGAACAACTTATTGTTCTATTGACACGTGAATCAGCCAGACGCGTTGTACATTTGATGAATTTTAGTGCTCATATAGCAGCTAATATACCAAGGTAAATGTTAGATAATTTCATTTATTTGTTTTATCAGTCTATCAATAAGTCAAAACCCAGAATACACATAGATGATAAATCTATTTATATGTTCATTCATGAATATTCTGCGTGCGGCCTTGTCGCCTTACCCCCAGCTCCGTCGCAGTCAGTAGTACTCATGTTCATTCATGAATATTCTGCATCCGGCAAAATGTATTGTTCCTTCGACTCATAAATAGATTCAGAAAAGTGGACTTTAATTTTGATATACATATACGAGTATGCTTTCCAAGTTCATTCTTGAATATACTCTGATCAGCCTTGATAGTATCGTGCCGTTTCTTTTGATAATATTGGACTGTAATTTTTTGTACTTAGTAATGTTTTCATGTTCATTCTTGAACATTCTGCGAGCAACTTTGATCCGGACCGTGCAAGTTCCTTTAATTTTTTTTTTTACGATGATTACAGACAACAAATTCCGCCTTAGTGAGAGAAAATGAAGTCTTATCGAACAATTGTTCTTTATTCTGGAAATCCCCATGCTGATACCAGAGTTTTAGTTTTGCCGTACTTTGTTCCTTACTTTGTCTTATCTGTCATCTAAATCCATTAAGCGAAATGACAGGGAACCTACCATCTTCAGCACCGCACGTTTCTGCCTGGCTTTTGTATATTAATTATTGATGATTATCATCCAATGATTTCGCCTTTATAATGCACGTTTGTTTGAAAGACATTAGAGGATGACAGTATAGATCGGGATCCTTTCCATCTGCTTCACATTTGATTATCAAATCCTAAGATGCCCACACAGTGTCCACACTTCCCAGCGAATCCAAATGCATTGAAACCCTATGCAATAATTTAGTTATGGACACACTACTGTTTCTTCCTGCCGTAATTGTCATCAATAGTTACAGGATCATCATTAACCATAGAACAAGTTCCAATTATGTTGTGGCTTCTTGGATGATATCGTTATCAGACTTGTTACATCTGTTTTTAGGGTTCCGGACCCAAAGGGTACTAAATGGAACCCTATTGCAGAGACTTCGATGTCCGCCCGTCCTCGGGTCCTATCTCATACACCGCAATAGCTAGAGAGTTGAAAATAGAAATATGTAGTTATATCCGGGCATCAGCAACAAATACTAAAACTAAAATATTTTCTAAAACTTCAAGGGGTCCCCATACAAGAAACATTTTGGTTTGTATGGCAGCTATACGATCCAGTAATTCCACGATCTTGAAATTTGGATGTTTCGTGGCTATACATCAGAAACTTATATTGTCGAAATTTCAATTTGATCGGATTACTAGGGAGGGTACCTACAATACAAACCCCCATTAAAATTCTGGTTCTTATTAGAAAAACTTTTTTGGTTTTTGTTCTATCGAACTGAAATTTAGACACTATAAGTTTCTGTAGGTAAGGCGCGGTCACCTGTTGGAATCAGTGAAATCAAACTCCAATCTGGTACGGAACCCTCCGTGGATGAGTCTGAATCGCACTTAGTCCATTTTTTGCTTTTAGTAGACCATTTTGTCTTTGCAACATCATCCTCCTAGTGCAACATGGCAATACAAGCCCCAATTCAGTATGCCCGATGTTGATATTTATTTTAGAAATTATCACAAAATCTTCTTTTGAAGACTGTAAAGTTAAGTAGAAAGGGAGGGCATATTCACAGTCGATTGATGACAAGTTGAAGTTCGAATTCCTTTCGCATCCTTCGTACCTCTCAGGCTCTGGCTCTTCCTATTAAGGATATAGATTTGCATCAAATGTTGAAGTCATTTTGAGTCTTAAGATAAATCGGTGTACAAGAAAGATATCGAAAGGTTAGAGAACACTTTTGAGTAGTTAATGAGGGAAAGAGATTTGTATCAAGAAGTAAATAAGGGGTTTGTTTAGTAATAAGGCTAGTTAGTGGCTTCTTCAGTCATCTATCTTTATCTTTATCCTCAGGACTCTGGCGCACACCACAACAGAAGTTGCCCACCACATTATTTACATCAATAATCGCATTATCACAATAACACGTCTAGATAAAGTAAAAACACTATCCAAGGATGAAGCTGAATCTCTATTCAAGCGTGCTTTGGCCTTCTATGGCAATTTGCAAGGTCTAACAAATGGTTATTTGGTAAGTTATTCAGAATCCTGAAAATTTATATTGATATAATATATACGAGTATGTTTCAACAGGAACGCTTAGCCACTTTCCTTTCCGGACGCATTGAAGCTGAAAAGGTCTCAGGCAATGATAGTCACACCATCAACAGTTCACGATCAACACGACGACGTCACGCTGCTGCTGCTGCGCGGGCCAACAACTCGTTGGTGCCACCCCATAATAATATAAATGGCGTCTACTGAGAAATCGAGTTTTTTATTGTTGCCGTATTTTTATTTCTAATAATCGAATTCTCTTTTTAATTGCCTTATTTTACAACTAATATTACAAGAAAATAATTGTTTGTTCTTCACTTAAATTAAGTAACATTGTTGTGATTTTTTTTATACAAGAATTAAACTATTATTTTTAAACAATCAGACAAAACTCATATATATCATAATATATAAAATAATTTCTCTGTTGCAGTTGTTTGTTCATCATGGAATTTTAAGAAAAGCTTCTCGATAATATCTTAGCTCATTTATACTATCCTTGATATCATCTAAAGTGCGATGGGCAAATTTCTTTCGAGGTGCACATTTTAGTATTTCAGGATTCCAACGTAGTGCCAATTCTTTAATGGTGGATACATCTATGATGCGATAATGCAAATATTCATCAACTTTGATGTAGTTTTGACGTAAAAATAAACGATCCATGTATATAGAATTACCAGCTAATGGACATTTTTTTTCTGGTACATTTGCTTTAAGATAATCTAGTAGTATTTCACCGGCTTTGGCTTCCGTTATGTCCGATTTGAGACATTTATCAACTAAACCGGAATCATAATGATGATTTTTGCACCATTCGTTCATGTTATCTAACACTTCTTGGGGTTGATTTATGGCAAAGCTGGGACCCTCTGATTTGATATTGAGATCTTTATCCGTTATAATAACTGACAGTTCCAAAATTTTATCATTGTTAACATCTAAGCCGGACATTTCCAAATCCATCCAAACAATGTCGGAGTCACAACCACAATTTGTACTACTACTCATTTTCATTGACTCCTGCGCTCGGGCTAAGTTTGAAAACTTTAAAAATTGTTTCTGATTCAACTTGGCATTAAATTTCAATAAGTTTTTATATTTGTTTAATTGAGTAAACATTGAAATTCTTGTTAAAAGAAAAACACGAAAATTATGAACGAACCACCACATGTAATAAATAAATAAATTGTAGTGTTGCATAACATTCATTGATTGTCTGTCACCAGATATAATAAATACTAGTGTTTCATTTACAGCACTGCCATCATATCGAAGTGAATTGATTGTTTGTTCAACACTTTTGGATTTCTGTAAATTTTTGTCATTTATTTATTAATTGATATTGGAAAATAGTGTTTTATTTTTTTTGTAATTAGTGAGATAATAAATTCTTATAAATTACTTGGATAATGTCTTCACCATCTGATTTGCCTGGGACATCCAAGGATAATTTCGATGATTTTTATTCTGAAGTAAGTTAATATGGCGCCGTCGCTGTCACCGCCGCCGCCGAAGTCTCGACAACTTCGCCAATAGAGAAAAATATACACATTGTGTATAGATATGAATAAAAATTATGCTGATTGGGTTATATATTGCCGAATTGAAACGAGCATTGATAAACACATTTGTTTGACCTTTTCACAGGTTAAAGAAATTGAGAAACGCGATTCAGTATTAACATCTACTCAACAAATTGATCGTTTACTTCGTCCAGGTTCAACATACTTCAATCTTAATCCCTTTGAAGTCTTGCAAATACCGCCCGAAACTGAAGTGACCGAAATAAAAAAGCGCTATCGCACCTTATCCCTCTTGGTGCATCCCGATAAAAATCCCGACAATAAGGATCGTGCTCAAATGGCATTTGATTTAATATCGCGTGCTTGGAAGACTTTGGAAAACGATGTCACACGTAGGAAATGCTTAGATGTCTATGAGGAGGCACAAGGCCGTACAGATCATATGGTATGTGTATTTTGTGTTCCAAAAAAAAGGAAGATTTAATTTGTATAAGTTTTTTTTTTTTTTGTTGTAGATTGCAGAAAAACGTAAAAAACTGAAAAAGGAGGGTAAAAGTCATGAACCCATACCAGAAGACGATCCAGTCAAATATAAACATGCCATTTATGTTATGGTCATGAAACTATTCGCTGACATGGAACGCCGTCGACAAAAACTAGATCAACGCGATCAAGAAGAACGCAAACGTAAACGTGAAGGTGAAATCGAGGAAGAAGAACGTGTTAAAGCCGAAAAGGAATGGCAACAGAATTTCGAAGAATCTCGCCAAAGCCGCGTCAATAGCTGGCATGACTTCCAATCGGGTGCAAGTAAAACGAAAAAAAGTAAAAAACAAAAGCATATGACTGGCATGATGGTGCCACCAAAATTTAAACCAGAATCACGGTGAAAATATTTCATTACAATTAATCGTTTTAGAAAACTTGGACAGTCTCAATGAGATTATTTATATTATAACAAAAACAAAAACAAAAACACAAAAAACTTTTCATAAATTTGTACAAAAACAAAAACTTTCTACTAACAAACGAGAGGAGAGAAAATAGAATACAGACGACATGCAAACATGCAATGCAATAATATCAACAAACATCAGATTTTTATATAATTTTAATGTAAGGACTTGCTGCTTGAGGGAATTGTGAATAGAACACCTTAGTATTTCAAAAATAATATTCAAATTTATTGCAAAAAAACAAGGATATAATCAAAATTCGGTGTATAAACTGGCAGTGAATACAATATCACGTTTTATAGCCCTAGAGGCATCCTCCATTTTTGTTTGTAACGCAGGATTACCGATTCGTATGGCGGCAGTCTTTACATCACGCAAAGTCTCATCCAATTGCTGAATGCAACGAACAATTCTGCCTTCCTGGACATCTGTTAGTTTCATGATTTCAGCAAAAGGCTACAACAAAAGAACAAAACACATCATGAATTCTCAATGCCATTGACCTCACTGACAATTATTGCATTATCTCATACCTTATCATTTGCCCATTCATAGACCACTTCAAGTAGACCAAAATTCAAACGACTATCTGTCTCTATGATTGCTTGATGCTTCAATTCTTCAGCTAAGATTGTATCACTAATGGCTTCGAATTCCATTACGCACTATATAAGTAATAAAAATATAGAAAAAAAATATACATTAGTTGAGATCAGTGTGTGAAGAGTGTTCAGTGCTTACCTTTTTAAGACGCTCTGGTATTGTCGGACTAGTTTCACTCTTCGATTGATACACCAAACCAGAAAGTAAAGCGGCTATTTCTGCCGGATTGAGATCAATAAACATATTACAAAGTATCAACTCGGTAATGAGTAACTCATTCTGACCCATCTCACAGGCAACTTTACCCTTTAGAGTCACTTCATCCAGTTCATCTATATATTTCAGGGCACGCAGTACTTCCAATTTGTTACAATAATCCGGGTAGAGTAACAAATTCTTTGTCGAATTCTTGAATTTAAGCTCTTCAATGCGATGCTCTAGTACTCGTCTTTCGAAGACTGTTGCGAATTCCTGCTCGAAACCAGCGATATTCGTATGTGGTACAACCTCGGCCAATTGTCGTTCCAAATGTTCAACATAATGCAACAGGGCCATTTCATTTTCAGCACTTACATTCATTTCCTTTGACAAATTCACATACTTAATACTATCGCGGTTGTCAATAAAATTCTGATTCAACTGTTGTAATTCCGTCACTGTCTTGACTACAGTTAAACCAGGTGATGTATTTTTGAATCGTTCAATCTGCCTTTGCTCCCAGTTGCGTATAATAATATCAGCATCGATTTTCAGATTTGTTTTAGTTATATTCACAATATCGGTTGCCTTCACATCGAGAATTGTATGACCACCATTGCCTTCTGGTTGGAAGATTTGGTTTTGTGATGTCAGTGAAATAATTTTATAATATATTTCACCACGATTCAGTGTATCCTTTTCCTGAACATTAAACAGATGATCCAATACGAGAACACGGTAGACAGGATCCTTGTTTATAACTGATTTTATATTAAGTAAGACACCAAATTTATTGTAATGCTTTCCTTGTGTGACCACAATAACGCGACCAATTTTAAGTTCCTTTATAATTTTTGGTTGTGTCAAAAGGAATTTCATTAATCTTTGCTTCTCGGTACAATATTCCATTGCCAAATCATAGAAACGGGAAAGTGGTTGTAGATGTTCACCCAACGGTGGCATTTTGGCAAATTTATCTTCGGCCAAACGCAATTGATTCTGCTGAGCGGGCAGCTGTTGTTTCTGACAGAATTCCTTGAAACTGAACTTCATAATATCCTCCACTTTAATACTCTCAATACGCAGACAAGTCAATATGACTGCATAGCGTAATATGAATTGAGACTGCAATTTCTCTGGTTGACCCAAAATCATAGAACGCAATTCCATAGCAGGGGGCACATTAGTTTTACATAACAAAATCACTGTTCCATTCTCATCATGACCACGTCGACCAGCACGTCCGGCCATTTGTATATATTCGCCAGGCTTAAGGCTGCGTACTTCGAGACCATCGAATTTTCGGTGAGAGTCAAAGATAACCGTACGTGCTGGCATATTAACACCCATGGCAAAGGTCTCAGTCGCAAAGAGTAGCTTGACGAGGCCGCTTTGGAAAAGCATTTCCACAATTTCTTTCATTATAGGCAATATGCCACTATGGTGAACACCAATGCCACGTTCGAGGGCATCCTTTAGTGTAAGCACCTGAGGGATTGTACGATCTGGTGGCTTAAGCTTCTGCAAGCATCGTTGAAAGAAATTCTGCACTTCACCCTTTTCACGAGCAGTATTCAGATCCACCGATTGCAGAGATGCCACATTCGAATCACAGCGATTCCTCGAGAGAGTAAAAGCAACCACTGGCATCTTGTTGTTACGTTTGAGGAAATCAATTAAGCCAATCCAAGTATTTTGTTCTTGCTTGGTACCAACATAACCACCACGAGGCCCACTTTGTGCATTCTTTGATTTGCTTTGCATTTCATTTTTACGTTCCACCGCTGCATCGTAATTATGTTGTAAAAATTTGCCATTAGCATCAACCAAGAGGAAATTATCATCTCTGGTCTTTCCACCGGCTCCAGTATAGAGATAATGCATCAACGGTACTGGACGTTTCAATGTGCTTATAACGTAGACTTTGCGTTTCTTGGTGCTGCCCACCCAATCGGCCAACTCCATGGTGTTCGGTACAGTGGCACTTAACATGATAATATTTACATGATCTGGTAGTAAGATGATGACCTCTTCCCAGACATGACCGCGCTCGGGATTATTGATGTAATGGACTTCATCGAAGATGACATACTCCAGATCACGTGTTATATCACTGCCACAATATAACATGGAACGTAAAATCTCAGTAGTCATGATCAGACAAGTTGCAGTTGGGTCAATCTGCAGGTCTCCCGTAATGAGACCCACATCTTTGAAGGTCTTTTTAAAATCACGATACTTTTGATTGGATAACGCCTTGATGGGTGAAGTGTAGATTGTTCGGGTTAGATCTCTTTTGGATAGAGCAATTGCATATTCTGCTACCACAGTTTTGCCAGCTGAAGTGTGAGCCGCAACAAAAACATATTGACGTTCTTCTAATTTGAGAATTGCTTGTTTCTGGAAGGCATCCAATTCGAATGGATACTGTAAGGCAGGATGCGGTATCTTTTCATTGAAATTTGCTATTGGCTGTGTAATATCAACCATTTCAGCCCATTCACTGGAAAATGTCTGAGTGGTTTTGGAAATATTTAGCACAGGTTTATGATCCATTTTAAGAATGCTTTCATCTAAATCCTTAAACTCAGCTGGATATTGAAGTTCTTTGTGAGGATTTATACCATCAGCAACGTTCTGTTGCTCCTTTGGTAGTGTTAATTTAAACCATTCCTGTACATCTAAATCCTTTTCAAGATTTTTCAATAGATTAACATTTTCTTTAAATGTTTCTGCAGCATCATTTTTGGTATCTTTTTTGTAATCCTCTTTAGATGAAAAATCATAGCCATTACTAAAGCCAGGCGGCACAGTTAACAATTCACTGCCAAACTCAAAATTACTCACATTGAGCTTTTTCAATTCACGTGGTGGCTCATCAAATCCTCCAGGCCAAAATGGAAAATTCATTGCCGAACCGCGTGTCATTTCCTCTAAAAGTCCTGGTTCACGTTGCATCGATGTAGAATTGACTGCACTGGCACCCACATCTTCCAAGGGAACTTCAATGAATTCAACAATTTCACCGCTAACTAAATCCCGACGCGGAATTAGCTTTGTGCTCGCAGGTCCATTGGGTACATGCAATAAACGCATTTCATCATATTTCCGTGGTAATATATCTGGCAATGGATTATGTATGGATACATTGGGATTAAGTATATAATTTTTAAGTTTTATTTTATTCTCTTCGCTTAAATCCATTGTTTTTTGCTTCTTCTTTCTTTATTTATTAAGCAGCTTCCCGGTTAACTGAAAGGTGGCGCTAGTATGCAAGAAGAATCATAATGAACATTTCAGCACTAATTTTGATTTAAAATTTTCCAAAAGCTGCCTCAATTGTTGGTGCGATTTCCAATCGGGTGTAAGTAAAAATGAATGATACAAATTTAAGCCAAAATCACGCTGAATAGATTTACCTTTAGAAATTTGCACTGCCTCAATGAGATTCTTCTTTATCAATGTATATTAAATAGTATTCAATTCAATTAGTCTTTATCAAATATTTCTTTTTGATTGTTAGCTTTTGTGCATAGATAAATTTATTATTAATTATTATTGTAATTATTAGACACGAAAATATTAAATTAAAATTATAATTATTCTGGTTTTACTTAAATTAAATTT
This sequence comes from Amiota minor, assembly GCA_037043295.1. Classification (NCBI taxonomy): domain Eukaryota; kingdom Metazoa; phylum Arthropoda; class Insecta; order Diptera; family Drosophilidae; genus Amiota; species Amiota minor. The sequence continues at coordinate 6,559,201 of JBAMAW010000081.1, read as the reverse complement.
CAATTATATACTTCTTGTGCAGATTTTGCTTATCGATAACATTTTGTCTTGGTCCGATTACTTTTATCAAAAAAGGACAGTGTTATTCATTAGCCTATTTTAGTGTTGCAAAATGTGTGCAAAACGCGCAAATTTTGTTTTGCGTTTGATTATTGTGCCTTTGTGTTTGATATAATAAAAATGGATAAACATACAAATGTGGCAAGGAAATTATCCCTTTCATTGGGTAATAAATTGCATAGGAAAATGCGCAACGGTATTTGGTTTACTTATAAATTGTGTAATTTATTGAATAAATCAATTTGATTTCACAGATTCACCACAACGTGAAGTCGCACCAGCAGCAGCAGCAACAAGTTGCGAAACTACAGATACCAATTGCGCAAATGCAACAGTGGAAACAATTGATTTACCGCCAGCAAGTTCACCACCATCTATAGCCGAGTGCAGAACACCGCCATCGCAATATCGGCGGAAATCAATAGTAAGCCTTGACGACAGCATCGATTCATCGCCAAGATATTTGGATTGCAGCTTTTCGCCCAGTTGTCTATTCTCACAAACTTTAGTCTCAGATAGTCCAGAAGTCAACTGGCGTTGGAATCAAAGACTACCCAATGAGAATAATGTAGCATGGCAACCTTTCACAGACACGGATGCGAAATCGGAAGAAGCAACGGCAACGAGAGCATTGGAGGCTTCTAGAAAGGAACGACAAAAAATGCTATTATCGGGAAATAATAATCGACGGAAACAAAAGGATCTACAACTGCGCCGTGCACAACAAGCACGAGCGCATAAAATACTCACTGAGCGTTGTGCTAAATTGCATAAACAATTTGAAGAAGTCAATGTTCTTGAGGCGGAAAAGAGATCAATGAACAACAACAATGAATCACCAGCTTCCACATCTGAAAGTGCGTCAAATTTATCACCTAAAAAAGAAAACAAAGGTGATTTGTTCGCTTCCAAAACCAAGCCATTGGTTGCTTCTACCAAGACGTCTACTGCAAATAGTAAACAATCATCAGCTGTAACAGTTGAAAAAATGGAAATTTCTCAACCTGCTAAATCAGAATTAGATGATTTCTTTAATGATTCTGATGCTGATGATTTTCTATTGGCAGCAACACAACAATGGGAATCTGAAGTCATTTCCCAAACGCAACAAGTACACAAAAATCAAACAAAACCAAACACTCCAGTGTCAGCAGCCAATGTATCTAATCATAATGATACAAATTCCATTTTTACCATGACACCAACAAGCAGTCATAAAGATAAGCGTTCATCATTCTATATGAAGTTCCTGGAAGATGAAGATGAATCAATTGACGAATGGTTTACAGCTCTTGACGAAGCAGAGCGTGAGGCGACACAGTCAAAGAAACCACGTATCTCATTGCAACGCTATAAATCAATGCCAGATAAAACGACTATCACATGCACTTCTACAAATAATACTGAACCAAAAACTAGCATAGCTAATAGTGGTGGACTTGGTCAAACCGCTGCCGTTGTAACACCAACCAGCACACACTTCAAACGATATGCCAGCTCGCATGCTTTAAGTCCAGTTGGTAAGTTTATTTTTATAAATTATTTCTTATCTTCTTATAATTGTATTGAGAAATACAAGTCAAAGTGCTTTATTTCTTTTGATAAAAGCATTACATCATCAAGCATACATGGGCTACAAGGACTATGAGTAAATTTGGCATCGGTTCTAGTGGTTTGGAATAATGGGATAATTTCATACATAAATTGATAATTTAATTGAATCATTTAGATAGGAATAGGGTAGGCAGACTGCTTGATAAAGGGCCAGTTCACCCAGAAGCTTTTCGGCCCTTTGGGATGCCTGGTTTGGACTGCTGTTATTCTTGTCTTAATTGCAAGGGGTCTGTAGCGCATGTACAACTGGTTTTTGACTTTTGTTAGCTTCAGTTTTAACCTTCGAATTTATCATCAAGGGAAACCCTACCATGATAGCCTAGGCTAGCACTAGTATAACTCTCAGGGTCTTTACACCTACGAAGCCCTTACCATGATAAGGTAGCAATACAGTAAGTGGGAAGCATTATATGTTCTATAGGGTTTTTTTTATTAAAGAGATGTTTCTTATGAAAATCTTTACCAAACTGGGGAGGCTAATAAATTCAATCAGTTTAACCAACCCTTTGGTCTCTTGAAACTGAAAATCTGGCTTAGAAGAGATTGGCCCATCACAAGATACCTGCTGGATAGGGCTGCATTCAACCATCAACATCGCTCCGGTGATGTGCACAGAACCACTGATTTATCGTTTCACCCTGCCCCATGGATCTCCTTATCCGCGAAATTCACGTTGACAATGTCATCCCTAAAGGCTTCCAAATCCTCCGGCTATGACAGGATTGGTACACGAGCTATCCAGTTGCTCCCCAATCCGTTACCCGCACAGATAACGGCAATATTCATTGCTATACTGAGACTCAGCCACTTCCCCACACACAGTGAGAGTAAGCTGAGATCATGATCGCTAAACGCGGCAAACTTGAATCGTATTGTTCGACCAGCTGGCTTGTTGAACTCACCAAAAAAAAAAAAAATGTAAGACTATTTCTGTGTAGATTTCTCCCGCTGCTGGACGAATGTTCTCTTCAGCCATGGGACTGCAAAACAATGCCACATTATCGACGCCTTCGAAACGAAGAATTTCTGCTCAGCTGTTTTCCTGGACAAAAGGCGGGCATTCGGTAAAGTTTTGTACCTAGGGTTGCTTTTCAAGTTAAAAAAGATTCTACCAACGCCATACTACCTCTTCCTGAGGCATTACCTAGAAGATGGGAGCTTCTACATACGACACAATGATGCCAGTGTGGTTCTGGTAAAATAAGTGTGGTAAAAACTAGGGGCTTGTGCTTCCGATTTGACATGAAATGAAAGCTGGTCTAACTTTTTTAGTTGATTCTCATGAAAATTGATATAAATTCAACCGAAGAACCTCTTTCATATGTTTTGCTACATTAAATACGTGGACTCTATCAACTTTCCGATTTGTTTTAAATATAAAATTTCTTTTTATTTATTTCAGCGCGTTCGAAACTTTTTGGCGCTCGCAAATGAATAATTAATGAATTCTCAAGTCTTCTTTTGTATGTTTAAGTTCCTAATTCTCTTTTATTTTGATAGTTAAGAAATGCTTTAAGTTATCTGAGTTTATATTTTTTTTTTTTCAATTAATTTAAGATTTTATTTATTTAATTACCAGATAAGGTAAAAATTTCATTAAATAAATCTTGAAATGTGGCAAACATGTGATTAAGATTAATTTGGATTTTAAAAAGCATAAAAAAAAGAATTGTATAATATTTAGTATAATGGGTTTCATAAGTTTCTCTTAAGTTTAATTTACAATAGTTTTTATTTATTTTTATTTGAGTGCATTTTGTGAGATGCCCCCCCACATTTGTTAAGTCTGAAAGCAATCAACATAGTGAAAGTAAAAACAAATAACTTTATCATCTAAACAGAACTGAAGTTGGCAAACAGCAAGCCATATGTTTCTTATATACCATTTTGCGGTCATATATGCACGAACTATAAACATAAATAAGTATCTATATCCTGCATAACTGACTGTCTGCCTAACAGCCTGCAGTCATGCCTTACCTACCTAATGCTCAACTGTTAAACTTTCTTTCGAACTGCATCCACTATTGCAGGAAATAGTATGAGTATCATTCCACTTCTGTTGGGTCCTCCTCTAACATCTGAAGAGAATACCAATATCCCCATTTATGGTCGATTTTAATAGGCCACTTAACTGTAGCGCTTTGCGGCTTTAGCAACTCTCAGCCTTGTGCCATGCCGTGCTGTGCATATTGATAAGCAGGCAGACTTCTATGACCCAATACAAACACAAACATGCGCAAGACGAGTCATTGTGCGTGGAGACTTTGACGTCATTAATAAATGATATCCTTTCATTTAATTAGCATTAACAATGAAATGATAAACTTATTAAGTAAGAGCAAAACATATGTTGTGATTAACGAAAAGTAACAGAAAAACATATGGTATGCTGATTACAAAAAAGTGTAGCATGCTTTTGAGGGTAGCTTCCTAATGCCTTTGTAAAATAATCTTAAGAGACTTTAAAATACAAAATTGTTTATATAAACACAAAGAAAAAACTTATTGAATTTGAATTGTGTATTTTATAATTTGTATGTTTTTTATTTCATAAATACATGAATGACACCGGCCACCCATAGGCCATTAAAAATAGGTTACCATATGTTTCAATAAATCAGAGGCCCGCCAATCGCGTACTTGTTTATCTGCTATGACATTTCAACATGCAACAAATGATTTGCTTGCTGCACATATACAAAGAAAGTTAAAGGTACAAACAAAGATATTTACAATTACTAAGAACTAGTATACAACAACACACACAAAATAACAACAATGACGAAGAAAAATCGGAAAGTAAAGATAAACGAATTGGTGACGTCTTTTGTATAATCGCAAGCCATACAAAGACAAATATGTGAAATACAAAACACACAGATACACACACATACACATCCACATGCCTAATGCTACAACAAAACAAAATATACTCTCGCATGTACAAAGGATGATTAGTCTTAAAGAAGAGCGGGAACAGCACTGCGCCACATATTGTTTACACAATTCAACCTTCCTCCAGAACAAAGTGTGTAAACCGCATATGAACGCATACAATGGAAGACACATGCTTACATATGTATGTATACCTATACATGTGTACGTATAGTCATGCATATGTATTTGTTGAGATACAGGAGCAATCCCATAATCGCATGAGGCCTCAGAGATTTGTTTCTATACCCTTCCTTGGATTGTGAGACAATGTGGGACAATGAAGTATTAGATAAAGTCCGGAATAAAATGATTTGAAACGAAACGAATCTGGGATCTTTAAAATTTTTAGTATTCAAAGTTTTCTCCTAATTAACATGAAGTCACGTGACTTCTGATTCAGTTAAACTGTGTGGAACCAACTTAGGGCAGACCTTTGTTTTACGTAATTACTCCTATTCAAAGCCTCTTCTTCAATCATTATCAGCGATATATTGTAGTCATTTGATACAAAATCACGTAAACCAAGAAACTTTTAGATGAAAATGTGAGTTCGAGCTGAAATTCGCGTCTGCACGTTTGTCCCACTTTTTGCGGCACTCTGCCATCGAAAAAAGTACATTATTTAATCAGGAAAACATTTTCTCTGTTTAAACAATTATTATCTCCATACACTTGCTGCATCATCTGGAATGTTTTCAATGCAGTGCAGGGAGAATATTTAGGCTTATAAAGAAAATGGCATAAATTTATAATAAATGTAGTTGATCGAGGATAAAAATTGCATTTCGTTGAGTCCAAGAATGGGTAAACTTTGAAATGAAGCCGCCGGTTTATAAATGACATGAGTCCTTACTGAGATATAACTTCAGTGCTAATACTTAGTACACGTACCGTGTATACTATATATACACTACACCTATACCATAGAAAAATTTAAAAAACATTATCTAATTGGTGCAATTTTTTGTACAAAAATGTATCAATGTACATATGTATTATGTATGCTCCTTCTTAATTCCAAAACTCCTCAAGCGATGTTCATGAAATTTTCAAGGAAACTCTAGCATAGTCTACAGAGTGTTCATGTGAAGTTTAGTGCGGATCAAAGCATTGAAAAAATCGGAATTGGTGGCTTACATCTCAGACATATTTTCTACTAATTTGTGAAAATGGGTGTTGCGAATATTATTCCATTTATCCTTAAAGAAAATCTTCCATAGTGAGCGCCCTATACGATTATGGAAGCCTCTCCTCTCCAAACGCTCGGATAGAGGTCTGTACTTTATGCCGGCCACTTCTGCAACAGAAATTATGACTCCGACAGCTAACTCTGCGCTACGCGCAGTATGCTTTGGGTCTCATTAAGCTTGAGATTCGGAATAGCGTCCACAAAGTTGTTTAAAAAACCCATGGCAATGAGTCGCAATCAGGGATTTATGTTTATATTATGAATTCAATAATAAAGTAATTGCATTAAGTTTCTAATACAAATTTATCTTTGTTGTTCCAAGACAAAGCCGATCCTGTTTTTACTGTAAAATCCAAATGCCATTCGCCAGAAAGAGCCAACATCATGTTGACTATGTTATCCCCGATTTAAGCTCAAAAGCATAAGAGCGAAAGAATACAAAGCACTACAATTTGCAGCGCCAAAGCGCAGCACATGATATTCTACATTCTTTCCTCACTAACCCTTTCCTTACTCCCCTTCCCTTCCCAACCACCAACTCTATTTGTTATTATTGTACCAGATGCCCATACATTCATTCGCTTAAATGCGGCAGTCCCATCATCCATGGACAATGGACCATATTGACTGACGCTTGCAGGATAAATAAGCAAAGTTAAGCAAAGTAAAGCAAAACCAACAAGCAAGTAAGCGTGCGTGCGAGCGAATGAATGGAAAAGCTTTTCTTACTACATATTTGTGTTGTTGGTGTTCTTCTTCTTCTTCAAAACAGTAAAAAGCACAGAAAGTGCTTTGCAGAAACTGCTGGCGCTTCATTTTGATTCATAATGGCGTCGTTAGACGAGAACAGTGAACAGTTTTCAACGCGCTGCGCTGTGGTAAAGTTCGTTTTCGGCGGACTAAAACTGCACAGCAAAGGAATAAAATAATATAATAGATTTTTAATTATAAAAGAAGGAAGAATAAACTAAATTTAGAAAGGATTTAAAAATCACAATAACAATAAATACGAAGAAAGTTGAAAAGGAAATCGAAGAGACAAAGGGGTAAAGGTAGAGCAAAGGTGAAGCAAATATAATAGAATTTGAGCTTGCAGTGGCGAGTGACAGTGAAAAAGGAACACAAAAACCAACCAAATTACAGTGTGTTTTTTTTTGGCAAAAGTGTCAAAAAAATACTACGAACTTAACCAGTGTTGCTGTGGCGCATTAAGTGAGTGCACAACAAAGTGAAAGATAAACAGAATTTAAAAAAAATAACAACACAAAAATATACATAGAGTGGTGGATAGTGAAGGAAGGAGTGAGTGAGTGAGTAGCAAATCATCATCAAATTCTAAAGTGCAGTGACTTTGTCTTTGTGTGAAGTGAAGTAAAAAGAAAGACAGATAGGCAAGACTATAAAGAAAGAAAGCAAAAGAAGAAGAGTAAAATAGAGAATATCAACTTGTGAAAGAAGCATTAAATTAAATTGAGAAAGGAAAGCAAAGCTTCGTCAGAGGCCAACGACGTTGTGCAATGTTTATTGCAGCAGCCGCATGGCGCTACTCTGCTTCATGGAGCCTGCTGTTAATTATCACAGTAACAACAGCAGCAACATCATCAGTGGTGGAGGCAGCCACAGCCACAGCCTCAGCCTCAGCCTCAGCATCGTCAGCATCAAGAGCAGTAGGAGGTGGTAGCCACATTAATACGCATAGAGGTTTTGGTCACGATGGCGTCTTTACGAGTTCATTTCTAGTTCGATTCCGTCGTAGTGTCGACAATGACTTCGCACATAAAGTTGCCGCCAAATACAATTTCGAAAATCTCGGTCCGGTAAGTGCAAAATATGTATTTTAATTATTGTAATTCATAGAAACAGAATCAATCAAAGCAGAGAGAGAGAGGAAGAGATAGAGAGGAAAGCAAACATAAAAATGATATACAATTAGAAATAAATGGAAAAGAAAATCAATCAATAATTCATTTGAACTTCAGTAATAATAATAGCCTTTAATAATCATCATCATCATCACCATCATCATCATTAAATACATTCATTAACATCATCAAGAATATTATGATTTGCTTCTAGTCCTTGTTGTCATTGTCATTATAGACGCATGCATTCACCTTCAGGCACAGTGGGAAAAATCAATTATTTTTGTGTGTCCATTTTATTATTTTCTTTATTTTGCTATTTGTTGTTATTTGCTTGTTTCATTGTTCTTTTACACTTTCCAACACAACATTTCTCCCTACAAATTTCATACAAAACATGCGACGGTTTAGATTTCTAGTCTAGAGTTTAGAGTCTAGTCTCCCTTGTTTAGATATACAATAACTAAGATGATTTGGCGAAACACTCAGACGTTTGGAGAGACATTAGAATACAGCTGACTGACTGACTAACTGACTGACTGAGTGAGTGGAGCTAAGCTGCCTGTCTACTCCAGGGTACACACCTGTAACGGGCATGAGGTAGCTGCGCACTATTAGCCATAGTTGAGGCGGTACACTCGAGTCTAAACCCGTCGTGCCAAACTCGTCATCATATCGAGATACGCTGCCACAACTCGCCTCCTCGATCCTTCAAGGATAAAGTTGACTACCCTATTCAATTGTTCTGGAGTACCATGGGCCTTCGACGATTGAAATGGAGAACAATTTTTGACCTCTTTCAACAGTGCGTGTCAGCAGACAGCGTTCAAACAGCTTTGCTACAGTGCACTTGGCCTGTAAGAATCCAATATGTAGGGGCTCTTACCAGCTGCACAGATTCTCGCCTTCTTCCACTGTTTTGGGATATATCCCAATCTAAGCACAGAGTTGACCAAGAATGAGGCACCAGCTTCATGGAGCCTTTTTTGTATTCAACACTTTAATCTTCCTCTTGTGATGGGAGCAACTCAACTGCTAGCGCTATCAAGTTCGGTGAACTCGTGGAACTAGTGTCAAATGGCTCCAGCGTTTCTAATCCTCGGCCCAAGTCTCGCTCGCTTTCGGATCGGGACCAGTCCTTCAGCTTCGTCTTGTGTTGTCATCGGAGGAGACACTTGACAAAATGGCGTGCAGTTCCAGCAGCTTCTCAGCTCAAGACCCTGTCCACAACAGGGCCACGTGTCTAAGTCTCCTCTTGTCATCAGCAGCGAGAAGTTGACGACCATCGGCCGTTATGGATTTAGGGGCTAGCATTGAGACCTGTCATGATTCGAAAATTCAAGTGGGCGTGCTTCATATCTGAGGAATTTGCACTGAATTAAGTGATTCTTCCAACGGAGCGCAATAGCTCCAGGTGATAGTAGTCAGTCGTTTTCAAATTCGGAGCCAGATGTAAATGTAAGGGGAAGATGATCAATCTGATAGACAGCTCATCTGACGCAGCCCATGATATAGAAATCTAGTGGGACCTTCGATGGCATACGGGAAGTGGGGCGCTTGTCCATGGCCAGGATTTGAGCGCGCTTTTTATGCTCCGGGAGGCTGGCTACGTGTTCTGCTCTGAAGTTACCCCAGAATCTGCTTTTGGCGTTGAAATATACCTCATAATATGACTGTAGAGTTTTTTGATTAAGATGCGGGGCAATGCAGAGAGTCACTCACTGGTTGCAATCTGAATGGTGGCCATTTCAGTCCTAACGGGCTCATGTATAAATCGCTATCCACCCGCCGCTCCTCCTCTTTGCTGGGTGATGGCTGTAGCCGTATATGATCTGGACTCCAGTTTGCAGCCATGTCTCTGTGCATCATATCTAAAGTCAGTGAGGAACTTAACATGCCCAGAAATCCCACATGGCATACCGCTAATAGTGTGTGGTTAGCTTTCAGGAGATCTGTTCTTGGTCGTCTCCTCTCGTCAACTGGCAGTTTAAATAATATAAACTTTTCCCTTGAGTTAAAATTTCATACAATTTTCTTTAGCATACTTTGTGGCGTTCATTATGTTTAATATTTTGGAATATTCATTCATTGGTAAAAGCGGCACAGGCAGCAATGACGACGATGCAAACAATGGCAACAATGCTGATAATGATGATGATGATGATGATGATGATGATGAAATTAGTTTACCAAAAATAAACACGCGTGCCCACAAAAACTTCCGGCGGCCTTTCATTTTCGTTTCATGCAACTCTACTTCCCTCAAAATTGCTTGTCTGAATTGTTTCTGAACTAAATAAACGTTGAATTAACCCATTCTAATTGAGCTTGGCATGTCCAGAATGTTTGCCTTGTTTCCGTTTATTTCATTTCATTTTGTTTAAGTTATTTTTGAATAAATTGTTAGTTTGTAGTTTGGGTTTGGATATTTGTTTCATAGTCCCACAACATACAATACATGTTTTGTTAGACTGATGGCAAGCAATTTCAGCAAGTGACCACACCTGATAGTAAGTAATTTATATTCTATGAGCTCTCCAAGGTCACTTCAATTTTCCCATTATTTTCGAAGGTGTTTCAAGTGTGAATTTATGTATATTTTTGCATAAATAAATGTCAACATTTTCCAATAAATTTTCATCATTTATTGCCTATTGTTCTGAATGATATTCGAGTTTGAGATACTTATGCAATTGACAATGAATTTTTTGTCATAATATACAATAATAATAATACAAGTGAGGTATCTTCGTAATTATTCTCATTGCCATTGGCATATTACGTTCAATGACTTGAATGTTTTTGACAGTTATTATGTTTCATGAAACGTTACTTGTTGCGCCCGCCATGTTGCATCAAATGAAACATTGAAGTGAAAGTGAAGAGCATTATATTTTTATATACAAACAAAGCAGGAATAGAAATGAAATTATATATTGATTACAAACACTTTCACGTTTTGATATTTTGTTCTAGAAAAGTATTCATAATACATTTTTTTCCCCCAAGGACCTATTTTGTTGAGTACATGGTTTCTAATTTTTATTTAACATTAAATGTTATTTAGAATTTTGTAATAGATTGATTGATTTTATAAATTCATTTCACGTCAATTTATATTGTTTCCAATGTTATTGAGGTCTGTGAACCATTGGTTCAGTTGAATAAGAAATTATACAATAGAATCTTAACCTAATCCATACATGCAGTTACAGTTCTTTCAGTTCTGTAGATTAGATAGGAGAAGGGCTGGAACTTGTAACTCAGGTCTCGATTGGGCCATTGCAATATTCGTACTAATAGAGAAAGTAGATAGGTTATAGTCTTTGTATCTAAACCATCAATTGATTAAAAATTTTTTTCAAAATAATTATATTTCTTAAAATCTATAAATTGATACCATTTGATATTATAGAATCTTGAATCTCAGTAATTTGTATTGAAAAGCTTCTAATACATCATATTTCTATCTATTCAATAATCAGAGAATCATACATCTTGGCTTATAAAATTGTATCATTCGAAATAGTCACAAACAATCTAAAGTATTCATTCAATAATTTGGATAAAATTTGAAGAAAAATAAGGACAAAAATGAATGTTTTAGTAGATATATTTCTCTAAACACAGGACCAGTATTTTAGATAATAGAATTGTAAATCATAGGACTTAAAATCTGAGTTCATATGTAGTTTATAAGTAGAATACTCTTGTAAAACCAGAGTCATTTATATAGTTCTAACCAAATCACTAAGCTTCGAATCTATGATGTCAAATGTCTTTTTAGTTCTATAATTTTAGGGCATCATACCTACATAGGTCATCATTAGAGACAGTAAATAACTTATTCTCTCATAATAAAGTTAGTATTCTAAGTTCATAAACCAACTATAATACAAATCTTGGGAACATGAAAAAGGAATGTTATATTGTATAAGGTTAAATGAAAAACCGCCCTTTAGATTGGAGTAACAATGTAATTTAATTACATTTTTTTTAGAGGTGTCAAAGCAAAAAAGAAACCATGAAATATTTCACTGGTTACATGGATTTGTTTTGAATCAGTTTATTTGTTAGAGGGATTTTTCCGATAAAGTGTGAAAAATTATGTCATTCAAATGTTGGCCGCTGCTGGCTTGGAAGTAGGAATACCAATTTTCAAGTATTTTGTCCACTAATTCCTGAACAATTTAGGCAATTTCGGTACGAATGTATTGTTTCAAATGATCAATTGCTTGGGAATCCCCAATTCAATTCGCAGAAAACAAACATGTCAGTGGCGTCAAATGACACCTGCGAGGAGGCCTATGTACATCGCCAATCTTGTGTGCAGTAGGTTGATGTAATGCACGGCGGTGTCTTGTTGAATTCATAGCCCATCGGAATCGATATCTTCTAATACCTGCCATAAAAAGTCAAAAGAAAGGGCCAATGAAGCCACTACTCCAAAATACGCATCACACCATGAATGGAGCTGGATGAATTGGCATTTATACGACGACGTATGGATTTTCCGTTCCCCAAATTGTGTAAGTTTTTTTTGTTTACGTAGCCAGAAAAGATTTTTCTTGCAAAATCTGGGTCATTGTTGCACGCATTTAAGTCCACGCACTCAGCGAAGCGTTAACGTTGTAAAAGGTCATTCGGTTCCAATTCCTGAACGTGTTTGGATTGTGTAAGCAAACATACAGAGGTTTTTAAGTAAAATCCTCCCTCCTCAGAGTGGTTCGTGAAATGCTGACTTTTTTTGACTTCTGCGTTGAGGCGATTTTCTGGGGTTTTGGTGAACACTTTTGGTGAGATTAGTGATTTTTTCCGTTGTACGAACTGGGCGCGAGTATACGACACATGTCTGCTACATCAACTAGAACCCCAGTTTCTTGCATTTTATCCACCAAATTTTCGAATTGCAAATATTTTTTGCCATTTAACATAAGTTTTCAGTATTTCCAAACGTTTTTCCAAAGAGAACCGATTCATATTATTGTAGTTTAAAGGAAAGTTAAAACTAAACTACTGCCAACAGGTGGTTCAAAATCGAATCAATAGATGGCCCAGCTCTATAATATAATGTTAGCATTCTAGCATTCCTTCGACGACTGATCAGATGTCATTTACTTTATCAAACCATCGCTGCTCTACTAATGTATTGTATTAAGTATCCTTGAAGCTATTTTATTTTCTGAATTTGTCTTGGTTTCCTTTTAAAATCGTTTAATCAATAGTTTAATCAATATAAAAAGTATATAAAAAATTCAAGGTCTCTGAGGTTACCTTTACAAAGCAATTACAAATTTACTTAGTTGATTAGCTGATGGTGGTGGTGGTAGTGGTGGTGGTGGTTCATTAATTAGTTACTTAACCTTATTTGTTCGGTTCTGTTCACTTCAATTCTGTTTGTTCCATTTTATTTTGATATATTTTTTTTATTTTATTTTATTTTGTTGCAATAATCAACAATTGTAATAATTGCTACTGCTGTGTTTTTATGGTAATATTACATTGTGTTGTTGTTGTTGTTATTTTTGTTGCATTTCACTTTTTTTATTTTCTTATCTACACATTTATATATTTATTTTTATTACGACACTTGCACACGGTAAGCAAAATAATAATAAAATAATAAAAATAACAACAATAACAAAAGTGACAATAGTTGCAACATTGTCTACCTGGTAAATGGCAATAAAATGCCTTTACAGGAACCAAGAGAAGACACATTTCAGAAGTCTATGGAGCATTCGAATGTTTATGTGACATTAGCCAGCAACCTTGAAGATAATTTTCATTCTTTGAAAATGAAAAGGCTTTGACAGTTTTGCGGTTCTGACGCTTGTAAATTGTTATTACAACAACAACATTAAGCAAACAATCAACTACCAGCAGTTGAAAGTTTAGTCAGATGTCTAGATTCTTACCAAACTATACTCTACTGTACTTGAGAGATAATTTCACTGTTATGTGTTTTGTGTTGTTGGCGTTGGGTTCCCTTCCTTAGGCCACTAATTAATTGTGTGCACTTGACGATGACAATCTAGGAAGCAAGGAAGCAGTTACATGGGGCCCACCAGCAGTTAACTCAGCTCAACTCAACTCAACTAAACTCAATTCAACTTGAGTATACAATTCTTATTGCAAATGTCAAGGGTCAGCCTAGCTTATGGTGTGTGTGTGTGTTTGTGTCTCGAGTGGATGCGTATATGAGCACAGTCAGTGGACCAATAATTGAGATTGTCCTTTGCTTGGTGGCTTTTTATATTAAAGTATATAACTTTTCTCCTCTTTTTTATGCTTTGTCAGGATATTTTGTGGAAGTTTTTTTTTTCTCTATACACAAATAAATTCTATTGTTAAAGTGGGATGTGTTTCACTTAGAAATGATTGCGGGTTCGTGTCCAAGTTCAAATGAAACTAATTTATTGTAATATTTCCGTTTTGTTTAAATAGAAGATTTGCAAAGTTTTAATTAAAAAAAAAAAAAAAAAAAAAAAATGAACTTATCCAAATCAAGAATATCTACAATAAATTCAAGAAATAACTTCCTATATCCATCAAAATAAGTTCCTACATACAATTGGTCTAGTCTTTGTTATCATTATAAGGAACATTTTAATAGATATTAAGTAGAAAATCTTCTACTTTAAGCAAAAGTTTATTTTTATGAAGAATATCTTTTATGAATTTTAGATAGACCACATTTTGCTGAAATAAATGCCACTGGCACATTGTGTCCTATTCCCTATTGGGATCCATTCTAATCTATTTATGAATCTCATAGAAAAACGAAGGACATATTTTATATGGAAGGTTCACGTTTACAATAACCAGCTTACTTAGAACATATTATTTATGGAAAAAAAAATGGCACTGATGCAATGTGTGCTACAATGTGTCCTTTGGGAACCAACCCAAACTACATTCTTATTTATAAATTTCATAAAAAAACGTGACATTCATTTCTTTTCAATCTTCAAAATCCATTTGTACTGAATTTATTTGTCGCAAGCGTAGGACAGGTGTAAGGAGGATGACTTATTGCCTCCTTTTCCTTTTTCATACTTTAACTACTGCAATAAAATTTTTGCCCAGCCTAAATAGCAGAATATCTAGAAATTAGGTTGTGTCCGGAGATAATAGACACCACAGAGGAAGCATCCATTCATCTGAGTGCCAGTTTTCAAACACTTTCCATTCCTGACTGACTAAGTCACAGCCTAGTAGGTTTAATTTTTTATAACTTAAAGGAATTTTACTGGAGATTTTTGAAAATTAGGTCACTTTTTTCAACAAATGACTTTGTCCACTCTTATTTAATAAACAAATAAGTTTTTCAAGAACCTGAATTTTAAAGGTGAGTTTGTAAGGGAGGTACCCTCCCTAGTGGTCCGATCAAACTGAAATTTCGACAGCATAAGTTTCTGATGTATAACCACCAACCTTCCAAATTTCAAGATCATGGGAATACTGGGTCGTATAGCTGCCATACAAACCAAAATGTTTCTTGTATGGGGACCCATTTAAGTTTTTGAAAATATTTTAGCTTTAGTATTTGTTGCTGATACCCGGATAGAAATACATAATCTGTGAAAATTTTAACCCTCTAGCTATCACGATTTATGAGATATGAGCCGAGGACGGACAGACGCACAACGAAGTCTCTGCAATAGGGTTCCTTTTGGTACCCTTTGGTGAGTTTATGTCCAGCAGAGACTGATCAAGGTATTAGTCTTAGCGAAAGGAGTGAATTATTCATGTCAAATTATGGGAGACATCTGCTAGAGTATATTTTTAGCGAAGTGTAGAAGATCTTTCAGCTTCAATATTGGGACTTCTGTTAACTTATGGAACTCATATATCTCCTAAGGTTTGAACATCAAAAAACAATATTATTAACAACTAACAGTTTTGATTAATCCAGAACAGCATTCAAAATACTCCAATTTTCACTCGAATTTTTTTTAGATATTTCAAGCAAATGAATGAATCTAAGAATTGGTTTAAGGTTAAAATTGATAAAAAAAAAAAATACGATAGAAATGTCATAAAAGAATTTTAGTGCCTAAGATGGTTAACCCTAATCCAAGATGATAATTTTCCTTGAATTTGGTCATATCTTTGTGTCCAGCCATAACTATTAAAACACTCTAAAGAAATCTCACTCATCAAGGTATTACGAGGGTCATTCAATAAATAAGGAGACAAACCGCAACATTTATCCATTGTTCCATCATAAGGTGCTTAACACAATTATAAGACACTTTGAAAATTTTACTTCTAACTCTCACCAAATCTGTGTGGCCTATATTTTGTAAATAATTAAAAAAGCGAATGAAGGTACAAAGAATTAGCCGCAAAAGAACAGTACAATTTCTATTTTTAGAACAGCATGGAAAAAGAACCGTTAGTTTTAGTTAGAATGTTCGCACTTTTGCGTAGCTGCAGGCAGCCTTATCAGAAATATAAGACACTTATTCAAAAGTGAATCGAAAGTGAATGAATCAATTGAATTTTGAAGTTTGGTAACATAAATCGTGTTTTTAATTAACATGCCACTAAAAAAGCGTTTCTTATTTCTGGCATGAAATTATTTGGATTGATATTGAAGTCACTTTTGCAATTGATTGATGAATATTTCTGGTTATATTTAATAGATGATGAAAAAAAAGTACAAGGTTGCCAACTTGATGCACTGAAACTTTTGTTTGCATCCACAAACCAGTTTCTGAGTGAGCTACATCGATGTGACTTGTTACTTATGGAATGACCCTCTTAAATTCCTTTTATTTTGAACTTTTATCATTGTCTCCTTTCTTGAGATTTCTTTTGAATCATTCATTGCCTCTATGATTTTTATGAAAGACTTTTCCTTAACAAAAGAATTAGGGTAACCTTAAACTTTTTTGTTCATAGAAAAAAGTAAAATAGAAAGAAGGCTTAGTTAGGAGTTTTCACTTATTTGAAAAATAGAAACTTAATTAAAATGAAAATGCTTGAATCAATGTGAACTTTCTAATCGAATGTGACTAATCTCCAATTTTCTCTCTGAATGGGTTTCTATTTTCAGTTGAAGTTTTTCTATTTCCTATTAATATTTGCTATGAAAGGGATGTTTTTTTTTTTTTTTGTAATAAATTTAGTTTTGGTTTTTGGTTTTTTGTTTGATTTTGTTTTGTTTGCGAAAAGTCAAATCTGTTGCTTTTTATCAGAGGAAACTAAAGTTTTTGTTTTGTGCATTTAGTATATCACAAATCAATAAAAGTCATGTGTATTAGATAAGTAAAGATATATTTTTATATGAATTGTATTTCATATTTCATTCAACCAATTTGTTGTTAGTCTCTCTTAGTCATTTAGTCATTCATTGACTTTTAGTTCTTTTACTGTCAGTCAGGATATCTTTCTGTGTCAGTTAGTAAGTAAGTTCTTTTGTCAGTCAGTAAGTCAGTCAGTCAGCAAGTCTATCAGTCTGTCATTTTGTGATTGTTTGTATAGATTGTTTTATAATATATTACATACGAGTATGTATTTTGTTCTTCTCTATGTGACGACAATGGTTTCCATTTTTTTTTTTTATTACGTTTGATGTTATGTGGCCTTAACCGACAATAAAACGATATACAAGTCATTGATATAAATCTCGTATTTCGATTAACGTAATTGCTTGGCGGCTTCGGCAGCGGCAGCGGCTGTGAATATGAATGTAACTTTGTTTGTGACGACTTCGTAAGTTCCCCGTTTTACCCTTACCCCTTCTCGACTTTAACCTAAGACCCAAATAAGTTGTGTGGTTGCGTGAAATTGACTTTGATTACGATTGAAATGTATTGCGTGTTTTGTTGCGTGGGTTTTGTGCCTAAAAGGAATTTTCGGTGTGGGTTTGGCCAATTTCTGCGTCTTAAGTACAAACACATGTTTATTCACACTCACAACAGGTGACTGGAGACTGGTGATTCACTCCACCCATAAGTCCTATCTTTTTCTGTGTGTTTCTATTCTGCTGCTTAACAGTTATCTTTTTTTAAATAATTACATTATTTTCCTTTCCAAAAGTATCTTTTTCTGTTGGCCTCAAGCCTTCGAGACGCGTGTCTCATTTTGTCTCATAGTAAATTTACTTAAGCTTATAAACTCTTTTATTTATTTTATTTTATTTTATTTAATTTTCTCTCCTCTTCTCTTATTTTATGAATGTACTTTATTTTTATTTGTTCGTGTATGTTTCAGCGCCTACAAATGTGCTAAATATATTTGAGTAATAACTTTAAAAAGCTAACAATCTCACCTTAGTCGCTTTATACTTATTTTAATCCTCATTGTTTCGTTTTCTTTTTGTTTCATTTCTCTTTTCTATTATTTTTTTTCTAGACTCGTTTATATTCTTCTATGTGGAGTATCTTAGTGCATAAATCCTTAAGATAAAAGCATGTTGCTGACAGTACGAGTATCCATTGTTACTTTGTTTATGGCTCACATGTTTTTTTATTCAGTTTTGTTTGTATTTTGTCTTTAATACTTTTCTAACTAATGGGAAAGTTTATTTGTTGCCTTAATGTGTGCAACTTATTTATTTTGCACATTTTGTTATGATACATAAACACATAACTTTATGATAATAAAAAAGATTATATTATGAGTGATGTGACGACACAGGAGAGTAGAGATATAGTTGGAGAAATATGTGGGCCTATGAGTTTTTATATGCTCAGAACAATATCGCATCGTTTCACAAAACAAGAAGATTATAAATAGCATAGACTTATAATGGCTTAGTTGTGTAAAAGTTTTTGTTGTTTCGAAACAATTACGAGAAGTTAATTTAGACAGGAAATTGAAGTGAGTTTCAGGATGCATTCTATACATTTAAAGACATTGAACACATTTAAATTCATATGTCATCCCTAAACTTAGCTTAACTCAATATGAAAACATACAAACTGAGAAGACTATTCTTTATATATAAAATTCGAGTGTACGAAATTTTGTGACTCTTAATCTCCTAAATGGCTAGACCAATTTTGACAAATTTTTTTTGTTTTACTTATGGGATTACCAAGATAGTTTATGCTTCAGTTGAACCCGGTAGATGGCGTTGTTGTTGAGATACATGCACTTTTTTACCAAATTTTTAACATTTTTTTATCTAGCGCACACTATACTAAGCAGATTTTAATAATTTTTTTTTTTTAAATGATAAATAAATGCTAATGAAAAGAGTTGCATACTTAGTTTTTTTAGTTTTTAACTTTTAATATAATATTTTTAAGTATTAAGTTTTTTTGACCAAGCAAAAATTTTTTTTTCGTTTTTAATGCTTTGGCTGTTGTTATTGTTGTATTTTACCTCTTTGAGTACAAACTTTCTGTGCTCTTCGTTTCTGTGTTTTATGTTTATTTAAAGTGTCTCCTTATGGTAAAAGCCAAGTTAAGCTTAAATTTTGTACTTATAGTACAGTTTATTCCATAAGATTTGTTTGGCCTATAAAAAGCAAATATTGTACATTTGGTGAGTGTTACATCTTAAAGCTAATGAGAAGGAAACAAATCATTTAATAAAGTGAGGAAGATAGTTTCTAGTCAAATAACAGAATTAATATTAAGAACTTAAATTAGGTACAATGAAACATAGACACAATTCACTGAACCAATATATCTTGTAGTCAATATTGTGTTCATTTTAATACTCCTCACTTTTGTTACATTGATTACTCGAAGGAATCTATTGTAACGTACAAGTAGTATAAGCTTATTAAACAATATTCTATTCATAGGAACTACACATCAACTGATGTAAAATGCGATTACAATATCAATTGAATAACAGGGAATCATCAGAATTTCATTGATTGTCAGTGATTGAGTGGCATTTGTGATGCCGGAAGTGTAAAAAGTTTCACGAGGAAACATTGAACACATTGTATGGGTAAAAGTTGGAGAAGTAGATTGATACATAAATAGATAGATGGATGCAGGCATAGAAAAATTTGATAGATGGATGGCAAGATGGATACATACAGGGATACAAAAATCGATGGCCGAATGAAAAGTTAGTGAAATGGACACTAAGATGGATGAATACATCAATAGATAATTGGATACATAAATTGATACATAAAAGGATACTTGGATGATAGATGAATTCATAGGTAGATATTATGTGGATACATCAAAAGATATTTGGATTCATAGTTAAATAAAGAAATAAATAAATGGGTGATTGACAAATGCATAAATAGGTAGAATTAAAGAAAGATAATAGGCTACATAGTTAGATAAATGGATAATATGACAGAAAGAGAGATACATAGATAAAAGGATACATAACTAGATAGATGGATATATGGATGGATGATACAAAGAAATTTACATGTATACATTGACAGAAAAATTGATACCTAGGTCGATAAATGGATTCTTACATTGATGATAGATAGAAGATATGTAAAGAGATAGATAAGCAGATGAAAAGATCGAGAGATGGATACTTAGATAGATAGATGTATACATAGATGGATATATAGATGAATAAAAAGATTGTGGTACCAAAAGATAGAGATTTGGATACGTAAATTGATAAGTGGATAGTTAAATATTTAGATAGATTTATAGATGAATAATTGAATTGATAGATGAATGAGAGAAACAAAATTGAAAGGATACACAGATAGATAGATAAAAAGTAAAGCGATGGATACATAGTTAGACAGTTAGATGGAAATTAAAAAGTAAAGCAAGATGAAAAGAAAGAAAGATTGCACCAGTTAATGACATGTGAGAATTGAAAGCACGTTTTTCGCATATGAAAAGATAGACAGATAGACAGATAGCATGGCACATGTTCAGAATTGGAATTCAAGTTGATAACATTCAATTTGACATTATTTGAATTCATTGAATGCATGACTAACTTACTTACTGACTGCTAGCCAAAGTGACTGAAGTTTTTGTTTGTCTTGTCTGTCATTCGGTTCGATTGTAAATTTGTTCAAGTTCTTTGCCTTTATGTACAATATTTTTTCATATGTTTTTTGGTAGATTACCTTTTTGTCCTTCCAAAGGGTAAAAGAATTCACACATTCAAAATGGCCGCCGGCGTCGACACTACCACCACCACCACTACTGCAATTGCTATTGGCCAATTTCAATATGAAATTTGTTTATTTTCTTTATGAAACGTGCACACTTTGGGTCTCAAATGTCAAATGTCATGCCGCCTGCCATTTCTTGGCCTTTGTTTTAGTTTATTTACTATTTAATTTCAAAGAAATGTTAGTTCACATATGTTCTTTTCCTGTTCTGTTTATTCGTGTAAATGTTTATGCATGCGTCTTTTGTTTTTTTAGGGTACAAAATTGATTGGTTGTTTTATAATATTTTATTTATACTTGTGTTAAAAGATATTTGGTCATTTGTAGCCTGAAGCTAACATACTCGTATGTTTGCCATATGTTAAACTGAAGAGTTAAATAAATATACGTGTAAAACATCGATAAATTTCATATTTCAAGGACTTTCATTTGGTAGAAGTGTGAATAAAAAAAAGGCAAAGATTTGTGTTTTAGATTAATATGATTAAGGGAAATTCAAGTGTTTTGTTTTAATTGAATTATGTAAGTAGTTTCATTAAAATACAAATGAAAAAAGGATAATTAAGGATTAAGGGAGCTTAAATTTTGGAAAAAAAATGTATAAAGAACTTTCCTGTTTAGTTCGTTAAATGATTCAGGAACATTCTTTTATTTTCCGTTTATCCTTTCTGTTGTTTTTTATGCCTTGCACACGCATCCTTGTGAAACCTTGTTGAACTTTCTAATTGAACAAATTAACACTAAACCTAAAGGTCTTCTCCTTTTTCCAACAAAAGATAAAAAAAGCCAGCAAAATCCTTACAAAACACGCTTTGCATTTTAATCTGATAATTATTTATTTTATAAAAAACAGAAAAAATTGTAATTAAAAAAAAAAAAACACAACAAAAAAATATTTCAACATTAAAAGTTCACAAAACAAGTATGCGAAAACTTTCATTTATTTTTTGTGAAAAAAAAAAAAAAATACTAAAAAATACCACAGAAAAAAGTATAATAATTAAAAAACTTTTGCGTCTGATTTATGTTTCAAAAGTATGTTGAATTACTGAGCAAAATGTCAAAAGTTGCTGCAAAGGACATAAACAGCAAAAACAAAAAACAAAAAAAACAATGTTTGCAAATACCAAACAAGCGAAACAGTGAAAATAATGTTTTATTTTCAAAAAAGACACCATAAAACACATTCACAGATGTACATATATTCTAACAGAAGAGAATTCTGGATTTTATATGAGACCACAATTGTGGCAAAACATGACGTATACGTGATATTTTGAATAAGTTACCCAAAAAAATAGAACAAAAAGTTTATGGTAACAAAAAACAAAAAAAAAAAAAAAAATAAAGAAAAATTATTACACAAAAATTTATTATTTATACTAAATCAAAATTAATTCACAACACAACACAACAATTTATTTAGGTTGTTAAAATGTCCTCCTATAATTCATGAATGAAATAAAAGACATGCTTTGGTTTCTATTATAGAAAAATAATTGCTCTTGAATGCTGATAGAAAGACGAGAAACCTAATTTTTCTTTGAAATTAATGGTTTCATAGATTTATTGGTATCAAGTGCATTGACTTAAAGCGATATATTATGACACCTTTGGTCTTTCAATCGTCTTAGAAATGTCTTTGATTTCTTGTCGAATTTTGTTCGATCTATTTCATAACATGATATTAATAATGGTGTAGCATGTCCATGGGTAGTCATGGTGTATGATATGTCTTTTATAACCTCTTTACACTACTGCTAACCACTACCTTCTCGTGGTGTCCCCCGATTTTCACAAATGAGGCAATGGCGACCGAGTGTTCAGCGGTATATCTGTTCCCCTTTAGCAGTATTGTAAAGGAAATATTACGGTACACTTAGCAAAGTTGGCTAGTTCGGAGGCCTGCTTGCATTAAATTACCTTCGGTACAAGGCAGCAATCCTGCCACCGAACTAGGACGCTCTGGTTTAATCTTCCATTGTGTCTGAAACTCATCGATTCGTGTATTTACAAGATTAGCCTCGGATAATAACAACAACAACAAGGTAACGACAATTGGCAAACGGAAAAGGATACGAGTAGGATAATGAAATGTAAGAACACTTTTTCAAGCGGTAAAATTTCCAACGGTGACTGCAGAATGTGCAAGTTTGAAAATTGACATCCTGGCTGCAAGCGAAGTTAGATGGAATGAAAATGTCCAATTGCAGCCATGGGGACTGCTTCATGTAAAACTGCGGCCTCATGGCAGGGCTGAGTGATACTTACCGGGTGATATTGATATTCATGATGTTGTTGCTGCTGATTTATTTATTTTTTAATATTGTTGTTGCTGATTCGAGTAGACACTGAATTATTTATACAATATTTGCCTAATTTAAATTTGTCTTAGTTTTGGGATGAAGGAATCTTCATGAATTATGATCATGGGTACTTTTGAAGTAATTCTACTTTATCGAAGGGAGTAAATCCAAAAAATATGAAAATGAAATGTGACGAAAATCAAAATTTAACGATATTGTTATTATTATATTGGAGCTATTTAGCCAAATATAATTGAAATGTCTCCGTCGCGTAATGATTAGAGAGTAGGACTTACAAACCGAGGGTATGGGTTTCGAGTCCTGCACTGGGAACATTTTATATGTTTTTATTTTTGAAGTGAAACTTCTTTAGTGAAAGGAAGTAAATCCAAAAAATATGAAAATATGGCGTGGGGTTCGAGTCCTGCACTGGGAACTTTTTATATATTTTTTATGTTTGAAGTGAAACTTCTTTAGCGAAAGGAAGTAAATCCAAAAAATTTGAAAATTAAATGTGATGAGGTTATTTTATAATAGAACTCATGAATTTCTTTAAAAATTATAAGATTATCATAAAAAATTTTGTATATCATCTAAAAAATTATCAAAATTTCATATAAAACCCATTAAAATTTTTATACAAAAAAACAAAAAAAATATTTAATGAAATTACATCATGAAGTGCTTTCATTAAGTTCAGGAGCAATGCTTGGGCGACATGCTCGCATATTGAGGTTAAGGCGTACGTATTACGTATACGACAAGTTGATGCATAAAAGTTATTACGTATACGACATGTTTCCGTATGCGAAATTTTTGTATGCAAGTAAATAAAATGAAATAAAAGCAAAAACTTGGAGAAAATTCTATGCTCTTCATAGAAAAAAAAAAATAGTAAAAAAAAATAAAAATATAATAAAAATAATAATAAGAAGAAACAAAAGCATGCCAGTGGCGCACTTGAAGCGCGCATTGCAAGCTTCTTTTCATGCAAATACCAACATGTCAATGTCATAGCATAATTATGCCAAGCATCGCCAACCGAGCGGAATTGCAACGTTAAAAGAACAAGGGATATAAACAACTTGTAGTAGAACAAGAAATGAATGTGTGAATGAAAAGAGAAGGGAGAAGAATGGCAGAATGAGAACAAGTGTAAAGGGACCGACCGATTGCAGCTTGTGCTAAATAACAAAGGGTCTTAAGCGCGATTAAAAATATGAGAAAAAATAAATGTATATAAATAAAATAGAAAATTGTGTGGCATACCACAAGGCAAAGTCCAGCATAACAAGCAACTAAGTATGCAAAAAATAAAATATTACAGCATTCGCTTGCTGTTGGTAACTTGAGACCAAAACTACAATGTTGAGTGATGTTCTTGGGGCAAAAAAAAAAAAAGGAGGAGCAAAATATATTTACAACTCATTTGCTTACAGAAGAATAAACTTATTAAATGTGAAAAGCTTTTAACAAAAACCAACCAAGTTGGACAGACGACGACTATAACATTTTATCCTTCTAATAATACAAAGGATATCAATGTTTCTACTCTCCATCATTACCTGTTGCTGTTGTTGACCTAGTTTCATGTATGAAATTGAATTTTTTATTGACATAACAAGCTTCACAGCAGGAAGTCCTGAAGTCCTCATATCACTTGAGTTCTGACAGGTAGAAAGAAAATGCTTGCTGCATTTGTTTTTGTATGTTAAAAGTTTTACTATTAAAAATTTATTATTATCATCATCATCATCATCATTATCATCATCATCATCATCAACATTATCATAATAATGACAGAAAACTATTTAGTGACTAACTCATATTGTAGAATGCATAGAATAGAATGAATTAATGAAATGAAAAGAACTGACTGCTTTCATTTCAATTTAAATTTAATTTAATTTTACAACTTTTGTCCCAAGTCTTTTGTCACAGAAATATCACTCAGTCATCAATGAAATATAAAAGTTTTTGACCTTATTTCTTTTTTCCTCTGTTTTCTCATTCATTTCTTCATGTCTTTCCTTCATTTTTTTTTAACATATTGTAAATTTGCATACTTCGTGTTGCTGTCATTGACATTGCGCAATGTCAAAAACAGGAGAATCAAATATGAAAGAAAGGAAAAAGGGAAGCAAAAAAAAAAAAAGGAATGGAAAAATGCTTAAAAAGATAGAGTCGCAGTGGCCTTTGACACTCAACTCAACAAGTTGTGCAAGTATTAGAAATCATTTCGTGTCAGTGAGGAGTGTCAACTGCATGAGCGCGTTTCATAAAATATGAAAATGAAAAAGCTGAGTGAAAGTGAAGGATAAACTTCTTGCAGCTTTGTGTGCTAACATTACAAATCAATACAGATTGCTTAGAATTTAAAATTTAGTTCCTTTCTTAACAATCACTTATTGATTTTGATTTCAATGGTTATTTTTTCTAAGAATTTATTTCTAAAGTTGGCAAAACTTCATTATAAGTTTAAGTAAGAAAGTTCCTTTCTTTTTAGTGAGTTTTATCTTGGAGTTTATCATAAGTCCCATCATTTCTTTCATTCTTAGTTTACCCAAGCATCACCATCAGCCATCAGCCATCTTATTTCTTGTACGAGTATATTTTTAAACATCCTGTTGAATTATTCAGTAGAAAGTGTAGTAGTGACTAACAAAAGATTGGTTGGCAAATCTGTTTGTGTTGCCTGATTTGCATTTCTCATTATTTGCCATTTTGTTATCTTTCCATTTTTTTTTGTTTTTTTTTTTTTTTTGTACTACAACTTTTAGATTTTATAATCTCTTGTGGTGTCTTGCTTTGTTTTGATTTGTTGGTAATCGTTGATTCTTTGAAAGATTTTGCATAATTAAAATGATTTTCAATGCTTACAAACAGTGGCCTTCTGAAATGTTTCAGTGATATATGTTTATATTAAAAAAATTTTATTATTAGAATTATTATTCCTAAAATGAAGAAGATTTTTCAATTTGCAAAAACTTCAGACGAAATTGTTATAAAATTGTATTCCATTCCATTTTTTTCACGGCAACTCAATTGCTTCACAATAATCATTAATAATTTCTTTTTACATTGCCAACAAAGTTTTCTTTTTTTTATTTTTTCTTCTTCTGCTTCCTCTGTAATTTTTATTCATCTGAACTTTTCAGGGACACAGATCATAGATTTAATTAACAATTGCTAATCTCTACGATTTGTCGTAACAATGTTGCTATGTTTTCTAAGAGTCAGCAGACGGAATTTTCAATAACTTAACCATCAAAAACTAAGGAATCACATTGTCTATAATATAAAATACTTCTCATTTGTTTATTATCCTTGACATCAGTACATCAATTAAGTTGGCGCTCTAATAATTGTTATAGCAATCTATCTAACAAACTATTAATCACTTTTATCAACAATTTCTTGATCAAATAGATTTTAAGTTTATTTTATAAGTATTTTAATATGTTCGTCTTTCATATTGTCTTAATGCTACAATATTCTTTAATTTGTTATCAATTAAAATATCTAAATACTCAAATATGATTATCAGTCTTTATATCAATTGATAAATAAAAGATTTCTTCTCTGGGTTTTATAAGTTGTCTTACCTATGCCATGGACAAGTTGTTCTACAATTATTACACTATCAATCTATCATACTATTTATCAGTTGGTCAATCTATTTTCTCTTTAATTTTTTTTAGATTTAACATAGAATTTAGGTTTTCTCTATTTTTTCTACTGGTTAGAAGGCGTGGGGTTCGAGTCCTGTACTGGGAATATTTTTTTTTATTTTTGTATTGAAAATAAATTTTTTTTTTTTTTTTGTTTTTTATGCAAACAGGATTAAAATGTCTGCGTAGTGTAGTGGTTAGAGAGTAGGAGTGGCAAACCGACGGAGTGGGTTTCGAGTCCTGTAACGGATTTTTTTTTTTCTGTACTTTTACTTACTCTCATTAATGCAGACATGAACACACACTTATGTTTGCCTTGGGTTGTGGGTCCCGGTTTCGTTGATAGGATTTGTCTGCCGTTGCCCCGTTTGATTGTCTTAACGCCCCTTAATTTGCTCTGATCCTGCTACTGCTCCCTCTGAAAGCCTCCATCTCTAAATAGTCTGTTTATCTATTGATATTTCTATCAGTTTCCAAACCGAAAAGATAATGAGTTTTTTCTATAATCTACTTTCATCATATTTTATATTAAGATGGTCATCAGTTGGCTAAATTCTTGATCATTAGATTATCAATTAGTTGGTTATTCATTCTATCAATCAGTAAAATGATCTATTGTGTTACAAAGTCCTCTTCCAGTTTCCCAAATGAAACACATTTTGGGTTTTCTTTCCATCCATCAGTTTGTCTCTTCTTTGTTTGTTTAATTTTTCTTTTTTTTTTTTCAACCAAGGAATTTTTTTTTCATTTTAAGTCTTTAATCTCAATGTAGCTCTGATTTTATTATAAAAGTATTCTATGGTTTTCAGTTGGCTGATGTTTTATATAAATTTTAATCAGTTGGTTCTGTCAATTGTCCATCTATGTTTACTTTTCTATCTGTTTGTTTATAAGAATGGCAACCTACTATTTGTGCATCATCTATCAACGTGTGATTTATTCATAGATTCAATTTGATCATAAGACTGGTCTTTAATTTATTCATTAGTCTTATACATAATTGAGGCCTTAAGCATCTCATCACCTTGATGAATACCTTGGGCAATGGTCAGACTTTTGCCATTTATCTTGGTATTTATTTATTAGTTTTTTTTATTTATTAGTTCTATGTATTAATCTTCTCCTTCAGCTATTCATGTTTAATGTACTACATTACCCATTTCTTCTAATCTTTTAGTTAGAAAATAACTAAAGTTATAAAATTACATATTCTCTTTCCAATACTAAAAGTAATTCAACATTTTTATTTTTAAAAATATTTTTTTTTAGCAAAGAATATAAAATAATTTGTGTTCGTAAAATATAAAAATATATCAATATTGTAGAAGACACATAAACGTCATTAGTTTTATTTATTTTTCTTGTCCTACACAGTTTGACACTTTACTCATCATCATCACATCCTTCCTCCACAAATTTTGCTCGTTATCCTCTTTCAGTGGGCTTTCTTTCATTTCCATATTCCATATTCCTTTTTGTTTTATTTAATTTATGTCCCTTCGTTATCAATTTTTTCTTTTGTTCATTCGTTGGTTTTCTTATTTTGTATTCGATTTGATAAATTTGCATGCGATTATTTATTGACGTATTTCATTTATACAATATTATGTGCGCCCAAGAGTATGCTACATTATTTTGTTCTTTATTTTTGCTACCCCTTCTTCTCTAGTCTATTCTATTGTGAAAAGAAGCACTAATTTGATGCGACTGAATTTACTTGGCTTCAGATTCACTTTTAGCTTTTCTTCTTTCTCATATCTCATATCTCTGGCGAGTCGAGTCGAGTGAATCTAAGTTTAGCTTATATCGCGCGCCTTTTTTGTATGTTTTTGTTGTATCCTTTGTTATACTTGTAGCTATTTTTATTGACGCCATGTTTATTTTAGTTTCATTTTCTTAGTGTGTGCGCTATTTTTTTCTTTTTTTGTTTTTTTTTTTCCATTTTGTCTGTTCTCATGGGCGTCGTCAGCGTCTAGGGCGACCATATTGTGGCAGCTGAACACAAAATTAGGCAAATGAGGTTTGTGAACCCCAAGTTTTATTTATTTGTGATGATGAGGTTTCTGTTTCAATTCCTTGGATCTTGAAAATCAATTTGATTGGGTTTTTTTCTACATAATTTTTTTGAATACTCATTTTATATATGAGGCATAAATTATGCATACGCGGCCAAGTGTTTCATTCGTTTGTAAAAATACGGTGGCATATTGTCAAGTTTGACAAGTTGTTTGCTTACGTTTACTTTGTAAATCTGTGTTTATATTTTCTTATCAAGATACAAATTATAAACAAAGAGAGAGAGAGAGAGAGAGATAGTGGACATAGATACCTTTAACATGGTAAATGATAAAGCCATTTGTCATAAATATTTTTTTGTTGAAACAACACTATCAACTATCAACTTATCCTGGCTTGCCATATTTGCTTTGAAATTTGTTTGTCTTTGTGCTTGTTAAGTTTACATAGTTTTTATTTTGTGTTGTTACTCATTTGTTAGTTTGATTGATTGACTAATTTGTATAATTCTTTGGGTTTACTTATTACTTACTATGTTCTCGTTTAGTTAGTTTCAGGCAAACAAACCAACTGTGCTTTTTCCTCTTTCATACATTAAGTTACTTATTTACAATATGTTTTTTTTTTGAGGACTCAAAACAAATGAGTGGCTATTGTTCTTATCACCATTTTCTGCACAGTAGCACGGACTTAATTGACACTGATAAAGTTGATTTTGTTATTTTGCTATTTGTTGTTCTTGTTAATATTTAATTGTGGGTAAAATAATGTAATTTTTATCAAGAAACATTTTTGATAGAAAGGGGAGACAAAGTGTTTATTAGAGGTAAAAATTAGGTTTTCTTATCTTACGAAATATTTTCATATGTTGTGATTTTGCATGTGAAATGTTTGCAAAAGAATTTTTTAGGAAAATATAAATGGAAATATTATCTTATGATATAACATATGAATAAACGGAAGGGAAGATCTAAAGGATCTAAGGTAATGCTTGAGTCTGCAGCTTTGCTGACAGTTCTTTAGGAGTTTCACTGCGAGGACGTTTACGATGTTCGTAGCGGCGTCTATAATAGGTGATCTTAAGATTCTGATGAACGACTTTGTACACTGTTGGTGGCTGCAGTGAAGCTCCATTGTTGGATGCTATATGTAGGTTCAGTTTGTCTTTAGAATCGCCTTGTAGAGCATTTGCTTTTTTTGCTTAGTGAAAGCTGCGATCCAGTCCTGAACAACCAGTACAAGCGCTTGAGCTTCAGTTTGAGCTGGGTCCGCTTGTTGAGTAGATGGTTTCTCCAGTTGAGTGATCTATTCAGAGTAAGCCCTATGTATTAAACAATAGAGGTCGTGAAAAGCACATGATAATTTAGACTTACGCTAGAGTAGTTTCAGGACCTAAGTGTGTTAGTGACGTGAGTCGATTTATCTGTGTTGATGGTGTTGTTCCATTTTATGAAGCCTTGGCTTAAGTGTGATCTTTGTCTTTGATTGCTAGACACCCCAGTAGAGTTTTGCCATCTGTGTAATTGCTAAGTTTTAAGGAGATAAAGATTTCATACACTTGGACTCATATTTCTCAGCTGCTTTTAGTGATATCACAATAGTCCTTATGCGTGCCAAGTATACCAATTTTTGGTAAGCGTTTAGCCGAACGGACAAATTGTAAATTTAACAAGTAAATTGGTCACATAAATAACAAATCAATAGGATAGGAGCTAGGAGCGCGTTGCTAATAGAGTAAGGTCCATTCAACTTTTAGGTTTGTTAAGTAAATTAAAGTCACGGCCAATTATATCAATAATTTCGTCTGAGCTAATCACGAGTAGAAATGTGAGAAAACGGTGTTTCATTTTCATGAAGTCACAACCTGTTTCTTAATTCTATTTAGAACGTCAGCCGAACATCAAAATAACATTCTATAATTCACTGAAACCAACATCTACATTTCTCAGTTAATGGCACTTGACATGATGACTTTTCCATAACACTTTCCTTAAGTGGAAAGTAATAAAGAAGTACCACACATCATATAAGCGAATATTTTTTTGTAGTTTTTGATATTTTTTTTATCTAAAACTTCCAACATTCCATGCTGACTGAGGCTGAGGTATAGAAACATCATTCATTTGATTTTCTTTTACATATTTTTTCTCTTATAAATTATTTGTTTTATCTAACTCAATTTTCATGCAGAAGACCTTGGACTATCTATCTATCTATTGCCTTTTGCATTTAATGTTAGCACAATTTAACTAAACTAAAAGCTTTTTCACTAAAAGTGAGAATAAAAATGTTGCCACTCAAAATGTCAAAGGAAAATTCTTTCACAGTGAAATGAAATCAACTCAGTTCAGTTCACAGACACATAAATTAAATGGAAAAAATATTTTCTCTTTATTTTCCTTTTCTAACCATTTCACATGTGCATGCATTTTAATTCTTCAAATAAATGTTTTTCTACATGTTTCTATTTCTTTCAAGTCAATGTCAAACTGAAAGCAAAAATAAATCCATAAATAATCTGGATTTGACAGCCATAAGAGATGATACTCTAACACCATGAATATACACAACTTAAATCAGATATTTATATTTGTATATGCGAGTTTATATATCTAGAATATATCTAGACAGGTTTTTGTTTGTTATGACTTTGTTCTACTGTATGATGTAACAGGTAAAATACATATACAACTCAGTTGAACAATCAGCTTATCCATTCAGCACACAGCTGGTAATGTATCTATATAGAAAACAGCAATACAAGTATTGTATATAATATAAAAATGACTGTGCTTGTGTTTCATGAGTGTCATCATCAGATACAACACAGCTCAACTTTCAAAGGAAAACACTAATGTAAGAAAAATTAAATTAGAAACACAACAAAGTAGAAAGAAAGTTAAGCAACAAGTTTTCTATCTGTGTTAATAATGTTAATAATGACAAAAAGAAATTCGTCAATGAAATGTGTGCTATTACGCATTATTAAGTGCGGACTTTGAAGATATAAGATACATTAATACTATTATTGTAGATAGAATGGAAGTTACTAACATCATATACATATGTTTTTATAAAGAAGAGGGAAAACTAATTATAACCAAGATATTGCCACTGAATTGAGGCTTAGATAAAAGTTTACTTGGGTGGTCAAGCAACCATTACTTTTTGTTTATACGACAACTTTTTATCAAGAGAAATACAAATGTATTGCTTGTTGATCTAAATATTTAATTTCTTTAATTTTTGTCAAGCCAGAACAGTAGTTTTGATATGATTTTGTTAGAAATATATATGTGGTAGTCATAAAGGCTGAGTGATGTACTTACTATTAATAAATAAAATAAAGTGAAGTCCTTGTCCAGTCATTTATTATCCAATAGATTCTTCACTGGTCGAGTTGAGAATCTGAGTATGCACATTCTTGCTGGAAAAGTGACATATGAATAAATTGTGTTTATTACAAATCCCTAGTGATGATTTCAAAATATAGACGAGAATCTTCTAATTCCTACTGAGTAGGTCTACAATATAATTTTTTGAGCTTAGAATAGTCTTAATAAATCCCCTTATTATGACCAGTAACATTATGATGCGAAAAAGATGTCATCTTGTAATAACGAAGAGTCATTTCAGTAGTAAAATGCTTTGCAATACGTGTGGCTTTAAGTTCATCCAAATCCAATTTCTAGTTCATGCCCATGGGTATTTCAACCTTAGGAATGTTCTTCAGAAAGTTACCATTGGATTCTGGATGCTTGTTGGATCAATAAAGCCTATAACTAAGCTGCGTTTTCAAATGTTGCTTCTATTGAATTGATATCATTCAGAATGTTATTCTTGAGTTCTAAATGCATTTTGAAACAATAAGGCATATAATTAAGGATCTTCTTCTTAGATCTGGATGCATTTTGGGAAAACAAGATCTCTAATAAAGTGTTTTCAAATGTTGCTTCTATCGAATTGAGATCAATCAGAATGTTAATCTTGAGTTCTAAATGCAATTTGAACCAATAAGTGTCTTCAAACGTTGCTTCTAGTAAATTGAAATTGTTGCAACCTACCTCAGTGCTACCTGACGCTGGTTTCTGGCGCATCTGTCTCACTCGCACATGAGGAGTCTGAACGACTCTGGGTGACGACATCTTGATTTTCCTTTTTGGCTTGGCTTGGATCGCAACAAGTACGACGCGCGTTTATCAAGTCGAAACAATAAATTTGTTATAAGTTTACTAACAATAAATAATAATTACAATACAATAATCGTAAATGGTAGTTTACCATAAAATCATTGAGAAAGTTATTAATGGGAACTGGATGCATTTTGGGACAAAAAGATCTTTTCTAAAGTGTTTTCAAATGTTGCTTCTATCGAATTGAGATCATTCAGAATATTATTCTTGAGTTCTTAATGCAACTTGAACCAATAAGCGTCTCCAAACGTTGCTTCTAGTAAATTGAAATCATTGAGAAAGTTTTTAATGAGATCTGGATGCATTTTGGGAAAAAAAGATCTCTAATAAAGTGTTTTCAAAGGTTGCTTCTAGTGAATCATCATGCGATCATTCAGAAAGTTACAATTGAATTCAAGATAAATCTTGGACCAATTAGTTAGGCTTCTAGTTAAGCATTTTCAATTAATCCTTTTAGTGATTTGAGCTTTTAAGATACTAAGTTGCTTACATTTTGCAACAAAGACTTATACTAAAAACAATTGCTTGAAGAAAATGCTACTTCTGCTACTACCAATGCCATCTAACTATTGAAAATAGTGTTAGATAACCCAAAATTTTAATTAGAAATTCAAATGAGTTTAGTTAAGTTAATTTATATTGAGCAAAGAGTTTTTCCATCGAAGCTAAAATAACAAAAACTTAAGCTTCAGTTGAGTAAAAACCAAACAATAAAATAATTGAGTGTCTCAAAAGTTGTTGCTCCCCCAGAGTGATGTGATGGTTTGATTTAGTATCTGGGAAGAGTTTGGTTTGGGTTTTGAGCGTGTGGTGAGTGAGTGGCTTTTAGTAAATAATTGTTTGCGACTTGCAAACCAGAGACAAGACAAGAGAGTCAAGTGTAAAGGAACTGTAACTAAAGACTGAAATTAATGAAAGTCAACATGAATGAAGGAAAGTGAATGAATGACAAGTAGTGAATGTGTGAGTGAATTAAGTAAAAGTATCATAAGTTAGCGTATGTGTTAGTAAGAGTATAAAGAACCTGTGTTTCTGAGAGAGAGAGTGTGTATGTGTATGCATAGTTTATAAGTGAATAAATAACTAAACGTGGGTGGTTCATTCATGAGCTTAAATATCATCGATTCGAAGGCTTTTAGTCGCCACAATCATGCTGTGTGGTATGACGGCACATACACGTATGTGTGTGCATTTGTGTTTGGGTATGTGTGTGTGCCTATATAAGTTGGCGTTGACTTTGACGTTATCACCCGTTGTCACAACATTTTGCAACAATAACTAAAATACCCTAAGGAAACACCATAGCCACTTCCTACTTCATTGCCACCGTTGTCAAGTGAAGCAAAAACACTATGAAACACCTACACACAGAAGCGTCAAGAGACCCACAGACACACACACACACAGACACACATAAGTATGCAGATATAAACACATGTAAGTCAAAGCGTTGTTGCTTTTATTTTTGATTTCACCATATGTTTTCGTTTATAGAAAATAATGCAAAAATTATACAAAGTTAAACAAAAAAAAAAAAAGAAAAGATAGAAAGGGAAAAATTACAAAAAAAAAAAAAATAGAAAGGAAAAAATTACAAAAACAAAAAAAAAAAAAAAGAAAAGAAAAATGGAGAATGGAGAATGGAGCCTTGCAAAAATAGATAAATAGATAAATAAATAAAATGTAACCCAAAACAAAAAAAACATCACAACCAAAAAAAGAAAAGCATTAATTGCAAAAATAAACAAACTGAAAAAGTCAGAAAGAATGATAAGGTTGAAGTACAGAAGACCAACACCAAATAGATAGAAAAACAGTCAGGGAGATAAAAATAAGATTTATTTATTTATCAAAACGAAACAAAATTACAATTTCTAAAAATAATAAAATTAATGCGAAATTCTAGCTTAGTTTCCTGCTGTGTACTCTGATTTTTCTATCTAAACCTTTGACCTTTTTGCATTCCAATTTAATTCAATTTACATTAATTTTTAATGTTGTTAGTTGTTAGATATTTATTTTTTTTTGTATTTTGTTGTCATGTTGTTTAGTGTAAATCTCACTTTCGCCTTGACTCTATTTAAGTCACATGAGGATTTTGTCTATAAATGATTCTCGCTTCGTTTCTAAACTTAATTAATTTGTGTACTTGTGCTTTGATGGTTTCATATATTTTCTCTCTGTAATCTCTAATAAAATTTACTCTGACATGGTTTCACTTTTCATTTGCAAGAAAAGTCATTTGAAAGTTTACACGAAGTAAGTAAGTTAAAGGATTTCGTTGTAAAATTATTCTATGGTTATTGCCTTTAATACTCATAAATTAAGAATGCATTTTATAGGATTTTAGTTTCATAGCAATGGATATTGCAAAATGTACTCGGGTGTTTAAGGTTTGACTGACATTGAAGTAAGTACTGTATTAAGTATAGTAAAAAGGTCATTTATTTTGATATCAATTTTAGTTCATTGGATGCTTTGGATTGGAATTCTTGCAAACATCCGACAAGAAGATTCCCATTCCAAGATCAGTCAATATTTTAATGTATCCATTTCCTTAGCCATTCTTGTTTGTGTCCCTTACGGAGTCCTTAGAATGGTTTCGGATTTATCAAAGGACACATAATGTTTCATTAGTTAATGAGTTTATTTTGTGATTTAAAGGATTGTTGTTTTATAAAATTGTTATTATGTGTTGTCTATTCAAGTGAATCAATTATTGTAGTCCTTATGAATGGTTTAGTCTTTATCTGCAAGCATACGACGCCTTATCATTGTCTTCGTATTCTTCGTAACCTGGAAACCAGTGGAACTAATTGTATTCAACCTTCCCAGTTCCAGCAATTCAAGACTAGTTTGGAAAACATCTCGTATGGATTGGTGAACGTTTAGGTCTGCTATACTACCACGAATGAAGATTGTTGTTAGTTTTATGATAGATGTTTCTCATCATTATTTTATTAAATTTGTATCATGTGTTGTCGATTCAGGCGGATCAAATATTGTAATTCTTATAATCAAATATTGTAATCGTATTTCGTATTTATTAAAAGGTATGAATTTATGAGTCTTGCGCACTTGGTTCATATGAAAAGCAAATCCAAATGTAATGAATGCGAGGCATTTGGTTCCAAGTACTTTCAGGTACTTTTAAATACTTGGTAAATCTTCTGGTTAGGCTGAAGAACTTAGCATGTGCGAGAGAGAAAAAGGGCGGTCAAAAACGCGGGGCAGTCCCCGTTATCATTTTTCGTAGAAGCATTCACATATTTTTATTGAACCTTTACAGAATCAATGAACAGCATACTTCCAAGTATTCGAATGTTTTTCATTTCATTCATTTGGATTTGGATTCATACTTGGTTCATTCGCATTTGATCGCATTTTTTTGTATGAGCAAGCATTTGGTATTTGCAAATGTCAGCACGAAAGTCATTTCATTTCATTTGGTTGACCAAGTACTTGAAACTTGTTTTACTTATAATGGAATCAAAGCGTTGTTTCCCGTGGTATTGATTACTTTTTCTCTCAATAAGTCACATCTCTTAGTTCTCTTAGTTTAATATTTAGTTTTGTATAGATGAAATTCTTATATTAATTTAATTTTAGATTTGTATCTAGTATTAATCTCTGTTGGTTTATTTATGTACAAATGAATTCTCTTAACCAAAAATCATCAAAGGCTTATTTCCTCTTAATTTCATTTCTTTGTCTACAATCCCAAATGGTATTAGATGAAGATAGATAATTGGTTGCAAAATTAGTTGGAAAATGCCTTGCACATTACAAATGAAATTCTTTGAAATTCTTATTATTAATGAATGCATCATTACTTTTCAATGAAACAACTTGGAAGAAAAAAGAGCTATTTCTTCCTAGATACAACTACATATTTATTCATTGCAGTCCAATGAATCGAAATGTGTTTCTTTGAAATTTAAATTATTTTACGTATTCAATACTTTGACCTTTGTATTTTCTATACAAATATAAATTGCATAATTACAATTAGTTAGAATTTTATTGTATATTCTTGTTTATCATAAGCTTCATTTTCCTTTTGATTACATTTTTTTGATAATTTGCATTGCAAATTTCATAAGAATTTTGAAAATATATCTATGTTGGGTTTTCTTTTATTTTTTAATTAACTTGAAACTCATTTAAATGTACAAATAACAAAAATTCAAATGAAAATGAAAATTCGAAAACAGAACATGAGTTTTACAGCTTGTTGAACAATTCCATTAAATGTAAATAGAATTAAAGGAAATGGGAAATGGGAAAGTAAAGTGAAGAATAAAGGACAAAGTGACTACTCAGTTGGGTTCGGTTGTTCACAGATGTTGCTATACATTGATTTTAATTGACAATTTAACCCAAATCGAAAGGCAGGCAGCAGGTCCAGCTGGTAGCCACCATTATCCACCAACAACATCTCATTTATTGTAAAATTTTCCATGACATGAAAAGCTCCAAAATGAATGAAAATTTGAGTAAAGTAAATTAAGCGCAAGTGACACCCAGTCAATTGAATTTATACTGATTGTAATGAATGCCCTTTATCAATGTACATATTGTATATACATACTAAGTCAATGACAAGCTGCCTAAAAAGTAAATTAATTGACAGTCAGTCAGTCAGGATAGATAGACAGATATATTTAACTAAAGGAGTGTGAGGATGAGTATTTGCCATTGAATGTATTTCCTTAGGCGCAATCTGTTTTTGTATGTTTGTATAATATTTTTCTCATCCTTCCCACAAAATACAAACAAATCAAAGGCTAAAAAGCCGAACGACCCATTTTGAGTTTGGTATAATGGCAGGACAATAAGTTCACTGACATTTATTTCAAATGTCCTTAAAGTTTCGATTAGTTTTTCGTTTAAGTACAAAAGTTTATGACTTATTTTTTACACTTCACACTTAGTATGATGATTATTGACTCTTAATATGCAAGATATACATCTAATGATTATCAACATGATAAATGGAATCAATGCCTGTCCATCATTCTATAAGTTTTCAAGAGAAAAGGTTTCTTGTTTTATATATTTTATATCTTAAAATCTGTTCTCTGCTCATATGCTAAATTTACTTTAATTTATGTGTTGTAGGTGCCATTTGAACGGATTATTCAATGTTAAGCTGAGCCTCGTATCTTCATTAATAGACTATTTATTGTTTAATGAAATCGTCCTTCTATTTGCAATTACCATGAAGAATAATTTGATGTATTTATTAAGCAAGGTTTCAATGGTTTTTGAATTTAAATTGAAATTCTAAGCGATTTAAGAAGATCTTAAGTATAAGTAGAACATCTTTTGTGATATGTGTGTTCTTATTGAAATGAGCCAAAATAAGAATGATGGTCTTACTCTAACTCTGTTCAGTTTGTAACCGGTTGGGCAAGTAGGAAATATGATATACTTATATTGTACCAACAAAGTACATGGACAAGATTCTTTTTGTATCATTTTCTATGGGGCGCATTGAAAAATAAAATCTATACTGACAATCCCCCAATCCCCAATCACTTGAAACCGAAAATTCGTGCCGAAATTGACCAGGAAACAGAGCACAAAGTGCTTCAAAATTGGTGTTTCAAGTTCACCTTTACCATAAAGTATAATTTGTTGTATGCAAGGCTTCAATGGTTTTTGAATTTAAATTGAAAATCTAAGGGATTTAAGAAGAACTTAAGTATAAGTAGAACTTCTTTTGTGATATCTTTATTGAAATGAGCCAAAATAAGAATGGTGGTCTTACTCTAACTCTGATCAGATTGTAACCGGTTGGACAAGTAGGAAATATATATATGGTATATACATTGTGCCAACAAAATACTTGGACAAGATTATTTAAGTATCATTTTCTATGGGGCTCATTGAAAAATAAAATCCCCAAACAATTGTTCACTTGAAACCGAAAATTGACCAGGAAACAGAGCACAAAGTGCTTCAAAATTGATGTTCCAAGTTCACCTACTGCAGAACTTGCGGCGTGGTCAACATTTGAATGAAATCATTTTCCATTCCTATTTCGAAAAATCATTCTATCAAATAATGTGAACTACGTTGGAACAAAATTACCTTTTGTCCAATAGATGGGTCTCAGATACACAATATTATCAATTATTTCATCGCGTGTATTATTGACATTTAACCTTAAGGCAAAAAAATTTGATGTGATGTTAGGGTGAGGTTTCTACTTACTTAGACATTGATTAGAGTGAAGTATTGAAGTAACAATTGTATGTCGATTTAATTTCATGGATCATTCAATTTGAAGTTTAGGGAAGGAAGGTTCACTTGACATACTTTACACTTTCTTTAGTACTTGGGCTACTTTTTTGTTAGGTCAAATCAAAGTGAATTGTGTTCTATTTTCCGTTAAAGTTAATCAAATAAAAACTGTTTTATTAGAAATTGACGAAGCCATCCATATTGGCAATAGAGTGAGTGTGTTTTATTTCAAGAACCAAAGAAAGAACATAACATAAAACTGAAAAAAATTAGGGCTATGCAATTGGGAACGTAATTTTCCTTACAAAGTCCTCTGAGTATAAATCCCAATGACGTTGTTGCTTTACAATGACTTCAGTTAGTTGTGTGGTTTCGTTGTGTGTTTACTATATAAAGTTATATAATATTTTCATATATCCTTTTTATTTTGTACTCAACAAGGATAATGTGGTATGCGGTATGTGTGTGTGTGGTAAATGTTAGCAAAAAGTTATCAAAGCATGTTGGAGGAAACCAGAAGAATTTCTTTGCAAAGTGTTTACTTTAATTTGAAAAATAATTTGTGTGGATGCTTTTGACAGAAAGTTTTAAAAGTCTTCAAAGCTTAGCAAAGCAAGCCTTTTAGTGTGTGCTTTTAGGCGTTCGTTCTGCTGACGACAACAGTTTGTTGTATCATATTTTTACACTCATTTAAGTTGACATTTTCATTCATACTAACATAAATGATTTTCAAAAGCCATTTTGCAAAATTACTAGGAAGAAACGAAGAATGATGACTGAACATGAAAATCAACACTTAAAAAGACAAACGAAATTGTGCTTTTGATTGAGTAATAAAACTTCATGAACTGATTTTGATAGATAAATTGGGTGCAAACCGGAAAAAGTCATTTCAGAGACACTAAATATACTTTTTATTATTATTTGTAAATGGGAAAATTAGATAAAATGAACAATATAAAATAGAAATGAAATGAATTTTCGGAATAAAGTGAAATGAGTAAAGTAATTTTAGGGTTGCGTCTTAAGTACAATAATTTGTTTTTTTAGTTAAATTGTGGGTGGACCAAAAAAAAAAAAAAGGAAAAGTAAAACGTTTTCGTTTTTTAAATGAAATAAAAATAACAAAATGTGATATAATTTTCGGGTAGCATTTTAATTTTAAGGGGAACCTTGGAGATATTGAGACACTTTTTGTATGTTGCGTTAAGGCAGTTCAAATGTTGAAATAGTCTCTTATGACTATCCCCTTGTTGGATTTCCACCTTTTCGAAGTTAGAGGTCCTAAAAGCCATAACGATGGCATTTTAGGTTATAGGTCTCGTACTTTACGAAAAAAAAAAAAAAAACGTGAGATGACCATTTCATCATATCTGAACTAGTTGATCATTTGCGACAACAATCCTTTCTTGTTGCAGAAACTTTACACTACTGAATCCAGCAATTTGACCAATGTCAATGTCTAATTCCGCTACAGTGGTTTCGTACACAAGGAGACCGTCGGCATTGTATCAACTACTGATCAGAAAGCCTTCACCGTTGTGCTGAAGAAGGCAAGTACGCCCAGCATTCTGAAAACCAAGAAAACCGTACGTGTTTCGTTCAAGGCTGGTCAAACTCTCTCTCTGAAGTAGTTGAAAAACTTGCTCATGGGTTCTAAGTACCGCACAAACTTGATCCAGGCTTATCTCCGTCGTGCCTCCCCTGTGCTGCTTTCTTATAAGCATGTTTAAGCAAGGAAGGATGGCAAGAAAACTGGGTAAATGCAAAATAACTCGTGTTACGTTTTCGTACTAAATGAAACAGCAAGCCGCTTTGGTCAAATGTGAACACTAAAACAATCCAAATGAATAGAAATGAGAACTCAGCATATCTGTTTTATCTCATCCTTTTTATTATCTTACATTTTAGGGTCCCATTTTGGATGTTTATTTTTATAAAACAACTTTGGTTGGAACTCATAAATATGTTTGGCATTCAAAAACCTTGGAAATTTATTTTCTATTGAAAACATTTCTTATTGTAGCATAAGTTTAGGGATGCATTCTTGCAACTATTGAACTGAGGAATCCATTCGAGTTAAATAGAAAATTTTAAAGATTCACTATATTTTAAAGACTATTTAATTCCTTTTTTGTTTTTGTGCCGCAAAAGCAATCATATTATTCGATTTTGTACCAAAATGAAAATAAACAGAAACATGGAAATATAGAGGAAACCCATAAATTTTACAGGTAATGACTTTTGTTTCCCTCTCTCATGAAATTGGAAAAGGGAATTCAAAAGTAAATCGCTCGTGAAATACTGAAACAAATTTATCACTTTACCAAACTTAGTTTCTTTAAATGTCTTTTTATTGTAAAACAATAAAAAAATTGTAGCAAACTTTTAGGCAACAAATCCAATTCCCGTCTCCCGTGTTTTTCCTTAAACTTTTTCTTTTTCGTGTTTTACTTTGAATATCTTTTGTTTTATTTTTAATATCTTATACCCTTTTTGGAGATTATTTTTTTGTCGCATCCTTTATTTTTATTTTTAGTAAATAATCAGGAAATAATGCAAAATTTTAAGAGGATTTAACCCATTTTGATGTCTGAGAAATATTAAGATTTTCAATGAATTTTGATAAAGATACAATATATTAATATACATATTTGCCATGCTAAGCCAAACATTTTGTAAAAATAAACAAGTACAAATTTCCATACAAATTTTTAACCTTTTCATTTTGACGTCACCGTAAAAGGCTTCTTCTTCTTCTTTTTCTGTTTAGCATAACTTGGTTTTGCGTTATGTTTCATTTCATTTCATTTTGGTTTCATCATCATCAACATCATCATCATCATCATCATCATCATTACAGTCATCTATTGTATAATCAAGTCAAGTCAGTCAGGCATGTAAACAGCAGGCGTATGTACGAGTAAGAATGTACTCCATCCTGATGGTCAGGTATGCAAACAAGCAAATATTCTTAAATCTGCTCGGCAAGTTGTTAACGTAAAAAAGTAATCCAAGTGAAACCCACTCAAAATGCTTTTTTTTAAGCTTTGAAGTGGGTTTTTATGTACTTTTTTGTTACAAAATAAAAAGCTAAAAAAGGAACGAAGGCATCTTCTTACGCATTTTTTTGTGAAATACCTTAAACAAATGAAACGAGGCTGACATTTTGTGGACTTGATGTGGTGTTTCAAATTTTCGAGTGGCTGCTTTATAATAATCATTAACGTGATTATTTGTTGTAGGCAATTGTTGTAACCTTTTGATACTAAATAGACATTTTACAAATTAATAGGGAACCCGTTTGATTTGAGTTTTTAAAAGTCGTAGTATTAAAAGATTGTCATTAAATTTGGAATGCACAAAAGGTTACATCGGAAACCTCATAAGGTATTTATATTTTGGATCAGCTCGTCAAAATCAATCATCAAGAGCCTATGATTAGTGGTTTTTATAGCTCGCATACAAACTCCGGTCTGAATTCATGTTGTTAGTGAAAAATCGTTTTTGTTTTTTGTATTTTTTTTCGAGCTCAGATTTGGATACTTTAAAGTACGTGACCCATACAAAAATTTCAGTCTCAATGTTGTAATGGAATATGATTACAGATTTTACCCTAAATATAATTGAAATCAATAATCTAATACAATATTTCTGTATCTTCAACCACAGAAGCTTAGGCAAAAACAGATTCCAGAGGTGCCTGAAGAGCATTACAGCTTTGGCAAGGTCAAAGATAATCTCCTTTTTTTTACTTTTTTTTTTTTTTATAAAATTCTCCTTTGGAAAAATGTTTTAAGTTTCAATTTGACATCTGTTTGCTTTCATTTTTCTTGCGTACTTTCTTACGCTTGTCGAGTTTCTAACTAAAAATGTGAAATGCTGTACGTGTTAAGATAAGCGTAAATGAAATTTTTGATCACGCAAAGTAAATAAACTTGAAAATTAAATGGAATTTCAAAATATAAAGAAGAAAAAGAAGAAGATAAATAAGTTAGTAGAGAAAACACTTAAAATGCAAAGGCTTAAAGTATAAAACTTTGTGAATTATATGAAAATTGGTTACTTGTTGTTTCTATTGGCAGTCGAGTACCTCAACCAATTGACTGTACAGGGTACAGGGTACGTCGGCTAGTTATTCAGAAAAACTTAACATATTTTCATATAGTAGAAGCATCATTCGATACAATTTGTAAACCTGAAAGGTTTCTCATTTATTTAAATCAAATATTATGTAGTTTTTCATAATACATCGTCTCTAGTGTACAAAATCTGAATCTTCCAGCTGAGCAAGAGTCCAAAATTGAAGAAGATTGGTTTAGAAATAGGACTCCAAAT
This sequence comes from Amiota minor, assembly GCA_037043295.1. Lineage (NCBI taxonomy): Eukaryota > Metazoa > Arthropoda > Insecta > Diptera > Drosophilidae > Amiota > Amiota minor. The sequence continues at coordinate 6,515,679 of JBAMAW010000081.1, read as the reverse complement.
CATCTTGACCACTGTAGTTTTTTTGATGTTCGATAAAATCTGAAGCCAAGTTCTAAAGATTTACAACACAGCTAAACCAAATAGTCAACTGAACCTGTGGATTTGTTTTCTGCTAAGGGTTTCTGATATAGTAATGATATAAAAGACAACTGGTTCCAATGAAGCAACATCATACTAAAACTAGAGAAACTTATTAGGATTATTCCGCCATCCATTTTAAAAAATGTGGGTCCTGTAGGAATCATCTACATGTGGGCACAAATCACATCTATGCCCATTGATATTTTTATAAAAATTTATAGATCTATACTGGAAGCGACCCAAATGTGGGATAGGGTAATCATTATGTTGGGTGTGGATTATTAATTTTAAAAGTGTCCATAACTAAATGACGCACCCTCTAAAACGTGTCTGCAAGAGAGAGTCAAAGTAAAAGTTTGAATCAATAAACTGAAGCACGTACATGGGATAACTGACATTCAATTGTGTGTGTCGAGTGAGCACATTCTCAGTATGACGATGATGATGTGAATAAGTTTGTCTACTCGAATCTAACTAAGCTCTAACATTACATTTCTGCTTTTCCCTTTTCATTTCATGGATTGAATTGCATTTCACAAACCAAACCAAATGAAAATAGCAAATTACTAAGCTTGGCTGATGCGTGTGTCAATTTACCAAAGCAACAACTCACTGTTCACTGTTCATGCTGATGATGATGAGAATGATAATGATGATGATGATGATGATGATGATGATAATGATGATGATAATACTAATGACACTCATTCATGATGATGATGAGGATGTTGAGGATGCTATTGCTTTAAGTAACTTGAAACGCAATTTAGTTGAACAAGTTTTGCTTTACAAACTGATTATTTTTACTTGACTCAATTTATTGTTACTTCTTAGTGATTTAGTATGACCTTCCTTCTCTTAAAACTATGGGGATTTAATGTTCAATAAGACTAAACTCAATTATGGTCTCAATTATGGGTTCCATAGAATATCTTATTACCAAAATCTATTACTTCTATTGGATAACTAAAAGCAATAATCAAATGAAAATTGATGCTAGAGGGATGAGATTGGGATTGGACAAGATGTTCGGATTCTCGGTTTATTGAAAATTGTCAAATTGTTATTACTTAGAATTCATTCATCTACTGTTATATTATATTTAAGTATATAAAATTAATTTTATGCTCAGTTAAAATTTCCATTCCTATTATTTTTAATGAAAATACATTAATTCTCATTTGTGTTTTCTCTTTTTTTTCTTGTGTTTTTGTAGCTTGTAGGAGCTGATGGTCATGAGTATCACTTCAAGCATCGGACATTGCCACACGCGCGTTCCAGGCGTAGCATTACCCATACACGCCTACTAAAGAGCCACCCATGGGTAAGTAGAAAAGAAAAGAAAAGAAGAACTGAAGGAACAGACGCAACAGAAAATTGTATCTTTTGCTTTTGTCTCGACAAAATGAAAGAAAATGGTAGATGAAAATGAAGTTGTCTTGCGTTATATTCTTTTGTATCTTGTAATGGTGATGATAATAATGATGATGATGATGACTCTGACAAAAACTGGTAGGAAAAATCACAAAAAGAAAGACGAAAAATGTTAAGAAAGAAAATCGCCGCGTTGCGAGTGTTCAATTTAAACACCCACGTCACGTAGAGCTCAGTTCTCATACCGCACAGAATCCGCAGAATGCGTAGGAGATTGTGGCAATTGTCTCTGTGTAACTGTCAAGTGCAGCTAATAAGAATTTAAGGACGAAAACAGCAAAACAGCAAAACAACACAACAACAGCACAAAGATTATATTTACTTATGTACAACGAAAAGCGTTGAAAAGATATGTTAAGTCACATGATTGATTGCCACCAAGCAACGTTGAAAATTTTATTATAAGAAAAATGTATACAATAAATGAAGCTCAAACTCAAATGGTGAAATGTCAAAGGTTTCATATGCATGCAATATTATAGAAAATATAAAATATGTTCTATACAAACACACAGTTTCTTCTTGTTTGTATGGCTACTCTTTTTTTTTGATGATGTTACTAGTATGCAAGCAATCAACCAAGTGAATAACTGAATGCATAAGGAGAAAAACTTGTGAAAGTGAAGCTCATCTAACCAACGATTGTACTATTTCATATACAAAAGATGTTGAGCAATATGAGTCAACACAATAATGATGAATGAATGTGATTCAAAGTGCTCAAATTTCAATTATGATAAAAATGACAATGGGTTCAGTTTTTGCATTTTAATGCAGAAAGTTTGTTCTTATTTGATATTGAATAAATATTGCAAGGACTGAGAAAGCAATTTGTGATAACATGGATAGTGTAAATGAAAAGCAAAGGAAACTTGAAGAGGTTTAAATTTTGTAGATTATAGTACAAATATGTGAAAGGTTAAATAGCAAAACAAAAGACATTTAAAAACTCTATAACCCATTACTTGCTACTTTTTCAAAAATGGGGAAATGTGCGAGTCAAACTCGTACACGGAGGGTTCCGTACCAGATTGGGGTTTGATTTGACTGATTCCAAAAAATATACCGCGCTTATATCACAAACTTATAGTGCCTAAATTTTAGTTCAATAGGATGACAGACACTTATAGTTTCTAAATTTTAGTTCGATAGAATAAAAAACAAAAAAGTTTTTCGAATAAGAACCATAATTTTAATGGGGTTTTGTATGGGAGGTACCCTCCCTAGCAATCAGATCAAACTGAAATTTCGACAATATACGTTTTGGATGTATAGCCACCAACCATCTAAATTTTAAGATCGTGGGATTACTGGATCGTATAGCTGCCATACAAACCAAAATGTTTCTTGTATGGGGACCCATTTAAGTTTTTGAAAATATTTTAGTTTTAGTATTTGCTGCTGATGCCTGTATAGAACTACACATTCTATTTAAAAAAAAAATTTCAACTCTCTACCTAGTTCGGTTCATGAGATACAGATGATTCCGGAACGTGACGATTTGTATTTACGACTAAAATTTTGAGTATGTGACTTGACTGGAGGACGGACGGATGGACGGACGGATAATGAAGTCTCTGCAATAGGGTTCATTTTGGTATCATTTGAGTCCGGAACTCTAAAAATGAAACATATTTTCAAATTTCCTTGATGAGATAGGAACATCATCTTAATTTCAAATAAAAATTAAATGATCAAAATTTTGCCATTTTTCGGGTCAAACCAATAATCCCGTCTTTGTTAAAATTCTGGGGTTTTTGATCAACAAATTGGCCCAATATCATTTTGTAGTCGTCTAGGGAATTCATTGTGATACCATTCTTAATGGAGTGAAATAAATGGTAATCAGATGATGTCCAAACTTCTCAGCTAACTTCTCTCACTATATCATTGTTTCATTGTTTTGGACTACATGTAAAACAATCTTTTAAATAAAGATACTTATTGTTCAATGAATCCAGTCGTTAAATTACCTGTTGTACGAGCTTCAATGACCCAAAATCCTTATAGCCAAAGAATAATAAAGATTACTTTCACATGTGCTATGGTCTCATTGAGAAAGCTGCTGTACCAAACAAATTAAAGTCATTTAAAAGCATGTGTTGCTCATTTTAAGTTGGTTATTTCCCAGTTACATACAATACTTTTTGGAAAACAGAAACTCATAATTGTGGTTTCACTATGGAAACCAGCAAACAACTGGTAGCAAAGTTGAATATTAGACAATGAAACAGCAGGTTAAATTAAGTTGTGTAGGTGGAATAATAAAGTTGCCAACATTCATCACACTAATTGGCTCGCTCATGACAAAAGTATAATAATTCTCAATTTTATTTCATAATAGCGAAAAAATCCTCTAAAAATTGCTAATTTTTATTCTCCTTATGTTTCATAGCCAAATAATTTCCCGATTGAATTAACAATGAAAGTGATTTGAAATATAAAAACTCATATTTTGTGGTTGCAATACTAAAACAAAAAAAAAGAGAAATTTATAAAATCCTATTTTAGAAATATGATGTCCTCAAGCAAAATCTACTTTGTGGGAGAGTTTAGAAATCTATTACTCTGTTTCTGACTACATTTTTGTTGTATGTTAGTTTTTCATTTTCAATGGAATTTAGAAACCACAATTTCATAACTTTGTGCTTGCAAAATAAATGAACAAATGGACTCACAAACGAAACGAATTTGTAAAGATAAAATATGATTGGAGCTTATGGATTGACTATGCTATGTTGTTGGGGTTTGGGTTTGGGTTTGGGTGGTTGAGTTGATTTGTTCCATGCCAGTTTCAAAATTCAATTATCAAATCGAGCAACAAATATGATTGCTTTGCAAGCTGTCTCTCTATATCAAACTATAGATTTTGTATATCGGTATACAGTATTTAGAGTATTTTGTGTGTGCGTTGTGTGTTTGAATAGAAAACTTATAAAATCGATTTTGTAATAAAGCTGACAAATGTTGACAAATGCTAATTCCATTCAATCATCGGATTTGTAAATGCTCAATGCCCACAAAAAACAAAGAGAAATCAGCAGATGACATTAATTACTCGAATAGAACATGGGGGCAAAAAGGGCAATCAAAATGCTAAATGAAGTAAAACAAAACAAAGGAAGACAAAAAGGTCATAATGGTAAAGCAGATTAAGAGGCTTGTACTGAGAAGAAGAGAAATTAACATTTCACATTGACATACATACATAATAATGACCCGCTTATCATTATCATTATCATCATCATCATCATCATCATTAGCAACACTTACTACCATAAAAAGAAATACCACAAAATAAAAATAAAACAAAACTATTGTACATACAAATAAGAGTAAGAAAATGAGTGACGACGTCTTCTTTAACCAACAAGTTTCGTTGACATACGCATGACATACGTGTATGAAAAGAAAATTATTTCAACGTCTTTTATCTTTTCGTTCTCATTCCATACTTAGGTACACACTGCTGTACAACAACCTGGTTTCAAGCGTGTCAAGCGTGGTCTTCGTCCTGCTGTGCCCGCCATACATGGCTTGCCCTTCGATTCAACCTTGGGCCAAACGAATACGGTGGCCGCCGAACCAACAGATCCGTACTTTCCGCTGCAATGGTATCTCAAGAACACAGGCCAAAATGGTGGCAAAGTGCGGCTTGACTTAAATGTTCAGGCAGCCTGGGCACAAGGCATCACTGGCAAAAATGTCACCACAGCCATTATGGATGACGGTGAGTGCGTGCTATTGTAGACATGAAATGACACAACATACATATTGTACATATATGTCTGTACAATATGACATGACACGTGTCTGTGTCATGTGCAAATCCATAATATATGGCATCTCATGAAAAATATTTTGTAAACCCAAAACCATAAAATGAAACATTTTCGTTTTTTCCTTTTCTATTTTCATTTTTATAGGCGTTGACTATATGCATCCGGATTTAAAATTTAATTACGTGAGTATATTTACCGAAAGCTTATCACACTCAACATATTTACATATATGTATAGTACACACACACACACACACACACACACACACACACACAACAATAAAAACACTTTTAAAGTCCCATTAATAATTAATTTCGTATTTATTTTTCATTAAAATACAATTTATTTCCAACAATATTTTTAATTTGAAAATTAATTTCAAAAAACCTTGAACTGATTTTCATCGTATATCACATGATGATGATGATGTTGGATTTCGTACTGACAGATAGTAAATACAAGTATGTAAGGGAAAGTGTTTGATATTTCCCTGTTTTCTACTTGTTGTGAAATTGAAAATCTATTTATTTTATAACTTTTTCAATTTGTTTGTAACCACATAAGTAGAGAACTGATGCTTGGTAATCCCATCAACATGCATGTATTTGTCTCTATCTCAAAATGAATATCAATTGAAATCAATTTCTTTAAAATCAAATGTCAGATGTAAAACTTTATTTAGTTAGGCCCACAATATAAAATTTTTATACTAAGTGTTTCAAATGGCATAAATATTCGATTAACAAAGTAGATGGAAATTGAAATAGAAAAACATTTGAGCCATTATTTTGGGTCATAGTTTTCTTTGTTATTGTTGATTCCTATGTATTAATAAAATCTCTGTTTAAAGTTTATAATCAATACAATGTCAATATAATTCAGACTGCTATTAGCATTTAAATATTTAGTTTAAGAAACAAACTGATAATCAGAGATGGGATTTAAAATCAAATGTAATCAGAACCAAACTCTTTTGAAGCCGTCACCAAACTCAGGTTCTGACCCAAGAAAATCAACGCACATAGGCATCTCTCTCTAGCACAATTTGAAATAGACTAAGCTTGACTATATTTAGCTCTAATCCATACAGCAAATTTAATGAAAGAAAAATGACTTCCGTTCTCTTGTAGCTTCTTTTATCAGTAATCTCAATCCTTCCAAGTAGTAGTTTATTTACAATATAAAAAGATTCTCAATAACTGATTATTGTTTTTGATGATGACCTTTTCCTATTCAACTGTGTTATTTCGAGTTGGGAATATTTTAACATTATTATATTTACTTTAAAGAGATATAAACTTTTCATAAAATATTAACAAAAATGAGACAGTTTTTCTTTAGTAATCAGTTTTGCAATCAAACTTCAAAAGACTCAAAAATTTCCAAAAATGTAAGGCAAACAGAATAAAAATATTAAAATTGAATTCACAATTTTCAATGTTAATCGAAACAATTGCATCGACATTGGAAGAGTGAAATCATATATATTTTTGAAGAATAAAAGTAAAATCAAATGGATAACACCAACAATCAACAAATCCGTTCAAATCAAATAACCTCTTTAATTAGAACTTTGTTTATGCAACGTGGAGAACGCGGTGAAACCCAAGCCCAAAACAATCGACGTCATATCCGTGACCTATGGATGAGTTTGATGAGAATAGTATTTTTGTGGCACATACAACGCGCACGCAGCAATGAAAAGTAAGGAAGAAAAGAAGTACAACTTAAGGGATCTTGATATTCCTTAAGATAATTGTACATATTTAAAAATTCAAAGTTTCCATAAAGAAATAAAAAAAAAAATAATTATGGCACTATATTTTTTTTTTTGTCCAATGTGGATTTTTTTTGTCCAATGTGGTTCACAGAGAGAAGACTTCGTGTCTGCAAGAAGTTACAGAGTCAACGAATAGGGTCAAATTCCCTGGAAAATTTGACAAACTGCCCAAGTCTTCAGGTCCATCTTTCAACAAGAGCAAGACAGTCATATAGAATACTGTCAATACTTTCAGATTCTTTCTCATCTCTATAACTGTGACAGAAGTTTTTATGGGGAGCATGTTGATTGTTTGAGCCATTAGCTTAATAGCACAGTGCCCCTTTAAAGCTCCGTTCATCAGTCGTGTCCTATTCCGTTTCAGTTTCAGAAGTATAACAAGAATTTCAAAAAAATATATCAGCAAATAAAATGTTCAAAATCAACAGAGTAATAAATCCACCTCTGACCAAGAGACTAAAAAAAAAAAAAACTATTACATTGGACTAAATTTAATTGAACGAAATCCAACTAATCACTTGGCATATTTTCAACTTTAGCAACCCTTTGATAGATGACTGTTTTTGCTATACTAAGTAAGTTCTGCAATTTGATTTTTAGGACAATAACTTATAGCAATACTTACTGGTGAATTTTCTGAATGTTAAATATGAAAATGGAGTCTCATTGGCAAAGACTTTGAATTAGTTTTGTTTGAAAAACTGAGAAAAATAACTTCCAAAACAAATGGCTTAATAATAAAATTCCCATAAACTTTTGAGAACTTTTTTTGGGTCATTAAAGTTTTGTAATTAGAATAATTAGACTAATTTAGCATGTCGTTCTCAAACACATGAATTGATTGTAAAAATTTGAATTGACTAAGTTTTTTATTAGTGACTTTTTGTATTGTATTGTATATGCTTTTTGTCCTAGCGACCCAAGACGGCTTTGCATGGGAATAAATTATCCTGTTGTAAACAATGAAAAACAGTAATGAGTAATAAAACTAATGGAAGAATTGATATGAATTTTCTATCAGAAATTGTAAAATACATACAATACCACAAAATTAATAACCAAATTGTACAGCACACTCAGGCGGTCACGTTTACGCCCAACTCATTCTAGCGGTCAGTTTGCTTTTTTTCCATAAATTATAAGAAATGAGTGAAAATGAATTAAATATTTATATGATTGAATCAATTGTTTATGTATGAACATGTAAACCTTTCAGAAAAAAATATATTAAATGAAAGTGCTGTAGAAGTTCTGCTTATCGAAATGGACACGATTTTTTTCTTTGTTTGAAAAGCAAATTCCATAGCGTGATTCTATAAATCTATAATAAATACGTGATATACGAAATCAAACTTTTTATAAATTAAAAATTAATTTATATTCCTTTGATTTTAATATACTTCTTTTTAGTATTTAACTGTAGCATTTAAAAATATGTACACATTATTCTTTAATTCAATCAATGATATTATTTATAAAGTCCTTCAAAATATATTGGGTTAAAGAAAAAGTTCGTGGCTTTTTTCTGTTCATTTGACTTTGATGAAATAACGTGACAATTGCCCGTCACTTGAGTTAATTTTATTGAGATTGGTCTTGTTCTATAAAAAGTTACCAGCAAAACGAAATAAGTAAAAATTCGATTAAAAACATTCAATGTACCTATATTCTATAATTTTATTGTATGATGGGGGAGGACTGAGACGCAGGCACGTGAAAAAATTTTTGCCATATCGTTTGGTGAAGGTATTCTATCAAAATCCATTGTCTAGAAATGGTTTGCTCGCTTTCGTTCTAGAAATCTTGATGTGAAAGATGCATGACACTCAGGTTGGCCTATCACTGATAAAGTCCATGAAATCATGGAAAAAGTAAAGCAAAATCGGTATAGAAGTAGTCATAACTTTGCAAAAAATCTTACCATTGACAACAAATCAGTTTTGAGTCATTTGCAACGAGTTGGTTTTCAAAAGAAGCTCGATATTTGGATGCCTCGAGAATTGGGGGAATCAAATGTAACTGACCGCTATTGAAATGGAGCGAAATCAAACTATTCTTGAAGCGACTTGTAATCGGTGATGATAAATGGATAACATACGAAACTGTTGAAGCGAGTTGAAGCTCCACAAACAATGGCAAAGCCAGGATTGAAGGCAAAGAAGCTGATGCTGTGTATTTGGTGGGAGTGGAAGGGTATTATCATCTATCATGATCTGCAACAAAAGGATTGATTCGATTGTCTACTGCCAGTAAGCAATTGGAAAAAGTGGTCAGAATTGATCTAGAGAAAATATGTCGTGTTTCATCATGTCAGCGTGAGTTCTAAACACACGCTTCCTTGACTACCCGAAAATATTGAAAGACTTTGAGAGGGAAGTTGTAATGTATCATCATATGTACAATAACATCATACCATATAGTCCTGACATTGAAAATCAATTGTTTTGATCTTTAAAATAAATATAAAAATTCAATTGATTCTTTCACTTTCGATGCTCCTTTGAATAAGTGTCCTATAATTCTGATAAGGCTGCAGATAAGCAAAAATGCGAACTTTCCAACTGAAACTAATGGTTCTTTTCCCATGCTGTTCTAAACATAGAAATTGTACTGTTCTTTTGTGGCTTATTCTTTGTACCTTCATTCGCTTTTTTAATTATTTACAAAATATATTATATACCACACAGATTTGGCGAGGGTTAGAAGTAAAATTTTCAAAGTGTCTTTTAATTGTGATAAGCACCTTACTCTCTTGCTTGCGTAAAGAGAAAGGCATGTGTAAATCACTTGTCGTACTACAAATTGTCATTAAAATAAAAATCACAGTGAATAAAGGCAATTTCATTCAAACACATTTTAATAATTTTAACTGTGAATTTCAAAGAAAATGGAAAAATTATTGGATTAAATTTAAAATTCCATGAATAACAAACATTTTAATATTTGATTGACTTTTTATATTTTAATTTGAAATAAGATTTCTAATGAGAGAATTTTTGTTTGCATATGTAAACACATGGAATAAATATAGAAATCAAACAAAAGTATATCCCGGATGTAAGCATTTTGTTTGTTTTGTATTGCAATTTCGTTTTATTTAAGTTCAGTATTTGTATTGTATAATATTTGATACTCCTTGATGCCTTCAGCATCATCATCATCAGTAAACATTCCTATTGAGATAATAATATACATACATATAAAATCTCATAAGTATTTACATGTCAATGCAGCTTTAAAATTTAGTCAAATTCAATACCCTTCAAAATGCTTCATTTCCTTTTTACCTTAGATATTTGTTACAGATACTTTGCCTCTACCTACTTCATACTACTGATATTTTGTCTCAGTTACTTGCTTTGTACAATATATATATTTTACCTCAGACATTTTGCTTTAAAATACTTTTGTCGTCGTCTCAGTAAGATTTTTAATATCCGCTTTGCAAAGCTGAAAAAACCGCTTGAGTGCTTGCAAGTAAAGAAGGCGCATTGTGGTGTGTGGCCTTAAGATACATTTAGTTATAGAGGAGGTTCGGATGGTGGTGCTGTATGCCTGCCATCATTACAGATAGTCGCTCGATTTAAAAAATATAAAAGAAAGAAAATATATATAAGAAATAAAATATAATAAAAAGGATGCGCTGGCATTTTTAAAGAGAAAACAGAGAAAACAAAGTAAGAAGAAAATCACGTTTCATGTTGGAAATTGTTATTGAGTTTTATTAGTTATTTTTACATGCGTTTTTCTTGTTTCTTCTTTCATTTGTTTGGTTTTTTCTTTTTTTACTCTTTTTCTGGTATTTATTGTATTTTTATTTTATTTTATTTGAAATCTCAGTTTTTTCAAGATTTCATTAGAATTCTTTGCCACACGCAATATAAACATGTTAGGATGAAAACGGATACATCTACACACACATACAGATACTTACAAATACATATAGATACTCTTACATATATTGAACATTTCTAATAAGACACTTTTATCTAAGTGCGTTCGATGTTTGCTTTCTTCTTCTGACTTTTTATCTTCTTTTTCTTTAATTTTTTTTCCTATAAATGAATATACTTAGAATGCGGAGGCGAGCTATGATTTTAGCAGCAATGATCCCTTTCCCTATCCAAGGTATACCGATGATTGGTTCAATAGGTAAGTTGTGTGTGAGCCATTGGCATTGGCATTGAATTTTCTTCTTCTGTGCTTTAGCTTCCTTCATTTTTCTAATAATATTTCTCCAATTTTTTTTTTCCTTGTTTTTCCTTTCTTGTTTAGCCATGGAACACGTTGTGCTGGTGAAGTGGCTGCTGCCAGAGATAATGGAATTTGTGGCGTTGGCGTTGCTTATGACAGCAAAATCGCAGGTGAGTGGCAATTTCAGCACGAAAAAAAGGATTAAAGTAGCCATCACATGGCTTTCTACTAATTCATTTTCTTTACGTGTGTGTTAGAGGTTTTTTTTTAGGTGTGTTAGGTTTGTTATTGTTGATGAAGCTTGGTGATTTCTGGAAAAAATTGTGTTAGGTTTTATACATGGAAAACTAGTTGTTTTTGTTTCGTTGAAACGAAATCTTTTTTTTTGTGGAAAAGAGAATTTTAACCATCTGTTAGACAGAAAATGATAGCAAGAATTATTTTTTTTTTTGAGGACTAAAAACTATAAATTGCTTGAAAAGGGAAGGGAAGCCATTAACAGAAACAAATGGTAATAAGAAGCCTCTACGTTTGGTTATAAGATTAGCAATCCTTATTTAAGTGGTTTTTCCGTTTGCCTGAAGGGTCTTGTTACATGCAGTTGTGCATAGTCTGAAGGCAAAAACAAATTGCGTTAAATTGTATCAAATTCCAAACATAACTCATCTTAAGTGGATATGTGATATCTATAGAGATATCCTGAGACTATTTGCTGAAATTTCATGAGCTCATGAATCTTTATTGATTGATTCTACTAGAAGCATAGCATCTTGAAACAAATATCTAAGCTTCTATATCTAAATTAGAACAAGATTCGAATGTTGATGAAAATTATCACCCCATAAAGACTTTTGTAGTAAATTTGGTAATAAAGTAGAGACAGAAAGCATCCAACATCTGATAGCTTATGTGCCTTGCACTTTTAGAAAGATAGATCTGTTGTCTTGGTATATCTTTCCTCAGCCATCACATTGGGACGGTAAGTTTCTGAGTAAACTTAACCCCGAGTCAAGTGACCTGTCTATCCAATCCTTTCCATCTAGTAAGTAACTGCATGGCCTCGTTGATTCAAGAACTTACACATGCAATTATCACTGCGCTGGAATGCCAAATTGTTCAGTCCAGCGAAAAAATAATGTATTGTATTAAAGCGATATTATTCAACTGATTTTTAGGGTTCCGAACCCAAAGCGTACCAAAAGGAACCCTATTGCAGAGATTTCGTTGTCCATCCGTTCGTCCGTCCACCCATCCGTCCGTCCATCCACCCGTCCATCCACCCGTCCATCCACCCGTCCATCCATCCGTCCATTCATCCATCCATCCGTCCGTCCGTCCGTCCACCCATCCGTCCACCCATCCGTCCGTCCATCCACCCGTCCATCCATCCGTCCATTCATCCACCCATCCGTCCATCCATCCGTCCGTCCATCCATTCGTCCATCCATCCATCCGTCCGTCCATCCATCCGTCCGTCCGTCCATCTATCCGTCCGTCCATCCGTCCGTTCGTCCATCCTCGGGTCATATCTCACAAACCGCAATAGCTAGAAAGTTGAAAGTTTCCCAAAATGAGTAGTTCTATCCGGGCATCACCAAAAAATAGTTTAATTAAAATATTTTCAAAAACTTAAAGGGGTCCCCATACAAGAAACATTTTGGTTTGTATGGCAGCTATACGATCCAGTAATTCCATTATCTGGAAATTTGGATGGTTGGTTGCTTTACATCAGAAACTTATATTGTCGAAATTTCAGTTTGATCGGATTACTAGGGAGGGTACCTCCCATACAAACCTACCATTAAAATTCAGGTTCTTATTCGAAGAAATTTTTTATTTTTGGGACTATTGAACTGAACTGTAGACACTTTAAGTTTCTGATGTAGGAGCTATATATTTGTTGGATTTAACCAAATCGGCCAACTGGGAGGGGTACCTCCCATACAAACCCACCATTAAAATTCAGGTTCTTATTAGAAATACTTTTTTATTTCTTGCTTTATAAAACTGAAACTATAAGTTTCTGATATAAGCGCGGTATATTTTTTGGAATCAGTCAAATCAAACCCTAATCTGGCAAGAACCCCCTCCGTGTACGAGTTCGACTCACCTTTGGCCCATTTTTTATAGTCTTTTGTCAAACATAGAAACTAAAACCAAGTTCCCCATAATCGTTTACCTAAGTAACTCATGGCATCTGTTTCCTCAAAGCTATAGGGTGATTATATATGCATATTACATAACATTTGCTTTAAACGATTCACTGAAATTTCATATGCTTTGATTGACTTGCACTCAATATGAATAAAAAGGGGAAATAAAATTGTGATATGAATTTTTGTCTCTTGTTGTTGCCTTGGCAACATTGCGTATACATTTCGCAATCTAGTCGAGCCATGTATTTTATAACAATAAAATGTAAGCATTCACAATGATTTAATACAGAGAATTCATAATCCAATGACAGAACAATAGGTTGCGATTTCCAGCAAAAAAAAAAAAAAGAAGAAAATCAAACAAAAAATATGACGTCGTTTTGTGAAAGCTATAAATTTTGGGTCATAAGGATAATAGAATTTGATATAAAAATATTGATTTTTAATTGCCGTCATTACAAGTGATTTCCACTAGTAAAACAAAGAAAAGATTGTGTGAAATAATAACAATTATGATGATGATGATGATGATGATGATCATAATTTTACTTTGATTTATAGGCATTCGCATGTTGGATCAACCATATATGACAGATTTGATTGAAGCAAACTCAATGGGTCATGAACCACATAAAATACACATTTATAGCGCGTCTTGGGGTCCAACAGATGATGGCAAAACTGTCGATGGTCCAAGGAATGCAACAATGCGTGCCATTGTTCAGGGTGTAAATGAGGTGAGTTAACCTAAAATACTTGAATTAATCTATTAAATGAAAATCATATAAACATAATTTTCATTTTGAACTCATGCAGGGTCGTAATGGACTTGGTAATATTTATGTTTGGGCTTCCGGTGATGGTGGAGAAGAAGATGATTGCAATTGTGATGGTTATGCGGCTTCCATGTGGACAATTTCGATTAACAGCGCCATTAATGATGGACAGAATGCGCATTACGATGAAAGCTGCAGTTCGACGCTGGCGTCAACATTCAGCAATGGAGCTAAAGATCCCAATACTGGTGTCGCCACCACGGATTTATATGGCAAATGTACGACCACACATTCGGGCACAAGTGCTGCGGCGCCAGAAGCAGCGGGTGTCTTTGCGTTGGCGTTGGAAGCAAAGTAAGTCAAAAGAATAATAATAATGATGATTAAATTGTTTTACTTCAAATTGCTCTTCTTCTCAGTCCACAATTGACATGGCGGGATATACAACATTTGACTGTCTTAACTTCGAAGAGGAATTCATTGTTCGATGCCAAGAATCGTTTCCATTGGACAATGAACGGCGTTGGCCTTGAGTTCAATCATCTTTTTGGCTTTGGGGTTTTGGATGCAGGAGCAATGGTCACATTAGCCAAGCAGTGGCATTCTGTGCCGGCACGTTATCACTGTGAGGCTGGTGAGATTGTGGAGCCGCAGTAAGTTGTTGTTGTTTCATATGGAATAGAAATTTCATAAACTTAATAATCATTATATTCTTTTTCAGTGAAATTCTGATGGGCAACTCATTGTTTATGGAGATCAAAACTGATGCCTGCCGTGGCACAGATACCGAGGTTAATTACTTAGAGCATGTGCAGGCAGTCATTACAGCGAATGCTTCAAGACGTGGTGATCTGGAACTATTTCTTACTTCACCCATGGGCACAAGGTGCGTTTGTTAATGAGTTTAGAAGTGGAAGAAGGTTTCCTTTTAAAACTTTTGATATTTTGTATCCAACAGATCGTTGATTCTCTCAAAACGCGCTAATGATGATGATCATCGTGATGGTTTCACCAAATGGCCCTTTATGACCACACACTCATGGGGTGAATATCCACATGGCACTTGGATTTTAGAGGTTGGTTTTCTCTTAGTAATATTTGATTCAAACATTGACTAATAACTGTACTTATGATTAAGGCACGCTTCAACTCACCACAACCACGCACGGGTCATCTAATTGAATGGTCTTTGGTTTTGCATGGTACTAAGGAGGCACCTTATCGTACTTTGTCACCTGCTTCACCACATTCCAAATTGGCTATTGTCAAGAAAGCCCATGAAGATAAGAAAATGCAGTAGATGAAAATGATCCCAACACCACAACAACATCAACAATGCCAATGATAAGTTGCTGATAGTGATTAGGTAGTTGATTTAGTTTAGAGTAGAGTAGAGTAGATTTCTTGCCACGACAGAGGAAGGGAACAACAAAACAACAACAACTATGTGTACCCAAATTTCAAAGAAAGAGCCACACAAAATTTGGATGATGGCAGTGAAATGCTGTCAATTGTCGTAGCTGTTTTTAGTTTGTTTTTAATGTTGAATGATTTTTTTTTAGTTTAAATTTTCAATTTTCATTTATGCTTTGTTAAGATGATGGAATTGATGATGATGATTGAAATGATGAAAAGGATTAAATTACAAACGAATGAGAATGTAAGTTTTAGAACTCAATCCATCATCGTAATTAATTAATTCTTTATATTTTACAAATAGTTTTTTTTAATGAAGAAATTTTTGAATTTTACAATAAATTGGATTTTATTCTGATTTCTAAGAAAATAATTAGCGAACTTTAAATGCTTTTATACAAATTTTCCAGCCCTTTCAGATCTTTAAATTTGAGTTAATAAATTTCTTATAAAATTATAAGGTTCTCATTAAAAAAAAAAGAATTTTCATAACAATGTTCCAGCCCATTTATTTATTTTGTTCAATTTTTACAAGATTTTTTAGATGATTTTAAGATTCTAATTTTATTTTGAATGCAAGCCAAAGTTTTGTTATAAATATTTTACAAAATTTCCAGCCCATTTCAAAGGATTTTTAAGGTTCAATTTATTGTGTAGATAAAAATATTTATAAAATTCTTAATTTTTATTTATTTATTTTGTTGATTTTTCTTCTTATTAAAAGAAAAGAAAGATTGAGCCCAAAAAAATATGGAAAATAATATAAAAATCTTAAATGAAAAACGCTGAATGTTTTTTGAAAACGCACAGAAAAATTTGGTCAGTAGAGTTTTTAGTAAATCATATAAAAAATAATAGTTTATATTGCACATTTTTGGGGTTTTTCAAGAAAAAAAAAAAAAAATTATATAAAAAATATAAATACAAAGAAAAAACAAAAACCTAAACCAATATAAAATAATATAAATATAAACATAAATAAAAATAAAAACCTAAACCAATATAAAATAATATAAATATAAACATAAATAAAAATAAAAATAAAACAAACTACAGATGGATTCCTGTATAAAGAATTCTTTTATAGCGAATAGTGAAACAAATTCCTTACAGACAAGTCCAAATAAGTGGTTCGTTCCTTCTCTGTAGGAAGGTGTTTGCCAAGTCGAGTGTCAATGACTTCGTTATAGAGGAAACCGACTGTTAAATAATATAATAAAAAATAAATAAAATAATTTATTTTAATATTTAATAATTTCATTGAGTGCAGCCCAAGTTAAATGACAAAAATTTATATAAAAATGTAAATTACAAAAATATAAATTGAATTAATATCAAATTTATTTATTTATTTAATATTTTTTATTTGAAAGTAGTGATGAAAAACTAAAACAAAAATATACTACAATATATATATTGTCTGTTTATGTTTAAAAACAAAAAATTAAATAAATATATATATAAATATATAAAAATATATTAGTAAATTTAACACTGTAAAATGAGAAACGCGTCACGTCGTGAAGCCAGTCAGCATTTCTTGCTTTATGAAAAAATCAAAATTAAAAGAAAATATTCTATAAAACAAAAAAAACTATATTTATATTTATTAAAAATAAAAATATGCTTATCCAAAATGCACTAAAAACTAAAATGAGTTGCCGTGCTGCTTCCTTAAAAAATAATAATAAAAATAAATTTATTTAATTGCAATTTCTTAATTGGAAAAAAAAAATCATTATGAGTTTGTCAGTTTCTTTCGGGGGCCAAAAGTTGAACAAAAAACCAAAAAAAAAAAGCAAATATTATACAAAATTATATAAAAAAAAAATACAAAGTACAAGTAAAAAAAAAGTAGTAAAAGAAAATATGAATATTTGAAGAAAAATCAAATAATAAAAATAATAACAAAATAAAAAAGAAATGGAATGAGGAATACGAAATGTGTAAGAATTGTTAAAGATTTAATGGATTATGCAAAAAATATATAAAAAATATATATATACAATATATGTATTTATAAATAAATTAACAATAATTTATTAAATGATTATTACTATTATTATTATTATTATTATTATATTATATTATTATATATTATATTCATAAATAATCAAACTTAAGAAAAATGACAAAAAAAAAAAATATATATGAGAAAAATTATATACACAAATAATACAAAGAAGATGAGGTGAAATGTATAAATAATAACAAAAAATAATCATCAAATACACACACAATAAAGAAATTTATTTAAATATTTACCCTGTACTCTATACAAAATATATTTATACTATACACACACACTACACACACATACTAAATTTGTGTAAGAAAACTTTAAATTTGATGTTGTAACAATGTGTAGAGGATACCCAATACAAATGCATTACTTAAGATACATAATACATGCGGAAATACATACATATATTTACATATATATATTTGCGAGCAACAGAATAACAAAATAAAAAAATTGTATTTTCTTTATTTCCTTTCCAATTTGTTAATATTATTTTGTTTTTTTTTTTATTTTTTGTGGTTTCGTCTGAGAAATATATTTCATATATTTTGACGAAAGTCCAAAATTTATGTTATTGTTTTTAAGTTTTGTTATTTCTTCAGAAAATATATACAAAATATTAATTATAAATAATATACATAAATAAAATATAAACCACCAAAAAAAAAAAAACAGAAAAAAAAAACAAAAATTTAGTTTTGTAAATAAATAAAAACAAAAAAAAAAAGTAAATTTCATATTTTCTTATTGTTTGCTAAATCAAGACTGGAAATCTGTGGAAAGCTATTTTTAATCATAAAGTTGAATCTATTGATTCTAACTAGATATCCTTCGAAAGAAACACTGCACTTCAGAGCAGTTGAAGAGGTTGTTCCGTGGTTGTCTTCCTCGAAGTCAAACAAGCAAACAAACAGAGTTTGGCACAAGTTTTGGCCTGCTATTCTCTTGAGATCATCATTAGCTTACTGTCCTACTGTCACATACTTTCGTGTGGTCCAGCATGGTACCTGCTCAAAGACGAGGTTTATCAAGGCTGGTGTGCTCCAACTATGTACTCTCTCTTTACCCATAATATGCGTTTCACCACACCATGTAATGTAAATGGCTCAGACTTTATGATAGCAACATATGCGGATGACACAGCCATTCTATTGAAGGATTCCTGTGTGTCGTGTCGAGTGTGACAAACACCATGCAGGAATATCTACAGCAGACCTTCACGCTGAGGAGAGACATTTGCCAGACTTAACTCTAAATTCTCGAGCATTATACCAGCCATAGATACCTGGGTGTATACTTGGGCAAGAGTCTTACTTTTAGATGGCACATTGTAGGAGTTGTGGCTTCGTTTAAGGCTAAGGTTGGCAAGATTAGATGGTTATTGGACCATCACAATAAATTGTCCCTTCGAAGCAAAGCGCTCATATACAAATGTATACTAGCTGCCAGTTGTATACACGAAATTCGATTTTATGGCATCGCGGCAAAGTCGAATTTAGATTGGCTTACAGTTTTTCAGTCTAAAACACTTAGACAAATCACTGGTACTCCAAGGCCAGCGGCATTGAAAAAGATGTGGGCATTCAAAAGATAGGAGATCTTATCATCAGCATCAGATTCTTTGGTAATTTTAGTTTATTGCAGAAGAAGAAAATGTGACAACTGAATAATATGAATGCCATAAATATTAAGGAAAAATACTTACTACTATGCCTTAACAAATATTTCTTTGCCATTTTAGCATGAGCTTTGTTTACCTTTATTTGATTACCATTTCGCTAATTGTTGGTACCTTCCTCATTATGCTTATTGTGAAAACCCCTTCAACTTTAAGACTGCAATATTTTTATTTTATTTTTCTTGTTTTTTTGTTGATGCATTTCATTGCAGATATGGAATCATAAAGTTAATCAAATTCTTAATTTCAGTAGTGTTTCAATAAACTTAGTTCAACATGAATAGCAAGAACATGAGATCGCCCATCTCTTGCCCAATATGACATAGGAGGAATAAATGTGCAAAAGAGGTCTGATAAGAACAATTTTGGTTTACAGTATTACTCCAATACAGCTGTGCTTTGAGAATGTGGGTGCATGGTTTTTGGAATATATTAACCAACAGCCTATATACCTGATTCTTGTTGCCGGGTGCTTTACAGTCAATTCATTGTTTCCAAGGACTCAAAAGGCGTAGTTCTCAGTGCCTCACTAATGGCAGAAGAATGTCATTCTTTGTATTTTCTCTGAACTGTATTACGTATGCATATGTTAAGTATGTTTGTCCAAAGCTGGTCACCATATTGTTTGCAGCAGCCTAGATATGTGAATAAATATGTGAATATTTTAAGAAGTTCAGACAGATCATGATTGTTTGTTTGACTGGGATGTTGAATTCATTTTGGGAAATCTCATGTGTAAAAATTGTTTACACCTAAATAAGATAGTCAATATAATAGAATTGCACAGCATCTGTTCGCGTTTCTTAAGAGCAAATTATGTCAAAGACTGATATTTGATTTCTTTTGATTTTTTAATGCCATGGAAATTCAATTAAGCACTTACAATCTTGACTTTGTAATGAATTTTGATAAAAAAAACTTCCAATAATTAAGGAACTCAGGTTTACCTGGGGTAGAGATTGCTGTGATCACGAAGGCGGTTTCCTTAGGATGAGGACCACTGGAATTACTCCAAATGTGAATAAATTCGAATGGTAGTTTTTTTTTGTGTCTGTGCCAGGCTCATGACCCCTATAACTAGGAGACAAGTATAGTATAGAAGGTAACGAATAAGCTGATGAATTTAATTCAATTGATTCTTATTGTGTTCACATTTATTTCCACTACAAACATCATGACAAAAAGACTATTCACAATAGTGTGAAATATATAAAAATCACACTAGTTCACAAATGACAACGAGTACATGACCAAATATGGTCAACATAAATATACGAAAAATGTTTCGTATTTAACAAAATTCAAAGCCTTGAAGAAAAGCTTCACTCTTAAAGCTTTTTCGAGCATGAAGCAGCGCTCTCTGTATATACAATACTTCTATACACTTTTGGTAAGAATCAACCTTTGGTTTTCTATTATATTTCTTGTATTTAAAGTTCATTTACCCTAGCAACATTTTAAATGTTTTCGAAGTATATTTTATAAAGTAAGGAAGACTTTCTTTTAGGATGAGATTCTCATTGTCAATACAAACAACAGTTCGTTAGTAATACAAAATATAATAATCGATTTCTATTTATGTATTTTAGAAGCCTTCGTCAGCCTCAACTGACAATAAGGGACAAGGATTTTGATTAATTAGTCACAATTAATATGCATCACGACAAAGAAGGAACCCGAAGACATATGACATAAGTAAAAGGACCAGGACCAGCATAATTATGTGTGATGTTTATGGTTCATTTTGGTTTGGTTTGGTTTGCTTTCAGTTAAGGTTTCAATTTTTGGTTTTACTTATATTTATTGGCTAACAAAAATAATTGCCTAGTGAATGAATGAATGAGCGAAAGCATGAAAAGAAAAAGAAAAAGGGATCACCACGTTTCTAAGGTTTTCACCTATCCTGGATGGGTACACACCCATCATCCATTTAACTATCCATTCTATAATGGAAAAGGCGGAAATATTTTGTCTGTCGTCGTTAGGAAATATAAAACATGCATATTAACAATATCAATGGAAAAATATTATAAGAAGCAACAAGCAGGAAGTCTGAATGTCCTCGAGGCGCCACAAGAATATACAATATATTTTGACCACACGCTTAAACATACAATTACACACGCGTAAGCACACACACACACACATACACTTATATATAGTTATGTAAATGTATTTATGCTGAAATAAAATACCGTATAAACTAACAAAGCCTTAAAGGCAGCAATAGCAAAACGCGTTCATAAATCATGTGGCTACTCGTCGTCGTCGTCGTCGTCGTCAGGGCCTCAGTCTTTTTATTCATACATTTTGCGGTTCTTGAGGTTGAGGAGTGAACGCAATGAGGCACCTACTGCCACATGATAAATTGTCAAACTAATTGTTTTTCGCGGCGCCCCAAAAAATGAACATAAGTTCGCCCCAAAAGACCTTTGGTCATATTCCACATGCTTCCCACGCACGCTTCCACGCTTCATTTTCACTACACTACTCTGCTATATTTATTATTATGTTTTCTTTTCGTTTTTTTTTTTTGTTTTTTGGTAGCATAATTTTTTGCGTCTTCCTTTTTGTTTATGTTAATTTTGTTAAAGTTTCATGTTTATTATATTTTCTAAATTACGTAGAAAATGTTTGGAGGAAAACATGAAAGAAAATTTAGATATTTAGAATTCTACAAAAAATAATTTAATTTGTAGAACCAAAAATGCTTATTTAATAGCAATTAATTTTTGACAATGGTTAACAATTATAACAACAACAATAACCCGAGATATGACAAAATGCCGAGCTGTTGCTGTTGCTTATGCAATCAATCATAATTAGTCGATGAGCATCATCGTCATTTAATAATAGATTGGAGGAGGATGATATGCAATGGCAGTTGGCAGCGGATACTCCTACACTATGAAACAAGAGGCACATTCTATTTATCCTATAACATTATACACGTGGCGTATACGCAATGAAGATGTTAAACCAATTGTATTATTACAAATTTTGAGGCTTAAATGTGTGAACTGAATGTATTTAGATGTCGTGATTGAGTGATTGAACGAAGGAATAAATGGATTGTTGTTAGCTATTTATAAATAGTTTTCTTAATTAATACATAGATACAATTGACATAATTGACAATGAAATGAATTATCGATGGTATTGAGGCAGGAACCATATAAAATTAGAAATAAAAGCATAGTTGGAAATAATTTCTGAAAGAGGATCAAGTTAGTTGTTTTAAAAGGAGTTTAATGAACCAAGTGATGGATTTGTTGTTTCATTGATTGTGTTATAATTGTGAGATTATCTCGTTTTTTCAGTCCATTAATTTAAAAGTGGAAATAATAACGTAGGTTCATATTAGTTTTGTATGAGGATAATATCTTAGAATATAGAAATATAATCAAAAGATGATTGAAAATTATTTAACCATGAAGTCATTAGATTGTTGACTGTAATGGTAACATATGGAAGGTTTCTGTATTTAGGTTTCTTATATAAAAATGGATATAATACATAACATACTTAAGTGCCCACGAGATGGTCATGCAATTTCTCAGCCATTTATCATAGTGCGTGGCATGAACAAAGCATGACGAAATATCTAATCGATTTTAGCGCCCCCGACATGGTCATGCATTTTATCAGTCATTTATCATCATGAATCATGACTCTCAAGGTTAGGTCAATTTAGAGTAGTTAGTCAAAGCTTTAGATATCCCAAGGGTTCTTTGTGGCAGTCTTTCATTTGTTTTGCGAAAGTTGGTGAATTTGCTTTCATCTGGAGGAGATGGGAAGAGATCAAGTTGTACTGGGAAATTTTTAGAGTTCTACAAGTTTTAATGCCTAGAACTCATATTCTTGGAGGGAACATATTCTGGGAGGTTATCCTCTATAAATTGGAATTCTTGGCTACTAAATAGGTGAAGACAAAATGGGTCCAACCCTCGAACTTTTTGGTGTTCGAATTGGTAGTACCTCGGGTACGAAGTCGGACCAGAAACTTTTCTGGTACCACGGGTGGTCAGGAAACCACGGAACTTGTTTCAGTCCTTTTGGGAGTATCGTGGTTGCTGTTGTTTAATACCCAAATGAGGGTAGAGTAATTACTCGACATGGAGTTGTGTTATACAACCGAGTGCTGTTACCCAGAGAGCATCAGACGTTTAAGATGGGTCTCGCTCCCCACCAAGGAGGGAGTCTTATTTACCAAAATGAATGTGACTCAAATTTGGTACCTGCGGATATATATTCAAGGGGACGTTGATTGTCGTTTATCATTCCATGTGCTTGGCATCGTGTTCTTAAGTATTCCTAGACAGGCGAGCTCGTTAGACAATGGTACTTCATTGTACTGGTGAGTCAAAGTGCCTTTGTGATTCCAGATAAATTCATCTCTGTAATTAGTTTTTTCGAATTTTTAAGTTTGAGGATCTTAGAATTGAGTTCACAATTTGGACATGTCGCTTGGGGTCTCAATCCTGAAAGCTCTTAAGTGATTCATGAGTGCCAGGTTTGAAGGTCCCTTTTTTAGCACCTTCCGTGTATTCAATATTGCATTCCTTGTTGAGTGACAAGACTATCAAACAATTACCTATTAGTTTGAATTAAGTATTACATTTTTACCATATTTCCTATTAACCTCTACGAAAAAGTCGGCATACCAACGAAATCGTTACAGATTCCTTCCTTTTCCATTTGTTTTTTTACTTTTAAATGAATGAATGCTTTAAGATTTTAGAAAGTCGATATTTGTCATTATTTAGAGATAACATTCTCTACATCATTTAGGCTGACATTTTCTTTCACTTCCCAGTGGATTTTATTCCAAGACTGATAGGAAATTTTTACATTTCTGCTCGAGCATATTTCTTAGTTTGATATTCTATTTGTTTGATATTTTAATTGTTATGATTGGCTGACTGTGATAATTTATCATAACTGTGTACAAAGACCGACCCTCTTTTTTTTTTCTAGTACTCCATTGTTTGCTTACTATAATGATGATAATGATAATTGTTTACATGGATGATGGATTACAAAAGGAATGACAGACAGTACACTGGTGTCAAGAATATCAACAAAAGCTGCGATGGATACTCAACTGACGATGACAACGAAGACGAAGACGATTAAGTGATGGTTAGCAACAATGGAATATAAATTTTGTATATACAAAAAAAAAAAAAAAAAAAATGTAATAAAGACAACTTAAAGTTATTAAGGAAGATTTTATGTTATCTCTTGTTCTCTACTACTTACGTTCATCAGTTCCTTTATCTTTATCTTGTATGTAGTTTCTTTTTTTTCTTTTTCTTTTTGTTCTTTACTTTACTTTTTTTTTTTATCACTTTTGTCGCACGCTTTGTAAATATGCAAATCAGACTTTTGTGGTAACAAGTTTTTGATTTATGATACGTTAATAACGACAGCTCGTCTGCGCAATGGGATTGACTCGCCGTCCGGGGGCGTTAAGGGACCGAATTGATGATATTGCTAACTTTGTTTGTACTAAGTATGTGTATGCCAAATGCCATCTAACAAAGTAAGTTAGTTTGTTTTTTTTTTCTCTTTGCCTTTGGTCGACAGCTTGTCAACTTTGCCTGGCCTGACTTGGCTTGACCGGACTTCGGTCACCAGCGGCGACTAGCAACAGGTTTTAAGCCTCAAGCTCTATAATTTTATATTTTTTTTTTTTTTCCTTTTTACAAAATGAATTTCTTGTTCCTTTCTCCTTTGTCAACTTAGTAATTTCTTTTTTTTACATTGAGGTTTGGTCAAAGTATTTGACACTTTAATGTAAGTTGGGTTTGTTGGCCCAGAGTTTTCTTTTCGCTGTGCTGATGATTGCAACAACTTGTTATATTAATGTTGATATCATCGCCGTCACCAACATCGTCACCGTCGTAGTCATCGCCTTGGTTTCATTAATATTTATGATTTTTAGTTAAACGTGTCTGCCATAAACTTACTTACCAGTTTTCATGATTTCTTTTGTGTTTTATTTATGTTTATTATGAATTTTGTTTGCTGCCTTTTTCTTTTGTTAAAATTAAAAATTAGGTTAGCGAACTTTGTTTGAATTTTTTAGTGAAATGTAAAAATTTATGAAGAGTGTAAATTTTGTTAGATTTAGAGAGACTTAAGGTTTATTAAAGATGTGTATTTTGGCTAAGAAAGTAAATCTTCTTGCAACAGAGGGCAGAAATTGAAGTTGCTCACGAATAAAAGTGCTCGTAATAGTTGAGGATACCTTCATATCGTATGGTACAGTTCCAATTAGGGGTGGAAAAAATCTTGGATCTCAGTATAGAATAAATGCAATCGTGTGGTTGCCTTTGATGCTGTTTTCGCGCTGTTCCGTCGCAATCCTAAAGTGTTTCTGCGGCGACACTTAACTGTAGATGAAACATGGACACTTTACTATACTTCAGAAGTAAAGGAACAGTCAAAAGAATGGATTTTTGAAGGCGAAGAAGCTCCGAAAAAGGGTACATGGTGAAATCGGTTGGAAAGGTGATGCTCACGGTTTTTTTCGATGACCAAAACCATGCAATTAAAACTCGAATTGGTAGAACATACCACGTATTTATCAGTTTTGGCACCCAGTGACTTCTTTTTATATCCAAATTTTATAACATGACTCGTTGAACGAAGCATTTTTTAAATATTTTACCATAAAATGAAATGATTTTATTCAATAAAAATGATTAATGATTACTTCTACTTTGCTGAAAAATTTTAATAAAATACTACAAAATTAAATAATTTCCGGTGTTTTTTTTTTAAACAAAAAGGACAACACAACTTGAGTCTTTGCTCAATCATTGAGTTATCACGCAATACCTTGATTTAAGTAAATATTGTTTTAGCGCCTCCTTGCAATTTAACACTTGCTTGTGCGGGTAGCTTCCTTTTGGTTTCACACTTCACCACCAACAAAAATATTTCATGACAAGAAACATAAGACCTTGTTGGCCAAGGATAATAAATAAACAACAGCAACAACAACAACAATAATAACTACACAATGACCTTGAACCAAAGGTTCTCGCTCTGTTATTTTTGCGCAACGCGACAAAGTTTCTTTCTCTGCCCAAGATGGTAAAACTGTGTATCGGTTCTCAGTCTTCTCAGAAATTTATGATTATTTTATTTGAACTTATAAAGGGAGGAAATATTTCTGTATTAAGTTCTCTTCTCCGAATTTGGAGCCCCCCTTAAGCATATATATATTGGCATTTTTTGGGTTTTGATTATGGCGACACGTGCCAGAATCGGAGGCTTATAGCATAAACAGCATTTGCTTTAGTTCTTCAGGACTTTGCTTACAATGATTCGTCTTCTCTTCTCTTCTCTTCTCTCTATCATTCTTCTCTTTTGCTTTCCTTCATTCAGAAATATTTTTTTTCTTTTTCCTCAAGTATCCTTTCTCTCCTCACCTTCCTTAATGTCAGTTACTAAAAGCCATAAACCAAAATCAAACTGTAAACTTTTTAAGTGGATTTTCATCAAAATTCCTTCTCGTTTGCAAAGTTGTCAACAACAAAATCAAAATTATCCACAATATAAAATTACATAACAAAAAAAAAAAATATTTCTAGATTGCCATGCAGAAAAAAAATTATTGTGCAAATATTTGGCAACAAAAGCTTATTTTCCGTATACTTTTTTGGGATTTGCCGGTCAAAAAGGTGTCAAAATATTATTAATAAAACTTTTCCAACAAACCTATGAAATGCAAAAAGATCAAAAAGGGTCATGAGACGAATGAGGAGGGCTGGGGAGGGTTTCCTTCTTATAATAATTGGCAATTAATTGTTGTATTTTGTTTAGTGACAGGCGAAATTTGGCCGGATTTTTGCTTTAATCCCATTGTAGCATTTAATTTGCTTATAATAAATACGCACCAATTAAGTCAAATCGTCATCGTTGGTCAAAAGAACACAGAGAAGCTGACTGAGGGCTTAGAAATAAACAAGGACCAAGAAAAAAACTTAGCCAAGAGCCGAGGAAAGGACAAGGTTTTTGTTTTTGGGACGCTTGGCCATTGGACTGGTCTTCATCGTGATGAATGTGCCTCATTATGTTAGCCGAGTATGCTATAAACAACACGCAATATACCTAGCTAGGTACAATACTAAAACACACACAATATTATAGTAGTCTGCTTTTGGGCGCCTGTTGATTCTGGCTTCCTTTATCTCATCGCTTGAATTTTTTTGGTAGCCACAATGATAAAATTCGTTTCTTACTTATTAATACAATACAAAACATTTTCAGACAATATTAATGCCTAAATGTCTTTTATCTTAACAAAATATTTGTCGTAAATAAATTTTGTTTTTGCTATCGGCACATTTTTGATAAATGTGCATTTTGTTCTTCATATGAATTATGACAATATTTCTTATTTATAAAAGTTCTCTATATGAAAAATCACAAGTAAATTGAAAAAAACTAACAGAAAAGGATGAAAAGGTTAGCAAAGAAACTATTGGAGGTCTTAACAATAGTTTAATACCCTTTTATTAAACAAATGTAGATTCAATAGTTCAGATTTGGAAAGAAAGAGTCAAGTTTTAAGTTAAGAAATGAAAAAGTTGAGTATCAAAGTGAGCAAAAATAATGTTCTAAAAAATTATAGAAAAATTGTATGGCGAATTTTTGATCAATTGCTACAAACAATCCAAATTTAGGATAGATTTTGTTTAGGGTTTTTCATACAAGTACATTTGCCGAAAGAAGAGCAAGTATATGAGGACTAACAGCAGCAGAAAGTCTCATAACATGCATCTGTGAATCTATGTTTATATGGGAGCTATAAGAAGCAGCAATGCAAGGCCGTTGAAATTTACATGGTTAGTAATTATAAGTCAGTCATTTATACAATAGTATTCAAATTTCAATTTGGATTTGTCTGTGAGGTATTTCTTCTAGAGATCCATTTCGGCTGATTCCGACAGAGTCTCTCTCTCTCTTTTCTCACTTTTCTGTACCCTGGTTTTTTTGGTGGCGCTGTTGTCGAGATGCAGGCATTTTTTACCAAATTTTTAACATTTTTTTATCTAGCGCATACTATATTACGTCGATTTTTATAATTTTTTTTTTTTTTAAAATGATAAATAAATGCTAATGAAAAGAGTTGCACACTTATCTTTTCCAGTTTTTAGATTTTAATATAATATTTTTAAGTATTAAGTTTTTTGAAAACCACTGCAAGACCAAACATGAAAAGTTTTGTACGCTTCTTCGTTTTTAATGCTTTGGTTGTTGTTTTTGTTGTATTTTACCTCTCTGAGTAAGCACTTTTTGCGCTCTTCTTTCTGTATTTTATGTTCATTTGTATTTCGTGTTTGAGGATTTTGTCCAATTTTTGTTTTTCGATAGGAAAAGTAGTTGTGTACTAAAATCCAAAATGTGTTCTGCCGATTTTTCCCCCCTTCTTCTTTGGCGTATTTATATTTCGAATCGCAGCTAGTAATATCTAAAAATAGCAGAACTGTGACATGAAATTAGAAACAACATTTTTTTATTTTAAAGTTCATCTTAATATCTGTAAAACTAAAGAACTAAGTTGTTGTTACTATAAAAAAGGTGTTCTGGCATGGAGTAATAAAAAACTAGTATGAATCAAAGTTAAGCTTGATATTGTATTTTATCTCAAAAGTAAGGAACAATAACAGTTTGCATAGAAACAGGGGGGGTTAAATAAAAGACTAGTAATAAGAAATATATACAACTTAACTGGACTCAATGTAGGGCCTCACAAAACATACTATGGTATTCCCAACACCTATAGACATTCTCCTTGTTAATGAGTTCCACAGGGCTCAGCAGAATAGAAACATATGAACAAGGTTAGTTTAGGCATAGGCAGCTCGCCGAAAGAAGGCAAGTTCACCAAGAAGAGAACCTTATGACCCATTTCACTACACATGGGCAAACCTTATTACAAAATTAAGAAACCCTTTACAATAAGTGAACTGAAAGAAAAAGTTAAAATCAGTACAACTAAACACCTTAAAACAAATGAAATTTATTATAATTTTGTTTTAGTTTATTTTCTCCTATTTCTTTGCCAAAGTATGGAACATAAAATATTTAAAGTGTTCCTAAATGGAAAACATATGTAGGTACTTAGCCAAGATTAAATAGATGAGAGTCTGTCTGTGTATGTGTCTCTCTTTGTTCATTGTTTATTGTTATTTATGCAAAAGTGAGTCCAGTTCTTGTCCAATTCAGTTTAGTCCTTTGGTGTTGTCTCCATGGTGCCATTTATGGTTAATTTAAACACATTTGTCCATGGTTTACTGCACTGAAGAGAGAAAATATAATAATAATAATCTTAATAATAATGATAAACAATATAAATATGTACAATCATCTATCTAAATGTAAGTACCTACATATATATATACTAACATCCTTGTATATATTATTGTATCTGCATTGTTTGTAAGATACTTACAAAGGCAGACAGACAAGTTTGCCATCTTCTTCAATATGAAAATGTTTGTTTCAATTTTTGTTTGTTTCTCTAGATACACTATGTATGTATGTGTGTGTGTGGTTGTATATGTTTATCACATGACAACTAAGTGTATGTTTTTGCGCTTAAGCATATAAGTAAGCAGATCGATGTGTGAAGATTAAACTTAAGTATCTTACCATGTCGCTCCTTCTCTCTCTCTATTCTCTATTCATATGCATCAATAAATATATGTTATAATGTTTACAGATTTTGTCTATGAAATTAACTTGAAGACTAGCAGTTTGTCTATGTAAAATAATAAAAAGAGATACATTTTTCTAAGGAAAATCAGTCTGTAGGGGTTTACTTAATAAGAACATTGTCAAAAGTGAAATGATAATGAAGCAAAACTGGATTCTGCCAATCCATAAAACAGAGTATTTATGGTTTTCGAAGCGATATGACATAGTAAACTTTAGATTATTAACAGAATTTTATAAAGGAGTATTACAATGGATTTGGGAACATCACATCATCATATTGTAGATATTTCAATCATTCATTCCTTGAACTGTTTTTTCCATTCCATTATGTTATATTACTTTTAAAAATATTTATATCAAATTTGTCAAAAAATTAAATTAGTCTGAATCGATTTGAAATATATGTCATTCAATATTTAGACACATTGTACAAAATCAGAAGTTAATACATCAAAATTCAAGTGCGGAGAAAAATTTTTTTTTTGTTATATTTTCGGTTTTCATATATATATTTTTTTTTTTGCGTTGAAAAATTTAAAGTATTCAAGATGGGACGCTCAAAGGCTTGCAAAAAGA
Organism: Amiota minor; assembly: GCA_037043295.1. Classification (NCBI taxonomy): domain Eukaryota; kingdom Metazoa; phylum Arthropoda; class Insecta; order Diptera; family Drosophilidae; genus Amiota; species Amiota minor. The sequence goes on along the minus strand of JBAMAW010000081.1, from coordinate 6,485,046 downwards.
AGTCTAAGCACTGCATGCGCCAGGGGCCGGTTACCCGAAACGGGTTTCTCAATTTTATGAGAGATTATAGAAAGTTTAATTGCGGACTAAACATGATTCAGCCCATAAAAAACGGGGCAAAATGTTGGAAAAGACTTGATCGAAAAACGAAGGAAAAATACAGGAAGATGGTAAGCTTTATGAAATTGTACCATGACAATACAAAATGTTTTCTTTAAACAATGTTTTTTTTTTATTGTGTAATACAATAGGGCATGAAAAATAGGGCATGCTTGAGAATGAAGAAGAGACCAGCATGTAAGCCCAAACCTAAGAAGAAACGATGTTAGTGTCACTCCCAATCCAAACATGCCCTTTTTCCCGAATTAAACGTAATTTTCATGCACAGCATTTTGTTGTAGTATTGATGGTTCCTTAATCACAAAAACTCGAAAATACTTTGCTTACATGAAGTAAAGTTAAACGTGGACTGCTTGAATGCAATATAGATCGATCAATATTGAGTATCTGTGACCAGGCGCATCATTTCGAACAGCTGGCAGGCTTCTCAGTGCCGAGTGCTATTAAGAAAATATATGAAAAATATGCTACTCTTAAATTTGTGTACAATAGTGTGGTTCAGGTTTGCTTAGACTATAATCGTGTACTTGCCGCATTGACAGAGGAAGAACGTTTACTATTTCATGGTTTAATTAGCGCTTGCGATCGGAAAATTGCACCCGGTTATGCTTATATCGCTGATTGCGCTAAACACACCACGAAGTTGCAACTACTATGGACGTTTACAAACGTGCAAATCGTAGTATTGTGCGAACTTGTGAGGTTCACATTTTCGGGGGCTGTTACCATATCGGTATTCGAGCATCATTTTAAAAATTATATACGAAAGACAACAAACAAATTGAAGAATTTATATAATGTAATAATTGAATTACTTATGGCAGTTTTAAGAGAATTTCAATCTGTCATTGAAGATGTAAGTACTACACAAGTTTTATGTGAAAATGAACTGTTTCATAATTAATTATACCTACATATATGCATATCATTACTTAGATGGCCTTGGAGAATGGTACAAATATGTGAATATATTCGATGAGATGTTGTCTAGTTCATTTTTGACCATTTTTCATACATTGTACAAGGATACCGGTATGGCTGCTTCACCAGTCTTAGTTATGGAATCAGATATCATGGAACGTGATATTGTTTTAACACCCAATATGGATACTGTTGCTGATCTACTCGAGGGCCTTGTCGATCGTATTGTCATATACTGGATCAATTTCCAAGAATTGGCAATAAATGAATATTCCGAAATCATATTAACATGAATCTTTTCCAAAGGTCTTTCGCAATCATCCCGAGTGTCTTGAATTAATAGCGAAAATAAATGGAAATTGAGCAATACATATCTTATTGGAATGGTTATAATAGCATATGCAAGACAACTGAAGAAGAATATGTAGAAAAAATTACAAACACAGAAAAAATACCCATTTGGCAGATGAAATATCATTTGTTGACTCGCTGACATATGTTTATTTCATTTTAATGAATCAGAATTATATTAAAAACTCTATAATGGATTGATTGAAAAATGGCAAACGTTAAATGTTAAGTTACTTGTTGAGCATTCAACAGAATTAATTAAAAGTAAGTTAAATTTTGTATTATCATTTTGGATAATTCGATAATTCAATTCTTAATTTTGTAGGTATTTATCATGTTGTAGCAAAAAATGAGAAACGCTTATTGATAGTACCGAGAACATTACGTGAGTCTCAGCAGGCGAAAAATTTTTTTGAGGTTCCCATTAAACAAGAAACAGATGAATGTTTTGTTGTATTTGTTATTTAAATTGTCGGAAGAGCGTAAATTGTAAATGTAATATAACAAAAAAAAAAAGAAAAAAAAAAAGAAAAAAAAAAACAGATTACACAGAAACACAGAAAAAAAAAAAATATAAAAAAAAGCAAGTCAACAGCAACATTTCGTTTTGTTTCAGAAATATTTTTGTATGACATCTTTTTTCTTCTTCTTTTTCTTTTCTGCGATGGAATACAGAAATATTATATTAGGGATTTTGCTTAGGTTTGGGGTAGATTCGGCATTATCATCCTGCGTTTTTGCATTGAGATTGAAATATTATTGGTAGTACAAATTACTTCGGTCCCTTTTTTTGTGTTCTAGAAAGTGTTTTTTTTTTTTTGTTGAAAAAAAAAAATAAAAAATACATCATTCAAAGTATTGTCCGCCGAAAGCGACTACTTTTTCCCGTCTCTCTGGTAATTTTCGAATACCATCTTTAAAAAATGAGTCCTCTCTGGCCTCGATCCAATCATTGAGCCATTTTTCGATTTCTTCAAAATACCCGACCGACCGGTGATCCCCCAAATCGTTTTGCATCCGTCCAATGGAATAGGCAATCGCTTCCAAAATCGGCCACTACTTGCAGGTGGAGCCATCTTTTGAAAACGGACCAAACTAATTTGTACTCTCAGTACATTTAATTTATATTTGTGATAATTTCATGAAACAATTCTTTATTTCTTGCCGCCATTAACAAATTGGTTTTGTGGTTTTTACCTGCATAATTGCTCTCCTTGTATGATATTCGTGGGATAATACTCCATTGATTTCCACTTCCCTTCTGAAAGGGTTTAATAGTTTTCTATCACCGTGCGCAACCGTTTATTATGTGTTAGTTGTTGCTAAAGGGTATCATTACTTTTGAGGCTACATCAACTAGCCTCATCTTTAAAGTACTCAGCATTGTAGATTTGATAATTAAGGCTTTATAGTAACCGCTGATTCTTGGGCTGCTTATATGTAACTTTGGCTTATCTGCAGCTAATTTTTATATTTAAAGGTTGTTTGCTATTCGCAAACTGTTTAGTTCGTAAGATGAAGGAGATTTTATAGAGATTTTCTTTAAAACACTTGAAAACTTAAGAATTTATAATGTAGTGGATATATTTATTATTATTATTATTATTATTTATTTATTTAAAGGCAAAAAACGAGTATTTGAAATGTAGTTAGATTAGCATTGCATGTAGAAAAGTGATTTAGGGTGGGGAAGGTTGTATGTTTTTACATTTCCACCCGAATCTGCAATTCGAAATTTAGGTGAAATCCAACTTATGCAAATTGTATTTAAATTTACAGTGATATTTAAAAAAATATCTCGATATTTCAATTAAAATTCCATACTAAAAACATTCAGAATTATGTACTTTAAATTGTGAATATCTCAAAAGATGTTTCCAAGATTTCATGAATCGACTAAAATTCTGTTTTAAGATTCATGCAAATCAATATGAAATTCTACATATTCGATCAATAGTCCATTGACCAAAACACCAACAATTTCAATTAAGGGTATTTTACAATTTTAGTGCTTTCAACAAATTTCACAATTGAACTCTTAAGAGCTCATAATCAGCATTTAATGTTCTGTTACTGATGAGTATTTAATAATCAACCTCAAACTTAATTCAAGCAAAAAAAACCATAACACAATTTTTTGTTGGAACCAAATGAATTTCATTAAATTTTATTTTGAATACAAAACACAAATTTTATTGAAAAATAGTGACCTATCGCAACAAAATTTGAAGCTCCAAATTATTGATTAAAGAGAAATGTGATTTACAAAATAAATAGAAAACAAACAAAACTTAATACAAAAGAAGATTAAAAAGAAAAGAAATAAAGAAATAAATACATAATAGACATAATTACATTTGATTTCTTGTTTTTTTTTTTATAATTTCTTCATTTCTTTTTTCATTTACCATTTCTTCACCATAACAAAACCTGATTGTCTTTGATTATATAATCCTATATGTTTAATATATTATTTAATTAATATAAGCAAATACTTTAAGCATATTATATTTTTTGGTATTTATGTTTTTAACCTCCATTCATTCATTGATTGATTTGATTTTTATATAAAACATTTTTACTCATTTCTTCTTTTTATTTTCTATCATTTTATGTTTTTCTTTTTATTAATATCATTTTTATTAAAAAAATATTAATACAAACAAACAAAATTATCTATAAAATCATATGAAATCATCTCGAAGATAACCAAAAGACCCATTGAAGCGTTTGAAGTTGAACCCCGATGCAATATTCGCATCGCGCATCCCACAGAAAACCATCAAAATTGCAAACTCAAAAGGCAGATGCGCGGATTTATCGTGCGTATTGATTCGATTGATTGAATTTTGAACAGGAAGCTAAATTTGATTTTTTCCTTTTCAGCGCATATTTTGATGCAATAATAAAAGGTCTTGATGTTATATTGCAATTGAAGGCCAAAGAAATGGAAACAGCAGCAGTAAACTCAGAGATATCAACGACAATAACAACGACACTTCCGCTTAGTTTGGCTGTTGATTTGTCAGATTCTTTGATTTTACCACAAAGAAAAAAAGAATAAATAATGTCAAATGTTTTTCAGAGAATTTAACATGGGGTTTTATTTCTTTAAGATAAGCAATTGATTCAAATAGTTTTGATTGGACTTAAATTTATTTCGTGGAAATTAGCCAATCTCTAGGCGAACAATTTCTGGCTCCATAATCTCTCAGGTCAGGAGTGATGAACCTACAATATAAGAGAGGAAAATTATTTCAGTCGAATTTGATTTTCTATATTGCAATAAATGTTCAAAGATTTTCGAGAGTTTTTGTTTGGAAAGGTAGCTCCTTCTTCAAATTACGGAATAAACTTATGAATGATTTAGGGACACTCTATAATAGTACTGAACCAAAGTTTAAGATTTGATACTACAGAGGATTGAGCTAGAGATAGATTAGCTTAAATTTCGTGAGGAGGTTTGTGAAATCTGAATATTTGTTTTAATAATTTTATTGCATTTAAATAAATAAAAGATGCATTTTATTTTAAATTCTGATTAAGATGAGAAACATGCTAAGGTTTAGCATTCCAGGAATTGTTATATGCAAAGCTTCGTTGAGACTTGGAACATAATGGACTGTACAAATTTTATTCCTGTTGGCTATTTTGTAAAAATTAAGTGATATGTTGTATTCAAATGCATAAAAGCATTGAAGAAACCAACTGAAGATGAATTTTTCCTGGAAGTCACCAGAGTGCGGTTTTATTGAGGAGGATTTGGAAATTACTAAATGGCATCCTTTGAAGGTTGTTTTACAAATTTAGTAATTTGTAGAATAATCCTAGTTGCATTGAAATCAATCGATACTTAGAGTTATGTCAGGAAACAAAATTAAGATGGAAATTCCTGGAGTGCAATTCTATTATAAAGGATTAGGAAATTATAAACTGACCAACATTAATTTCGCTTTAAGGTTTTTCTTAAAACTTAAGTGATTTGATCAACATTTTTCTTTGTATAAAATGCATTAATCTTATAAGAAACTTATAAATCTAAATGGAATTTAAATGCAGAAATACTTAAAACCCCTTTGAGCTTTAGGGGGCTTCATAAATTTTAGGCACAAGATGCAACAGGAGTCTGCAAATGTTCCACAATCTTGAGATTTAAACACAAAGTACAATAAAGGAAAGTAAAATAAAATAAAACTAAAAGCAAAGTGAAGCAAAAAGTTTTTAATTTTTTATTTACGATTATTTTGTAAAGCGGAAAGTGTGTGTAGATAGAAAATAACTAGAAGAAGAGGTGCGTACAACTTATGGTAACAACAACTTCAGACATTGCCATGGTGATATGCAGGAGTAGGATTCATGCCTATCTTCTATCTGTTAGTTTAGGGACTACAATTTTTCCTTTCTAGAATCTTCATTTTGCGTTTCTTCTATTTCTATAACAAACAAACTTTGACTTGGTTGCGGCATCTTTTGCGGCTTTTGAATTTACTTGGATGCTGTGCTTTGCGCAAACGATTTCTGTGGTCTTATAGTTTTCGACTTTTGTAGACTTTCAATCGACAGCACAATATCAAACCAAATCTAATAAGGAAGACTTGTTCTACTCCTCTTCCTATTACTTCTTCTTAGTGTTGAGCACTTTGTGGTCGCAAAACTTGCAGTTGAAGAAATTAAAGTTTAATTTATAATTTTTTGCGCGTAGCTTTTATGTTTCCTTTCTTAACTTATTTTCTTTTATTATTTTCCCTCCTTTTGCTTTTCTGCTTACACATTGTAATTTTCCAGACCTCAACCTCAACGCCACATAACCGCAGCAGTCAGTAATCAATGTTGCGCAACGTTGCGTGTGTATAAAATTTTCATTTCCTTATGGATTTTTTACTTGTTTTTCTTCTTAAATTTCATTTTCAGTTTTTTTATTTATGTTGTTTTATTTCTGTATTTTTTTGTTTTTTTTTTTGTTTTTGGGAGCCAGTGAAATGTAATTTATGAGATTGAAACGATCTATTCCAACCTGTGTGTAAAAGTTAATAGAGCAGGAAGCAGAGTTTATGATAATTTCATATTTCCTTTCAACGCCTCAAGGGGACAACTCAACTTAGAAGTTCATGAATAACAATAACTAATTATGATTTTATATAAGTTTGTATGCAGTGAAAACGATTTATGATTTTATGGAAAATTCTGTTTGCTTTCACCAACGTTTATGATTATTGGAAATCTGCCGCAGGCATAACAATCTCGTATGAATCTTGTAGATGTACAATAGCTGAATGGGATGGAAATTCAAATGTATGCAGTCATTTAAATCTAATTAGGCATTGTACACAAAATTCATTAGCAGACAAGACTGGAACTGGGCTGAGTGGCTCTAAAGAAGGACAGGACGTTGGTTCAAGTTACTTGTACTCATTCAGTTCCAAGGAATACAAATTGCTTAGTGTTGATTTTACCTGTTACTTCTTGGAGCAGGTAACATCATGAAAGCTTGCGATGGGTTGAAATGGGTGTCATAGAATGTGATTATTATGCGTCAAAATTTTAGTTTATGCAAGGCAATTTACTTTGAGTGTTAATAATACAGAAGGGGATTCTATGGATTTGTTTACAAGGGTGAATATCTATGCCTACGAATTCGATAGATTTGTAAGCCAAAGTATCTTAGAAATGATACAAACTTAGTCTTTTTGGCTAAAAATTATGCATAATTCAAGAACTAAAAGACAATTGCCTCACCGTTAATTTTTAGACAAGCAGACAAGTCAAAAATACTTTGGGTTTGATTATTTATTCCACAACAGACAAGCAACAAATGACAGAGTTCATTCAATTTGGGTTGACAAGGCATAGTTTGGAATTAGGTTCCTTGAAGCTCCATCAACAAACGTTGATTGTAAAGTAATTTTTACTAATGTTTGTTGGAAATAAGATTAATTAGGTTTGCAGAAAACATCATGCTACAAATTTATCGCTAGAGATACAATAGCATTCTGTATTGTTTTAAGTGGTTGACTGTAAGAACCAATTTTCCTCTAAAACAGTCCAAAGAGGTTGAACACTTCTGCTCTACACTAAAGAACTTTTCCTGCCACGTTTGACTAAAGGAAACAATCTTCCTCTAAAGGAATTTTGAAAAAAGCACATCCACTTTGTTACCTGTCTCAAGATTCTGGAAAAAGCATGGAAAGGTGAAATCAAGAGAACACTCACATCTTCTTGGAAGAATCTTTGGCCAGAGCGATTTGTCGAATGAGACTTGGATGAAGTCGATGTTGTGTTTTGGAGCCATTGGTTGATAAAATTGTATTAAATTTGGCTGATCTGTTGATCTGTTGATCCGATGATAAATGAATAATATTGATATTGTTGAGCTTGTTAAAGAACACAGTCAGGAGTTGACTATAAAAGGTGTTCTGGAGTGGAAATAAAGCATGAAGGTGTGGACTGGCACTATAGAATCAAGTTCTTTAAAAATATTAGGTAAATAAAAATTGCATTGAAGTGTGTGCTTTTTTCGATGTGGAAATTTTGATTATCCTATTTTACATCAATTTATATTTCACATATCCATTAATTATAAGTATAACGCATAGTGAGTCCACTGTATTATGGTAAACTGGTTTGAAGAATTGTATTGAATTTATTGATTAAACATTAAAGGAACATCAACAGATAAAATAACAAATATAAACAGAGATACGAGCAGAATCAGCAGTAAATAAAGCTAATGCGGGCCATCAGCTGTCAGGGTCAATGGGGCTTGCCACAAAATGGTGGTCGTGGGTGGTAGCGTCGGCAATTGTTGACTAGCTTCCGGTGAATTGACCTAGCAAACGAACGATTGAATGAACGAATGAAAGACAAATTGCTTTGAGATACTCATTCGAACTCAGTCGCAATTGTCATTTTCTTTAGCGCATCTCAGTTGGTTTTTATTTCATTTTTATTATATTTTTTTTTCTTTTTTTCCAATTTATTGGCTTAAAGTGTAATTCTTATTCAATTAATACAAATGAGTAGCTTTGAGGTCACCCAAGTTTAAGTCACAATGCGATTTCCAAGTATTTGTCTTTCGTTATTTCCGCTTTACGTGTTTATTAGACAAGATGGGACAAGAGGTTGCTGACAAAGAAGAGTTCTGTCTGTCTCTTGACGGGAGAAGAGAAGGAATGATGAGGTTTAGTAAGATTTGTTTGCATCTTTGGGTCGCAATTTAATTAAACAAGCAAGTGAATGATATGAGAAGACTTAGGATTGAGCCAAAGGGCCATAAATTGACATTTACAAAGAAGGGACAATAAAATAACAAACAACAAAACAAACATAGAAATATACTTAGAAATATAGAAACAAAGAAACAAACAAAGCTACGAATGAACAAATAATTGTGTTGACGTGTTGCTTATGTTGACTGCTGCTTGACAGCTTAAAGCCCCTTTTGTCTAATAATTGATGGCGTCGTTTGGCTTCAAACCTTAGTTAGAACCATTTCGCTACAAGGATACAATAAGCATCCTTGTAGTTCCTGTATTTATTTCAATGTTCTTTATATAGTAGTACAGTTAATTGAGGTTACTGAGTATTGTATTTTGCTTTATTCATCGCTGTTGCAATTATTTATTCTGTTTACAGAATTGTTTCAGAGTTCTTATTATGTTCTTCATAATGTGAAAAATAAAAATTCACTGTTAAATTTATGCATCAAAAGACATCTTTATATTCTTAATCAATGTGTAGAGTATTTCTTTCTGAATTATTTAAAATTAAGAAAGGTAAAGAAATCTTCTTAATAAATTTTATTGCGAGACATAAATTGTTTAAACGATTAATAACTTTTCATGCTGGTCGATTAGGTTAATCACCTTAATAGAGATTAAAATTCATAATGGTCGATTACAAAGCAAAATGTATGGATTACGGAAACCCATCAAGATCAACAACAACAACAATAATCCCTAGGAAGGTGTATTCAAAATTTTCAAACTTGCAAACAGAGAACAAATCTAACATCCCAAAGGCTGAGTGACCTGGAATACTGCTTGCAGTAAAATCGTTGTAACAGATCGGCAACAGCGAAAAGATTAATAAAGGCATGGTCCAATATGCTCCTCCTGGGGAAGAATGCCTGAATCTGTGGTCAAGCTATATTTGTAAAAAGAAGAATGTGGGAACCATGTGAGATTGTTTATTTAATAAATCCCAGTAGGCCGATCCATTACGATCTTTAGAAACTATCCCACAGTGCTCGTACCTACATATTGGAATATCCCGAATTGGTTCCCCAGTGAACGACAACAACAGGAACAAAAACAACGACAATTAAATTCATTTGAAAATTCAATTCACTCGGATATCGAAAACTTTAAACAAGGACAACTTCCCGGAATGATCGACCCTGCATCTTGGAACATCGCGACTTTGTTGCCCACTGAACAACAACAACAGCCAGAATAATAGCAGCAAAAAAAAAAAAAAAAAAAAAAAAAGAACCCATAAAAATCAAACAAAAACGATTCAGGACAGCATTTACTAATCAACAAATTTTAAGACTCGAATCACATTTCCAAAGATATAATTATATTATATCTCGCACGGATTTTGCTACAGAATTAGAGCTTAACATGTAAAGATTTGGTTGCAGAACCGACGATAAAAATTTAAGAAATAATTAAAATCTGATAACAGGGAAATAAATCAAATAAGAGACACAGAGTCACCGACCGAACAAAATGTTCATAGTGAAATTGTCAAGAGTTCATGTTCATAAGAAAACCAAACAACTCAAACGGATTCGTTTCATCACTTCGCCAGAATGAAATTAACTGAAATCTCGACTGGTCACACAAATACCACAAAATCAAAACATCACCATGGGAAATGAAAACATCATATCATCACAACGCTTAATTCTCAACGAGGAGGAGGATGATATAGAATAGAACCCGAGATATGTGTTGTCAACAAAAATCGCTTCCATGAACTTGAAATTCTTCTAGGTGACTCGAACACAAATTGTCCCATGCAATTTGCAGAAGACGGTAGCAATGATTCTAATGAAGATTTTGATCCACAAGTTTTTAATTCGATAATGGAATGGTTCGGCTAAGAATTGGATTGGAACAAGTATCGTCTTAAAAGTTGGGTCAACTAAAGAAAAACGTCTTACCTATTGCCAAATTCTAATAATTGACGATCAAATTGAAAAATTTACATCAGCCCCAGTGACATCATCTTAATCATCATCATCTTAGATTTCATTGTACGGAATGTCTTTATCTTTCCTGTTAGGACAATCCATCTTTAGTTTAATTTATTGCATTAAGAATGTAAGATTACAGATTTATTGTCTAATATGAATTTTGTTAAGATCATCAATCATCATGATCCAAAACTATTAATTAAGAAAAAATATGAAAATCAACAAATAGAAAATACAAAATGTTTATAAATAAATGTCTTAAATTGTTCAGTATTTTTTATTATTTTTTTACATCAGTTCATGTATTAAATTGATCAAGAACAAAGACTCTTATAAAATGTTATAGATGTTGCCCAGTTGAATATATAAATTTTTTGAAAAGGAATCAGGGATGTCTTAGTTATACATATGATGTATCTTTTATTCTTTTATAAAAAACAGCAAGAATTTTTAAAAAGTAATTTCTATTTTATTATTTATACTTATAAATATGACGATCAGTTGGTATTGTCTATTTTTTTTTAGGTTCTCTGAAAGTTTATTGCTTATGGAATGAAAAAAATAATGTCAAAGTAATTATATCAGATTTTAAAAAGATCTGTTGATCAAATCCTTTATTTAATAATTGTAAGAAATAAAGGGATAAATACTTAATAATAATAAAGAGTGTCAAATTAAAAGAATAGACAACTGATCCCTTTGACGATTGGAAAAGAAGTGCCAATGATAAGAAAAGAACTTTCATTCCACAGCGAAAAAACATTCAAGTAATAAAAACAAAGCTAGCGGCTCACTCACTTTCTATCGGGACATAAAAACGGTACAGTGCGAGGGGTGACATAGTAATTACGGGCCTAAATATATGGAATAATTGCAATGTTTTGAAGTTTGTATGTATAATATTATTACTAAATTGGTTCCTTCTATATTTTTATTTACACACCATGATGTCTTTCTAATATCCATTTGCCATGTGTTTTCTATAGTTAAACTTATCCTTCCTTACCTTATCTTATTTTTATAAGTGGAATAATGAAGTCACTCAAACTTCTTTATAATAAAGAGTCAACGACTTAATAAGTAAGTCATAAGCAATCAGAATTTGTCTCTGTGCAGGATCTATTGCAGAGTGAGAAATTCGGAAAACTAGGTTATCTTTTTTCACGCAATCGATCTATCTAGGAAAACAGTAGAAATTTATTATATACAAAGAAGAAGAATCAATCAATGTGTAAGAAAAGGTAAATTTTGCATTTCTTGATATTTTCTTTTGTTATTCGGCAGCATAAAAAAACATAATTAATCCTTTAAATACTTTCTACTTAACTTAAAAGGAATCCTTCGACTTAGAACAATTTGAAATATAAGCCAGCATTCTAAAAAGTGGAAACAATCTTTTAACTGCGTCAATAAAGTTTCGCTGTATGTACTTTGAACCACTCCATATTAAAATTAGAGGTTACGTGGTTAGGAGTGTTTATGTTTTGATTCCCTCTGATTTTCTAAGACTATGCAAAGATTCATATATTTCTCAGTTGACCAAGGGAGTCATAGATTTCTGTCGCCCGGTTCTCAAACGATAGCTAAGTTTGCTATGATTGGAAATGTGTTAAAAAAATAATCGTAGGCTACTTTTTTCAATGCAAATCGAGCAACAATTTATTGTTGAACTTGAATACCAAATAGACCATAGGCCACCACTCACCTACACACATACTATACAATATTAATTACCCATCTTCATTTCAAATTATCTTATTTTTTCATTTCTTTCGTATTTTCTCTTGGTAAATCTCAATGTCATAAAAAAGAACGAAATTTGATTATGAAAGATGTTTATTTTTTTGGTTGAACATAATTTCCTTATTCTCCTGTCATATCTTGTTTTCTTTTTCTTTTTCTTCCTTTTTTTTTTTTTGTGATTCTTGATTTTCCGTGTGTTTTAATGTCAATTTGTTTCCTTTCTTTTATGTAGTAGCTTTTTTCATGTTTTGTTCTTCGGCTGCTTTTATCATTTCTCTATGTTATGACATATTTTTCTAGCAACAAATACAACAAAAACTGTTCTATACCAATGATTTCCTCTTCTAAGCAAGTCCTTTGCTGTTTCTTTATTTCTGATTTTCTTTACTTTTCCTTGGGTTTTTTCTCATAATGGTTTTTCTTCTGCTTGACAACATGATGGTCATTTGTTGTTATTGTTATTTTTGGTTTCTTGTCATTGTCACATAACAGAAAAATGTGAATAACAACTACAACAAATCATGATACCCCAAGATACCCTTCTTCAAGATTTAACTGCCATCTATGATATCCTTTGCCTCGTTTCTTTTGTTTTATTAGTTGTCCTGTAACTTTAATATATTTTCTTTAAGTGTAAGTGATTCTTCTATCCACCAGCTGAAGAGTGATTCCTCCAAGGGTCTACAATTCTTAAAGTTCGCTATGTTTAGGCCAGAGAAAGTTGATAGAGTAAAGTTTTCAAATAACCTCATTCCGCTCCTGTACATTATTATGACTTCTCCGTTTGAAGTAATGTTACATTTAGTAAACCGTTTCTCTGCTCATGATTTACAGTTGAGTTAATGTTATGCAGCGTCCAACATAGCATAGAAGTACATTGACGTCAGTTTATAAGATCACTTGCGAAACAAATGCTGACGAGTTCAGAAGCAAGTCATCTTGGTCTTGGTTCCTTAGTGAAGAACAACAACAGGAATAAAATTGACAACAATTAAATTCATTAGAAAATTCAAATCAATCGGATATCGAAAACTTTTAACAAGGAAACCTTCCCGAAATGATCGCCACTACATCTTGTAACATCCCTGACTTTGTTGTCCATTGAAGAGCAACAACAACCAGAACAACAGCTGCAAAAAAATCACAAAAAATCAAACATTTTCCAGTCAAGAAATTTTAAAACTCGAATCACAGTTCCAAAGATATAATTATCTAAAAGCTCAAGCTCGCACGGATTTTACTCCATAACTAGAGCTTAACAGAATACATGTAAATATCTGGATTCAGAATCGACGGCAGATGTTTAAAAAATAATTAAAATCTGATAACGGGCAAATAAATCAAGTAAGAGACACAGAGGCACCCATGATGGAATTGTCAAGAGTTCATGTTCATAAGAAAAGCAAATAATTCAAATGGATTTCATCATTTCCTCCACCAGAATATATTTGGCGAAATCTGGACTGGACTGGTCACACAAATACCACAACTTCGAAACATTACAATGGGAAATGAGAATCCTATCGTCACAACTCCGAAATCTCTTCTAGGAGAATATGATAGAGAACCCGAGATAAAAGATGCCAACAACAATCGCTTCCATGATTTTGAAATTCTTCTCGTGTGTCTCGAATTCAAATTGTCACAAGCCATTTGCAGAAAGCAGTAGTAATGATTTTAGCGAAGATTGTGAACCACAAGATTTAAATTCAATATTGGAATGGATCGGCTTACAATTGGCTTGGATCAAATTGGTTAAACACCAAACAAGGTAATAATTAATAATAAGAGACGTCTTAAAACTTGGGTAAAGGGAAGATAAAGGTTTAATTCATTGATTATTAAATAATCAGAAAAATCTGATCGAAAAATTTTATTTTTTAAGATAATATGAAGAAATATAATATCATAATATACTTGTACATATGATGACATTTTACAGGTTTCTTTAATTGAGAATTCACTCAATTTTATTGTACGGAATGTCTTGACCTTAATTAATTTTTAATTTTATTTATTAAGAATATATATATTTGTTAAGATCCAATCATCATGACCCAAAACAACTCATAAATAGTATAAGTTAATTAAGAAAAAATACAAAAATCACAAATACAAAATGTCTATAAATAAATGTCTTAAAATATTTAATATCATAAATTGATCAAGAATAAAGACTATTATAAAATATTGTACATGTTTACCCAATAGAATCTATAAATTTGGAGAAAAGGAATCTGGGATTATATAATATTATTATATTGTATTGTAGAATAGAAAGAAAGTTCAAATATTTGCTATAGCTAAACTTATTATTTTTTTTAAATAGAATAATAAAGTCTTTCGAGCTTTTTTTATAATAAAGAGCCAAAGAGTCAAAAGTCTCATAAGCAATCACAATTTATTTCTGTGGAGGATCTAAGTATTACACAATTAACATAAACATTGTTTGGTAAACGATTCACTCACTTTGTTCTCAGCAACGTATTAAGTAAGCTCTTTGCTCAGAGTATGCACTAAGAGTGAGAACACAAACAAAAGCTATGCAAAATGACATTAATATTAGCCTAGGTTAGCTTAGCGACTTGTGCAATCGAACTCTTTAGAAAAATAAAAGAAATCTTAAGCACAGCAAGTTCTCTTATTTCTGCCAAATTTTTTACACACAAAGAAGAATTTACTTATCATTAAGTGAGTGACTTCAATTAAAACTGCAACGCATTTAGTTAAAGCGCGTACTCGTGACAGCAAAAATAAGTAAATTATAGAAAAATTAAATAAAACTAATTAAAAATAAGATTATCTTGATTTTGTGATAGTTTCTGTTATATATCAGCTTAGTAAAAACAACGGGTATCAGTCCAATTTCGTAAATTACGCATTTTTTGTAGTTGTTTTCCTCATCAATGACAACACCAAGAACAACAAAAGCTTTACTTGCGGTACTTTGTTGATGCTGCCGGCGACGACGCCGTCGTCGAATTTTTGATGATAACTCAGAAACAACACAAAGTAAAGATGAAATACAGGTAAGCTTATGATTTTATTTAGTTTGGTGTTTTGCAATTTTGTCACTCTTTAACTTATCCACATCGCATTGATATGAAATGCAAATATTGAGTTGAGAAAAATACATTGCTTGTTTTTGTTTCAATAAATAACGAGATATGTTAGTCAATTGAATGACAAACTTTTGCGTGTTAGCTTTTGAAAAGCTTATTTCCTAAGGAAAACTGAAGTGGGTCTACAATTCTTAAAGTTCTTTATGCTTAGGCCAGAGAAAGTTAATAGAGTAACGATTTCAAATAACCGATTGATGTACTGTTACATTTAGTAAACCGTTTCTCTGCTCATGATTTACAGTTGAGTTAATGCTAAGCAGCGTCCAACATAGCAAAAAAGTACATTGAAGTCAGTTTATGAGATCACTTGCGAAGCAACTGCTGACAAGATCAGAAGCAAGTCAACTCGATTTTCTGATGAAATGAAAATCGAAATGAACGGAAACTTTTTTTATTTTCTCGGTTTTCGGTTTATAATCTGATTTAGTCCTTTAACACTTTTTGAGAAAATATATCGATTAGTCTCTTTGTAATTAATTTAGTTATAACAATAATAAAATGACAAAAAAAAAAAAAAAAAAATGGTTGTAATAAAGTTGATGGAAAATTGTTCTCCTGAATTCTAAAATTCATATGCTGGCAATGTAAATACAATCATTTTTTTTTTTTTTTTCTTAAAAACAATTATTTATTTGTTGTTAAATCTATTTTGCCCAGGGCGCCTACAAATCTAGAAATCTATAGAAATATTAAAGCGAAATTCAATAACTAAGTAATTCTGTATAATACAAATTTACTGCATTCAGTCATTCCCAAACATTTTTTTCTCTTGCCTTAAATCGATAACATCATTATTATTAAAATTGCAGTATTAAGTAAAAATGCTAATTCCCAGTTTAGGTCAAGTTAGTAGTAGTGTTCCCACTCTCTCCTAAACAAGAAGGCATAATTCATTGATTCGCTTAAGTTTATTCGATTACCATTTATTATGATTATGTTATTGGCCTAATTCTCCAAGTCACAAAAGGCAAAATATGGTTACCATCACCATAATTGTTACTACTTTCATGGCAGCGTCTGTAAGTCGACAATCGCGATAGAATTATGGCTATCATCATCATCGCCAAACGAAAAATAGTAAGAAAGAAAAAACTGCTACACGAGTTTTATATCCTACTTATAATAGAATAGAATAAGGTTAGCTCGACTAACGCACGTGGTTATAGATTTTTCTGCCTTGCCCACGTTTACATGAAAATTTGGGGCTCTCGTTTTTTTCTTTCTTACTATTCCCATCATATTTTTCCTCTAATCCCTAACCATCATCATCATCTATCTTCAGTATTTCATATCAAGAAACTAATGCCAAAATGAGCTTAAGTGTGGGTGGTATGTCCGGCAAGGATACAGAATAAACTTAAGGCTCAACTACTTACACGCATGCCAAATGAAACGGAAATGAAACTTATTAAAAGATTTCAATCTAATCGATTTTTGCTTCTACTTGTGTGTGCTGTTGTTTCATGCTTTCTGCACATGTTTGAAGGTTTTCCAAAAAGACAGAAACAGAGAAAAAAAAAAAATAAAATGTGAAATATATGAAAGGATTGAGCATAATTGAATTTTCGCAAGTGGGTTTGCTTTGGCTTTGGCTTTGGCTTGATCATGAAAGCAAACTAATCATATAAATATTAATTTCGGGCCAATATTTGCCATAAAAAGTGGCAAAAATATGCCAAAACCAAACCTTACTAGGAAGTACGAGAACGAGTGAAGCGAATCGAACAAGGCTAAACGGTCACACATTGCATAAGGTAGGAATAGAATTGTGTATACGAGTATGTATGAGTGAGTATCTCAGTTTGACCAGAAAAGTAGGTAAACTTTTGCATGTATGAATGTATTTGCTGGGTGAGACGTGACTCTTTTTTATTGCTTTTGAGAAGACGTCAGTCCAGTTCAGTATAGATTGTAGAATGAGTGGGTAAAACAAATGCGATTTAAAGTAATTTGAATATTGAATTGATTGCATGCACTCGAAAGGAAAGGAAAGTAAAGCAACAATTCTATAGAAATACCATGTGTATCACTACTATGTACCAGCAGCCAACTGAATAGAACTGGGAAAAGATGGCACATTGAGTCACGTATTTGTAACTCCCATGAAGGTGTTGTGATGGACATGAAAAGGAGTAGATGGTGGGTGCTGCCATAAAGAATGTCTAGCCTTGAGATGATTGTATGGTTAAACTAAGTCCAAGTTACAAGCCTTGAAAATCTCTATAGTTTGCGTTGAAGCGGCAAAAATGGTTGACTTGACTAACGCTTGACTGCATTCATGCTTCCATCCTCAAGCTATTGAGGATTTTCTTCATTCATTCAGTCAATCAGTCAGTTAGTCAGTTATGGTATTTATTCATTCATGCAATTATTTCTTGCTTTTTGATTTAAAATGTTCGATTTTGCAGCTGTTGCGCTTCTAAACACACATGAACATTCATAAAGTACAATGAAAGTGTGAATCACCACCAAGTAGACATAAATTATTGTAGGGCATATCCCTGTCATTAAATAGAAATTAGGTAAATTGTTTTTAATTATGGAATAATTGTTCAGAAATATCTCTTACCATAATGATAATGATAATGATTTTTAAAACATCAAAGCCATTAAAGTCATGCGGCGGGAATAAATTTCTAGGAAGGAATACATTACAAATTATTATTCAGGGTTTATAACTGTCGAGAAAAATATCAACCACTTTTGGAAAACTTGCACCCAAACAACCCAATTTTGAAACCCAATAAATCTAATTCTAATCATCTGCCGAGACTATCTTATAATAGTATGTCGACACGTTCAGCAACAAGTAATATGTGAAAAATAAAATATTCTACCACTTGAATTTAATGACATCTATAATATGCATGATGAAATACTTTTGGCAATATATCGGTATCATTGTATCATTGTCAGTAGACCAGAAAACTAATGAATGGAAAATCTCAATCAATGCATCAATTCAATGTCAAAATATGTCATATCATTTCATTGTGAATACCCGTAATCTGAAACCGATTTTAATATGTATAAGCTTTTCTCTTTTTTCAAAATTATTATCACATTCAATTGGAATTGGATCGTGCATCGTTTATTGGCTTCCATTTACATCGCCTCATTTATGAATGCAATGCATTTTTGTACGGTGATAGTTGTATACTCATGGTCAAAGATTGGGCTAACTAAAAGAAAAACTGTACTTAAATGAAAATGGTTAAACTTGTAAATATCATCCTACAATATTAGTTTAATAGAAATTTTCAAAGAAATTTATTTAAAACTATAATTTGTTATACTGATGACTGTTCTTAGTGACTTTTTTTCTAAATATGCAATCAATTTTAGTTCCCTCATAGATTCTGACACCTTACTCTCAATTTTTATAGAGGTCTAAGTTAGTACTTAAAGAAATTATGGCTTTTGAAATTAAAGTGAACAGCAAGAAATTTTCAAGAGTTAAATACTATTTAGAACTAGGATGATGGGTTGGAATTGAAGATCAGAAAAACATGACAAGTGGATGAAGAGTTAACACGCAATTGCAAAGTACAGTTGATTTTTGAGCGGACTTTATGAAATTTATTGATCCCGCTATTTGCACTAAAGCGAACATTTAACTGAAAATCTCACATTTGAAAGTATATCAAATCAATATTTTTACATAAACAACTTTGAATCAAACTAATAAACATTGTAAGATGATATTGATTAAGTTATCTTGTTTCATTTAACCGCAGTTTTGTTTTAAGCCTAATTTCTTTCCATGATTATGCAACCATCATTGTGCAAAAATGCATTGTACTCTAGAATGAGATAATAGAAATTTGATAAATGTTGCATGAACTGATTCCCAGTGAATGAGGTGGTAATCTTGAAAAGCGAGACGAGCTTGTTCATATTAAAATTGTTTCCAGATTATGGGTATATTTGCAATGCGATGATATGACAGATTATGACGTTCAATAGCTGCATTGATTGACATATTCCATTCAATAGCTTTCTGGTGTACTGCTAAATTTTGATGGTACCGAGATATCGCCAAAAGTGTGTCAGCATGCATATTATAGATGCTATTATCTTCTTGTGGTAGTACATTTTCTTTTTCATATTTTAACTGTTATTGGATATTTTCACAACCTAATTTCGACGGATGATTACAATTAGATTGATTGTAGTTTAAAATTGAACTGGAGTTTTGCAAGTTCTCCAAAAGATTATATATTATATTATGAAATGTGTTATGCTACTGTTTCCCTTATAATGATTTAAAAAATTTACCAAATTGCTATTAACTATTAGGAGGACAAATTAGTTCGGTCCGTTTTGAAAAGATGGCTCCACCTGCAAGTAATGGCCGATTTTGGAAGCGATTGCCTATTCCATTGGACGGATACAAAACGATTTGGGGGGTCACCGGTCGGTCGAGTCTTTTGAAGAAATCGAAAAATGGCTCAATGATTGGATCGAGGCCAGAGAGAACTCATTTTTTAGAGATGGTATTCGAAAATTACCAGAGAGATGGGAAAAAGTAGTCGCTTTGGGTGGACAATACTTTGAATGATGTATTTTTTATTTTTTTTAGTAACAAAAAAAAAACACTTTCTAGAACACAAAAAAAGGGGCCGAAGTAATTTGTACTACCAATAATATTTCAATCTCAATGGAAAAACGCAGTATGAATACCGAATCTACCCCAAACATAAGTCAAATCCATAATATAATATTTCTGTATGCTCAATAGCAGAAAACAAAAAGAAATCTGCATGTCATACAAAAATATTTCTAAAACAAAACGAAATATTTTTGACTTGCTTGTTTTTATATTTTTTTTTTTTTTTTTGGTGTTTCTGTGTTTCTGTGTAATCTGTTTTTTTTTTTTTTTTTTTTTGTTACCTTACATTTACAATTTACGCTCTTCCGAGTAACTTAACATTTAACGTTTGCCATTTTTCAATCCAATCCATTATAGAGTTTTTAATATAATTCTGATTCATTAAAATGAAATAAACATATGTCAGCGAGTCAACAAATGATATTTCATCTGTCAAATGGGTATTTTTTCTGTGTTTGTTATTTTTTCTACATATTCTTCTTCAGTTGTCTTCCATATGCGCTATTATAACCATTCCAATAAGATATGTATTGGTCAATTTCCATTTATTTTCGCTATTAATTCAAGACACTCGGGATGATTGCGAAAGACCTTTGGAAAAGATTCATGTTGATATGATTTCGGAATATTCATTTTATTGCCAATTCTTGGACAATTTCCAAGTATCATGACAATACGATCGACAAGGCCCTCGAGTAGATCAGCAACAGTATCCATATTGGGTGTTAAAACAATATCACGTTCCATGATATCTGATTCCATACCTAAGACTGGTGAAGCAGCCATCCGTGTACGGTATCCTTGTACAATGAATGAAAAATATATTGTAGCTAAGCGAGTTACGGGCACTGGTCAAAAATGAACTAGACAACATCTCATCGAATATATTCACATATTTGTACCATTCCAAGGCCATCTAAGTAATGATATGCATATATGTAGGTATAATTAATTATGAAACAGTTCATTTTCACATAAAACTTGTGTAGTACTTACATCTTCAATGACAGATTGAAATTCTCTTAAAACTGCCATAAGTAATTCAATTATTACATTATATAAATTCTTCAATTTGTTTGTTGTCTTTCGTATATAATTTGTAAGATGATGCTCGAATACCGAATTGGTAACAGCCCCCGAAAATGTGAACTTCAACATTTGTGTATGGCATATAGTCTCACAAGTTCGCGCAATACTACGATTTGCACGTTTGTAAACGTCCATAGTATCTTGCAACCATAGGTCAACTTAAACACACCGGGCACCGGGTGCAATTTTCCGATCGCAAGCGCTAATTAAAGCACGAAATAGTAAACGTTCTTCCTCTGTCAATGCGGCAAGTACACGATTATAGTCTAAGCAAACCTGAACCACACTATTGTACACAAATTTAAGAGTAGCATATTTTTCATATATTTCACTGACAAGCCTGCCAGCTGTTCGAAATGATGCGCCTGGTCACAGGTACTCAATATTGATCGATCTATATTGCATTCAAGCAGTCCACGTTTAACTTTACTTCGTGTAAGCAAAGTACATTTGAGTTTTT
Organism: Amiota minor; assembly: GCA_037043295.1. Lineage (NCBI taxonomy): Eukaryota > Metazoa > Arthropoda > Insecta > Diptera > Drosophilidae > Amiota > Amiota minor. The sequence continues at coordinate 6,463,429 of JBAMAW010000081.1, read as the reverse complement.
GTGATCAAGGAACCATCAATACTACAACAAAATGCTGTGCATGAAAATTTACTTTAATTTGGGAAAAAGGGCATGTTTGGATTGGGAGTGACACTAACATCGTTTCTTCTTAGGTTTGGGCTTACAAGCGGGTCTCTTCTTCATTTTCAAGCATGCTTTACGCTTTATTCCCTATTGTATTACAATAAAAAAAAAAACATTGTTTAAAGAAAACATTTTGTATTGTCATGGTACAATTTCATAAAGCTTACCATCTTCCTGTATTTTTCCTTCGTTTTTCGATCAAGTCTTTTCCAACATTTTGCCCCGTTTTTTATGGCCTGAATCATGCTTAACCCGCAATTAAACTTTCTGTAATCTCTCATAAAGTTGAGAAACCCGTTTCGGGTAACCGGCCCCTGGCGCATGCAGTGCTTAGACTTCTTTTTGCAAGCCTTTGAGCGTCCCATCTTGAATACTTTAAAATTTTCGACACAACAAAAAAATATATATAAAAAAAAATAATTTTACAAAAAATATTTTTCTCCGTACTAGAATTTTGTTGTTTTCACTTATAATTTTGTACAATGTGTCTAAATATTGAATGACATTTATTTCAAATCGATTCAGACTAATTTAATTTTTTAACAAATTTGATATAAATATTTTTAAAAGAAATATAACATAATGGAATTGAAAAAACAGTTCAATGAATGTACAAGGAATGAATGATTGAAATATCTACAATATTTCATATGTTATGATTAACATTAATTACTTCATACCCCAAGATTCATTGAAATAAATTTGATAGAATGAATCTTTTGGCCAAAAGTATAAATTTTCTATAGAAATGTATTGAGAGTACAAATTAGTTCGGTTCATTTTCAAAAGATGGCTCCACCTGCAAGTTGTGGTCATATTCTGCATATGGTAGAACCGGACGGGTGTGGTATTGTATATTATGAACTACTAAAACCAAACGAAACCATTAATGCGGAACGTTATCGACGACAATTAATGCGTTTGAGCCATGCATTGCTTGAAAAACGGGCAGAAAGGGCCGAAAGGCATGACAAGGTGATTTTGCAACATGACAACGCTTGGCCCCACGTAGCTGTAACGGTCAAAAATTACTTGGAAACGCTGAATTGGGAGATCTAACCCCACACGCCGTATTCTCAAGACTTTGCTCCTTCCGACTTCTGGCTTTTTCGACGGATGCAAAACGATTTGGTGGGTCACCGGTCGGTCGGGTCTTTTGAAGAAATCGAAAAATGGCTCAATGATTGGATTTTGGCTCATGTTTTAGAGATGTTATTCGAAAATTACCAGGAAGAAAAAAAGAAATTTATTTTTTTTATTTTTTGTTTTTTAAACAGTAAAATTGAAATATACTTACCTCCAGCGTAGTATAATTGCATGTCAATCAGAATGACTATAAATCGAATGAAATTCGTTTATTCTTTACTCGTTGATACTTTTTGTTTTTCCTAGAACAAAAAAAGGACATCAGAAATGTTTAACGACTTGTTGCTTCAATGGATAAGAATACAAATTTTTAAACGAGCAATGTCATTTTATAGAAATAACAAAAGAAAAGTACAATATCTATGTATCTGTCCATAAAAGTATTCCTGCCTATGTTGATCTATGCATCTGTGAGTGTGTTTTTGATCCGTTTGAGTTCAATCCAATTTATTTAATTAATGTTAAATGAATGCAGCACGTCACATCGCCACAAATGCAGGACTAACGAATGATTTCAGTTGCCCGCATCGGTGTAAATATGTATCTGTATATGTGCATCTACTATAATACATACACAAAACACGTACGCATTTAAAATATCAATGTTGCCATTCAATCACTTTACCACTTGTTCATGTTGCATTTTGTTCGTGTGCAAACACAAATAAGAACAACAAAATACGATGAAAAAGGCGAGAGAGAGAGTAAAAGAATAAAGAAAATTGTAATATGCCATTTTGAATGTAACAACAAAATGGAAAGCAAAGAAGGAAGAGAAAATAATGAAAAACTCTTGAGTTTTTTTGTTTAAAATGTTTGTTTTTTTTTTTTTTTTTTGTTATATCGAGTGCATTTATTATTCTATTATTATTCTTTTTCATTTTTATTATTATTGCTAAATATTAAACGATTCGATTCGATTCGATTCTCATTGCGATTGCATGTTAATAATCATATCCTTGTTGTGTATCCAACAAGGACTCATGCCACTTCATATCAAATTATAGTGTTGTATTGTATTGTGTCTCTTTATAGCAATTGCAGTTTATCTGCCACATGTTGCACGGTCGGGGTTCTGGTTTTTTTTTTTTTTTTGTGGATATTATAGGGGCAAATAGATTTTTATCGCGTGTGTTTCAGTTGTTGTTAATATAAAAATGGGTATTAGGCAATGCTTAAATGCAGTTAAATGAGAATAAATAGAAAAGGGCAAATAAAAACATGAAATCATGCAATGCAATTAAGGATTGAAGAACTTATTGACAATGATTCCATAAGGATGTTAGTTGAGAATTTGATACTTTTGATCAAACAATAGATCACATCTATAATTCCCAAGTTTCCAGTCTTCCTTCCGCTTCCTTGGTACATTTTAAATGAACGAAATTCAGCGTAAAATATTGACCAACATCTTAATAGATGTCCGGACGAAAGTGTACCAAAAGGAACCCTATTACTAAGACTACGCTAACCATCCTTTCGTCCTCAGGCTATATTTCATGAACTGTTATAGGTATTGTAGAAATTTGATATTTCCATAGTAGGTGTAGTTCTATTGGGGCTACAGCAAGAAATACTAAACCTTAAATATAATTAAGAATTTAAAAAAACACATTGGTTTGTATGGGATCTTTAGGATCCAGTAATGCTAGGATTTTGAAATTTACATTGTTGGTTGAATCCGAATTTCAGTTTAATCGCCCTACTAGAGGGGGTACTTACTATTAAAACCTTCTTTGCTTTTCATATTAGCAAACTGAAATTTGGTTACAATAAGTGCCTTACTCATTTTCAACAACCTTTTTAAAATCAAGACCCTGTAAGTCTATTAACTCCGTATGCTCAATCACAGTAGCTTAGTCAAAATCGTTTACTAGATATACATGAAGAGTATGATATCTTTGGAATATCTGAAGAAACCTTCTTTTTTCGGGTTTTTATTTTATTTTATTTTTTTTTTTTTGTTAAATTCAGATACTTTTTACTCTAGAAGCCTTTCATCGAAACTTCACAAGTCCAAAACAAATTCCTAATAGTGTAAGATAAACACAGTAAACTGTTGAATAATATTCAAATTTTATAATATACGAGTATTTAAGTCACAACAGTCTTACTAAATATATTTTTACCTTATATTCGAATTGAATTTTGTGTATTAAATAATTCAAAATGCCACAAGAAGAAATTGAAAGAAACAACCCCGGTTTTTGGGAATGGATCTTAACAATAGGCGGCCAAACCATCCATAGCCTAGCGAATCCAGTCCAAACCATACAACGCCCTTTTTTATGGCTTATTCAAGCCGCCCAAGAGGAAGATCCCAGTTTTTTTGTATGGATATTTAGAAAAATGTTCATGGCGCGGCGGGTAAGAGTTGTCCAATAAACCTGGCCTTTAATGTCGTCAAAATTATTTTTTTGAATACCATACGTGTGCAACATCCCCACATCAATCAACAGTACAAAAACAATAAATTTTACCGAGGTCTTCGTCGTCAAGTCTAGTAATTAAGGTTCCAGTTAAGAAGTTGTTCTTGGTTAAATGACTACCTATGTATATAGAAATATCGTTTATAAACATGCATTATTATAAGTATTTCAATAATAAACAAAAAAAAAAAAAAAATATATATATATACAATTTATATATAAAGATCTTTACATAGAATTGGGTACCTTTCCTTGCTAAACCATGCACCACCATACAGATCAAGAAAAAGCTTTGATTCTTTGGGGCGCTGGTAGCATCATACAAACTGTTTGTTAATGGTGAAACAGAACCGGCAACCTTTGGGAGCAACTACCCTGCTTATAGTTAAACTGACAGAAGTCTCCTCAGGGGTGGTCATCATAATAGGCTGTGGCCTGATTGGCAGAAATGCCACTAGGTATTAATAACAATTAGTCGTCTGCTTTGCTTATGACCAGAATCGTTGACATGAACTTAACTTAAATGGCAAAGGTAATCTCTTGAGGTTCCTTAATTGTTTGGGCAGGTTTTCTATGGGATACTCGTATGGCACTGCGTATCTGCGGCATCACCATTGACCTTCCTAAGCAAACTGATTGTAAAATCTATTTTGACCTTTAGTCTGATCTAATCTATTTAATCTAACCTAAGGCATTTAAATTACTGCACATGATTTTTCAAATCGATTTTCTTGATTTTTTAATCAACTAAAATTTTGTTATTCTTTGTTTCGTTTCGTTTGCGTTCAATGATTTTTCCATAGGTTTTCTATTATGATTTCTCTTTTTCTGCTTTTTTGTTCTTCTCAATTGTTTTGTTTTTTTTTCATTTATTTACCAATATTTTTTTTTTGTTTACAATTTTTACTCTATTTGTTTAGTGATGAAAACCAAAGGTTGTTGTATTTGTTTCTTCTTTCTTATTCTGTTTTCATTGCCTTGCATCATTGAGTGTGAATGAGTGGCACTTTTTTGTTGTAATTTGTACAATTGTGTGTGTCCAGGCTGGACTTCTTATACACACACACATGTGTGAATAAATGTACTCATGATTATGTATTTGTATCTATGTATGCGATATGTCCTTGGATGAATGTAACGCATCATTGAAGTACAAATCGTAGTGTCAAAAAAAAAAAAAAAACCGTCACCTTCACATATTGGATTTTGTCAATGGCTCCTGTAGCCTACAAGACTTTCTTTCATAAATTCAAAAAGTCAATTGTACATATATCGAAGTATCCTCTGTCTGTGCCTGTATCTCAGCAAGCTTTTTTTTAATTATGATTCTCTCAACGGTGGCAATGATACTTGAAGTATATCTTTTTAAGTGTCCTTTCTTGTGAACATATCACAAACGACTGTTTTTGCTCGTCAACTGACCCGGACAGAAAAAAAAAAAAAAATAAAAATACAAGACAGAAAAAGAAAAATATTTAAAAAAATCAAATAATGTTTGATGAGGGTCAGTCATTTCTTTTGTTGTGTCTATCTGTACACACACACAGATGAACTCAATACATATGTTTGTGTTATTAATAACAAACAGCAAATGAACCGTAAACATATCAAAAAATGATACTCAAAGCAACAGTAACAGTAATAATAACGGTAACAATGATGCTGATGTTTCTGATGACGACGACGATGATAAAAACACAAAATGACAATCATGACATTATATTGGTCAGTTTGATATTATGTTCATACATATATATATTTTTTTTGCAACAACACTTTAGTCCGGTTACCGCCATTTTTTTAGTCAGCATGACGTAAACATGGCGTCCGCAGCAACCGCATATAAATGTCAAAATGGCGTTTAGGGTTTTTTTTTTTATTTTGCGAATTCTCTCTTTCACTTCATTTTACAATATTTTATCATTCAGTTATTGTTTTTGCTTTACTGTGTCTATTTTTAGCAAATTCGTTTAATAAAGTGAAAAATATTTAAAATTTTCAAGTTGAAATCGATATGGAATTCGATTAAAATTTCATTTTTCAGTTACAGTTGAACCTCGATTATCTAACCTTACATCAATCAGGTATAGTATATATGTATGTTTTAATCGTGATGTAGAGTATATATTTAGATGCGTATATTTTGTTTTGTTGTGGAACTGAGATTGTAAATGGATGAATTTATTTATTTTATACAAAAACTTAGGTAAGTCGAAAAACGGTTATGAATTAATTTTCAATCACAAGTAAGAAAACATCATTGAGCAACTTGTAGTCGATGATGAGTGAAAAGTTTGACTCTACTCTATTCGCATCGCACTAAATCACAATGCTCCACTATAGGGTTTCGGACCGAAAGGGTTCCAAAAGTAACCCTATTGAAGAAACTTCGTTGTCCGTCTGTCCATCCTTGGGTCATATCTCATAAGCAGCAATAGCTAGAGAGTTGAAATTTTCACAGAATATGTAGCATCCGGGCATCAGCAACAAATACTAAATCTAAAATATTTTCAAAAACTTAATGGGGTCTCCATACAAGAAACATTTTAGTTTGTATGGCAGCTATACGATCCAGTAATCCAACGATCTTGAAATTTGGGTAATTGGTGGCTATACATTAGAAACTTACATCGTTGAAATTTTGGTTTGATCCGATTGCTATGGAGGGTACCTCCCATACAAACCCCCATTAAAATTCAGGTTCTTATCCAAGAAACTTTTTTGTCCTTTGTCCTATCTAACTGAAATCTAGACACTATAAGTTTCTGATATAGATTATATATATCTGTTAAAATTAGCCAAATCGGCCAACTAGGAGGGGTACTGCCCATACAAACCCACTATTGAAATTCAGGTTCTTATTCAAAAAACTTTTTTGTTTTTTGGACTTTTGAATTGAAATTTAGACACTATGAGTTTCTGATATAGGCACGGTACATATATTTGAATCAGTTAAATCGGACCACTAGGGGAAGTACCTCTCATACAAACCCCAATCTGGTAAGAAACCCTCCATGTACGAGTCTGACTCGCACTTGGCCCATTTTTTATATTGGTGGCGCAACAAAATTTGCTGTATTTATGTTGAGAGAAAAAAGAAATAACTAAAAAGCTGGAAAACTTACCTACTCTCATTGAGAGTGACCATTTCTAAAAATCCGAATTATGGCGAACCAATTCGTGATTCGAGTCTGAATTGAAACACCTTCTACATCAACAATATCAGAACATTTTTCTAGGAATTGAACTATATTTTTGACTTCACTGGGATTTCAGAGACTGCAATTCATTTTTCTATGTTCATTCAAATATAAAATGTATGAAGCTTTTCTCCTTCTCCATTGGCTCTAGATTTCTATTTAGATTAAAGTCTGAGCTATGGGTTGGACACTCTGACAGCTAATTTTGGAATTGGGGTAGGGAAAGATGCATGAAAGAAAGGTGAAAGATGATGTTAAAAAATGAGTTCGTGGTCGCACTTTACTATGAGACTATATATTCAGTCCAATGCCATTGTGTCTAGCATTATATCATGATTTTGAAATTGGGATTTTATGTTAATTTGTATTCTACTAAACTGGAGTCCAGATAATTGGACACGCATATCTTGCTTTCATGAATTGAAGCTCAACTGATTTTAAACATTTAAGAAGTAATACTCGTATTTTTGGAAGCGTCTTTGATCTCCCTTAATAAATCTGATCGTAAGCAATTTTTCTTAGTTGAGATTCATCTTTCATAATATTGTAATAATATAATAATAATAATATATATAATAATATATATTATATAATGTAATATGTTTCTATAGAAAACGTAAAAATTTAATAATTAAAATGTAAATTGCATCGAAATGAATGTAATTTATAAGGAAGTTTGTTGCAAGTGAAGCGTAGTTTGGTTCCACATGTTTTTGTGAGATATTTCTATAAAATTTCGCACGATAGTACGCGTATTTGTGTTAGAGTGTGTGTGTGTGTGTGTGACTGCATGCTCATTTTTCATGTCACTTGCTTGTCGACAACATCACTAACAACAATAACAACAACAACAACAACGAAGGCTGCAAATTATTGCTTTGCAAATGAACCCAAAGCCGCCAATGCTAACACTATCATCATCATCACAATCTCCACCACCAACTTCACTCCTAAGCCACTGTGATTGTCACTAACATTAATGTTTCTGTAGCTTTGTTGCTTTGTTCCTTTCGTACTTTTATGCCATCATGGCCAAAAGGTGTTGGCAATAAGCGTCGATCGGGTTGCGTCCACAGCTGTATACACTCACACTCACACTCACACATACAATCACTTGCATTTGCCTTTGTTTGTTTAGAAGGCTTTGTGTATCAGACAAGTGTGTGTAGCTGTGTGTGTGTGCTTATGTGATTGTGTTGTATTCCGTGAGCTCGTAAATAAAGACACCGGAATACACATGTGCGGCAGTATGAGATCATATTGCATTCCGTTGTTCCTGCTACCTGCTACCTGCTACCTGCTACTTCTCCTTACCCTGATGATGTTCTTTTCATGTTGATTGTCCTTCCAACTGTTGTCGCTGGTGGCTTTTTGAACTCAACCTAACTCAACCCAACCTAATTCAACTCAACTGTTGCTCTCAATTATTTGTAGGTTCCCTCTTTCGTTTCGTGTAGTTTGTCATTGATGATGTAGTTGGCTTGTCTGATTGGGTTTGGTTCCACTGCTTTACGTTTGTAGTGAAATTTAAGATTTTCTGTCTACTTCAATGTACACAAAAGATAAACGAAGATAGAGATGTCACCAAGTTGTGTAGCTTAGACTTCTTCTGTATGTACCTTTGAATAGACAATACAAAGCAAAACAGTACCAAAGTACAAAGCAAATAACTCCAAAGATCATTGCCTCAACTACAAATCTTCAGCTCAATTAGCAGTGTAGCTTATCAAAGACAGATACACGTAGACACACAGTTGTAGCATTCTACCATCTTCTGGTACTTTGAAGTTGAATTGTTGCCATTACTTATGTTTTTTTTTTCTTCCATTGCCGTTTGTCACCAGCACTCACCCACTACCGTCATCTACCATCATCAACTTCATTCTCATCGCCAAATGACCTTTGTTCCATAGTGATGACGGCGGCCTCTACTAATGCTGGTGCTGGTCGACTACTGAATTGTAATACAATAGAAATTTTGTTTTGGAATTTATGCATAAGCATTTATGCAAATCAACAACATTTTCAAACCTACCCACACACAACATGATCCTGAACTATTCAAACCTCATCTCATCCCACGTAGATTAGTGAAGAACCCACATTTATACAAAACACAATCTAAGTATGCATACCTCGGACATATGCCAGGCAACCAACCAGTTTCGAGTTTTGGTTTTGTTCAGTTTGTTTGGTATGTAAAAACTTTTTTTTTTAGAGCAGCAAGGAGCATCAGCCTTGGCATACCCCGTATACTAAAGACAGCATAACAGGACGCACAACGGTATGTAAACAGAGATATGTATGTGTTTGTGACGAAGGACGCCTACATAAAGCAACCAAAAATTCTCAGTAGCAGCAGCTTAGCTTGGTGTATTGTAGGCGCACATATCTAGATACAATATATGTATTTATATTGTGTGTGAGCATGAACGTGTGTATTTTAGTTAAAGTCAGGCAAACAATCACTAAAACATATCAGTAAGTGTGTCTGTGTGTGTATGTGCATGTGTGTGTGTGAGTTTAGGCAATCGTGGTTCAGGTTGCTTTAGCTTTGTTCACATGTTTTCACTTTGTGGTTAATTTGCATTTAAATGGTTTTTGCACTTAGGCTATTTCTCGTGTAAATGAGCTTTGTTTGTTGTTGGTCCTTATACTCTTCCTCTGTTCCTCTTTAACTTCTGTTTTTATTGTTGTTTCGAGCCTTTAACCTGAAGAAAAAAAAAAAAAAAAATCTATTGTTGTATGCATAAAAAGAGAAAGAGAGGAGGGCAGAAAGCGAAGGTTTCAATGTCGTCATCAGCTTAGATTTAACATGCATTTGATGAATGTCAGACAGCAAACAAACCCTTAGGCCTCTTCTTTCTTCTGTACTTAACCGAACTACTTGGGAATCATATTCTGTAGTCCCACGCATTCATATTTTCATCCAACTCTCACCCTCCTCTCCTCTGCTTTATGATAATGTATAATTTTTTCTATGTTTTTTTTTTTGCACAACAAGTTTTTATTAGCATTTTTAAAGTCAATTTTTGTTTAGGGTCATGTATGTAAATGTTATTGTAGTTTCATTTGTTTCTCATATTTTTCATTTTCCATTTTCCTTTTTTCTGTTTTTCATATTGTAAATTTAACATATAAAATGTAGTTGTTTGTTACTTTGATCCCAATGTTGTTGTTGTATTAAAATGTTGAAATTTATTGATGGTTGTACATGCAGCAGGGGGCTCACGGAGTCATCTACGCAATATATTTTATAGTAGAGCTGCGTATATGCCGAGTTATAGTTGTTTTGGGTTTGAGTACTTGTTTTATAGAATAGTAAACGATTTTTTGAAGTGCACCCGCCTTTGTTTTCTTTTTATTAAATAAAGCAAGCAAAGAAAGAAAGAAAGAGGCAAATATGGTTGGTAGTAAGCAGCATTTTGAGTGAGTATAAGTAATTTTAATATCATAAAAGCAATCCAAAAAAGTATGCAATGAAATTTGTTTTATGAATAAAAAATTTGTTATGTGAGTTTGTTTTTAATGATATTTTTTCATGGATTTATTTATATATTTATGTAAGGTTAAGGGTACATTTAATATTCTGTAATGAATTTTGTAGTTAAGTATTCAGAACTATTAAAGAAAGAATTCTGTAGAAATTGTTTGTTTTAAGTTAAGAGAATATGTAATAGAATCATATAATTCAATGATAGGTAAGAAACACTTAGTTGAACTCTTGATGCCATAAAATTAGTTAGCAAATTGACTGGCTCGTTGACCCAGGGGTTAGTGCGCTGGCTGACATCCCAAGAGTCGAGTTCCCGCTCAAAGCAAGTCTGGTCCTGCACTTTCCTAATTTCCTCCTTTCCTTCTTAACTTTCCCCTGAGCTGAAGGCCTCTGTCGTTTTGCTCATAATAAAAACTAAGTTATAATTTATAATTATAATCTTAGTTCTAATAAATAAATAGTTAGAAAATTTTATTTATTTTATTTATTATTTTTATTAGCCTTAAGAATACTTAAAGCTAACAGGAGAGAGGTAGCACTGGCAGCTAGGTCCTTAGGCTACTTACAGTTTGTACTTAGGAAATAAAAACTTTATTTTTTGCAAATTTAATTTATCTTGAAAGCTAATAAATAAGTTAAAGTATACTTTTTTTTGACAACAGTGGATTTGAAGCCAAAATCTACTACCTATCAGCTATGAGCCAGAGATATCTTTCAAACAAATCCCAACATGCTGGTAAAGACTGAAATGAATGTCGATTCAGTCGTAATATGCCTTGACTCTCAAACACTTTTCAATCACTTGAATATTAAAGTTCGAAAAATGTAATCGCCCGAACCAACAGTTTCCCACGGATTTTTTTTTTTGAGGGAAATAGAAACCAATCGTCATCAATACCGTCGGAGATTTCTGGAAACACATACGTACATAATTGAAATTTTGCGAAAAGGTTCGTCTTCTTGAAGTGAAACTTCTTTAGCGAAGAAGAGTAAATCCAAAAAATATGAAAATGAAATGTGACGAAAATCAAAATTTGACGATTTTATTAGTATATTAGAGTTATTTAGGCAAATACAATTGAAATGTCTCCGTGGGTAGTGGTTATAGAGTAGGACTTGCAAACCGAAAGCGTGGAGTACGAATCCTGCACTGGGAATATTAAATTTTTTTTAAACTAACTTTTTTAGCAAAGAGGAGTAAATTCAAATATTTTTTGACAATGTTCATTGTTTTGTGCGTCTCTGATGCATCATTGCATTTTGATTTGCGTCACATTTCATTTTGTAATTTTTGGATTCACCTACCTTCGCTAAAGAAGTTTCGCTTCCACATTGTGCTTATGAGGTTAAGGCACACTACTTCAAGTTTTTTTTTTCCATGAATGGTATGATCTGCACCAAGAGACAATGACATTTTTAATGAGTAATGAGTCTTATTTTCTGTCAATTTAGATATTAATTGCATTCCAATACTACCAGGTTCTTCTTTAGCATGAAAGTTGACAATTCATTTGTAGCTCACATAAAAATACCTTCAATTCTCTGATAAATAAGCATCGTAGCATCTAAAATACTACATCCATGTAGACAAATTATAAATAGTCTTGACTGTCCCATCCATAGTTGTATGTTATAATTTTTGATATATGAAATACCGAGCTTTTTCGGCTGATAATAGAGATGACAATGCCTGTCTTCATTTGATATTAATTTTATCATGTTTATTCAGGGACAGTCACTATTATTTGCTTGAAATGCTCTTAGCTTACGTAATTTTAATAAAAAATTACTTTATTAAATCACAAGTGATAACGTAATCATTAAGAGATTTTTAGTTCTACCTAGCAAATCAATACCCTGAGCTGATGGATAATAAAGAGGTTAGGGGAAACATGCAGCTTCATAGTTAATATAAGAGAATATATCAAGTCTTCCGTCAACTTTGTCATTTATGTCGATATTTATTTATTGAAGTTGAACTGTGATAGTTAGTGTTTTATTTGTCATTATACAATATTTATGTAAAATAATCTTATTGAATAGATTATTAAATATTAAATGTAAAGTTCGCTGAACAACCGACCAGCTTGATTCCTTCCTTCCGAGTCAACTTTCAACTGTTCTCTGCCTGCTTCGCACCCACTGTTGCCAACTCAGCTGCTAATCGATAGTGTGCCTGTCTATCAATATCGGTCGGTCCGATAGTCATCACCGATGTTTGCCGTATCTGTCTTGAATTTTCTTCAGCTCTCTTTTATCTCTTTGGATCATGGTCCTATATCGATTAATAAGATTTAGCTGCCAACTTCTATTGTATACAGTCTTTGTCTCTTAATGATGTAATAAGAATCTTAACCAAATCAAGTCTGATGTTCATGGTTTAAGATAATTGATATGTTGGACAAACTCCTTGTTGTCTTTAGAAAGAAATATCGTTAATCGAACCGGAAAAATGACTCTATGAAATAAAGAAAAATTTGTTAAAAAGGAGTTAACATTTGTCCACTTAATGACCAAATCAAAATCGGGCCAACATCGCGCGTTAAATGAGTTCAGACACTTGGCTCTTTTGTGTCTATTCATATGAACCAGTGATTCCCAAACTAATGCAGTCTATTGCAGTAAGCCATATTTACTTAACAAAAATGTTAACTGAGACCATAGGTTGTTGAGCTAATAAGGATTTCTGTACAGAATTTATTGCCTTTTCAACTAACATGATTGCATTCCCTTTGAAATTAAATCTTTAAATCTTTAGTAAATAATTTTCGATCATAGCATACTTTTGTGCTGAAAATTTTAAGCAATTTGATTTAAAGGCGTGTATGAAAATAAAAAACGCGCATTATAATATTAAATATATATTCTCGATCTTCAAAATTTAGTATAATGTAAGAACACAAATGTTCTATTCACTTCCTCTGATCTGGGCTTCGCTTCTTTTTGTATGCAGCAAATTGCAATAGAAAACAAAATGCAAATAGTACAATATTTTTGGAATAAAACGAATGGAAGGAGAACATGGAGTAAAAGTATTATTTGTATGTGTCATCTAAACCAATACACATATGTGCCTTTACAATAGATACACACGTACGTGGAAATACACCTACACATATATATTCAATAAATAAATATTGCCAAATAAGCAAGATATTGTGTTATGTCATTGTTTATTTGTTTGTTTATTTGTGTCTATGCGTCTATGTCTATATCCTGTGTCCTGTGTCCGTGTACTTTTTTTTCGATGTGTATGTGTGTATGTGTTTCTATGATATTTGGATTTATTTGGAAATAAATATTTATCATCATATGCCATATGAGTGTAGAGACGATTGTGTATCTAAATATGTGACTGCCAGCCAGTTTGCTTGTTATACAAGTTACTAGCGCATAAAAATGATTGAATTTTTCCTCATCGAAATTTTTTGGTTATCAAATATGTTGGCATTTTCATTGTTTTTGTTTTTTGTTTTTGATTTACATTATTTATTATTAGTTATAATCCAATCAATATTATGATAAAATTGATTCAAATAATAGAAATGGTAAAATGAACTAAATCAGAAATTACATCATCTATTTTGTTTTATTTGTAATATAAATTAGTTTAGTACAATACTTTTTCTAATTTCGTAAAGGGAAAACAAATTTTTGAAAAGAAACATTTTCTATGTCTTAATAAAATGTCATCGAGTGATGGAAATAATGGAAAAAGGCAAGAAAGGCATGAAGTTTTCATGTTGATTTTGTGTTGGGGATAATCATGGTTTATAACAGTGGTTCTGAGACTGACATCCATGGGATTCTGAGCAGAATAAATATAAGAATTATATGATAACTTTAATTTCAAAGGGATCAAATCAATCATGGTAGTTGAAAAGGCAATAAATTCTGTACAGAAATCCTAATTAGGTCAACAACTTATGGTCTCAGTTAACATTTTTGCACTGCATTAGTTTGGGAATCACTGGTTCATATGAATAGACACAAAAGAGCCAAGTGTCTGAACTCATTTAACGCGCGATGTTGTCAACTTTTGTCCGTTGGTCACTAATGATGACAGCTTGGCGAATGGAACCACAACAAAAAACAACAAATGACAACAACAAGGAACAACAATAAGAAGAATGACAAACATGGGAGAAAAACAAAGAAAGAAAAGTAACCAGGAAGGTCGCCGCAGTTGCGTTAGGAAATCTACATGCATATTAAAATAAGGATACAAGCGCACAAAGCGATTTTGACGTGTGAGTATGTCTGTGGTTGTGTATGTATTTGTGTCTGTGTCTGCTTGTGTTACTGTATCCACTGTGTGTGTATTAAGAAAACATGGCCTGTGGTCAGTAGTAGTGGCGTTTCTCTATGGTGCGTGGCTTAGTTATTTGTTTTTGTCGTCGTTGATTTCACTTTGCTTGTTGACAATATGTAGCTGCTTCCACTGTTGTCACTGCCATCATCATCATCATCACCATTATAATCATCACCAAATCCAAAGCCAAATCCGAAGCCAAACTGTTGGCGATTCATTTATTCAGCTAACCCTGGTCTTCGCTATCAAACTAAACCCAGCAGTCATCATCTAGTCAACCAGTCAGTCATCGGAACCATACATCCAACCAACCAACCAACCAACCATCCATTCATCCATCCATCTATCCATTTATTCAACCATCCAACCATTCACTCATCTGCCTGCGCATCATTTCTCGCTTCAATAAATACGCGCTTTCAACGCGCCTCTGTTAATGTTTGCTGTCCTTTTGTCCTAGCGTCCTTTTGCCCACTTGTTCGTTGTTTGGTTGGCCTCATATTGTTGTTTGTGTTTAGGTTTTAAAATTTTCCATTGACCGAAAAAACAGCGAAAAGCTGCAAAAACAGCAAAAACAAAAGGACAAAAAAAAAAAAAAAGAAAGCGCTGATTTGATTGTTTGTAATTAAAACAAGTAGAAAGAAGAAATGCGGAACCCGGCAAAATTAAATGAATCGTTCACTGGCTTAACTTGATAGTGATAAACACTAAGTGGGGTAAAGAAGATGGAAAATGTTGAGGGAGAAATAAAGGTTGATAAACGACAGGAGCAGATTCAGAGGGACATGTTTTGTTAGAGGTGGATGAGTATGGCCACCAACCACCATAATGAATGATCTGCCATGGTCAAAAAAAAAAAAAAACTGACGACAATGCCGACGTTGACAAGAAGAGGGGGCGGGGACAGACATTAGTTAGTCAGTGAGAAAATGATGCAGTTTGTTTGACATAAAACTTTATGACTGTGCCATTTTATGTTGTTGGTCTTTTCTACATATTTTTATTTCACCGATTTTTTTGACGCCATTTTTGTTTTGTTTTTATTTGAAAGAAATTTTGTTGAATCTGTTTTGTGTATTTTGTGATACTAAAGTGACACTAATGAGTGTAAATGGTGGTGGCTTCATTTCAACGAAATAAAACATAGCCGATAAATTTGTATTAAAACAAGTAAAGTAAACAGAAAAAGGTCACAGATGATGGACAGAATATGTCAGAGGATATGACAATTTTCAATTAAAGTATGAAAGAATGAAGAGTGAAAGATAGATGCAAGTTTAATACTTTAAAAATTTTGTTCCTTGCCCAAGTTAGTTAATGGTTCTGATTTGAAGAAGACTATTGGTTTCTTGCCAACTTTTAATGTGAATAACAGCCGAATGCAGCAAAAGATCATCAATTCCGATCGGTTAAATGCAATTTGTGTGAGGCCAAGCAATGGCCATTGCATTCACTTTGAAAGTAATTGGAAAAATAAAAAAAATATAGAGCATGGTGTAGTGTACTATATCGTTATTAGTACTCTATCAAAAATGTCTGAACATATCTATGTTCTTTTTGCCAGTGATAATTCAAATTGTGCCTTATAATGATAGCGGCCTTTGCTATTGAATTTCATTGCACTTAAAAACTGACAGATAACCACAAGTGGAAAAGTAATATCGCAAGTCGAAACTGTTGTTGCTGCTTTCATCTTGTGATTGATTCGATCATTGTTACTGTCAAAACTTAGTATTGACTAACATTCAGACAGTCCTTCTTCCTACAGGTCCTCTAGCATCTCTTGGGGAACTTCTTGTTGTAGTTATCATATTGTTTGTCTTCAGAAGCAGTGGTTTTATTATTCAAATAGTTTTGTAAAGACTAAAATCAATGTGAATTTGATGGGCAGATGCGCTTAGCCAAACTTGAGGAATATGGAAAAAATTGCGTGAAGTGAAACTTCTTAAAAACAGAGAGAGAGAGAGATCATCTTAAAGTCTGTCAGTCTGTCTGTCCGTCTGTATATTGCTTTTGGTTTCTTTGCCGTCTGTCCTCTTTTGCCCAGAAATTAGATCATCAACTAGCTTCTGTGTGTTTCGCGTTCTCTTTGCTTCATACATTCGCTTGTTTTTGTACAATACAGAAGCCGTTTGCTTGCATGTTGTTGCTATACACATTTATATACACACAAACTGCTTTTGTTGTGAAAATGTAATATCCTTTTTTGAGACTTTTCCAGTGGATTTTTTAAAAAACTTTATTATTTATTGGGGATATGGCAATAGAAATACACATTCTGTGAAAATTTGGTGTCCCTACCTCGTGCGGTTCATGAGATACAGAATCACCAAAACGTGACGATTTGTATTTTTTCACTCAAATTTTTAGTATAAATTTCTGTCCAACGCCGTTAAAGAAAATTCATTTCAAGATATGGATTGCATAGCACCGACGAATGTTTCTTTTCTTGAATAGTGTTTGATTGTCAATTCTGCATGAAAAAAAGATTGTGAAGGTTGTGCCCAATGTGATCCATGGCACTATTTTCATATTGAATGTGAATTGGAGTGAAGTCCGAAATGGAAATAATTAATGGTATTAAACTGACTTCACATAAGAATCTGCTTCTGTGACTGTGTCCAATTTTCTGAGTAGCTTATTAATATTGGCTTGGGAGTTTTGGCTTCAGTTGGCAGGTGCATTTTAGCAGAAGATTCATTCACCGTGGTCTTTTTAAAGCATTGATATTGGCTTATATGTTGAAAAGTGTCAATGACCATAGTTCTCAATCCTTTTGAGGTAGATGCTATGTCGTCTTTGCTTTATTCTTTTTTTCATTTCTATCCTGTTTAAGTGTGCAAATTTTCATCTTAATTTATATCAATAAACTGTTAAGTTAATGTCATTTCCTCATAAAAAAAAAAAATGGCTTACTTGAAGGAGAAAAAAGGATCAATTAATTAATAGAAATTTAATTTCATTTCATTCACAACAATTAAGTGGAAATTTAGCAAACAAAGAAATCGATGAAAAAACAAACCTTCATTCCTTTGTCAAAGTTTAGTAAATTAATATTATATAAAATACTTATGTAATACAAATCAAGTATACGCCGCAGCTTTTGTAAGGAGTAAAATCAATTAAAGGCAAATTTTGCTGAGCTATGCTAAGCTAAGAGAAGGCAATATCAGCTTTTTGCTTCATTTAGTTGAATCGTTGTGATTTTATATTTACGCTGTAATGACTAATTGAGCTCAATTGTCAACACTTTCGCAATACACACAGATGCACATACACACACACTTACAAACAAACAAACAAGGATGCATAGTACATAGACAGCTAAACTGCTTAATACAACATTAAATCTAGGCTAAAACTGGTATCAGTGACGCCTGTCAACATGCCGACTTATGTTTGTCACAACAACAGACAGACAGACAGGCAACAGACAGACAGACAACAACGATCGACCACAACGATGTAAATGATAATCAGAACGATGATAATGATGATGATGATGATGATAATAACAGTGGTTGAGCATAGGTTAAAATAGAAGAGCTTAATGCCAGCATCGCATAATCAATTCAGGAATCGGCTTACTGTTGACTATGATGACACTCGCTGAAGCAGCAGTTACAATGATACTCATACATAATCATCATTATGCGCTCTTTGTTTTTGATTTTGTATATCTGTTTGTTGTTTTTGTTATTGTAGATACTGATGATGATGATGATATTGATGGAAGATGGATTTAAGGAAGGCGGCATGCGGTTTATGTATTTACCGCAAAATTAACCATAATATAAACATGATATGAACACAGACAACGGTGACGGTGTCGGTGTCTGATGCTTGTAGGCTTGCAGATTTATGTATTTATCGTTGTGGTTATGCTGATGACATTGTATAATAATTTCTATAAGTACGATTATCTATGTATATAAGTATGAGTGTGTAAACAGTGTGCCAATGACATAATCATGTTGTATGAGAGCATGGTTAAATGATTGACTTAACCAAAGGAAACCAGAAGTAATTAAGATATGAATTGCGGTTATTCAGTTAAGATGAAACAAAGTGAAAGCGATGGGTGATTTTGTTTGTTAAACTGAAATGAAATAACAACAAGATTTTGTTGTTAATTAAGTATATAAGAGGCAGGAACAAATGATTATAATATTCTTTTTTAAAAAAATAATAATAATAATATAAATAATAAACATTATGAAGATCTTGTGAGTTAGAGTGGTTAATGAAGAGTCCCTAATTTCAATTCCTGTTGATTTACCAAAATGATTTCTTTATTGGGCGTACAAATAGAAAATCGCCTTTTTACCATTACTAGCCAAAAATTTTTCCCATTTTTCTGGCAGCTTTTGAATTCCTCGTCGGAAAAATTGTTCGTCTTTTGACGCGATCCACGAACCAATCCAGTTTTTGGCTTCTTCGAAAGAACGAAAGTGGTGTCCTGCCAGTTCATGCGTCATCAATCTGAATAAATAAAAATCAGAAGGGGCGATATCTGGAGAGTATGGTGGGTGGGGTATGATGTCCCATTTCAAAGTTTCCAGGTATGTTTTCACTACCTTGGAAACATGTGGCCGAGCGTTGTCATGTAGAAGTATCACCTTGTCGTGTCTTTCCGAGTATTGCGGGCGTTTTTCCTTCAACGCTCGATTCAAACGTATTATTTGAGTCCGATAGAGGGCTCCTGTGATGGTTTCCCCTGGTTTCAAGAGTTCATAGACTCACTACACCGAGCCTGTCCCACCAGATACACAGCATCAGCTTCGAGCCATGAATGTTCGGTTTTGCGATCAAACTTGATGTATGGCCGGGAAGCCACGATTTTTTCCGCTTCGGGTTGTCATAGTGTATCCACTTTTCATCGCCGGTCACGATGCGATGCAAAAAACCCTTTTGTTTTGCCGTTGGAGGAGTTGTTCGCACATGCAAAGGCGCCGTTCGATGTCCCTCGGATTCAACTCGTACGGCACCCAATGTCCCAGTTTCTGGATCATTCCTAAGCTCTTTAGGCGATGAGAAACGGCTTGCTGAGTCACGCCCAATAAACTTGCAAGTTCCTGTTGCGTTCTACACGAATCTTCATCCAGCAAAGTCTCTAATTTTGCATGCTGGCTATGTAATGTTTCTGATCGTACTTATCGACCGATTAGCGGCGCTGGCGCCATCTATGGGAAAACGGCGGTTTTGTATTTGTACGCCCAATAATAATATTAATAATAAACATTATGAAGATCTTGTGAGTTAGGGTTGGGTGATGAAGAGTCCCCAATTTCAACTCCTGTTGATTTACCAAAATGATTTCTTTAGTTTGTGTGATCGATTGATTTGAGTTTTAAAATCTTTTGATTAAAGTTTAACAATATTAAAACATAGTAAATAAATAAAAGGATAAGACCCCATTTGTTCATCATAGAGATATTCATAGCAACATAACATTCAAATAAATGTGGAATCATGATGACAACTAAGAATCTTTTCTCACTTTAGATGAGTTTGCTAAAAGGAAATGTCATTTGTTGATTATTCGTAATAAAGCCTTCAGATTCAGAGATGTGTTCTTATTGTGTTTTTTTCCTTACAAAATAATAATGATGATGACTTTATTAAAGAAAATCCTTTAAGCAACTCCATAACATTTAAGTGGTGTCCATTTAGATGTGATTAAATGATGAAAGCGGATAATTGGAAAATTATGTAGTCATGTGGTATTTATGTTGACAATTGAGCAAAAGGTTTATTTAAGCAAGTATCAACATAACAATGATAATCATTACAATGATTTCCATTACATGGATATACATGGTTACACTATATAAAAATATTGTCCTTCTTATATATCTTATAATGGGTTGCTGATAGCTAGAAGAAGCTAATCATATGCTGTGCTCCATTACAAAATCATTTCAAGGCAATAAGGCAACATTTACAATAGAAATGAAATGAAATGGAATAAAAGAAGAAATGAAAGAAAAACAAAAGAAAAAAAAGAAAAGTAACGAAAGTGAAAGCATTTTCTTGTCTTGTCTCTCTGTGTTGGCAATAAAATCCACACTCACACAGATGCTAACATATAAAAACTAGAAAAACAACAAGAAACATAGACAATCATAACAGTGAAAAAGGCAAATTTAATGCATTTAAAGCATCCTTTGCTCTACAAGACAACGAGTTACCCACATACAAAACACACATATACACAGACACAGACTCTGAGACAAATGCCAAAGCAAAACGAACAAAAATTGTGAGAAAAAGCAATCAGCGAAAATAAAACACAAAAAAAATAAAAAGCCTATAAAGGCTCGGCAAGCAAGGACACGAACATCAAGACTACAATATCAGAGGTAGCAGCAGCAGCAGCAGCAGCAGCAGCCTGTTGCTTCTGGAACTCATAAGAAAGACGGCAGCACAGTTGGAGTAAGGCAAAAGAATTCGTTCACTTTTAGAGAGAGCGATAGAGAGAAAGAGAGAGAGTAAATTTAATATTATTTGAAATAAGGGGCAATATGCCGGTTGAGAAAACACACAATTCCAATGAGCGCCAGCTTAGGACAAACTCTCTGGTAAATTGACTAGGCCAAGGTAGCATAAAACTGTTGCAATTGAATTTGCTAGGCAAAAGCGCAACAAATGTGCCTTTGACTAATAAAGAGAGAAAGGACTCTCACCATTTACCAAGAGAGAGAGAGTAAGCTTTCATGTGCAAAAGCTTTTAGTCAAGTTAACTTCACTTTAGTGGGTGTTACTGGCTTAGAAGTTACCGTAACTTCACTGGAAGTACTCGGAACTTATCGCTCGCTATCATCATGACCGACCATCATGCGACTGACTACTACTGATGTGAATGTGAATCGAAAACCCGAAGAACACCCACCTACGAATACAACTACTATTGTACATTGTTACTTGTTGTGTTTGTGTTGAATTTTACGTGCTGGAAAATATACGAAAAGCCCCCGAACGAACGCACTTTGTGGTTTGTCAGCTTTCCAGCAACGGGTTTCTTCATGTTCGTCAGTCTAGGATAAACGCTTTCGTCGGGCACAACAAGTGCGCGCGTGCTAAATTTTTTCAACGCTTGTCGTTGTCATCGTTGTTATCGTTGTCGCCGTCATCATCGACGTCGTCTTCGTCGTCGTCTTTGTTATCCTCTCCGTGCTCGATGCTGTCACGGTCGTTAAACGTTGTCGTTGCAAGTGATAAAACAAACCCCAGTGAAATTGCAGCATAGAAATCGAACGAGCGACGGCTTTATTTTTCTAATATAACAAAATAATAAAAACCTAAGACAAGCCTCCAATAAATTTGGGCTTGTTAAAAAAGATTTAAGGATTTCTTTTTTTTAACATAAACAGAAAATAAAGTATACAAATTTATTTCGCGGAAGAAATCGTCAATTTCTCAATTTGTTTTTTTGGTTTTTGGATTTTTATTTGTTTATTTTAAATGCAATAAACATTTTGCGTGTGCGCGTTTTTATGGACAAATTTCGGAAATTGTAAATCCCACGGCTTATGATTTTGTAGAGATTTTGTGTGAGGAATTTTAAAAATTTTCCATTTAAGTTTTAGCTAAGCAAAGCGCGCAGTCGGTAACGGAAATGAAAATTAATAATTTAATAATTAAATATTCAAAAATAAATAAAAATTAAAGCAAAGAATAAAAATTGTATAAAAATATTAAAGAAAATATAAAACAAATTGGCAATTTCAAGCAAAAAAATAATAAATAATAAATTAAAAAAAAAATAAAAATTGGTGCCAAATTAATTTGATCTTTTTATTAAAAAAATTTATGATAATTAAAATTTAATGAAAAAGAAAAAATTTTGAAGAACAATTAATGTATTAAAAATAATTTTAAAACTTCCCAAAAGAAAGTGCTAACACACATAAAAAAGTTTCATAACCAAAAACAAAAGTTTTTTTGTGTAAAATCCACCGATTTTCTGCTTAATAAAATCACTTACAAAAAAATAACCAAGAAAAGAAATAATAATTTATTTAATATTCAAATCCTGAATGTGAAGATAATCAAAGTCAAGACAAGTCAAGTTGAATCTAAGTTTCGAAGTCATAAAAACGCTTGAACCCAAATAGAGAAGCAGCACGTCTTTGGCTTAATACCCTACAATTATTTTTGATAGCTTTTTCTTATTAGAATTTATTATACAACAAAAAGAAATGCCATTAAAACAACAGAAACTGAAGGCAAATAAAATGTAAAATTTTCCCCCAAAAAGCAAAGAAAAGAATTATTAAGTTTCTCTTTTTTGGAGACTGCAACAGCAACAGCAACAGCAACAATAACAATAATTATATCAACAACAATAGTAACAACAACAACAGCAACTACAATTACAAAAACAACTATATTAAAAAGAAAATAAGAAAGGAAGTCATTATCAACAATAGAAGAAGACAAAACAAAGAACAATGAAAATGTCTAAGTTTTGGATAATCGTTTTATTTGTAGCATTATTAGCATTCAAGCCAATAAGTAAGTTGCATCATACACTTTAATTGCTATAACCTTTTACTTTATCCTTTCTTTTTTTTGTTTTGCCATCATCTCCTCCTTGTATTTAATAATATTATATTTCTTACAATTTGTAAAAGTTGAGTAAATGTTAAAAATTACAGTAAGCAAATCTTCTTCTTTATAAAAGTGAAAGTTCAGAAAGGGTTGCGACGTGGGAGTGGTTGATGATTATGTCATTTCTTTTGTGGTTTGTAATTGGTTGAAATTTTTAGACAAAAGACAATAGAAACAAATATGAAATTATTTCGAAAATTGTTTATCCACAATAACCTAAAATGTTATGTTCTATTGAATTGTGTATAATTTTCTTTTTGCCACATTAAGTAGAAAACTATTTGAAGATCAAGTTAAAATGTCATGGGATGCTTGCTATAGAATGTTTTATGAACATTTTAATTGATTTTCAAGAATTTCAGAATACAGATTTTACAGATTTACTATTATAAGAATAAATGTTCATGTTAAAAAATATCTTTGTACTTATGTTAGATGTATTTAACTAAATCAACATAAGTTATCAATACAACTAATTATTAAAGGTAAGAAATCCAGTGACATCTTTGTAGGTCCTGTTGGTCTAGTCGAAGTTGATTCAGTTCCATTAATCGATTCAGTGTTGATTCACCAGGTGGTGTTGGTGTAGGTCCTGTTGTTCTAGTCGGAGTTGATTCAGTTTCACTATGTGATTCAGTTGTGGATCCACTTGCTGGGGTTGGTGTAGGTCCTGTTGTTCTAGTCGGAGTTGATTCAGTTTCACTATGTGATTCAGTTGTTGATGGCAGCAAACAATAAAAAAATAAAGTCTGTTACTCACTAGAATTCCTAAAGAAAAGATAAGATAGCAGATGTTTTCAGCAGGATAATTGGTTTATTAACACCTTGCTACTGCTGTTTTATACAATTTTTCTTCTACTCTGTGATATATATAAGTAAAAGGATTAAATTAGAAAGAAAAGGAGGGTCGAGAAATTGTACACCTTGTCTCTGTGTATCTTAAGATAAATCATATGAGTGTTGAGATGTTTTCAAAAAGCAAACAGCAACAATTAAAATTCTGTTCAATATCAAATGTCAACCATAGAATTCCTTGACAGCAAGGGATTGTAATTGATTTAATGAAATTGTGTCAAAAGACATTAAAAACAATTAGAAATTCAATCCAATTTTGATTTTACCTTAATTTTGACTAACAAGGAATAAACTTTTCCCAAGCATCCTAAAAGTATGCTAAGCTATTTTACAGATTTAAGTTTATCAAATGACAAACATGGAATTTTGAATTGAATTCTTACTTTTTGCTTGTTAGTAATTTAATTGTAAATGATTTAATGAATATTTATCAAAAAGCATTTAAAAAGGAATTAGAAAAATATGTCAAATTTGTATTTGTAATATGTAACCAAAATGGAATTTTGTATAGTGAATCGAAATTTGTCTTATATTTAATTGATAAAGTTTAAGATTTCAACTCGTAAATCTAAAATTATTTTTTATGTCATGTTTTAGTTAAAATCCTTGATTATTAAGAATATTAAATATTGTATTTTTTGAATGATGGTAATGCAATGCAATTGTTTAAATTTAAGGTGAAGAAATAATAAATATACAACAAATTGAAGAAATAACATAAATTTTTACAATGAAATTTAGTAAACCAAAAAGTTTTTTTGTCACAAATTTGTTTTAAGAAATTTTACATAATATTTCTACCTTAGTATGAATGGCTAAAAAATAAGATATTCGATTGTTAAATCATAAAAATATTTTCAAAGAATTTTAAATAAATATCATGGTATAATTTTTTAAGAATATCAATATTGTTTCTTGTGATCCAATTGTCCTTATTTGTTTCATAAACATAGTTATGATATTATTTAGTTGTGATGATGTTTTTAGAAATTGCACCAATTAAAATCATAATTAGAGCGACTAAGGTGCTTATCACAATTATAATTTACTTCGTTTTTTTTTAAATATCTGGTTAGGTTTTAAAGATAGAAATTTTGGGTTATTGGCATTCAATTGTCGATTACTGCCACTAATTTCCTTTTTTTATTTTTATAATCAGAAAAATCCGTTAAACGCTTTTTTAGTGGCATATTAATTAAAATCGATTAAAAACACGTTTTCTGCTATCAAACTTAAAAATTCAATTGATTCTTTCACTTTCGATGCTCCTTTGAATAAGTGTCTTATAATTTTGATAAGGCTGCAGATTCGCAAAAATGCGAACATTCCAACTGAAACTAACGGTTCTTTTCCCATGCTATGCTAAAAATAGAAATTTTACTGTTCTTTTGCCGCTTATTCTTTGTACTTTCATTCATTTTTTAATTATGTACAAAATATAAACGATATAATATAAAGATTTGGCGAGGGTTAGAAGTAAAATTTTCAAAGTGTCTTATAATTGTGATAAGCATTAAATTAATCTTCAATTTATCTATTTCTTTATACAAAAATTATTCAATAGATTTTTAAATTACTTGATATGTAATTTTGTTCATCTACTTAAGTCATTAATTTATTTTATAAATTTTCTTAATTTTTGTTTCAGAGGCTTGAAATTTACTATAATCGAATGTCGAATAGTCATAATTTGACTTTTCCTCAATTACAATTGCAATTAAAATTTAAAATTTTTAAGTTACTTTGTCAAATATTCAATGCAATTCTATTCAATTCAATTCAATTCAATTCAATTGTCATTGGATGTTCTAATTTATAGCCAATTAAAATTTCAATTAGTATAAGGACTTTTCTAGTTTCTCTTTTGTTAGCCTTTCATCTTTGATTTTTGCACTCATTGTGTCCGACCCTTTGCCGCCTCATGGCTTCATGTCAATACTAAAATCAATGGTAATAAATTTCAATTTTCATCAAACTCAACATTTTACCTATATAAAACCTGTGAAATTGTGTGAATCGCATATTTTGTGGTTAATTGTAGAGAAAACCAAGAACGTAAAAAAAAAAAAAATAATAAGAATCCAGGAAGGTGTCAGGGTGGTCCATTGACCACCACCACACATAAAGTTTACTGAGTTGCTGCACTGACTGCTGTTGAAAGAAGTGTGCATAGCCTTGTCTTATAGAAGAGTGGAATAAGGCAGAGTATAATATGTTTTGTTAGTGTTGGTTGCAACTTGCCATTGGCATGAATAAAATTTTAACTTGCCCTGCACTTTCCAACATTCTTCGCAAGGGTCTTACTGAGCATACTTTACTAGACCCAACTAAGGCAAAGTGCAATTGGTAGAATGCGGAGAGTGAGTGAGTATCTCATTTCCTGGCATGAAGTCGAGTCGAGTTGTTGGGAATTTGCACAAGTTTTTATAAGGCTGATGAATAATTCATTTGATACGCTTCGATTATTTTAGTTCATAAACATTTTTGTGGTTATAATGCAAAGGGTTTTCATACGAGTCCTTTTGAATTTCTATTTATTTTTTCATTTCCATTATCCGAGAGCAGAAAAATGTGCAAGAAAATGCGTTTGGCTTAGTTTTTAAATTGTAAAAGTAGGCAATAGTTTTAGTTGGGCTACACAAAAGAATATCAGATTTTAAATATTTTATAAGAAAATATTTTTTAATTAAGTGAAACATGCAAAAAAGTATGCAACAAAATATTTATCTGCTGCTATACAAGGACATTTTCCTGTTTTCGCAATCAAAGAACAAATTTCAAACTTAAGTTTTGATTGATATTTTTGACAATTTCTTTAAATGACAATAACGACTTGTTAACAAACCAACAGCAACAGCAGCAGCAGCAGGAGCAACATCAGCCCATAAGTATGCTACAAAAGTGGTCTTAAGCACTAAGAACATCTTCATCTCAATTTCAACTAATTTATGGCATTCAATGAAAGTTCATTAATCTGCGCCTAATTGCGTTCCATGTAGCCCAGTCATGATGATGAGAATTCGCGGCGCGACGCCTTGAAAGCTATTAAATTTACAACTTTAGAATGTGAGATGGTGATGGTGATGGTGTTGGTGATGATGATGATGATGATGTTGATGAAGACTCGCACAAGGTTCGATAATTTCGCGTCAATTTTAATTACGCCAAAAAGTATGCCACAAAATTAAATTTCATTACATCTTCATTTTATAAAAGTTAATCAAAAAAAAAAAAAAATCACGTAAAAACATCAGGATAAAGAATGGCAGAAACAACAACAACAACACCAACACCAAAACCAACAACAATCAAAAATGGGTTGTACATGTCCTGGTGTTGGTATTGAATCTGGTTGTGGTATGATGGGCAGACGTCATATCTATTACATGATGGCAATGTCAACTTTGCCAATGTAATCGACGACGAAAAATTTAATATGTTCCCTCGTTCGCTACCAACAACAAACAAATTTCTCAACTCAGTTCAACTCGATTCGAATCGAGTCGTGAAGCACGTTTTTGTAATTTTCTTTGCCAAGTCAGGCCAATGATGTTTATAGAAGCAAGAGAAAATCGGCAGAGTGTGGAAATGGCAACTGGGCCCGGATGCAGTCAGCCGCCTTCATACCAGAAACACAAGCAGAGTAAAATCAATTTCAAGTCATTAAATGAAATGAACCTTTATTGAGCAACCGAACGAACAAACGAACGAACGAATAACCAAAAAAAAGGAAAGAAATGAATTTGAAATAAAAACAGAAACAAAAAAAATAAGACGCAAGTGAAAAGCACAACAACAAAAAAAAAAAAAGTAGAATCGGAAAAAATGTTATGTTGACGAAAATGAGCACTAAAATTGTAGAGGAAGCATTTTAAGAGCCAAAGGAAAATGATGGTTACCAATAACATTTGCCAGGCACTGGCACTTTGTTGAGCCTGCTTTCTGTTCTGTCTGTTCTATCTATTCTAACTGTTCTGAGTGTGCTTAAGGCTGCTTTCGCGAACGCATTAACAGATTGCTTGTCATGTTTCCTTCTAGAGCTACTTCTTAAGGAATATGAGCTGCTTTATCTCATGCTATTTCCACACTCCAAAGCATCAATTCTATTGAGGCATATGGTTGTCAAGGTGTCAGTGCCAAACAGCAATGAAAATAAACAGCAATAATGG
This sequence comes from Amiota minor, assembly GCA_037043295.1. NCBI lineage: Eukaryota > Metazoa > Arthropoda > Insecta > Diptera > Drosophilidae > Amiota > Amiota minor. The sequence continues at coordinate 6,435,125 of JBAMAW010000081.1, read as the reverse complement.
GTACCATAAATAAAGAAAAGCAAAAGCGTATTGACTCTCGAATTCTCAGGTAGGAAAGTGGTAAAGGTAAAACCAACGAACTCACGAATTAAGGTGTACAAAGCCACACAAGTTAAGCTTTAAAATAGAATTGTAATGAAAATTTAAAGCACGCACCATAGATAAGGAATTTGGAATGGAATTTGATGAAAACAAGAACAAGAATTTGCTATAGCAACTCAGCAACCAGCTAACAACATTCCTGGGATCTGTGAAAGAGGTAGAAGCCGAAGCCACGTCATGACAATAAATGCTTCCTGATATTGATTTTCAACAAAAATTACACAAGATTGAATTATATACAAGTATTTCGACACGTGTGTATGTGTGAGAAGGAAAGTGAATTCGCTTAATAAAGCACACAGTTCATTATGAGCTCCCGAAATCACATAATTGAGTTGTGTCAACTGGGTGTCGGGTGTCGGGTGTCGAATTTTTTTATCCTTATATAATGTAACCTTGTAAACATATAAATTACTTGATTTTGATTTTGGTTTCGCATTAAAATTATGACCCAATAAAATTGATAACAGAATTTTTACTTAAACGGAAATCATAAAGACTTTGATATGTTGAGAAAAAATTGTATTAAAGATTAGAAAAATACAAAATAAATCCATTTTCTATTTTATTACACATCAAAGAATGTGTATCAATGAATTGATATAATATAATATAAAATAGATTGAATAAGATTAAATCTATTAATTTAGTGGTGATTTAGACTACAATACACTTGAGACAATCAACAATTGAGTTGAGTTGAGTTGAGTTGAGTTGAGTTGAATTGGTGGCTAAAGCTTAAGGTTAAGATTGATGATAAGATTTTTATATTACTCAAGGAAGAAATGTTTTCCAAAACTCTCAACTTGTACAATTGCCCGCTTTTATTTACTCATATTCATGACTAAACCTGCTGTATATCATTTAGAATTATGTGCTTGTTCGCCGGATTCAAGATAAGATAAGATAAGCAGGGGCATCCCCCCATCAATCATCTAGAATTATGACAAATAACATAAGTTATCACTACATTTACTTTAAGAAAAGATAAGTAGCAGCTGCTTCTGTATTATATTATATTTTGTTAGGCATGTGATTAGAGCCTCACTTAATGGGCTGTTCTCTGTTCTTTACTTTCATGACCAACTGGGAATGGAATAAGGAAATAATGGAAGATTGACCACAAGGGTAGATTAAAATATTAAGTAGTAAATTGCAATTGTAACTTTTTTCTTCTCATGGGGAACATATTCAATTATATTTTCTTCAAGTCTCTGGATTCCATTTGAAATGGTTTTACTTTAGTTGGTAGGTTGGAAAATTTTTCTTGCTTATTTATAGTGATCTAAGTACATTTTAGTTACAATTTGTGGGTTTTAAAATGATTTCATTATTGTCCAAAATAAAATTGGGGCCTAGAGCAGGTGAATATTGTTAAGGAAGTAGGAATGGATTTAATATTTATAAAGTATGTTCTATTAAATCGTTTGTTATTCCCTTGGGAATCTATTCATTCTGTGAAGAGACTGTTGGTGGCAAATCCATATGAAATGGAAGAGATAAGCAACTTCGTGTGCGAGTGCATAAAATGGAGATAGTCAAAGTCAATGGGCGCGTTCAGTAGAAGTCAGCACTATTTTCTTTTTTTTTTTTTTTTGCAGAGGGCACCCAATGTTGTTCCGACTTCTACTTTTGGTCCATGGTAAGCAAGGCTATTAAGGCCGACCAAATGAACCTAAACTTTCCTGACTTAACCTAAAGAAAGATCATTAGTATTATACTGTGAGCTTCAAATCGTAGTTCATATTTTTGCTTGAAACTTTCGACTTCTTTTCTTTTACTGAAAAGAAAGGCGAATGAAGGAATAATTTTTTTTGGTAAACTCAACACAAAATTCTTAATGTGACATGCAATTTATAAAATTAAGATTAATGAAATAATAAATAAATAAATATTAAAGTGTATATATAGGTAAATGTAACCAAAGCAAGATTCTGTTAAAATGCCATGATACAAAGAAAGAAGTCTACCACTAAATCTAATAAAATATAGTGTTCAAATTTTTCTTGTGTTATCTTAAAAACTGTCCATGAGATTAGACATTTCTTCTTTCATTGTTGGAAATCGAAGTTCTCGAGTTTTAAACATAAGAATAGACTTCAACACGCCTTCTTAGAAACATCGATTAAAAGCTTTGTAGAATCTCAACATTTAATTCGGCTGCCTTAATTTAAAGTTGGATACCATAAGTCCACACCGAACTTTAGAATTAGTGCTTAGTAGTCAGTTTAAACGAAGAATATAAGATAGAAAATGCACTATATATTTATATAAATACAATCAATACATTGTACTTAATAAATTAATTTATTCTATAACAAAAAGTCTAAGCCTACACGACAAACACGACAAAAAGAATGCAAACCTATTCAGACAAAAGTGGCCTCAGCAAAATGACCAATTATTTCTATTCAAGATTCATGATTTTATGAATCATATGAAGCCCATAAACTATAATCCTAACAATTTCACACCTCATAATGCTGATTAATTTCTCAATTCCTAAATTATTCAATTTCATGGCGATTAAGTTGTCACACAAAATTATTTGAATTTAAATTTTAACAAATTTCACAGACTCAACTCAACTGAATCAAAACTTGAATTCAAGTCATTGAAAGTGCATTTTACTTTAGCACTTTATTTTAATTAAATGTGAATTATGCTAGGATAAAGTTTAAGAAGAGAAAAATGAAATGTATTAAAGCCATTCATTGCCCATATGAGATGACATTTGTTTCAAAACATTAGAAAATTTGTTCGTTGTCTATAAAATAAAATTTACATTTATTTAAATATTATTTTAAGCTCATGACAATGATGATCATCATAGTGATGATGATGATGATGATGATGATGATGATGATGATGATGATGATGATTATGATGACATAAGAGCACACACTTGACGTTGTGTAATGAAAGTCAAGCTGAATTGAGTTTAAGTGAGAAGGTGGAAAAGGTGAGTGAGGTAAGCGTGTCCTTCGCTTAGTGGACGATGGATGGATAACGCGCCCTCATGGCATCGTCGTTATTGTATTGTACACTCTACTCACCTCACTTTAAACTTTGCATATGAAATAAGAGAGTGACACAACTTGAAATTAATGGTAAAGAAAGGTTAAAAGAAAAGGGTTAAAGAGTTAGCTTGTCATGTAATAGAGAACTGAATAAACTCACCCAGCAGTAGTCATCACAGTTGTCATGTTGCATGCTGGCGTATGCGTAATCAAAGTAACAATGTCATTGTTTGTAGCAAATGTTATAATTGTCTGCAAAAACTAACAAAATATGTATAACAAGAAAGACATGTGTCTATGGTCCAGAACAACTCAAAGGCACATTGACAGATAGACAAACAGAACTTCAACTGTATAGATGATGAGGAAAAAGGCATTGAACAAGAAATGTGACAAAGTTAGTAACAACTAAGTGCAAGTTGTTGCCTGAAGTGTTTCGTTTGATGTTACAATGACAGGGTGAAGTACTGAAAAAAAAAAAGAAAACTACAATATCCTTGTTATTTTATTTTGTTTCCAACAGATTTTTGAATTAGCAACATTAAGTGGTGCACTAAGTCTCAGTTTAATCACAAAGAGCTGGCAAAAATCTTTGCCAAGAAGAAATTTAAATTTAAAGTGACTATTATGACTTGCTGAGATGATACTTTTCTCGCTTTAAATCCTCTGTCCGGTAACATTCATGGTTATTTGTGTATCCAAGTGGGTGGTAACAGCATTCGCAGATCTGAATTGGCTGAGAAAGTAATACATTTGTGTGCAACTATGAGGAGCTTGACCCAGGAACTCCAGCTGGCCAGGATTATATCTATAAATGAAGGATTATTTAGTGTTTATTAGTGTTTATTAGGATTATTTAGTGTTTATTATCTAGTGTTTATCGACTTGATTAGTTAACTTGCAAGAACTTAAACCTCTAGGAAATAATTGTCATATTGTTTTATCTTCTTAAGGTTTGCATTTTTCAAAAACTAATGTTTGAATTATGAATTATACAAGTATATCAAGACATTCTTTCAAGAAATATATAACATATTCTTTAAATTCAAAATGTTGCTCATATCCTCATATTATTGATTCGATAAAATATCTTCTTGAACCAAGCAACAAACAATCTACACACATCAATACTTAATTTCCTTAATATCCTTAATAGCATTTTTCGAAAATTTATTACCAAATTTATCTTTGTGTTTTTCTTTCCAAAAAAAAAGTTCTTATTTATCTTTTGCTAAAAATGAAATTGACTTCAACTTTCTAGTCAATATCTAATGCGATAAATAATAAAAGCTGTCTATAAATTGTTGCTAAAATACGCTTATCACAGTTACAAAAAGTTTTGCATGACTTACCTGAACTGAGCTGAGCTGAGCTGAGCTGAACATCAACTTTAGGTTCCAAATACTATAGGAACAATAAAAGCCAAAAGTCACTTGACTGGTAAAAATCAGATTAAAAAGTATCTTTCACATGCAGAATGAAAAATACCCAGGGCCAAATGAGAGAAAGTAAGAAAATGAATATAAGAAGAAATGTAATAGGTAAAGAAGATACAAATACACATGTGTATAAATTTTATGAAAGTCATTCATTGTTCAAGAGCAAAGAAAAAAGGATGCCTGCCCGGAAGTAAAAACCACTTTTCACGAGTTGCACAATTTTGCGAAAATTTTCTGCAAGAGACAATCAAAAACTTATAAAACATTTCTCATTCCAACTGATGGTGATGTGTTGTTGTTCTTGATGATGATGATGATGAAAAATATAATATATAACAAGGTAACAAGAATCCGAAATAAGGACGTAGGTATAAAGAAATACTAGTAGGTGAAATACTACTACTACTACAACTACAACTACAGGAAATCCATGAGGCAAAAAACAAACTCTTCTGGAAGCATCAAAAACTTTAGCCTTAAGCGGAAATAAAGACATTTGCATGTCTATAAGAATCTTATGCTTAATGCTAAAGACTTGAACACCTTCACCGTTCAAAAAAGGATGTGTGTGTATGTTTGCATGCGTGAATGAGTGTGCAGAAGTATGCGAATGTGTTCAAGTGTTTGTGTGTTAACGCGTATCGAGGTAGAAAAAAAGTTTTTTAAACTTTTGTATTTTGTAGCAACAGTCTTAAATAATGTAAGGAAGTCATTCGTTTGTCTATCTTCACAATGAATATTGGGCCTAACAAACCATGTATGTACACATTATCAAGAGATAGTCCTCCTTTCACTCCTTGTCTGCCGCCATTTTTGTTTTGTTTAAATAAGTCTATAAACGAGCGTCAAAAACTTAAAAGCCTCAAGGTGCGAAATATTGTTCACTCTATTCTCACCTCAAATCGTAGGGAACAGCGATTCTTAAACTGAATATATTTTTTTTTTGCGAACTTTAAGTTTTCTTTAAGCCTTCTGAACCCTTGGAATTTTCTATAAAATTTGAGAGCCACTGTTCTCTATTCATTTTCTTAGCTTGTTGCATTGTTGTGAGTTAGTTCTTCCATTCAAATTCAAATTGGGATTCAGATACAAATTCACATATTCAGATTGAACCTATCTCAGCGGTATTTTGAGTTGAGTTTATCGAGATCACATCGCTTGACGGCGCATAATTTAGCAAGGGATTTTTTGTGTTTTTCATGTGTTGGTTATGTATTTCTCTGCTTAAAAGTTGTTCTTCCTCACTTTGTTTGTTTCATAGGACAAATTGACACAGCGGTTTGTTGATGAAAAATATCTTTTATACTCATCCATAGAATTTACAGAAATAAAAGTTTGTCTTACTGATTGTGGGTTTTTCTTTGAGTCTTGGTCGGTTTGTGCTTTTGTTCACTCTATTCTTGTGTGTCAATCTATTTATCTATTGGTCTGACTGTATCTCTGTTTCTTTGTTTCTGTCACTTTGTTGTGTGCCACCGCATAGTAATAACACGCTGTTGTTGGAATGCTGACAACCCTCAGTTTATTTTCCTCGATTTTTTCTGTGCTGTTGAGTTTTTCATTTTTTATTTTAAATTCATATATACAAAATTAGTCTTATTTTATAAAAAAATATATATTCTCCATGTGTTGTGTATTTTTACATATGTATGTGATCATAAAAAAAATAAAAGAAAATTTATTTTTCACTTATATTCTTGCTCTGTGACAGATGTCAGCTGCGTAAAGTGTAAATGTAAGTTACAAACCATTATTTTTGGTTTGAAACAAAAAGAGATCAGTTTATGTAAATAAAACACTTCATCAATTCTTGCATGGCAGAATGTTATTTCATGGTTTTGAGGCATTGAGGCAAATAATTTGAATACTATGAGTATATGCCCATATATTATTTTTGTTAAATGCTTTTCTCCTTTGAAGTGAAATTACAATTTTTTTTTTTAGAATTTTTTGGTTTTATCATTTAAAATTTTATTGGTTAAAAAAATGAAAAGAAAAACATGAAAGTGTGTTGTGTAGCAGATTTTAAAGTAATTTTGTTTTAAATAGTAGATGATATGATAACGTTTTGTTAGTACATCTGTAAATATTAGTGATTTTAGTGCTGTCATTCAATACAATTAATTGTTTTGATATTTTTGGTGCTTGAATTGTAAAATAAATGTAACATATTTGCTGACATCAATGAGGGGAGTTTAAGTAGTCTAATCTTTATCTCTACATACTATAAAGTAATCTCCTCGTCGCGTCTGTCTGTTTGAAAGCGAAAAACTCAAAAAGTACTGAATGGATTTTCACACGGTTATCATCAATGTAAGGATTGATTTATTAGGAAAGTTTTAGATGTAGAAGTCATTCAGGTTTTGTATAAATTGGCTGAAATATGACGATGTTTGTTGAAGATGTCGGAAAATCATGCTGTGAATTGTATTAACCACATGACCAAAGTGTCGATAATGTCGTCAAGATCAAAAAGCAGTGCAGCTATTAATGCAGTGTGATGTGGTGAAGCGGTAAAAATGTTTCCGACATTTTCCAGTATTAGTGTTCCGTACCCAAAAGGTACCAAATCAAGATGAGGGATGTACTCCTTGTGAAAAGAAATCTTTGTGCAAAATTTCAGCTCTCAAGTTCTAAAACTGTCGAGGTATTGCTAATCAAATGTTGTTTCTTTGTACATCTTGTGCAATGGTACGGAACCTTTCGTGTGCCAGTGTGATCCGAATCTGGTCAATTTCTTTGATTAAGCAATGTCGGGCGCGTTAAGTCTTCGTTTGAATCACTCCGTCATACATTTGAAACTATGTGGCCATTCAAAAAAACACTTCAGCGAGTAGGTTAAATCGCTTAAGCTGAAGGTTGCCATCATTGTGAAAATATTGTGAATGGCAACGTCGTGCAATCATATGATAAAAATAAAATGCTTTACCAATTTAATAAATAATTAATTTAATTTAATGCAATTTCTTTTTTAATTACAATAAATTCCCTTTTTTCCACATTTATTTTTTTTTAGGGATTTTTAATTGTTTCTTTATATTCAACTGACAGCTGATTCACAGTGAATAAATGATTAACACAGTCAGTTGTGTAATTTTAATCAAATAAATGTTGTGTTTCTGTAAACATAAAAGTGAAGAACCTAACAAATTTATTGTTGAATACCATAATCATTTCAAATAAACTATACATCTCCATTACAATGCTCCCTCCTTTGTATAAATATATTAAATTTTGAACTATTTTTAATCATACATTATAACTAATTAATTTGACTGTAGGTCAACATAAATCTAAGCAAGTATTTTTAAATGAATTTCAAACAAAATGATAAAACCTTAAAGTATTCACATACAAATCCAAGGCCAAGAACATATTTTTCACTTACTACCTTTAACCTTCTTCATTGAAACACTTTCCTTAGCATAATACTAAGTGACATTGATTCAACTTATGAAGTAAATACTCGCAGTACTTTTAAGTAAGTATTTTGCTTTTTCAGTAAACCAAACTGAAAAACCATTTGTATGCACAAAATTACTCTACTCTAACCCACCCACACTCCTTCATGTTGTAGTTATTTTCTTTTGTTTTGTTTTATTTATTTATTTAACTCATATCCTTTATCCTTCCCTTATACGCTTGCATACTTTTTGGCTCTTACAATTTGCTTGGCATATGAACGCAATTCATTTATATGCATACCAAGCATCAAAGTCACTATTTATATAAGGACTTTGTATATAGATTTGCATTTTCTGCTTATTCTGTTTTTACGAAAAACCATTTTGAAAAATGATGCTAAAAACTATTAAAATGTCAGCAAATAATTATAAGAGGGAAAATGGGAAAAAATGAGAAAAAATGGAAACCAAATAAACTCTCAGTGAGGAAAGTGGAAGTCGAGAAGTGGAGAGAAAAAGGAACAACTTTTTAACGGGCTTCTCACATAAATCTCTCCGAATTATAGCAAATCCTGCACTAAAACTGAAACCGTTTCAACACACTGAACAATAATCACAACAACAAGTTGAGTAAAAGTAGCAAAAGAATGAATGAGAGAATGAAGAAGGTTAAAAAAGAAAGGATATGGATATAGATGTAGATAGAAGGGAAAGAAACTACATACACAATCACCAAAATGGCCATAATGCGACACTTAAATATGGCGAGGGCTTTAAGTGAAAGGAGACAAGTCAAGAGACAGGAAAGGAGACACTTTCAGTTGCTCAGTTTCAATAAGAATGAAGATGTTCAAGCGAAGCGAAGATTTCGCACAGAATGAAAACACTTTATCAAAAAGGATTTACCATCACCATCACCATCACTTGTATTTCTTTCCTAAGATTTTTTTTATTTGTCGTTTCCTCCTTTTTACTTTATTTGGTGAGGTTCTTTTTTTTTTTTGCTGTTGTGACCATTTTTATTTTACTGTACTTGACGGTTTCAACAGTTTCACTCATCCACGATGAATTTACTCGTTGATTTTCGATACTTGATGTTTCAAAAGGCCTTATCCATCCTTACTATTGTCCATGCTAAGGTTTCTTTCTTTCCTTTTCTTTTCTTTCTTTCATTTTCTACCAATAACAATAGTCACAAAAGTCATATGAGCCTCGAAATCGATTTGCCATTTTCACAAGGAAAATTTATGCATTTATTAATATCATCATCATCAATATGAAATGAATCATCATCATTATTATTATCATTATTATTATCATTATTTTGTTCTTTTGTCAAACTTTTTTGTGTGTTGAAGAATAAATCTTTAACAAAAGTATTACAAATTTAAGCTGTAGATAGATTTCAGGTCTTGAATGGAAACATCCTTTTGATGTTTTGATACGATTAATGCGCATTAACAAACAAATCAGTGCATAAATCTTAGGCTCTTGACCCAAAGAATGATTGGCAACAATAAGATTTCCAGGGACAGAGAGTGGGTACAGTGAATAAGTGAAGGTCTTGTGAAACCCAAATCAAAATCACAAATAAAATAAATGATTTTGAACTTTGGAAGCAGAAAAACTTTAGATTTTTAGGTTAAACATATCCGTGTAATAAATTTTAAAGTGTGGAATACATAAATTGTCAGCTCTAAAAAAGGACGTTAAAGAAGCTTCCTCAGGCTTTAAATAAAATTAAGTAAAAGGACAGATGACTTCTTAGGTGTTTAAATACAATGTTATAAGTAAGGTGCTTATCACAATTATAAGACACATCGTTTTTTTTTGTAAATATCTGGTTAGGTGATAAATATGAAAATTAAAAAATTATTTTGGGTTTTTGGCATTCAATTGTCGATTACTGCCACTGTTTTGTTTTTTTTTATTTAGTAAATAATAATCAGAAAAATATAAAAATTGTGAAATTCCCCTTTTACGCGCTTTTCAAAATTATAAGACACTTTCTTCTTTTACATCTTAAAACAACAAAAAATTATACTTCAACAGAATTTTTTACAAAAAACAATAAATATTAATAACCGATGTATCCAACTCGGTTTTTCCCAACTTCAAAAATATAGGTTTTCATTGAATTTATAAGGTTGTGAAGCAAGGCTGGGTTAAGCTTGTTCCACTTATGTAAAATCGACCTTTTTAGATCGGAAACATTTTCGAATTTTTTATTTTCAGCATAAACTCGACGTACTAATACTCCCCAAACATTTTCTATAGGGTTAAAGTCTGACGAGCATGCCGGTCAGTCAATCACCTGGATAGAGAAATTCAATTGATTCTTTCACTTTCGATGCTCCTTTGAAAAAGTGTCTTATAACTTTGGTAAGGCTGCAGTTACGCAAAAACGCGAAGATTCCAACTGAAACTAACGATATTTTTCCCATGCTGTTCTAAAAATAGAAATTGTACTATTTTTTAGTGGCTTATTCTTTGTACCTTCATTCGCTTTTTTAATTTTTTAGAAAATATAAACCACACAGATTTGGCGAGGGTCAAAAGTAAAATTTTTAAAGTGTCTTATAATTGTGATAAGTCCCTTATAATGTGATAAAGACGAGAAATAAATATAACACACACACATACATAACTTAACTGACACATAATAACATATTTAATGGCAACAAGATTTTTTACCATTGATTTTGTTCTGAGTAATTGAACTCCATCCCAGACATTTTCCAATATTCTTTGCCTCTAATCATCTTTTGTTAAACGATGCGTTAATTTTTGCAAGCATAAACCCAAAAATATTCGTTTGGTTTTTGTTAGTATTTTGGGAATTTCATTTATGTCTCGTATAGTATTTTTGATTTTTTGAAGCCATGTGAATTTATTTGTTGGTTAATTTTGCTTTTGTTAGTCTCTTTCTGTGTATTTTATTTCAAACAAAAAGGTTCGTTAGTTTGTTTGTATGAATGAATGTTTTTTGAAAATTGAACGAGATGCCATCGGCATTTAGCCATCATCATCAACAACAACAACAACAAAAACAACAACAATAACAACAACAATAACGAGAAATAGAGCAGAATAGCAGTTCAGCTTCACAATCCTCCAATCAGGTTTAGGTTGGTCACCATGTCATCGGCCACTGAAGCTTACAAACTAAATCCATTAATCTTTTGTTCTTTTAATTTTTCACTTTTCCATTTTTGTTTTTATTGTATTTTGTATTGTGAAACTGAGTTCAGTTGATATGTTTCATTGCGAAAATGATGGAAGAAAGGAGGGAAGGAAGGAAGGATGGAAGGAAGGATGTTTGGATGTATGGAGAAATGAAAGAAAGAAGGGTTTAAAGTTCAAATTATTTTTATTGTTTATTTGGAAACGACAAATGATGTTTTGTTTGTTAAATTTAATTTGAAAAGTTTTTAGCTTGTGAAAATGAGCCCAAGGATATGGAAAATTGTTTGGGGGTTGAAATTTGAAGTCTCTGACAGAAATTCCTTGAATTCTAAACAAATCTACGAGTATATTGAACAATTATTGAGAGATTAAAGTCCAACAATTAATAAAAGGCTTTTCTACTTAAATTGGTTACGTTTTTAATGAGTTTTGGAAATATTTCTTTACAAATTTCATTAACAATGCTAATGACGAGATTTTTAAGGAAATTATTAAAGTATCTGAGCATCTTACACAAATTAATGATGTCCCTTGAAATGCAGATGAAGCTAATAACGATGTATTTGCAAACATCTTTCTGTGGCTCATTCCATTATGTAATATTTTGTTTTAAAAATATTTATATCAAATTTGTCAAAAAATTAAACAATAGCAAAATTTTCTTATTCTGAATCGACTTGAAATATATGTCATTCAATATTTAGACACATTGTACAAAATCAAAAGTTAATACATCAAAATTCAAGTGCGGAGAAAATTTTTTTTGTTATATTTTCGGTTTTTATATATATATTTTTTTTTGTGTTGAAAAATTAAAAGTATTAAAGATGGGACGCTCAAAGGCTTGCAAAAAGAAGTCTAAGCACTGCATGCGCCAGGGGCCGGTTACCCGAAATGGGTTTCTCAATTTTATGAGAGATTATAGAAAGTTTAATTGCGGACTAAACATGATTCAGGCCATAAAAAACGGGGCAAAATGTTGGAAAAGACTTGATCGAAAAACGAAGGAAAAATACAGGAAGATGGTAAGCTTTATGAAATTGTACCATGACAATACAAAATGTTTTCTTTAAACAATGTTTTTTTTTTATTGTAATACAATAGGGAATAAAGCGGAGGGCATGTATGAAAATTAAGAAGAGACCCGCGTGCAGGCCCAAACCTAAGAAGAAACGATGTTAGTGTCACTCCCAATCCAAACATGCCCTTTTTTCCGAATTAAACGTAATTTTCATGCACAGCATTTTGTTGTAGTATTGATGGTTCCTTGATCACAAAAACTCGAATCTACTTTGCTAACACGAAGTAAAGTTAAATGTGGACTGCTTGAATGCAATATAGATCGATCAATATTGAGTATCTGTGACCAGGCGCATCATTTCGAACAGCTGGCAGGCTTCTCAGTGCCGAGTGCTATTAAGAAAATATATGAAAAATATGCTACTCTTAAATTTGTGTACAATAGTGTGGTTCAGGTTTGCTTAGACTATAATCGTGTACTTGCCGCATTGACAGAGGAAGAACGTTTACTATTTCGTGCTTTAATTAGCGCTTGCGATCGGAAAATTGCACCCGGTGTCTTTAAGTTGACCTATGGTTGCAAGATACTATGGACGTTTACAAACGTGCAAATCGTAGTATTGCGCGAACTTGTGAGACTATATGCGATACACAAATGTTGAAGTTCACATTTTCGGGGGCTGTTACCATATCGGTATTCGAGCATCATCTTACAAATTATATACGAAAGACAACAAACAAATTGAAGAATTTATATAATGTAATAATTGAATTACTTATGGCATTTTTAAGAGAATTTCAATCTGTCATTGAAGATGTGAGTACTACACAAGTTTTATGTGAAAATGAACTGTTTCATAATTAATTATACCTACATATATGCATATCATTACTTAGATGGCCTTGGAATGGTACAAATATGTGAATATATTCGATGAGATGTTGTCTAGTTCATTTTTGACCAGTGCCCGTAACCGGTATGGCTACTTCACCAGTCTTAGTTATGGAATCAGATATCATGGAACGTGATATTGTTTTAACACCCAATATGGATACTGTTGCTGATCTACTCGAGGGCCTTGTCGATCGTATTGTCATGATACTTGATCAATTCCCAAGAATTGGCAATAAAATGAATATTCCGAAATCATATCAACATGAATCTTTTCCAAAGGTCTTTCGCAATCATCCCGAGTGTCTTGAATTAATAGCGAAAATAAATGGAAATTGAGCAATACAAAGCTTATTGGAATGGTTATAATAGCGCATATGGAAGACAACTGAAGAAGAATATGTAGAAAAAATAACAAACACAGAAAAAATACCCATTTGGCAGATGAAGTATCTTTGTTGACTCGCTGACATATGTTTATTTCATTTTAATGAATCAGAATTATATTAAAAACTCTATAATGGATTGGATTGAAAAATGGCAAACGTTAAATGTAAAGTTACTCGCAAGAGCGTAAATTGTAAATGTAAGGTAACAAAAAAAAAAAAAAAAAAAAAAAAAAACAGATTACACAGAAACACTAAAAAAAAAAAAAATTTCGTTTTGTTTTAGAAATATTTTTGTATGATTCGGTATTCATCCTGCGTTTTTCCATTGAGATTGAAAATTGGTAGTACAAATTACTTCAGTCCCCTTTTTTTGTGTTCTAGAAAGTGTTTTATTTTTTTGTTATTGAAAAAAGTAAAAAATACATCATTCAAAGTATTGTCCACCGAAAGCGTCTACTTTTTCCCATCTCTCTGGTAATTTTCGAATACCATCTCTAAAAAATGAGTTCTCTCTGGCCTCGATCCAATCATTGAGCCATTTTTCGATTTCTTTAAAAGACCCGTCCGATCGGTGTCCCCCCAAATCGTTTTGTATCCGTCCAATGGAATAGGTAATCGGTTTCAAAATCGGCCACAACTTGCAGGTGGAGCCATCTTTCGACAACGGACCAAACTAATTTGTACTCCCAATAATTTAGTGACGATTGAAGGATGAATTATATACTTGGGTAGCAGAAATAAATGCTGAAGGACTTCTTACCAATTTATAAGAAATAATTTTGAGTTTATATTATCCTCTGAGACTCTACAAAAAGTGAAAAGGTATCCTTAATTAGGAGTTTTATTAACATAAATTTACAATTATTTTTTTTCATTAAAAGGAAAGTGAAAAAGGATAAAGAAACACTGACAAAAACTTGAGGGAAATTATGTTTCAAAATTATGCAAGAAACCTTGTGAAATTAATTTGTACTTTAATCGTTAAGAAAAGATGTTAATGAATTCCAGGAAAGGTTATCATTTCAAATTACATATGGTAGATATAAAAATTAAGCTTGAATGGCTCTTCATGGTTTTAAGGATTCAACCATTCTTTAAATTACAATATTTAATAAAGAAAACAAGAATACAATAAATAAAAAGAAAATAGTGGGACAAAGTGTTGTGTGTCTCACAATGGAATAGTCATTTAAAAACAATTAAAACATAAATCAAGAACATAAAAAAGGAACAAACACATAAAAGGGAAAATCCATCCATCCTCCTTTTTCATTTCAATGCCAAACAACAAACAATACTTTCAGTAATTTATTTCTATTATATTTTGGTTGGTTTTTTATATGAAAAAAATAAAAGAAATAAAATGAATTTAGTGTTTTTGTTTTTTATGAACTTTTCAATTTGACATCAAAACATTTTGGCAGCTGAGCATAACATAGTCAAAATTAATTAAAAAAGCCAAAATCCCGACAAAAGGAATAAGAACAAAACGCATTAGAAGGAAGACAAGTAAATAACGGCGACTACAACAGACAACAGACAACAGAAGAAAACAATGCCGACGACAACAACGGCAACAGCACGGCAACGACAACAATGATGATGACGACAGATAAGTGAATGCAGAAAGCAAAAAAACAAAAAAAAAAAAAAAAAAACAAAATAAAACAATAAGGAAAAGGAAAAATAAAAAATCAAACAAACAAAAAAAAAAGGAATCCTGAAAAAAGGACAAAATGTCTAGGCACTAAAAAGTTTATTAAGCCTCAGTCGAGCATGAGGAAAACACAAAAATGGCGAAGAGAAAAAATAAAAAGCAAGCATGACACATAAAACAAGGGAACAACAGAACAGAAAAGCAGCAAAAGCAACAAATAAATGGGAAAGGCATTCGCAATCACCCAAAGACACAGTCACAGGGAGGAGGAAGACAAATGGAGAGTGAGGTCCTTAATAGCCTCAGTAGTATAGGATTCAGAACTATGGAATGGAAAATTAAACAGTGGCGGAAATGTCAAAGTGTATAGGAACAAATAATAGTAGTAGTATATGAATGTGATGATGAAGTGGAAGAGGTGGAGTGGAGTAGTTAAGCGGGAGTGAAAATGGATTAATGAAGAGTAAAGGGACAAAACCATTGCTAAAACACCATGTAAAAAGGGATAGACTCTTGACTCAGTAAGTGAGTCAGTCTATGAGTGAGTGAGTAAATGAATGAATAAATGAGTAAAGGATGTGAATAAAAAGTAGTGCCCAAACGCATAAAAGAAGAATGAGTAAACGAGCGAATAAACGAGTAAAGAAATGGAAAAAGAAACATAAACAAATAGAAAAATAAAAAAAGAAAAAACTACAATATTCTCAATAACATACACACACACGTATGTGTATGTGCAAATCCCTACATATTCATATAAACTTACACAAATACTTGTAAAAATATTGTATATAAAATTATATTACTTATCCACACTCATGGTCAAAATAATAAATACATTTTCAAGTGATGACGACTTTAGATGTCAAATTAATTGGAATTTATAAACAATTAAAAAATTATATTCCCTTGCATTTTATTAGTCAATCAATGTGTCTTCAATAGGAAAAATCAACATATAATTGGATAAATTCATATGATATGAAAAATACTTTGTGAACAATGGCATATCACTCACTAATCCTGAAGTAATTCAGGCTATTATGCTTTTTTACTTCAGATTAATTGTACATTTCAGCCAAAGCTTGTGTACATGACAATCTCCTTTCTGATCGTGGAGATCTGGAAGTCTTGACGAAATTTCTTATATACCTTTGCAATACGACAAACTTTTGCTGAATTGTACATTGAATGTCAAAGCTGTGTGAGTACCACAAAATTGTTTAACGCTTCAGTATGATCGAATACAGTAGCAGTTTATCACAGCTGATGAAAATTATAGAAACACCTTCATTTTTCGGTATTTTTAGAGTTATTTTAGTTTTTGGGTTGGAACTTTGCGTGAAGTAAATTCTAGTGCTTGACATTAGGAAGTTAAACACGATATTTGACTTGACAAATAAACTTTCGCCTGAAAATCACATGTTGATTCAAAATTTTGCGATATATTGGAACAAATATTGAATCAATTTGTTCATTTTGTGAAAATGTTTCTTAACATAAAATTAACCTATGATGAGCCAATAAAAGCCACCCCAACACTTGAAGACCGCATTGTAATTCTATTGAAATTGGATCCATTGAAACCAGCAAGAAATATTTCAGTAGAAACCATTGATGTTGTTTTAGTTTATTCTTATTAAAAAGAAGTCACTTCATTCTTCAAAGACAGACAGATTCAACTTCTTTTTTTTGCCTTGTCATTAGACCAGTATATCCGCTCTTATATTGAATAACCTTTGCAACTATTTTAAGTATTCTAGAGATCAATTTCTAACAAATTTTCTCGACTGGGAACTCATGTCAAACATGGTTTTTATTTTGAAATACCTCTTAACTTAACCTTTGCTTGCTTGACAGAATTCAAGGGCGGTAACTTCAGTTGATCATTAAGTTCATTGAGGTTGCAGCAAGACAATTTATCAAGTGAATTGCCGATGCCACTGCTTTACACGGGCCTATTTTTCATTTCTTCCTTGGTTTCATCATTCTGAAGCAAACGATTTCTATTACATTTGGATGATATGTTAATCTTTAAATCATCATTAACCAATAGATAATAAATAAAAATATATTGAAAGAAACCTTTTATTTTGAGAAACCTTTGGTTCTCCTTTATTTTTTTAAATGTACTCACAATTTCGTCCATGATTGTGTGCTTATACATATACATATGTGTAAAGATATACGTATGTATATATGTGGATATTCGTTATGGATTGTTACAAAAAAAAACAAAAAAAAAAACAAGAGTCTTTGTTGCTGCGTGAATTCATATAAAAGTAAACTCGACATATTTATTATGCAAAGGGAACATAAATGAAAGGCAAATGTTGTGTTTTGCCTGCCCTTAAACAAGAAATAAGCAAGCAAAAATACTGGAAAGAATAAATGAGGAAAAAAAGAAGTGATGAAGAGTAAAAAAAGGGGTAGTAAATACTTTAACGGAAATAACAAAATCCTGTGCAAAATGGCGTATCACAACAAATACTATAAAACAACAAAAAATATTGATGCGAACCGATGCCATGACACATTTTGGGTTGAAGCAAATGAAAGAAATAAAAGAAAAAGAGGAAAAAAGAAAGAAAAAAAAAATTATAGAAATAAATAAACTAAAATAGACACAGAGTGCCTTTTTTTCACACTCACTTAAAAAGTTTCTGCGTGTGACTCTGTGAATGTGGTGGGTTTGAGTGCCTGTGAGAAGCTGCGCACTAAAGTAGGCAATAAAATAGACTCACTCACTCACTCACTCACCCATGCAGAAAAGCAAAAGAAACATATAAAGAAAGTAAAAAAAAAAATATAAAGTAAAATCACAAATCTGACATAAGCAGCACTCAAGTGGCATCTAAACTCAATCCCAATCCCAATCCCAATCCCAATCCTAAAACACAAAAAAACCAAAAAACCTGTAACCCAAGTAACAGCAACAAACAACTCAACCGAGAAATCTACACTTCATTTTATGTTTCCCTACTATTATTTCTTTAGTTTTTATTTGACTCTACTTCAACTCAACTGAACTCAACTGTTGAATTGGCTAACAACTCCTTGTTATTATTCTTTGTTAGTTTTGTGTCCTTGCCGGTGTCGTTTTTCTTTTTACAAAAACGCAAAATGAGTTTTATGTTGTGTGATTACTGCAAATTAAGTGAAAGTTGTGCAATTGTGTGTGTGTGTGTGTGTGTGTGTGTGGGAAATATTCAAGAAATTTAAATAAATCTCTAGACAAAATGAGACGCACATATTACATACACATACGAGAAAGTAAAGAGAAGAGAGAAAATCAGTTTATGGAGCATGAAAAAATAAAAAAACACCACAAAGTGAGTGAGTGAATGAACAAAGAAGAAATGAATAGAAAAATAAATGAATGAATGAATGAATTTCTTGCGTGATCATTACACACAACATCAACTCATCTGAGTGACTGATTTTTCAAGTGAATATGAAGGAGGGAGGAATGTGTGTGTGTATGAAATACAATTCTATATAAAAAATAAGTATCAGAGTAGCGTAGCGTGTTGTACTTGTATCTTTGAGAATGAGTTGTTGCTTCAAGTATGAAAGTCAGATAAATATGTAATACGAAAGCATCATCAAAGGATAAAAGGAAAGTCTTTAGCAGACTGTTTGCTATAAGTGGAGAAGGTTGAGGTTGGTTAAATACTAAATAAACATGAGACTGACTGATTGTTTGACTCATTTCCAGAGTCTGGTGAAATATTTTGTTTTTACTGTTTTTTTTTAATTAATTTAACTGACTTTCAGTGTGTGATAAATACAAGACAGATGAGTGAGTTGTGATTTTATTCATACTCATAAAATAGTATTTTGTATATTTTATTTCTTTTTTTTTTTGTTGAAAATTTATTCCATTTAATTTTATTTGATTTATGCGCGCGAATTAATTTACTGAAAGAATGTTGTGTGTTTTTATTTGCATCATGTTTTTGGTTGCAGTTAAATTTTCGGCAGGTAAAATTGTTAATGAACACATGTGTGTGTTGGTGATAAAAAATGGTAATGATGTTCATGTTAATGATGATCATGACGATGATGACGTAGAGTTTGTTGCTATGGTCGACTAAATAAATATAAAATAATTCATATTTATTAAACTCGCTTGCGGTTAGATGAGTTTATTTAGCTTATTTGCAACAAAAACATTATTTCATGCGTTAAATTAAATAAAATATTATTAATGACAGTGCTTATTTATTTGTGTGTGTGTGTGTGTGTGTGTTGTAAACAACGACTAATTACTGTCTACATTTATAGTATGTATATAGAATGTGGAAAGTGCAATGATCTCTGTGCTTAATAAATGTGATAAATAAATGCGACTAATTAAAAAGTGATTACTTTGAAGTATTCAAAGTTTTTAAAAAAGTGTCAATGAACTTAATTTGTCAAAAGTCCTTTTTACTTTATGAGAACAAAAATTATAATTGTTGATAATTAAAAGCAGTTTTGCTTAAACAAATCGACGCGCTTCTCTCATGTTGCCTAGAAGCAAACAAAGGAACCCGCAAAGTCTATGAAATAAATACAATGTTATGTTTAGGAAACATGAAGTCGAAAGTTAACATATTGTATAATAATTCCTAAAATTGGTTAATAAATCAACAAAGCTAAAATAAGAATTCTTTAGCTTCTGATGAATATTCTAATTGTTGATAGCAAGAGTGAGAAATAAATCGAAAAGAACATTATATTATTACAATAATTTATAAATATATTTTTATGTTATTCTAGTTCATTCCTTTTTTACAACTTTCCTTTTAGAGCTTTGATTTTTTTTAGGGTTCCGGACCCAAAGTGTACCAAAAGGAACCCTATTGCAGAGACTTCGTTGTCCGTCAGTCCTCTGTTCATATCTCATAAACCTCAACAGTTAGAGAATTGAATTGAGTTAGAGAATTAAATTGAGTGAGTGAGCAATAAATTATACTCAAAATTTGAGTGAAAAAATACAAATCGTCAGTATCTCATGAATCGCACTAGGTAGAGACTTGAAATTTTCACAGAATGTCTTGTTCTATGCGGGCATCAGCAATAAATATGAAAACTAAAATATTTCCAAAAATTTTAAAGGGACCCCATACAAGGAATTTTTTGATTTGTATGGCAGCTATACGATCCAGTAATTCCACGATCTTGAAATTTGGAAAGTTGATAGCTATGTATCAGAAACTTATATTATCGAAATTTCAGTTTGATCGGACAACTAGGTTGGGTACTACCTCCCATACAAACCCCAATAAAATTCAGATTCTTGTTAGAAAAACTTTTTTGTTTTTTCTTCAATCGAACTGAAATTTAGACACTGTAAGTTTTTGATATATGCGCTGCATATCTGTTGGAATCAGTCACACTGGCCAACTAGGAGAGGTACCTCCCATACAAACCCACCATTAAAATTTAGGTTCTTACTAGAAAAACTTTTTTGTTTTTCGGACTATTGAACTAAAATTTAGAAATCAGCCAAATTGGACCTCTAGGGGGAGTACCTCCTATATAAACCCCAATTTTTTTTTTTTTTTTGTTATTAGCTCGGGAGACTAACATTTCTGTATGGAAGTGTAAGAGAAACCTGAAGTTGGAGCTCCTTGGTAATAGTGAGGTGTTGTGAAAAAGTCACTGAAAAATCTGAATGCCTTTATCAGCAACCCAATAGTTTTAGGCACGCATATGTAATTTTTTTTTTATTAATTCTCTTTAAACATTATTTGTTATGATCTAAAAATTAAAATTACAAAATACTTGGTACAATAATAGTAGTTCAACTTTGTTACTAAGACCAACATTAGATCAGATTAGGGAAGCATTGGAACTATTAACATCGTCACTGCAGGCACCACAATTACAATTGATCCGAGAGTCTGGCTATGTACAATATAAAGAAATCCAGGACTTTATACAGAGATAAGTTTGCATTTTCTATTGCTAATGAGTGCCGTGTCAAAGTCTGCTTCATATTAGACAATTACAAAGGCAGAATAATTGTTTTGTTGTTTCCTCTACATTGGTCAATTTGACTTAATGACATTTTATATGTACGAGTATAAATGTTTCATAACTCTGCATTGGCCTGAGACTACATGGATACCCTTCCGTGTTAGCCTTTGTATATGTTAATAAAGCAGTTATAAATTATTTTAACTTTTAAGCTTTGTCTAGTTAAATGAAGACCAAAATGAGGCTTATATTCAGTCGCCTTCTAAAACTCATTCAATTCATCAATAATTTATGCATGACTCGTCTCAAAGGTCTTCTTAAAGTTCTTAAAAAGTTTTACCCTGTAAATTTTCTGTTTCTTTTTGGATTTTTGAATTTAAACCATCAACATTAAAAACAAGAACAAAAAATATAAGAAACACAATTGCGTTGAGTTAAAGTTTTTAAGTGACTTTGTTGCGTTAATGCTCATTATTTGCGCATTTAAAATTCCAAAATCATTTTCATCATCATTTCAAGTAAACGCAACATAAAGTTTCATTAAAGTCAAGTGCGCGGAAGCTGCTTAAATAGCAAGAAAAATAAAGAAAAACCGCAAGAAAAAAAGAAAATGAAGCTACTTAAGTAGAAGTATATTTATATATACTACAATATGTATCTAGATACTTTCAATGGGTGTTTGCCTTAACACACTTATATACACATCTTGTCTGAGTTTTAGATGTTTACGCAACAATTGCCACAACTGCAGATGGCAATCATCAATGTATAGAAGAAGAACACAAAATAGAGTAGAAAAAAGTATCTCAAACCAAATCTCAAAAGCTCAATTATTGTATATGCCATCATACCCTGAGTTGTGTTCTTTAAGATCCATGGGTTTTGTTTTTTTTTTTTCCTATTCAAATATGCGTCAGTCAATAGACAAACAAATGTTCAAGACGAAGGATGAACAATGTTGACGATGATTATACTTACTTGCCACATGCTCTCAACTCAACTCTAAGTGTATCGTACACAATCCTTAAAGGAATTACCAGGAAAATAATAGCTAAGCTAAGCTAAGCTAGAACTGAATTAAGCATAAGAAGGGCTGAACGGACAAAGGAATGAAGAAACAAGTGAAGGAATGAATATTGTATTTCTTGCAAAGTCAAGGGGACTCAAATTGTGATACTTAAGTAATAATGGGATTTAAGAGTAGGCGTACAGTCTACAAACAGTGAACAAATTTCGTTAACAAAATTATTTAATATTTAAGACAACATACGAGTACTTCTACATATGTTTGTTTGTGTTAAAGAAATTCGAGTAACGGGGATAAAATAAAATAAAATAAAAATCACTTTAAATTATAAGATTTTCTTGGGTTGATGGAAGAAAGGAATGGATGTTACAAGTAATACGAGTATAAGCATATCAAAAGGTATACGTAGATTATTGTTGCTGATGATGATGTTGATGATGATGATGATGATGATTATGATGATGATGATGATGATGTTGATGGTGATGATATCGAGCAATCGAATTAACATGAAATGAAAGTAGTTTCAAGTAGTTGGAAGAACGTGTTCGGCAAGCAAATATTTTTCTTAGTATTCAATTCTTAGTACCGAGGTTTATATTTAATACCATGAAAAAGGAAAAACAAAGCATGATGCTCCAAAAAGAGTCAATATGTTCTCTACTAAAGAGATTCACAGAATATAATATCATTGCCCTAAAAAAAAAATGATTGTTGGCAGTTGATTTTGCAAAGTTGTTCAATATGATATATGTCCGTCTCTTTTTAGACAGGTCAGACAGGTCTTACAGTCTATCGTAATGACGAAAATAGATGAAAAGAATTATATTTTACACCTTATCGATAGAAAGAACTCTGGAAGTAATATTGACTGGCATCTGACGCAGTTTCGAAGAAATATTGAATTTCTTTCTATCCATATGCAATATTTGATTCTACCATCAACATCTGAATCCTTTTGTTGTTAAAGCGTAGTAGATTGGAAGTCTGTTCAATTGATAGGAAGGTCTATATATTTGGAAGGCATTACAAACCTTCATTGGCCCATTGTATGCCTGGTAGCACCCTGGTTTTCACTTATGTATAGATGTGATAGGATTTTCTGTAGAGGTCTGCCAATATCAGAGACAATTAGGGGTGCATTGATTCCCTTGTAGCAAATTTATTTGCCATAGCGTGACCTTCAAAAACCAGAATGGCCAGAGCCTTAGCCTTATCAGCCTCGCTGTTAATATAAATTGAAATATTTTTAGGAGTCCTCCGCAATAGTTTTAAAAACTTTGTTCCTTGGCACATTGACTAAATTCTATGTGTAAGAACTGCTTCGATATTTTTGTGTGCAATATTATATTGTATATTGTGCACCAATTGGCTGCTTTAAAATTTGTAGATTGGTGTGTTATATTTGAAATGCCAATCTTTCCTTAGTTTAGGATACCTTTGGGTTAGACTTTGCACTAATTTTGCATACTTCTTCTGTCCTAACTTAAATTTGTTTGGTTTGGCTTTCCCTTTTTCTAAATCATTTGCCTGAGAGAATATAAAATTGCGTAAATTATTGATTCAAATTCATAAGCAAAAGCAAAATCATGCAAAACAATAAAAGGCTATGAATGAATAAAACTGAATTTTGTAAAATATTCCAAGTCGGTCACTATATGCGTTGATTGCGGCTTCCTGCCTGTCTGCCTTCCTGCCTGCCTGCCTGCTAGGCTGTCTAAGTCCTTTTTATTTCAATCCCAAGTCGTTCCTTTATGTATACATACTTATATTTTATATAGTACACATATATGCGTGTAAGCAAAGCATTATGTTCTTTTATTTTGTTTTTTGTTTTTTGTTTTTGTTGATCTGAAAATAAAACAAACCAAAATGAACTAAACTAAACTGAAATGAATTGAATGGTTAAGAAAACAATATGCTTGCTGCCATTGGCATTGAAATATTCATAATGAAGAAGTAAGGTACTCGTATTTGCAATCGTTGCGTTGTTGATTTTTAATGGCGCGCCTTAGGTTATGCTACAACACGAGAAAACAAAAAAAGAAAGGGAGAAAGAAATGCAAATAAACGAACAAAAATGGACGCAAATTCATTATTCTTCAGTACTTACACCATCATCCTCATCATCATCATCATCATGGTCTTTTGTTCCTATTCAGCTTTTGTTTTATTTTCTCCCATTTCAATTTGAAATTTCTTCGTGTTTTATGTATTCAAAGTAAAATTTATGTATAGAAGTTTGTATTGTTGTAAGAGCCTAAGAAAAGAAAATGGAGCAAAAAACCATAATGAAGCCAATTGTGACTGGCAAATAATTATTGATCCAAATCACATGGATATTTGTAGCAAAACCTAAATATATTTCAATTTAACAAAGTATTTAGCATCTATGGTTTGAATTGAAAATTATTATCTGATTGGTTTTCTTAGATTAGAATTGTATGATTAATCAAGAATTTTGTCAAGGGATTAAATACATTTCATATAATAAACTTAATGTTTTCCTTGATGTCTTTTTACTTATATTAATAAATATATTTGATTAGACGAATATTTGATGATTTGATGGTCATGGATTTGTTTTCATTTGTTCTAAAATAAACTTTGAACAAATCAATATTTTCTTTATTGAGAAATAAATCATAATAATTATTAATTCAGGATATAATGGATCAAGATTTATTTTAAAATAATTATTTTCAATATTATTTTTTTATATTTTCCTTATACTATTCTTAGAACAAATCTTTGAAATTTAATAATAATAAATAAACATACTGAAACTATTAGAAACATTAGTCGCCCTAGAACTTTCAGCAGTCCGATTAACAGATAATCGGTTTGTAGGATATTATTAGGACTATGCATTAATTTTAAAGGTTTTTTCACCAAAAATGGGGCTTTATTTCGATTTCAAAATGGATTGATACATCATTCAAAGTACTGTCCGTCGCTAGCCACAACCTTTTCCCATCTTTCTTTTCAATTTCCGGATTCCGTTTCTCCAAAATTCCGGCTTCTGGGCGGCTATGAATGAATCGATCCATTTTTTGGTCTCTTCATATGAAGAGAAGCGGTGTCCAGCCAGCTTACGCTGCATCTCCCGGAACAAGTGGTAATCCGAAGGAGCAATGTCTGGGCTGTACGGCGGGTGGGGTAGCACTTCCCAGTTGAGCGTTCCAAGGTATGTTTTGACGACCTGTGCAACATGCGGCCGAGCGTTGTCATGCTGCAAAATAACCTTGTCGTCTCTTTCGACCGTTTCCGACCGTTTTTCAAGCAATGCTCGGCTCAAACGCATCAATTGACGTCGGTAGACTTCCCCAGAGATGGTTTCGTTGGGTTGGAGCAGCTCATAGTACACCACACCCTTCTGATCCCACCAAATACAGAGCATGAGCTTCGAACCATGAATATTCGGCTTGGACGTCGATGGCGTCGGTTGGCCGGGCTTGACATATGTTTTTTTACGCTTTGGGTTATCGTAATGGATCCACTTTTCGTCGCCAGTCACAATACCGATGCAAAAAACCCTTCCCGGCCAAGTCGTTCAAGCAGCAATTCGCACGTGAAAAATCGGCGTTCGACGTCTCTCGGCTTCAACTCGTATGGCACCCAATTACCTTGCTTTTGGATCATTCCCATCGCTTTGAGACGTCTGGAAATGGTTGCTTGGTCAACGTCCAACGTTTCGGCGAGCTCTTCTTGCGTTTGGCACGGGTCTGGGTCCAGCAATGCCTCCAATTCTGCGTCTTCGAACCTTTTGGGCTGGCCAGGTCGCTCCTTGTCCTCGGTATCAAAAACACCACTTTTGAAGCGTCGAAACCAGTACTCACAGGTTGAAATCGATGGAGTATGGTTCGGGTAGGCATCCAACAGCAATTGACGGGCTTGGGTGGTATTTTTCTTCAAATTGAAGCAAAAAAGCAAGGCTTCCCGCAAATTGCGTTTTGACGGCACGAAAGTTGACATACTCGGAGCACAAAAAAACTATGTTGTGTACACTTCAGCGAAATGACAGATACTGGTAAACAAAGCCTAATGATGAGGCTTTGACATGAATATAGTTACAGTATTGCCGGATGCGATACTGTTGTAAATAACGCCATCTGTGTGCAACCTTTAAAATTAATGCATAGTCCCAATAGATTGCGTTTATTTGCAGGTAAACAACATTCATTAAATGTCAAAGGTTTTATCACGCAGTGATAATCTAAGAATTTAAAAACTAAATGCTATGCGGTTGTGGTTTGTGATTTGTTTTGCATTTGTGGTTTAAACATTCAGAACTTTGATGCGATTTGGTTGTGGTTTGATTTGAATTTCTGGTAAAAAACATACAGAAGTTTAATGAGAATATTTTCTTTTTTTTAAATCTTTAAATAAAAGAAGAAAACAACTGAGGTATTGGAAAAGTTCATCATATCATTTGATGAAATAAACAAAACATAAAACGAATTCTTAATTCTTCTATCCTAAGAAAATAATATGATTTCATCCTTTTAAGTTTATTTGACAAGTCGTAATTCCTTTTATCACCTGAAAATAAAACAGCAATGGCTTTCTTGCCACCCAATATTGTTGTTGCTGATCCAATCTCTCTCTAATCCGATTTCTCTTTAAGCCGATTTATCTCTAATCTGATTTCTCTCTAATCCGATTTCTCTCTAATCCAATCTTGCTCATATTGTATTTAGCAATCACATGAGAAAATATAATTTAAAAATATCAAATATAATACTACAAGATGTTAATATCAGTAAGATGATAGATTTATTGTTTTATTAGTACTGAATTATAGTTTCTTTTCATACAATATCACCCACTTTTACTCTAATCCTTAAGCATTTCGTAAATGAAGATAACATGGCCTTAGGTTAGGACCATTTCCCAACTACTAGTGTTCTTCAATTCATTTAAACACACACTTGGTGTCAGATAAAGTTGTCTGCAATGAAATTTCATTCATTGTCCAGTTGCGGTTTTAACATTAGTAGGATAGTTTATTTACAAATTCATGTTACTGACACAAAAAGACAGAGACGGAGAAAGAGAGTGAGAGAGAGAGAGAGAGAGTGTGTGAGAGAGAGGAAGACATGAAGATGAACATAACCACAAAGCTTCTTGTGAAACTTTAATACACTTTCACCTAAGGTATCTCTCACTTTTCACTTTTCACAATTCACTCACTGTATCTGATGCTTGGTTGGTTGGTTGGTTGGTGGTTATTGGTTGAATGTGTTTCTTCTTTGATATTGTCAAAAGAAGATAACATTTTGTGTGGTGTAGTATGATGGGTAAACCAACTATCTTCTCTACTCTACTCTACTGACCTTTAGAAGATTGAACTTGGCAGGTGTGCCAAAGTATCAACAAAATTGAAAAAAATGAAGAACATGGAAAAAAATATAAAGATAGGAAGGAACACATAAAAAAAATAGAAAGAAAAAAAAAAAAAAAAACCGAAGGCAATAAAAATCTGGGACAAGTGTAGTTCATTGATAGACAAGGACTAAAGTGAAGTTGTTACCGTAGTTTATCTAATTGCATATCTGTGTGTGTATCTATGTGTGTGTGCCACTTACATGATGTTGTTCTATACTAAAACGTCTTTATATGAAGATTAAAGATTAGTTTTAACGACTAACAACAACAAACAATTTACAAAGGTGCAACAAGCTTTGGCCAAGGGCAAATGAAGTTAGTCCTTTTTTTAAAAAATAAATGTTGAGGTTTTTTTCTCAATTGTTTTAAATTATAGAAATATGATTTTCCTACAAAATGATGCTGTAGGGATTTCCCTTTCAACTTAAAAGTAGATGATTCTTAAATAAAAAAAGTGCTTTCTTTAATTTTGGTTAAAAGAAAAGTACTTAAGCCATCTTAATTCTTAGATTTAATGAAACCCAATTGGATCTTGATTACCTTAAGTTGGGAACTTTGGGATTTCATGGTCATATATTGTTCTTTACTGCTTTCATAAGGAGTTGGATAATTCCAGTATCCTAATTGGGTAAACTTTTCTATGTTAAGGATGGTTTTGTCAATTTTGGTTTCGGATGGCTTT
This sequence comes from Amiota minor, assembly GCA_037043295.1. Classification (NCBI taxonomy): domain Eukaryota; kingdom Metazoa; phylum Arthropoda; class Insecta; order Diptera; family Drosophilidae; genus Amiota; species Amiota minor. The sequence continues at coordinate 6,406,952 of JBAMAW010000081.1, read as the reverse complement.
GCTTTCTTACTTTTTTTTTTTGGATTTGAATTAGAGGCTCGTTTTACATTGCAATTTCCTCATAAACGAACTTGTTAATAATGGGAGCTGCTTGCTCAAGTCCATTGCCGATGGTAGCCATATTTAACGCAAAGCTATATGCTATTTCCTGCTAACTACAAACGCGGAAGGAGACATTTAGTGGATAGTTCATAGATGCTTTGCCATTAGCACAGCTACCACAAGACTCACAGCATTTCCTCCTCATTACAACACTATGATAATCCCCGAGGAGGAATGATTATACTTCTGATTATTATATAAATAAATTAAAGAAATGCAATAATTCAAAAAGAGACAAAAAAAAATGAATTGTGTAAATAAATTGTGTGTTGTGTTTGTCATAGAATGCGGAGAACCACAAAATGAATGAGCAAATGGCTTGAAAACATTTTTATTGTATTGTAAATGTTGAAGGGTAGCAAAACAAAACTAATTTTGCCTTAAGCCTTTGTTATGAATAAATTTAAATTTATTTACCAAAAATAAAAAAAATAAAAACCGAAAATCAAGAGGAAATATATTTTTTCAAATGGAAAAAAAAGAAGTACCCCACATTCGATGAAGAGGAACCTCTTTCACTCACAGAGACACACACATTCACATACAGCAGCCATAGGCATTCGCTTGATTGACATGTGTCGCAATAGTTTTCAACAAAAGCCGCATGTGGGTAGTCGGCCATGTTTGATTAAAGCGGAAATGCCAATACTACCACAATCACCACACACACTTGCGCTCACAAACACACAAATATATTGTATATTGTACATACATGTTAACCACAATGCGCTGTGAAATGTTTTGAAAATGAAATTTCCGGAAAATTCCATAATAAAAAAAAAAACAAAATAGAATTGGATATTGGATAGGAATTTAGTTCAATTGCGCATATGTTCTATTATTGTATTATATTTAAAAATAGGCAACGAAGACACAATAGACTCTCTTGGTATTATTAGTTTTTGGTTTTATTATATTGTAAATATAAGTAAAATTACGCAGTTTATTTACCTATAACTTTAAGTATTTAAACAAGTTCTAAGTTTCACGGAGATCTGAGAAAGTTGATCATTTGTATAAAACTTAATCTGATTTCAAATTGATTTGAACACTGTGTGTAGCAATAATTTTTGATCCTTGGAACCACACGCTTACCGAAGCTCGGCTCATTGACATTAAACCCATAAATTTCTTAGTATACAAAATCTCAAGCAGTTTAATTTTCTTTAAACTTTGTATGAGTAAAAGTGAGAGTGATAATTTTCCCTGATTGATGATGATGATGATGCCGGTGATAACATCGATAGACGATTACTGTGTACAAAATCATGTTTGTCACATTCCTGATCAACTAAGATAATTGTACCTTCCACGTTGTTCACTAGCAGGACGTCTGTCCGCCCAAATCATGACTTTGTAATCATTATTTTGTTCTTGTGGAATAAAATTTGAAATTTGCGTACAGTTTTACTTGATGGAACATATTCTGAAGTTGAGAAATGAGGTTGAAGTTCAATCAGGGAAAGTTTTGATCTGCATATTGAGACTTGTTCATTGCAAAATTCTGATAAAAAATAAATCTAAAGAAATTTTGGATTATTTTGGGTAAGTAAAAATCCAATAAGGTGGTAAGGTGGCTTGCACCATGTTTTGCTCCAAAGGATGTCATTTGGAATGCAGAAATATTGAAACGAACATTGTGCAAGAAAGGTTTTCACTGTAGATGCCAAGGGGTTCTTGTTATTTTCGATTAGCATTTTTCCAGCAAAACAGCAATTTCCATTTGATTCTTTTCTTTATTGCAGTGCATTGCAAAACTGGAAACATGTTTACCACCACACCTCCTATGGATGTGAATCTAACCCTATCTTTCCTTATTGACCTATGGAATTGTGTTAAATTCCTTGTAATTTGAGCTGAACTGACATTTGTTCCATTTCCATCTAAAAAGAAAAGACCAAAACTTACAATATTTTCTTCTCTAATTAAGAAAAATAAAATTGAAATAAATTTTTAATTTTTTATTGAAACCAATTTAATTGTATAAAAATATAATTTTTCTTATCTTGAGATTCTTCTTCTTGTGCATATCAACATGAATTTTTCTTTAATAATTTATTATACCAAATCTGAAGCAACGCCAGGGATAATTTATTGATGAGGATGATGATGCCAGTGATGTAATCTACCCACTCATTTTCCGATCAAAGAGTTTAGAATATGACGATATCGTTTTTTTTTTTTTAAATTGCAGAATCGCATTGACATTTGACTATTGTGTAACAAAAATTACTATTTCATACATGTAACGAAATGCGTTCAAAAATAGTTCCAAGGCATGTTGCACTACATCGTAGTCAGTAGCTCGGCATTGCTTCACAATGATTTGCGATTGACTGTATAAAAATATATAACAGATCAATACGACAACATAATAAAGTAATGTAATGAAACAATTTGCTTCGAAGTTGACGCAAACAGCCAACATACTAGTCGACATGCCTCCCAAGTACAAGAAAGCACCACGTTCAGTAAGCGACGTCATGAAAGCCATTGTGAAAAAGGTTATCATCGCACAATTAGTTAGTACTCCCTTTATTGTAAACAATAATAGTAGGAAACCCATTACATGTCCCCAACAGAAAGCCAAAATGAAAAGGAGCACCAGTCGTATATAATAATTCTTGCCATTGTCTTTGTAAAATCGTATGGTCAGGTATAGTACAACGCATCCATATAACATGCTCAAAGTATCAATTTCCAAAAAAGTTTTTGAAATGGCTCCAGCTATTAAAATAACCACTGTGATGCAAAATACGCTATAAACCTTACGCAAGTGATTAAGTACAGTTGGCTCATATCGATCAGTCAATCCCATCCACCAACGATATTTATCTTCTGTAGTTGCCATTTTATTTTGTATTACTGTGTCGCTCGTTTTATTAATAAAAAATATACAATATGTTTAAATCTAAAAACTGACTTCCGAACTACTCAGTAGAGGTTACAATATTTGTAAAAATATATTGACAATTTATATTTAGAATGTTGATTTCTCAGTGTTTGCTATGTGTGACAATAAAGGAACATTGTAATGTAAAAAAATTGAATGAAAATTTTCAAAATTAAATTTTATTTCGGTGAAGAAAGTATGTATCTTTCAAGTAGCCAAGAAAGAAGGTTAAATGACTAAGAAAATCAGACATGTACCATCAATGGCATGTTCAAGAAAATGTGTATTGTTTTCTGACAAATCCAGTTCTCTCATAGCTTGAAAGATTCCAATGGAATTTGAATGAATGAAACGAGACTAATTTATATTAAATATTTATTCCTATAAATTACAAATATTTTATTGCTGTTCGTTAATTGAATGTGTCAGCTTCTATTGTTCCCATTTCTTGTTTCCCATTGCTAGGTTGTTTTTAGGGTTCCGGACCCAAAGGGTACCAAAACGAACCATATTGCAGAGACTTCGTTGTCCGTCCGTCCGCCCTCGGGTCATATCTCATAAGCTGCAATAGCTAGAGAGAAAATTTTCACAGAATATGTAGTTCTATCCGGGCATCAGCAGCAAATGCTAAAACTAAAATATTTTCAAAAACTTAACGGGGTCCCCATACAAGAAACATTTTGGTTGGTATGACAGCTATACGATCCAGTAATCCCACAATCTTGAAATTTGGGTAGTTGGTGGCTATACATTAGGAACTTATATAGTCGAAATTTTAGTTTGATCGGATCACTAGAGAGGGTACCTCCCATACGAACCTCCATTAAAATTCAGGTTCTTATCAGAAAAACTTTTTTGTTTTTTGTTCTATCCAACTGAAATTTAGACACTATAAGTTTTTGATATAGGCGTTGCACATCTATTGGCATCAGGCAAATCGGCCAACTAGGAGGGGTACCGCCCATACAAACCCACTATTAAAATTCAGGTTCTTATTCAAAAACCTTTTTTTGTTTTTGGACTATTGAACTGAAATTTAGACACTGTAAGTTTCTGATATAGGCGCGGTACTTCAAACCGGGGGAGTACCTCCCAAATAAACCCCAATCTGATACGGACCCCTCCGTGAGCGAGTCTGATTCGTACTTGGCCCATTTTTTAAATGTCGTAATGCCTTGTCTATCAATACTTTGAATAAGGATCGACAAATCTCGAGTAAATAGAAAAAAAGATGCCAAGAAGGGATGAGAAGTTAATAGGATAAGCAAACGAGTAGCAAAGTAAAGGATTTTTTGACATTGAACATTGTTGCCTGTCCGAGGCAGATTTGTCTATGACATAATTCACTAATTGACTGAAAAGCAGCCTGTGTATAACAACATAAGTAAAATTAAACTCTTAATTTGTATAAAGGCGGGAGACAGCTGGGTTTAATGGGTTTGGGCTGCCATAGTAGCCCATGACTTATTAGCATGTCTTCATGAGTCGCTACAAATTTTATGTTCTCTGTGTTGACAGATTTCAGATTTTCAACCCTTTCGCAAAATGATTCTTTGATTTGTATTTTTGTTGGATTATGTTTTGAGGCCTGCACACCTGTGGGAAGCTCCATAACTCTAGACTAGTTTTAATATTTTCTTTTAGAATACTAATTTATTTTGTTTGATTAACAATGAGTGCTTTTTAGTTTGTCATCAGTCAAGTTCATCCCTTTTTTTTTCTTAAGTGTTCCTAATTTTTATTGACCATTGACAAATAAAATGAAGTACGAGTATTCATCAGTCATTAGTTTTGTCATAAGTTCAGAGATTACAAACTTTAATCCACAAAAGTCTATTAAAGAAAGACAAAAAGTAATGTATGTTAAATTTTGTTATTATCTTTTAATATTTTTCTCTAACCTTTCTATCTTTCTTAAGACCAAATAAAGTATCTGAGTGTAGACTCTCTTAAGCACTAAATTTGCATTTCATAATCATATTTTCTTTTGCTTCTTTTTGTATTTAATTGAATATTTTTTCTTTTTTCGGTAACCAGATGTGTGGATGGTTATACTACACACACGAAAAAAAAAAAGAAAAAATATACAAAAAAATAAATAATACAATAAATGTTTAGAGAAAATTCTGCTGCTATATTAAATGAAAGAATGATGGACGGAAAGAAGGAAAGATGCCACACTTAAAAATAATACCATCTTTTTATATTTTGTAGATATTGTATATTTTATATTTCCGGTATTTACATTTCATTTTTTTTTAATGGTTTATGATTTTTTTTTACAATTTGAAATGAGGCCCATCAGCCAGCTGCCCATCACATTACATATCTGTTTCTCCTTGTCAATGACTATTTTCCTTTTCCCTTGTAATGTTTAGTTTAAGTGAGTAGTATGAGATGGCAAAGCTTGAGTTTAGGACTCCATCCATCCATCCATCCTTTCATTTCCATCAGTTTCATTACATCAAATGCTACTACTACGACTGCTTGTCCTTGAAGAGGAGGATTCACTCACTTTACATTCTGTCTGTCTGTCTGTCTGTCTATCTGTTGGTTGCTCGGTTCGTTGTTTTTCTCTGTTTTTTGTTTTGTTTAATGCGTTGTGCGTTTAAATAAAGCCCACTGTCAGTTTCCTTTAAAATTTTGTGTGCTTTTTTTTGCCGTTTTGTTGTGTTGGTTACTGCTTTTGCACCACCATCACCATCATCATCATCATCTCTGACCTGGTTTATACATATTTAAATTTCTTATTCTCACACAAATATACATATGGTATAATATTGTATGTATGTACGTATGTGTGTAGATACTCGTATAGACATAAATATTCACATATTTTTTTCTTCTTTGTTTTGTGTTTGTGCGTGTTTTACAAACTGGATTTATTTCCGCTAATGCCCGAGATTTGTTCTATAAAATTACTTTATGCTCTAAACGTGGTGCACAACGGATTTTGGCATTCGTGCAAGGAACAAGGAAGCTTTAGTTGATATCGCTTCACTATCCTTCTATGTATACTTTGTTTATGTGTGTGTGTATATCTGTGTATGTGCATATCCTTTTAGTGTTTTCCGTTAGTATTCCGAGCGATGGTATTAACGCCAAGCAAGCAAGCATCGCGTTTTCCTTTTCATTTTGTTTTCTGTGTTTGTGTTTGTGTTTGCTTTCAAGGAACCTTTTACTTTTTCTTTTCATTTATTTTGTTTGTACTCACGCTCACTTTGGTCCTTTTCCTCTTCAACCTCAATGTTCATCATCATCATCATCATCATCACCATCGTGATGCCTTTTGTAAGTCGCGTTGTGGTCTTTTGTTTAGCATGCGCTTTGCTAAGGACCTGCCAACCATTTTAAGTTGGCTTGGCTTGGTTTGGTTTGCCTTTGGATTGTATTAAGTTGGTTTGGCGTCGCTTTCAAATTGTCCTGGGTACTTAGTTCTTGGTTTGCCAGAAGCGACCACAGACACTTTCGCTCATTAGGCTTGTTTTGTACTACTATCCTGTCGATGCGAATAACGTCAGGACTCATCTGAAAGTAAAGTAAGAAATAATGAAAACAAAGGAATTAAAATGAAGAAAAAAAAAAAAAACAACCATAAATCAATAGAATTTACTTTTGTCTTTTCTTTTGTACTACTACTACTACTATTGTACAATGAAGATGAAAACATAATAAGAAAATATGTTTCTGTACCAAAGACCACATGGCCACAAATCAATTAGAAAATGAGCTCAAATTACAAGCAAAGCTGTCCCTAATCGAAACCAATTTAAGCCATACAAAATCAAGTTGAGTCCAGTTAGACTGGATGAAAATCTCGTCTTCTCTTTTGCTTCAAAACTTTTTACTTTAAAAAGGAAAAAAACTTTCGTTGTTCTTGTGTTTGCTGTGGATATAATGAGGAGTGCCATGGTGTTTGAATCATCAACTCAACCTCAATTTACAATAGAAAATCAAAAATAAAATCAACAACTAAAAATATAGAAAGCTTTTCACTGTATTAATAATAGGAGTTTGTCTGATGAAACTGATTGACTAACCATTCGAAAGAGAACAGGAGCAGCAACAACGATGTAGTAACAATAATCACTGCTATACTATAGCAGCAATTTTTGCTCCTAATAATAATGAGCTTTAGGGAATTGTGGAACTGTGGTCTGCAGTCTGAGGATTTTCTACTAAGACGGCACTGTTTTCATACAAAAAGGTACGAGTGAAACCACAAACAAAAGCAGTCAGTCAGTCATGTGTGTTTTGGTTTACACTGTGCCAATCAACTATAATGAATCAACATTATATATGTAGAAGTATTGAAAAGAACAACATAAAACTATACTATACTAAGAGCAACAGTCTCACTTTGATTGACACACGAATGTGGCAAATCAAGCACTTGATAGACGTGCGGGGAGTAAGTCCTCAGTTCCTCAGACTAACTGACTGATTTGGAAAGACAAGGGAACATGGAAACCACTAAGCCAACAGGCAAACAGTAGTGTACCAACTGTTAATAACAAAACAAAAATAAAAGAGGAAGACGAAAACAAAGCAATATGAAGTAGATGGAGAAGTAGAAGTAGAAGAAGAAGGATGTGGTTGTGCCCTTTATATTTGAGCAACGCAATAACTTTGTAGCCTTTGCCTTACAAAGGAAGGAGAAAACACTCGAAAATGATTTGTTCATTATGTTGATCAGGACAGGACTCTCTCATGTTGTTATTCTTATTTAGAACTTACAGAATGTGCAAATATTGATTTAGTAATCAAATTGGTGATATATGAAAAAACTCACTAACAACAATAACAACAGCAAAAGTATAAGAAACACCATCCATCTAGAATTCTAGATATATGAATTTTTTTTTTTTTTTTTTTTGTTTTATTTACTTTCTTCTTCTCGATTTTCTTATTTCTATTATAATTGTTTATTGTTTTATTGCAATTAATGGTTTATTGCTTATTGTTTTTGTTCATTATTTGTATGGTTCTCATTTTGTTATTCTTGATATTGTTGTTATTGTAATCTTAAGTAAACAATCACCTATGGCAGCCATTATTGTCCTTGTGTTGTCATGATGCCCTTTTACTTTCACATTCATGTGTCTTAGCACACATGTGCTACAACTCGCATAGAATTCGATGAAATGGTTGTCGCTTCTTCTTTTGTTTAACTAATAATAATTGAACTACAACGACAACCACAATGAAAACCAAAATTGTTGAGTTTTCTATAATGAAATTTTAATTATGTTAACTTCGAAAGTGGATTGTCATTTCAATCAAAGAAAATCAATCAATGTCAAACAGAAATACAAACAATCAGTTAGATTTTACGGACATAGGTATAAAAACACACATACTCGTACTATTATTAATATATACAGGGTGAGTCATCTAGTAATGGATACCTTTAAACCTACTTATGTTTGGAGGACAAAATTTAGTATCATCTACTACTAGAAACTTTGAATCATTTTCACTATGAAATATTTTAGGACTTTTTTAGGGTACCGGAGCCAAAGGGTACCAAGAGGAACACTATTACAGAGACTTCGTTGCCTGTCCGTCCTTCCCTCCTCGGGTCATATCTCATAAACCGCAATAGCTAGAGAGTTGAAATTTTCAAAGAAGGTGTAGTTCTGTCCGGGCATCAGCATATTCTCAAAAACTTGAAGGGGTCCCCATACAAGAAACATTTTGGTTTGTATGGCTGCTATACGATCCAGTAATTCCACGATCTTGAAATTTGGATGGTTGGTGGCTATACATTAAACTGAAATTTAGATACTATATGTTTTTGATATAGGCACTGCACATTTGTTAGAATCAGTCAAATCGGCCAGAAGGGCTACCTCCCATACAAACCCACCATTATTTTCAGGTTCTTATTCGAAAAACTTTTTTGTTTTTTGGACTAATGAACTGAAATATAGGCACTATAAGTTTCTGATATAGGCGCGGTACATTAAACCGGACCACTGGGGGGGAGTACCTCCCATACAAACCACAAAATGGAAAGGAACCCTTCATGTTCGAGTCGACTCGCACTTGGCCCATTTTTTTTAATTAGTAGACAACTAAATCATATTGTCTTTTGAAGATGACTATAAAGCGCCGTGATTATATTTATTTAATCAATGTAAATTATAAATAATTAATAGTAATAACTTCTTTCTGTTGCTGCTGATCACTTTGTTTCCTTTGTTCGTTTACTCTCAGTTTCGACTGATTTTTTCTGATTAGATTCTGCTACCGCCCACGACTACTACTTTTGTTCGATAAACCATTTACCTGGAAACTACTACAGTGTTCTCTCTTGCTTAAATAGATAAAAATTGAGTGATTTGGAAAACCTCATTTTGTTTCTCAGCAATTTTATGGTTTCTAGTGCTTTATATAAATTGTATATGATGTTTCTCTGATCTAACCAATAAAGTATCTGGAATTTGTCATTAAAATTGCCTGTTAAGTATTTCCGGCTACTTTATTGTCAGAAGGTATATTTCAGTTGGGATGGTACTAGCTAACGTTTGTGACTTCACTTATTCAATGGACAACGTAATGAAAGGATCCACTCTCTATTATACGTAATCTCCTTTGACCACCTTACTGGCTCAACAAGCTATCGGAAGTTAACATCTGACTTTATAATACTTCAGAAAGCCTTTTCTATTTATCAATTATTTGACAAACTAAGACGTTATGGGACATTACTGTTTATAGCAAGCACTCCTAGAAATTACATTTAAATTTCACGTTTAGGAGATTGTTATCACAACAAAGTGGAGAGGAGTTTCTTCCATTTCTATAATTTCAACAATCTGTGATATTTGAAAGAACATTGCTTATGATTAATTTATGTGTGTGAAAAACCGCATTCATTAAACTGCCCATCAATTTAAGCCAGTGTTAGAGACTTTCTTAAAAATAATAAGAATTAGTAAGTATATTGACTAACTCGATTGAAGCCACCCACTGCTGGCGACTATATAAGGCTCTTTATTTACTTATCACATTTCTAAGTATTTCTCTTCTTTATTTCATTCTCAGAACTTAATTTTCCTTTTACATAAGCAAAACTATTCTTATTTGATATCAGTGACTCCATTTGGCTTATCCAGCTTCAAAAACCCTTTTCCTCATCGAATTAAACCAATTATTTTGGATATTTAGTTACCTTTAATGGTTGCAAGTTCATTAATAATATTTTTCATTGATTGAGTCTTCAATTCTAAGTTGATTAGCTTTGTTTTTATGGATTTGGTGGCAGTTTATTATCCAAGTATCCGAGTATTTTTGTAATATATTAATGGATCACGAAATCAAAGGATATAAAATACAAACGCAGAAGAACCGAAAAGAAGTGATTGAAAAGGGGTAACCCCTTGCCAAAGAAATGATTTATTCCTTGAATTATCCTTTGCATATATCACTTATTTTGATTAATTATGATCGATTGATTGATTGATTATGTGTTTCTCATTTTTTCAAAAGCCAAGCAAGCAAGTCATTATTTGCTTTATTGTCATTTAAACGCATGAAAATCATTAATTTCCGTTTTGAGTAAAAGAGAAAGGCAAAGAAAGCAAAGGACAATTTAACTTGTTCAAGTGAACCGGGAAATGTTGCCATTTTTTATTTGTTCTTCTCAATTTTTTTGTTCTTTCCATTCCTTGTCAAGCAACAGTTGCATTATAATGAATATTGTTAACAAGAAATCAAGCAGAAGAAGAAAAAACAGACATCATTTTGGCTCATAACTTGTTCTCAGACATCGTTGAAGTTCTTTTGATGCTTTTGAAAATTGGCAATAAGCCAAAGGCTATTTGCCTCTAGAAAAATTCCTTATTGCTACTCTTAAATGTGTTGAGTGCCAGGGGAGGGAAAAATGAGGAAAATATCAATATGATTATAAGAAAAAGAAAAACCAAAATTGCCAGGCATAAAAATGTCGTCGATGTCGTCGTCAACATTTTGTTGTCTTGGCTTAGATTTGATTGGATTGAGAGTGTCGCCTTGTGGCAATAATTTGAACTGTTACCCTGCTTCATTCTTATATTCAATTGATGATGATGACGGCAATGCCCATGATGATGATGATGATGATGATGATTATGATGAGTGTGTTGGGTGTTGTACATATTAATGAGGCTACAACACCCGCATTTGGCAAACCAATATTGTATGATTGAATTTTTTGTTATGATCAAGAAATTTTTGCTCGTTAGCGTGTGGCACGAATATTTCAGACCAAAAAACAAAAGAAAACTAAACAAAAAGGAGTGAAATAAAAAAAAAAAAAATTGAAGAAGGGAAAAATAAATGATTGAAAAGTGAGTAACGTGTGGCAGCAAGCTGTGCTGCTTAAGTGACTTTTACGTATTTATTCATGCCTTTTTTTTTATTTTCTTGCAACAAGTTGTGCCCCATCATACGAGTATTCTAACGTTCGCTATACTCATCGATGATAATGATGACAGATGACGAGGATGATGATGGTGTAAACATGATGAGAAGCCCTGATAAGCTTGACTATATGATATGTGATATGATTTATCATCTTGAATTTGAGGGAATATTTTCCCTAGTAACAAACTTCTTGATTTCTATAATTTTTCGTCATGTGAATTTAACAAATTTGTTGCGAGTATCAAATTTCCCTTACCAAACAATCAATATACAATATTTGATATACCTTTGTAATTTTGCCCTCAAAATGTCTAACCATTTCTAATAATTTAATTATACGAGTAACCAATAACATCAAGGATTTGTTTGTTTATTATTTAATAACTAAATTCAATCACCTAAGAGTTATTTTCTTGAACTTTCCTTAAACCCCAAACCCAAACCCAAACAATTCCCATCCCGCCTTCATCAAAGCGAAATGTCATAAGTCAAACCTCGTTGAACTCACATTTTTATTGATTTCGAAAAAATCAAATCAATTTATATGCTATTTCTGAATATCTTATTTCCATCTTTGACAGGCATCCATTCAGTACTTGAGTATTGAGTAGTAACATGACAGCAAAATGACAGACACACAGACATACAGACAGACAGATATTGACAGACCTTCAGATTTTCAAATACATTAATGGACGAAGATACTTAGATACTCGTAGTATAAGCACAAAATGACTTACTTGACTGTCAAAATAGGGCGTTCTTACTGTACATTGGTAGAAATCACTGAAATCATACAAAATTATTTTATTACATTTTATCGTATCGGAAAATAAATGAATGAAAATATCTTAAATGTCATTACAATTATTTTCACATTAATGTGTATGGGGATATGCCCATATGTCAGAATAGCAGAGGAAACGCATGGCAAAAAAAAACAAAAAAAAGTAAATTAATGAAGGGAAGGAAGTCAATTTCAAAAGACTTTAGACAATAGATAAGGAAAGTTGTATACAGAGGAAAATGGAAAAGAAGGAACACTTTTCATTACTTAATTGGAGGCATTTGTTTATACCTTAAGATGCCTAAATGTGGTTTGACTTAAATTGGTTTGAAAACATGAACGAATCCAATCGCTTCGAATTTTTATAAAAGAAAGTCGTGTTAGTTACACTATAACTCAAGAACGGCTGAACCGATTTGGCTGAAAATTGGTGGGCAGGTAGCTTAGAACCAGGAGACGGAAATAGGATAAGATTTTTATTCCGTTTCCGTGGGACGTGACATAAATTTGTAATATCTGTTCTACCATGTCATTTTTAAGTTTGTATGAGCAGGGTGAACTGAATTTACATCTTATGAAGGATGAAGATAAATAATTTTAATTAAGAAAAAGCATTTATTCATATCTATATATATGAAATAGGACGAGAAAATTAGTTTAACGGCGCTGAACTCTAACACCGTTTGACCGATTGGTATGAAAGTTGTCATGTATATGTATTGTATTTCTTCATGAAGAATGTTTATATATTATCCACTTTGGTGGAACTCGCAAGTTTTTATATATTTTCATGTTTTTTTTAATAAGAAGTGCATTTATTTTGACCTTATTGTAAGTTCATTATGCTTATTGCTTTGGAACTGCCATTTTTTATTCAAAAACACCAACAACATGCCAGAAAACAACGATGACAACAAACATATAGGTATAAGATAATAATATACTAGTTGTGTGTAATAGCACCATTTATAACTCAAGAACAGCTGGACCGATTTTAATGTATTTAGGGAGCTGCAGAAATTGAAATCATTTTGTATTTTATTTTAATGCTATGATTCTAAAAAACTTAGCAAACAAACATAACGAGGGTGGGTACGCCAGGACACCTAGTAAATATATGAATTCTTATTTAACCGATTTTAGAGAAAAAAGCATTTAGCTATCACATAAATACGATATTAGATATGTTTTGTCGTCGAAAGTCTTTGGAGCAAATAATTCCTTTTATGCCAATTGGTCTAAACTCAATTAAGTAAGAATTAAGTGAATCTGAATTTGTATTTACATTATTATTTATTCATCATATTGACATTGTGATAGTGATGAAATTAAATTGACTGCATATTTGGCAAAATGGAATGTCACTCTATTTGAAATGAAGTAGACGGTGAAAACCTAAACATATTTTCTTTCTTTCTTTTTTTTTTTTTGGTGAAGGCAAATACTTTTAGTGGCATTTCAATTAAATCAAGTGAATTGAAAGTGCAAATGCATTCGTTATTTGCTTCATTTGCCTCAAATGCCTCACCACATTTCTTAGTACTTTGTGTCACCTCATATGCCAAATGCCACTTCTTTGGTCATTCTACATATGTGGCATCTTGATGGGTTTTCATCGACAACACAATTTATACACATTTTAGCGTTGGTTTTTAATCGATCGATTCCTTTTTAACAAGTTTTTCCATTAGACATCCTCATCATTCCTGCAATCCCAAAAACTGTTGGAGATGAGAACTTTTGCTTAACATTTCATCAATTCTTTTCTCTACTTTCATTTACCAAGTATGTCGGTATTTCTCTAAATGCTTTTCTTGTTCTGTTTTTTTTTTTTCTTTTTTTTTTTTGATTACAGATGGACAATCTGACCTGGATGTGCAATTAGTCGTGCCCAGGTATGTGGAACGAGGCTCAAGTGCCACCTTCAAGTGCAGACACAACGTGCGACCGGAAATACTCTTCAAGGTAAGTGTAAGAATTGCTGTCTTTCCACATCAGCAGGATGTTTCTGTTGCTGTTGCTTTTATTCTTCCTGCCACTGTGCTCTTGACTTATTCATTTTAATTGTTGTCCATTGGACGCGAAATTAAGTTCACATTTTGTTTTTTTGAGTTTCAGTAGTTTTTCTTTTTTACTTTTCCTGTAGTTTACTTTTTCCTATAGTTTTTCGTGTTCAATGTGGTATGAAGTTTTTATCTTTTTCGTGTTTAATGAAAATTGCCTTTTATTATTTATTCAGTCACAAATTGTTTATAAAAGCATCAACGAACTTTAAATTGTAATAGAATTTTTGTATATTTCTTTTTATTGAAGAAGAAAGGAAGAAGATTTTATCTTTAGAATTCTTTTTCGTCACAATTTACTTCTTTTGCACTTTCGTTTTATGTAAAAGTTTTCATGAAAAATATAAAAGAAAATAACAAAAATTGTAGCAGCTTTGGGCATAAAATTTATTGCTTCAGATGAAAGTTTCTGGTGAAATTTGCTTCTTTTCCTTAGAGGACAAGAATTGGAAGATAAGTTTACATAACCGTCAGCTAATTCAGTCAAATTTGAAAAGAAAAGTGGTTTGAGAATCATTAAAGAAGGGAATAATGTCATATAAAAACGAAGTAAAAGCATTCAAAATGGAAAGTGAGACTTTCTCATATCGAATAATTAAATTAAAATTGATGGATGCAAAAAACAATGGAAGGGTTTTCATTTGCATTTAGTCATGATGTGGTGAGAAAGTTGGCATTGTTAGAATATTTTTATTTATTTGTGCCAGATATTTAAGAACAAAATGAGCCAAATGCGAGTCAGACTTGTACACGGAGGATTCCGTACCAGATTGGAGTTTGTATGGGAGGTGGGGAGTAGTGGTCCGATTTATATAAGAAACTTGTAGTGTCTAAATTTCAGTTCAATAGTCTCAAACACAAAAAAGTTTTTCTAATAAGAACTTGGATTTTAATGGGGTTTTGTATGGAAGGTACCTTCCTTAGTGGTCCGATCAAACTGAAATTTCTACAGTATAACTTTCTGATATATAGTCACCAATTACCTAAATTTCAAGATCATGAGACTACTGGATCGTATAGCTGCCATACAAACTAAAATGTTCCTTGTATGGGGACCCCTTTAAGTTTTTGTAAATATTTTAGTTTTAGTTTTTGTTGCTGATGCCCGGATAGAACTACACGTTCTGTGAAAAGTCTCTACCTTGTGCGGTTCGTGAGATACAGATGATTCCGAAACGTGACGATTTGTATTTTTGACTCAAATTTTGAGTATATGACCGGAGGGCGGACGGATGGGCGGACGGATATTGAAGTCTCTGCAATAAGGTTCCTTTTGGTACCCTTTGATGGAAAAGGGGTAAATTCTCAAGAGATATACGATAAATCTTATCAACTTATTTACTTATAAATTGGTATTTAATTGTACTAATGTAAAAACCAATGTAGAAAACTACTGGTGATCAGAAGTAAAGTGCTAAATGAGAATTTCTAATATTAAAAGCAGATTTTACTGTAGGGATTTTCTCACTGATCATCTTAACACACGTTTCTTTAGGAAGTAAAGATGTTGTAAAGATTTAGAATCACTTTTAAAATCTTGTTTTGAGCGATATGGTGGGTTTGGGTACAATCTTCCTAGTGGTCTGATCAATATGAAATAAGTGTTATTCAATGATTGTATGTTTTAATTAATTTGAAGTCTCTTTAAGTGGAAGAATTATTTGAGTTATAGAAATTCAATAGTATTGTACATATTTCCTTTTTAATAACATTGAATAAAGTACTTGCACTACTTAGCTCTTATGCATGCCAACTGTGAAAGTGAAAGTAAGATAGCATCAGCGATACATCATAGGTGTAGAGGAGTGCGTGCTTGTTTTTTGAGCATAGTATACTAAGCATTTGAAGAAAGAACCCATAATTAAAGTGAATATAAGTAGAAAATGATAAGACAACATTGACATGTAATTAGTTGCTAACACAAAAGGACTTTCCTCTATTTATTGTACTTGATCTGATAAGACAAGTTTAGTATCCTTTAAGGAGATTATATAAGTTTAACTACAATCGTTTGCTAATAAAACAGAATGTACTACAAATAAACAAAAAACATATTGTACAATATGTATAAATAGAAAAGTAAATTGGAAACAAAACATTTACAAACATTTCTGATCAATCAATGAGGACAAAATAATAGGCAAGAATAATATACTTAATATTGAAGTAAATTTGCTTTATAAACTGAGTGAAAAATGTATACAAATCACATTTGTGAAACTTTCAACTGTAATAAAAATAATAATTCCTCGATTTTTGTAATAAAATTACTAATATTGTGAATATGATTTCATATATGGTAATTATAAGCCTACAATGCTCGCTCCATTTGTACTGTTCCCATTTTGTTACTAAATAATAAACTAAAATACTACAACTACAATTTTTAAATAGTATTTTGAGATAATTTTTAATTTGAACCCTTGAACATAATTCAACTTTTCACTAAATGATTATATTTGCCTAAGGGCACTTACAGTAGTACAGTGTCTGATAATTTTATGTACCAACACCAACACATGTCCACTCATATATATATATTGTATATCTATGCATGAGTTAAGTAAGTACATGTTGTATGGTTTATATTTTGTATATTTTTCATTTTTAATTGCCTCTACATTGGCCACTTCCACACAATTTGCCATGCTTCATGGCAGCAATTTGCCACATACACACAACAATCACAAAAAATCATACTAACACTCACACTCACATATACTAATATACATATATTGTACATTAACATAGAAGGCATGACTCTGCTCAGTTATTCAGTTAATTATACTAATTAGTAAGAGCAACGGCTAAAGCCAAGGTAAGCAACAATAGCAAAAAAAAAAATATAACAAAACAACACAAAAACAAAATCAAACGAAACATTCCACTTTGTGCCCACCATCGAACCATTCCATTCCATGATCCTAAACTAAAACCATGTTGAACATTTGCATTGAAAGCACTCATGTCCTTTGCAAATAACAAAACAAAACTCATGCTAACAGAATTTCAAAGTTTGAGTTCCATTTTGGGCTTTCACTTTGGATTTGGTTCAGTTTAGTTTAGTTAAGTATAATGTGGGGTGGGGATGGGAGAAAAGATTATCGAAACCAATGGTAGTAGAAGCTCATGTCCTAATTATTGACCACCACCATATTTTGAATGTCTGCCCTCGGCAATAATTGTAAATTAAGTAAGAGGACCCAACAAAAACAGTACCTTCTCCTTCTTCTATTGTAATTCAGACACAATGTCAACCATTCTCTTTCCTCTTTCTCATATAAACTTAGCTAAGCTTTACCGATCTGTTAACAAATTGTTATGTTTTCCTTTTTCTTTATTTCCATTTCTACAATATTTCTCTGGCATCCTGGCATTCAACTAATTTAGTTTATTTATTTTTTACTCATTTTAAAATTAAAATGATTTAGGAAAGCAAAAAATGGTGATTAAGACTAAGTAAAAAATATATAAGGATGGGAGTAATAAAAAGGCAACAAAAGTTCAAATGATAAGCAGAACAGATGAAGAATAGATATAGTTTGAGTGACAGAAGGAGGCAGAATGTATGAGAGGCATAGGAGGAGAATCATAGAGAAAGATAAGCGGAAATGCGGTTTTGCTACTAGACAACATCAACATCAACAGAAACAGAAACAGTAACAATATTCTAAACATCCATCTCCACAACCTCCTTACTATCCATTCTCTCTCTCCTCTTCTTCTTTTTTACATATTCTTCATTCAATTTGTTTTTGTGTTTTTTGTTTTTATGAAGCAATTTGTTTTAGGACAAACATTTCGTCCTTGAAACTGTAAGCGCTTTTAGCGTACTTAGATTATTTGCTTGCCGCAACAGAATGAAAATGGAAAATGTGAAAAGTAGGCAACAAAAAAAGGAAAATTAATGAAAATGTTTGAAAGTAAAAAATACAAAACTGTGAAAGAACAAAATTTGTTGAAGTAGCAACGGAAATGTTGAAAAAGTAAAAGTTGCGCTTGAAAGTATGCAGCAAAGAAGGTCATTTGGGAATATAAACTGTAAAATGAATGAAAAGTGAAGAAGAGAAGTAAAAGAAGTAAAAGAAAACCTCATTTGCCATAAATTCGTAAAAAAAATAGCCACTGTACTACTTCCGTTTATGTTTTTGTGAACATATATACAATGTGTGTGTGTGTGTGGGTGCCATGTTTATGGGTGAATGTGCGTGCCGCACTATAACTAAACTAAGCGGTTATAAAATAACTTTTAGGCCTCGACCTTTAAGTTATGTATGTCCTTCTTTTCAAAATAATGAAATAGAAACTGAAAATATGTTTATGAATCAACGGTGAAGTTGTTACCGAGTGCGTGCGTGAGTGAATTAAAGAAACTGAAGTTAAAGTGAAATTAATTGTCACATTAAAATACAACAAAAAAAGAGTCAATAAAACTGAATCCAATAAAAACGAAGTAATGATTTTAAAGAGGAAGTTTAAAGGTAAATGAAAATTTAGCCTGATGATGCCTGATGTTTGACTATGAAATATGTTATGGTTATGTTGAATTCTACTGAGATGCATATAAGAAAGAGAGAGAAGAAAGTATTAAATAGATGTATGAACCATAAGTCAAAATAATGATTTGATAGAAAGAGAGTAAGGGAGGCTAGAAAAGGTATGAATTTTAAAAGGTAGAAGGGACGTTAAGTAAAAATGGAAGAGTCTTACACTTATTTTGTTAGAAAATATAGAACAGAAATAAGAATCTCAAAAACTCATTAAAGATAGTTGTAATGTTCAATAATATCATCATTCAATAATATCATCAGAAATCAAATCCCATTGTCCCCTTTTATACTCAAAGAGGCCAATAATAGCCGTGGAGGTTATATTAAGTAGAATTCATTCCAATTTATACTTCATAATCAGATAGCATTAAGTTTTGATTCTTATCAATATCAGTCAAGAAAATTAAAGTTATTTCAGCGATATATAGATCGCAGGAAATGAAGTGGCTAGCACAATTCCTTTTAATGTGAATGACATGCGCAGTATAAACATAGAGATTCTGCAATCTCGTCAATATGAAGAGCGTTAGGAGGTAAGAAACGCTACTGAATCTTTGAGTTTCGGAAGTATGATATTTCTTACTAAATTCTATCTTTCATTTTCTAGTCTTAAGAATTTTTAATGTTGTGGCTGCGAGACTTTTTTGGCGTCTTTACTCATCGCTTGCCTATCTAAAGTGCTTATCACAATTATAAGACACCTGCTTAAACACGGCTCTGACAATGTGCTCCGACGAATTTAATGTTCGCCAAACAGTCATAAGAGACACGTTTCTACTGCAAGAAGTAGCAAAATGGGAGCACGACACTGTGGAATTGCTCGCTTTATTTATTATATACCTTTTATCCCACAGAGAAAGAATTGGTTTTCTTCCTGAACCTCTTAGTTTTCCATAATTTTCAATGTCTCTCAAAAAATTCGCAATTACTGTGCGATTACGACCACGACGACTCCTTGAGATTTCGCTTACATTTAAGTTTGAACTTGAATAAGCCTTAATTTAGCTCTTTTCTTCTTTCGTTAAACGCTTTTTTAGTGGCATATTAATTAAAAACACGATTTATGTTACCAAACTTAAAAATTCCATTGATTCTTTCACTTTCAATGCTCTTTTGAATAAGTGTCTTATAATTCTGATAAGGCTGCAGATACGCAAAAATGCGAACATTCCAACTGAAACTAACGGTTCTTTTCCCATGCTGTTCTAAAAATAGAAATTGTACTGTTTTATTTAGCGGCTTATTCTTTGTCCCTTCATTCGCTTTTTTAATTATTTACAAAATATGAACCACACAGATTTGGCGAGGGTTAGAAGTAAAATTTTCAAAGTGTCTTATAATTGTGATAAGCACCTTATGTCAACTGTGTGAAATTACATACGACTTAACTTAATCGAGCTACAAGATCTTCTAGAGACATTGATCTAATGTATTCGATATGTTTCACACATGAATTTAATATTACTGTTTAATAAATTATTGAATTATTTATCATACTACAATAATATATTCTCACTAGAAAAGTTCTTTGATCTCCTTCTCAAACGCTTTTACATTCAAATGGCTTTCATTTTTATTTCCTTATTAAAATTATGGGTTCACTAAACTCGAACAATAGTTTTGAGGTTTGAATTGATTTCGATTTGTATGTGCTGACAAATTTAAAAAAAAAAAATATGGAAATCATTTATGTGTTGATTTAAAAGAAATTTTCATTTGAAATTTTTAATTTCCCCATGAACATTAGTTTTTTTTTTTTTTTTTTTTTTAATTATATGTGAGGGATAGTCAATGAATTGTTGAAATAGTTAACAGCGGGCATAGTTTGTATTTTTGTAAATATCATCTAGTTTTGAATTTGAAACTCAAACTTCTTTATGAAATTCCAATCTAGAGCAAATCAATAAATAAATTCTTAGACACCCTTATGTTATAAGATATCTCAATCTCTTTTTGACAAATAAGAAGCTTAAAAAGCAATTTTCTTAAATAAAGAGCAAAGAAAAATTGTTAAGTCATCATAGAACCAAATATGATGGTTTAGTTTCGAAATGCTTAACCAGTTGCTACAGTTTGCCATAGTAACAACATTGTGACCAAAATATTGTAATTGCTCATGTAAACACATGTTAGAGCAGCAGTTTAATCGCACAATTTAGCCAACAGTGTAACTCGGAGTCATAATAATAATAATAATATTAAAGAAAGGCAGCCAAAATCGGTTCAGGTTCAGGACTCTATAATTATATGTAAAAGAAGTATAGCAAATGTGTCAGTATATCTGTGCATGTTTGTGTGTTTGTATATGTGTTAGTGTGTGTGTGGGATATCCGATATGAGCGACAAAACAAAAACAAATTAAATAAACTAATTACGAAAATAACAAAAGCAACGACAAATACAAATAAATGAAAGACTAAACAAAACAAAATGTACCAACATGGCGGACTTTTACAATAACAACAAGGCAAATAAAAACAACAACTACAAAAACATTATACTGTAGTATACAAAAACAACAACAACAAGAATAAATGGAGCGTCATTGCCTACCAAAAGTGGCTTTATGCGTTAATAGGAAATAAGTAAAAACGTGTGTTTTTGTGTAAGTAGGAGTATATAAAAGCGTTTATTAGATTGCCACCGAGTAAAGTCCCCTGAAATCCTCACCATCATCATCATCATCATCATTGTTTTCATTATAATCATCAAAGTCAATGTGACGTTTTGTCGTCACCATCATCATCATCATCATCATCATCACCAACAGTGGGGCGCCGCGGCGTTTATTATTAACTTTGTCCCTTGATGTTTGTACACAATTTTTTGTTAGTTTTGACGCGAAGTTACCATCAAAACATTGGTGGACACATACAAGGATACATTAAAAACCTACACAGATAAATAGAGATTCACATACACATACATAAAGAGAGAGACAGAGATAGAGAGAGAGAGAGAGATAGCATATGCTTATGCTATAGACTTGGTTTAGTTTTGGTTACTAAAAGGAAAAGAACGAGGAAAAGGATCTTTTAGACATACGCATTAGGCTATCATTTCGACACACCAAAGTAAACAAACATAGAAAGGAAATATGGTTAAAATAACACACCAAAATCAACATTATGCCAGAGTAAAGACTGGATGTTACAATAACAAAATAACATACAATAAGGATGATAATCTTAATAACCAAGTTTGCTACCATTTCAATTTTTTTTTTTTTTTTTTTTTTGATTGTTTTCCATTGGCACGCGTTCGCGCTCTAAATAAAGTTGGGCTGATACAGTTACCAATGACATACATAAATCGCACTTTACTAGGCCACTCTTTTCTTCCTATTTTTCCCTTCTTCATTGCTTTCTGTCTTATTCCTTTTTTTTTTTGCCTTTTTCCTTGCCTTCTTCTGTTGTCACAGTTTTGTTCTGAGTGTATTCTCCTTTTCCAAATTATTCCCAGAGTTTCATGTCAAATAAGCCAAAAATTTGTTTGAAATTTTCCTCAAGTGGATGATAAAAATTTTTATTTCATTGTTTTTATTTATTGTATTTTTTTATGCGGTCACATGTCGCAAGTTATAAGTCACATCATGCCTTCCCTCCCCAGACTAATAAAACCCTTTCTTTTATGATTATGAAAAGTTATCAGTAAATAAATTTCATACTTGTCATTGAATAGACAAAGTGATGTAGAAAAACAATTTATTTATTTATTTTTTTTTAAAGAAGAAACTATGTTTATTTAGAAATATTGTATACAATATAATCCCCATCAATATTATAATGAAATCCCATTTAAGAACTAATTTATTTTTTTTTTTTCTTGATGAGCACATTCCACATATACATACCTTTATAATATTAAAGAACTTGTTGTACACATAATGCTTCCTTGAGTGGAGTGAAACTTCTTTAACGAAGGGGAGTAAGTCGAAAAAATATGAAACTAAAACGTAACGAAAATCAAAGTGTGATGATGCTTCACAGACATAGTGGGGAGACGCAGAAAACAATGTTTTAGTCTAATGAAAATAGTATAATTGCTTAGAAAATAATAAGAATACATCGTTTTTGGGATATCGGTTAAGAACTAATTTCTTTTTTTTTTTTGATTGGAACATTCCACATTTACATACACCTTCATAATGTTAAAGAACTTGTTGTACACATAATGCCTCCGTGAGTAGAGTATGCATAGGTACAGTGTATAGTGTAGGGAATATGAGGTGTTAATTTCGACACATTTTGATTTCCGTCACATTTCAGTTTCATATTTATTTAGAAGTACTCCCCTTCGCTAAAGCAGTTTCAATTAAAAGACACATCAATTTATCTTGTAAATTATTGGATGATTTTCTTTGATTTTCGTTATTTCTCTCATTTCATAGTGTAGTTTTATATTTAAAGAAAATAGTAATAGTTGATATGAAAATATTAAGTATACGTCATTGAGTTCAATGAATTGGATATGAAAGAGTGACATCGCCTTGATGAGAATGGCTTTGTTGTGACAAAGAATTACACCTCCGTTTTAAGCTAAGCGTTGTGCTTCCTTCACTGCAGACTTTTATTAATCAACTCTTTTTTTTTTCCGATGGGGAAGCATTATAAGCCGAACGAATCTACTATTCGAAGTGTGGGACTTGCACCCACTAAACCCCACCGTCCCTAGTCCTACAGTCCCCCTGGTACTACCGCAAAGCATTACGTCAAGGAGGAAAGAGGGAGCATAACAGCTCAAAGTCTGCTTTTACCCCATGTAAATCAAAACAAATTTACGTTAAAACTTCTCGTCAATATCAAACTAATGACCTATCTATCCTGTCTTCGTTCGTCTGAACTCGTCGTAATCGTTCAATATGCCGCAGCTCTGTCATGATTTGTGCTGCAGTCTGACTTACCACGTCCCAATTCAACTGTGATTCACACATATGCCGGATGCAGTTCGACACAGTCGGCACTTCACCAAACGCAGATGAGATCATTGATCTGGCAACATCAAATCTTGGGCAATGCAGGAAGACGTGTTCTGCATTTTCGTTTTCGCGCTGTGCAAGTCGGACAGAAGGGATCATCATCATATCCCCGCTTTTACAGATATTCCTTAAAGCACCCGTGACCGCTCAGGAACTGTGCTAGGTGATGGTTGACCTCTCCAAATTTTCTGCTCACCCATTCTTCGACGTTGTTAATGAGCCGATGGGTCCACCTGCCTTTCTCAGAGCTTTGCCATCTCCTCTGCCACTCCACCATACTGAGTGCCCTTTCATATAGCCTTCTCACTTCACCAGTGCTCCTCTTAGCGTCAAACAGCTGACTTATTTCTGCAACAACTATGTCAACAGGCATCATACTCGCCATGACCAGGATTGCATCGTTGGATACTGTTCGAAAAGCAGCACAGACGCGTATGGCACATGATCTGTATACTGCGTTCACTTCTCTCATGTATGAGTGTATTCTACTAGCCTCCATCCAAATCGGCGCAGCATAGACTAGAACTGACGTTACGACACTTGCTAACAGCCATCGCTTGCGCTCCCGTGGTCCTCCATAGGTCGGCATCAGGCTTAGAACAGCACCTGATACTTTTGATGCTTTAGCGGCTGTTAGATTCAAATGTTGCTTGAACGTCATTTTTGAGTCCAATTCCACACCCAAATACCTCAAAGAGGGCTTTGACACAATTTCGAGGTCGCCAACCGTTACGCTAAGGTATTAATCATCTATCAGCATGTCTTAGTAGTAGACACTTTTTTAATGTACTCTGATCTTTCAAAGTCATAGATTGGTATCTTATATCATTGAGTGACCCCCCTAATCCAATATATTGTATTGTGTGGATTTTAGATGTCATATATACTCGTATATTAAAATTTTAATTTCCATTAATTCTAAAAGAGTGAGATGGATCTCTGCCCTAGGATTAGAGGCTTCAATTGAATTATGATAACAATGTGTTTATAATTATTGCAACTATTGCAATGGCTCACTAACCAAGTATACAACAATCAATTTCCTTGTTTATTTATTTGATCATTCGCTTTGCTTTTCATCAACATCATCAACACGATTGTATGTAGAGTTCATTGTCAACTTCAACTGGCAATGTTATCATCAATCATACGCAATGTTATATACCGTGAATATGGTTTTTTTTTTGTTATGGTTTCACAAACAATAACAAATATAGTATTATTGAAGATATTGTATGACACAATTTCCTAGTATATTAAATATTTTTAGATTTTGTTTCATCAAAACTAAGTTAAACTAAAAAATTTATTGTATAGAGCATTGTTTGTCTATGATTCCCAGAGTTCAGTCCAGTCAGTGGAGCTGGTGGTGCTTGTTACCCATGTCCAACAATAGTGAGAAAAATGAATACTGTCACGATTGCAATTACGTGTCGCTTGAAATTTTGTTTATTTATTTTGGTTTCTTTTTGTTTTTTTTGCAAATATTTTTGTCACTCAATGGGATTTTGCAATTTCAACATTTGTTCTCGTTCATCCTTCTATGCAACGAAAGCATTCAACTATCCATTCATTCATTCATTTATCTAGCCATTCTCTTGTTGTAGATTCATTTGTTTCATTTTCTTTTCTCTGCCACATTTCTCTTCTTCAACATTTTTAACCCACCCATGGTCATCATGTATTGAAAATTTTTGGTTGGAAAAAAGGAAATCTTTATTTGTACGAAGTTCAGTTTGTTGCACAACAAAGTTGTGGAGAAATGAAAATGAAAATGGAAAAAATAAAGAAAAACCATAGGAGGAAACATGTTAAAAAGCAATAAAAAGAAAATTCTCATATTCACTCTCAGTTCAAATGATGTGAATTTTCTTTTGTTTTCTTGTTTCGTCTCGATTCATTTACTTTTGAATATGGAAAAGTTGTTTTTCTTTTTCGAGTGATTTTATTTATTTTTATTATTAAAAACAATTGTGGAGTGAAACATAATTGTTTACATTTTCATT
Source organism: Amiota minor (assembly GCA_037043295.1). Classification (NCBI taxonomy): domain Eukaryota; kingdom Metazoa; phylum Arthropoda; class Insecta; order Diptera; family Drosophilidae; genus Amiota; species Amiota minor. Next base: position 6,381,164 of record JBAMAW010000081.1, on the reverse strand, counting down.
TTATTGCATTTAAATTTTTTTTTAGTTTCATCAAAAAAATAATAATATTTTTTATTGTATATTTTGAGGAATTTTTATGACTGAAATATTTAAATTTCATTTACTTTTTCCGAATTATTCGATCAAGCGATTATTTTAAAAAAGAAATAATTCAAAAGTGAGTGAAATAAATTAAATGGAAAATATTTGTTTTCATCGTTTTTTGTATTGTATTACAATTTTTCTCTTTTTTTTTTTTGTTTGAAATCATTATATATATATTTATAAAAATATTTCGTGTTTCTGTGGTAAAAATAAAAGTAAATGATTTAGTATAATTGTCATGGAATTCACTAGTGCATCCAGGAGGTCTTTGTCCTGTTTAATGATGTTGAATTGTTGGTCATTTTCACATATTTTATTGTGCTAAACGGTATCCCCTGGTATATTTATTGATGCGAAGAATTCCTTTGTGATTTCTGCTGGATGAATTGGTGCATTATCTTGTTGAAATGTTTTAGTTTTCTCCCATTAAGTCTTAATATGGTGCTGCCAAACAATTCTACATAAATCTAAGAATTTGTTCTGGTCGGCACCAAGTAGATGGGCAGGTTTCCTACAAATCCAAATATATACCAAATAATAGTCTGCTGTAGAAACCGCTCTAGTACTTTAAGCATCCGCCCGGGCCTTCTAAATTACACTTTGTTTCAACAGAAACACTCTTAGACGAGACTAAGTTTTCCAAAATTTATATTTTTCGGCAAATACCAAAAGAAATGATGCATACTCGTATAAGTTGATACATAAAAATTGGTTATGTTTGAGGCATAGGGAAGTATGTATAGTAAAACATGTTTACTTTCCACTAAAAATTGCAGACATTGAAGGGATGTTCTTCTGTATATTGTATATTAAGACTTAATTCAGTCCTTATTTCCTCTTAACCGAAGTTTCTTTGAATAGTAAAGCATAGATTTTCCCTTTTGCTACGTTTGTTAATATAACCATAATTGTTACTATGCTTCCTTCTCATCTCATCTCATTATTAAATCGTCAAAACTTTGAGAAATACGTACCAAATGGCATTTTAATTAAAATGGTAAAAATTTCTTTGGCCGCAAATGTAGATTTCATCAATCTTTGTATGTTTCGTCTTGCATTTTAATTTGTTAAACTTTTATTTTCTATGAAATTTATTTTTGAAATATTAACAACGAAAATGTGAATCATATTCAATGGTTGGAATTGTGTCAATTTTACACCTCCATTCCCAAACATCACTTAATTAGAGACAACTCGATTGATTATATGAAAACTTTAATTCACCATTTATCAGAATATTGTTACGATTTTTGTGGTTGAAACAACAAAGAGATTTTTAACAACAATCGCAATTCCACTTCTCATATACCAGGTGGTCTTCAGTCTTTTTTGATTGTCCTTGTGGAGTATCCTCTTTGCCTTTTTACTTGTGAACAGAATCACATTGACTCATTTGCTTCACAAATCGAAAAAATCGTCAGTTTTTGAAATGTTTTTTCTGCTTCTTTTTCTTCACATCTTTCTCTTGCTAACCAACTCAACGTTCCAGAGAAATGTATCACAGCGATAAGTACAATATCTTTATAAGTGACTACTTAAGTAATGATAGAAATAAACTACCGAAATTTAGTTCTTTAGTTCAGAGTTGAGGTGTGATTGGCTTTCACACAAATCCTCTAATATTCTTTTTTCTAGAAATGTAGAATAGAATATGTTCTCTCAAATTTGCATTATTCATTTAAATTTTATTTTTTCATTTAATTTTTTATATATTTATAAAAATTGCAAATAAAAAAAAAAAGATTTAGAAAAATACTATCATCATAGTTCCCCATAATTAATCTTCTTCAAACAACTTTTAATTATAAACCATGACAAATAATAACCCCAATCCATAATACCAACGACAACAACAACGACTTCCGGCGACAAGTGCCCTTTTTTATGTTGTTTTGCATTTTATTTCATTTCCCTCATTTTGTTTAATATTTACTTTATCTCCCTGCACTTTTTTTTTTTTTTTTTGTCTAACACATTTCCCCATTCATAGAATTGTATTATGCAAAACTGAAAACTATAGAATATTCAAGCAAAACTTATATTAAAAAATTAATTTTTATGTTTATTTTTCATGTTGATTTTAAGGATGTTTATATAGAAATTTTTCCTTCCCCCCACAATTTGTAAAATGCATAAGCAAGTGAGTGATGATATAAAGAGCACGCACTCACAAGCCACATTGCCACATTTTGAACTGTGGCAAGTTTAATTTTTATTTAACTTTTTCTTTTAACCCTCAGTTCTTTACTTTCTCCTCCACTTGGCGACATAGAAAAAAAAAAGGCACAAACGACACATACAACAAACATGCAACATAAGTTAAAATTAGTTTGAAAAGCTTGATGCATGTGTGTACGAGTCGATGCTAGAGATGTGTCCCAAAAGTATCGGACTTATGTTCGTAATTCTTCTTTATTTGCCTTCTAACATACTTCCCACTTTGACTGAGTATTTTTATTTGGCTTGTAATATTATTCGAATTAATAGAACATCACGTTCCCGCCTGTGTTTCCACCTTTGGTAACATTTAAACCTTTGTTGATTACCGATAAATTCATCCCCATAGATTTTCTGTATCTGAAATGATATTGGGAGTACAAATTAGTTCGGTCCGTTTTCAAAAGATGACTTCACCTGCAAGTTGTGGCTGATTTTGGAAGCGATTACCTATTCCATTGGAAAGATTTGACATCTGACAACAATAATTAGTGTGCATCAGCGTCTATTTCTAACAACATGGTTTCATTTCCTCTTCGAAAATGTCCGGATTTGTATTAAATAAACAGCATTTGCGGGAAGTTTTGATTTTCTTTTTTAATGGGAAGAAAAGTGCAGCTGAAGCCCATCGAATGCTTGAGGTAGTTTATGGTGAATCTGCGCCGACCGATAAGTCATGCAGAGAGTGGTTTCGACGCTTCAAAATAGGTGATTTTAATGTCGAAGACAAAGAGCGTCCTGGCCAACCGAAAAAGTTTGAAGTTGAGGAATTGGATAGATTACACTTGATTCACAAATCTACAAAATCCTATCAAGAAAATCCTATAAGAAACCATACAAAAATTGATGCTGAACACAAACTCTCATTCCACATTCACAATTGAGTTCATTAGAGTTCACTAGCCACTAAACCCACAAAAGATCATTGCAATATTGTGATGCGAAGCTCTTAACTTAGGTCAAATACTTTTGAGCCACACTTCGTGTATTTGTATATATGTATGACTGTGTGTGTGTGTGTGTGTGTACGTGTGTAGTGTTAAAAGTGCTTTTCAACACTTTGCCATATGCCGTTATCGTTGTCGTTGTCGTTGCACGCCACTTTACAGTCGCTACCATTATCAATGCTCTCCTGCATTGGATTGCATTGCAGTGGGACGCAACTCATATAAAATTTATTATTAACGCTTTAACGCGCACGTTACTATTTAATTGCTTTCCGTTTTTGTTTAATTTCCTTCATACGTACAATATTTTTTTACATTTTATTTTATTTTTATTTAAAACTTTTTCTCAAACTAATTTTTTCCTAAGCCACAAAGTATGTTACATTTTGTTGTTTGTAGTAATTTAGAAGAACAAAAGCATGGCAGATTGTTTTCTAATTTCATTTGAGTTAACTCAAACTTGTTTATGACAGTTTAGTTTATCAAATTGAAATAAAACAATAATTTGAATCACTCAGTCCACTCAGTCAGTCAATCAGAGTCAGTAGTCAGTCAACTTGCGGCATGCCATGCTCAATTGAAAACCGCAGATGTGATCAATCAACTAAACCACAAATTTGGTCCTTTTGGTCGCCTCTCGCCCTTTTCTCTTCATAATTGACACATTCAATCACTGTCAGTTGTCAGTTGCCAGTTGGCATAAAAGAAATTGATTAACTGCTTTGAATCGTACAAAGTTTTTTGGTTATTTTTTTTCCCAAAATGTATTTAGCGAATTTTTTCTTGTTTTGACATTTATTAGATACTTTTTTTCCATATCAATTTCAATATCAAATTCTAGTTTTTTGTTTTTTTCTTTATGATTGTATTTGTTATTAAATTGTCTATTTTTCTGTATTGCTTTCAATTGCAGGTGACATGGCTGAAGGTTGATAAAGGAAAATTCTTTGAATTTATAAACGGAAGAAATCCGCCTTTTCGCAATTTTACTGTTGATGGTGCTGAAATCGATGTAAGTATGCAATTCAAATAAATCCTACCTTTCTCTATCTCCTCAATATTCAAAATGAATAAAGTGGTTTATTATTTTTGTAAAAGACATCTTATAGTTGATAGTAAGAGAGAAAGGAGAAAGAATAATTTAAAGAGATTTAGAAATAGAAATACAGGGCTGCTGACACAAAATGCAAATGGCTCAAATACAAAATCTTTAGATTCAAGAAAATCTTTATGGTAATTCTAAAGATTTGCAAGGGATACCACAAGTAAGATTCTTTAAAAACCAGAGTTGGCACAAAATCCTCATCTTTTGAGGAGATGCAAAAGTTAAATGAATTTTGGGCATTTTCTTACAAACGTAATGAAGTACTGTTTAGCCTGGCCATGAGTCATGGACTGAAACATATGGTGGTTGGAAGGAGCAATGTCTGATGAACAATGCGAGTGGGGTAGGTCAACCCATTGAAGCGCCTTCATAGTTTCCTTGACGACTTTTACAACATGTGGTCGAGCTGAAATATCACTTTGTCATGTCTTTTGACATATTGGGGGCATTTGAGCTTCAATTTTCGTCTCACTTCCATCAATTGTTTTTGGAAACGTGATGGTTTCTCGGAGTGATCCACTATGAGCTAATTTTACTAGATGCACAGCATTAGCTTTTTACCATGAATATTTGAGCTGGCTCCTGAAGTTGGTGCATACCTGTGCTTAACACACAATGTTCTTCACTTTAGGTTGTCTTGGTTTATCTACTTTACGCCCCCCGTCGAGATTCGTCGATGCAAATAACCCTTACGATTATGTCATTGGAGCAGATATTTGGTAAAGTCATAAACAAAGGCAGGTTGAAGTTATGCAACTTGAGTTGGCTGACGTCTGTTCCTGTCAGCTTTTGTTTCGCAAGTGTTGTCGCCACGTGACTTCCAACGTATGTAGGACTCTGCTTAGTACTAACACAAGTTTAAACTTGTTGGCTAAAGTGATGACTATGCTTGGAATGAAATCACTGTAATTCGGTAATGATTGCCTTCTGGAAGCCATTCGGATGATAAGTTTTCATAGAAATTTCTGAAAAGTGAAATGAGTTAAATTACAAGTCGCTCATTTGAGAATGAAGCCTTATCAAGGAAGATCAATGGACTTGTGCAATCTTCAAAACGAAGAATTCAGCTTATGAGTTTCTGTTACATTTTCTTTTTTCGAAAAATATATTGCCATTTCTGTTAGCAGCCCTGTATAAATACAAAATGTCGAGCGTCATAAAATGGTATATAAATTATTGCTTAATGCGGCGCAAATAATTCCCAAAGACTGATGAATGAATGAATGAAAATGACGCCCACATGAGGTGCCTTTCACTTTTTATTTATTTATGTTGTTTTTTTTTGAAAGATTTTCATTTTCTTTTTTCCATTCTCATTTCAATTATCTTGTTCGGTTTTTCTTTACCATTATTTGCCTTGGATTTAGTTTTCATTCTTTTTCCGGATTTCTTTCTTTCTTTTTTTTTGGCTTAATATACAATAGCAAAGCCATTTCGACTCAACTTATGTTAGCTCAATCTGAATCTCAATCTCAATCCAAGTGAAGTGAAGTCAAGTTAAGTGAAAGCTGAGTGAGGCAAGCCAAGTCAAGTCAAAATATAATAAAAATGAAATGAAATGAAGCCTCTTTCCTATATAAAATAAATTTGTGTGTGTGTGTGTGTATCACCTATTTAGGTTTAGTATTTAGTATTAATATCAATGGGAATGAATTTTACAATTTTGTGAGTTTTTGTCAGTCATATGATTTCTATATAATTGAAATTTGGGCTTTAGCTTTCAGGATTTCCTTTGCCTTTTCTCAAATCCAATTCCAAAATACGATATTCTATCCTTTCAAAATGAATCTCTTTTTTAATTGGCAGTTTTAATGGCGATTCCACCTAACACAAATTCAATTCTATTTGATTTGTTAAATTGTGGGTGTTTTGCCCACCAAACCAAAACTAAACTAAATTAATTGTAATAAATCTCTGCCTTCTTTTCCACTTTTTTCTTTTACAATATTTCTTTTTATCTTTTTTGTTTCTTGCAGTGGGAGAATTCGAATGAAACCCAAGTTACTTTGAAGGATGTTAGCTTTGATTTATCTGGACAATTTTATTGTGAAGTCTCAACGGATACTCCCATTTTTACGAAAGCATCTGGTGATGAGTTAATGAGTGTTTTTTGTAAGTATCATCATGAAAAGGTTAATAGGCAGTAGTAGGCAGGAACATTTTAATGAGATCATCATCGTCATCTTTGCAGTGCCTCAGACTGGACCGCCAATTATAAAATTCAAAAAACGTTCACCATTTGTAATTGGAGAACGTTTATTTGCCATTTGCAATACGACACGTGCCCGTCCAGCGCCGCACATAACTTGGCTAATTAATGGCAAAAAAGTAAGTAAATGATATCAGAACTTTAATTTTAATCAATATGCATGATAATCTCTTAAATGACTTCATTATGCATTACAGTTTTTTTTTATCTCTTGCATGTAATTTTATCCTTCACGCATATATTTAATATCATCACCTTAGTCTTTTTTTTTTTTTTGTTACATACAATTTCATTACTTTTGGATTAAAATAACATTTCGCTTCCATTTCAAATAAGATTAACAACAACATAACAGAACAGAACAGAACACATACCTACACATATCATTGTACAAGTATAACAAAATTGCACAATTTCATTTTAATTATGTCCTTATGCGGGGGTCCTTATGTGTGGTATGGCGTGGTGTGTTTTTTTATGGTTTGGTTTGGTGTGTGTAGAAGTGAATGAATGAATATCCAGTGTTAAGTCATGCCATGGCATACAATTGTATGTAATGTGATGTGAGTGAGAAAAGCTGTTAACATAACAAAAACGTGAAAAACTTTTCATTTCATGTTTCTTTTCTTTTTGGTTTTTGTTTTTTTTTTTTGGTTGTTTTTCGTTGTTGTAATGAATTTATTATGCAATATAAAACTCTAAATGAAATTTATTCATAAAACGCGACCCCAAGCAACAACATATTCTCTGACCGAGTTCAACATGTTCAACTATTTGTTGTTGGTCTTGGGATTTTGAGTGCGAGTGTGAGTGTGGTGGTGAAATATATAAAGGACTTTTGGAGGATGAGAACATATTGGAGTGGTCCAATAATAAATAAATATATAAAAGTTTTACTTTCAAGATTAGAAATGAAGTGGTTGGTGGACGGTAGCAGGCAGAAAGTGATGGTGATGTAATGGAGAGGATATTTAAAAGCAAAGTTTCATTTCTACAAGACAATGGGAATCTGTAAATTATAATAGTATTAAAAAAAAAAAACTTTAAAAGAGTTTCTTTTTCTTGTCTTGTACTCGAGGTACTTAATAAATGGTTTTGTTTTAAAGAGAAGTTTAAGGAAGGTTGATGTTATATGAAAGTGTTCTTTATCAAAGAAAAGATTGAGATGAATAGAATGGTAAAGGATACAATGGTGATGATTATGTTGAATGCAAAGTGATGAGTTAAGTTTGTTGAGGTGAATGCATGGAATACAAAGGAATTTAATAATGCTAAAGCTCACTGGTCTTGTTAGGTATTTTTCATTGAATCTCTCAATTTTATTGCAATTTATAGGCCTAACACTGTTAAGTTTTTGTGATTATAACTAATGACTTTACTTATGAGGACAAATTTCCTATAAAAAATGAACAAAAATCTCAGTGATTTATATAAACTGAGAGAACTGAGTATATGAATTCTTATAAAAGTAAACTGGTTTTGTTTGACGATCCTTCGTTTTGGTTGCAGAGGCTATGGGTGACCTTCAAGACGAACTAACTTACTGACGGTAAGCCTCTAGACTCTATACTAAATCTTCAGATATAAAATTGAAAATTTCTTTCTTCTTGATTGCCATAAATAGTTGAATCAAAGCCTGCTGTAATATTGCAATTGAAAACAAATTCAGTTTTTTTTATTAAAATGGGAAAAGTGTGAGTCAGACTCGTACACGGAGGGTTCCGTACCAGATTAAGGTTTGATTTGACTGATTCCAAAAATAATACTGCGCCTTCATCAGAAACTTATACTGTCTAAATTTCAATTCCAATAACAAAAATAATAACCTGACTTTTAATGGTTGGTTTGTATGGGAAGTACCCTCCCTAGTGATTCGATCAAACTGAAATTTTGACAATATAAGTTTCTGATGTAAAGCCAATAATCATCTAAATTTCAAGAACGTGGAATTACTGGATCGTATAGCTGCCATACAAACCAAAAAGTTTCTTGAATGGGAACCCCTTTAAGTTTTTGAAAATATTTTAGTTTTAGTATTTGTTACTGATGCCCAGATAGAACTACATATTCTGGGAAAATTTGAAGTCTCCACCTAGTGCGGTTCATGAGATACAAATGATTCCGAAACGTGATGATTTGTATTTTTGACTCAAATTTTGAGTATATGACTGGAGGACGGACAATGAAGTCTCTGCAATAGGGTTTAGGTATCCTTTGGGTCCGGAACCCTAAAAGAAAAGAAAGCCATAACAAGTGACTTGCGTCCACCATCATTGGCAGTTAATTCGCTAGTAATTAGTCAATTTGACTTTAAATTTCGATTTGGCATTGTTGTTTCACAACTTTGAACTACTTGCAGGACAATCAGGCAATCTGTGTCTTGTTGCTGGTTTTACAAGTGAAATTTATACCGCCTTTTGCGCTTAAACCAAGTGCAATTGGAAGAGTAACTGATGCCTTTTAAGAACACGTGATCCAAAATTGCAATTAATATTGTTAGTTTCAAAACTAAGCTTATTTTTAGTCCTGTTCCTTACACTAATAATCTAATTAACTGGAAGTTTGAGACTTCTATAATTTAGTGCTAAACGCTTACAACTAACCATAATATATGCGGCGGCTCGATGACAAATGAGCACCAACTTGGACATGGGTTTACTGTGAACTGAAATGGTTTTGTGTAGATCATTAAGAGAAGCAAATGGTTTCGCTTCCACATAACTACTCATTTTATTATTAATATGCTTCTTCTCTATGTATATCACATTTTGTAAACTTAATCTACCTTTGTGCTCCGTAAATTTACATGAGTACAGACCTTTCGTGTGAACCTCTAATTACATGTCTAAGTAAACATTGCAGATATACATAGCTGCAAGCTCATCTTCATATACTTAAGTATATACACATGGATTCATAAAACCTGCTAGCAAGCGGGCTAATCAAAAACCAATGTTTATTCTGGAATATTCTGCGGGCGTCCTTGAAGGTTGATTTTAACACTGCGCCACCTTATAATAAAAGTGGACTGTGAAAAGTTTTGTTTGAAGTTAACATCTTCCTAGTATATTGTTTTTATAATTCTAAGAACTGTTTATTTCTATGATCAACTATACAATATTTTGGGTATTATTACAATATTATATTTATTTATTTTGTCTTCATTTCTGGGCCACTCCAATTGGCTAGTGAAATAAAAAGTCAACATGTGTTTTAAGAATTAAACAAAATTGTTTCCATTTACATGAATGTTTATAAATGTCGAGAAGATAATATACAATAAATATTTTGTTTGCCTGCCCATATCATTTTGTTAAAAAATATTAAAACGTATAATTGTTAATTTAAAAAGTTAATAACAAACAATTTACATTGACAGAAAAATTATATATGAAAACATAAGTATTCTATACTCATGTGACCTTGAAAAAAATATAATAAAGGTCACTTAAACTACATACACGCCCATGAGGGCTGACTAGTACAGTCATTCAAAGAGCTAATTATTTGTTATTTTTTGTTTTGGTGGAAAGATAAAAAATAAAATTAATTGAGTGCTTAATTAATATATGCCAAAAACACAAATCATGCACCTTGAACTGACACTTAACTTACTTTCACATACCACAAACACATGTACATATATTGTAATATATATATGGTTGGTACTTGCATGCATGCTTGGATACACAGTTACATTTGGTTTGGTTATTGTCTTTGTGTATGCGGTTTTTTTTTTTATGAGAGTCACATGAGTTACAACAAACTCTTTGTTATTACTATCATCGTCAACAGGTCGAGGAGAAATACGTGCGCACACATCACGTCTACTCACTCAGCGGGAAGAAACAGAACAAAGGTGGAGCCCATCAAATGCCGCAACAGTTGCAGGTTCATCCCGAGCAAGTGCCGCAAACCCACTACAATCATCCCTACTACAATCAGTATCAGATACCACAATATCACATACCACATTTTATCGATCGCTATGACAAGAGTTTGCGTTGGATTGGATCTCGTCCTGGTGGTAAGTAGATTCAAGAACACCAAACTAAAACCAATAATAGCCATACCACAGAATCATCAAGGATGTAACCCTTAATCTACTACGACTGTGGGACATAGAGAGAGAAAACGCGAAATTCCTTTGTTTTGTATTTTTAATAAATAAGCAAAATCGGTTCGTTGATTCTGAATACAAAAATAATAAAGTAGTAATAATAATAATAATAACAATAGTAATATGGAAAGGAAAGAAAAGAAAAGATTGAAAGGGAAACTAAGGGTAGCAGCAGCAGCAGCAGCAGTGAATTGCTTTCAATTTTGTTGCAATCGCAATGAGTAGCAAAAATGGCAACAATAATAAATGTGATAGGAGAAAGCAAAATGGCGATGATAACAAGTGGAAGTAGTAAGGATAAAGACGTAAATGTAATGAAAATACAGGCAGCAAAGGCAACGGCATATTCAAGCCATGTTGGCATTGAGAGGCGCTTAGGCAAATTGGATAGCAATAGCAGCTACAAATGCCATCTATATAATAACATTAACAAGAATGCGACAGAAGTGTATCAACAACATCATCATCATCTGCATTAGCAACATTCCTTGCCTGGCACAATAAAATGTTGGTGGTTTTACTTTGAACAATGTCATTGTTTGAGTTGCTGCTTGCCATCCATCAATTGTATTCGAGTGCAACAATCAAGCAAGCAGGCAATACGATGCCATGCGATGCGATGCGATGCGATGACAGAAACTGAGAACTGAAATGTAAAGTGCTTCAGATGAAGTCGATCCAAAGTCTGAGGACCAGCATTAAATGTGACGCAATGCGATTCTGTGATGTTTGTAAAATAAACATGATGATGATGATGGTACGAGTATCAACAAAAAGGCTTACTACAGCACAGCACAGGAGAGACTGAGGGAGACAAGAATAGGCAGGCAGCCCAGGAGAGATAGAGGGAGACCAGAATAGGCAGGCAGCCCAGTAAAACCTTCAGACAAACATATCAGGCTGAGCAGGAAGGTCCTTCGGTTTTCATTCTCTTTGGAAAATGCTGCGTCATTTTAATAAATACAATTGTGGCGCGCAAAAACATTTACTTTAATTAATTCATTACTACGTTCACTACTTATTTAAGTCCACTCTACTCTAGGCATTGGGCAGAGACACTCCAACTGAAAATCTGTCATCCCATTTCCCATTTAGGGTTTCTTTATATATATTTTTAATTTACTAAAAATATTTTGTCTTTTACTCATTTTTCTTACCTCACCATCATATAGATGAATTTGCACATTTCGCCCATCATGGACATGAGGGCCATGGCCATGGACATGGTGCAAGTATCTATAATAATCCGTTCAGTGCTTTGGCCAACTATCACGATATGAGTGATGTGCATGAGATCCAACAGCGTAACTATGACAATAAGAAACACATGGAAATGAAAAAACAACAACTCGAAATGAAAAAACATAGGTGAGTTGAACACAAAATTAATATACAACATATACATTATACATATTTAGTATTTAGTATCTATGTATTTAAGAATCTATCCACCTTCAATTCCAAGTTGGGAGCTGGAGATGGAAATGGTTAGCATGACTGGGCAGGGCCAATTTTTGTTTGGCTCATAAATCTTCTCTCTAGACTAGGGAAATGAGCAACAACAATAAAAATGAAAGGTAGAGAACGAACGACAAGTTGAAAGTTGAAATATGTATTTCTTTCTCATGCTAAGCAATAACCTAAAAGTATGCAATAGAAATTGAAAGAAAGACCTTCGACTTAGAAAAACAATAATAAAACTATTGTATTTTATTTAGCCTTCTTTCTTCTAAAGAAATGCTTAATTACCTTAAGTTTAGATACATTTCCTGTTCGTGCTTAGGGAAAAACTTTCATTTTTGCTTGTGTTGTATTCTTCTTCTTAAGTTGAATAGTTTTTGGTATTTAATAATATGCTCCATTTATAACCGTTTCCATTACTTTAGCTTCTTTCTTCCCCTTTCTCAGACTCTTTCTCTCTTGTTTATACCATAAAAATGTATACAGATTTTTGTACAGCAGTTGTTGCATGTATGAGTGTGTGTGTGTGTATATATTTGTACTAGTTGAACGCGCGATTAAATGTGAAAACGTAAATGAATGCAATAAATTATTTACGCTCACCTGCGATATTAAAAATCAACCAGCAAAGAAAACTTTTCCAATATACAAACTTTTATTTTGTTCAAACTTGAAATGTTTGAATGAAGAAATGAATGAATGAATATATATTGTACATACATGGGGGGAATGAGGGAATGAACAAAGGAATGATGGAATGATGGAATGAAGCAATGAATGTAAGAAGAATGTGTAAAGAACATCTAAAGAAGGAAAACATGAACGAACGATGCTGACGAAGCATAAATCGTTTAAAGGTTTCCCACACACAGACACCAAACTTCTTACTACAAACAAGCAAGGAAGGATGGAAGCAAGCAACAGTCTTTAACTGGCCAAAGGTAAAATTCAAGGAAAAGTGATGCAAAGGAGAACACATCAAACAATGTGAAGGAGGTTTGAGCTGAGTTCTACATGATTGTTGAAGAGGAAAGTCTGATGAGTTTATCAGCTGACCATCCGTCGAAAAAGCTAGTAGTCAGAAGGAGCAAGGTCTGGAGAATACGGCGGGTGGGGTAAGGCCTCCCATTTCAGCGTTTCAAGGTAATTTTTGACCGTTACAGCTACGTTGGGCCGATCGTTGTCATGTTGAAAAATCATCATTGTCATGCCTTTCGGCCGTTTCTAGCCGCTTTCACGCAATGCACGACTCAAACGCAAGGATCGAAAAGTAAAGGTGCTGATATGGTTCACATGATAATAGAATTTAAAGTGTACTCATGGTATTAAGACGTTTATCATCAAGAAGTGTGTCCAGTTTGCTTAGATTGGAAGAAAATATACTATGCATTGTCAATATTTCAGCTTAATTCCAAGAAGTTTTGAAAAAACATGGATTCATTAGAACTATACTAAGGACAAGGAACAGCTAATCTATTGAATTGGCTTTAAGCCAATTTCATTGCTATGAAGGTATCAAAAATTGTTCCAATGGCCGGAAAGGTCACACCCATCACTTTTTGAAACTCAAGACAAATAAACTCCTTGCCTATTTTGGTAAAGGATCTACAATAGATGGACTAAAGCATGGACCAAAGTATGGAATTGAAACTGATGGATTATGGATTATGTACCAAAGTATGGACCAAATTATGTACTAAAATATTGGATCAATTATAAAACAAAATGAAAAAAAATGAATCATAATTGATCAGAAAGAAATGAAAGCAATGCATTGGGTCACAGACCAACAATATCAGTGACAAAACTACATGAATAGGGGGGCCATGTAACGCTTCATGATCAACCTTCTTTATTACATTTGGTCTCCTGTTTCACCCAAGTCCATTTTTCCAAACATAAAGCATTTGATTGAGGCTAAGAAATATACCAAAAATGAGAATGGTTAATTGGGTAATTGAAGTTTATTTTTTAGGCGACATCATAGAGATAAGAATTAAGAATATAGTTTGCCTAAATGTTTATCGAGCTAACAGATGATTTTATTCAAAAATTCATGATATTTGCTTAATAATTTTTTTTTTTTTGTTAGTTAAGAAACTTATTAGACTTCCCTCGCGCTATCTGTAAGGACTCACAGGCATATCTATATATATGGATCTTTATATGTTTGTCCATAGTTTAAACACATTCTTTGCTGTTGTTGCTGTTGTTATTGTAAGCTTAAGTGTCCATCTAGTGTTGGTGTTCCTGTTGCTCCTGCTGGCGATGCTGGTATTGCAGTTACTTTTACTATTTTACCTAGATACTTCGTTGTTCGCCATCAGGTGTCGTCTGAATGTGTGAAAAATACTTGCTTCGACGGGTTGTTGTTGTTCCTGTTCTTTCCAAACAAAATGTGAACTATAAAATTCACCAAAAAAACAACAATAAAAGGGAGAGAAAGTTGAACAAAATGAAGTAGTAATATTTTTTCCTGGTTATACCTTCGAAATACCAGTGAAATAGACAACTTATCGGAAAAAAGATAAAATTAAAATATAGATAGATAGAGCGAGAGAGAGAGAGAGAGAGAGAGAGAAAGTGATGAAGCAGACAGGAAGAAAGTAAGTTAAACAGAAGGACAGAACTGAACAGAACTGAACTGAACTGAATTCAAAATGAAAACTAACTCAAAAACTTCAACTTTATTATTTACATCTATACACATTCATATTCCATCTTCATATGCTAAAATCAGCAAGCAAATGCCCAGACTCAGTTTCAATAACATCATCATCATCATCATCATCATCATCATCATCATCATGAAGTGAAGAATGTGAGAGAAGACAAACCGAATTTTATTTGAATATTTTAAGCTGCTGCATATTTTAACATTTAAGGGAATTTTGTTGTATTTTTGTTTGCAGCAATTTATTTATTTATTTTACACTTTTTTTGTTTTTTCACAAAAAGCGAACGAAAAGTTTCAAGTTCACCACCATATCTCCCTCGTATTAAAAGTTTTTTAAAGTGTCGAGTGGCTTGTTATATAAATTTTAGATTTTGGCTTTGAACAGAAATGGGTAAAGTGAAATGATATCGAAAGTGGCCCAAATTTCCATTTGATATTTTCATAAAAAATGTTTTATTTAAATTTTGTTAGAGGGCGAAAATAAACAAAGCTAAGAGAAGCATGGAAACGTTAAGAGGTTATTGAGTAATAGGGAATTAACTTTATACATATCATGAGAGTATTTTGTATATATAATTTTTGAAAGCCATTAAAGCAAATATTGTACATATTGTTCATTCAGTTAGGCGTAGCTGTGATTACAACTTTATAAATGCCAGAGATTGGTAATGATAGAAGGATATGAGTACTTGGAGAAGAGAAGAGAAGAGAAGAGAAGAGAAGAGAAGAGAAGAGAAGAGAAGAGAAGAGAAGAGAAGAGAAGAGAAGAGAAGAGAAGAGAAGAGAAGAGAAGAGAAGAGAAGAGAAGAGAAGAGAAGAGAAGAGAAGAGAAGAGAAGAGAAGAGAAGAGAAGAAGAGAAGAGAAGAGAAGAGAAGAGAAGAGAAGAGAAGAGAAGAGAAGAGAAGAGAAGAGAAGAGAAGAGAAGAGAAGAGAAGAGAAGAGAAGAGAAGAGAAGAGAAGAGAAGAGAAGAGAAGAGAAGAGAAGAGAAGAGAAGAGAAGAGAAGAGAAGAGAAGAGAAGAGAAGAGAAGAGAAGAGAAGAGAAGAGAAGAGAAATGAAATGATGAAATTTAGAAATGTATTATAGGGGGAATGGATGATGAATGGAGTGGAGTATTTTGCAAGTAACATAAAAAAATGGATGTTTTTTGGTCAGGAAGAACGAAGAGGCCACTGTACAACAGAAATATTAGGGCCGTCTATTATGTTTTTTTTTTTTTATCATTTTTAAGAATTTTTACAATAGAATTTCTATTTAAATATCAATCAATCTCTCAAATATTTTTACTTTACATTTCCTACTAGTCAACATGGGGCCCATAGCCAAATGCCTACAATGCCTCTATAAAAAATCTAACGCAACATTAAATTCAATTAGTCAAATGTTTGAAGTCTTCTCTGATGTTCTTAGTTAAGAGTGTTTGACATTTTCTTGATTGTCTGATATTGATTTGTCAACACTTAAGCCCAGGACGCTTACAAAATTGTCTGTTATCTTCATCGATATGTGTCGAGAAAATCAGTATTGGAACCCATATTTCGAATCATTGACGATGTCATCCTTTAGTTAAATTGCATCTACTAACCTTTAGTTTTGAAGTGAGACTTTTTAGTGAAGGAGAGTAAATCCAAAAATATGAAAATGAAATGTGACGAAAATCAAAATTTGACGATATTATTATTATATTCGAGCTAGTTAGGCAAATACAATATGGAAATGAAGGTTCTAAAGTAGATGGCCAAGCAATAATACAGAATATTATAGTGTTGTATTGTTTCACTAAAGAAGTTTCACTTCCATATTGTGCTTAAATTTTTTTCAATATTCTATTTAGTGAACTATTTTTGTCTAGTAGTTTCTCAATTTTCATCTAATCATTTTGTGATTTCTATTCCACATGTTCATATTTACGAACATTTGATGTAACCTTGGACATGATTACGATAAAAACTATGTCGCGACTATTTTATTGAAACTAAAAATGTTCCGCATTCAATAAAAACTGCAAATTATAATAAATTATTTAAAAGTCTGTAACTTTTAAATGTCTTTGACTCATTTTTAAAGTATAAACTGAATGAATTTAAAGCAAATTTTAAAAAATTTGTGCTCCCCTAATATTTACTACCCAAAATATTTGTCACATCAAGAAGTAAACTAATTGTTTATTCTTCAATGTTGCTAAGAGAAACTTGAAAGGGAAAGTTTGGTCTGTGAACTTTATTGGTTTTAAACGTTGACAATTGATTTTATTGCTCTCATAATAACATCAACTTAACCTAAATTTAAAATACTGAATATTCAGAGAATATTGATTTTATATAAAAGAATTTTTTAGAACTTAACAAAAGTCCCCTGTAATTCTTAAAAAATTTTGTTTTTAAAGTTTATCGAGAATCATAAATATTTCACAAATTATTTAGAAGAAAGAAGAAAGAAATATCTAATAAATTTAAATAATTTCATTTATTATACAGTATATTTATTGTAATAGATCTTTCTTCATCCAAACGAATAACAAATAACCAAACAATTCCACAAAAATGTCAATAGCATCTTGTAGAACATCACTGCTTCCGTCCCGGTATTTTGTAACAAGATTTAGTGTAAATCTATACATCATAATAAAACCGGTTAATATAAAAAAACAAACGCAAGTATACATTTCCATCATTTGGTTAAAATAGGATTCGCAGAAGCTTAGAAGGGCCATGGTATTAATGGTACTCATCAATATGCCGCCGAAAAAGAGATATATACCACGTTCAATAAATAATGGTACAACCGAGAATGTGGCAAATGTTACAGAGATTCCAATGAAAGCACAAAAAATTATTGCTGAATTAATTAATAGCACAGAATTCATTAGCCATCCCATTGTCAGACCCAACCAGAGTCCAGTCGAAAAGAGCATTACCAAACGTGTATAGAAATGTTCATATTTGCAGTTGTAAAGATGTAATCCCGTGACAAAAACAATAGATGTAATGGAAGGCAAAATACCTAACTTTACGAAGTTGTGCATTTGCAGTAAAGCACCAATAACCATTGCTGTAGTTGTACCACTTAAAACCATATAGACTTTTGTTAAATGCATCCGTACATCAGGTTTATATCGGTCACTTTGTCTAATGAATCGATGGTTATCATTTTCTTCAGTTGCCATGATGTTTTCTTTTATTATTTCACTCAAAATTTAGTAATGCAACAACAAAAATCAAAATCATTTAAAAAATTTTAACTAAAATTTTAAATTTGTAAGGATTTTATTTGTAGAAAACTAAATTATCATTTCAATGATTATTATTAGTTTTACTAAGTTTACTGAGATTCATTTTAGAAAATTAAGAGATATGACCCGAGGACGGACGGACAGAAAAAGTATCCTAAATCTGTCTCCTGGTTCTAAGCTATCTCCCAACCAATTTTCAGCCAAATCTGTTCAGCCGTTCTTCGTTATAAATAGTGTAAATAACACGTTATATATAAGATGTCCTGAAACCAAAATGTCAATGAAACCGTTGATCGAAAGACTGTCTCTCTTACCTTCCTATACTTGGATTATCTTAGTTTCATTGACATACTTGATCTTTATAATGCCTTTTGTGAAATAATATCACTGGTATATTATTATTTATTATACCATCATCAGTATTCAGTGTGTAGGCCCTTGATTGCGTCTACACGGTGATCTTCGTATCAGTAAAGTTGTTTGGTATTGACTCCTCTATACTTTTTAAGATAAATAGGGTTAGCCTTAGTACAGCAACAATATAGGCAATAGCCCTGACTCTAGGTAACCATTCTATGGATTGTTTTTGGATTGTTGGTTTGCCACCAGTGTGACTAATTCTAGGATACATAGTTTCATAATTTTTGAGGTACCGCACTGAATTTATAGATTTCATATAAAAAAACCTTAAGGGCGCGAAGCGATAAATATATACAGTCATTAATGTAAGACGTAAACACTGGATGTTATATATGCCTTGGCATTTGTTCAGATCGATTGTGCCTGATAGCAAAGATAGCCACTAAGACTTTGTTTGATTTTCCAGTATTCAATGCTCAAGATACACAGCTTTTAGATGAACTCACCCAATAAACAGACCTACCAGGCTTTTCTAAACTGCAAGATTTAATAACAATTTGTAAATGCACTGGCATTGTACTTTTTTTTCTATAGAGAAACTCCCTTCCTCAATTCAAAAGATCTAAATTATCAACAATTGTTGATAATTTTTTGTTGCTTTCAATAAAATCAACAACTGTATTTAATTGCATTACGTGTCATAAAATGTTTTCTTAATGATTTTCATAGACTTCATATGCGATATACGAAAATTTGTGCTTAATAAACTTGCAAAATTGCAACATTTCCCTGTTGACACATTTCTCTATTTCTCCTGCTGCATACCTTTCCATTTCCATGAAGTGCAAAACTAATTTTGTTGAAAATTAAACAGTTTAACATAATTTATATGCATTATAAACAACACATACACACACACATACACATACATAGATACATAGAGTTTATATACCCAAAAGGATATAGAAGAAAGAGAAATATGTTACGACATGAGACTCTCAATTGAACTGCATTGCAAATGTTGGTTGCTTTGGTGGTTAAAGAGTCAAAGGCATAAAGGTGTAAATGTTCACATAAACAACATGTGTGCTTGTATGTGTGTAGGAGGAAGAAGGAGTTGGTTGGAGTATGAGAATGGTAAGGATAAATGTGTGTGTAAAAATCCTTGAAATAATTTTGCAACAGATTGCATACTCGTATACCAAAAGGTGTGAGCCATGGACGGACGTGGACAGGTGGTGTGTCTTTGTGTGTATCTCACACGATTTTCCATGGTATTGCATTGCATAAACTATGTGCAGCGGCGGTACACAGTACAACGTACATACTACTACTTTAAATATGCTGCAACTCACGAGCTACAATAATAGGAGAGTAGTAGGGTATCAGGTAGAGGATGATGGTTGGCACCAGTAGTAGGGTTGTGATTCACGAAAAATATCAATATAAGACTGGTATGGGAATGCTAACGTGACATCCAAAGGGGAATGAAATGCTATAAAAGTTTCAACTTTAGCAATAAAAATATGTGATAAGCGCAAATTTATTAAAAATAAAAACCAAGTCAAGTAAAAAAGGAAATGAGTACGCAACGCTGTGCGGAATAAACGGAATCTAAAGAAGAAGGAAGGACACGAAAGACATGGAAACGGAAGTCATATGAACAAGAAAGTGAGAAGAATCAAGGGAGCATTTATAGTATGAGTAATACAAGGTGAGCCATCTTGTTAATACAGACAACTTGGCATATTGCAATAAAATGGCAAATTTAATGCTTTTGAAATGTCGTTCAGTTTTGATAGGAAAAGAAAGAAGATATACAGTAGATGGAAAATAAACAGACTACCCTTTGAATCTTGCAAGAACAGAAGCATTTTCTTTTAGATTTTAACAATTTGTCAAGCACTGGCACTGGACTTACTTTGTTGCCTGATTCTTCGGGTTGGATCCAAAGATTTGGGCGATCTTTGAGGCAATCTCATGATAGCCAAATGCCATTAACCATATTTTTCTTATTTTCCGGCATCTCAATACTCATAGACCACATGGCTTTTGGATGAAGAGGGTGACTCTGTAGTAAGCAACCTACATAGGCGTTTCTTAACTGCAAAGATATAATAAAATTCTATTATTGATTTATTTCTAATGAAATTCATTGAATCTTTGGACGGCTTTCTTAGTATTTTATTGCCAGATACTATGAATTTTAGTATTGGTCAAGGAAAAAACAACACAATTTCAATAAGTCAAGTTGTGAATAATATGAATATCTGTTTTGACATATGGAAATCAGCAGTAAGTCTCAATATGGAACTCAAACTCTAAGATACTGCATAGATTCCAATAAAAGCTTCTGCATAGAATATTTGATGCATGGTACATGAAAAACGCTCGGATTTTAAAAACTTCAGATGACCAGATGCCAATGATATAAAACGAAATCAGTGGATTCAGCAGGTGGCATTTGTTGTGACTTGCAATCTATGCCGATTGAAAAGGAGTCACCCACTAGATGACTTTTCTTTCAGATTCCAAAAATAATAGAATGTTGAAAAAATGTCTCAATTTATTATAGCGAGATACCTTAATGAAGTACCCTGTATATGTGTATGCATATTATGATTTTTATGACGTTGAGTATACTGATAATGTCGACGACAATGGTGATGGTGATGGTGACGACAACAACGAAGTGCCACCAAACGAAGTCATAAGTTGCCTTGTCTTGCCTTGCCATTCTTGGCATAGCTCAAAGTTCACTTTATTTAACAAACAGCAAAAAAAAAAAAAAAAAAAGAAAAGAATGAAAAAAAAAAAACGAAACTATTCTTAACTGCTGCTACTGTTTATTGAGTTTGTTTTGTAAACTCCTTTCCTCTCTTTGCATTGTCATCATCAATTCCATCGCCAATTCATGATATGCAAAATATGCTGGTGCTGCTGCTGCTGCTGATGCTGATGCTCTGTTTGCTTATGCAAATGCCTGAAATGTACACAGATACAAACAAACCAACACTCATGCACACTCATGTATGACGACCGTGATGTATTTATGATGCGTGAGCATTTTGATATTTACTTTTTCCTTCCTTTCTTTCTTCCTTCGTTTTCATTTCCTTTTCTACTCGTATCTTTCTTTTTTAATGCACCACATGCATTTTATAGCGCATTTCCTACTCTTCATTTACTAGTTCAGACTTATATTTTGAATATTAAATATATGACGCACATAAAATAATGCACATTAAATATTTATTAGTCTCTATGAATGTGTGCGTGCGTGCGTGTGTATCTATGTGTGTGCTTTTGTTGAGGTATTAAAATGTGATTAAATAGATTTTTTGAAAAGTAATTAAACCATTCAAAAGTTAAATTTTATAATTAAGATATTTAAGTCGCATTAATTTAACAAGAGGCTACGATGCCGACGACGATGAAGAAGATTCGAAAGTCATTAAATTTTGACATTGACAAAGGCATTAAAGATTAACAAAATCACATAAATTATAAAATATTAGACGCTTGGCTTACTTACATATGCATGTCTGAATGAGTATCGAGTACGAGAGTCATTTCATAGTTTCATAAGGAGATAAGTTGATGTAGAGAAATTTATTCAATTATTGATGAAACTTTTCTTACTCTTGAGTCCAAGAGATAACAAGACAATACAAGCGAAAAAGATTTGATCAGCTCGTGATGGATTCGAACCCGCATTATGCGTTCTATGAGCCACCGCTTTATACACTCAACTCTGGCTGCAATTTAATCTTTCTTTTCGAGGACGACAATATCGAACATATTAAATGTTGGCTTACAACAAACACTCATACCTACTTTTCAATATAATCCCCATCAATACTCGTATTACTAAACGTCTATCTCATCCAGAAGATGCAGACCTCTGCCCTCCGTCTTATAGTAAATGCTCCTTGGTTTGTGCGGAATGATGTCATTTCCAGGGATCTGAGAATCCTCTCAGTCCGTGAGCAGATCAACCTTCACACAAGACGGTATAATGACCCGCTGAAATCGCATGTTAACAGATTAGCATCTGCTCTTGCTATACACACAGTCAGGAGGAGGCTCAAACGTCTCCACGCTGATGACCTTTGAGCGCACGGACGCAAAAGAGACCGTCGTCTCTGTTCCTAAATTCAAAAATCAAATTTTTGTTTTCTTTGTCACATTTTTTATGTAAGCTACCACGGTCATTTTTGCCTTATTGTCACATAAATTTTTGATTTAAGTGAGGGGCTGAATTTTCTTTCCTCTTTAAGCAATACACAAAAAAAAAAAAAAAACTATAGCTTTACGCTTTTTTTTTGAGGATCCCTTAAATCTTTATGTATAGAAGTTTTGCTAAAAAACCAGTAGGGTTTCGTGATCCTAGCTTTATCAAAGACGTTCTTTCTATATGTTACAAGCGGGTATCATGCAACAAATCTGTAAGCCTGATGCAAAGAAGAAAGTAGAAAGCCAAACGAATTTGTGAGACATTTTATAAAGGATAAGGTAAGAGACTCTTCTAATTAATGTTTTCAATAGTTTCTTGGTCCAGCTATACAGCTTGCGACAGTGCTTTGTCTTGTAGGCGAATCATTTCATTAAAATTAGTGACATTTTTCCTCCTATTGATAGCTTTTAATCATTAGGATCTCTTAGAAGAAACACTGTCCTTTTTATTACACGCTAATATTCCAAACATACACTAAATATGTATTCTTGGGTATTCCAAAAGACAAGCAACCCAATTTATACCATCGAAACAAGTTTATTAGATTTCTTTTTGCTGCTTGGATTTGTATGATTCCATACGAGGCTTTTGTCTATTGAAAATTTTGAAGTGAAACTTCTTTAGCGGCGGTGGTCAAAAATTTATACTTATAATTTGAGTGAAAAAATACAAATCGTCACATTTTTTTTTAAGCTGTATCTCATGAACCACACTAGGTAGAGACTTGTAATTTTTGCAGAATGTGTATTTCTATTTCCATATCCTCAACAGATAAGAAAATTTTTTCAAGATCCACCGGAAAATGCATTTTTTGTTTTGTAACTAATTGGGGTTTGCATAAATTGTTGGAAGTTACATAGTTTTTCACATGAGACTTCGCATTTCTATGTAAATTCGACTGCAACTAACTTACCAAGGTGCATTCACATCTCAGCACGTTGTTCTGCAACCTTTGTATTTTCATTCTGTTGCTGAAACACGAGCAGTTCCATAATTGGATACCATAACTCCATACAGGTTTTAGTATTTGTTTTTACACTACAGTAGTAAATTTTCAAAGGTCTTCAATGTATGTTTCTAAATGTTAGTTAGAATTCTAACTTTTTCTTTTTGCTGTGGTTGTTATCCGTAGACGTAAATACATAATGTACTTCGGAACTTTAATGTCAAATTAGTGAAATACAGTATTATACTCCATTTAAAGGCGTTTTAGACTGTCAGTTCAGGCTCAGTCCATAATCGACTCAAAATGCGCACTGATAACCGAAACCATTACAAAACGATAACAAAAAATGGACTAATGGCTCAGCTTATTTGTCAGTACTCAAAAGTAATCAAATGCAACAGGTGCAACAAGCGTCGCAAACTTCTCCAAATGCGTGCAAATATGTCGAGCCACGATGTTACTCTAGAACTCATTGAAATACATACATATATCCATCAGTTATTATATTAACATTTTTAAATAGATAAAAATGAATGATTGACAGCACTAAGATTTGGAATGATCGTGTAAAAGCAAGCATTTCGTCAGTCCCTTTCAATTTCTGAAGCGATAACATGGACTCAAACTGAGACTGAGACTTAACTGCCCATCTAAAAGGTCTTTTAAGAACATGTTTCTCATCCTAATGAATCCAATTTAAGGTCAAATAAATATCACATACAAAATGTAATTTTGAAATTATCACAATGTATAATCCCAGTCGGTAAACAAGATTGACTCCTTTAAAGTTTTATTGCTAGACAAAGTTATATATTGTAATTAGCCATGAACAAATTGTATAGTTTCGCATTGATTTATATTATAATAGCAACCCACTTAAAATTGTACGTTTTCTCAGAACTGTTTCTCATTTTCCATGCTTCAGAAGCAGATATTACAAATGAAATATTCCCTTTTCTTACATTGCTTTTGTTCAAACGCCGTACAAAATGTTCAAATCAACTGACAGAGATTGTTGAAATATGTTTTTAATGGTTAATTGTGCGTGAATCAAAGAAAATATTTAAGGTCGCCATAAAAAATCTTAAAATTTTTTACTTTAAAAGAACGCAAACTAACTTTAAACTGAACAAAAGTAAAGAAAACAAAATAACAAAAAAGGCTCAAAAAGAAAAAAAAAAGAAACTATAAAAAGCATTTAAATATTGCCAAACACACACACACACATATATGTAAATAGGTATGTAAAGATATGCACATATGAATGAATGAATGAATGAATGAATGAGTCTAAGTATTTGTATGTGCCACGGAAGTGGCAGTGAAGAATAAAAGAAAAGAATAAAGGTTGTGTTAGATCCTTTTTAAAGCCAAAATAAGTAGAAAAATACTAAAGACGAAAGAAAAAGTGTAGCAATGTGATGTGATGTGATGTGTAGTGAAGCAGGTAAGAAGGTGGTTAATGGAATGTGAATGGGAAGGGAAAGGGAAAAGGAAAAGGAATTCACATCGAATGGATGAGTTCGTGCAAAATGGCGTTTTATGCAGTCAAAAAGTAGTTTACACGTTGTTGCACAATTTATGTTTATGCAACACGTAAAACCTTTTCAAATATACTTCCACCATCAGAACACACACACAAAATCACACTGAGATAGTCACAGATACTACGTCACACACGTCGCAGACACATAAATAAACTAAACAACGAGCGGAATGAACGACGAACGAATGAACGAACGAATGAACCTGCCTATTTTTCTTCTACTTTTTATAAAAGGATTTCATTCGTTTCGTTCGTCCTTTTTTAAGTGAGCATATTTCTTGCCTTTATTTGCCTCTTTTTTTGTTCTGTCTCGTATTCTTTCCTTTCTGCGGCAGGTGGCAGGTGGCAGTTACAGGTTAAACGTGCTTTTGGGGGCTCAGACGTGCAAATGTTGCATGAATGCGCCTTTTATGATTATTTTTCTTGTTTTTTTTGTTTTCATTATTTTTTTTTCTCCTTTACTTTTTACAATCTGTTGTGCATTGTTCTTGTTGTTATTGTTGTATTGTTTTTGTTAACAAATAAATACACATGCAACAATAAGAATGACGACGTTGTTGTCTTCCACTCGAGTAACAACGAAATACTCGCGGGTGTTTTATTTTATACCCTACACAGTAGTAGTGTGAATGAACATGAATGGTTGCTTTAATAGTAAGGGAATTCCCCTATGGCAGAGATAGAGCAGAGAGAGAGAGAGAGAGAGAGAGAGTGAGAGAGTGAAAGAGAGTAGTGAATGCTGAGAATTAAAATGTTGCCTTTGGACTACATTAAATTTACTTTGGATGTTAGGCAAGTGGACTGAAAAGTATTTAATGTTTCTATAAAAGTGAAATAGAATAGAATTTATTCAATGTTAAATAATTTGAAAAACTATTGAATTTAAAACTTAAATTAAGTGTTTATTTGGAGGCTATTTGGTTGCATAGTTAAGTTCCAACAAAATACAATTCAAAGTAGTAAGAGAATGCCAACAACTATTCAATAACATGGGACGGAAGCTGAAATGAGGTTTATATAATATGGATTCCAAGTCATAGATCAACCTTTCATAATACACACTCGTGACTAAAATCTCCTGGTTGAGAAGTAAAACCCACTGATTGCAGCTTCACATAAATATCATAAAAAAAATGACCGAGGAGAACACAGGAAGGACACTTGGACTTGGTAATTCGGGAACTTATCTCAAGCCATTGCCATATTTTCACTCAGGTCGAGACAGGGCCAAAGCATATCCATTATATGATAATCATTAAACTCAATAATAAATCAACTTGACACGCACCAGATGATCACCAGTTTTCTTTTTTCCAAAAATCCTAATTTTTCAAAGTTTCATTCTCTTTCTATATCTCCAAAGATGGGATTCTTTTCTTCAAACTTATCAATGGGAAACTTTCTTTTCATCTACAATTCAATATTGATGACATTCATTGCATTCCCAAAAGACTGACAAACTTCTCGATAATTCAGTGATACCATTCAAAATACACAGTTTGTGTAGAGGAAAATAAGGAAAAGGAAAATAGTAGTCCACAAATTGATTGCACAATTGGGCATTGTATACTGTGTGGTTACTACCGGCTGAAACTTTTTTAAGCAATTTTCTTACTTACCTTTCCTACTTCAATTTACCTAATTTACTCTTTTCTATACTCTTACTTACTTACTTAAATCATGAAAAGGTCAGGAATTTGTCCTAAGTTTATGCCGCCGCCGCCGCCTGATTGACTGCCATTAAAAATGTCGCGACTTGTGGCAATGAAATTATAAAGAGAATAACATTTTCCCCCCACACAAACAAGTAGCAGATGGCGGCCATCAAAGACAGAAAAAAAGATGTGAATCACAGAAACAAACAAAAAATGTAAAAGGAAGGAAATCACAATAAAAAGGAAAAGAAGAACAAAAAAAAAAAAAGGAAGAAAGGAAGAAAGGAAACGGTGGGCGTCATAATTATTTTGCGTGTTTATAAACCTTTAAGCGAAAATATATTTAACCCTTTTCAGTTCTTGTTGATTTCATTTTACTTGTTGTTTGTGGTACAAATTAATTAACTGCGCTTCGTAATCGCTGCAGTTTATTTGCGCAGTTTTTGTTTTTAATAGAAAAAATCATAGAAATTTAGTTACAAAGTATTTAAAATTTCTTGCCACAACTATATTTGTTTGTGTTAGGTGAAAATGTCGCACGATTGATGTCATTAATTCTCACTCAGATTGCCCAGATTACAGAACAGATTGAAGTAAATCACGTCGAGTACTCGTTATTCAGCAACACAACACACAACATAATTTATGTTTTAAAAAAATTTAATTTATTTACAACGAAAAATAAAAATAAAATATAAAAAATTCGATTGCATAGAGTCCGCTAAAAATATAACAAAGTCTTCGTCCGAAATCTTAGGCAATTCATCAGTTGCGCTTACTTAACTTTTTTGATAATTGGCAGATAAGCTGAACTGGGTTCAGCGACTGGAGTTGAGTGCCCTGCACTAGTGCTAATGCCAGCTGAAGATGGAGCTGAGTAGGCAACAGGTGCTGCAACGGCAGGTGCTGCGGCCTTCGAAGCAAAGTTCAGTACAGGAGCAATGCCACCATTATGAGATTGGGAGTTGCCACCCAGACGTTCATATTCCTGTTGAATTGCACGCTGAGCATTTGCGGCATCTTCATTTGTACGGTATTTGACGAAATGCACCTCAGGTTTACTGTTTCCAACAGTGTTGAGGTTTTGCAGTCTGCTAGCCAAGCCAGAAATGTCCTGTTGCTTGGTGAGAACATAGATAGCAGTCTGTTGTTCGCCTGCCTGTTTGGCCAGAGAAAGGGCAGCATTCTCCAGACCCTTGTTTTCAGGAGCACGAATGAAAATTACACGGAGATTCTTTTTGAGAGAAGCTGATAGGTCACCGACATTTTGATTATCATCGAAAGAGCCTTCGGGGGCAGAGAAGGAATAGAATTCTTTGTTGAAATCTGTGGTGACCTGGGAGGGAGCAGAATAGTCAGTATTGCCACCTCCAAGTGAACCACCACCACCAAGGGAGCCACCTCCAAGGGAGCTAGCACCAAGAGAGCCCCCATATGAGCCAAAAGAGCCACCTCCCAGAGAGCCACCTCCCAGAGAACCACCTCCCAGCGAGCTACCAAATGATCCAAGAGAGCCACCACCAAGAGAGCCTCCATAGGAACTAAGTGAGCCACCATATGTGCTGCCACCAAGAGAGCCATCAGCTAAGGAGCCACCACCTCCCAGTGAGCCACCAAAAGAGCCAGAATTGGTTGGTCCATAATTATAACCGCTTTCTGCACGCGCCACAGCGATCAAAGTCAAAACCTGTTAAAACATAAAAATTCAATTCCAAATTCAAAATTGATTTTAGATCCAAAAAACATCCTAATCCCTTATCCACTCTCTAACTACTTACAATCAAACCACGCATCTTAACAAAGTTAATTGTGTCTGTCTGTGTCTTGTACCTCAGCCTGTGAGTTAAGTGAGTCTGACTTGGTTCCGGCTTAGGTCATTTATTTATAAAGACTTAAAGACCAAAAGATTAACAAATTGCATAATCTACCATAGTCGCCGCCGATTATCGACCAACAAAAGCTTGCAGATTTTTTCAAGTTCAATCAATTGAGTTGAGTTGAGTCTATTATACAAGAAGATAAACGATATCAAAATCTAAGTTAAATCCAATGATTGCTATAATTTTATTTTTATTGTTTTTTAATTTTACGTAAAAGAAAGAAAGCAAAGGAAACCAGAAAACGATAAACAAAAGATAGAAAACATAAAAATTAATTTAGTTTGCATAAAAATAGAAAACAAAAGAAAAAGAAAAAACAAAAATATACCAACAAAATTTTCATTGCAAATTTCATAATTCATTTTGAATCAAACTAACCAAGATGTTCCCTTATCTTATTTATCTAACTATGTATCTATCTTATCTACCTGTTTCTCTATTTGTTAGTCTTTCTTTCTGTCCACTGTTTCACTATCTTAGATCTTAGATCGGGGAGTATCTTCTATCATTTGTTTGTTTGTTGAAACATTTTTGAATTAAAAATTAAGTCATGGAAAACATAAAAAATTAATTTATGTTGACAAATCCACTTTTCATTTTATTTATCACAAAAAAAAAATAAATACAAAAAAAGTATTAAATCATATTACGAATCACGTTGAAAAAAAAAAACGGAAAATAAATAAATTATAATGAAATTAAATTGAGAAAAAGAAAAATGAAACAAAAATCAAAGATTAAATTAAATGCACTAAACATAAAGAAACCAATTTATGAGTTTAAATTTATGTGCTTCCACATTTTTAATTACTTTTTATGTATTTGATTAAATTTTTGATTGAATCATTCAATCATTTTATTTCTTTTTTTATTTTTATTTTTTTTTTTATGTGGTTTAAGTGATTTTAAGTAAAAATAAATCATTTTTAATTTTTTGTAATCATATCAATTATAGAAAAAAGTTCATTATATCATGCTTAATGACAAATAGTGTGAGTTTGCCTCCTTACATAACCATTTTGTTGTGATATTTGAGACGCATATGAAAGCGATAAACTTGCTAAGTACAGAACAGATTTTCATACGATTTTCACCAATGGAAGAAGCGAGTCATGAGAAAGGTTATAGATGTATAAATCATTAAGGTTTGGTGGTTATTGCCTGAAATAAAACGATGATTGTTGAAAATGTAAGAAAAATAATGCCGAGAACTGTGTCAATCACATAACCAAGGTGTCACTAAAAGAGAAAGCAGTGTAGTTGATAATAATGATGTGGGTAATACAGATCACTGCTTTGATTTTGGTCACATCATCGGGAATTGCCTTAACACTAATCGATGGCGGACTAACAGCACATGAAGCTCTCAAGCTTCCATTGAAATCAATTAGATCCAAAACCGTACAAATATTCAACATCAACAAAAATTCTGGTATGGCCACAGTCCTTGAAATATCACCAGAAACACTTGACCGAGCACCGTGCGCCGGGTGTCGCTAATATTCATTTGAAAAGATCGCGCAGATACTTGATACAAAAGCTAATCGGTATGATGCTTGCCCCTGGAACATTCAGTCCAATTCTAAAAAACTAGACGGGGAAGGAGAACTAGAAAAAAGTAATGAATAATTAGGAAATGAATGAATGATGAGGATGATTGCTGAGGAGTGAGGAATAACGAGTTCATGAGTCTTGTCTGGAAAACTTTTGAATTACTTACTGAATTTAAAAAAATTACATTTTATATGACAAGACATTGAACTCATTTCAAGGATATTTGAGTTCATTATCAAATGTGTGAAGGATATGAAATTTTGGGTAAACAAAATTTATTCTTTTATCTTGTTTTGATATCAGTCTTTTTACAACATTTCTCCATGTTACTCAGATTCAGTTTAAGATAAATCTGAATATCAAGCCAAAGGGAAAATTAGTATATACAAGTAGATATAACTTCAAAAATTTGTATCCATAGATAAACCCACAAGGGGACGTTGATTGACGCTTATCTATTCTTGTTCCTGTCACTGTTGTATTAAACCTTCATGGCAGATGTTCATGTTAAACCAATTTGGGTTTTATCTCTCTATGATTTGTTATAGTTTAATGCTTAAGAATAACCAATCATATATGTATGTATATTGAATTTAGTATCTGCTACTGACCAATTTGGCATTTGGTTGCCGCTGTTAAATGAATTAATTAAATAAGAAAATAATGGCAATTCAGCGAAAACGAATTCATGCAACAAACAAACAGTCAAACAAACAAACAATCCAACAAACAAACGATGAAATATCAGACACAAGAAAAAAAAAAAACAAATGAATGAACGAGCTAACAACGAATGGATAAAAGAAAGAAAAAAACCAATGAAAAAACAAAATAAAAATTATAAAGAAATTAAAAAAAATATTTATTAAAAAAAAAAAATTGATATTCATGCAAATTGGTTTAGTTTGCTGAAAGCATTTTAAATAATTTTATTTGATTTTCATCATATCCATTTCGTTTGGGGAGCCACAAGTCAAACGTTTTGCGTTTCAGTTTGCATCGTTCAATCTAATTAACATAACATATTCAGTCATCTGACTATCATCAGTCGCATCGCATCGCATCACATCGCATCAAATCGAATTCGATTGAAGTTAACATGCAACATTTTATATTATATTATCTTAGTTAAATCATTTATCATCATCATCATCATCATCATCATCATCATCATCAGCAGTTGAGTTGAGCACCGCTCAGCATAATGCAAATTATTTATGTTAATTTATTTTTCCACAAATTTTCCACTTCATTTAGTTGCCCATTTACCATTTGATTTCATTTAATAAATAATTTATTGTAACTGACTTATTTTTTGTTGTGTTGTGTTTTTTTTTATATTTCTAAATATTAATCGCGTTATAATTAATCAAGCATTTAATTTGTGTGGTCAAAACTTAGTTAAAATAAGAAAACAAAAAAAAAAAAAAAACATTGTCAACAAAAAAAAGAACCAAAAATGAATACTAAATAATATTAATATTAAACTGTATGAATAATCAATTATGGGAAGTTGATTTTTGATGAAACTCAATCAATTTATTAATTTGTTTGTTTATTTTATAAATTGATTCTGATTTATTATCTAAACAAATTTTAATGATTTTAATAACCTTAAAAGTTTTTACTTTTGTTTGAGATATTTTTCTCTCATGCGATAAATTGTTTGCTTTATTTTCTTTTTTTATTTTCTTGTATTTATATTATTTTTTCTTTCACTATAATTCTTAAATTAAATCATCGTCATAGTTAAGATTAATTTAACACTAATAGTGGTGGTTCATAGCCTTAGGGTCTGTCGATGGCAACACCTTCATCTGAAACAACAGAGTCACCGCTCTTGCCACCACCACCATCATCGTGCAATTCCAAAAGTATCGAAACATTCATTTTGCGAATATAGACATCGTGCAATGGGTAAATGCATTGGGAGATCTTCTCGATTGTGTCCAAAGCAAGTTTGTTGACCAACTGCTTAAGATCGGCACCGCTAACTTCGCTGGAAATGATATCAGTCAGAGAGAGTGCTGGGCA
Source organism: Amiota minor (assembly GCA_037043295.1). Classification (NCBI taxonomy): domain Eukaryota; kingdom Metazoa; phylum Arthropoda; class Insecta; order Diptera; family Drosophilidae; genus Amiota; species Amiota minor. The sequence goes on along the minus strand of JBAMAW010000081.1, from coordinate 6,348,899 downwards.
TAGCAAGTTTTACCTTGTGATTGCTGATCCTTTGCGGTAAAACTAATGCAGAAAATACGCAACAAGTAACCATCGATATTCTTGGCTTCGACAATAACTTCAATCAAGGTTTGCCATATCTTTACCATTGATCTGTAATTGTCGGTTAGCAGGTCCATGTCATGGACGTTGTCGAAAACATAGCGATCTTGCACATCTTCAGCAATGTGTCGGAAAATGCAGAAAGAATGATCTTGGTCGATATCCTTTTGCAAATCAGCGAGGGAGACTTCGAAGATGCGTCCCTTCAAGTAGTTAGAGGCAATTCCCAGAGTGTGGTTAACCAATGCTTTGCCGATTTGTTGGGTTTGGATGCCTTAACATCACACCAATGCTTGCGTGAGAAGGGGTCTATAACCTTCTTTTTGCCACATTTCTTGCATCCCTTGGAGAGTCTCTTATTTTTATAGACTGCCATCTTCAATGTTACAAATTAAGCATTTTTTAACCTCTACTCACAGGAAAGTGATCTATAAAAATTTAGGTAATCTCATCTAAAGAATGATATATGTTAATGGATGCACATTTGAGAAGTTTATTAGATAGTTGTAAGTACAAAGGTGTTTCAAGGAAATAGAATTATTACAGGGCTTAGATTTTGTTTTTATTTTGTAAAAATAGAAAAGATGAAAATATTTTCCATACTACAAATCAAAGATTAACATGGAATCTATGCTATTTTAATAATTTTTCCAATGGGTTCTATTAAATATTTTGTAGAAATTGTTATTTTAAACCACGGATCTCTCGAAGAGAGCAATGACAATGACAGTAGTAAGATTTTTTTTTCTCTTATGCGATAGAATTTGTGTGTCTGAAATCGAACCTTCATATAATCATTTGACCTACACATATATTGTACATATGATTGAATTATAAGTTTCAGAAGTAAGCTATCAATCCAATTAAAGTTTTGATCATCAAGAGCAAAAAGTTGATGAATATTGCAACATTTTCTTGGGTTGGGTGACAATTTCGGAATGCTCAAAGTTAACCTTCTTTCCCTGATTTTTGGTCTAAAGTGTGTTAACACATTTGTAATAATAAAATTTCATTCATTCCCCGTCGTCTTCTTTCATTTTTCTTTTGTCATTGAAATTCTTTGAAAAAATCTTTCATGCTTCCACGCTTTTGTTATTGTATTTGCTATTATCCGATTTAAATATTTTTTTTGTTTTGTCATTCATTCAAAAACCATTAAGTATGCAAACATTTGAAACCAATAAAATTGGGCAGATAACGAAAGATCCTGGGAGACCTTAACACTTAACCGCTTAATAAACTGCTATCAGCATGCAGTTGCGAAAAATGAAGCAAAGAGTAAATGAATGAATGAATTGGATTGGATAAAGTAATCTTGTTGTTTGTATGTTTGCTTTGTTTGAATTTTTATATTCTGTTTTGTGTGTGTGTGTGTTTTTTCATTTTAAAACGGAATCAATAAAAGCAATCAAGTTAATTACGAAAATGTATATTGAGAAGAAGGCCGAAAGAGAATAAATATAAGTAAGTAGCGGCAAAATGAGAGTATAGTGAGTGGTTGGCAAAGGAATGAGTAGGTGGTGGTGGTTTGGGGCTTTGTGTGATTGACGATAAATGCGCAATTAAGCAAATTATCCCTTGGGCCGCCGCAACAGAAGCAAAAGCAATTGCAACACAGGAAACTGAATTGAAAACAACAAAAATAAGTACACACACACACACACACACACAAAGTATCTAAGTTTCTGTGTGTGTGAATAAATGTGTGTGTGTTGAAATGTAATGTAATCCTGCGACTTGCAAGTTGAAAGCAAACAAAAGTTAATTGCGAATGCAGAAGCAGCAGCAGCAGCAAACAAAATAAACACATGCCAAAGGAAATGATAACAACACCAACAACAACAACAGGAAAACATTGGATGGATACTTTCCTTCTGCACAAGTAATGTAAAGTAAGTTTACTATTTTCACTTCGATACATTGGATAAATATTTGTCAGGGCGAGAAAAGGAAATGAAAAGAAAGGAAATGCGACAACATGTACCGTTAAACGGAAATTGACACCATTTTACTTGGCGCCATATTAAGTCACATTCGCATTCATTCAGTCACCAACCATCGTTATTCACCAGCACCCTTCATCCACCATCCACCATCCATATTCAACATTCAACCATTTTTAATGCGCTCACTCAATAACCACAGCCAAGTTTTCTTCTTCTTGTGTTCACTTCTTTTTTTTATTGTCCTTGTTGGTTGGTTGTTGTTGTTTTTGAGGGGGGAAGAGAAAATAACTTACGCTAGTTTATTATTTGTCTAGAAGTGGAAGAGAAAAGGATTTCCTTAGTCAAGTTAAGTTGACTAATTAAGTTGAATGAAAAATTGAAAAAGGAAATTTTAAAAGGAATTTAAATAACCTTCAAACAAACATACATAGATTTGAATATTTCAAACGGAAACGAAGTCTCTTTGGATACTATATTTGAATGTTGTTCAGAAGGATGGAGCTTCCAAGATCACTGAGAGTGTGAACACGTCATGAATGACTATTCTATCATTATCCAATCCAATGTTGTTGTCTTATCATTTTTCTTTTAATAAGCAGATTTTAGTGTTTCGTACCTTTAGGGTACCAAGCGGAAACTTTTAAGTAAGCCTCCACTGTCCTTCCACGAGCTGTAACTCATGAACCATAATAAGAAGGCATACGAATCATAGTTCATAGTTTAGTGAACATCGACAGCTGCGCTACTTTGAGCAACTTCAATATTAGCTCCCAGTTTAAAAAGAATAGAAACAGCGGAGCTACTCAAATGTTGTTTCTTTTAAATCTTATCTGACTCACAATTTTTCAATTTGCTATACTCTTTACGCAATGAATATGTTTTAATTTGGACTGAAATTGGTTGATTTCTTGCTCATGTACTAACTCACCCCGAAAGTATGCAATGCCTTTCTCACAAATATGATTATTGTTCATTGACTGCAGTTTTGGTAACGTTTTACAAAAGAACGGCATGTTCTACTGAAATAAAACTAACAACATGAAAAATATAAGAAGTCCTCTTCTCTATGAGATCCATGAAACCAAAATCGACCTATTAAACTCATAAATAACAATTAATTTGTTCCGGTAAAAGCATATCCCGAGACGGTCATGATTCCGGATGACGCAATAAGATAGTCCACCTCTTGAGCTTAAATATGGCGAAATAATCATTGAAATCTATTAAACGGCTGTTGAGATATAATAATGTAAACATTTCTGAATCGGCACATTTGCTTGCTGCGCATTTCTGTTCGCCTGGTAGCCAAATTGCAATTTCTACTGAAATTGGTTGACTTTTTGTTCATGAACTAACTCAGCCCGAAAGTATGCAATACTTTTGTTACAAATTTGAGCATTGCTCATTGACTGAAATGTGCAACTTTGGTAACGTTTTACAAGAGAACGGAGTGTTCTTTTGAAGTGAAACTAACAATATGAAAAATATGAGAAGTCTTCTTCTCAATGAGATCCATTAAACCAAAATCGACCTACTAAAAAGCATAAAAATAGACCAATTTGTATTTGTTCCGGAAAAGTTAATTTCCGTATACGGTTATGATTCCGGATGCCGTCGTAAGATAGTCCAACTCTTAGGCTTAAATGTGGCGAAAAAATCATTGAAATCTGTTAAACGGCTGTTGAGATATAAAAATGCAAACATTTCTGAATCGACGCATTTGCTTGCTGCGCATTTCTGTTCGCCTGGCAACCAAATTGCAATTTGCACTGAAATTGGTTGACTTTTTGGTCATGAACTAACACAGCCCGAAAGTATGCAATACTTTTGTTACAAATTTGAGTATTTCTCATTGACTGAAATGTGCAACTTTGGTAACGTTTTACAAGAGAACGGAGGGATCTATTGAAGTGAAACTAACAACATGAAAAATATGAGAGGTCCTCTTCTCTATGAGATCCGTAAAACCAAAATCCCATTATTAGAAAGTATATAAATAGAACAATTTGCATTTGTTCCGGTAAAAAGTATTTCCCGTATACGGTTATAGTTCCGGATGACGCCATAAGACAGTCCAACTCTTAAGCTTAAATATGGCGAAAAAATCATTGAAATTGTTTAAACGGCTGTTGAGATATAAAAATGCAAACATTTCTGAATCGACGCATTTGCTTGCTGCGCATTTCTGTTCGCCTGGCAACCAAATTGCAATTTGCACTGAAATTGGTTGAATTTTTGGTCATGAACTAACTCAGCCCGAAAGTATGCAATACTTTTGTTACAAATTTGAGTATTGCTCATTGACTGAAATGTGCAACTTTGGTAACGTTTTACAGGAGAACGGAGTGTTCTATTGAAATGGAACTAACAACATGAAAAATATGTGAGGTCCTCTTCTATGTTAGATCCATAAAACCAAAATCCACTTATTAAAAAGCATCTAAATAGATGAAATTGCATTTGCTACGGTAAAAGCTATTTCCCGTATACGGTTATGATTCCGGATGACGCCATAAGATAGTCCAACTCTTAAGCTTAAATATGGCGAAAAAATCATTGAAATTGTTTAAACGGCTGTTGAGATATAAAAATGCAATCATTTCTGAATCGACGCATTTGCTTGCTGCGCATTTCTGTTCGCCTGGCAACCAAATTGCAATTTGCACTGAAATTGGTTGACTTTTTGGTCATGAACTAACACAGCCCGAAAGTATGCAATACTTTTGTTACAAATTTGAGTATTTCTCATTGACTGAAATGTGCAATTTTGGTAACGTTTTACAAGAGAACGGAGGGATCTATTGAAGTGAAACTAACAACATGAAAAACATGAGAGGTCCTCTTCTCTATGAGATCCGTAAAACCAAAATCCCATTATTAGAAAGTATATAAATAGAACAATTTGCATTTGTTCCGGTAAAAAGTATTTCCCGTATACGGTTATGATTCCGGATGACGCCATAAGATAGTCCAACTCTTAGGCTTAAATGTGGCGAAATAATCATTGAAATCGGTTAAACGGTTCTACAGATATAAGAATGTAAACATTTCTGAATCAACGCATTTGCTTGCTGCGCATTTCTGTTCGCCTGGTAGCCAAATTTAAATTTGCATTGAAATTGGTTGACTTTTGTTCATGAACTAACTCACCCCGAAAGTATGCAATACTTTTCTTACAAATTTGAGTATTGCTCATTGACTGAAATGTGCAACTTTGGCAACGTTTTTTCTACCTATTAAATGTAAAGAAAAATTCAAAGATACAAAAAAAATTTCATATATAGTCGAACAAATATTATTTTAGTTTAAAACTACAATTAACATTTCGAATAATAAATATTATGAAATAACAATACTTATTTAACAAATCATTTAACATTTCCCAATGTTTCTCCCAAAGATTTCACTAATAAGGAATTCATATTTATCTACAATATGTTTGGATCTTCGGCGAGACAAGCACCGACCATGTGTTTGCCAGGCAAAAATTGGCTCCATCAAAAATCCTGGCCATTTGGATTCATTTAAGTTTCTTAAATAATTTTATGTCTGCAAATAAAAGTTGAATGTTTATTGAACGCCATCGAAATGAAAAATCAACTACACATTACTCACTTGGAACGGATTTTTAGCTTGGTTGCGATGCCAGACGTAATGTTGACTTTTTCTTCACCAGTTTGGTTTTAAGTTTGTCATGCAGCCAATTGACAGTTTCATCAATTTCCGTACCCTTTAATTTATTCTCGCCAAAATCTTGCTTTGTAGTCTTCGACTTATGACGAACACAAGTTTTTAACACTCGAATGATCACAAGCTCATCATCGTAGGGTTTAAAACAGAATGCTATGAGTATTGAATTCTTCAGACTTTTATCTTAGGTAAATAGGTAGTCAAGAAGTAGGTATCCCATCTTTTTGTTCTAAGTCCACTTCAGTGCAGATGTCTTCGAGGGAGACTCCTTTCTACGTGTAATTGCTTCCTTCTTATTTATATTGTAAAAGGTGTCAATACTTTTAATGACCAAAAATACCATGCTTTTGTCCAATATGCATTTGATGGAATCTGGCATCCACAAGTGATCTATAAGACAAAAAATATGGGAAACGGTTAAAAGAAATTTTCACTTATTCCTTATGCCTTTTGCAGGAAATTATTTCCAATAAATTTTTAATTACATTAGCTAGAGGGGTATAGAGTGAAAAAATCCCTAGAAATAATGGTAATTAATTCTCTTTGGAATGGTAAGTCAAAACTTTGTGGTTTGAGTAATATGTGCCGGATGTGTGTGTGATACTAGTGCTGGCATCTTTTGAGAGGAGCTAATAGTTCAATTATCTTACCGTCAATCGGTCGGTTTATAGGTGACAACATGACGAAAGACTTAGATAGAAAGGAATAAGACTTCCAGTTGTTCATAGAACTTTACAAGACCGCGAAGAAAAAACCATGAGCCATGCAATATAGTCGCACGGATACACTGGCTTTGCAAAACAACCAAAATGATCCTCCGAGCTGCTACAAGAATAGGATTCGTATCGTATTGGGAGTCCCAATGGTGCGTTACGCAATTGAGTTAGTGGCCCAAATGATGCATGTTCTACATCAGCTTCTCGAGAAACCTTTTTTCGACGATTTGGGCAGTTTGGCTAAACTAGCTTTGTTCTTTGATTCTTCGGGCTGAGGGCTAATAACATGATTATCGTATAGACTGGACAAATCGCTCCCAAATTGTGCCTCTCTCTGAGCTTTCCATTCTCGATGTACTCAACAAAAAAAAAGAGTTTTTTCCAGTGTATAAAATATTCATAGCTTTTGCTAGGGGTGACCTTTAAGACCAACTACCTTACCTTACCTTACCATTAATTATCCTTAACTCCTCTCTTCCTTTTCTAAATTCAGTCATCACAATGGGCCGCAAGACTTTTGGATAAATTCGCGTTTGTGCGGCGAGCGGCCTACATCACATAACTTAACCTAAAAAAGAATTTTGATTTTCTGTTACATTTATTTGTTTCTAGTTTATTTCTTAAATTTCTTTGAAACTAAAATAATATAATTGTATAATTTTGCCTTTGCATGCATTTAGTATTTAGTATATTTCCATCAATCACAATTCCCAGAGGTTTATACTCTCACCAAAATAATTTCATATTTATGTACTTAAAATATAAGTATGTAGAACAACTCAATTTTTTATGAAAAATGAAACTCAAAATTTTCCATTTCTCACCACAAACATTTTATTACTTCTCGTGTTACGATAACTTGAAGTTTTGCGTTGCGTCTGAGTTTGCATGTCAGTGAAAATTGCGTGACAGTTACACTTATGCCTAAATAAACGCATACACAGCCATACATATATACGCACATAAATGTATGTATATGCACATGAATGTGTAAGTGTGTACATTATGTTATAAGATTAATTTGCCATATTTTCACTTTCCAACATTTTCTTCATTCTTTTACAATAATTTAGACAGGTTTTTTTACTACATGCTTACTCAACAGTCTGTCTTTCTTCATTTTAATGTCTCTCTGGATGTCCGTCCATCTTTCCTTTTGTACTTCTGTCCATTTATCTGTAATCATAGCTGTCTGTACAGTATATACAATACTACACTGTGTCGCTTGTCTGTGTTGATGTCTGCTGGCATTTTAGAGTGCATAAATTATTCAATTTTTCCAATATTTTCCATGCATTTTAAAAAGAAAGCAACAAAAAAAAAACCCCCCATTACTATCAATTTTAATTTGGTTATTATTTGTTGGGGATATGGCAATAGATATCCATATTCTGTTAAAATTTCAAGTCTCTACCTAGTGCGGTTCATGAAATACAGAATTGAAAAAACGTGACGATTTGTATTTTTTCACTCAAATTTTCGCCCAACGCCGCCCATCCAAACAAAAAAAAAAAAAAAAATTTTTACTATCTATTTTAATTTGGTTATTCAATGTGTTGTTTTTCCCTTATTTATGCTTTTGCTGTTATTGATCGACTTTGATTGGAAAAATCTAAGTTTAAATGTCAAATTTCGTTTCAAAATGATTGTGGCTTTGAAAATTATTGCTACTTACCTATATGTAATATGTTTATTGTTAGTTAGTCTGAGAAAATAGATTCTAAAACATATATACATATGTCTGTATATAGTAGGTCGAGGCCACAAGTTATGGATATTGGCCTGGGCCACATTTAATACAGAAGTTACGTTCCATTTTAGTGAAAAAGTGGTTAAAGAGATGAGATCAATTGAACTTGGTGGCTGTCAACAATTGCCCGCAAGACTTTCTTCAAACACCCATTAAATATCTTTGTGGATGTTTTCATTTCTAATTTTGAATAATGTGTTCATAGGATCTTAGATTTAGTTCTTTGTGGTGCAAAGTTTCTTATGGGATAAATCAATGATGAACCAAATTCAAGTCTAATTGAAACTGTGGATTGATCCACTGCTTTTTCAAAGCAAAAGTGTGATAATCCTTTTTGGGAAAATACAATACATGATCTATAATCCTCCACCTACGACTATAATCTCTTTCCAAACATGAAGATATTTTGGTTCTATAGGAAAACATTCACAAGAAATAAGAAACTTGAATGGCAACAAAAGGCAATTTCAAAAACTTTGATGAAGTTTATGTTTGAAAAGATACGAGTATCAAAAAGTTAAAACTTCAAAAAAAAAAATGAAATCTTCTGTTCTTTTCACTTTCTTTGTTAGTTAAAAAACTCATCAGACGAAATATTAAAGTATTTGCTTAATTAAAGTTTTAATGATTCTTTTCTATTTCATTTTGTGTGTGTGTTTTGTAGTGTCAAGTTTGCTTTGTGTTTGTGGTTGCTGTTTACTTCCGGTTTCCGGTTTTCACTTTCAAGTGATTTTTATTTTTATTTGCTTTTCCCAACTTTTCTAACATTTTTATTATACTAGAAGAAAGTACATACGAGATAAATCTTTCTCTTATTTCTCATTTTGGGAATGAAATTGCTTTGTTATCTTTGTTGTCTCCTCATAAATTCTTAAAAGGTTTTTGAGGTTTCTTTGCTTAAAGGATTTTTATTTTCTCTTGCAAAAGTGAAAGAAATTTAAAATCTCATACACATAACATTTGGGTTTTTTAACCTCAACCTTCTTTGTTTTCATTTTTTGAGGTTTATAAGCAAAATTAACAACCATGTTGTTGATGATTGTTGCGACAAGTTTGTCCTACTAATTGCATTTCCTTATAAAACCGAAACATTTTTATGTCACTCCAGGGAACATGACTTCTCAATTAATTATGTGAATTTTCAACAAACCAAGCAGCCAACCAACCAACAGCAATTGAGTGACAACAAGGACAAAATTATGACAAAATAAGGAAAAGGAGTAGTAGTAGTAGCAGAAGGAAGGGAAATTAAAGGCGCCAAAGACGCAATCCTTAGACACAATTTGACCTTAAACTGTAGACTACAAAAAAAAAAAAGAAAAGAAAACAGTTCTTTGTTTCATTCTTCAATAACGATAAGCAAGCAAGCAAAACTGGACGACACTTGAGGTGTGGCCCATAAGGACTTGACTTATTTATGAGTGCAAACATGACAAAAAAAAAAACAAAAAAAAAAATGATAAGATGGCTCTTGCCTGGTAGGCGAAGCCAATCATACACTTTATTGACTTGAACTCTCCTCTTTTTCTCTCTCTCTTTCTCTCTCTCCCTATAACTGACGACGTCTGGGCGTAGTCCATAAACTACTGTTGCACCTGATTCTACTTCCCATACTTCTGTGTGTCGCCATAGACTCTTATCTCATGCTTAGTTGATGTAAGTTCAGCTTGTGTATCAAGTGGCCTCTGACTTGGCCCCACTTTGACATCGACAATGACAACGATGTTACTACTTGGCTTATGCTTCCATGGCTCCATATGACATGTGGCTCCTTGGCATGTGGTTTATGTTGAGTTGGTGGTTTGATACTGAGCTGTCTATCGGTTTGCATGTCAATGTAACGTTAGGTAAGCTTAGTCTGAGTAAGTGAGCGCGCGAGTTTCGATAATGCCAAATTGCTGACACAAAGTTGAACTTTTGAACTATTACAATATTTTTGTGACCTTTTTGTATTGATTTCAATTGACACCTTGGTTGTGGATTTCTTATTGAATTGGATTTGTATGCAGCAACAAAAGAACAGAAGCAGAGCAGGAGCAGAAACAGATTTTAGCAATTGATATAAAAGGTTAAAAGTCACAATGAATCAAGATTTCAAATGTGTTATTTTTAGGTAAATTTTTCATTGTTTTTTTGTTTTTTTTGTTTTAATAAATTAAAAATAAATTAAAAAATATTTCAATGAAAATGATTAAAGTTGCAGGAAAATTAAGAAATTGAATGAGTACAGTGTCATATTTTGATTAGAGGAGACCTGAAGCAGAGTAGATTTGAGAGACATTTTACCTCAACTAAAAGAAATAAGTTTCTGGTTGCAAAAAAAATTTAAGTAGTGTACCTCACCCTCATAAGCACAATATGGAAGTGAAACTTCTTTAGCGAAGGGAGGTAAATCCAAAAATTAGAAAATGAAATGTGACGAAAATCAAAATGCAATAATGCTTCAAAACAATACGCATTGTCTTGTGCGGGCTCGTCTGCTGCGTAAAGAATGAATGTGAAGGCGTATGCATGAGTAAGAGAGAGATAAAAATTGCTTTACTGATTGTGTTTACTTTACGGAAGAACTTACGAACAAGTGGCCGAATGACCGAAAATAAAATAACACTACAATATTCTATATTATTGCTTGACCATCTACTTAAGAAGTTTTACTTCCATATTATTTTTGCCTAAATAGCTCCATATTGTATGCATTTACTCCCCTTCGCTAAAAAGGTTTCACTTCAAATATCAAAAAAGAAAAAAATTCCCAGTGCAGGACTCGAACGCCACGCCCTCTGTTTGTAAGTCCTACTCTCTAACCACAACGCCACGGTGACATTTCTATAGTATTTGCCTAAATAGCTCCAATATAATAATAACATCGTCAAATTTTGATTTTCGTCACATTTCATTTTCATATTTTTTCAAAAATAACACAATTGCAAAAACCAGATCTTCAAATTATTCCGTTCTTTCTAAGATTTGTAGTTGTATTTCATTTGCAAGCAGGCCTAAAAACTTGTAAAACTCTTTTGATTTATAGCACGGAAAACCTATGCTAAGGGCACCAATTACTTGATTTTCATTATGCCGCAACATGATGCTAGAGCAAGAAAAGAGAATGTTTCTCGGCAAGAAAATGAAATACAATATAATTGCAGACTATTGACTGTTACCAATCACAGAGTTCACAGGTTGCAAGTGGCTCAAAGAACAATGGAATGGATTATTATTAAAAGTAACCTGAAGAAGGACCGAGAACAAATAGATGGAGTAACAATGTAAAGAGACAAATTATTGAACTGAAATTGAATTGAAACAATTTAGAGGACGTCTATGTTCAATATTGACTGATAATGTTGTTAACAATTCAGATTTCATTCTGTGTTTGGGGTTCAATTCTTTTTGTATTCGAGGAATTTGTCCTATTTTTGTTATTTGCAATAAAAAGTTTCCAAAAATATGTCAGCCTAGCCTTATTTTCCATAATTTTCTTTTTAAGAAATTGTAAATAGTTAAAATATTTCAATAAAATTGCATAGAAAAATGACAAATGTAGGGAAGATGAAAAAGTCTATTTCATATGAGTTCATGAGAAATATTTGCAAAAGAAGGTCACAACAACATTTGTGTTTGTTACTCATCTGGTTTGTATTTTTCTATATCCATGTATCCGTTCATGCAACACTTTCTTTTATGTAACACACATACACACACAAAAATAATAAAAGTGGCTCACTGAATGAATAAGAATGAAGTCATGTTGAGACCAACGCAACCAGCCAATATATTTATCCTTACAACACTCAACACAACAAGGAGCTGCTGCTTCTGCTGTTGTTGGCAACATGAAGCAAAGTTAAGAAAATAAAAATATAAAGGAAAGTAGAGTAAAGTAAAAAGGAAAGGAAGTTGCAACAACATTTCCGCTTGATTTGCATTAGTTGGCAAGTTTGTTATTTTTTTGAACTTGAGCTGCCTTTCCTTTGCCTGCTTTCCTGCCTTCAAGAAATTTCCAATGTATCTTCACATGTATCTACTACATGTACCTATGTATTGTTTGTTATGTATGAATACTTATATATATGAAAAGTATCTGTGTTTGTGTGTGTGTGGCTCATTGTTATTGTTTTTCTTGCTAGTTACTTACTCACTCACAGACTCAGTTCTTAGAATGTGCTAAGCTATGCTGACGTAAGGCATCAAGTGATCAGCATAAGAAATTCCATTAAAGCAACACTGCAGCAAGAAAGAAAAGCAACAACAAAAAGAAAAAAGAAAACAATAACATTAAGAAAAATATAAATAAAAAACATTAACTAAAAAAGGGAATAACAATGAAGCAACAACTGTTGTTTCCATTCCTTTGATGCTGATGCTGTTCCTATTGCTGATGTTATTCAATCTTCTCTTCTCCTTTAGTTGTTACTAGTTCCGCTCCTGTAAATACTGCTTCTTTTCCTTCTCCTTTTGTTCCAGATCCTTCTACATCTCTTTTTCCTATTGATGTCTGTTGTTGTTGTAGAAGGATTATGTTGATGTTGATGCTGTTTTTCTTTTGTTACTTTTAGTGTTTTAGTTGCATCTGTTACTTGGTCCTGGTACAATGAAGCTGCATCCTAACACTTGCTTACCAAATACCAAAAGAATAATAATGGTAACTCGTATATATGATGATGATGATGATGATGATCATTATGATGATGATGAAAAGGAGAAAAAACTTTAAAGACCAAAGACTTTCTTAACTAGCTAAGCCATATTCTAACTATATTCTAGGTTGGCCTTGTTTTTCTAACCCAATCCAATCCACTTCACTCTATTCTTCCTTTTTTATTTTGTTTTCAATCTGTTCTTCACTGCCTTTTCACTTTCTCTTTTGGTTTGTTGTTTTTGCTAATAATGTCATTTCTTCTATGAAGGTACATTTTGTGAGTTTGTTCCTTGTTAAGTTGTTATTTCTTTCATTTTTAGTTTTTGTGTTTTTTTGTTTTTTTGTTTTGGTTGTTTTGTTTTTTTGGTAAAACTAATGACAACATTACGTTGTATGAATATATTTAGATTCTTGTTTTTGTTTTTGTTACATGTTATTGCACATTTTGAATTTAAGAAAACAGAAAATTCACTTTTTGATTTTCTGCCTTCATCCACTTCAACCACAGAATGAAAATTCCAAACTCAAAGCATGAAAATTGCTTTTTAAATAGATTTTATTTTGGTATTTATTTTGTAATTTGCATAAGCATATAGACACATTAATGGAAATTTACAAACTATAAGCGAGGTGTGGTTTTAAAATAATCAGATTGATGCTTTAATTTGTGATTGGAGCCCCTATAAACATAATTGTTTGTATTAATTTTATCTATTCATTAAAGAGAATGCAAATGAAATGGTATGTGGAACTTGAAAAAAGAAAACCCTAATATTCTGACTGAATAATTGGTTCATGGTTCTTGAGCCAATGATTCTGCCTCCATGTTGTTCACGAAGGCAGCTTAGCTTTCATTACAAATGCAGGGAAATACAGAAACCAGAGACAATTTGCAGCATCATCATAAAGTTTTCATGGTTGTTTTGCTTTTAAGGTTGTCTATTTTCCATCTTTTGATCAATTGCATACAGAATTTTACAAATGAAATGCTAATCTTTGATTTCTCATTCTTAAATACTGAAAAAAATTTAAGCAGTATGCCTCACTCTCATAAGCACAATATGGAAGTGAAATCTCTTTAGCGAAAGGGAGTAGATCCGAAAAATATGAAAATGAAATGTGACGAAAATCAAAATTTGAAGATGTTATTAATATATTGGAGCTATTTAGGCAAATACTATAGAAATGTTTCCGTGGCGTTGTGGTTAGAGAGTAGGATTTGCAAACCGAAGACGTGAGGTTCGAGTCCTGCACTGGGCACTTTTATATTTTTTTTTATTTTTGAAGTGAGGTAAATTTAAAAAATATGAAAATGAAATGTGATGAGATTATTTTATAATAGAACTCATGAATTTCTTTAAAACGTATGAGTTTATCATAAAAAATTTTGTATATCATCTAAAAAATGATAAAAATTTCAAATAAAAAACCATTAAAATTAAAAAAAAAAAGAATATTTAATGAAATTATATCATAAAGTGCATTCACAATATGGAAGTGAAATCTCTTTAGCGAAAGGGAGTAGATCCAAAAAAAATATGAAAATGAAATGTGACGAAAATCAAAATTTGACGATGTTATTATTATATTGGAGCAAGTGTAATGTCTCCGTGGCTTAGTGGTTAGAGAGTAGGACTTGCAAACCAAAGACGTGGGGTTCGAGTCCCGCACTACGAATATTATTATTTTACTTTTTTTTTTTCTTCTTCTTCACTTTAAAACTTACAACTTTCTTTCAGCAGATCACTTTTCGTAGAATATTTACACACACACACACAGTTTAAGACACAAAATTAGTATCTCTCATTATTTTTACATCTCCACCTCGAGGACATAAAAAGTACATTTTAATATTTACAATTAGATTTTTTATCTAAGCACATGCAATTTAATTGTTCACATATTTTTGTATTCTTTTGTTGAAATAATAGCAAGGAAAATAAAGTTGAATAAAGCGCAAAAGATAAAGAGATAAATGTATACATAGTATATAGATTTACAGAGAGAAAGGCAGACAAAGGGAGAGAGACAGAGATCTGTTTTGAGTTACCATAATGCAAAAACAAACACTTCATTTTCCACGTGCGCCTCAAAGTATGCAATAAATATTTTTAATGGCTGCATTAGGCAACCGCATACAATGCGGAGCTTTTGAGTGAAGCTTTAAACTTCTTCGACCAATAAAGACTCTTGGTTGGTCATAAAGTTAAGGCAATAAATAACTGAATGAATGAATAACGATGATGACAGTGAAAAGAATGAATTTCTTTACTTTTTTACTACTTTTCTCATCTCCCTTGCCACACTCTCTCTTCAACATCCAATCTGAGTGTGAATTCAATATGCTGTACACACTTTGAGAAACTTTCAAAAGCAGGAGAAAAGAAACAAAAAAGAGACTCTAACCAACTTATCGGATCTTGAAACTCCATTGGGATTTAGCATGAGTTTTATAATCGCACGCGCCATTCTTTGTTTGTATAAGTGCATATATCTATATGCTAGTCTGTATTTGTACATGATTTGATTAGCGTGTGGGAGTGTGTGTGTTTGTGGGTGTGTGTGTGGATCATTGTTTGGTTATCATCAGTATGCTGTTAATGTTAAAGATGAAAGCGAACCGAAAAGATGCGCGCAATGCATAAAACTTTACGACAGCCTCCAGCAGCTTTATTTGTTAAGTACACACACACACACACACACACCCACACAACACACAACATACAACGAACAAAATATAAATGTATCTGTTCAAAGGTAATTTCACTGACATTTTGTTTTCATAATCACACAACACACATGTCGCTATAGAGAAAGATTTCAGTAGTAAGGAAGCGACTTACTTAGTACAACAAGTTTGACGGACTTTAAGACTGAAAGCGAAGGCGCCAAACATTGATGGTAATTACCAAAGGATCTCTGAGCTTCACGCACGCTTCTTTGTGTATATGTATGTATGTATATGAGAGTATTCATATCTGTGTATATGCATATCGGTGCGTGTTTGGGAGCTTAGAAATGTGACTAAATTTTCCATTGCCATTCGTCGTCTTCGTTCGTTTGTTCATTTATATGCCATGCAGGCTTCTTATCAAATATGCAACAAAGTCGTAAAGGATAATTAGACTAAAACACATACACATTCACATTCACACTTACACCTACACCTACTCATATGCACATATGTATATATACGAGATGTGTCCCAAAAGTATCCAAGTATCCAGGAGTTCATAGTTTTGCGCTAGCATGACTCATCTTTATTTCGAAATAACTGAATCTCACGCTTCGCATTACAGCCTCACGAAGATCTAGAAGTCAGTGGATTCATTGCCTTCTTTTTAAACGCTTTTATGCCTTTGAAATATTGTCCGATTGATAATTGTGACAGAAGGGTCACAGGCTACAGCAGACTACATACTTTTGGGACACATCTCGTATAAACTCACATGCAAAGGTCTATTCAAATTGGTTGATTTCAATGTTTGGTGTCGACATATGAATAATGCAAACTAATCAGTTGCTGCGTTTTGTTAGACGCCTTCAAGAAAATCCATTAAGCGTGTTAAACCCAATAAAACTTTAATTCATATAAATGTAGATATGTGGGTATCTGTGTGTGAATGCAAGCATGGAAAATTGTACAGTGAAAACAAGATAATCTCATGCGAAATACATTACAACATTGTGTTGCATATCTACAATCGGCGACGACGACGACGCATCAATCATAAAAATGCAAAAATTTTAAGACAGAGTTATGTACATAATGCAATAGGAATCAGAGCTAGAAGATATAAAAGGGAAATTTTAAGTGAATGTGAGTGCTTATATAGGACATAATATGCTGTAATATAATATTTACTATGTGCCTTTTCCCCAGTCAACTTTTTGATAAAGTTCCGTGCCTCATACTAAAATTAAACAAATTTTCCATTTCCTTTTCATTTTAGAAATTCATCGAATCGCAAATATCGTCGTCACATCAATGAAAACGCTTTGGGTATCATACGTAGTACATTGCAAAGTGGTGGCTTTGGACCACAACCACCGAATATTAATAAAGAATTGGGTATACCACATAATGCTGGACCGATGAATACTTTAGCTGCTGGTTATCAACGACCGATTTCACATCAAGGAGGCGGTAGTGGTGTCGCAGCAGCTGCCGCTGCTGTAACAGCTGCACAACAGGAGAAAGGCATGTTTTCGATTAGTCAATTGAATATTGATTTGACGGAGGCACATGTTGGATACAATGGGCGGATGGAGATCACATGTTTGTCAACAATACCAGCGACTGTTGGTCAAGGTGAACAATTTGCCGATTATAAAACGTATTCAGTGAAAGGTAAGTGAAAGGAGTGTTTTTTAGATAAGATATATTGTATTATATTATTAAAGCCTTAACAAGATCAATCTCTAGTTCCATCTCTAGTCCCATCTGTATAACAATCTCTAGATGCATCTCTAGGTCTATCTCTAGCCCCATCGTTAGATCCATCTTTAGTAACATCTCTGGTCTACCTATAGCTTTATCTGTATCGGTAGTAGAGGTGCAACTAGAGATGTATCTTAAAATAGAACTAAAGACTGGACTAGACTCATCTCTAGATCGATGTACAGGTGCATCTCTAGTTTCATCTCTGGATTGATGTCTAGGTCAATCTCTAGTATCTATCGGAAATAGAGGTGTAACTATAGATGAAAGTAAAGATTTATCTAGAAATGTAACTAAAGACTGAACTAGATCCATTTTTAGATCGATATCTAGGTCCATCTCTAGTCTCATCTCCATTCCCACAACTAGATCGAGATACAGTTGCATCTCTAGTTCCATCTCTGGATCGATATCTGGGTCAATTACTAGTCTCTATTGGAACTAGAGGTGCAACTAGAGATGAGACTAAAGAATTAAAGAAGCTAAAAATTGTACTAGATATCGATCTAGAGATAGACTTAGATATCGATCTGTAGATAGAACAAAGGATGGGACTAGAGTTTGATTTAGTCACGGAATTAGAGATGTCACAAGAGATGGCACTTCAGATGGAACTTGAGATGAAACTAGAGATAGGAGACAGGACTAGATATGGACTTAGTGATGGATCTAAAGATGTAACTAGAAATAGATCTGCAGATGACTGGCTCGTTGGCCCAGAGGTTAGTGCGCTGGCTGACATCCCAATCCTTCTTCTTAACTTTTCCCTGAGCTGAAGGCCTCTGTCGCTATACCTCATAATAAATACTAGGTTATAATATATAATTATAATCTTAATTCTAATAAATAAATAAATAAATAGATCTGCAGATGGAACTGAGGATAGAACTAGAGATTGATTTAGTTACTGGAAAAGAGATGAACCTAGATATTATGCTGGAAAGAGACCTAGATATAGACTAGAGATAGGCTTAGAAAAGGAACGAGAGATTGACATAGTGATGGGAGTAGATATTGACTTCGGGAGTGACAAAGAGTGCCAAAGAGGCACGCCGCGGCATTGGTTGGTGCTTCTGCCACTCTTGATCTTGTTGCTCTTTTTCGGTCTTGTTCAACTCTATATTTTCGTTAGGATATTTCTGCAGCTCTATTTTCACATGTTTGTCTTGCTGTTGATGTTTTTCTTCTGTTTTATAGAGTTTATCAACTGAGAAGGCTTCGCTTTGGTGGAATGGTTTTAATTATTTAACTAAATAAACTAAAAACTTTGTTAAACTGTAAACGCACTTTTTTCCGAGTCAGAATAATTCATCTATATTAAAAAATATTGTCAAACTGTCATTAATTGAGGTCTTTTGGCTTGCGTGTCTTTCCTTAACAATTGACTACTACTTAACTCGCATTGAAGAAACAATTTTTTCCAAGGAATTTTTTTACCATTTTGTATACTTCTACCAATGTCTTTTTTCATTCTCATTCTTTGCCATTTTATTGTCATCATTGTAATTTATATATTGTATATATATATATATATTTTTTTTTTTTTTTTTCAAAAGAAATCTTCCAATTCTTGTTTTCATGTCGTCGCACTTTGACTTTATTGTCCTGAAGTCACCACCACCACCACCAACCAATTCATTGCCAATGCCAACCTATCGGAATACATATATACATATTGTACCTATTTCCCATTTGCCTTCTGACGACTTTTCCTTAGTTTTCAACTTATTGTGTTGTTTTGTTAATTTCGTGGCTCGTTTTGCGCTCGTTAACTTTCAACGCCACGCACCAACAAATGCCAAAAAGAAAAGGATAATTTATTTTTCGCGTTCATTTCCCTATTTATTTTCGTATTTATTTCTATTCTTTTGTTCTCTTAATCATGTTGTTGTATCTTAATGTGCCGCCGCCGTTGCCACCACAAAAGTCGCAAACCTGTAAATTGTCTTAAATTGATGGAAATAATTTACACATTTCAAGAAGTCAAGGGTGATGATAATTTTCTTCCTGAAGGGATGGGTGCTTGTTCTTTATTTATTTATACTTTTGTTTTATTTTTTTTATCTCTTTTAGAAACGAAAATACGAGTAACTGAAATGATTCATGACTTTTGTCTGGCTCCTGTTTTTTTTTTTTTTTTGTTGGCCATTTATCGTCTGCCAAATTTTATAGGCGTATGAGTAATATTTATACATATTATTTTTCAATTATACTTGTAGTGAGGATACTTTACTTTCATCCCTCAATTTTTTTTCTTTGTCTCTCTATCTCTAATTGTTTGTTATCTTCTTTCTCAATTGGAAAGTTTTTGCATTTCACTTTGTTTTTTTATTGGAAATTGCTCGGTCACCATATGGTTGGTTAAACTTCTTGCCACTCACCCTATGTACAATAGTATCTCATCAATCTCTGTTTACACTTACAAGTAAAAACAAACAACAACAAAGGAAAAAGAAACCAAAAAAAAAAAAAGAAAATAGGGTAAAAAGTTTAAATGTATAAATGTTTACTTGGCAACAAATTTCCACTTTCAGTTTTCTTCTTTTTTTTTTTACTTTTACACCACAACATTTTTTTTTAAAGCGGCTCGTTAGTATTTGGCCAAAGTCTCGTCTCTCTTTCCTTTTTATCTGATATCTTGTTTCATTCTTCTCTCTTTTGCAAATATATCTCCAATATTATTATTATTTGTCCGACGACTTACTTATTTATCCTCGTGTCCTTTGTTGACATTTTGGTTAAGGGATTTCATTTCGAATGCACAAAACTTTTACTCCAAATCTTTCCCTTTCTCTTCGTTCCTCGTCAGTTTGATACACCTCGATTCGATTCTAGTAAACTGAACTGAACTAAACTCAACTGGTCTTGACTCTTACCCTAGCTAAGTTGCTACTCAAATTCTTAACGCAAATAGGCAACAACAGACAAACAAACAAACAAACAAACAAATAAGCAAACAAACTTTTGCCTCATTCAATTTATTTGCTGGCAGCGGATTAATAGTTTTCTGTTTCATTTCCGCCCTGAATCGTCTTCCAGTTCCTCCATGATTCATTATACAAATTGTTAAGATAAGTTTAGTTTGAATTGGGTTAGCTTGGCTTGGCTTGGATTGTGTTCTGTTGACTTGGGTTGGGTTGGGTTGGGTTAGATTGGGGTTGACGGAAGAGTATTTAAGTTGGTTTGAGTTGACTTGACTTGAGTTAAGACCAAAATTAAAACAATTTTGTGGTAAATGCGGTTAAAGAAAGGCGACGCTTTTCCTACTATTGAAAATAGTATAACAAATGTATGAATTGGGGCACATTATTTTGAAGTTAATCTACGTTTGAACTGGACTTTAATTAAGGCACACAGCACATGGTTTTCTAATTTATACCAATATACAAACTTATGTGTTTCCATATACAATACTGTGTATATGAATGAATGCCTAAATGAAGAATAAAACTTAAATATGGTTGAGTGAAGGACCTTTATATACTTTATATACTTGGCACGAGTAATGGAACTCGCTCGACCAACTCGTTTTTGGTTTCGGTTGTGGCTTTCAAGGCCATCGTTCAATTAATTTTCCCTATTTCACCTTCTTACTCTCACTCACGATTAGTGGGCAATCTAGGTATTAAAAAGGCATGAATTGGAGCATTGAACAGGACACAGACAAACAGTAGAAATGAAGAAAGGCAGTTAGTGAATGAAATGAAATGAAATACCATTAAAGACCATCAAAGGCAGGCATACTAATAAAAAGCACCCATACTAATCTTAAGTGAACATTTACGCATTTGTCTTTCTTCAATTGTATGAAAATGTGATTTTTATGGTTGTTCTAACTTGAAGAAGAGATTTGTAAAGTTTCTTAATAAAAGAATGTGTTAAATATCTTAAATACTTTTGTTTTCAAATAGTAATGAATGCATGAAGCTGAGTATTTAAGTGAAACTTATCACTTTTGTGTTGTGTTTACTGTATTAATACTTTGATTCTGTTTGAAAACTTCAGAATAGATTCAACCTAACACCATAAGCATCCTCTTTTCTATATTATTCCGAAATTTATTTTGTATATTTTCAGAATGATATGCGAAGAAATCTTAACAAAAGTATTATAAAAATAAAAGTTATATAAATAAATGGAATTTATTTCAGCATTTTTAGGGTTCCAAAAGGAACCCTATTGCAGAAATTTCATTGTCCGTCCGCCCATCCGTCCATCCTCCGGTCATATACTCAAAATTTGAGTCAAAAATACAAATCGTCACGTTTCGGAATCATCTGTATCTCATGAACTGCACTAGGTTGAGACTTTAAATTTTTACAAAATATGTAGTTCTATCCGGACATCAGCAATAAATACTAAAATTAATATATTTTCGAAAACTTAAAGGGGTCCCCATACAAGAAACATTTTGGTTTGTATGGCAGCTATACTACCCAGTAACCTCACGAGCTTGAAATTTGTACAGTTGGTGGCTATACATCAGAAACTTATATTGTCGAAATTTCAGTTTGATCGGACCACTAGGGAGAGTACTTCCTATACAAATACCCATTGAAATTGAGGTTCTTATTAGAAAAACTTTTTTGTTTTTTCGACTATTGAACTGAAATTTAGGCACTGTAAGTTTCTGATACATGCGCATTACATTTATTGGAATATCGGCCAATTCGGCCAGCTAGGTGAAGGAGTACCTTCCATACAAACACCAATTTGGTATAGGACCTTCCGTGTACGAGTCTGACTCGCACTTGGCCCATTTTTAGAATACTAAGGACTTCTTGTATGATAAACTATTCTTTTAAAATAGTGAGGAGTCTTTCTGAAGATTTTTCTATACGACAATTTCCAGTGAAACCAATTTTTGTGGTATATCATCTTCTGGGTTTAAATTTTTTTATGAAAATTTACTTGAGTAAATATGTGAATTTTTTTCCTGAAGGCCCCTCATCAATTTCAGATTAAATAAATCTTTATTTTGTGTTTATTATTTTTCATATCATTAAAGTTTTTCTCTGTGATTTAGTTTGCTTTATATTATTACGACAGTTTAAATCATAGCGATCGCCAAGGAGCTGATTGCTATAATGAGCGTCCCTGGAATATGTAGAGCGAAAAAGAATAACAAAATAAGAACGAAGACGGGGAAGTAAAAATCGGCCAACTGAGAATCGGATAAGCAGAAGAAGCTTTCCCTCCCACCATACAAGATTAAAAAAGGAAACTACATTTGAGTATCGTTGCTGATCCTATCCACTCATAACTGGCAGATTTCCTATGCTTTGGGTAAAGCCAGCAAACATTCAGCATTTGAATATGGAAACCGACATATTTGTTAGGGTACTTACTATACAATCCAATAATTCTACTGTCTTGAAATTTATATAATTGGTGAACTTGGGACAGAAACTTAAACTGTTTAAATTTCAGATTGATATCTTCATTTGTAAATGAGGATTTCTTCAGCATTTTACTTTATGAATCCGAAATTTTGCCTCTTGTTATTACGAATTAAGCAATCTCTTCTTTTGGTTTTTTCGGATTCTTTTATTTTCAAATATTTCAGAGAGTTTCTTATCTGATTTTTGCTTTGACTATGTGATTGTGTCTAATTTATGTCTCCTTTGATTCTACATAGTAGATTTCTTCGGAATTTCTCATTAAGAATCTAATTTTTTTTTTATATTTTATTAGATTTTCCACTTTGAACATTTTGCTCTTTTTATGTGTTTCATTATACATTGTATCATACATGAATGTGTTCCATTCTACTCTACTTAATTAGTTTATTTTGTTAAAATTTTCCCTGTATTCGCTTCTATTATTTTCAGTTGAAGTTGAACGCCCTCAGGCTTCGTCCTCTACGTCCACGGTAGCGCCCAGCATTGGCATGGCGGCGCTTGGTAACGGCCAAAGCAATGAGACCTCAGCGGCATGGCGTGCAGCTTGCAGTCTTTGGACGACGCATTTATGGACATTGTTGCAACTATTCCTAATCAGTCCTATAATATTTTGGTATTAAAAGGGAAACCAACAGAAGCACAAAAAGAACAAAACCCAGTAAAAAAAAAATCCATATTAGTTAGAGAAAGTAACTGGCTTTTCTGAATATATGAGAGTGTATACACACACACACACATGAACACGAAATCACAAAGTTAATGATAATGTAAAAATAATGTTGAGTATATTGAAAATGATGATGATGATCATGATGATGATGATGACCACCGAAACAAAAGGTAACACAAGAGTATTTTTGCCAACAGAAAATAAATTGAAAATTTCATTTTGCATTCTTATTTTTGTTTTGTTAATAAAAAAGGAGGAAAAAAGGAAATACTACAAAAAAAAAATACTAGTAATGAAAAAATGAATGAATGAATGAATATGTGTGTGTTTTTGTAGAGAAAGGAATTACACAGAGAAAAAAATAAAATAACATTGAATTAAAACTAAGAAAACAAAATAAAAATAAAGGAAAAAAGAAGACATTTTTTTAAAATAAAATAAAACTAAAATGACTGCAAAAACTGAATTAAAAGAATGAACTTCAAATCTTCAAATGCAAGTGCAAATGTTAAATATGCAAGGAATGAAAATGTGCACAAGGAAATGTGTAAGGAAACGGAAGTAAAACACAACCGGAAACGGAACAGGTTACAGCAAAATGTTGCTTACATTTCATGCTTCTTTTGAAGATAAACGTAAATAAAACAATAATTTTTATTTTTTATTAACAAAACTAAATAAAAATATTAGTAAAACCGGAACACGAAACAAAACTTTAAATGAAAACTAAGATAAACAAACTTACAAAATTAAGAATAATATAAAACAAAACAAAAGAAAAGAAAAGAAAACAAATGAATGAAGAATGTGTCTATCAAAAAAGAGAAAAGGAAGAAACTCATTTAAATTTTGTAGTTTTAAAAGTTTGTAAATAAAAACCAAGAAAGCATTTTAAGCAAAGGATGACTTTCATTGATGACATCATTTCATCAGTAAGTCAAAGCAAGTAACAACAGGATAATATTCAGGATGTGAAAAATCATTATGAATATTTTGTTTGTTGGATGCTGTTTGTTATTTGCTGAGCTACGATAAACTTTGAACTTATGGTAAATATTTTTGTGTAATTAAACTGTTGCCATAACAAAACCTTGAATTTTATAAACAGAAACAAAACAAAACAAAGAAAAAAATTGGTAAAAATATTGATAAAAAAAAAGAAATTTGCGAAAAGAAAAATTGTAAAAAAATGGACAAAAAAAAAAAATTAATAAATTTTGTACTTGATTAATTTTGTAAAAAGGTCAAAAGTTGCACACATTGAACAGGAAGAAAGAAAATTATAAAAAAAAGAAGTAGAAATTGCATGCTTTTTTTTTTTGCTTGGCAAATTCAAATGAATTAAAAATGAATACAAAAAAAGAAACACAGTTTTTTGCAAAGTGTTTTGATTTTTCTTTCTGTAAAAAGAATTTCTAGCAATTTTGTATTTTTGTGTATTAAGAGATTTTTAGTTTCAATGTGTGCAAACAAAAAAACAAAAAGAAGTGGAGGGGTAAACTTAATGAAATAATAAATGAGTGAGTGGAAATAGATAAAAATTTAATTAATTTGTGCTAAAATTTAATGTTAAAAATTTGTAAAAAATAAAAAAAATAATTAGATGACAGACATAAAAACCAAGAAGCTTACAAAAACAATCAGTGTTAAAAACAAGTCATAAAAACTAAAAATACAAAACAAGAAAATAATAAAAAAACAAATCAAATAAAATAAAATTAAACAAAAAAAAAAAAAATTAAATAAAGAAAGAAGAAAAAGAAAGAAAACACGCATAAAAGAAAAAAAAAATGAAATTAAATTAAAAATATATAAATAATAAAATAAATAAGGGAAAAGATAAGAAAAGGTAATGTATTTGTATATGAAAAAATGAAGAAAATCTAATGAAAAAAACAATTAATCCAAGTCTTAGTTTATATCCACGCGTATAAATATTTTGTTATTATTTGCTTTTAAAATTTTTATATTATTTTGTATCAAACATTTTGCTTTTAATCCTGAAACCACCACGACATCACAAACGACTGCACCTGTAATCCTTTTATTGAAACTAAATTGAAAGAAGCCAAGGAGAACCTTAACTATTAAGTGGTTTAAAATAGAATTGAAGGACAAGAGCACAATATATGCCAATAACTATATTGATAGATGCTGATTATACTGTTTTCCGAAAGACACTACTTTGTGTCACCTTTCTAATAATCATAAGTTTTGAGATTCATAGCAGCAAGGATGTGGTGAAGGCATAACATAATCAAGATGACTTGCATCTGATCTTGTCGGCATTCTCATTGCTACTAACAATTTAGTGTCAGCAGAAAAGCAACAGCATAAATCGAAATTATTGCTTGGAACATTTGTTAATACTTCCGATCAACTGTTCTATGATCCGATTGTTGCTGTTGCTGTCAATTGTGTTTATTATGGTTCAATGCTTAGAATTGACTTAGAATCCTACAAAAATTGTATCTTAGGAAGCAACAACATGAAATGAACCATTTTATCTAGTAACTTTGGGTTTATGTGCTGCTGTTTTACCAATGAGATGTTTAATGCTATAGAGATGTCACATCTTATGGAGACTCAGGTGATGGAGATGGTGATCATTAATCTTGTTAATCATAACTTACTCTGACTTTCACTTGAATGAGAAGACGACTAGTTTCATGGTATTTATGTTCTCGCAAATCTTCCCTTACTCTTCCTTACTTTCAACGACACCTTATCTTTTAACTTATCTTTTTTAAATGAAACTGTTCATATAAGAGAAGAAAAAAAGGTAATTTTATTTGTGGCTTCTTTCATCCTCAATATAAGTAGTGTTCTTATTCAAGTGAGCGGCAGGACAAAATAAACTTGCTCATCGAAACTCAAAAGAAATGGACGCTTATCTCAGTCCTTCTTTTGCTTCGGTAATTCAAACTCTTCATCACACAACTCCACTTAAAGGATCTTGATCACAATATTCGAACGAACACGAACGTCAGTCCTTCTATCTTTTAGTTATTATTTATCTTTTTCTTATATTAAAAGAATCTTGAGAGGATTACCGTACCAAGTCTTTACATAGTATGAGTTGGCCAAAAATAAGTATCGTCATAAGAATTTTTGTTGATTTGCCGAATTATTATTACTATTTGAGAGGTTAGTTTAGATCTGTACAAGGGATGAGAAAGATTACAAAGAATATGCCCAAGGAAAAGCAATTGTCTTTGGCACAAAACCGAGCTCTTATTCCATTGGTAGATCAAAATGTACCCATACGCAAAATTGCCATGTGAAATACAGTTTAATAAAAGTTCTATAAGCCTTTTCCTAAAAAACTCGATGGAACTTTTTAATTGGAAAGAATAAAATAGAAGGTAGAACTAATTTTGAGGGAAGTCCACATTATTTCTAGAATTGCAACATTCTAATTTCAAAAGAATATACAATATCAACAAACATTGATTCAAAATCAACTAAATGATATGGGTATGAGGACAAGGAATCATATGAAAAAACCATTTCTGACTAAGGAAAAATTGAATAGAATCCGACTGAACTCATATCACATTTTCGGATGTGCCCAAGTTCAGTATGGTAGATCTTAGATAACGTGAAGAAAATTTCATTACACCCACTGTCAAGGGTTTCCCGTAAGTGATGATGATATGAGGATGCATTTCCAAGTACAAAATATAAAATGGAATACAATTTGGTTTTCGAATCTAGAGTTTATGTGGAAAAATATAAACATATGATATTGGAAGGTAGAAAATGCATTTGTTAATTGGACTTATTATGTAACAAAAGGTAAGAAACAATAAAGACCAATAGAGAAAGAAATTCTAATTGCATCATAAACTAAATATATATGGAGATGCTTGTGGAAATAATGAAGTTTCTGGGTTAAAACAAAATATTTCATATATAAAAAATACAAAAATCCTCAAGAAATTTATTTTGCATTCAATTGTCGTCATTTCTTTTCTTGTCATTAGCTTTTTTTCTATAGTTTTACTTCTCTTTTATCCCGAAAATGTATAAAAAATTATACAATACAAGTACATTTAATGTATTTTGAAGGTTTGTAAAGAAAAGAGTTTTGTAGTTAGGAGAATTTTGCTGTTAATTGAAATTCAATTAATAATTAATTTAAATTTAAATTTACGAGTAATCTGCTTATTTTTAGTGTACTGATGTTTTTTTTTTACTAATTTAAAACTTTATATATAAAAATTATAGTAAAAATAAAGGAAATTATTAATAAATAAAGAATATTTATCATATTTAGTCTAATTAAAAATATTCAAAGGCTTTAAATGTCTAAAAAAATATTCTATAAATTAGAAAAAATATAAAACTATGAATATTTAACATAAATATTGCTGTAAATGTGTGTATGTGTATGTGTAAAGTAAATGTAAATGTGTCTGTGTAAATTAAAATAAATAAAAAGAAGGAGAAGGAAGTTTTTTCTCTAAGTTAATTTAAGTTTCTACATCAAAATAAATTAAAAATGAAAATATAAAAATAAATATATATATTTTCTTGTAGTTTCTAAGTTTCTTCATTTATTGAAAAAAAAAAATAAAGAAAATAAAATTTATTTTTCAAAAAAAAAATAACAAAAAAAAAATATAAAAACAAAATCATTAAAGCCTGCAAGTGTTTTTCCTATCAAACAAATATAAATAAATAAACAAATGACACAAATAATCATGAAAAAAAATATTAAGAAAAAAGAAAACAGAAAACAGATAAAAAGAAATGGTTGTTAAAAGCACAAAGAACAAGAGAAAATTTAAGAAACGAAAACTATTAAATCTTAGTCAACTTGAAATGGAACAAAATAAAATAAAAGAAACGAAAAACATCCCAACCATTAAAAAATAATATTAATAAAAAAATAAAAATAAAATAAAAGAAAAACTATCAAATTGAATCTATTCTATATTAAAAAGAAACAAAAAAAAAATAACAAAACAACCGACAACAACAAAAAGAAACCTATAAATTTTTTATATAAAATATTTAAATAATAAAATATACATACAAAAAAAAAAAAAAACATGGCTAAATGTCTTATGCAGGTATTGACGTCTTCCTATGCTACGCTGTCTATTATTAACAAAAAAAAAAAAAAAAAATATTTAAAAAAAAATATAAGCAAAAAAAAAAACAATTAAAAATACATACTTATATATATAAAAAAAAAAAATTAAATAAAATAAAAAACAAACAAAAAAAATATATAGAGAAAAAGATACTTATTTAAAAATATATTAAAAGAAATATACATAAATTAATTAATTAATTTTACATTTACAACTTAGATAAATAAATAATACAAAAAAAAAAATTATAAAAAAAAAAATAAAAAAAAAATTTATAAAAACAAATAAAAAAAAATTAAAATAATAATAAAATAATAAAAATAAAATAAAAATAAAATAATAAAAAAAACAAAAAAAAAAATTATATATATAAAAATACAAATTAATGTTATACACAGATGACAAGCATAATTTTTATGATTTTTCTTTATTTTCTTTTTTATTTATTTTTTTTTTTATTATTAAAAAAATCAATGGGATTTTCCAATTGATTTCTTTAAATTTTTATAAATAAAATTTCTGTTGAGCAATTGTATGGGGATCCTTATAACTTTCTGAATAACACAAACATATTTTCTTTTTTTTATTTAATTATTTCTTACTTGTACAAAATTAATAAGCCAAGGAAAAAAAAAAAATAATAAATAAATAAAATGAATAAAATTCAAATTAAAAATATAAAGCTAATTGATTTTATTTTCCATACTCGCATTTCATTTCTTTTTTTTTTTTCGTTTTTTTAATAAAAATAAATTTAATTAACTGTATGATCTTTTTCACCCAAATTTCTTCTTTTTAAGTTTTTATTTATTTTATGACCATCAAGGCAGGTACAGTGTGGGCTAAAATAAAAGGTACATACATTTGTTGTTTATTCATTATTATGTAAATTGTTAGTAAATGTCTGAGAAAACCAGATTCATTAAAAGATTAGGGAAATTGCGGGATGTATTCACCTCACCACTGCTTCTTTGAATGAGCCTATTCCTTCGAGATTCTGGTAATTATCAGTTGATTGATTGATGGGCGTCTGGTCAAAATTAAGTCTTCACACTGGTTCTGCTGTTTTCTCTACTTCATTATATAATCTTTATTAAACTTATCTGCATATTATGTAAATGTTTGATAACTGTGTAAGACACTTCAGACTGACAGACATGCATACCTTTCCGAGTTAATTCTAGTACTTCCATTGTGTTCTTCTGCTAAAGCTACAAAGCATGATGATTTTCGCTACTCTTATATTTGTCTTGTGCAATCAATATTGGTGCAATTTACCAACCAATTTACCAAATTATTTGAAATTTATTCTTGTGGAATTTCGATCCAATAAAGACTTTGTGTGTTTATTATTTTATGCCGCCGTTGAAGGCTTTATCGGCAAAAAGAGTAAGAAAAATGTTCTTGCAACTAAAGAGAAATTGGAACTGCCTCATGACTATTACAAACCTAACATATCCGCTAAATTATTCTTTGAAAAATACCACACAAACAAACTACGATTTGATCACGAAGGTCTTCCGTGTTTGTAATGTAGTCTGTAGTTGTCAGAGTAAATTTATGTATAAGTAAACTAACTTCTTCTTGTCCTTATACTGTGAACATTCTTTCAATCTTAATGAAAAGTAATTTGTTTTGTTCAAATTGTCAATCAATGGCAATGATGACTATGCAATTGAAAACATTTTTTCTTCAACTTCAAAATTGTTATTTATTTCATAATTTCATCGACTCAATACAAATTCTTTAGAAATCAATATCTCTTATTGGCTTAGAAGTGATGAATGAAATATGTAGGGATTTGAGTGGCAAAAACAGAAACTAATCCAATATTTAGGAATTCAAAAAAGCAACAAAAGTATCAAAGATCTCTTCTTTATCTCATCTGAAAACTACCATAAATTGACGACTGAAATTTATGTTTAATTTTTTTTTGTTTTTAGCCAGCACTGTACTCTTATATGCTTTCCCATGGATAAACTCACACATTCACAACATACTGTACTGCATTTCATTGCACTATTATTTTACTATACATTTTTATTTCATCTCAAATCGCATTTACTGCTCCATTTTAAATTGGAAAAATTTATTCAAAAAAGAAAAAACAAAAAAAAAGTATTGTAAAAGAGTAAAACATGAAAAATGCATAAAATGAACATAATTCACAAACAAATTTTCTCATTTATTCATGCAATTTAAGTAGCTTAATTTAATTTTGTTTTTTTCTTTTAACACATTAATTACTCATACGCAGTGTGTTGTACTTTCAAACTCAAAACTCAAATTGAAACTGTCAATGTGCAACTATACACATATATTGTTGCATTACATATTGTATACATGTTGTGTACACTACTATATGCTATATCCGACTTTCATTATACTCTTCACGTATTTAAAGTTTGTATTGAAGTTTGCAACAGACAGAAGAAGACATCGGAGGAGACCCTAATAAAGAAAATACATATTTGTATTTTTGAGCAGATCGAGAAGACAAGTTTGTCCGTTCGTCTATCCGCCTATATGTATGCCAACCAGTCCCTCAGTTTTCCTGAAATTCCTCCCCTAAAAACCCAGTTACAAATTCATGTTTTTATTAGAAAAACTTTTTTGTTTATTGTTTAATCGAAATGAAATTTGGTTAGTACAAGTGTCTGACCCATATTCACTAACCATCTAAAAGACAAGACTCTAGCATTACTGGATCATATAGTTCCAATACAAATAATTCAGACTCAATGTAGAATTGCAATGTGAATACTGGACTCTTCCCCAATTCTTAGTAAAATTAATAACCAAATATATTTCTGTATGCTAAAACAACTTTAACATAACTGTATTTTGTTTGTTGTTTTCATTCACTTACCCTCACACACACACACTTACTACTCCACTCAGTCACTCAACTACTTGATAAAATCAAATTTATTGAAATGCAACCAACAACAAAGCGAATATACAAACGAATATTGAATATAGTAAAACAAAAATACATTAAGTCATCGTTTATAGTCTACATTACTTACATATACTTATAATCGCATACATATTCATACATAATTACATATATACATATACTGATATATATTTCATAGCAATATGCAAAAACATATCATAAATGTTGTAATTTACTGTGTTAAAGTGGATTAAAGTTTAAAAAAAAAAAATAAATAAAAACTGAAATTGCATTAAACAAATGTTTAACAAACAAACAAACGAAATAAAAATAAAAATTATATATGTTTAAAAGAAATTATTATACAATTCCACAACACATACAAAAACATATACAAATGAATGATTAAATGTGCTCGTATGTGTGTGCGAATGTTTACATTTATAATTAAATAAGTACAGATCATCATCATGCATCTTTTTGGTTAAACATTGAACAAAAATATCAGTAAAAAAAAAAAAAACAAACCAACATGACAACATATTTTGTTAAAAAAATACAGAAAAATATTTATATTACTCGTACAACAACAACAACAACAAAAAAATATTGTACGAGTATATAAATATTGACAACAGTAACAACAACATTGGGAAAAATGTAAAATTAAATTACATTTACAATACAATTTGAGCAATAAAAATGACATGAGCAAAACCACTAAAAATTATAACAAATTGATCAAATTGAAACTGTCATTTTATTGTAATAAAGACAACAAACACGACACATTGAAATACAATAACATCAATGTTTAACATAGTAGTGTGTGTACTTCAACACTACACTACTGTGTAAATAGTCATAGTATCTATTTAACATGAGCAACAAATGTCTAAATTTCCTATTACAATAATTAATGTAATGAACATATAAATATATTTGGGCGTACAAATAGAAAACCGCCGTTTTCCCATAGATGGCGCCAGTGCAGCTAAACGGTCGATAATTACGATCAGAAACATTACATTGCCAGCTGAGGTATCGGTCAACAACTCTAAATAATCTCGCTTGTGTATTTTGACTGTGCTTTGTCCTGTTCGTTAGCGAAAATGGCAAAATTCGAGCCTACAAAGGGCCATTTGCGGGAAATGTTGCTTTTTCCATATCATTCGAAAAAAAATGCTACTCAGGCGCATCGAATGATTGTAGAAACTTATGGTGAAAGCTATATTAGTGAAAGAACGTGTCGGGAATGGTTTCAAAAGTTTAAAAATGGCGAATATGGCGTGGAAGACAAGGAACGTCCCGGTCCCGTTAAAAAGTTCGAGGATGCAAAATTAGAGACTTTGCTGGATGAAGATTCGTGTGGAACGCAACAGGAACTTGCAAGTTTATTGGGCGTGACTCAGCAAGCCGTTTCTCATTACCTAAAGAGCTTAGGAATGATCCAGAAACTGGGACATTGGGTGCCGAACGAGTTGAAGCCGAGGGACATCGAACGGCGCTTTTGCATGTGCGAACAACTCCTCCAACGGCAAAACAGAAAGGGTTTTTTGCATCGCATCGTGACCGGCGATGAAAAGTGGATACACTATGACAACCCGAAGCGGAAAAAATCGTGGGGGCTTCCCGGCCATACATCAAATTCGACCGCAAAACCGAACATTCATGGCTCGAAGCTGATGCTGTGTACCTGATGGGACCAGTTCGGTGTAGTGTACTATGAACTCTTGAAACCAGGGGAAACCATCACAGGAGCCCTCTATCGGACTCAAATAATACGTTTGAATCGAGCGTTGAAGGAAAAACGCCCGCAATACTCGGAAAGACACGACAAGGTGATACTTCTACATGACAACGCTCGGCCACATGTTTCCAAGGTAGTGAAAACATACCTGGAAACTTTGAAATGGGACATCCTACCCCACCCGCCGTACTCTCCAGACATCGCCCCTTCTGATTTTTATTTATTCAGATTGATGACGCATGAACTGGCAGGACACCAATTTCGTTCTTTCGAAGAAGCCAAAAACTGGATTGATTCGTGGATCGCGTCAAAAGACGAACAATTTTTCCGACGAGGAATTCAAAAGCTGCCAGAAAAATGGGAAAAAGTTGTGGCTAGATTGAGTATGTAACGAGTTTTTTATAATAAAGCCTCAAATTATGAAAAAAACGGCGATTTTCTATTTGTACGCCCAATATATTTTACTTCCAAAGACATTCACTCTCATGTCAACCTATCACTAAGAAAGTCGATGAAATCATGGGAAAAGTTAAGCAAAGCCGGCATAAAAGCAGCCATGACATTACTAACTAATTTAACATCGACAACAAAACAGTTTTTAGCCATTTGCAATGAGTTAGTTTAAAAAAGAAACTCGATATTGAGTCTTGATCGAAGCGAAATGAAGCCAAAGAAGATGATGCTGTGTGTTTGATGGGTTATGAAGGGTGGCATCCATCATCAGATGCAACTGTCTGGTCAACGAACGATTGTTTCAAATGTCTACTCCCAACAGTCTTTCACTTCAAGATTTCTAATACAAAAGTAAGACAACTACAATATTTCCTTGGAAATGGTTGTCGATAGATGACATGTCACGTGCCTGCACCGCATTTTTCCAATTATCAAAGTAAAATTTTTAAAAATATATCGAGTTTTCTGAATTTTCACTCATTTTGTCTTTCTAATACTTTTTTATAGAAGGTAACAATCTCAATAAAATTTTCACCAATTTTTCAATTGATTCATCGAAAGACTTGACACATGCAATGAACCATTTAAAAGTTATGACTCTTCAAAGTCAATTAAACTATTTCCACAATTCAAACATGATTCCATAACATATAAAACAACACATTAATTCTTATGTAAGTAACACATTTTAAGTTAACCATGAAACAAAATGCATTAGATTATCAAAAATTGAAAGATTAATAAATAACAAAATTATTATTTTACAAAAATATTATCAATTTTATATACATTTTACTCATATACAAAATTTAGTAAAAATAATATACAAAAGCGCCATTATTTATATTAAAACATAAAAAAAGGAAAAAAACCTGGGTACCTTAAAATCAAAATAAAAAAAAATTTATAAAAAATCATTTAAATATAAAAATATAAAAAAACACATTTATGTTGAACTCTGCTTCCAATCACACATATCAAGCATATTCATGCATATTAAAATAACATTTATATATACGAGTAATATATATATATATATATATATATAGGTACATACTTATATTTATAAAATTTTAACATATTTATATACTCATGTGTCCTATATATTTGATATTCTTTCATATATACAAGTAAGTAAGTACATATGTATTGTATATTTTATGTATTAAATACAATAAATTTATTATTTTATAATTTTTAATTAATTTTAATTAGACACAAACAATTTCACACAATCTCACTTGAACATACAAGCAAACATAAAAAGATTTAAATTTTCATTATTTCTTTATTTAATAATTTCTCTTTTTATTTATTTTAATTTTTTTTTGGATTTTCGTTTAATTGAATTAAAATAAATTCTATTTACTAAAAGATAAAATTGAATTGTAAAACAATTTATAATTTATAATAGCATAAATTTAAATTAATTAATAATAGAAATAAAAATAATAAAAACAAAAAAAATATGAAGAAAAGAAGAAAGAATTAAATAAAAAAATTAAAATAAAAATAATATAATATTATTTCTAGATGCAGACATACAAACCTAAAGATACAAAAAATAAAATAATAAATAAATAGCATCGATGTATACATTTAACAAAAATATACTTAATTAATTCAAAAGAAATTGTAAAAAATAAAACAAAAATATATTTTGCATTAAATATTTAAATAAATTATAAAAATTTTTCAAGGAAAAATTATTTATTTTTAAATTAAAACAAACAAAGAAAAATAAAAGGAAAATATTGTAAAATTTATGTGTGTAAAAAATAATAAAATGACATTAAATTAGTGTAAAAATTATAAATTAAAAATAAAATAAAATAAAATAAAATAAAATAAAATACTAAAAATTACTCAAAAATTTATATTAAATATTAATAAATAAAAAATAATGATGATGGATGGCGAAAATGGCATACAAAATAAAATAAATTACAAAATTAAGTAACACAAACAACACTACAAAAAAAAAAAAAAATTAATACAATTAAACTAAGAAGCAAATTTAAAAACAAAATACATGAAAATTCTCTATATTAAATATACTAATTATATATACAATATAAAAAAAAAACCTTACAACAATATAAATATGGTAAATGGAGAATTAAAAAACAAAAATAAATATACAAACAAACTTATTACTAAACACTAAAAATTGTAAGTATAAATAAAATAAATAAATAAATGTATTTATGGTATGCATAATGAAAATAAATCAATAAATGATTAAAATAAATGTTAAAAAAAAAATCAAGAAAATATCTAGGAATTTTATTTATATTTTTAATTGGATTTTCCATTTTTTTTTTCTTTTTAAATAAGTGAAAATTTATTATTTATTTATTTACAGGATTAGATTATATATATTTAGTTACTTATAATATATAACCTAAGTTTTTTAAGGCGTCCTAGCTACAAGGCCTTCGACTCGTCTGTCTTAAGTAAAAAAGATTAGATTAAATTACTAAGGTTACAGCATTTGATGAAGGATACTATTTTGCTAATATTATCGAGGGAAGGTAATTGAATTAATGTGACAGGTAGAATGTCTCTGAAGAGTTGTGTTCTAGTGATGTGGTGATTTATGCAAACATCTAGTAGGTGTCTTATTGACAAGTAGTCACCACAGAATGGAAAAGGAGCTTGGCTTTTGCCTTCGAGGTTATATTGGTGAGTGAGTTGACTGTGCCCCGTTCTCAATCGTACCAAGAAGGAACAAGTGGACGATCGCAGGAGTCAGGAAAGTGGATAGGTGATTTGGAAGGGTTGGAATTTTTATACCAGTGGTTGTATGATCGCCATTGTGAGAGTTCCATATCTCTTAGAATACCTTTTATATATTTCCAGATATCGCGTTCTACGCCCGGGATGACTGTCAGACAAGGTGCATAGCCCGCTTCATTTGCTGCTGTAATAGCGTGTTTATTCCCTTCTATTTCCGCGTGGCCAGGAACACAAATGAGTTGTATTTTTTTTTTTTTTTTTTTTTTTGGTATTTGTTGAAGAGATTGCGGAGTTCACAGAAAATGTGGTTGTTGTTATATATATTTTGAACTCCTAAAACTGTTGATAGGCTATCCGTGCAGATTATATGTTTTCCTTTATGTGCTTGCACTATGTGAATAGCTTTTACTATTGCAACTGCTTCGGCTGCAAGAACTGAGTAGTAGTGAGGGAGCAATCCTTTGAATACAGTAATACCCCATTTATTTACTACTGCAAATGAGTTACTTGTATCCGTTTTGGAGCCGTCAGTAAATAGCCAGTTCCATTCTATCATCCGTAGGTTAGATGATTCCTCCGCCAGCAATTGACGGAAAACAGAACTTGAAGTTGAAGATTTGGAGAAACCATTCAGTGGAGTGTTTAAAGAAGAATGATAAGAGCCCAAGGGAGAAATAGACTTTAAGGTGGACGGGGAACAGTGGAAGAGCATAATCTATGCGAGATAGAAGCAGCGCTCTGGTAACTTGGATAAGTGATGACATGTGAATAAGTGATCTTAATTTTTAAATTCTATGAATCGAAATTTCTATAATCCAAAGCAGTCGAGTTCAGAGCGAAGGTTTTATGTGTAAGTCCCAGATTATGAAGAATATATTTTGCATGAAACAAGAAACCTTCGCCTCAAATTTAGTTGCAGATCTTAAAGATTATAACTACAATATTATATTCTTGTACTTACTAGTTTTGTTAAAACATGAGATTTTGTTGTATTCACTCAAATGATTAATGGAAATGAGTACTTTATCCTAATTGTGAAGCTTTAACACAATCTGTCAGATACATAGTACATAGTTTGGTTGTAGGTTTTTGATATAAGCGAGTGATATATCAGGGGTTTATCGAAACACATGTGGAATTAAAATGCATTCTACTATTTGAACTAAGCTACTAGTATTTCGTATGTATAATCATACACCTATGAATTGTTTATTGTTACCCATGACAATGAAAAATCAAAACAAGTGATACACAAGTGAAATTGAAGAAAGTGTGGGGAGCAAAGCAAATTAAACGCACACGGTGCCGAATCCAATAAAATGGAAAATACTTAAACTGAAAGAAATGAAATTCCTTATTGAGTTGTAAAATATTTCACATAATTAAAGCGGATAAAAACATGTACAAAAAATACAACACACTACGTTGTAGGTAATTGGTGTCCTTGTTGTTGCTGTTGGTGTTCTTGTTGTTGTTGTTGTTGTTGACGTTTTTGTCTCATGGTATTGTTAAATGAAAGAATAATAAAAAAAAAGGAAGCGGAATGGACAATGACGAAAAACTCACAAAGGACAAACAATAAAACTCAACTTGACACACACAAAGTTAACTAGAAACAAGGCGACACTCAACTTTACTTCTGCGATTAGTGTAAGGACACACACAATGTTATGGCAAAAGGCTCAATGTTGTAGAAATTTACAAAGGTCATGCGTACAATAAACAATAGAAGAAGACCAAAGCAGCAACACAAAACAAATAATTGCCATAGAAGAGTAAATGCGTAGACGAAGACAAAGAAAAAGGTTAAAAAATAAAAATGAAGGAGATGGTGAAAAGGAACAAACAAACAAAAGTGAATAAAACTTAAACGAGCTTGCATTGAGGAATATCCTTTTAATCCTTTTAAATGTGAATAAAAATTGAGAAAATCAACAATGAAATTTGCGAAAAGGAGCAAACAAACAAGCAAAATGGTTTCGGTAAAAGAAGACGAGAAGCAAACAAACACAGTCGGAAAAAAGTTTAACTGAAAGAGGTTAAAGTTAGTTAAACAAAACACAAGAAATACAATACTTATTACGTTTTAATGAAACTATTGTATCATCTCACCTTTTACTTCAATTTGGAAGGAATTAGTTCTACAATCAAGAAGACAGCAGAGCAAATGCAGTAAGACTTTGCTGGACAACTTAATGCAGTTGTTTTGGTGTGCCGTTCTAAAGCCTAAAAGTAAATTGATGTCCTATAGTCTACTACAATAGAAATGAATCTTTCAAATATTTTCAGAAAATCGGTACAAGACTTAGATATGTTTAAGACAAGGTTCTCCTACTTGTTGGGTGCATATTTCCATTATATTGAGAAGTGGGAACTAAACAATGATAACAGAAACAACAATTTCTTCCAGGGAAAAGTAATAATTTTATAATGACCAAGAGCCTTGGATTTTAGTTATTAATTATGTGCCTTTAAAAAACGTAACACAGACCGATAACTTAAATGATAAAATCAATAAGAATTAGAAATGAAAAGTAATTGGCTACATGTCTAATGAAAGACTTTGTTAAAAACCAAAGACTATGAATAAGCATTGCCTGAGCAAAATGCAATCGAAACATGTGAATTTCGCAACTTTTGAGGTCCAGACCTCGGCTTCGTAGTCTTTGGTAAAAATAAATTGCCAGAATGTGCTCTTCTAGCCATGATTATATGCTCAACCAACATAAAGGCAAAGTAATAACAGGTGATCACAGTATCGTGATAGGCTGAAAAAATGGGCCAAGTGCGACACGCAGGGTTCCGTACCAGATTGGGGTTTGTATGGGAGGTACTCCCATTTGACTGTTTCCAATGTACCGCGCCTCTATCAGAAACTTATAGCGCCTAAATTTCAGTTCAATAATCCAAAAAACAAAAAAGTTTTTCGAATGAGAACCTGAATTTTAATGGTGGATTTGTATGGGAGGTACCCTCCTTAGCGGTCCGATCAAACTGAAATTTCGACAATATAAGTTACAGATGTATAACCACCAACCGTCTAAATTTCAAGATCGTGGGATTACTGGATCGTATAGTTGCCATACAAATCAAAATGTTTCTTGTATGGGGATCCCGTTAAGTTTTTGAAAATATTTTAGTTTTAGTATTTATTGCTGATGCCCGGATAGAATTACACATTATGTGAAAATTTTAACTCTCTAGCTATTGTGGTTTATGAGATATGACCCGAGGACGAACGAATGAACAATGAAGTCTCTGCAATAGGGTTCCTTTTGTTACCCTTTGGGACCGGAACCCTAACAAAGTAATACAACGAAAAATAATTTTAAGTGCTTATGAGGTCTCTTTTTGATTGTCTATTGAAAATATAATCAACTACAAAAGGATAAACTATAGCATAAATGGTAAATCAAGAATATCATTGCACTAAACCACAACAGACATCAACATCAACATCAAGGATGAAGGCTAACAGATTTAGACAGACAAGTAAACGAAAACTTAGAACGCAGACATGACTTGACCGGGCTTATCTTTAAATATATGTAGGTTTTATCAGACACAAATGCAATCTTAAACAAAACAAACGTCGCTGAAAATGAAATGAAAGCAACTAGGGAAAATTCTACTGAACGTATGCTTCTTTCGATTCTACTATTACTGGTATGACAAGGAATGAAGTTACTCCTCTAACAATTTGTATGCTACAAGTGAAGAAGAAGAACGCTAGGTTTGGCCTCAAAAATTTAACTAAATTGACAATGAACAGAAGCAAAGCGGCAAACAAACTGAAGAACATGCAAACTATCGATTGTGAAATGTGACAGAAACCGAACCGAACCAAACCAAACTGATCTGATCCATGGAAGGAACAACATGAAACGCAACATAATGACAACTTTGCATGGAAATTAGCAATTAACGCCTCAGTATCGCTTTACGGTAAGTTAAGGGCAAATCGGAACTGAAAATCAAAACCAAATGTAGTTGTACGAATGAGAATGATGAATGTTAATCTAGGAGAGAGAGAGCCACAGGAGGAGAGAAGAATGGTAGAGGATGTTGAATGATATGGCTGGCATACATAGGTCAGACAAGGCGTGGCAGTTAAGCGTCAATTGCAATAACGCCAAAGAGATAAACGAGCACAGCAGGACATGGCAAATCTGTAGTTGTACGAGTAGAATGAGTTGCGATGTTGGTTGATTCAGTTCCATCGAGATTTCATGTAAATTGTCGAAGGGTCAAACTAGGAAATGAACGACAAAACGAAAGAATGAATGAATGAACCAACAGAATCAAAACAGAAATCATGTCCATTACACTGTGTGTGTGTGTATATGTGTGTGTTCTTTGTAGTGAGTGGTTGGAGTGGTGGATAATGGATGATGAAGAGTGGTGGAAATGGAGTTGCGCTTGATTAACGTATAAATATTAAATGAGTAATTTAAGCTGAAGGGCAAAAGGAACAACAAAACAACAACAGCAACAGCAACAATAAAGAGCATTAGGTCGTAGAACAAACTTCCTTTAGCTTCATTAAGTTCAACTCAGTGAAGCTCAATCAGAAATGTATGTGTCTGTGATGATTTGAACCTGAAGGTGTAGGAGGTTTCAGTTGGATCAACTTAACCGGATGTGGTTTGTCTTTTTCATTCCTTTTCTTCTCATTTTTTTTTGTCTCTATACTGTTAACAAAGGGAAACATGTAAAAAAGGAAAAACTAACGCAGTCATGTAGTTTGTTTTCTGCTTCATATCTTGCTAGCGTATTAATTATGAAAGCGTCAAAAATTTGGCTAATTAATATGCAAGAGTGTAAAATCAACAAAATCATGGTATGAGAGAAGAAGAAAAAAAGAAATAAGGTGGAGAAATGTTAATGAGCTCGCTCAGTAAAAGAAAGCTGAGTTGAATTTGATACAAAACTGTTGCGTTGTGTTTGTTGAATTTGTTACTTTGCATGACCAAAAAAAAAAAAATAAAAAAAACAAAACAAGCAACGAATAGAAAATGCCTTGTAAAACAACTCAATTTGTAGTTATTGCCCCAAAAAATATAAAGGGGTGTACAAGTGAAAAACACCCAAACAAAACATGAACAACGACAGCCAGAAAAGAAAAGTTTTGACAGCAATTTTGTACTTTGTTGGTATTTTTTCCATCCTATTTTCTAGTCATTGTTCGTATAGTTGCCAGTTGCAGGTAACAAAACCAATGAAGTATAACAAATAGAAAATTGTAAAGAGCAAAGGGAAAAGAGAAATTTGAAAAATGAAACATGGAATACATTTTGACACCTTTTCGATGGAAGTTTTTGTTTAAAGAGAAGTTCCAGGTACATGGAATCGTTTAAGCGGAAACTGTAGCATTTGCTAAATTAACAAAAGCCAAACACTGAATGAAGACATTTCTATTTGAAAAATAAAAACAAACTCTCAGACGACTCACACTAACCATCATTCAAAACACACATCATATCAACTTACTTCAATGCAACAGGATCAGATTTTTTTTTTTTTTTTTTTTTCCAAAATTTCTTTAAAATCTTTAATTGTACTGTTATTATAAAACAACTTAAATTAAACTATATACAAAACAATAACAAAACAACTTATATTAACAAGTGGGAATAATACTAATACATTTAATATGCTCTAGTAGGGAGGTCGACAGGATGCGATCTTCTCAGCCTCCTCGCCACTCTGACCCCTCCCTTTCTGCGTCGCCTTAAAAGCCGCCTGGCTAGATTGTTTGGATGATTTGCCAACCGATTAATGTAGTCCTTGGCCTGATGATTAATCACGTCTCCAATTTTTGGTATTTTTAAGTCATGCTCAAGGTCCGCTGTGCGCATGAACCAAGGGGCAACAGGATCAGAATATCAATAACAGGCCAAGGGTCTCTGTGACAAAATTAAAAAAAAAAAATAAAATAAAAATATGAAAATCAAAAACCATAACTAAAATGGAATTTATTAAGACAAAGAATTAAAGTTTCGTAGGATCAGAATTAGATGACCTTCAAACCTTTCATAATCGAATCCAGTTGCAAGTGAGAAAATACTTATTATTAATTAAAGAAAATATCTCTAGAAGTCTTTCCATTACTTAATCCGGGCCTGTAATTCATTCTTCATATATATGAAATTACATTTCTAAAGTTTTCCATTTTATTAAAACTCAAAGTCAAGAAGAAGCTTTCACTACAAAAACATAAATCACAAAAACAATCAAAACAACAAGAAGAACCAAAAACAAAAATATTGTATGATTTTAAGTCAATTCCATACGCGATGAAATCAACTATGAAATATTGAGAAAATGTGTTTTTGAGAGTTCAAATTGTTATTGGGTGAGTGCTGTGCTGGCTACTACAATTTCGTGTTTTGAATGTTTTTCAATTGAAGTACAATTCGTTTTAAAAATATTTCATTGTAGCCTTTTCGGGGCTTCCTTCAATTGCATACACAACATTTTTACAGTGAAAGCAAGCAGCAAGAAAGAAGGGATCGAGAGGTGAAGGTTGTGTGTCCGTGCTACCACAAGTGACAGTTGTAGTAGTTGTTGCTTACCACTTGTTATTGCATGCATGCCATTGTTGTTATTTTGAGTTTGGAATTCGATTTTGGTGGCG
This sequence comes from Amiota minor, assembly GCA_037043295.1. Taxonomy (NCBI): domain Eukaryota; kingdom Metazoa; phylum Arthropoda; class Insecta; order Diptera; family Drosophilidae; genus Amiota; species Amiota minor. The sequence goes on along the minus strand of JBAMAW010000081.1, from coordinate 6,305,984 downwards.
GTGATGGTGATGGTGAGTCATGTTGTTTGGACAGCAGTTGTGTGTGCACTTTCACTTATTTGCCTCACACAACAAAACACGCAAAAACAAAACGAATCGTAAGTAAACTGACACTTTTCTAATTTTGTCGACGATGCTTTGTGTTTACCCAAAATTGTGTATTGTGTTGAACTACATTTTCATTTTCATTTCAACTTGGTAATAGCTGAATTGTTTAAAGCATAAAAGTATGCAATACTTTTTTCCCACAAGCAAACTTAAAGCTACGAAATGAAAAAAGGAAAAATGTTAGAAGAATAAAAGTTTTCAGCTGGCGTTAAACTGTCTTCACCTGCTGCTGATGAAAATGCTGGTGACGTTGATAAGGAATATGAATGTGAATGAGAAGATTACGCAAAAGACGATGAGTACTAAATACTGTTATTAATAATTTATTTTTTCTTCACAGCACAGCAGGTTGGTTGCTCATTAACACGCATACAATTATACTTACTACAGAGAAACCACATACAAACAAAAGTGAAATACACACACACACACAACAACAACATAGACCAAACATAGATACTTAGACAGATAGATAGATAGATATATAGACAGAGTCAGAGTCAGAGCCAGAAAGAGAAGCAGGCAACCAGTCACAGACTTGGCAAAACCACTTGAGTAGAACGCATCGTCGTCAAATGTTGGTTGGCGCTGGCATATGCCGCATATAATCACCTTAATTACTGTCAAAGCAACACGAACACAAATACAGATACCCTTACACATACACACTCACACACGTAAGTATTAACAAGGATAACAGCATGAAGAAAACTAACGCCTTTTGAACAGACAAACGCACGCACTTAAAGTTGGTTGCATGTATGAAAACCAAGGTAAAACGTTACTCAAACACTCAACTCAAACACCAGCAGAACCAAAGAAATCCTTCGACATGCTTCCATAAACACATGAACGCACACATACTTGTATATATTTACAGATACATTCATGTGTGCATAAACTTGCTTAGCCCATTCATTTATACTAGTTTTATGTTGCTTCTAAGTGAAATTTAAGGACTCCACTCAACACGCCTCATACAGAAGAAAATCTTTTTTACTGGTCTTTAGACTTTTGCGGTTGTTGTCCGCCGCTTTTGAATGATTCTCTCACTACTAAAATAGTATAAGGCAAAAGCAGGAAGTCATAAGCAGACAATGCAAGGTTTATACGGTAGATGGCATCCAAGTAAAAGACATTATAGTCATCATCATTACCTACACAAGCAAAGTAACCTTTAATCATCATTATCAAAATCATTATTATTATTATCATCATCATTTTCAATGCCATGAACATAAGCAACTTACTCATCTCATCTCAACTCATCATTACATCACATCTCGTATAGTAACAGACATCACAACATAACATTGTGGACATGTTAGTGTCAGTCATAATCATCATCAGTAAAAGCAGAATCAGCTTCATCATCACCAGCATCACCACCACCATCATAGGCATCAGCATCAGTTTTAGCAAAGTCATTATCATTATCATGTACGTTGGAATGACAACAATGTTTGCTCGTGTCCTTGTCATGGATGCTAGGAAAGTTCAGCGCGGAAGCCATCAAAACAGTTACTGAGTGAAAAAATACACCTGCGTCCGAATAATAGAACCAAACAGAACAGAGCAGAGCAGAATAGAAGAGAAGAGAATGAACGGAACTAGAATGAAGGCGAAGGCCATGTATGACCCAAGGACTCTTGTATGTCAATGGGAATGTGGATTTTGGGGCAATTATGAACCGTGTTGGGGGTATAAAAATTAAAAGAGACACTTAAATATATTGCCAACAATGCTAATGTAGACTTATAACAACCAAACCACATCCCCAGCATAGCAAGCAAACACACCTGAACTCACCTCAATTCTATGGAGCCCAGCAACGGTAAATGACTCTCATTTCGATTTGAAATCGGCTTAACTTGTTGCAGAACACATTTTATGATATGGCAACACTATATCCTTGCTATTATTTCAAGGATTAAATGAAAAAGGACAGCGTATCTAAACTGAACTGAACTAAATCGAAGTGAAGTGAAGCAGAGTAGAGCGGAGCGGAGCGGAGTGGAGTGGAGCAAACGAAACGAAGCGAATCGGCATGGAACGGCATGTATTGCTCGCTCGCTTCTGGTGACTGGTTCTAAATGTGCGCTTAAAGTCCTGACGTTGTGCGACCAAGTGGAAAATATACGTTTGGCGCCAATGGCTGGGATTTCCTTTTACAAAACAAATCACCTAAAAAGGACACAACGGGATACCTGTGCACACACACACAGAGTGGGTTAATTCCAAACAAACACATGGTGACTATAAGCAAGATAGAAATTCATTGAGAAGAGGAGGAAAGAATTGAACAATAGTCCTAGGTAGAAAGAACCCAACCAAACCAAAGCAATTAGGCTCAGCGCCAATAAAAGTTTCTATTCTTTCTTTTGTACACAAACCAACTAAAATTTCCATGACTCGTCATGACGGCGACCATGCGACTGGAGTGTCAGCCTAGTTAAGTAATTTGTGGCTTAGTGAAGTAAAGTCAAGTGAAGTCATTTTGTCCTTTCATCCATCCACAGATCCAACAGATTGAGACATTTGAACAAATGTTTGGGATAACAAAAGGATACAACAAATTTTTATTTGAATTCTTTTAGATTTTTTGACTTTGTTTTTGGGACTACAATTAGTTAACAAAAATATAAAGGATTGAGATGATTGAAAGTGAGAATGTGTGACAATGATCTGAATAATTATGGTGGTGCGGTGGTAGTGTCAATTATGGTGACTGTCAATAATTTCGCTTACTTGAGACGAAAGCGTCGTAGACTGGGTGGCAAATAGTCCTGTCTCGCCACCAGTTTCGATGGCAAATACTGAGATGAAGGAGGAGCTGGTGCTGGTGCTGGTGCCGGGGCTGGGGCTGGGGCAGGGACAGGCGCCTCAACCGCAACTGGTTGTGGTCGTGAGGCAAAATTCAAGACTGGTGCAGTGCCTTCATTGGAGACACGTGAAACACCAGGCAATTCATTGTATTGACTCTGAATAGCTAATTGAGCATTGGCAGCATCCTGTGGAGTACGATACTTGATGAAGTGAACTTCAGGCTTGTTGCGTGACAAAGATTTGAGAGCCTGCAATTGCTTGGCCAAATTGCCGACGTCAGCTTGCTTATGCAACACATAAATAGCGGTACGATCATCTGATGCTTGCTGAGCTAGATTGAGGGCAGCACGTTCCAAACCCTTGTTCTCAGGTGTACGTACGAAGACAACGCGTAGGTTACGCCTGACGGAACCGACAACTTGATTGGCTTCATCATCATCATCGAAATGATCTTCTGGTGCGCTGAATGTGTAGAATTCCTTTTGGAATTCTTCAACGAGAGGAGCAGGCTGTGGCTGCTGTGCTTCTTGTATTTCTGGCTGTTCAATAACCTGAGCTGCTGGTTCACTTATGGGTTGCGAAGGCTCAGCATCATCATGATGTTCGGGTGCAAGAGCAGCAATCTCCTCAGGATGGTAGTCATAGCCAAGCTCGGCAGCTGAAGCCAAGGCAATAAGGCAGAGAACCTAAGAATGATGATGATGATGATGATGATGTGGGTGGGTGTAAATAATCCATTAATGATAATCATTCTCTGTTGATATCATTCTTATAACAACACTTACAATGTAGGAACGCATTTTGTTAATACTCGTTATAGGTATGTATGTACTTCACTCTATAATATTCCAAATGATACTAATTCCACTTAAAATGCATGTGGCGTTTATATAGTTTCGAAGATTCGTTGATGGTGATGGCGATGGCAATGATGATTTTACCTTTGCTGAATTAAATTAATATGCGTTCATGCCTGCAATGGAAATCCAATCACCAATCGACCAGTAGCTGACCCACACACAATATTCAAACTATGTTTTAGATAAATGCATCTTAACCAACCAACCAACAAACCATTGGTTGTCACCCACTTCGATATGACCTTGTCACATGCGATATTATGCCTCTCGGTTTTTCTTGTGCATTTTCAACTCATTAACAGAGACATCATTCATAGATGTAGATTATAAAATATAACCGCTCATTTATCTCTATTTTAGGCCTATCAAAATCTATTAAGCTACAATCTCCGCTAGTTTTTACTTCTCTTGCAGCAGCAGCAAGATCGATTGCCCGAGTTACCTTTTGTTTTTTTCTTCTGTTTTAGCTCTCACAAAATTCACTTGTCGTGCGATTGACCCTTCGACCATTTGTCACAGACCACACCCCATCCAATCCCTTCTTCTTCATTAATTATGTGTATATCTTTATTTTATGTTTCCATCAGTACAAAATCTGTTGCTTGTTTAAAATGCATTTGGCTTTACGACATCTATAAATATGCATAGGCTCATCTTTGGACACATCAAATAGAAAAACAAGCAATATGATTAGGTAGATAGATATCACATTCAGATATTGTATAATTTTTTCTTAAATATAGATTCATTTATCTATGCATATGACTGACTACCTTGCCTCAAGCTGCTTGACTGGGTTTCCCCTTCACTTATGTTGGTGTTTGAATACCTTTTTGCTTCTCACACCTTGTTCACTTTTTGAAATCTCATTATTCTGTTTATGAGAACATATCGTTTTCAATTTTATTCCACTAATTATAACTTTAATAATTTTCAATATCTGCCCAGTTCATTAAAATGTCATGACAAGACCGACCACCTTCTTTCTCTTTGTGTGCTCTTACTTAGTGCTGCTGCTAATCTATTTTACTGCCTTCTTCTTATTGAAAACTCAACTTCTTTTTGTTGTGTTTTATTTTTTAGGGGCAAAATGCGTTAATGAAGTTCTTTAACTAATTTAAACTTTTTCCAAACATTATAAGGAGATATGATGGTATGTATATCTATATAGCGAATCGGTCGTTGAGAATCACGGTAATGATAAAAACAAGAACAACAATTATAATGGTTTTAGAGAGAGCTAAATAGTCTTAAGAGATAAAGGCACACACACACACACACAGAGAGAGAGAGAGGGTGAGTGAACAAACAAAAGCAACAACGTTGCTAACGTGCCTTATTTTTAAAGAAATGCCAAGAAAAGTAAAACTAAAAATGAGGGCAAGTAAAATATGCAATATATTGTATCAACATTCAATGGATGGCAATAAACTATTGGACCAAATCGCTAATAAATTTCCCTTGAAACCTTTAAAGAAGTTTCAATCAAAAAAAAAAAAAAAAATTCCCAGTGCAAGACTCGAACTCCAAGGCCCCGGTTTGCAAGTCCTACTCTCTAACCGCTACCGGTAACCATGGAGACATTTCAATTGTATTGCCTAAATAACACCAATATAATAATAACATCGTCAAATAATTGATTTTCGTCACATTTCAATTTCATATTTTTTAGATTTACTCTCCTTTGCTAAAGAAATTTCAGTTCAAAGGATCTTTCCCACCTTCATATTATTAAATATTTATAGCTCTGTCTCTTATATGAAGTGAGTTATTAAAAATAGCGACTTCCTCAACAAAAATCCACCGAAAATCTGTCAATCATGAAATGTCTCTGTAATCACATCTTTTTGGACATTTCAAGTAGACAAATACAAGTGTCGAATAACAAGTGCATGGGCTAGAATATAAAGAATGTAAACATGTGAATGAATATTTTACTGTTTCGTTTTTAGTGTTCTATTTTTGAAAACTCACACATGAATTGTGACATGTGTCAAAGTCAAACATGCTCAATTAACATTGCCTTTGCATCATAGAAAGACTTACACCTAAAAAAACACTTACAAAATATCAAAAATCATGCTTTGTGAAAAATTAGGACTATGAAAGCAATGTGACCGTCCATGGCACCCGCTATTGTTTAACCAACTCGAACTTTCCCACAAATGGAACCGGATGCGACATATTGTTCTAGCAAGACGGTGCTTCAGCATACTCAGAGTGCGGATCGATTGACCAATTGAGAAATTAGTTCGGTGAGCAATTAATTTCGGTTTATGGATCGATTTATTGGTCGGTTGTCTATGCCGATAAGCCAGATTCCATTGCAGCTTTGGAACTTTGACTATTCTATCTGCAAGTATGTATAAGTATGTAAAGATGTAAAAACATTTATTGGCAACAACAAATTCAAATTAAAGGTGCCTTATGCATTTTTTCATTTCTTCTTCGAGATTCCCTTCTTTACTTTGCTAAACCCCATTTTCTGTTATCCCGCTGTCGAGTTGGTTTTATCTTTTTGTGGCTAACTAAGGAGTTTCTGCTTCTCTGGAAAGTTCTTATGCGAAACAGTTGGGTAACAAGGACTCAAAACTTTCTTGTTGCTTATGTTGCTGCTGTTTTTGATGTAACTGCCGATGTTGTTCAAATGAGGGAAATTTGGAAATCCAAAAAGAAAAAAAGTCCTACTTATTCTAAACAAAAGTTTCACAAACAGATTCACTACTCACAGTGTTCCATTGCTTGGCCATTCCGCGTGTTCAACGTTGCGCTCCATAATAGTTTGCGTGCCAAAAACTTTTGCTTACGAAATTTTTAAAACGTGGAAAAAAAAAGAAGGAAGTTAAGGTAGCAACGCCTGCTGCTTCTGTTGCTACTATTAAAGAGTCCTGTCAAGTGAGTCCTACTTTCTTTAAGGGTTTTTCATTTTGTATATCTTTTTGTTTTTTTTGTTTTTTTTTTGGTTTTTTTGTTCTGTTATCTTCGAACTTTGTCTCTTTGACCTTTTACGGTGAACAATTTGTAATAATCCCATCAACATTTTTGTACACTTCTGGATGTCGAGTTGAGCAGAGTATTGACACTGCGGATGTGTGATGAAATCGAAAGGCGCTCAGGTGTTTTTGGCCAGGTGGAATTGAAAGCTGAATAAAGTCAAAAACTTGACTGTAACTCATTAAAAAGTTTCGTGTGCAAATATTCGTTTAACACGGTGAAGAGTGATGACTTACAAGGACATCACCAAACGACATCACAACCAAACGAACGAAGAAACGAACAAACTAATGAAAGTAAACGCAACACAACTTTCAGATACATACATACAGATACATATTGTATATTAAAGATATACGTTAATGATAAGCAACGCTTTAGATGCTTCTAAGAAGTTTGTGTGTTACATTAAAAGAGAAGATAGGAGACAAGTTTTGGGTGCAGAAAGGAAAAAGGCTGCTGCCATTGAAAGCGCAATGCGTGATAATTAATTATAAAGACATTGAGATACATTTGCATCTCTTTATAATTAATTTGTTTAATGGAAATTCTTTTGTTAAGAACTTTTGGGGAAATTTTAACAATTTAATATTTTTAACAGCAATTTTATAATCAACTTCCAAAAGAGATACTTTAGCTTTATCAACTAGAAGTTAGCTAAGACTCAATTTATTCATGTCCTGATTGAGAGAACACGCAAACGCGTTAACGTGTTTAGTTAAAATTTCTTATAAAACAAACTTTGTTTACTTACCTTTGAAAGAAGACAAGTTTGCTGCTGCTGCTGCTGCTGGTAGTGTATAATTCATTCTTGGAATGTATAAAATATTATTGTATATCCTGCCGTGATAAGTCTTGAATTCCTGGAGCGCTTTTTGACTGTTGCTATGAAAGTCAAAAAGGCAACAAATCAACGTCCATGGTTTCTGCTCTAATCTTATTTTGAGGATTGACCATTAAAGTTGGGGTACATGAAAAAGAATATAAGAATGAAAATATTTAATTAGATTTATAAGATAATTTAAATAATATATTTAAAAAAAAATATGAAAAGATTAATTTGCTAATTATAAAATATTTCTATCCCTCAATTTGATCGGAGGATGGGTTCCTCAGATAATTTTTGTATTAAAAGTTCACCCAGAAGCCTTACATTCCATGATGGTTGCTCTTAGGCTCATTCGAGGCGCAGTGAAGAGGTGTATATGTTGCCAACCTTGTTCAAATCTAGGTTCGATATTCCCCTTTAACTTTACCAGGGTTTGAACTGCTAAACTAAATGGCCAACATCATCGCTCTCAAGAACCTTTCCATTACTGAGACACGTCAAAATATGCATAATTCAGCCATTTATTCAACACAAAAATTATCATTTTTTTATTATTAATATAATCTTATTAAGAAGCACACATTCCTTAATAAAACTAGAAGAAGAGAAAATAAAATCGGCAGAATACATTTTGGTTTTTGGTGCACGACTACTCCACGACCCTCCCACTTTCCTTGTCGAAAAACCAAAATTAGTCAGTATCCTCAAACACGAAAACAAATGTACATAAAATACAGAAACGAAAAGCGCAAAAAGTGCGTACTCAGAGGGGAAAATATAACAACCAAAGCATTAAAAACGAAAAAACCTACAAAATTTTGTATGCTTGGTCTTGCAGTGGTTTTCAAAAAACTTAATACTGAAAAATATTATATTAAAATCTAAAAACTGAAAAAAATATGTATGCAACTCTTTTCATTAGCATTGACTTGTCATTTTAAAGGAAAAACTATTAAAATAGGTTTATTATACTGTGCGCTACATAAAAAACAATTTTAATAATTTGGTAAAAAAAGAGTGCCTGCAAATCGACAACAGCGCCACCTACTGAGTTCAACTGAAGCATAAACCATCTTGGTAACCCCATATGTTAAACAAAAAATTTATTAAAATTGGTCTAGCCGTTTAGGAGATTAAGAGTCACAAAATATCGTACACTCGAATTTTATATAATTTAATTTAAAACATTTCAAGTAAATACTATTCTGCATAAAAAAAAAGGTGGCACAAAACAGGTAAACTTCGGGAACTTTAGTTAAAATATTCCGTCTTTGCTTTTGTTAGGTCATATTTGTATTTCACTTGTAACAAATGCTCAGAACTTTAAGTTCTTTCCCTTTCTGGCCTATGCTGCCATGTCTTTGCAATCCCTCTATGTATAATCTGGTTCTGGCAAAACCACACATGGTCTCCTTGACTTCTGCTCTTCCCAATTTAACCATTTAAATTATCACAAATTTAACATAACAAATACAAAATTTTATTGCATACGAGTATTTTCTAATTGAATTGATTTTCCATGTTTTGCTTTGCTCGAATTCCAATGACATTAAAAACAGTTTCAAAATGCAAAATGCCAAAAACCTTAATTCAAATGAATCCCAATTTAAATCAATTTTATGAAAACGGAACTCATTTGCCACGCCTCAACTTGAAAAAGTGTGAAATTTTGATTTCTATGATATCAAATTAAATTTACAAATAATCTTTCATTGTTTCAAAAAAAAAAAAAAAAATATAACAAAAACACAAAGAAACTACATCAATTTGTCGTGCTTATGTTGATTTATGTTGTGTTGTTTTGAGAAAAACTATCTTTTTTTCAGCTGCCTACTTTTTTTTTTTTTTTTTTTTTGTTTGTTGTTTGTTTTGCTTTTGTATCTAAACTTGTGTTGTGGTTTGTTTTCTTCATTCGTGAACTCATAAAAAATATTTATGTCAAATTTTATAGTTTTGTGATTTGTTAATTTACACATCATTATAAACAAACAAACAATGATTTTTATTAGCTCACAACGCTCTCAGACTTGGTAAATGGTTATTTGAGGTAGGTCGGCCTAAAATAAATCTCCCGATGAGTGCTAGTGATAAAAGACATTAAACCATGAAGCAGAACTGATTGGACATGGGACACATACATACACAAGCAAACAAGCTTTAAGCGGCTTTAATTGTTCCAGATGTTCGGATACTTTATACAAAATACAAGTTTAATAAAATTAAAAAAAAAGAAACAACATTTTTCTTCATGCATTAAAAACGCCAATAAATCATCCTCATCAAGACTTTATGATTTAGGCCACTGATGAGTAAAGTACGCCTTTTAATGACATCATCTATTTGATATTAGATTTTTTAATAATATTTACACCACATAGTAAATTGATTACACTTCCTTGTTTCATATTTGAAATAGTTGGCAATGGTTAACCCACAAAATGGTTCATGGCCAAGTTCTTGATTTCCCAGACTATTCACTATTTAATTGCCCTAAGAGCGTGTGCCGCCTTAATTCGTCAATCAGAGAAAGGGCACTATGAAAAAGTAGTTTGTTGAGGAATCAAGGATTTTGAAAGTCACTTGACCATCTCAGATATTCAAGAAATCATATATATATCTGTTGCATCTATTGGGTATTTTAATAATAATCGAAAGTCCAAATTGTATATGGATTTGTTTTTATTTTGTATAAAAATCACTAGAAGTTCTGTGTCACAGTCTCTTGTATCCATCTGTGGATACTTTGGCTTAAATATAATGAATAAATCATTTGCTATTATTTCGTTTGTTTTCGCTTAAAACGCTGCAAGTGACTACTATATTGTGATTGAATTGTGTTCTCCTTGGGAAAGACCATTTTTGGACCACGTCTCTGTCGTTCATTTATTCTAAAATCAACGCGATCTATTTGTGGAAATCCTTTACTACGTGCTGATATATCTGACTGCGAAACATTATAATCATCTTTAATGCGAAGTTTTTGCGAAGATCCTTTCGTACGTGCAGATATTCCAGAAACCTGTGCATTTTTGTAATCATCTTTGATGCGAAGTGTTTGCAAAGATCCTTTTGTACGTGGAGATATACCATAAGCCTGTGGTGCTTCATATTCACTTTCATCAGTTTCTTCAGATTCCCTACCCTCTTCATAAAGTGGCCCATGACTATTTCCCTGAGAAACTGGTTGAGTGCCTTTATTCGCAGCACCACGATAGGCGGATTCAATGCCTGTACCAATGTGGTAAGCACCTTTAGCAGTACGGTAAGGGGAGGAAGTTGCAGCACCCCCAAAGAAGCCTTTACCTTTACCTTTCGTAGCAGGAGCGTCCTTATAGACGGACTTCAGTCCAAGACCATTAGAAGCATGTTTAACACCATAACTATCAACATACGCAGATGGATTACCAGTACCAGAATAATACTGATACCCACCATTTACAGGACCAACTGGTCCCTGAATATCCCCAGCATTCTCATTATCATCATCATCGTCGTCATCAATGCCACTATAAGCAGAAGTATCTCCAACACCAGCATATAGGGCACCATTTCCAGTACCGTGCAAATGAACTGGAGGTTTCTGTAATCCATAACCTTGTTGGTTTTCACCTCTAAAATCATCTTCATGCTTAAGTTTCTGTTGTCTACCATAATTAGAAGCAAAATTCAAAACAGGCCCAACGCCTCCACTGAGTTGAGCTGCTGATGGTTCCTGTGATCCATAATCATGTACATTTTCACCTCCGAGTCCTGAATCTTCATGTCCTTGCGCATGTTCCCCACCATAGTTCGAAGCAAAATTTAAAACATGCGCTGTACCTCCATTGTAATTCTGTGAAGCTCCTGGCAATGCTTGATTGTATTGTTCCTGAATATAACGTTGAGCATTCACAGCCTCCTCTTGAGTTTTGTATTTTACAAAATGCACTTCCGGTTTTGATTTGTGTTGAGATCTGAGTGAACCCAATTTTACTGCCAATTCAGAGGCATCATTCTGCTTGTTCAATACATAAATTGCAGTCTTATCCTCCGATGTATGCTTGGCTAAGGCATGGAAAGCACCCACTAGTGCCTTGTTCTCTGGTGCTCGAATGAAGACGACACGTAAGTTCTTTTGCAATGCAGATGAGAACTGTTGTTCTAGTTGTGCTGTATCCTCGCCTGCATCATAGGGTGCCTCGAAAGCATAGAATTCAGCATTTTGTTCAACATAGTCCGGTGCTGGTTGATTTGTGTATCCTGGATCATAGTTCTGATCTAAATTTTGCTGTGATAAGAGTTCCTGTTGTTGCGGTGCCTGATATTTATATCCATGTTTCTTAGCTGCAACAAAGCAGGCAATCGTAAAGAGAATCTAAGGATTAGATATCTTATGAAACAAAGTTTTTCCTTATGTTTTTTTGTTTATCTTACGAATATTTTTGCACAGCTCATCATCATCTTTGTAAACGTTATGAAGTCCACAAGTTGTCTGTATATTTGATTAAAGCCACATCAGCTTTTTTATAAGTTCATCACCCATACACAATGAGAAAGACAACAAAACTGTCTTTCAGTTTGCGTAATTTCTATAAAAAATGGCACTAAAGCCATTTTAGGCTCATATTACTTTGACTAAATGCTAACCCTATTTGGTAAATAGTTCAATGGCTTAGAAATTGGGACAGAAAATGAAATGAAATGTTAAATTTGCATACAAAGATGGAAAGAAGAAATGTTGTAACAATTTGTTAATTTTTCGTTTAAATATTTAATTTTAATCTTTTCATTTCGCAAACTTAACAAAAAACTCATGTAAAACATAACAACAATCAGTCATCATTCAAATGATTTCTACGCGTAATTTCCATCTTAAGAATTCTACTTAAAAACGACGAAAGATTGAAGCGGGAAGGTAGGAGTTCTCGGGCGCTGAGGCAGAAGCAGCAGCATGGGGAGCGGGAGCCTGAGATGCAAAGTTCAAAACTGGAGCAACTCCACCATTGTGTGATGATGAAGCACCGGGTAATGAGTCATATTGCGATTGGATTTGATGCTGGGCATTGGCAGCATCTTCAGGAGTGCGGTACTTGACGAAGTGCACTTCGGGTTTGCTGTTTCTGTTGTTGCCAAGAGAGTTCAATTTGTTTGCCAAATCACCGATGTCAGCTTGCTTATTGAGCACATAGATGGCGGTCTGTTGTTGTCCAGCCTGTTTAGCCAAAGCGGCAGCAGCATCCTCCAAACCATGGTTTTCGGGTCCCTTGATAAAGACAACACGTAGGTTCTTTTTCAGGCTGTTAGCAACTTGTTTAGAGGCAGCGGGTTCGTTAAAGTCACTCTCATCCGCGGAAAATGTGTAGAATTCTTTTTCAAGTTCAGCAACTGGTGATGAGTACGAAGGAGCAGCAACAGACTGAGCAGCTTCAGGGGCAGCAAATGAAGGTGCAGGTCCAGATGCTACTGGTGCGAATGAAGATGCTGGTCCAACAGCCGATGACACAGCCTCAGAGGGAGCAGCATATAATGCAAGACCTTGACCAGCACCAGGTTGGAAAGAGAGTCCAGCATCGGAATGACCAACAGGTTGGTAGTTGTAGCCCAATTTGTCGGCAGAGGCAACGGCCACTAAGCAAATTACCTGATTTTATTAAAGATAAAATTATAAAGTTTTTGCTCCTAGTTAGATCCTTTGATTAACTTACAATGAAAGTGGAACGCATTTTGGTTGGTTTGGTTTGGTTTGGTTTGGATGAGTTGTTCTTTGTTTGATGAGTGAACGTTGAGTATATCTTTTCATGGTAACAATCGCAATATTTATTGTGAAATCGATTAAAATATTTTGCTTTGGCAAACTCCAACTTCGATTTTGATTAGTTTCCGCTTTCGTAAAAGCATACTCTTGCAGATAAGTTTTATTTCTTTTTTATTGCATTCTCTGACTTTGTCCACCGGAAGACATATTAAATTTCTATGTTCCTACAAAATTTGCACATTTATTTTTTATGTATTGTGTTTCTCTTGATTTACTTCTTTTCTGTTTCGAGTTGAAACTTATGCAAATTAACCAATGGTTTCGTGCGATCTTAGTCCGAAATCTATAAACTTGATAATAGTGGGTGCTCTTGGTTTAGATCGCTTATTGAGTTCGTTGTAGCTGGCTCTTGTTCAACTTCCGCTCTCAACCCACCTTCTTTATATCATAGCATATCATACAATATGATATGAGCTAATATAGTTTTGGTCTTAAACGACCGATCGGCAACCGGTTACGATGAGAAGATTTTGGCTACTTTTGCTAACTTTTTTCTTACGTTTTCGGCCTATAGTATTTTATTTTATTTTTTGTTTTCATTTCTAGTTTCGCTCTTTACGAAGTTGCCCAAAGTTTTGTTGGTAAAAGTTCGTCCAATCTTTTGTTTTAAGCATATTAACATTTTATTTATTTACTTTAAATAAAGAAATTTTTTGTTGTTGTTATCTTTTGATTTAATTTCTCTAATGTTGTATTTATTTATTTTTTAAATTTTATTCACTTAATTTGGAAATTTATATTAAGATATTTCCCTGGTATTCGAAATGGAATTTTAATTATCTTTATCCATGTCATAGATAACTTGGTAAAAAAAAAATTATAATTATCTCTGTGTGGAGATGCATTTTCATGGGATCTTTTAACTTTATAATTCAAATTGTGTAAGGCATTGGACAACTTTTAATTAACATAATATAGTTCCTATCATAGTATTTAATCTCAGTTTTTATTGAATATTAATTTCTATTTATTTACCTAATTTGAAACTTGATATTTTCATTGTTATATTGTTAATAAAATTTCTATATTAGCAAATGACATAATCATTAAAATGACATTGGCAACTTCTTTTTGTCTTATAAATTCAGTTAGTTATGCCTCGTAATAAAATTATTGATGACAATCAACACAAAATAATCATATTCAATGTTAAAAACTACTTCACAAAATTTGCGAATATTGCGAATTGCCGATACAAGGTTTAAGATTAGAGTTTAAAAGAAAAATAAAGAAAAGATATAATAGAGGAAAGTCGGTCAATTGCAAGTCGAACTCGCATACAAAGGGGGTTCCGTACTATCGTAGAAGAATTAAAATGAAAACAACATTTGATTAGCACAGCTGGTTCTATCCTCACTAAGCTGACAGTTAACATTTGAGAAGAACTGGTCAGTGTACCACAGACAGTTTTGTGGCAATGTAAACACATTTGTCTCCTGAACTTGTGTTTGAGGTTTTGTCACATTTATTCACATAACGCCTAAAAGTATGCCTCAAAAATTTTAAAAAAGTATACTATAGAAAGATAAAACACTATTCTCTTATGGGGGCCGTTTGAATTCTTACCCTTATTTAATTTTTAGTATTTGTGGCCGCAATAGAACTACACTTTCTACACATTCAACTTTCAACCTAATACGGTTCATCAGATAGAGCCCGAGGACGAACGGCTAGAGGGTACTGGAACCCTAATAATAATAATAAAAAAAAATAATAATAAGGAACAGAATGAAGTCTCTTCACATTAACAAAACAAAGTTAAAATCATAGCTGATGGAATACGAAATATCAATAAAGGAAGGAAGGAATGTAATATACTCGTACATATATCCAACTTAATAGACTAATATGGACTACTGAAATATTACAAATATCAAATATAAAATGACTAAATCAAAATAAAATAAGAGAATAAAAATAAATAAAATTATTATTAAGGATTGTTATATAAGTAAGTAGAATCTCGGAAGAACTGTAAGTATGCGGTTTGTTGTGGTTGTTTTGGCAAGAGGACTAGCTCCCACCCTTTGTCTAATCTAATCTAATCCAACCTCGTCTGATCAATACTAACATCTTAAACTACCATGGAATAATAATAAAATGGCACAAATATCAAATTCGAAAGGAGTTCTAAGGAATTCTAAGAGAAATTGCAAGTTAATCCTTACTTTATAATGAAAGCTGACATATAAATTCCTGACAATTGGTTAAGAGACTCTATCTGCTTCGAATCTATGGATAATTCAGATTCTTCTACATAAATCATAGACACAGATTAACTAAATGAATTTAAAACAATTTCTCAAATTTAAGACACCATTTAGTTTCGATTTGAAATGGTTTTCTCTTCGCACTTCATATTCTTAGCCATTGTAATGAATAATAAGAAAAATACTATATGATTTTCGTTTATATGTATAATATTTTTCCGGTATATCTATGTAGGTATTTCTAAATTATTTTCAATCCTGCTATTACATAATAATTAACAAAAACAATAGAGAGGATCATAATTAACATTATCGCTCAAATTAATCCTCAATTTTCGGTTATCCCACTTTAGAAACGACGACGGAAGATGTTGGTTGGCAAGTAAGCGTTTCCTGGAGCCTGAGCCTGAACTTGACGAGCTGGAGCCTGAGAAGCAAAGTTCAAGACTGGAGCAACTCCACCATTGTGGGATGATGAGGCACCGGGCAATGAGTCATATTGAGATTGAATTTGTTGCTGAGCATTGGCAGCATCCTCAGGAGTGCGGTACTTGACGAAATGCACTTCGGGTTTGTTGTTGTTGTTATTGCGGACTGCGTTAAGTTTGTTAGCCAAATCACCGATATCGGCTTGCTTGTTGAGGACATAGATGGCGGTTTGTTGTTGAGCAGCCTGTTTGGCAAGCGCCAATGCGGCATCCTCCAAGCCACGGTTTTCGGGTCCCTTAATGAAGATAACACGGAGTCCCTTGTTGACGGAGTTGGCAACGCGTTCCAAATCTTGTGGTTCATCGAATTCAGCATCGTTGGCAGAGAAGGTATAGAATTCCTTTTCCAGTTCACCTTGTGGAGCTGGTGCTTGGTATGAGACTGGAGCAGACAGAGCAGCAGGTGCACTTGGTGCACTGATAGGACCGTTCAATGGGGCGGAATGAGGAAGAGGCTGGTAGTTGTAGCCCAATTGATCGGCGCATGCGGCGACCACTAAACACAAAACGATAAAAGCACGCATTTCTTTTTTTTTTATTATTATTAGTTTGATAAGATTTATTTGATGACTTGGTAAAGTCTCGACTGAGAATGATTTTTATAGGCTTTTCGACCTCTTTATATACAATGCAAGATATGTCAATCATAATCGGTTAATATTCAAAAATAACAGCAATCGCAACATCAGTAGCTGCTGCGTCTCCGTTGCGCTACTACTTTAAGACTCCTACACCCTGTGTCCCCCATCCTCAGAAATAATGATGTACCTTTAAATGTTGTATAGCATTGACTTCTATCGTTACTTCTGCGTTGCGCTGACTTCTGTCACGTCTTCTTCGCCCTTAACCGTTTACAGATTTTTTTCTTTTTTTTTTGTCTTTGTTAGTTGGACTTTGATGAACTTGCGATCCGATCCAATCTGTTCCAATGTGATGCCATGCTATGCGATGTCATGCCATGCGATATGATGTTACCAGCAACAACAACAATCAGAGATACAAGTGGACCGACAGATGGACGGACAAAAAATTCAACATTTTTATGCAAATTTACAACAAGACAAGCTCTCCAAATTGTTTTAGCTATTCGGTAGCGAGATTCTTTTTTCTGTGTTTTTTTTTAACATTTTGTTATGCTAATTGGGTCGTTCCATTATCGAAAGTGATATTAAGATGACAAAAAAGGCCGAACGAATTAACAGAAGAATTTATAATAGCGAAAATAATTGGGGTAAATTTTTAGATTAATTCTTTTTTAATTGGTTTCAAACACATTTTTGGATATCATTAGAGGGACTGAAAACACATGGGTGGATGAATTATAGTTAAATTTGTCATGAATAAATTTAAATTCATATAATTTTTATACTCTTTAAATTAGTTATAAGTTTAGTAATTAATATTAGATTTAATCTTGTTAAATAAAATTAATAATTTTTTATTAATAATATTCACTAATTTACTTTAATATCAATAATTTTTCTACTACAAACTTTAGTTTATTAAAATTTTTTTGTAACCAATAAATCTATGATTCTGTGTTCTTTTCAAAAAAGTTTTTGTGGTCATTCTTATATTAGAAATATTCAGACAGGGGGGACACTGCAATATATACAAAATTAATTTTTTCTTTCATATATTTTTTTATTGGCATAAAACTGTCTTTAGAACCAACTTCTGTCCAAAACATAATATTAAGAAATATTTTCAATGCCAATTGGTATAAACTTAAGTAAATACAACATACACTAAGACCCGAACATTCCTTTTGTCAGGAAAGAAATAGTGAATATGACGAAGAATATTTGGAAAGAAAGAGTAACTTTGAAAACGAATAAGTTAAAAATTCCCTCAGCAGCGGGCGGTTAAAAAATTATCATATTCTAGAGAAGCGCCTGAGAATAGTGTACATGAATGGGTTCCACTCCTTTCCTCGAAAGTTTTTGATACAAAAATGAATACAGACTAATATCAAAATATCCGAGGGTCAATCAACAAGTCCTAGCCTCACCGCCGGATGGCGCAGTGTTACCAGTGCAGTACATTACTTTAGTAGCCTACTGTCAAAGTTACAGTCAATTCCCTTCGTTAGTTTTGTTTTGATAGCCTTTGAAAGCGAGCGTGTCGGTCAGTTTTACAAAAATGGAAAAAGAGCAATATCGTTCGGTGATTCGTTTCTGGTGTATACCAGTGAATCCCGGCCGGATTGCGATTAAACTGCGCCAAACACTCTGTATAATGTTGCCCTCTAACTAAAAATTTGCATTAATTTTGCTTACTGATACTAGAGATTTTTATAGAGGATTGAAAATGTATATTAAAACTCCTTTAACTCGAAGAATGAATGAATTATCAAAGAAATCAAACCACTTTCCATTTTCTCCCAATGAATGATTGAATGAAAACAAATTAATTTAAATTCGTAAAACTAAATAACAAACATTTATTTCGTGGCTAGTTAAGAACGTAAAGAACGCAAGATTGAAGCAGGCAAATATGAATCTCTTGGAACTGGGGGTATATATGATGATTTTGGAATACTGGCTTCAGCACTGTATGATGGAGCTGATACTGATGCAGGTGGAGTTGAGGCAAAATTCAATGTAGATGCAATGCCACCATTAATTGAATGAGATGAGCCAGGCTGGGAATCATATTGACTTTGAATGGCATGTTGGGCATGAGCAGCATCCTCGGGTGTACGATATTTGACAAAATGTACTTCTGGTTTCTGATTGTTGTTGGCACCGAGAGAGTTCAATTTGTTGGCCAAGTCACCAATATCCGCTAATTTGTTCAGGACATAGATGGCGGTCTTTTGTTCGGCAGCCTGTTTGGCCAAAGCAAGAGCAGCATCTTCCAGATAATTTTGTTCAGGACCCTTAACAAAGACAACTTGCAAATTCTTCTTCAAACTATTGGCAATTTGATCTGAGGAAGTGGGTTCGTAGAAGTCTCCATCATTGGCAGTATAAGTGTAGAATTCCTTGTCAAATACAGCAGGTGCAGCATATGAAGATGCTGGGACAGATGGCGCTGCAGCATATGAAGTTGATGGGCCAGATGACGATGCAGCATATGCAGGACCTATATTTGTTGGTTGATAATTGTATCCCAGCTGAGCATTGGCCATAGCCACAAAACAAAGTATGATAAAGACACGCATGTTACTAGCTTTGAGTTCAAATCTTTGGCTACAAATGATTTCTCCACAGAATTGCCTGAAACATTTATATAAAGATATGTTTCTAACTTAAACTTATCTCTTATTTGTATTTGAATTAATTTTTGGGCAGAACCATCTTAAAATTCATATGCAAATTGCATTCAAATGAATCTTAATTGTTTCCGTTGTTCTAAGAAACGTTTTGGTGTAGGAATTGATTCAAAATCATATGCAAATTTGGCAAAAGCATTTAATCAATTCAAATTGTCTGAACAAACTAAGTGTGAATTATTGTAAAGTAAAATCAAAATATGGTCAAGAAACCATCAACTAAACTAGTAAGGAAATTATTTGAGATTTGAATGATCAAACACATTTAAAACAATTTCGTGTTGTAATTTTGTTGGCTCTAATGATTTAAATGATGCCTTTGTTATACATTTTTAGATGTCCACAACTTTTGTTTAATGTATCTATTGCCCAATAAAATACATCTGCTAAACATTGCAATTTTCACCAAATAAAAAATTTTATCTCAATCTCAATTTAACCTTGCTGTGCAAATTCAAGCTGTGCAAATAATAAACCCAATTCCAAACCTGATTTCAAAAAAAAAAAAAAAGATAAAATTCCGAAAATGGTTTCGCACCCGCAACCAGCCTTAAACAATCTTGTGATTATCTTGAAAAGTGTTGAATAAAAATCACCTTAAATACCAACAAATGCAAATGAGTTGAACCACCATCGTAGTCGTAGTCATCGTTGTTGTCGTTATCGTTGTCTTCGGTCGAGTTGATGCCAAAACTTTATTTTGGTCATAATATTTGGAAAACATATTTTATGATTCGTAAAATTAATATTTATGCAAATTATGCGGGTGGACGACAATAGACCAGAGCGGCGGCGGCGGCAGCGGCCTCAACGATGATTTACAAAACAATACCATACAATACTCGTATAATGAATACTCAAAACTATCATACAGACAATCAAACTATTGGCGACCCATCCATCGATCGATCGTTGTTCGCCGGAAGTGCTGAAAGCTTTTGAAGTAAATACAACTAGTCAACTGGTCAACTCTTGCTCGAGTTCATCACTAAAAATAACTTAAAGATTACCCCCAAAACGATGAATCTGAATTGAAGATTTATGAATGTAATTAGCTACTATGTATGATAGAGAAAAGTATGGGAAGATAAGATTAGATGTTGATTAATTTGAAATTATTGCACTTTAATTGATTGTTTTCAATTCAACAATATGAAGAAACAGAGAAATTTTGCTCAAAACAAGGTCGGATTAGGTATTTCCATAGATGGGTTTAAAAAAAAAAAAAAATTATAAGTGTTTCAGATATTTTATTAATTAAATATTGAATGTTGTAATGTACTTTACATAAAATAATGAAGATCTATTTGTTATTTTTAAATGCCCTCTACATCCTGTTACACTACTGACAATTGCAACTTCTGGGTTAACGCAACATTAAAGGTTAGACGGTTTAAATATTTGACAAACTTGTTGGAGTTGAAAGGCACTTTGTGTGTCTGTTATTTTAAACTGTTTTTCTTATTCCCATCATTTGCTGCTAAAGTTCATGCGAAGGGTTTTTAGACATTTTGCTAAAAGAGAAAACCTATTATCTGCTTTATTTGTCCGTCAGTTAACAGATATATTTGATCTGTGTGGCGAATCAAATTTGATTCTATTACCATGGTTCTTTACTAATTTTCCTTTATTCGGAAATCGATGAATTATTGTGATAGTTGGATCCTATGCATTTAAGCTGCTTTCACAACTTTGTTACATTACGGAAATGGCACATTTCTTTAACATTGATAAGAATCCTTTTATATTTTTATATTGATCACTAGCAAAAAAAATTCTTCTTTTTAGCCACTTATTGCATGATACTTAATTTCATGATAATTGAAGCTTTGTGGCAATCAATGTCTTTCAAATTCTTCCTCATATTTGCTCCAACAATGTTGAAGGGTAGAGTCTTTGACAAATTTGTTGGAGTTAAGGGGATATTTGTCGTCTTGAAGTTATTACAGAATAGGGTTTTTTGGAAATTTGTAAAAACTTACAGTTTGTCTTGTTTGTAAGTCTTTGAGTATTAAAAATAAATGGGCAAGTGCGAATGACTTGTACACAGTGGGAAACTTATAGTGTCTAAATTTCAATTCAATAGTCCAAAAAACAAAAAAGGTTTTCGAATAAGAAACTGAATTATAACGGTCGGGTTGTGTGGGAGGTACCTAAAAAAAGGCTAATTTCAAAGAACTCTTTTGAAATGTGTTCAAACAATAAAACAATTAAAAACATGCCAAAAAACTAATCAGCTTTGTGTCTCAATAAAAACTGAACTATTGGTCGGATGAAACTTGAACTTTTTTTTAAACGATTCTATATAAAATTTCCTTGGAATACATGTAGGGGTCGGGTATACTTCCCATGGACCATCAAGGAATAATTTCAGTTTGAAAATGAAAAATGTCCCCTTCTCACTCTTCGGAGGGTTAATAAAAATAATAAGGAAAAAATATATCGTGAAATATTTTACTTTGCAAACTTAAAGAGCAAATTGATGCTCATGTTTACTGCTTTATGCTTTAATATAAAATAATGTTTGAAGGAAATGTTTGACATAATCTAGGACTGTTTGAAGAGTATGACAACTTCGGGATAGTTGGAGTTCACTTTGATTTTTCTTGTTTTGTTATCATTAGTCATTTCTGTTTGTAGTTCTGATACCTATGATTGACTTTGGTGGTCACCCAGCTCCCACTAGATATCTGTTCTATTGTATATCCTTATAAAAAGGGTAGCATTATTCAAAGTAGCTTACGGGTACCAAATATCCCATACATCTAAGAAAGTTAAAAAATTGTGTTTTTACACAATAATAATCTCATTTAGATAAAAAATCCAATTTATATTTAGCTTAAAGTTAAATAATTTCAACTGTAATTGTCTGTTAACATGTTAATTGCTCATTTAGACAATTAATTGACCACAACAAAATCAAGAAAACAATCAAAAATATCAAATATAGTTATGAAAAATAAATTATTTGACACTAATCATCAAGTAATCATATTTTTGGCAGACAATAGATTAAACAACAAAGTAGCAAACCAAACTCAACCAAAACTCATTGAGACTTGTACAATTAAATAAACAAAAAGATGTTAAATTAAATAAAGTAAAAAGAAAAATAAAAATCAAAGTCAAATCTTTTGAACAAAATGGATGTCATTCGATAAAATGATAAAGTATCATTTTTCTTTTTAGAATTAACGATGTTATTCCGATTAGACTTTTAAATGATGACAAAAATGTTTTGTAAATTGACATTTTGCTTGGCGCCAATTTCAAAATCGAATGTCATTTTTCTGTGTTTTTTAAAAATAATTTATTGTTTTCTTTTTTAAATAAATTATAAAAATTATTTTAATCAACACACACAATTAATATCTGTTTCTCTCTCTCTGCACTCATTTGCATTTTGGCTTTTTAGTTTTCTTGCTTTCTTGTTTTGTTTTGATTATTATTTTTTTTTTTTATGACTAAAACAATAAAATTAATAATTTGCACAAAATCTTTAAACGCAAATTTTTATTTATGCAATTTTGGTTTTTGCAAATTATGTGCAAATTTTTTGCAATTTATTTTTGCATACAAATCCTCAAATTTATTTGCACAATTTTTTCGGGGCGATACTAGAAATGAACCTATGACTTTGGACACCAACCAAATCAATGCAAAGCAGTTTGACTTTTGGTTTTTTGCAGAAAATGCACTTATGTGTATATAAATGCAAAATTTGTCACTAATCAGCATCAGTTTAAAACATCGCTTCAAACAATTCAAACCTAATCAATCCAAAACCAAAAACCGTAACGAAAATGCGTGCTTTTATCGTACTTTGCCTAATCGCTGCCGCCAGCGCCCAGAGCGGTTACAACTACCAGCCATCGAATGTAGCCCCAACATTTGCCGCAGCTCAATCTGGCCCAGCACCATCGTATTCCGCACCAGAAGCTGCTCAATCGGTTGGAGCTCCTTCTTATACCGCTCCGGCTGCTGAACTCGATAAGGAATTCTACACCTTCTCTGCTGATGAGAATGACTTCAATGAACCTGCTGCCTCTGACCAAGTTGCCAACAGCTTGAAGAGAAATCTCCGTGTTGTCTTTATCAAAGGACCCGAAAACCGTGGTTTGGAGGATGCTGCCGCCGCTTTGGCCAGACAGGCTGGACAACAAGACACTGCCATCTATGTGCTCAACAAGCAAGCTGACATCGGTGATTTGGCCAACAAATTGAACTCTCTTGGCAACAACAGAAACAGCAAACCTGAAGTTCACTTCGTCAAGTACCGTACTCCTGAGGATGCTGCCAACGCTCAGCAACAAATCCAACAGCAATACGATTCATTGCCCGGTGCTTCCTCCATCCATAATGGGGGCGTTGCTTCAGCACTGAACTTTGCCTCTCAGCCATCAGCCCCATCTCATGAACACAGCAGCGCCCCATCGGCTCCAGCTGGCTCATATCTGCCCGCTTCGATTTTCCGCACTCGCACTCGTTTTTAAATAGATGAATTAGTTTGATTGTTTTATGATTGCTATAAATCATTTTTTGTTGTCTTTGTTTTTTATTGTTAAATATCGAAATAAAATTATTGTTGCTTTAAAAAAAATTCATCTCTTTGTTATGGAATCTGGTTATAGCTTCATATGTGCGCATGCTGTACTCATAACTATGATAGTAAAAGATAAATCAATGATGACTTCATACCAGCTTTCGGTTAAAGAGTAGCTGTTTAAATTCAAAAGGTAAACATTGAAAATTATAATCATCCACTAAGCAGTTAAATTATAACATCTTCTTCTTCTTCAAGTGGAAGGTCAAAAATATTAGCTACATAATTAATTTACAATGAAATGAGATTATTTGTATGTAAGCGGAATATAATTGTTAATTAGAACATTGAATTTTCAATGTACTTAGTATTTCTTTTATTTTCTTTATAATTCTAATGATTTACAGTGTTTAAAGTTTTTATGTTTCTTTAATAAATGACACAGTCAATACTTTATGTATACACAATAAATGGAATTGTGGTTCTTAAATGCAGAATAATCTTCTAAATTATCTAGTAAGATGAGCTTCAACTCATCCCAAAGACCTTGACACATATACATCATGGGTTTACCCACTGACTAAAGAAAAGTCATTCTATTGGTGTCTTTACATTTCATTCTTAAGGCGAATCGAACAACTTTTGTCGCTTCTGGGACTCCAATATCTGTAGATCACACATAAACCAACTACGTTTATATGTTTATACCAAAAATATGTAAATGAGATTATTGCAAATATTTCTTTTTTGTGACCAAGACTGAAATCACCATGCTATGTTAAGTTAGACAATCAATCAATCAATCAATCACTTGAAAATATCAATAAATTAATCATATATTTATATGATAAAATATTTATTTAAATAACAAATCCCTTTGATGGTTCGATGAAGTTTTAAATTTCTTTCGATAAATGAATTTGCCAATTTTTTTGTCACATTGACACCGACACAATTCAGGAAACTCTTATGATTAATTATGGCAATATCATTGAAATTTGATTCAAGTATAAACGCATCTTTTTCTAAAGTCTTCCAATACAATTTTTTTTTGCTTTTAAAATAAATATTATTGACCATGAATGGTTAAAATTTTTCCGAACACAACTTCAGCGTCCAACTCTTTAAATAAGAATGATTCTAAGTTCATTGATATTTCTATACTAAAAATCATCATAGAATTTAATTCAAAGAATTCTATTATTAGAACTTAAAACTGGAAATATAAAATTGAAAGTGATTTTGATTTTTTCGTCACGGTAGATTAGTTTAAATAATAAACAAAACTTTACCGAAATGAGGTTCATTCACTTTGTGACTGACTACCTCAATATTTGCTCAGAAGAAACCGGAATGAATTGTTTTTTTGTTTTTTTTTTTTTTTTTAATGAGAAACAGGTGTTGGGGAGCATGAAATTATATGAAATTATAACTTAATTATTTTCATTTTTCAAATTATCACTTATAAATAGATTATATTGTTTGCTAATTGTTATAGGGAATTCAGTCAACCCAAATGGTCTGAAATTATTAAACGACATTGACGAAAAGCGTGCCTTCATTGTAATTTTCTTTGTGATCATGGGCTGTGCCGATAAAATGGGTTATAACTATCGTCCTATCGAACATTCCGGTTATTGATCTGGAGGACGTTTTTGTCACATCATCAAATTCAGTGCCTTAGCTAAAGCAGCACTTTCATTCTCATCGCCATTGTATTCTGCTCCTTCCGAACTAGAAAAGTGCTTCAGTGCTATTGAAAATGATTTCTATGATCCAGCAGCATCGGTACAGATTGCCAATAGTGTAAAGAAGGGTCTTCCCGCTGTCCTTATCAAGGGTACTGAAAACCATGGCTATGAGATTGTTGCATTGGATTAAGCGAGACATTGCTATCTAGCTAATGCCTTTAATAGGCAACCATATATTGGTGATTTGACTAACAAATTGTATCGCATCCCTGAGATTGCTGCCAATGCTCAGCGCCAGATTCAATTTCAGTACGATGCTGTAGGAGGTCGCTCAAAATCTTACAATAGTGTCCTTGCATTTCTCTTTTAGCACTCCAGCTCCAGTGTACTCCGCTCAAGAAATCTATGATGCTGGATCTGTACCCAATTTATCCTTATCTGCCAGTTTCAGTTCATCGTAGTTTCCGTCTGCATCTTTAATTGAATTGGGAACTTTGTGTAGACTTTGGAATGATCTTTTCTTAATGTGTTTCTCTTTTTAAATACGAATATCATAAAAGACTTAAGATAAATAAAAAAAGACATAAAAAAGAAACACATAAAGCTTTGGAATTTGCTTTTAAATCATAATAAAAAAAACTTAATGAAATATTAGTGACAGGTTTAGTAGTCATTGTTCGCTTAGTTTCTGCAATTTAATGTTGTATTTTTGTTTTCAGTTTAATCGCATTTCCTTTAAAATGTTTATGCAAAATAGAATTTTGAGCAATTTTTTGCAAATTCCATGCAAAAATTAAAAAAACAACAAATCAAAACCCGCTTTTTGTTTCGTAGGCGACAAGAAAAACCACATTCGGCGTCATAGCGAGCTCTTAACGTCTTGAAGCTATTGAGAGCGAAACTTTGCACAGGTCATCATTTCGCAAGCTTCATAGATAACTTTGTATAAATAATGGGAAACCGGCGAATAACAAACAGAAACAACTCAAATTTCGCAGCGGAGGAACAACTGCCAAATTGAAGATGCGCGCTTTTATTGTAAGTGACACAAAAAGGATTATGTTTAAAACGTGTGCTAATTAAACTTATTTTATCTTTTAGGTTATGTGTTTGGTGGCAACTGCCTGTGCCGATAAATTGGGCTACAATTACCAGCCTGTTGGACACTCCGACTCGGGACTTTCCTTTGCACCCGGCAGCGGCGTAGGTGGTAGCTTGAGCGGTGCCACCCTTGGTGGTTCTCTCGGTGGTCTGAGTAGCGGTTCTCTGGGCGGTAGTCTAGGAGGTATTGGCGGCGGTTTTGATGGTGGCTTGGCTGGACTAGGTGGCTCCCTGGGAGGTTTCAGTGGTGGTCTCAGCAGTGGCTCCCTCGGTGCTCCAGTGTCGTACCAAGCACCAGCTCCCCAAGGAGAATTGGAAAAAGAATTCTACACCTTCTCTGCCAACGATGCTGAATTCGATGAACCACAAGATTTGGAACGCGTTGCCAACTCCGTCAACAAAGGACTCCGTGTTATCTTCATCAAGGGCCCCGAAAATAATGGTATTGAGAATGCTGCTCTTGCTTTGGCCAAACAGGCTGGTGAACAACAAACCGCCATCTATGTCCTCAACAAGCAAGCTGATATTGGTGATTTGGCCAACAAGCTCAACTCTCTCGGGAGCAACAGAAACAGCAAACCCGAAGTTCATTTCGTCAAATACCGCACTCCAGAAGATGCCGCCAACGCTCAACAACAAATCCAATCGCAATACGATTCTTTGGGTGGTTCTTCTCACTCTCACAATGGTGGTGTTGCTCCTGTCTTGAACTTCGCCTCTCAGGCCCCAGTTGCCCAAGTTCAGGCCCAGGCTCCAGGCAGCGCTTACTTGCCATCTTCGATCTTCCGTAAACGTACCTAAACTGCATTGTTATAGGTACAAGTCTAATACAGGTTGATCTGTGACTGATTGTTATTCTAATTGTTGATTATTGAATAAAATAACGAAATTAAATTTAAAAAATAAAAATATTAAATATAATTTCAATCGTTCCAATTTTCTAATTTCTATAATAATTTCTGTAAAGTAACTTGTACTAAAGCACGTTTTTGTTATGGCAAATTTTGTTCTAACACAATTCAAAATTTATTCTTGCTATAAATCATTTGTCAAGTTATAATTTTCGTATTGAAAGGAAGAGAAATTGAAGATGTAAATATTGAAGGTTATAAAATTATTTAGTGTACAAAACAAGAAAAGGACAAGTTTCTAGATCCAAGATTTATGAATGGTTTCATTTTTAATCCATGTTAGCTTTTACTTGGCTGTTGTTTGAGATAGCAAAATGAACTTGATTTGTAAAAAACCAACTTTTTAGGGGTTTTAAGTGTAAACGTCACGAATGCAACACAATTTTAAGATGTGTACAACATGTTAACTTTAAATAAAGCAAAATGAAAAGGGTTTTTGTTCTGAAACATTAAACAAGAATAAATTTTGGGACACTTGTGCTGTTCAAATTTCAATTCAATAATGCAAAAAAAAAAAAAAAACAAGAAAGAACGTTATCTTCGACTATGCCGAAGATAAAATACTCTTCACGGGACGCAGTGTATGTTTCATTGTAGTATTCAAATTGGTGGTTTGAATATGTGGTAAACCCCCCTCTCTCCCCCACACTTCGCTAGAAACATACTATAGCAGATGTCTCCCATACTTTGACATGAATAATTCATTCCTTTTGCTAAGACTAATACTCCCCTAGTGGTCCGATTTGACTGATTCCAACAAATGTACCGCGCCTATATAAGAAACTAATATTGTGTAAATTTCAGTTCAATACTCCAAAAAACAAAGAAGTTTTTCTAATAATAATCAGAATTTTAATGGTGGGTTTGTATGGGCGGCATCCTTCACAACATTTTCGATCAAATTCAATTTTATTCATTTCGTCCAGCGTTTTTTCCAATTTATTCAGCCCTTTCAAAGAATAGGTTTTCTCACGTTTTTCAAAAAGGCGATTGTTTCAGGGATGACCCTCGCTACGACCCAAATCTTTTACCGCAGATGCATTACTTTAGATTTTTAAACATCAAATAGATGTATAGAGCTAAATTTAGAAAAAAGGATGGGTGCGGAAACATTTCGAGGCGTCATTTCAAGGCCGAAACCAACCATACACACACGTCCCACATAAGACTCGCGATCAAACAAACAAACAAACAAATTTTAATTTTTTTATATATCTTGATATCTTAATGAATTTTGTCACAAGAAACAAAAAGGAAAATAAATATTATTTCCTTCGTTTGAATGGATTTGAAATATATGCCATTCAATATTTACAGAAGTTAAACTAAATCATAAGTGAGCACAAGTTTGTCGACAAAATAAACAATAATATAATTTTCTTAGTCTAAATCGATTTGAAATATATGTCACTCAATATTTAGTGAAAATAAACAAAATAATAATATAAATATAAATATATATATATATAAATAAATAATAAGTGAACAATAATAACAAAATTTAAGTGTGGAAATTATACAATTTTTCATTTTTTTTTTTTTGTATATTTGGCTTGAGTGAAAATTTAAAAGTATTTAAAATGACTCGCGCAAAATCTTGCAAAAAGAAGTCTAGGACCTGCATGCGAGCAGGGCCCGTGACCAGAAACGGATTTTTAAATTTCATGAGGGATTTCCGACGATGTAACTGTGGTCTAAATATGATTAAAGCCGTCAAACTTGGAGCTAAATGCTGGAGACGGCTATCTCGGAAACAAAAAGAAAAATACAGAAAAATGGTAAGTTCTGTGAATTTGAATAATGACAACACAAAATGATTTCAATTTCTCAAAAAACAATGTGGATTTTTTGTTCAATATAATAGGGTCTGAAAAGGAAGGCTTGCTTGAAAATAAAAAAGAGGCCATGTTATCGCCCAAAACCGAAGAAATGTGCACGTAAGGCAAAGACAAAGAGATGTTAGTGAGATCTTTTGATGGAAGACTCAAGACATTCCCAGTATCAAAACAGAAATAAACTAGTGCTTTTGGGTGCAGAATGTCCTGTGTTTTAGATTTGTGGGTCCCGATTGATATCACATGTCAAGATATTCCTTATATTTGTAAAGATATTGTTTGCGTTAAAAAAAAAATTCAAAATAAGTCCTTGTTAAAAGCCAAAAAAACAAAATTCTATGTTTAAGCCTTTTGCAAAATCAATTGAGTAGTGAGCCACATGTGTATATTTTTGTATGAAAAAGAAAAATAGTACAATACTATTCTATATATATATATCTAATGTAATATATATATATTATAAATATATATGTATAATATATCTATTATATATACAATAATATTGTAACAAAAAAAAAAAAAAAAAAATCCCAAATCAAAAAAAAATATAAAAAAATAAGGCAAAAATATTTCTTTTATTTAATTCTTGCCTATTTGTTTCACATTTTCATCTAACAGTCTTAACCTTAAACCAATTCTTCTTTATTCATTTGCTTGAAATATCTAATAAAATTCGAGTTAAAATTGGAATATTTTGAATACTTTCCTGGACAAATGCAAGATAGAAAAGCCAAAACTGTCGGGTTATTGCTACAGTATTTTAGAATGGCCATGGAGTGATGAAGTACCGGAGTTTTACGTGCTCGCCTGTCTGTAAGAAGACTCAAGAACACGGTGCCAAGCACATGGATTGAACGTCAATCAACGTCCCCTTGGATAAATATCCGCAGGTACCAAATTAGAGTCATATTAAATTTGGAATATGACTCCCTCCTTAGTGGGGAGCGAGGCCCACCTTAAACCTCTACTGCTCTCTGGGTCACAGCACCCGGATGTATAACGCAACTCCACGTCGAGTTATTACTCTACCCGCATTTGGGTATTAAACCATAGCCACCACGATACTCCCACAAGGGGGCCGTACCCGCTGGCCAGGACGGAACAAGTTCCGTGGGCTCCTGACCACCCGTGGTACCAGAAAATAGCCTCTGGTCATACTTCGTACCGAAAGGTACTACCAATTCGAACCCCAAAAAGTCCATGGGTTGGTGCCCCATTATGTTTTCATTCATGTAGTAGCCAAGAAATCCAATTTATAGAGGATAACCTGAATCACAAATTATAAATGAAAATAATGTTCTCTCCAGGAATATGAGTTCTATACATAAAGATATAAAACTCAGAAGAATTTCCCGGAGGGGGAGGCCATGGAGTGATGTCTGAGTTTGAAAAATAGTGAAACATTGGAAAAGCTAGCGATTGTCTGGAATGACGAAGGCTGGTAATCGTCAGGTAAAGTCAAGCCAAAACTTAATTCTGTGCATTTGTCTCTCGTTTTTCTGTTATTATAATTTGAAAAGGTAGCTGTGCCTTTAACTACAAATAGAGTAAACTCCACTCTTTTCATATCATCAACGATATCGGCAGCAATAAAGAAATCAAAAGCATATATTAATAATCACAAACTAATGTTGATATATTGTATATATTTTAGAAGAAGTTATAAAAGAATAGAAGCTTTTAAATGAATTCAGAATCAAAAATTGTATTTCTATTAAGATCGCTAACATATTTTACTATATTCCCCCAAGTAATCAATCGAAATAAAATATTTTAAGATTAAGCTATTCACTTCATAATTTTAAAGTTTATGATTTTATTAAACTTAATTGATCCCATGTAAACTCTTCATTGCCATGAATATGATTATGACAAATTATGAATTAAACTAATTTAGATAAAAATTATTTTGAGCATAAGAAGAAATTATCGATTGTGAGCACTAATAAATCACATTATAGATTTCATGGTTTATTTAATAAATAAAAGAGGAAAATTTTGCCACCTGCACAAACACTAAATAAAAAATATTGTACGTATACTTAATACCAAACAAAGTGCACGACATTTCTTGAAGATGAGTTGGAGAAGGAGCATCTAAAACGACCTTTTTAGCTTAGAAAAATATGCAGCGTTTATTTAAATTTTTTATAATAAATTATTTAAATTACATAAAACAATCGCATTGAATTAAATCAAAAATTCCAAAGCGAAAAGCCCGAAAAATACCAACGGTAACGTTTTTGTAGGCGGCGAAAATCATTTAACTTGAAAGCAATATTTCTTCGGTGACGCGCAGCCAGCTAAGAGACCATGGCGACAGATTTGTATAAATAATAAAGCCAACCGTTGCAATCGACAGAAACACGACATATTCCGAAGTGATATAATCTCAACAGTAGCAAAAAATACCAAACCAAACCACCAAAAAAACCAAAATGCGTGCTTTCATTGTAAGTATCTTCGTAATGATGATGTGCGGAGTAAAAAGCAAAATCAAGGAATTCCAAGGATAACAACAAAATACTTATCTATTTCATCATTTAGGTTATGTGTTTGTTGGCTGTTGCCTATGCCGACCAATTGGGCTACAACTACCAACCCGTCGCACATTCTGACTCTCTGAGTGCTCCAATTGCCGCCAGTGCTCCAGTCCCATACCAAGCACCAGCTCCACAAGCTGAATTGGAAAAGGAATTTTACACATTCTCTGCCAACGATGCTGAGTTCGATGAGCCACAAGACTTGAGCCGCGCTGCTAACTCAATCAACAGAGGTCTTCGCGTCATATTCATAAAGGGCCCCGAAAACCGTGGTCTTGAGAATGCTGCCCTCGCATTGGCCAAACAGGCTGGCGAACAACAAACCGCCATCTATGTGCTCAACAAGCAAGCTGATATTGGTGATTTGGCCAATAAACTTAACTCTCTCGGTTCTAACAAGAACAGTAAACCCGAAGTACACTTCGTTAAGTACCGCACCCCAGAGGATGCTGCCAACGCTCAGCAACAAATCCAATCTCAATACGATGCTTTGGGTGGTTCTTCTCACTCTCACAATGGTGGTGTTGCTCCAGTCTTGAATTTCGCTTCTCAGGCTCCAGCCCGTCAAGTCCAAGCTCAGGCTCCAGGCAACGCTTACTTGCCCACCAACATCTTCCGCCACCGTGTTTAAATCTAAATTTTCGAGATGACACAAACTGAATGAACTCATTCATTGTTAGTTTGGTTAAATCTTTTGTTATTGTTAAATATTGAATAATGAATTAGAAATTAAAAAATTATAATCTTTTAAAACAAATTTTTTTTTTTTAAATATCTTTGAACTGACTACACTGAAGAAAATCATTGTCATTTTATATCAATAGATTCTTTTGTTGCCTTAGGAATTTTGTATTTTGTATTTTCAAAAGAGAAAATCAGTTCAAGGAAAAAGTATGACAAAGTTGATATATGATTAAATACAATCTATTCTTTCAGTAGATTCTTGTTCAGAGGCTTAAATCGAAACAGATATTAGATCTCTTATGATCCTTAGGACTCATCCCTTATATAATTTAAGACGAAAACTATCTCCTTAAGAATATTGCAATCTTTTCTTAAAGGAAAAATGAATTCAATTCAAAAGAATTATTTCCACTTCCTTTCTTAAAAGTTTTATAGAAATAAAGTGTGTGGATAAAATCATTAAATTAAAATGTCTCTGTCTATTTATTTTCCAGTGTATTTTCTATCTAATATTTTTAGGTCAAAACGTGTTGTAAACTTTTATAAGTTACATATTCACCCATGACAATAATAATACAATACGATATCACTGGTCATGGTTTTAAAGTTTACATTTTATTCTCATTTAAATTTATATAATTAATTGATTTTTAATAGAATCGACAGATTGATGCTTACACAACAAAATCATATCAATTTAGCCATTGGGTTGATCGAGTCGATCAATGCCATGTCAATGCAGCATTGGGCAAAACATACCCACATACCTCGTTGTTGTATAAGTTTTTGGATATTTAATAAAATATTTTGAATAAAAAAAAAATTGCATAAATTCCAAAATTAATTTCTTCATGATGGCCTTGAGCAAGGTTATAAAACTGCGTCATTTGACGTTCAATGACCCACTTTCGCCCAGGTATTTGTACCATTAATTAACCTATGGAATTTCTAGTGCAATAGGAAACCAGATTTGGATCTATTTGTATTGAACAATCTTTAGATCTGCAAAACAAGATCTGATCATAATTAATTAATGATGTTGGTTGTGTTTTTTTTTTTTTTGTAATCATTAACGACACAACAAATTCTAAATATTCAAACAGAAGGAGAAGAAACACAATACATAATAAATAAGTAATAATTTCATGAATTAATTATCTATTAAACACTGTGGATGAATCACATGCAACCGGAACCTAATGCCGTGCGGTGTTAGTATTGGGGCGACTCGTTTTATAAAACTATTGAAAATGCGCTCAAAGTGTTAAGAGCGAATTTCTTGTTAACGGATTAACAACATTCCTCAATATTTCGATGTTTCATTTTATATTGATTTCGAACTTTGAAGAAATAACTTAACAAAGTAGAAATAAATAACCGCGCACAATTAGCAGAAGGCTGCTAAACCGAAAAAAAAAAACAGGTAGAAGTGACGCCCGCAGTTCAAGTCTAAGTATAAAAGCTTTGATAATAAAATATTTACCATCATTCTATTAAGAACTCTTAGAGGAGAGTGTAACCTGTCAGTGTCACTCAGTGAAGATGCGCGCATTTATCGTTTTGTGTTTAGTGTCGATTGCCTGTGCCGATAAACTGGGCTACAACTACAGACCTGTTGGTCACTCTAGCTCTGGTTTATCTTTTGCACCTGGCAGCGTTGGTAGTGGTAGTGCCAGTCTTTCTGGTCCAGTGAGCTACAATGCCCCAGCACCCGCTGCGCAATATGAAAAAGAATTCTATTCATTTAGTGCTCCTGATGATGCTTTCGATGATGCCGATGCCGCTCGTAAAATTGCCGCTGCTGTAAAGAAAAGCGTTCGCGTCATCTTCATTAAAGCACCCGAGAACCGTGGTTATGAGAATGCTCTCCTCGCACTTGCCAAACAGGCTGGTCAACAACAAACCGCCATCTATCTGCTTCACAAAGTACCCGATGTCAGTGAATTGGCGAATAAATTCAATGCGATCCGCAATAACAATAACAAGAAACCTGAAGTTCATTTTGTTAAGTACCGTACTCCTGAGGATGCTGCCAATGCTCAACACCAAATCCAATCGCAATATGACTCTTTGGGTGGTTCTTCACATTCTCACAATGGTGGTGTTGCTCCTGTACTCAACTTCGCCTCTCAGGCTCCTGTAGCTCCAGCACCTCAAACCCATGCTCCGCAAAGCACCTACTTGCCATCGTCGATACTGAAGAGTCTGCGTCGTCGTATTTAATTCGCATTATAAGGAAAATATTTTTCCCCGACTATGTTCCCGAGGATATGTTATTGTTAAATGTTAAATATTTCATACTAAAATAAAAGAATTTGTTTCGAAATGTAAATTCATACATACAAAATCTTCTACTTTTTGGACTTAAATTGATTGAGAAGTTAGGAGATACAATACAATAGACAAAAAAGTTAAAATAGAAATCGCAGCACATTTCGACAGATATTACATCTCTTAACAATTTTGAAACATAAAGTAAGTAATAAAAAACTAGTACACTATTTTATATTGGTAACGAGCTGTGCCCGTGACTTCTTTCTTGTCACACTTTGAATAAACATAAAATACAGAAACGAAGAGCCAAAAAGTGTGTACTCAGAGAGGAAAAATACAACAATAACAACAACCAAAGCATTAAAAGCATTATGATTCGTCTTGCAATGGTTTTCAAAAAACTTTATACCTAAAAATATTACATTGAAAGCTTAAAACTGAAAAAAATAAGTATGCAACTCTTTTCATTAGCATTCATTTGTCATTTAAAAAAAAAAAAATTATTTAAATCGACTGTGCGCTAGATAAAAAAATCTTAAAAATTAGGTAAAAAGTGCCTGCATCTCGACAACGGCGCCACCTACCGAGTCCAACTGAAGCATTAACCATCTTGGTGATCCCATAAGTAAAACACAAAAAAAAAAAATTATCAATATTGGTCTAGCCATTTAGGAGATTAAGAGTCACAAAATATACGTACTCTCGAATTTTATACATAAAGATTAAAATAGTTAACAAGCTTGGATATCAACAGTTCTATTGCTTTTGGATAGTTCCAATATAGTCAAAAAAAACATCCGAGTCTTTAGCCAAAGCTACTTGGAAACCTAAATAAGTGAGGCTGAACTAATAGCATTTCTAGAATTCTTTGTGGAAGTTAAGACCTTGAGATATAAAACTCTTAACATGTCAATAATTTGACAACATTTTCAGCAAGGAAACAGGAAAGGATAAAGAATTTTAGAAAACAAAGATAATTGTCATCTATTTCACAACAAAGTTAAAATTTTTACAGGACTTAAAATTATCAATAATATAGATTTTACTTACAATCATTGTTTTGTAGATAGGACATATTATAGTTCTATGCACAACTCAGAATGAGTGTCTTTTAACACATTCTCACAGAATCCAACTATGAATAATCTTATTGAAGTATCTACTTTCCTTGCGAAACAAACTCTCTTACACATTCGGTAAATGAAAGAATTCCAAGTCATTATTCATATACAGCGACTCTGTAAAGATGATGAGTGATGAGTGTTCACTATCAGTGATGTGTGATAGAAATAGTAAACAAAAAACCCAAGTAGAATAAATGGAATTTATAAAGGACGTGAGTTTATTTAATCATTAATCAACAAAACTATAACAATCAGTCAAAGATCGCGGGCATTCCAAATCGTGCATATCTGAGTTTTCAACGAAAATCTAGACACGACGGAAGATGCTGGTGGGCAAGTAAGCGTTTCCTGGTGCATGAGCTTGAGCTTGACGAACTGGAGCCTGAGATGCGAAGTTCAATACTGGAGCAACACCACCATCGTGAGACTGAGAAGAACCACCCAAAGAATCGTATTGAGATTGGATTTGGCGTTGAGCGTTGGCGGCATCTTCTTGAGTGCGGTATTTGACGAAGTGAACTTCGGGTTTGCTGTTCTTGTTAGAACCAAGAGAGTTGAGCTTATTGGCCAAATCACCGATATCTGCTTGCTTGTTGAGTACATAGATGGCGGTTTGTTGTTCACCAGCCTGTTTGGCAAGAGCGGCGGCAGCGTTCTCAAGACCACGGTTTTCGGGGCCCTTGATGAAGATAACACGGAGTCCCTTGTTGACAGAGTTGGCAACGCGTTCCAATTCTTGTGGTTCATCGAATTCAGCATCGTTGGCAGAGAATGTGTAGAATTCCTTTTCCAATTCAGCTTGAGGATATGAAACTGGAGCAGAGAGGGAGCCGCCGCTCAAACCACCACCCAAACCTCCAAGGGAGCCGCCGCTAAGCCCACCACCCAAACCACCACCGCTTACTCCACCCAAACCACTGCCGCTTAGTCCACCCAAACCGCTGCCACCGCTTAGTCCACCCAAACCACTGCCACCGCTTAGTCCACCCAAACTACCGCCACCGCTTAGTCCACCCAATCCACCGAGAGATCCACCGCTCAAGCTACTACCAACACCGCTGCCGGGTGCGAATGAGAGTCCAGAGTCGGAGTGTCCGACAGGCTGATAGTTGTAGCCTAATTTATCAGCACAGGCAGCTGCCACCAAACACATAACCTACAAAAGAATTAAAGAATTTCTATTTGTCACGTATATCCTTTTATTATCCTTGTGGTAGCTTTGGGACTTACGATGAATGCACGCATCTTGAGTTTCTTCACACAAGTTCTTTGACTTCAGATGTTGAATTGTATCTGTCTTTCGCAATAAAATGTTTCAATATTTATACCAAACTTTATCTCCCATGTATGTCAAAGAGCACAAACGAAATTCAAGTTCATTTAGTTCCAAAATACAATATACGAAGATGTGGATGTATGGTTTGTGGTCTTAGTTGTTTTGTATCAATTTCAGCAATATCTGCTTAGTTTTATTTTCATCAAATTAATAAAATGATAAAAATAAAAAAATGCTATCCACCTTCAAACGACAATAAAACAATGAACTAACTAACAATCAACCAACCAACCAACCAACTGGTGATGTTTAATCCCCTCGTCATCAACATGTGTGCTATTCTTTTGAATGTTGGTTATGCAAATCTTGCATGTAGCCTTCCTCGACGAGAGATGAACTCATGTCGTGCGATTCACGGCAAACCGATTTATTTGTTCTTTTGATAAAACTCTGACTTCGTGCACACCGCAACTAGCGTCTTGATCTTGTGTTTCTTCCGCTTCTTTTATGATTAAATTTCAATCTTGTCAAGTCATAAAAATGACTACATCATATTCAAATTATTTTACAACGATTTTCAACTTTGTTTTTTTTTTTTTATTATCACTTCTTCATTCGTTGATTTCATCTTTGCGCCTTTTGACCAATTTTTAAACATCAACCATTGGCTCCAAATAAATAAATAAATAAAAATTTACATTACATTTACAATATTTTAGCTATGCATCTTTAATAAAGGATTTCCCAGTATTCATTTTATGTCAAGTCAATTTATTATTATAAAAATGATTTATGGTTTTATTGCGAAAATTAACAAAATTGTAAATTTGTCATCTTTAAAAGAAACTAAAAACTTAAGCAAAAGATGCGCCTAAAACTTAACTCAACTAAGAGAAAATTTAAATCAATCTCGTGTTCGAGCTCATTTGTCTATCAGCTACGGTTGTCATTAACATCGGTCAGGAACATTGGTTAGTAGTCATTAAGATTTGGTGGCTTAAGTTTAAGAAATTGCCAAAAATTGATTACTGATTTTATGGTTAAATGGTTATTGTGCCCTTGAATTTTCATAGTTGACACTTAATGAATTTAGTTATGGAGATAAGTACACGGTATCATCATCATCATCATCATCACCATCATCACTCAGTTTAAGTATTCAGGTATATAATTTTGTACAACATACTTATTATTTTTATAATATAATCGGATTAATGGAATTGCTTGCTGCCATTGCCATTATCACGTTTTCCATCAATCTACGTTGCTGCTGCTGCCAATAATTCCGATTATTACGGATTATGCAAGCAAGACAAGAGACAAAATTAATATTATACAATATTATTCAAATGCTTCATTAAAAGAACATTCATTGATTTTATTTATACCATTATCATTAATTTTATGATGCCTCCGAAATATATATGGTAAAATAAAAATCATTTACAAGTATTTTATTGTAGTTTTTGAGAAGACAATTTAGATGGAAAAAGAAGAACTTGATTAACGACCAAACTAAGTGCAAAAATTGTTTCATTTCTTTTGCTTTTAAAATATAAAAGATAACAATACTTTCAGATTCCATATCTCACTAAGTGCTGAGTTAAATTAAACTGTGGTTTTTGAGAAAAATATATAACCTACTCGTTTAAAGGAAAAAGAAAACACCTAATGGAGTTACATTTTGCTAAGTTAAGAGAGGTTGTTAGGTGTAAGGATTCATAGTCAACCAGCAAATTAGAAAGATCAATACAGAAGTCAAGTATAACATATTGAAGAACCAACTTTTCCTAGTACCAACTTCTAAACTGATATGTGTGGCAGGCAGCATGACACTGTAGATTTAGCAGTCTTTATTCCATCATATCAATAGTTCAATCCACCTTTTGTGAATGACTTGCTCCATTAATATAAAAGAAAAGCTTAAAATATATTTTGAGGTTTTTCAGGTTTGATTAGCAAATCTGTTTTTAATCTGTAAGCAATCTTCAGATATGAAGAGAAGCACATTAACTTAAAAACTCATAGCTTGTATTACTGAGATCGAAAAGCTAAAACTTTCGTTGTTCACTTGACTCAAAAGGGTGCAATCAACACGGGTAAGATAAATGAAATCTTTAATATATTTCAGCAACCTGTTTAAAATCATTGGAACAATTCTTTATACAATAGCGTGGTGTGATCTATTAAATGTCCAAATCCAAAGGACTTTCTCTTTTCTTTTTTTTTTTATTAAGGGGACTTAAAACAATGTCGATCTTATAAATGCAGCAGACAGCAGTAGTCTTTATTTGATAGCTGAACAAACCTATTTTTGGATACAAAATTCGACCAACTAAAATCTATCAACTAATTAATATAATTTCCGCATACTTAAACCCAAAAAAATAAATCAAATGTCATAAAACAAGAACATAAAAGGAAAAAAGTATTGCACAAATTTGCTAACAAAATGCAAATGTAGCAAGAAGTTTTATTGTATATGCAAATTGATTGTGAAAAACATTTGGTTTTGTTTTAGAGAAATAAATGTTAAGTGAGAAATAAATAAAAAAAAAAATCTTATCTGTCACAAATTAATCTTTTAATTTATATAAATATTTATTTATTTATTTCATTAACAAGAAAAAAATGATTAAGTTGGGATAAACTTCCCGTTAGAACCCAACAGCAGCAGCAGGAGCAAATAAATGCATGCTAAGGAGGAAATGCTATTTAATGAAAATGGTATGAATGGCACAATAATGGTAAATTGTTGTTTTATTTTTTAAGAGTTTGTAGTGATCAAATCGCACAAGTTTTGTATAGTTTAGGAAATGAAGTATTGTAGATAACCAAAGGAAAACTTGAATGTGCATACGATTGATATAAACTATCGACATAAAAAAGATGAAAGGATTTTTTCCATAATTTTGAAGTGAAACTTCTTTAGCGGCGTAGGGCTTTTGCCGCCCATATACTAAAAATTTGAGTGAAAAACTACAAATCGTCACGAATTTAGTGCCTTTGTATCTCATGAACCTCACTAAGTAGAGACTTCAAATTTTCACAGAATGTGTATTTCTATGGCCATATCTCCAACAAGTAATACCAATTTTGGAAAATCCACCGGAAAAGTCTCAAAAAAGAGATTACTTTTCCACAACAACAACATGCAGTTTGTGTGTATAAAAATGTTTATAACAACAACATGCAAGCAAACAGCTTGTGCAAATGTACGAAGAAAAGAGAACGAGAAACACACAGAAGCTCTTTGATGATCTAATTTATGTGCAAAAGGGGACAGACGGCAAACGTAAATACAACAACAAAAATTAGACACGCCAAAGAAACCAAGAGCAATATACAGACGGACAGACAGACTTATATACTTTGAGATGATCTCGCTTTCTGTCTGTTTTTAAGAATTTTCACTTCTATCGTGAGTACGATGGCACATTCACAATTTTTTTGTTTATCTTTTCTTAAAAATGACAGTTGTTCTGTCACTATTGCTGTCGGACCTGTTGCCAAATAATACCAAGAACGTTGATAATCAGGAAGTTGGTGGAGCTACACCGGATCTTGCTGATTTACTGGCCTTGGACCGCCTGTTGTACAGTGACTCACATTATACAGTTCTTTGCTTGCCCTTTTTCTTACAATTTTGACCTCTTAAATTCATCTTCCTATTTATATCCCTTTCTAAACAACAGCTTAATAAGCGGAGTACGAACGGGTAACAGCTCCTGCCGCTGTCCCGCAAACTTGTGTGCGAAAGCTTTTTTCTACTTACAAAACAACATTAGGTCGCCTGGGGCAAATGGTAAGAAATTTACTTTCTAGATCGCAGTGGCCACTTTCTTTGGCAGAACTTAGTGCAAAAAAAAAAAAAACTGGTGGACAATCAACACTTCTCAAGCTAAATGTAATGTGCTTAGATATGTCAGATTTCCATTAATGTTGCCAGTTTAAAACCAGGATTTCAATTGAATTAGTTAATTTTGCAGGATGGTAAACTGCTGATCTACAAGTTTCGCATCATAACAACAATATAATCTCACTAAATTGGCTTGGACTCTCCCCTCTATGCGTTGTTAATATTTTCTGACAAAACACAAAGGAAACAGGAAAAATCAACGATTTTTACTAACGTGATTAATAACATTTGAAGCATCATATAAAATGTAGAGAATTATGCGGCCATTAAGCGAGATGCGAGAAGTCAAGTCTTGTTATTGTTCGCAATTTTCATCGGAGGCTTAAAACGACAAAGAATTTTCTGCTTACGCATGAAGAATAAAAGCTACGACATAAATTTGGCACTTACTGTGACTATGTGCAAGCAAGGACTAGGACCACAACCAACCAAGAACATATGAGTACGTGCGTGCAAGGATGTGCATGTGGGGTGTGAGTATGTTTGAGAGTGTATGCTTCAACGCGTCCAAGTATGCAATAAATTATTTTCAAGCATTGTCAAAAAACAAAAACAATATAAGAGTTTTTACTTTACTTTATTTTTTTCCCATTTCCTCCTTTTCCCTTTCCCTTTCTATATTTTTCTGTTTTGATCCTTAACACCCACCGACTTAACTAAATGTGCGTCGTGACACAACTATGTATGTATGATGTTCATATACTCGCACATATTATTGTGCAAAAGTAACTAGAAGTGTACAAGTGAGTATCTTGTATCTGTGTGTAAATGAAAACAAAAAAGAACATAATGGTGCGACATAGCAACATGCTTTTAATGGTGTTGTGGAGTCATGGTGGTGGTAATATGCTCTGGTTCTCTGGCAGTAATAGGAGCAGCAGCAGCAGCAGCAGCAGCTGAGCTTATCCCTCTAGGAAGAGTAGCAGCAGAAGCACCATAAAAAACCATGTTATAGTATTAAGTATTCTCTGTTTGTTGTTTCTTTTTTTTTTTTTTTTTCTTTACTCTTATGAAACTTTTTATATATTTTAATTACATTTAACGTAAAATGAAAGTCAAGTTTTACATGTTGTACATCAAAAGGGTTGTTAATACTAAAGCAATAGCACACAACAGCTTTGTGCAATTTATTTTCATTTCAAGGATTGGATGCCATTAAGATTATCATTGGCTGGCAGTGAGATAGAAGTCAACAAATATTGCAGATAGATACAACTTACATAAACATTGTAAACATTGCAATATAGAAAAACTTTAATACGTAACAACTTGGAAGTTTCTGTGAATAAATTGTTGTATAATTTATTTATTTTGTATATAAAAAGTAGCGATCTACTCCCTCATTTAGCTTACTAATTACTTGTGCTTTTTCAATAAGCTATGAAAATATATGAGACATACATAGTAGATACATACCAATATAGATATGTTGTTGTTCTTACTT
The DNA here is from genome assembly GCA_037043295.1 of Amiota minor. Taxonomy (NCBI): domain Eukaryota; kingdom Metazoa; phylum Arthropoda; class Insecta; order Diptera; family Drosophilidae; genus Amiota; species Amiota minor. The sequence continues at coordinate 6,263,253 of JBAMAW010000081.1, read as the reverse complement.
TAGATGATGGTGGCAACAGCTTGCAAGCATATGAAAAGTGGCACGCACACAAAACGAAACATTTAAATAAATGTTCTAATACTCACACAGAACAAAGAAACACTTACCTATATGTTGTACTAGATACATAGTTTTGTTCTCCTTTACATTTTAGATAGAAGAAGAAAAAAGGAGAGAACAAAACTAGTACAAACACACACACACACAGCTTATCAGAAAACTACAATAACTAAAGCAGACTTTGCGTATACTTAATTTATTTTCGATATCATGAAGAGATTGTAAATTTATTGTGCGGAAGAATATTTAAAACCCATAAAAAACTTTAAATATTCCTGAAAATGTTGACTACTTAAAACTGTGCTATAAATTTTGTTTTTAAGGTAAAATTGTAGAATTTTGTAACACTCGTACATTTTTTTAAAATGAGACCCGTGAAAAGAATTAAAAAGAAGCTCAATTATATAGAATAGAAGCATACAAGAAATAAATTCACATATAAAGTCGAGAAATTGGAATAAAATCTTCAGTATGGTAAGCCAATAAATCAATCTAGAGGTGGAGTCCTTAATAAAAGATGCAGAACAGAAAAGTCGGGAATAAAATAATGAACTGGTTGACAATAGAAATAATAATGATACTTAAGCAACATGTTCAGACTAGTACCAGATTGGGGTTTGTAAGAGAGGTACTCTACCAAATGGTCCGATTTGGCTGACTACAACAAATTTATAGCGCCTATATAAGAAACTTATACTGTCTTAATTTATTTTCGAATAAGAACCTGAATTTGAATGGTGAGTTTATATGGGAGGTACCCCCACTAGTTGGCAGATTTCACTGATTCCAACATATATACAGTGCCTATATCAGAAACTTATAGTGTCTAAATTTCAAAACAATAGTCCAAAAAATAAAAAAGTTTTTCTAATAAGAACCCGAATTTTAATATGGGTTTGTACGGTAGGTACCCTCCCTAGTTGTCCGATCAAACCGAAATTACGACAATATAAGTTCCTGCTGTATAGCCACCAACCATCCAAATTTCAAGATCGTGGCGTTACTAGATCGTATAGCTGCCATACAAACCAAAATGATTCTTGTATGGGGACCCGATTAAGTTTTTAAAAATATTTTAGATTTAGTATTTGTTACTGATGCCTGCATTAAACTACACATTCTGTGAAAATTTCAACTTTCTAGTTATATGACCCAAGGATGGACGGACAACGAAGACTGTGCAATAGGGGTCCCTTTGGTACCCTTTGGTTACGGAACTCTAAAAAACATAAAACTGCTATAACAACAACAACAGTAGCATAATAACTATTTCAGAATAGATTTTTTCTGTAACCACAACTTTAAGTTTTCACCATCCAAATCAACATTTTGTCAAAGGAGGTCACGTTGCATGTGAAAAATTTCTCATCTGAAAATTCATGTTGTCACATTTGACTGCTTGCTAACATTTTTTTACACGCGCAGTCTACACATTCAATTGTTTGAAAACATCGATTAAAGCTATGTCACTCTTGTTTTTCGACTTCTTTTAACAGTCATACTCAATGCGGACACCTACAATCGAATCAAAATAACTCCCTTCATACAGAGAATGGTAGCTTTGATATAACCACTATATCACTATTTTCACCAGGAAGCAAAATTGTTGCAGGTTCAAGAGCATAGCCAGCTTATGTTTTAGCAGACCTCACATATCAGTGCACAACCCAACTACCTAACTATTATGTGCGTTGTTTCCCCTAGGCATAGCATTTTTAATAAGCGAATACTTCTGACACTTGCAACAGGTCATTTAAATTGCAGCGCAGTTAAATATGAGAAGTGACACCCACGTGATTGTAATGAGACTAGTACTGTATCATTAAGTCACTGGTGTAGAATGATGTGACAATAATAAAGTATGAGAAAAGAATTTTACAATTATTGTTGTGAAATGGAAAAACTTTTCTAAAGAAATTTTAAATAAAATTTCAAAGAAATTCAACCCAATGTTGCATGGAATATTAAGAAATTAGAAGGTGGCAATAAGTCCAGAGTGTGGGTATTCTGATTCAAAAGGAGAACAAAGGTCCATTTCTTTTTCCTATTGGTTGGGTGAAATATTGTCCAGCAAATTGACGATTATAACAATAAGTTTGCCATTCTACGATCACAAAGCCCTTAGGCCCACTAAATCACTTTCATTTAAAAATAAGAAATCAAGTAAAAAACCCAGAAATCAAATATTTACAAAGAGAATATTATGTTACATTAATAATTCAATCATTAAGGTCAAATGTGGTCAGTAAGAAAAATAAAACTTCAAAAACGTTTTATTTTTCTTTATTTCGTTTTGATACTTTGATCTTTGACCTCCCACAATAAACAGCAAAACAAACACAAAAAAGAGCAAAGACCCGAAGGCGTCATTTTAGGCGACGAACAAACCATTTTCGTTTTCATTTAAATCTACGATTATGTTGTTTCGGAGAGGCTATGTTAGCAATCTTAAGTTATGCACATCTCACGGCGTGAGGAGGGATGAGTGCAGTGGACGCCGGGAAGCAGCAGCAGGTTAATAAACTGGTAGTTGTCGTTGTCAGTTCACTGGTTGTCGTGGTCAATCGGTCGTTGTCGTAATGTTAAACTAAGCGGACATGACACGACACGACATAACTATGATGATGACTATTTCTTGAATCTGTTGTATCTTGTATCTGCTTCTGCTTCTGCTGTCAAGTGACCCTAAGTTTGTCTCACACAAACTTGAACTTGAAGTTGTTGCTCATGAAAAATACATTTATTTGAATTTTTAATGAAGTTCAAATCTTTTCTTTTTTATTTTAAATCTACTATTGGACTGCAGCACGTCGTCACACAATTTAAGTTTTTTTTTGGAATTCTTTGAAATTGTCTTTGCTTCACAAAAAAAAAAAAAAAAAAACTGAGTAAACATTTGGCTATTTAAATGTGTCTCCTTTGGCTATGCTTTGCTTTGCATTGTGGGATTTTTTTTTTTTTTTTGTATTTTTAATTAATAATTAACAAATTGGAATTTGATTTGAATATACAGCAACGACGATTGAGTTAAGATGAGGATGATGAGCATGATAATCATTTTGAAGTTGATGACTTAACTCTCTATTCAAATAGATAATTGGATACTGCAGTAGTATAATGCGAAAGCATGCAGCTTTCAACAAATTTTGCTATTAATTTATATTCGAATAAGGATAAAGTTAAGGATGAGGATGAGGATGAGGATGAGGATGAGGATGAGAAGAAATAGTGGAGTATAGTGTAGCAGCATTGCCATTGACAGAAACACTAATTTTCGCAAATGAGAAAATGATTGTCTTCGCATGAATTTCCAAATGTCAGCAACAGAGATTTAATTAAATGTGTCTTTGCTTCAAAATGAATGAATCAAATAAACCAACGAATGAACCAAGAACTGAGAACTGAGAATACAACGTCCAAGAACAGAACGTCGCCTAATGATTGAGAAAGATGATGATGATGATGATGATGATGATGATGATGATGATGATGAAGGATAGTGACGATGATGATGTTGGTAAAAGGCAAAGAAACAACATTTAGATTGAGGCTTAAAGTGCGTGTTTGCATTGTTTGGAATGTCCACACATAAATTTTGCTTGCCTTGTCAACTACTAACATACTATAAACTTCCGACCAACTTCCTGCCATTATGTTCATTGCGTTCTCGGCCTCCGAAATTCATTGAAATTTGGTTAGCCTTACGGCAAGTAAATCTATATACACAAAATTAACAACAACACTAACAACAACGAGAATAATAACAAACAATAAACCGTGTACGTTGCAAATATTTATTATTCTTACCTTTCCCCATCCCCATCCCACTTCCATTCTTTATTTCCTTCATTCATCCCTCTTAGTTTCTACTACTCACTTTGTTTATTTTTTTTTTAGTTAGTGAAATTAAGCGTTGCGCGCGAACAAAAGCTGAAACCGAAACTGAAAGAAAACTATGCCAATGACAATACAAGGGTCTTTCAATCCATCATGATCCACAGCCCAAGAAGGAAGTTTACAGAGTATTAGAATTGAGGTCTACAAGACATTTTCCATGTTGGCAATATTTTCTTTAAAAATTCCTTCCTTTGCAATACAATTAGTTTTATTAATTTTTGATTTTTTGTTTATCTTTTGCATTTGTTTTTTTTTTTTCAAAATTTCATTTGAACCTTTTGATCTTTATTAAAAATCAATTCATTCAGCATAAATCAATTGTTATTCAATTTCACAAAGATGAAAAGTTAAGTTTAAGAGATATGGTGTTGATATAACTTTAGTGTAGTATGACATGTTCTTCTAAAAGCTATGACCTAGTGACCAATTTAAGTAGGAAAAAAAAAAGATCGACCCCTGAAGGTGAAATTAAGGAAAAACGAAAACAAAACTTGTTGTTCACTATAAATTCAATTGGCTTAAATTGTTTGTTTTGACAAGGGCAAAAACATTATACGAGGTGTGGTTTTAAAATAATGAGAAGGATGTTAAATAAATAATATTATTTTCTGCATAGTTTATATGGACAAATCACCAGTAAGATGCAGCCAAAAGTTTTGATCTATGTGCTCTTTTAGGCTGGAATTTTCAAGGGACTCTTAAATATAATTCTACTTTTATTCATTAATGTTTGACAAATTATCTTCGAAAGACTCACACCGCAACAAAGTCTTCAATGTCTCTCTGGAACAGCTCAACGAAGAACCGCTGTTTTCGTGTCGAATTTTGTTCAGTGATGAGACACATTTCTGGCTCAATGGCTACGTCAATAAACAGAATTGCCGAATTTGGGCCGAGGAGCAACCCGAAGAGGCTCTCGAACTATCGTTACATCCACATAAATGCACTGTTTGGTGTGGTTTTTGGCTGGTGGAATCATCGGTCCTTATTTCTTCAAAAATGAAGCCGGACAGAACACGGACTTTTTGTTGCCTGAAGTTGAAGCCCGAAGTGTCAGCGATATTTGGTTCCAACATGATGGGGCCATAACACTCACAGCGTGTGACATAATGGCTTTATTGAGAAACCATTTTCGTGAGCAGTTAATTTCGCGTTTCAGACCTGTCAATTGGCCACCTAGATCATGTGATATCACACCTTTGGAGTTTTTTTCTCTGGAATTATGTGAAATCAAAAGTCTTTTCCGACAAGTTAGCTACGATCCAGGACTTGTAAGTCAACATCACTCGCGTAATTGTGCAGATACCGGTTGCAATGCTGGGAAAAGTGATCCAAAATTGGACCTCCCGAATGGACCACCTACGGCGTAGTCGCGGCCAACATTTCAATGAAATTATTTTCAAAAAGAAAATGTCAGAGAATGTTCTTTCAGTACTTAATAAAGATTCGGCCATCCAATTTCTCTTTGCGTTGAGCTTGTCAAGTTTAAAGTACTTGAATGCACTTTAATTTCGATTGCTTATAAGTTTTTGTAGAGGTAGAGTATGAAACTTACAGGTAATAAACATTCATTTCCATTGTTTTTAATTCTGTATAAAACCACTTATAATTTTTCAGTAAATATTACAACAAGACACTGTAAATCTTTCGATGTTACATCATACATTGTTCTCTTGCAATAACATTAACCTCGATACTTTTCAAACACACCTCGCAACAATGAAGGCCACAACAGGAGCGTAACTTCATTTCTTGTTAGTGATTCAATACATTCGAATGTCTAAAAGTTTCTTTCTTGATTATTTTATTTCGTAAATTACGCTGTTTTTCAGCCTACAACGATTATGCAGGACATGGAATAGATGAAGATTTTGATTCCCCCGGAGTAAAATCCGTAGTTTTATTCCATGAAAAAAAAAAAAGTATCCATAAAGAAGAGGAGCCCCTTATATTTGTTGTATTGTAGTTGCTGTTGTTGTTTTTGTTGCTTTTGCACGCCTCGGCAAATATATTTATGCGCTGTACATGACAATGAGGAGACTAAAACTTTGAATGGGAAGAAGGAATGAGGATAAAAACAAGAAATGCGCTGACCAAAGCCGAAATAACAAAGCTGCAAACTTTGCTTTTTTCATTCACCCACTACCCACCATTCCACCACCATCACCATTTTAGCAACCCCCACAACAATTTTTTCCATTCCCCATTTCCCATTTCATTTTTCTCTTCTCTCATTTTCCTTTCAAAAAAGATACAACATTTGTCAGATATCAGATACAAAAGCAAAGGGCGTTCCAATGGTAATGCTCTACTCTATGGATGAGCCTTTGTTAAGTATGTGGGCTATGAACTGAACCAAGGAAGAGAACAACAGCAGCTAAGACCACGCTCAGCTGAACTGAACTTAGAACAGAGAAACATATATTGGCAGTCATCACGTCTATTATGGGATAGCGTGACTGGAAAGGTAAAATGGGTGGGTGTAGACGAATATTAAGTGTTGCTGCCGCCGTCGGCGACATGGCCAATGTTGCCTTAGTTGTTACCTTATGTAGTGTCATGAATACTACTATGACGCTGCCTCGCTCCCCGGGTTAAAAGTGAGTTCAGCACGTGCCATAGCATTAGCAACAACAACAAATTTAAGTTTTCTTTTTTCTTTCCCCTCCCATAAACAGAGGAGGGGAAGAGGAAGAGGAAGAAGAGAGGATAGTTTCAGATGTAGGGTGTATAAATAAAGAAAAAACAAACGGACTCAGGTACACACGTACATATGTATGTATTTATATATACGTAATAAGCAACATTATTCGGTCGGTTTCATTCAAGCGTCTGTGTCCTTGTTAAGCACTTTAAGTACTTTAAGAATGACAGACCCACAGACCCACAGAACCACAACAGACTGAACGTTGTAATAGCAATTCAAAAGCTTATAACAATTGTTAAGATGGAATAACTACAACAATAAATTATATTATATGAAACCGACAAATGTATATAGATACAAAACATTTCAGATACATATTGAGAGGTTATGGTATCTGTAGTCTTCTGTTAACGAAATTTTATCAATCAACTTAAGTTTGTGTAAATTGCACGTGTCCACATTAAATGGGATTTAGTTTGGTTTAGTTTTGCACTGTGCGAGCACTTGTGAGTGCAAGTAAACATTGATTGCTTTACTTTGAAGTACCTGTACTTTGCAATTGTATCTATCTAAATAGATAATAATGCATAATTTATACCAATTCATATTCATATGCCATAAAAGGCAATTAAGTTGAACACTTGGAATAAGGAAAACGTGTTCATAATTTCATTAATTGTTACAATTTTTATTAACATATTTAATTTAATCATCGAAATCAATAAACGATGCCTTAGGATGGAATAGAAAATAAGTGCCACGATATTCATAACAGTAAGTATATCTAAGATAAGAGGCGAGACGAGACGATACTGACTGACTGACTGTAAATGTGATGTAGATGATAATAAAAGATAATAAAAATAGGAAAATTGAAAAAAACAAATTGAAAATATCTTGCTTCAGGTTATAAAAACTGTATCTTCTCGTTCATTGTTGTTCTTCTCACAGATGCCAATTGTATCTACGTGCGTCATAGTACAAATATAAAACACAAAAATGTATCTTTGTGTGTATGTATATATAAATTTTTACCTTGCATGCTGTCGTCATGTCACGTCAACATAGAATGCTACTATGCTCAGCTCAAAAAGAATGATGATGGCAATGGTGGGTGAATAAATGAATGTCGCTTCCTTAATCAATAATCCTTAGCATGCCTCCTGTAAATCTACAACATCCGACCCCATATAACATTAATAATATTGAGGGCTGCTGGGGCCGATCTCTTCGTCGTCGCCACCATATTCAATATTCATTCGTTCATTCCCTCCTTCCTTCATTCGTTCAGTTACTTTCGTCAGCATATTGAAGATAGTAGTAGTAGTAGTAGTAGTAGTAGCTATGTACATAGATGAATAGATAGCAAATACTAGATAGATAGATAGATTTTGTTCACTTTTGCCGAGCGTCACGTTCAAAATTTATTTGCCAAAATGTCTTCAACTTAACATGGCGCATAATGTTGCTACTACTGCTCCTGTTACTCCTGACCCTCATTCCCTACAATATAGACAAACGAAAAAGTAAGAAATTCCAGTTGAACTGCACTGAGTAAGACAGATGACGCTTTTGCTTATCCGTTCCCCTCATGCCCTTTCTTTACTCATCACGTGCTCACTCACACTGACTTCATGATTTCTGCTTTTCCTATTCCATTTCCTTTCTTCATTTCCTGACACATTCTTCGTTCTTCGTCATCATCCAGCATTCATTTTGCAACTAATTAGCTTTCAACTTTAAATTCGACTAATACGACATTTGACAAAATGAACAAACATTCAAAAAAAAAAAAAAAACACATTTAAGAAACCAAAATTATTTTGTGAAATACAAGAAAGAAAAAAAATTCTCAATTCAAGTGAAAATCTCAAATGGAATTACATGGAAATGAAATCGGAAAAATCACCAAGATGAAAATGGTTATGGTAACACAAAAAGTCAACTTAAATTCAACAAAATGTCGCCACCGCCAAAAGCAAAGTTACAATGAAAGTCATCATCTTTAACTTGCCATAATTGACAATGACATGAATGAATGAAGGCGTTTTTTGGGGTTTCATACAACACACAAAAAAAAAAGAAAAGAAAACGAGAAAACCCAAATGAATGGGAAAAATGAAAGGCGACGGAAGGATATGTATGTATATAGAAAGGAGAAAGGAAACATTTTCGACTCCTTTAGTTTGTACTCTCATGGAGAGTGTTGAATGGTTTGATGTCTAGCCTACCATCAAGTTGTGACAGCACACAACATGTAGTAAAACAAGGGAAGAAGAAAAGGGAGAATACGAACAGCAAAAATGACAAGTAGAACAATCACAACAGCAGGAAGAACAAGCAAAACAAATAAGAATGAACACCAGTACAGCAAAACTCATTTTAACAAAAACCAGGAAACATATGTTCTTTTCTATATAGTACATGAGTGTCATTCGTATGTCCCTCTTTTTCTCTCTCTCTATGTGTGTGTGTATGTGTGTGTGTAAAATGAAGTGAAACAAGTACAAACAAATAAAAAAGGAAAAATATTCGCACCAAAACCAAGTGAAGTGACTTTGTCAAGGTGCAATGCGCCGCCATTCAACGCAGCTGACAAGGACGACAATGACTTTGTCAAAGGGGAGGAGAATAAAATGGTTAGGTGAAGAATAATACACGTCATATGGTGGGAACCAAACTGTCAACTCTGACTGACTGAATAAATAACGGACAGTTGGACAGACGCATTTGATTGACGTACCAGAGATGGCGTTACTTTCACTATCAATATCATTTATATGAAAAGCTTCCGTACCCTAAAATTATTATAAATGACCAACTATCACTCTGAAGTTAAAGCGATGATTTTAAAGACGTGATATATTTGAGAAAAAGAGAACAAAGTTTTTTTAAGAACTTTGAAATGGTGGGCAAAAAAAAAAAAAAAAATAAGCAGTGTGCCTTACCCTCATAAGCTCAGTATAGAAGTGAAACTTCTTTAGCGAAATGAGGTAAATCCAAAAATTAGAAAATGAAATGTGACGAAAAGCAAATGCTCGACCATCTACTTTAGAAGTTTCACTTCCATTTGTATTTGCCTAAAAAGCTCCAATATAATAATAACATCGTCAAATTTTGATTTCCGTCACATTGCATATTCATATTTTTTGGATTTACTCCATTCTCTAAAGAAGTTTCATTTCAAAAATAAAAAAAATTATTTCCAGCGCAGGACGCGAACCCCACGCCCTCAGTTTGAAAGCCCTACTCTCTAACCACTATAACCACGTAGACATTTCAATAGTATTTGCCTAAATAACTACAATATAATAATAACATCGTCAAATAATTGATTTTCGTCACACTTCATTTTCATATTTTTTAGATTTACTCCCCTTCGCTAAAGAGGTTTCACTTCAAAAAAGATCCAATATTAAGAATCTCGGGGAATAAACTTATATAAATTTATTTTCTTGTCTTTTGGGCTGCCGAAATTCAACTGTTTTCAATTCCCCCACTGCCTATAACATTGAAGAAGGAAACCCTGATTCATCGAGTTCTAAGTTCTATTATATTTAGAAATAGTCCAACAAAGGGAAGTAAGGTGTGAAAAGCATTTCAACACTCATTACTCGATTCAAGCGAATACTGAACACACTTGATTAAATATTCTATTAAAATATTAAAAACAAATAAAATAAGCCTTCATCTTAGTGTGGTCATTAGAAATATAATAATAATAAACTAATTTTAAAATTATTTCCATGCCATAAAAAAAAACTAATAAATTAAGCAATTAAACGAAATTGGTTGGGAAGAAAACATTTTGCAGATACTTTAAATATTCGTAAAAAAACTTAAAAACCTTAAATTTCTTTTCTCATCTTTTACAACGCATTTCACATCAATATTCATTTAAAATTCATTCTTCCTAAAAGTTTTATACTATCTCGTATTTCATTAAAGAAACAAACTAATTTTCAAATTACTTCATAAAAGTAGAGTTTTCCTATGTCATCCATCCAAAGTTTTCTTAAGGAGAAGCATTGAACTTGACTTGTTAAAGTAACGCTCACTTTCAAGGCTAAGATAGAAAGAAGTACAATACTCATAATATTATTTCTTTACTAAATTCTTTTTCATAAGAAATGCCAAAGTCATCAAAAGCTCATTGTGGAGTCTTTGTAAAAATGTTGTTAACTACAATTTTCATCATCATTATCAGTATCTTCAGTGTATTATCTTCACTCGCCCTTCATCTAAACTTAGGTATTGTATATTGTATTGTGCATTTCCCTTGCCGATAAGCTGTAAAAATTCTCACCATAATAACCGACGGTAGCCTCCCTTACTATGCCGTATTACATACCACCTTCCGTCAAATTATTGTTATTGGAATTTATCAGAGAGAAGGAGAAAAAAAGAAACAGATTTCTTGAATTGGGCATGTGTTTTCCATTGTTCACTTTGGATGTAGAAACTATATACAATACAACTGCTGTGAGGATTGTTGTGTCTTGTACTTGTGATATTTTTTTTCTTAAAAGTTTAAAGATTCGAAGAGACAGTTTTACGATTATTATTTGATGGCAAGGCAACACCACCACGCATTCTCACACTTCATTTACGATACAAGAAACACCTTTAATGCCTTCTTCATTTTTTTATTCTTCTTGTTTGTTTACTTATTGGCACTTGTAACAATTTTCTGGGCATTGTACTATTCTCTTAGTACAATATTTTTCCCACCTTCTTGGCCATTACACCACCACACCACCAACGACAACGACAATGACACATAACATAAGCGACATCGACAGCGACATCGACATCGACATCGAACGACGTCTATATTCATTTATTTATATGAAAAGTTTTAGGGCAATTTTCGACTCCATAAAAGAAGAAATTTGTTTTATATTGTGTTATTTTGTAAAATGAGTATTTAAACTTTTGCTTAACAATTTCGGAAGACATGGTCATGGACATGGTAACCCCCAGAGACAAACAACAATAGCGATATATGACATTAAAAAGAAATTGTCAACAATGGGGAAAAAGAAAAGATGAAAAACTTTAATAAGTAATAAACTTAAACGGTGATGGTAATGGTGGTGTAAAGTTAAAGAAAAGTACTAGCATTCGCATTCGCATTCGTATATCGACCAACCAACCAAGTAAAAGCGCGGAAGTGAAAGAAAATGGCTGCGGGTGCTGGAGCGAGAGTTTTTTTTTTTCATGACTTCCGTCATGTCACAAAGATAAATGTTGAATTTATTACGCACGGCATTTTGTGGGAAATTTCATTTCACTTATTTTTATTATATAATTTTTTTTTTTCTTCTTCCATTTTCTTAAGCGAATATTAAATTTATCTCTGGAACTGGTTTAAACAAACTTGTTTAGTGGGTGGTAAGACTTTAATATAAAAATACTAAATACTGGAAATCTCTTTATTAAGAAGATATTTGTATTTGTATTTTTGTGTCATAATTTTTGCTTAGTTCATTTTATCTTTGTACGAGTATCTACGAGTATCTGCCTCTTATCTCTGACTGCATCCAACTTGTTGTAAGCAAGTTAAGCACTTTGCAAATAAAAATTTATTGACACAAGCAATTACTGCTAATTGAGTGAATAAACAATATTCGTAGACGCCTCCCATATCATCATGGAGCCTCCTCATTTGCTATATTTTTTGTTTTATATTTTTGTTCGCACTTTTTTTCATATCTTCGTTCTGCAACATAAAATTATAGCTAATAACAATGGGGGCTAAGCAAAGCAACAAAGCGACAATGAAATAGCAATCAACTCAACATGTGAAAAGTACGCAGAGCAACAAAAAAGCAAAACAAAAATGAAAAAAAAAATGCTTAGCCAGATGATAGGCGGATGGACATAAGAATGGACACTTGCTACCAGTAAACAGCGAAAAAAAACAAAAAAGAAAGAAAGAAAATTTGCCATTAAGTTTGGTCGTTACTTTTCAGCGATTTCTATGGCAATAAAAATTAAGTTGCAACAAACTCGAAACAATTGCTTTTTTTTTTTTGCTTTCAGTTAGAAATCGTCTGTCTTTATTTCGTTTCAATGAAGAAAAAAATCATATACAAGTTCATACACAAATGTCGAAGGGTAATGGAAATATTGTGTATACGATATGGGTAGCACAAAGAAGATACGTAATTCTGTGATAGATACAATATTTAAAATCTGCAGTGATATAATGATGTTCTTAAATTGTCTATTTAATCTGTAAAATAAGCGGTTATTTGAAACTTATTGGAAGAAAATACTTGTAGAAAATATATTGAAGGAATGTAAATTCTTTTCAAACTATTCAGAATAAATATGTTATCTATTAAATCTAACCTCAATACAATTTATTTTTACAAATCTTTATTTAAAGTTTAAGAAGATTATGAGATCCTGGAAAGCGATTTACACGGCGAAGTCACATTAAAACCATCACCATCCCAGGCGTCAAAATCATCCTAATCACCTTCTAAGTTGAATATTCAAATATTCACGGTGATATAATCGCCACATAGTCATTAATCTATAAAACCACACGAATTCAAACAAAAAATTCGAAGTTTCATTCGAAGGCCGGAACCAATCATACACACACGTCCCGCATAAGACTCGAACAAACAAACAAATTTCAATTTTTTATATATCTTGATATCTTAATGAAATTTGTCACAAGAAACAAAAAGGAAAATAAATATTATTTGCTTCGTTTGAATGGATTTGAAATATATGTCATTCAATATTTACAGAAGTTAAACAAAATCATAAGTGAACACATTAAAATTCTAGTGTGGAGAATTATATCAAGTTTGTCGAGAAAATAAACAACATCATAATTTTCTTAGTCTGAATCGATTTGAAATTTATGTCATTCAATATTTAGTCAAAATAAACCAAAATTATAAGTGTACAATAAAATTTAACTGTGGAAATTCTACCAATTTTTTTTTTTTTCTATTTGGCTTGAGTGAAAATTTAAAAGTAGTTAAAATGACACGCGCAAAATCTTGCAAAAGGAAGTTTAGGACCTGCATGCGAGCAGGGCCCGTGACCAGAAACGGATTTTTAAATTTTATGAGGGATTTCCGACGATGTAACTGTGGGCTAAATATGATTAAAGCCGTCAAACTAGGCGCCAAATGTTGGAGACGGCTATCTCGGAAACAAAAAGAAAAATACAGAAAAATGGTAAGTCTGTAAATTTGAATAATGATAACACAAAATGATTTCAATTTCTCAAAAAACAATGTGGATTTTTTGTTCAATATCATAGGGTATGAAGAAGGCTTGCTTGAAAATAAAAAAAAGGCCATGTTTCCGCCCAAAACCGAAGAAATGTGCACGTAAGTCAAAGGCAAAGAGATGTTAGTGAGATCTCTTAATGGAAGACCCAAGACATTCCCAGTATCAAAAACAGAAATCAACAAGTGCTTTTGGGTGCAGATATACATACGGCAATATGTTTTAGATATGTAGGTCCCGAATAATGGTAAAGATATTGTTTGCGTTAAAAAAATTCAAAATAAGTCCTTGTTTAAAACAAAAAAAAAATTCATATGTTTAAGCCTTTTGCAAATTCAATTGAGTAGTGAGACACAAGTGTTGTATATTTTTGTATGAAAAAGAAAAATAGTACAATACTATTCTATATATATATATCTAATGTAACAGAAAACAAAAACAAAAAAAAAAACAAAAAACAAGAAAATCAAAAATCAAAAAAAATATAAAAAAATAACAAGGCAAAAATATTTCTTTTATTTAAGTCTTTAAGTTTTCGAAAATATTTCAGTTTTAGTATTTGTTGCAAATGCCCGGATAAAACTACATATTCTGTGAAAATTTCAATTCTCTAGATATTGCGGTTTATGAGATATGACCCGAGGACGGACGGACGGGCGGACAACGAAGTCTCTGCAATAGGGTTCCTTTTGGTACCCTTTGGGTCCGGAAACCTAAATATCATTAGCCAATAGACAATAACGCATTGCCGTTTTTACTTAGGAGTATTTAAAAGGCGAATACCAATTGGTGCAATATTTTATTATCGGGCAAAACAAAAATTGTGTAATTTGACCTCGGCAAGGAGAAATAATATGTTAGACTCCCTGCGACTCCTGTAATATATATATATATATATATATACAATAATATTGTAACAAACACAAAAAAAAAAAAGGCAAAAAACAAGAAAGTCCAAAAACCAAAAAAAAAATAAAAAAAAAAAAAATTTACCGAAGTCCCAATATTAATGCTGAAAGATCTTCGCTACAAACACACTTCGCTAAAAACATACTATAGCAGATGTCTCCCATACTTTGACATGAATAATTCACTCCTACAGATTAACCAAACATAAACTCAGAATTGATAAAAATGAGCCAAGTGCCAGTCAGACTAGTACACGGTGGGTTCCGTACCAGATTGGGGTTTGTATGTGAGGTACTCCCCTAGTGCTCCGATTTGACTGATTCCAAGAAATGTATCGTGCCTATATCAGAACCTTATGGTGCCTAAATTTCAGTTCAATAGTCCAAAAAACAAAGAAGTTCTTCGAATAAGAACCTGAATTTTAATGGTGGATTTGTATGGGAGGTATCCTCCTTAGTGGTCCGCTCAAACTGAAATTTCGACAATATAAGTTCCTGCTGCATAGCCATCAACAATCCAAATTTCAAGATCGTGGCGTTACTGGATCGTATAGCTGCCATACAAACCAAAATGTTTCTTGTATGGGGACCCGTTTAAGTTTTTGAAAATAATTTAGTTTTATTATTTGTTGCTGATTCCCGGATAGAACTACTCTTTCTGTAAAAATTTCAACTCTCTAGCTATAGCGGTTAAATAGGGTTTTTGTTGTTTTTTTTTTTTTGTACCCAATGGGTCCGGAAACTTAAAAACCGACTCAAGGAACTCAATCAGCAACTAGAATAATTTGAAATAACTCGCAAACAAATGGAATGGTTTCAATACATTTATTTTACTACTCACATTTGTATCCACCTTTCGATTCCTCATTTTCCCTTTATCTGCGATTGTTTCCACCCACCCATGGTATTACCAACATCTCTAAATTTTACTGGTCTGTTTTCAGTGTTCAGCTTAACTCTCCTTAAATTAAATTATATTACTTTATTTTGAGACTTGAAGCTTCAGTATAATGTCGACATCTAATGGCAAATCTTTTCCTAAAAAGTAAAGCACAGTATCTCACTACTCCCTACCAACAAACGAAGTGTGGAACACTCATGCCACCAACTGTTGAACCAGCTGCAGCTGTAAGCACTACTCCTAAAATGTAGTCAAGAACTAAAGGACTATGACAACTAAGGAAACGCTTAAGTAACCATTGACCAGCAGCAAGGAAGGCAGGCAGGCAGGCAGATAGATAGACAGGCAGACTAAGAGTCATTCGGTCTGTGGGGGAAAGTAGAACAGTTGTCATAAGTGCCACTTAATCAAAAAATGCTCAGAGCTGAAGATGAGATGCAACAGTTTCAGCTCTTCTATATGAAGCTTGTTGTAACTTTATCCACCACCACTTCAAAGTTTACCAAAGCCATAGAGAGTACTCAGCTGCTGATGCTATTGCATAACGAAAAATGCTACACTATATACACAATATAAGAGTAGTACGAGTTGATACTAAAAGGCACACGAAGTATACAATTTGTGCATGGAATCCTTTTTATTTAAAGGACTTTCCTAATTCCATGTGAAGTTTGTAGTCAACAAACAGTATGGGAGAGTTGAGTGTAGTAGAGTTTTACAGATTTCAACAAAATGAGTTTCACCAATTTTTTAAGAACTACAAATTTCCAAACTGTTTTCGTTTGACTCAAGATAGATTTTGTGCTGAAGTAGTTAAGCATTTGCAAATTGATCAAACGACGAATTAGTATCCCATACAAAACATTAGACTCAGTTGGTTAAAATGGAATACTCTTCTATTACTAAAGTTACACGGAAATATATAAGAAGCACTATAGGTCCAAACAGGCCAGGGTCCAATATGTTATAATGTTATTTTTATTTGTTTAGAAGCTCTTAAAATGCAGAACAGGAAACAGTGAAGGTGTATGCTAGACTCTAAGCAAAAGTAGGTTATCCTGATAAAGTTACTAGGATTGCCAATAGTAATTGCATTTATATAGAACTCAAATTGGCTAGGAGAGGACTAAAGTACGCATCACAATAAGCCAATATCATTTCTACTGACCTCACTCACTTATTCCAAATAAGATACAGGATTTGGTAGATCTTTTCTTATTTCCTTTTTTGTGAAAGGTATAAGATTTTCTTTGAAACTAAAGCTGCCCGGTGAGTTTGTGTGCATCTTCGTCATGGTTGGTCTATGTTTCGAGTGCTGCGGGCTGTAAATCTCCAAGCTTAGAATAAAAACAGTGCACAACATTTCATTATGAGGCAAATTACGATGAAGGACAGGACAGGACAAAACAGGACAGAACAAAAGCGACATACGACTAGAGAAAAAGGCAAAACAGAATGAATGGC
Organism: Amiota minor; assembly: GCA_037043295.1. NCBI lineage: Eukaryota > Metazoa > Arthropoda > Insecta > Diptera > Drosophilidae > Amiota > Amiota minor. The sequence goes on along the minus strand of JBAMAW010000081.1, from coordinate 6,246,116 downwards.
AATGGAATGTTGATGTTGTTGCTGGATGGATAGTTGAAAGAGAAAAAGACTCAAAGCAAGAAGACAAACACACAATTTTAAAATTTATTTTCGTTGTAACACAAATCGAAGGCAGCAAAAGCAAAAACATTTCTGGACATTGTCATTCTGTGGATCCTTCAGCTCTCACTCAATTCATTCACTCTAACTTTGTCTATCTAACTTTTGTGTTGCATTGCTCATGTAACATGCTTCAAAGTAGGCATGTGTGGATCTCTTTGTGTGTGTGTATTTGTGTGCATCTGTGTAGAACGACTTATTGTCATTACATTGAAATGTTCCAATGTTCATGCAACTAAATGAAGTTAACGCAACTGAAGCATGCCTCATCAGCATGGGAAGCCGAAGCCCTTAAATAAAAGCAACTCTGATAGAATTCTCATATTTCCATCACTTTGAAAGAACAATGATGATGATGATGATGATGATGATGATGATGATGATGATGATGAAATGATAATAAAGATGATGGTCGTTTCAGGGCATTTAAGCATTTAAATGCAGTTGTGTGGCACGCAAATAAATTTATGCCAAAACCAAAAACATTGGTTCAGTTCTTCATATACTTTTATTTTTTCCTTTACTCTACCAAATTATGCGAAGGTTTTTACTTTCAGCGTTGCTCAATTTAAAAAGTAAACAAAATTGGACAAAATGAATTTTTATGAAATGCAAATGAGATGCCGCAACATCACTGCCACCTACAATAAATACATTTTTGAAGCTGCTGATGTTGCTGCCACTGGCACTGCTCGAACACCGTGTGTGCCATGTTCAGCAGGTCAGGTCAGGTCACCACTAGAATGCATGCAGAGTGTTGTTATTGTATCGGGAATGCATGATTTTTGTTGACTTGTTCAACAAAGCGAAAGTTATACAAACGAATATGTAAATTCCTGAATTTAAAATATTTCTGGTTTCAACACAAACAATTAAACGAAACAACTAAAGAAACATCATTAAATTAAATTTTTATTTTATTTTATAACACTTTATACAACAACAGTATCACATGTTGCAAGTTGCAATTTAGAGAAGAAAGATAATTCCCTTTGAAACGTCAAAGAAACAAGAGAAGATAACAATTTACAAAATGCGAACTAAATGTCGTTCACATGCAACAAAACTCTAAGCAACTACTACCCATGCCTGCCTTGCTCTTCATACGAGAGGAAACTGATGAGATCCTTCCCTAAGAAAGCGAAAAATCCAATAGAAATTCCTTTACTACACATTGTATTTCTCAAAAATGTTCCAACTTGTTGATGCCTTCAATTTCCTTCTTTATTTTAAATCTCATATAAGCAAAAATTTGGAAGAAAATTCCTGAAAAAGGTTTGGATAAAGAAGTTTGCTAATGGTTCTAGTCACAAGAAATGCCAATGTTGAATCAATTCCTAGCCTTATCTTTATCTTTATATATAAAGATCGAGTGTACGAAATTTTGTGACTCTTAATCTCCTAAACGGCTGGACCAATTTTAATAAATCATTTTTTGTTTTTTTGTACGGTGTCACCAAGGTGGTTTATGCTTCAATTTGACTCGGTATGTGGCGCTGTTCTCGAGATACAGGCACTTATTTAACAATTTTTTATAATTTTTTTTTCTAGCGCATACTATACTAAGCCGATTTTAATGATTTTTCTTTTAAAATGACAAATGAATGCTAATGAAAAGAGTTGCATACTTATTTTTTTCAGTTTTTAACTTTTAATAACATATTTTTAAGTATAAAGTTTTTTGAAAACCACTGCAACATCAAGCATAAAAAGTTTTGTACGTTTTTTAGTTTTTAATGCTTTGGTTGTTGTTATTGTTGTATTTTTCCTCTCTGAGTATGCACCTATTGCGCTCTTCATTTCTGTATTTTATGTTCATTTAAAGTGGGACAAGAAAAAAACTGTGTGTTTCGTTGTTTGTGCTTTCCTTTGTTTGCGTTTCATATTTGAGGCAATAATCGATCCAAATGAGGTAGAAACTACATTAAATTCTTCCCTGTAAAAGGATATTCTGGTTTTTTTTTTTTCCATTTTAATAAAATAAAAAAACAAAACTTTATTTCTTTAAATAAAAAAAATGTATGTTCCTGTCACAGTTTATTCCCGTGGACAATTAGGAAACCCATCAGACCTCCCATGGAGCTGATGCAGTCTGTCTTTGAAAGCTATAAGCGCATGTAAGATGGCGGCATCATGACGCTTGCAAAAGAAATGTGTGCATGCATGTGCGCTCATGGGTGTGTGTGTGTGTATCTATCTAAGTGAGTTGCAAGTGCACAAAAATTGCAAATGGCACATTATAAAAATGACGCACAAAAGAAAGCCGAATAAGAATAAGAAAAAGTTAGAAAAGATGCAGACACAAACGTCAAACAAAGCGAAATGACGCCCGCGTGGCAACGCATGTTGCAACTGTTCTTTAAATAAACTTTACTCCACTTCTCTTCAATCCTTTTATTTCAATTTTCTTTCCTTCTTCTCTACTCAACTCAATTATTTTATGTGCCCTGTGCGGCATCTCTAGCAAAAACAACAACACAAAACAATGGTAAGAACAGTAAGACGAATTTCAAATAGCATGTTGCATCTTAGGGGGCCCGCATATATGCATATATCTTTTTTTGTCTGTTGATGTTGCAACTCGCCTGTATTTGAATAACAAATTTTTTTTGTTTTTCTTTTGAAAAAAGTAAGAAAGAAAGTTCGCTACATAAGCCCTGTACCGCATGGATGACGTCTGATGAAGCGGACTTTGAATTTACATGAACATGCATTTGTCATATTGTTCAACGACAGTGAAGAGGGAACAACAAAGAATTTCTTAGAACTACTTAGCAGTGAAGGTCATTAAGAACATAAATAAAATAAAAGCAGACGAATAGAATTTAAAAAGCCAAAGGCAGGGAAAAGTGTAATAAAATGAAAGTAAGTTTTAAAAAATGCCCTAGGACAATTTCTGAGAAAAATTTTGTTTATATTCATTTAATGGTAAGAGAAAGCTTAAGATTATTAGGTAACATAGTATAAGATCTTACTATTCACTGCATGAAGAGTATAAATATGGAAGTTTTAGAGACGTTAAAGTGCCAAAATGCAGTTTGGAGACGTCGTTGGATTTTGTAGATCTCAATTCCACACAACTGAGAACATATTGTTTTTGCATAGAAACAAGCAGATAGACACGGATAAATTGATGTTCCTCGTCATATTGATCATTTTCTACATTATTGTTCTTTAGAGAGTCTCCAAGGCATGGGTTTCCATGCATCACACCAGCACTTCTTTGACCATGGATCACCAAACTCCCCCCTTTTGGAAACAAATGCTGTCCTTTCTTGCCTACTATTGTACCAAGCAACAAACAACAAAAATTCTTATTAAGAATAAAGTTCAACGAAAGCTTTTTGGTATTGTCTTACCTAATGTTTATGATCGTTTTCGTTGCTTGTAAGTGAAATCCAATTTCACTTTTTGTAAGTACATAAAATAATATAACAATAATAACAACAACAACGACGACAATAAAAATTTGAAGCTTTTGTCATAAACAAATATAATTGAGGAATGAGGAATGAATAACAGTTATGACTACTCACCTGCTTCAATGCTGGCGACGATCGGCAAAACAAATATGCAATTGCATTGAGAGCAAGACAATTTTAAAACTCATTTGTTTTTATCGAACGGTATCGACCATAAGGAAAACGAAAACTTTACCACTTGCACAGATTGTTTTATTATAATTTACAATAATTATATTTTTTAAGATTTTCACTTCACTTCACTATATTTAGAAACATAAACATTTACACTAGTTTTAATAAAAAATCATAATACTTAATTATGATTATAGAACTATATTTATTAAATACAATACTAATCACACACGATTAACCGAAAAATAGTTGAACAAACCGACCGCAAGCAAACTCTATTTATTAATGATTAATAGTCTTTGGCGCAAGCAAAACTGATCTCTTTCGCAATTAACCATTCTAAATAGATGAGCTTATTCTTCAATGAAGTCAAAGCAGCTCTCGTGAGAGTTTGAAAGAGTACAATGAGTTATAAGAGATTTGCATACTAATGCATGGGATTTATGTAAAGAGATAACATTCTCTAATTATTTTAATGTCGAAAATTCTGACAAACTGATCTCTTTCTGTTAATGGTAATCAATCCATGCATAAGAAGAGCTGATGATTCAAACAAAGGTAATGAATAATGGGCATTCTTAAGGGAGAGAGATTATACATACATATGTATGATGTTTGTTGCTTTGGTAGGACTCTATAGCATGATAGCAATCAAAAAGTCTGACTTACTTACATGAAGAAGAAGAATCAGGCAAACGAAAAATATCAAATTACATTTAGGTCACACGATCGTTAGACATCAACATTACCCAGATGCAAACAAATCCAACATATGTATGCCACCTTTGCCAAACTAACGCTGAAATAACCATAGACCACATATTTAATATATGCCATTCCCTAAACTATCTAATTTGCGGTCCCAAATCTAGTTTTATATTGAACAAGAGAACTAAGTATCAAGCGGAAGAAAGAGAGAGTGAGGGTGACTAGTAATATGTTCAAGCAAGTAGAGGAAAACCAGTGACCAAGTAAGAGTGGAGGGGGTGAGATAGAGGCATGCCACACCAAAAGCTTTATGGGTCGGTCCATTATTCATAAATCGAAGAAGTCAACAACATAAGTCAAGAGCGCATGCAGACATGAAAATATTCATATAAGACCCGGAACAATAAGCCCGTGTCTTTTTGTCTGTCTGACTGCGAAAAATTCAAAAACTACCGCACATATTTTTATGCAGTTTTCACCAATGGACGGAGTGATTCATGAGAAATGCTATAGGTATATTTAATTGAGATTTTGTGTAAATTGCTTGAAATATGACGATGATTATTGAAAAAGTCAAAATTAAAAAGAATGACGTGAACTGTGTCATAGACATGAGAAGACGTGAAGAATTTGTGATATAAATTATGTATTTATGACTTTTTCTAGCATTTAGAGTTCTTCGACCCAAAATGCTCCGGCGGATCACATGTTATCGATTTAAGAGAAAGAACCTCGATGAGTATTGCCAGTACTATTGTATATACATAGAATAAAACTTCAATACAATGAACTCCTAGAAGAAAGCGCTATATTTTAGGGATATATTAAGAACCTTTGGAGTAGTTTTATTAGGGACTCAAAATCTTGGAAACAAGAATTCTTCAATTTAGCATTAAGCGATATTTGTTGGTTGTATTTATGAATCGGTAAAACTGAATTCTTTTTTATTTCGTGTAGCAGTTCAGAAGTCGTCTCTGTCGATAGATAGCTAGACCAAGGCACCCGGTTAGACTTAACAGCCAAGCCTATTAGTTTCTTGGAGCATTGTATGCCTGCAAGTTCCATGATGTTTGCTATCTTTCTTAAGAGGAACTCTAACATTTAACTAAGCCCTGTTCTTTCAGTTTTAGGCTTAGTGACATAGAGATATAAAAGAATGACAATTTCAAAGGAATGACAATTGACAAAGAAAACTTTTAATTTAAAATAACATATTGTTTAGAATATTTTTTGTTTCTAATAAAAAGGTAAGTTATAAACAATGAAGAAAGATGTGCATTGATTGACTTGAAGTCCTGTTGTTCCAATTTTTCGCATTTTCTATGGCCTCCAGAAAATCAGTTGTTTGATTCATTCATTCGATTAAAATCCATGGACTTTTAAGTGCTTAGACTTGACTAATTCATTTTTTAGCAACCATTGGCACATATTTTGACGTTGATCACCCTGCAGCTGTAATACCGCACCATGTTTGGCATGATCGATTACGGTACCATTGCATGAAAATTCCTTCTTACAATTGCGCACAATTTTCTTCAAATCATACTTGTCAGACAATCCCTGTACGGTGGTTAGCATCTTGCGACCACATCGCTGTTGGATCCTTATATGGACAAGTCCATCTTGCACATCATCATTTGGGTCCTTGCCTTCATCAGCAAATGGATCGCGTTTTTTCAAATTTTGAATAGACATATTAAGACAATTAAAATGCAGATTGGATTATAAGGTATTTTTGGAAAATGTAATGTATAGAAAATTCCAAAAGAAAAAATTTGTCTTATCCTCGTCTGCTTGAAAATAATATATCACTTACAAACGAAAAAAAAAAAATATGTAATACATTCTTTAAAAAGCCTACTAGGTTAAACTTTAAAAATTTAAATAAATTAATTAGGGGCCTTTTACACGATGATATCAATTGTAAGTTTATTTTCAGATGAATTATCAGTTTTTTCAACGTGTATTTCGGCCCATACAATATGCGACCGGCGTACAACCGGGCTGAACGATCCTGTTAGTTGTTTGTCACACACGGTTATAAAGTTTCACAAAATTTGCTCGGATATTAATGCACGCACAGAAAGAATTGGTGAATTTTGTCAAATTAATGATGACGAAAGTGTTAAAGTGACAATAAACTTATATTTCAATAAATTTATTTTCTTTATTTTCAAAAACACGAGCTGCTCCTTTTCATTTTTGATTTCCTAATTTCATTTCATTTACAACCTTTCCATGAGATGGGACAATTACAATACTAAATTTCCTCAGAAAGAATTAAATTGATGCCTGAACTCAAATTGGGCTTTTGGATAAGTGTATGTAACGTGTATTTTTACAAGGGAAATGTTTTGAAAGGGATTTCTTCTTAGGCACCAAATTCTAGGTTTTTGATCCTCGTGATTGGAGTTGCATCGATCGGTTAGTGATCTCACCAAGCGTTTGTTATGTGCCAACAGAAGGTCATTATATCGGCTAGTGAGGAAGGCAATTTGGTCCTCAACTACGGTCAGGTTCATGTCTTTGCTCAGGATTGAGTTCCTGTCTAATTCTGCAAGACTTGCACTTAGTTTCGTTGAGTTTTCCCATATAGGGTTTAAGATTTGGGTGTAGGCTATGCGATTTCTCCCGAAAGAAACTAGACTTTTCCCGTTGAGCAGCCAGTGAAGTCTGTTTAATTTTTTTCCGGTAGCTAAGCACTATAGATGTGATGTGCTGGTCATAAGTAATAATTTTTTTTAATCAAAAAATTGTTAATACGTCATACACCCCTCTAATAGGCCTTTATCTTAAATGGCTCTGATTGGCAAAAAAAAAAAAAAAAAAACAAAGGGAAAGACTTCATCTGGTATCGCTAAACACCCTCTATGCCAAAGGTGTGCCAATTTTTTGTTTCCTTGGAGGAAGTTGTGGTGATTTAGGCTGTAAGAAGGGTCATCGGTTTCAGTTGGCACGCAAAGTATCTTTCTTGTCTTGTTTTCTTTTCTTTGTTATTTGGCAGCACTGATTGCTGCTCGGAGATCATAAACGCTATTCAAAAATACCAGAATAGCGCGGGGCGAAGGGGGAGGCAGTTACCTTCCAACAACAACAGTTGATTAAAATGGCCAATTTTAATTTTGGAAAGTTTTGACGCCAAGAAGTTTGCAATCGCTTTCATTGATAGAGTTTTGCACGAGGACCTGCTCTGCTTTTTCCCCTACAAATGATTACCACTACTTCAATAAGCTTATAAGTCTGTCAAATCTTGCCAATCGATCCTAATTATGCAACTATATGTAAATCCTGGGCAAAAGAAGAAGAACTCTGAAAACAACAACAAAAAAATTGCACCTCACATGGCTTTTGCTACAATGATATTTTCATGCTAAGAAAATGGTATGCACTTAATAAAATTTTATGAAATGTATTTTACAAAATATGCACAAACATCTACTCCAAGTACAGATTGGGTACAAAAACAAATTAAGAAACAAAGGTACAATGCAGATGATTCCGACTCAAAACTGTCAGCACCAATGGTTGCCTCTTAAATAATACCATCATAAGCTTCGTGTAATGCTTCTTAGATTCATGCCACCTATGCAAACTATCCATCCACCCTACGTTCATAATTCCAACTGACCACAACCATTCTTATGATTATTTATTGTGGTTGCTATTTTTTTTGTTTTTTTGTTTTGTCTTTTGTATTGTATTTTCTTCTTGGTCAATGAGTGTACTTGTATTTAAGAGGGTCATTCAATTATAAAAGATAAAAATTGAACTAGAAAAGAAACAGTTTGTGAGGGCTGTTAAGTATTTTAATGATTTAAAAGTAGCGTGAACGGGATGAGATTTCATGAGCAGATACCTATAACATGTGTATAAGCACAGTCTTACAGCTTAAAAATGCTTCTCTCAAATATAAAACGAGTATATGCTTCCCCTACCCACTACACTATGAATTTATAAATGAAATTTAAGCTTGAAAATAGGAGATGAAAAACCAGTTTAAATTCCAAATTGTAAAAGTTGTATGAATCGAGGAAATTTATAAGTAGATCAGTAGAAAAATAAGGTGCAAAAGGAATTTCAGAATCTCATTCAAGAAACAATTGAAAAAATTTTCTTACAGTTCATATAAGATTTACCTTTTTTTTTCATTTGTTTGATTCACTTCACAAGGCATAACGTGAATAAAATTTCATTGGGGAACTCACTTGTTATGAAGTATTAGACCAATTTTGTTAAATCATCATTGGCGGGAATTCTACATCCAATTTTCTATAATATTCTTGAAAGACTCTCGTGATATGGCAGCGAGCACATAGGGCTTACACATAAAGTACCATAAAGGATGCTAGAATATGAGGATAAGCATGTTAATGCCTGAGCAAATACAATACAACATTTGTAGCTAACAAAGCACAACAACTCACAGGACACTCAGTGGCCAAAGCCAGGATTAGATGCCTTCATCTTCGCAGAAAATTCTACATTATTAATTAGGCACTTGAGGCAGGCATGGTACGAATGAAAACTGAACTGAACCGCAACATGTTGCAAGTTAAGAACTGTGAAATGTGAAGGTTGGAGAGTAAAAAATAAAAACACTGGGGTGTTGTATGAATGAATTTTCCTAAGTTCAACTAATGAAAGTCATTTCCTGCACTTCCGACTTCAAAAACTTTTGCGGAAGTAAAAGATTTTTCGTTTCGACAAAACCAAAAAAAAAAAAAAAAAAAACATGAGAAATTCTTCGGTTCTTACTTGAGTAACAAACTAATTAAAAGTGTAACAAAAATAATGACTAGCAACAACAAAAACAAACATCATTAGTTGCGACAAGTTGTCAACAAGACACACACAAAAAAAAAAAAACTTGTGTCCGGAAAAACACAAGAAAACCGTAAGCGTATTGTTTTTGGCTTTTTCTATTTGTTTTTCATGTTCATGTCATGGTTCTTGTTGTTGTTGTTGTTTGTGTTGCTGTTGTCATATTGTGATTTCTTCATAGAGTTCTTGCGCGAACAATTTCAGTTCAGTCGCGCGCTTCCGTTTCCGTTTCATCGTTTCATTCCGTTCATTCGTCACGTCGCCAGTAGCAGCAAATGAATGCCACCAATATACTTGTATTGTAGTACTGAATTCTCGCGATAGTCGCACGTTTATTTGCACTGGCGTTGTGCCAGCAGCAGGATATAAAAATACAGACAGACAGATAGACACTTGGACACACAAGCAAAGGACGACATGCATCCTGCGACCACCCGGCACATTCTGCATTCTGTCTGTCTGTCTGTCTGTCTTTGATGGGCTAAAAGGGCGCAGAGGATCAACAGTTAGCAATAGCCACACCAAAGTCAGCGTCGTTGTCGTTATCGTCCTGTTGCTCGCTCAATTGTGCCATTGACAAATGAATTATGTTTCCGTTTGGAATTTATGTCCATGTATATATATATATATATATGTGTGTGTGTGTGTGTGTGTGCAACAAGTGCAACAAGGTACATGCCACATGCCAAAAACATACACAGTAAACTCACTTGTAATGACTACAACTATATTTTCTATGTAGTATTTACCAGGAATCAAGTTCGCCATTAATTTCCTTTCATTAAATATTAAAATAACACACGGGAATTGTGCAGGCGGATGTAGTTTTACCATAAGGTCCTTGCTTGCTAAAGCAAACACATTTTCTCATTTCTTCTTATTCGATTTGTTTAGTTGGTTGTATCGCGCTTTTACTTTGTTTAATATGATTTTCATTTTTCATAGTCATTACTAACCATTTTTCGATAAAAGGAAAATCCGAAATTGGAAAAAACTATGTGTACATAAATTGGAAATAAATAAAGGGTAAGTAAATTCAGTTAAATGCACTCGCGAGTGTCAAGCACTGGTGATGTTGAGATGCTTTTCACGTTGAGTAGATTGAGTTTATTTTGAAGGTAAAAGGGTGAATCATTTTTCAACATGCAGATGGATAATTTTAGGATGAAAGATTTGTGAGGAATCCACAAATAATACGAACAAAACAGTATCAGTTATGAGTTTACGAAGGCAAGACATGACTTTATGCCTGTTTTTAATTGAATCCTATAATTCTTAGAAAGAAACTGGAGCAGGAGTTTTAAGACTTAGGACAAATGAATTCCTCAAGAATTTTTAAAAAGGATTTTTATGCATTAGAAGAGGCAGACAGTGCCAAGGGAATAACATCTGAATACTATCGGATAATCGAGCCACATGAAACAAACATCTTTATCTCAACCACAGTAAGATCTAAGATAGTATGAGGCGGCATAGGGAATCCAAACTTCGTCAGCAGTAATAATAATCTACATCTTAACTCTATCATTGCTATCGAGGGCTTTAAAAATGGAGTTCCATGGTCATGGCTTTTGTTCAGAATCCAGACCCGTCTGACTCATCAGAAAGGCAATTCTGTCTGGTCCAAGTACAAGCAGATTTATCAGGTCACATACTAATAGAAATTGGAAATCAGCATCATAATCTAAAATGCTCCAGAACTTTTCTTTGGATTATGATAGAACAATGTTGGTGAGTATTCCATACTAAAGAAAGTTACTCAGACTAAAAGTATCATATCTTGAAACTAAGTCCCAAGATGAAGACAATCCATAGCCTTTCTAGAAGATTTTTGACCCAAAAGAGGTAAAAATTGATAAGCATAATGAGGATTTTTAAAGACACTTACCTTTTGACAATAAAGTACCTGGAATTTGCCATTTAAATTGCCTGTTAAGTATATTTTAGGTTTTTTTTCCTGTATGTTAGTAGGACTGTCCTTAATTACTATGCCAAAAATGAGCGCGATCTGTCGACCAATTTGCTTACAGCAGCTGATTTAATCAGTCCACCCCAGTAGTTCTCGGCGAATTTTGTTTGATGGAGTCTATGGAGTCATGCCTAAAAAATACTTAACGCGGGCAATTAAAATGACAAATTCCGGGTACTTTGTTGTCAGAAGGTACAACGCAACAATGATTGCTTTGGAATCGGTTCATAATTTGATCAAACTGCGTATTGCCTTTGACTCTAGTTGAATGTTCATCATCCTTATGGAAATATATTAAAATCATCAAATTATTAAAAAAATATAAGGCAGCTTTTGCAAAGCCAACTCAATTAAATTATCATTCAAAGAAGATGATATTCCATTCACTTTGTGATGTGATTTCTTTCCATCTTAATAGCTTTTATGCTATTGTTTCCTATTAAATTATTCTCTAGGCATCTCTAAAAACTCAAAACCAAGGAAACCAAACAAAATGTGAAAATACTTTTATGTTGAGTATTACAATGCACTAATATTTAAAATTTATACCAAATACTCAACAATGAGAACAACAAAAAAGGATAATCCTAGAACAACCACACTATTGTTGTATTTGCTAAACTTAAGACAGACAGACAGAATTCTTCTATCATTGCAATTTGTCAACAATAAAAAACAACAAGAGAAGAGGAAAGAAAAAAAAAATTGTGAGTAAACAACTGCGGGTTTCAAAAGGTTTGAAAAATTTGGAATGGAAAGGGGATCGGGAAGAATTTAAGAAAGCGAAAGTTCGAGTAGAGAAACTAAAATAAGCAGCTGCAGCTGAATCGACTCTCTACTGATTGCATGTCCTACATATCCTTCAGCTAATGCTGCTCCTATTCTATTTTATGTTCTACTTGTTTTCATCATCATCAACATTTCTCTGTGCAATTTCATCCTTTCTTTTTCAGTTACTTTGAACCTTGCCGACGATGACAATCTTTTTCAATTTTCTACTTACATAAAAAAAAAGAAGAAGAATTTGGAAGAAAAAATATATTTTTTTATCGCAAAAATATAAAGAAAAGAGAATCTGTTTTTTGCATTAAAGTGTTTGCTCAGCTCGTTAAGTAAGTAGCTTGATTTCTGGGTTTGCAGAGACTCCTAACATACTAAAAATTACGCATACGCCATGCCACACACATGTGTTGCGCCCACATTTTAATGGCAACTGCAGATGTTTCGTAACAAAAAAAAAAAATATAATAATGAAACTTTTGTCAACTTATTTTCGTGTGCATTTAAACAAATGAAATATGTTTTTTATTTTTCATTTTTAATTTAATTTTTGTATATTTTTGTTTTCACTTTTTCAGTTTCTCTACACCGAAAGTTTTTTATAATTTTTTCCAAAGCATTTAATTGCTTTAACTGAACTGAACTGAGCTCAGCTCAACAGCTGGCAAACTTTTGTACTACCAGTATTTTCTTTTTGTTGTTATTCTTATGGAAATTTTTTTCTGTTGCTTTTTTTTTTGTATAATGAATAATAAAAAAAAATATATATAGTTTAAAAATTTAATTTCCACACACTCAATTACATGTAGTAACTCGCACACAGATACACAGATACATGTATTGTATAGTATTTATAATTAAACACTTCAGCAGCAGAAGCCTCATTGGAAGGCAGATAAAGAAGCCAGACAAACTGAATGAAAGACAGACAAACTGACAGACAGTCAGACAGAGAAGACAGACAAATGCACACAATTTCATTTCATTTCATTTCATTTAAATAAGCAGCGAATAAAGTGTAGAAGAAAGGACACAGCACGTAGTCCTGATGAGTTCTGATGAGTCCATCAGCCAACGAGCGAGCGAGCATGTGGCAAGTCAGTAAGTGTAATAACTGTCGCCAAGGCAGGCGTTATCCTTCTTCTTCTCATTATGGTTGTTGTTTTTGTTGTCACTTATTATACTGTTATTGAATGAGTGAGTGAGTGAGTGAATGAATGCTTGCATGTATGTGTATGTGCAATTCATTTGTTCGCCGCTATTCAAAGCTGAGATTGTCATTAACGCGCTGCGATGATTGCCCTGCGGCACTCACTCTAGACTGTTGCTTCACTTAACTCAACTCAACTCAACTCATCTGAATGCAATTCAACAAACAACACAATTCGCCTTAACTTTATATTGTTGTATATATTTAAATCTGTGGCATAATAAAGTCAACTTAACTCAACTCAACTCAACTGAACTGAACTGAATTCAACGACTGACAACGTTTGGTGTATGCAAATGAAGCTTAAAGGCAAAATAAGACACCAGCAGCAGCAACAAACAACAACAACAACAAGTGATAGGAAACAGTGAATCCTGGACTTTGCTTGCCATCTTGTCTTTCATTGATTGTTTGTTGCTTGCTTCCTTTCCGGCTTTCTGCTTTAACTTGACTTGAATTTAATCATATAGATGAGAAGATGCGTGGGCATATTATTTATATAGTTCATAAATATGCATATGGATCACGTTGCGTATACGTGCTTTTTATAAATAATGTGCCAAGAGGGAAAAAATATCAAAATCTCATTAATTACAATAATTAATGGAAACTTATGCAAAGCATCTGAAAAGACCTCATACTTCAATCTTATTTAATTTGTATTTATTTAAATTTTTTTTTTAATTACAATAATTTTTAATTGGTTTTTATGTTACAAAAATACAATTATTGACTCAACTTTTAATGCAAGTTTTTAATTTAATTTAATTAAGAGAAATGCAATCAATGTAAGAGTCAATTTACTGAGATTTGGACCTTGCTGAACTACAAATGCTAACCAGATTCACCAAATCTCAACTTAAACTGCATTGATATAAAAATGAGTCTTTCAACCATTCAAGGGATTCTAAGTACTAGATGAAAAACTTTTCAAGGTGACTGACTAAGTGCCAAACAAATTTGAAATGCAAATTCAAATATTAAGTGGGCTGCTCTATTAGCAACAGCAAAAGCCAAAAGCTAAAAATCTTTTGTCAACTAAACTGACACCTTGAACCCAGCAGCAGCAGCACTAAAACAATAAAGAGTAGCAAGTGAAAATCTCATCTAATTTTCTCAGAGTTTCAAAACAGAAAAACTTAAAAATTCTTTCTTACCCACAAAAGATGGGCAAAAATTTTGACATTAACGAGCATGTGACTAGTGAGTTTCACTCTTTACGCAGATATCCTCTACATACACATACTATTACCACTACATTAAACATTGTATGTATGTATGTATGCATAAGTATCGTTATAATAATGATAACCACAGGTGTGTGTGTGTACTCTACTGAGGAGTATCTTGGAGGTCACATACTCACTGATTTTACATAAGATTTTATGTATTTTGAAGCGACATAAAACGCTGAGCTCAGTACCGCAGCACCGCAGCACCACATCAGAGGCTCATCTTAAGCACCAAAGAAGTTTTCGTTAATGCGAATACGTGAGAGTCGTGCAGATGCATCTGTAATGTATTTTATATGTAAGTAGTAGGATAAAGAAGCAGATAGATAGATGGATATATACTTAGAAAGCGAGACTTAAATATTTAAGCTGAAACAAAAAACCACATGAGTAAAACAATCAAAATTTGGACTTGAATTGACAAACCTCTCCCTCCATTGAATGACTAAAGGTCATTAGGAATGCTGAGAATAAAATTACTTTTAATTTAAACATGATAAAGATTGGAAGGCAAAAAGACAGACAGACAGACAAATAGATAGATAGACAAATAGATAGATAGATAGATAGATGGATGAGCTAACAGGCGGCACACATTCAGAAAATGTTATAATTCAAATGCAAGACGACGACATCTAGAAACATACCCATGCTCCATTATTGATGTTTCCGGCTTTAATATCCTCGTTTTCATCAGGATATCTTTCGATTTGATGGTTTTTCTTTTGTTTTTTTGTGCAAATCGAATACCTTACATAATTCAAATGGGGAAACTCTAATGTTGTTATTGCTGGTATTGGCCCTGGACCTTGTTGCCACATAACATACATAAAATAGACTGGCAAATGTTGAGGTAGCATCGCATTGCATTAATAAATCCTGCACGTACTGAGCCCCCATATAAATCTGTTTCAAGAATATCCTTGAAAATTGCAATTGTTGAGTAAACAAAAAAAAACACAAAACATAGAAAGAATTAGAAAGAAAGTGAACTAGTAGTATAAGAAAGAAGAAGTCAAATAAGGGCTTCATTCGAAAATCCCACAAGAAACAACAAAAGGATACCAACAACAAAAATAATAAGAACCAACAGCTGGCAGAACACAACCTTAAGTGCGGGATAAAAATGAAAAGCTTTCATCAACAAACAAAACATAAGACGAAGTTCTACGAAAAATACTATGGAAAGATTGAGAACCTGCCCCACGCCCAAAACACGTTTCCCTTTTAAATTTTCTTCGAATAGCGAGAGACCAAATAAGAAAGTGAGCTAATAAATATTAGGATAATAAGGATAATCAAGAGCTCTGACCACACTGACTGACACGCTCTATTCAAAAGGAGCAACAGCACTAAACTAACTGAACGGATAAAAATTTCGAAGGAGAAATCACGAACTATTTCCAGCGCATGCGCTTCAAACAATTGAGTAAGTAAGCTACCAATTGTATTTTCGTGTGTGGGTGAGTTATAGGTGATAGAATTCGTAGTGCATTCAGTGCATTGGTTTATAGGGCGAAGTTATCCATACAGCAACAGGCGGCCGAAAACCTATTCGTTTCAGAGAGATTCTAAAGTCAGCAGTCCAGCGCACCAAAAGGCGTGCAACAATTGCAATGTGAAGGCGTTAAGTGATGCCTTGAATGTAGGTTTGCAAATGAATATGGAGGCGTGAATTTATTTCTATGGTGGGATTTGCATTCGGAAATGACATTTAAAGTTAGCATTGGATGAGTTTTTATTTGATTTGATTGCGGTAAGCATAAATTCAATACTTTAGAGAAATCCATGAACATTTTATGGATTCTTTTCACTCAACTTCCGGAATTTAAATGGGTATTCGAATAAAATTTATATTCAATTGATTAGTTTAAATAAAATTTAGGATTATTGATGGACATAGAAATATGCAAATAACACCAATACATAGGTACATTAAACGAGGAAAGAGAACAAAATAAAGTTAAGAATAATTGCAATTGGCTTATGTATTTTTTTTATACTACATATATTTCTTTTATAAGAGTTGAACAAAGTATTTTTAATGAGGGTTTAAGGGAGTCTTCATAGATAAAATATTTTTTTTAATTTTTTCTGAAGCATTTCTTTAATTTTTCCATTATGTTCAACCCTCCTCCCCTTTTTATGATGTAAACGCGCAATGATAAACATGCTCTTATAGGCAACGGGCACTCCTCTATTTTCAGAATATATAAATAACTTGACTCTACGACTATTGAGGTACGAGATGTATTAAAATTTTTAGCAACACCAGAAGCATTTGGGTGTAACGCAGCGTTTGAGTATGGTTATGCATATGGAACACTTTTGAAAAATATTTTCACGTTAAAAACACATGCAACGCAATCAAACGAGTATTGTTTTACGAACTTTGTTAACACTCTGTAACCATTTTTAAGTTAATTTTTGATATTATTTGTATTGTTTCATGTGATTTTGAAAATTTATTAGCGGTTGTTCCATAAAAGGCCTACATGGCTTACTATGCACTGATTTGTTTTATATTCTATCTAAAATATCATCTTTTTTAAAGAAATTTTTTCCCCAAAACTTTTGGAAGTTGATGGCTTTGACTTGCCTAACCTTTCTTGTCTTCTCATGCTTTTGTTTAATGTAATGTAACATTTAATAATCCGTTTCTCAACTCTTGAATAACAGTTGAGTTATCCCTAGGCAGTTTCCCACAGAGTAGAAAGAACCATAAAAGTCACTTAGTGACTTCACTTACGAAATAAAGATTCTCTGGCTTATTTTACTGACTTAACTATCAAGCTGATTACCAATAGCAAACATTGCTTTCATAGCAAAAGCTTCCCTACTCCTTCTATTCTTCCAACTATTTATTTGTATAAGAATATTTCTTAGGGTTATCCATAGCATTACAAGATTTTGACTGATCCAAAACAACTTTTGGAGTGATATTTCGATTCAGAGTAGACCAAGTGATGAACAGATCGAATAGAACCATTCTTAAATCTTTAACTTCAGAAGTTTAGTGACAATTTTATGAAGAATACCGAAATATTACAATTTTCAATACATAAAAAAATCCAAAAATTGTCTTAAAACTCAACACAAACTTACTGAAACCTACGATTCCTTTTCAATTGCTTACCATTATCGAATCCATTCCCAAGTAGCTTCAAACTAAATTTTAACACAATTTTCTATTGAAGAAGGACTTACCTAAAGTAACTTAAAATTCAATTATTGCCAAGTCTACAATACAAACGCAACATAGTATACACAGATACACACATAAACACAAGAACACACACATTGAGAGATGGCAAATAAAAAATCAATGTCTAAAAGGTAAGTAAAAAAAAAATCCATAGAAAGAATCAAACAAAAAAAAAAGAAATACACGCTGCCCCGACACGTTTTTCGAATATTTCGACGAGAAACTGAAGTAACCAACAAAACAGAAAATAAGGATAAAGAAAAACGGTAAAAAAAGGACACATTCGGCACGCGTTGCATTTCACCCAACAGACTTTTTAAAGTTATTTACGATTTACGTTTGAATGCACTTCGGAATGCAGAATGAAGGAGAACGAGGGGGATGAAGACATCGCCTACAGTACTAGGAGCAGCAGCAGTCAGTCACTGTAACAAAAACCTGCAAGCGACATGGATGGCAATGGACTTACCGGATTTGTGTAGTTCACCAAAAAAAAAAAGGAGTTGATTTTTACTCGATTTTAAGTTTTTATTTTTTGTTCAATTTGATGCTTTTTGCCATGAGAATGAGGTAGGAAGGAACAGGAGGAAGAGGCAAATTGCAATGCTTGCATAAATTTGATTGCAATGCAGACGATAATCGTATCAGAACTCAAACGAACGAAAGAATGCCAGCCAAACAAATATCTGAAGTATTCTGTGTTTAACGCACTTTAAAGCACAACTTTGCATAAATCCTTGACAAATCCAATTTGATTCAAATCCAAATCCAAATGCAAGCACATACCTATACCAAGTGACATGTGCGGTGCATACACTTACCGATATTCACTCTGCAATATCCTACACCGTTAAATGGATAACACAAAAAAAAAAAAAAATAATAATGCAGGATGTAGACAAAGTAAACAAGAAAAAATATAGAAGTATATAAGAAAAGGAAAATCAGTTATTTAAAATTTATGAAACGCATCATCTGCAAGGCACATAGCACAAATTTGAGCGATAACTCAGTCAGTACTGGCAACAACATCAGCATCAGCATCAGCAAGGACATCTAGCAAAACAACCAGAACAAAAAACAAAAACAGGAAAACCTAGCAGTTGGTTTACACCTGTGTGCAGAATAATTGGCTCTCCTCTTGGCTCTGATGGTTGTCTTCCAACTCTCCTCCGTTGGTAAACAAAAGGACAAATGAAATGAAAGTAAAAGAGTTGGACATTTTTCAAAAGGTTTACTTACCCTAGCCAACAGCAAGTATGAAGGACAAATGCTGAAGGACACTAGCTGGCAATCGTTTTTTGTGAGTGAAAAATATGCATTATTCTACTTCATTTGTTAGTATAAACATATACTAAATTATAGCACATGCTTTTTGTTGGTGTGTGACTGGCATCAACAAGATGTTACATGCAACCAAATGTTGTCATTTTTTAATGGAAACGTAAGTCCAAACAATCAGTTTATATAATAGTATTGTAGATTGTGACTATATCTCAGAAATTAAACACATTGCAACATAGACATCTAAGCAGACAGAGATCTATTCCCCACGAAATGATGATTGACTATGATAACGTAAGGAATAGAATACAATGGGATTAAATTGAGAGGGTCCACGTTAAGAGGCTATGAAGTTACTTTGGCCAAGTACTGATATGAATTCGATTTAATGCAATTGGCTTTTGCTAAACACAACATGAATTAATTTCATGCCAATACTAAAGGGTCAACCGATTGACTTGCGTTGAAGTTGAGTACAATTTTAATTATCAATCAATTCATACGGAAACACCATAGCAAAGTAGTGACGCTGCACATTTAAAATAGTCGTTCAGTTGTGTTAAATGACTAATCGTCGTTTCGTATTCATGTTCTTATTAGAATAATTGTTTTTTTGTTTTAATTGAAATTTAAGTGTAATTTCAAAGAATAGGTTTTCCCACGATTTTCAAAATATGCGATTGTTTCAGTGATGAAACAATTCACTTTGGACCCAAATCTCTTACCTCAGATGCATTTCTTTAGATTTTTAAACAGCAAATAGGCGTAGAGAGCCAAATTTAGAAAATAGGGTGGGTACGGAAACAATTCGAGGTGACATTCGAAGGCCGGAACCAACCATACACACACGTCCCACATAAGACTCGCGAACAAACAAAGAAACAAATTTTAATTTTGTATATATCTTGATATCTTAATGAATTTTGTCACAAGAAACACAAAGGGAAATAAAAATTATTTCCTTCATTTGAATGGATTTGAAATATATGTCATTCAATATTTACAGAAGTTAAACAAAATCATAAGTGAGCACAAGTTTGTCGAAAAAATAAACAATAACATAATTTTCTTAGTCTGAATCGATTTGAGATTTGCATCATCAATATTTAGTCAAAATAAACAAAATTATAAGTGAAAAACAAAATTTAACTGTGGAAATTCTACCAATTTTTTTTTTTTTCTATTTGGCTTGAGTAAAAATTTAAAAGTAGTTAAAATGACTCGCGCAAAATCTTGCAAAAAGAAGTCTAGGACCTGCATGCGAGCAGGGCCCGTGACCAGAAACGGATTCTTAAATTTTATGAGGGATTTCCGACGATGTAACTGTGGGCTAAATATGATTAAAGCCGTCAAACTAGGCGCCAAATGTTGGAGACGGCTATCTCGGAAACAAAAAGAAAAATACAGAAAAATGGTAAGTTCTGTAAATTTGAATAATGACAACACAAAATGATTTCAATTTCTCAAAAAACAATGTGGATTTTTTGTTCAATATAATAGGGTTTCAAAAAGAAGGCTTGCTTGAAAATAAAAAAAAGGCCACGATGTCGCCCGAAACCGAAGAAATGTGCACGTAAGGCAAAGGCAAAGAGGTGTTAGTGAGATCTCTTGATGGAAGACCCAAGACATTCCAAGTAACAAAAACAGAAATAAACAAGTGCTTTTGGGTGCAGATATACATACGGCAATATGTTTTAGATATGTAGGTCCAAATGATGGTAAAGATATTGTTTGCGTTAAAAAAAAATTCAAAATAAGTCCTTGTTTAAAACAAAAAAAAAAAAATTCATATGTTTAAGCCTTTTGCAAAATCAATTGAGTAGTGAGACACATGTGTTGTGTATTTTTGTATGAAAAAGAAAAATAGTACAATACTATTCTATATATATATATCTAATGTAACAAAAAACAAAAACAAAAAAAAAAAAAACAAAAAACAAGAAAATCAAAAATCAAAAAAAATATAAAAAAATAGCAAGGCAAAAATATTTCTTTTATTTAATTCGAAAATATTTCAGTTTTAGTATTTGTTGCTAATGCCCGGATAAAACTACATATTCTGTGAAAATTTCAATTCTCTAGATATTGCGGTTTATGAGATATGACCCGAGGACGGACGGACGGGCGGACAACGAAGTCTCTGCAATAGGGTTCCTTTTGGTACCCTTTGGGTCCGGAAACCTAAATATCATTAGCCAATAGACAATAACGCATTGCCGTTTTTACTTAGGAGTATTTCATTTTAACAGAAGGCATAAATTTGCGAAAAGGCGAATACCAATTGGTGCAATATTTTATTATCGGGCAAAACAAAAATTGTGTAATTTGACCTCGGCAAGGAGAAATAATATGTTAGACTCCCTGCGACTCCTTGCCAAAACAAAGATATTTTGCGAAAAGTACAACGACCAAGATGTAAGACATGGAAGGAAATACGGATATTTTCTACTAATAAGATATGAGAACAAGATATTGTAAGTCGAAATGTTGTTCTTCGCAGAGGATGAAACGCTTTTGCAGTGATCGTTCCACATATCTACCCATCTATTATAGAAAGAGATGAAAGTGATTTGAGGATCTTAATGTCCATTTCATGGAGTAGCCGGTTTACCTATAGAACATCTTTAGTATAAACGACAGTTTTCAAATTTTTCATTATGGATAATTTAATATACTTAAATTCATTCAAAAGGCTTAAAACCAAGTTGAGAGTAAAATGGATTAAAGTTTTTTTTGGTAAATCAATCTGTTTTCGAGCATTAGAAATACATACTTTAGGATGTATGCAGGCAGACTTGTGTTGACAAGTGTATGCACAGATCAGGAATCTCGATAGCTTCATCATCTCAATATCATTAAACTTCGGCCGTGTTCACACAACTTCTCACTAGAAGACTCATTTAAAATCATATTAATACCACTAATTTACCATATAAGTCACTGTAATATATATATATATATATATATATATAAAATAATATTGTAACAAAAACAAAAAAAAAAAGCAAAAAATCCAAAAACCAAAAAATTAAAAAAAAAACGGCAAAAATATTTCTTTTATTTAATTCTTGCCTATTTTTTTCACGTTTTTATCTAACAGTCTTAACCTTAAACCAAATCATAGATTTATTCATTTGCTTGAAATATCTAATAAAATTCCAGTTAAAATTGGAGTATTTTAAATACTTTCCTGGACAAATGCAAGGTAGAATAGCCAAAACTTTTTTAGTATTTTAAGAAAAGTTTAATCAAAACTGTTAATAGTTAAAAATGTTGTTTTTTGCAGTTCAAACCTTAGGAGGTATATGAGTTCCATAAGTTGACATAAGTTCCAATATTAATGCTGAAAGATCTTCAACATATGAATAATTCACTCCTTTCGCTAAGACTAAGACCTTGATCAGTCTCTGCTGGACTACAGGGGCTAACCAGATTAACCAAACATAAACTCAAAATTGATAAAAATGAGCCAAGTGCCAGTCAGACTAGTACACGGTGGGTTCCGTACCAGATTGGGGTTTGTATGGGTGGTACTCCCCTAGTGCTCCGATTTGACTGATTCCAAGAAATGTACCGTGCCTATATCAGAAACTTATAGCGCCTAAATTTCAGTTCAATAGTCCAAAAAGCTAAACATTTTTTCTAATAAGAACCTGAATTTTAATAGCGTGTTTGTATGGGAGGGTATCATCCCTCCAACAGATGTGCAGCGCAAATATCAAAAACCTATAGTATCAGTTGGATAGAACAAAAAACAAAAGAGGTTTTCTAATAAGAACTTGAATTTTAATGGGGGTTTGTATGGGAGGTAGCCTTCCTAATAATCCGATCAAACTGAAATTTCAACAATATAAGTTCCTTTCTAGTTTTTTTTTTTCTTTTTGTTGTTTGAAACAATAAATGTGAAATACTTGTTTGAATCCTGAGAATAAAGAATGTTAAGGGAGTACACGATATCGTTATCAGAATTGACTGGTTGATTGAAAGGTACAATATATTTAGACTTTTATTTAAGCAAATATATTTTCTTTAATTACCACTTACTTTTCTTTAATAATTGTTAGTCAATTGACTCTCTTAAGCATAAAAAAACAGAATAAATATTAATTAAATTCCTTATTTTGTGGTTAATTTTCATCCCTAATGGTATTTGACCCTATTTATTACTAATTAATTATACCTTGTATGGTATATTGTACAACATTATATACATACCATACATCCTCATACTCTAACTAATTCACTTCCACATTCTCATGACAGACACATCCAGGTGTTCGTGGTGAGTTCGTTTAGTAAATTTGTTTGCTTTACTGTTCAACTGTTCTAAATGTTTTACTAAGTCTGAGAGTGAGTATCTGCGACTGACGAGTAGTTGAAAAATGTATTTACATTATGTTAAATAACCACAAAACTGAAATGAACATCATTTTGTTGCAACTCACACACATACACATACTGATATTAAAACACAAGTGGAGGTAAAAGAAAAGGGGAAAATAGACAGAAGAATGAAGAAAAAGCAATGCCAAATCACTTGAGTGTGTTAAATATGACAAACAGTTTCAGCATTTTCGTGCAACTCATGCAATCCAAAAACAACAAAAGGTTTACAATCAGAATCAGAATCATCATCATCATCATCATCAACATCATCAGCAACAGCAACAGCAACATTGTAACAACAAACATGTAACAGCAGCAGCAGCAACTAGGGCAACATGACCAGCACGAAGGAGATGAGTTGAGTTTGGAGGATAATGTAGAAAAACTATGGAAGGAGAAGACAAAAAATGAGTTTTTGATTAATGTGGCGCGTGAGAATTGTGATGAACAGAAGCAAGAGATGCATGGCAAGTGAAACTAAATGCATTCTTAAATAACCGCAGCAATCTACAATAACTGATGCTGTTATGGCATCAGCCAACATCAGCAGCACGACAACAACAACAAAATCGTTGTCATCATATCTGCACTTGAAGTATGCAACGATGAAATTTTGTGAAATGCAAATGCGAACAACATCAACCAACAAGACGCCAACGACACAACATCATCCTAGTGGATAGAGAGAATGGTATCGTGGTGGTGGTGTATCCCACCAATACCATTCTGCATCCATTACAATATCATTGTTGCCGCTGCTTTACATTGCTCATGTTTCTAATCTTTTGCTCAGCATCATTTGTCTTCTTCAGCTGCCGATGGCTGCTGCTGCTCCTTGCTGCTGCTGTTGTATTACAGTTTGTTTACTTGGTTGCTTCGTTGATGTCCTTGATGTGCATTGCTGATGTTGTTTCACGTTGTGCTGCACATTTTCTTAAGCCAAATCAACAAAAGTCCGTGGGGATTTTGACACGGGAATGAATGACCCATCCAGGCATCACTCTACCAAAACAACCGACCAACTAACCAACCAACCATCCAACAAACTAAAGCCAAATCTTATACTACTAGCAGGACCAGGACAATGATGATGATGATATTAAGCTCAGCTCAGTTCAGTCCAACTCATGTTTAGTGCAAACGACAACCTCATTTGTGCCACTTAGTTAATCATGATCATCATCATCAAGATGCTCATGATGCTGATGATGATGATGTTGTACTTTTGCAGAAAGGCAAAACTTTAACATAAAAATTGTTCACAAGAAACAAACTGAAAAGAGAATAATTTGTATTTCTTTTTAAAATCTAATTCAATTTTGTAGCATTAAATATTGAAAAGGCACGCACAAGACACATGGCACATGGCACATGGCACACGGCACAAAGTGCGTTCGTTGTCTATGCACTCTTGTATACTACTACGACGAGTATAAGACATAGATACATAGATACATTTGAATGTTGTATATGTATACATAAGAAGAGCAAAAGATGAACGAAGACACATACACCATGTGGCATGAATGAATGATGTTCGCTTTAGTGTTCTTGTACTGACGATGATGATGAAACACCGTCACCTCCTTTTACTTTTACACTTTTGTGAAGTTCGCGTTTTTGAAATCGAATTATGTCATTTCAACAGTGAAGAACAACAACAAAGTAAATACTCACTATACAGATACACACACTTTCAACGCTTTCCGCTTTTATTATCATGTATGCATGCATGACATTGCTATGTTGTTACCTTTGTCAGAATGTACCTAGTCTTCCTTATTCCTATCGCCCCTAGGTAAGTGTACTACTACTACTACTACTTTGTGTTCATTTCCGTTAGAAACTTATGATGATTGACTTGAAATGTTTTCTTTGTAACCAACAGCAAACAACACTTTAATGATCTATCACATTAGTACCAACGAATATAATATTGTACAATCTTATAAGGACAACAACAACAATGGACTACATTCGCCGCCGTCGTCGAAATCGATGTCAACATTTAATGGCATACAATCGACTATAAATATATTCTAGTATATACATCATTACCAAGACCTTATGGTTGGTTGTCATGTTTACTATAAAATTCATATTGTCTCTAGACATTGAAGACATGGATGGGCAAAGAAGAATATCGCAATTGTAATTTAAGCAACGCAATCATAGACCAAACAAACTAAACATTTTTTTTTTTGGTAGGCGATGAAATATGAAATAAGTTCTAAGGAGACACAATTGGACCTTCAAGGGTCAACAATATATTGTAATAAAGAAGTTGACGGAGAACAAAAAAGAAGAAAAAAAATGAAGAGAAATGGCAAATAATATAAAACACACTGGAAAGGCGGATACTCTGGAGTTCGAAGTAATGTGAAAGTGGTTTAGACTGAGATGTGACAAAAATGTGGAGTAGATTTTTATTGGCAACTTGAGGTGTGTTCATGTTACTCATTTCTGTTATTTCTCCCTATGTACATACATACATACATCTACTAAGAATATCACTCTATCTCTCTCTACCTAAAATTTGATACTACGAAATAGAATTGTCTCAAAAATAATATATTTAACATCTTTAATATAAAATACTTTTTTGAATTTCAGATAAAGAAACACACGTCTTATAAATGGAACTTACCACTTTTGCTGTTTACCAACACTTTAGATCGAAATAAAAAAAATAAAAAAAAATAAAAACAAAGTAAGTGTTTGAAAATACATAAATAAAATATTAAACCTCTTAAAAAATTGTCATTCACATTTACAATAATACAAACATCCACTCAAATTGATTTCATTAGAAATCCAAAATTTTCTTTGTCGACAATAAATTGTCGATTTTTTTATTTGAGGTTCCTAAAGAGTAGTCAGTCAGTCATACGTGGATTGTAAAAATGTTGGCACGTCTTGCAATTTTGCGTGTGACGGCACAATCATCCAATTTATTGGCTCAGCAGTCCCAGAGCGTGCTCAAGTCTACTCTCTGCGGTGGTCCACGCAATATATTACAGAAGGCGCAACAATTTGAGAAGTTGCCTCAGAACTGGACAACAAAAAGTATTCGTAATTATGCACGTGAACCATATCGTGGACGTTCTGAAGTCGAACAACAAACTCGGTCGCCATCATTGAAAGACAAACTCATGGGTCCACCATCTGAAAATGCTTATTCAATGGGCAAGGGAGCGGTTGCTGGTGCTGCGCTTATGGGATTAGGAGCCCTTTGTTTTTATGGATTGGGTTTGAACAAACAAACAAGCATTTATGACAATTCTATCTTCTGGCCGGAATATGTCAAAGAGCGCATACAAGCGACATATGCTTATTTTGGTGGTGCCTGCGTTATTTCCGCAGCATCGGCGGCTGCTGTTTTCAACAATCCACATTTATTAAGATTGGTAACGCGTAATGGTTGGATGTCTTCCCTTATCACAATGGGCCTTGTGATAGCCAGTGGTGCTGTTACCCAGGCATTGGAGTATACACCTGGCCTTGGGCCCAAGCAATTAGCCTGGGCTGCCAATTGCGCCCTCTTAGGCGCTGTGATTGCCCCAATGTGTTTCCTAGGCGGTCCAATATTGACTCGTGCCGCTCTTTATACTGGCGGAATTTGTGGTGGTCTGTCAACGGTTGCCGTTTGTGCACCAAGTGATAAATTTCTATACATGGGTGGCCCCTTGGCCGTGGGTCTCGGCTTGGTATTTGCCTCATCGGTGGCTGGCATGTGGTTACCTCCGACCACAGCACTTGGTGCTGGTCTCGCTTCAATGTCACTTTATGGCGGCTTAATACTCTTCAGCGGTTTCTTACTTTACGATACTCAGCGAATAATACGTGCTGCCGAATTGTATCCAGAACATGCGAAACCAACATTTGACCCAATAAACGCATCGCTTGCTATCTACATGGATGCCCTGAACATCTTCATCCGTATTGCAATTATTTTGGCCAACAGTAGCGGCAACCAAAAGAAATAGTTTTTAAATGCAAATAAATCAAAGGAATCTCATTTGCCTTTTTTCAATTGCATAGTTCACAATAAGTTATATTAAATTCAATAATTATCCTTTAATGGTGCATGGTCAATATTAAAAACACTGGATATTGATACTCAATAATAAATAAAAATTGTTTCTCTGTTGGAAATATTTTCTATTTAATGCAGTTTCACTTAATGTGTTATAAGTTTTAGATAAAAATGAACAAAAATTACAAAGTACCAAAAAACCATTTGATCACTGTATCATTTATCGGAATCCGGAGCTCGATTCACATTAAAATATCCCAAAGGAGGAGATACTAAAGGATGACAGACAGATATAACAAATATGCGATTACTAATAGGTGTAGGACCCAACAATACAAAGATCTTTATTTTTATGTATACTGACAGTTTTTCAGACGTATTGGTGATGGTGACATAACCGGATAGACACATTGGGCATTGCAAACTACGTGGAAAAAATGGGCCAAGTGCGAGTCAGACACGTACACGGAGGGTTCCGAACCAGATTGGGGTTTGTATGGGAGGTACTCCCCTTGGTGACCCGATTTGACTGATTCCAACAAATGTACTGCGCCTATAACAAAAACTTATAGTGTCTAAATTTCAGTTCAATACTCCAAAAAACAAAAAAGTTTTTCTAATAAGAACCTGAATTTTAATGGTGACTTTGTATGGGAGACATCCCTCATAATATTTTCGATCAAATTCAATTTTATTCATTAAGTCCAGCGTTTTTTCCCCAATTTATTTAGCCCTTTCAAGGAATAGGTTCTCTCACGGTCTTCAAAATATGCGATTGTTTCAGTGATGAAACAATTCGCTTTGGACCCAAATCTCTTACCTCAGATGCATTTCTTTAGATTTTTAAACAGCAAATAGACGAAGAGAGCTAAATTTAGAAAATAGGGTGGGAAACAATTCGAGGTGTCATTCTAAGGCCGGAACCAACCATACACCCGCATAATACTCGCGAACAAACAAAGAAACAAATTTTAATTTTGTACATATTTTGATATCTTAATGAATTTTGTCACAAGAAACAAAAAGGGAAATAAAAATTATTTCCTTCGTTTGAATGGATTTGAAATATATGTCATTGAATATTTACAGAAGTTAAACAAAATCATAAGTGAGCACAAGTTTGTCGAAAAAATAAACAATAACATAATTTTCTTAGTCTGAATCGATTTGAAATTTGCATCATTCAATATTTAGTCAAAATAAACAAAATTATAAGTGAAAAACAAAATTTAACTGTGGAAATTCTACCAATTTTTTTTTTTTCTATTTGGCTTGAGTGAAAATTTAACATGACACGCGCAAAATCTTGCAAAAAGAAGTCTAGGACCTGCATGCGGGCAGGGCCCGTGACCAGAAACGGATTCTTCAATTTCATGAGGGATTTCCGACGACGTAACTGTGGGCTCAATATGATTAAAGCCGCCAAACTTGGCGCTAAATGTTGGAGACGGCTATCTCGGAAACAAAAAGAAAAATACAAAAAAATGGTAAGTTCTGTAAATTTGAATAATGACAACACAAAATGATTTCAATTTCTCAAAAAACAATGTGAAATTTTTGTTCAATATAATAGGGTATGAAGAAGGCTTGCTTGAAAATAAAAAAAAGGCCACGTTGTCGCCCGAAACCGAAGAAATGTGCACGTAAGGCAAAGGCAAAGAGGTGTTAGTGAGATCTCTTGATGGAAGACCCAAGACATTCCCAGTAACAAACACAGAAATAAACTGGTGCTTTTGGGTGCAGATGCACATACGGCAATACGTTTTAGATTTGTAGATCCCGATTGAAGGTATAGATATTGTTTGCGTAAAAAACAAAAATTCAAAATAAGTCCTTGTTTAAAAGTTAAAAAAAAATTCCTATGTTTAAGCCTTTTGCAAAATCAATTGAGTAGTGAGACACATGTGTTGTAAATTTTTGTATGAAAAAGAAAAATAGTACTGTAACAAAAACAAAAACAAAAAACAAGAAAATCAAAAATCAAAAAAAATATAAAAAAATAACAAGGCAAAAATATTTCTTTTATTTAAGTCTTTAAGTTTTCGAAAATATTTCAGTTTTAGTATTTGTTGCTAATGCCCGGATAAAACTACATATTCTGTGAAAATTTCAATTCTCTAGCTATTGCTGTTTATGAGATATGACCCGAGGACGGACGGACGGGCGGACAACGAAGTCTCTGCAAAGGGTTCCTTTTTGTACCCTTTGTGTCCGGAAACCTAAATATCATTAGCCAATAGACAATAACGCATTGCTATTTTTACTTAGGAGTATTTCATTTTACCAGAAGGCATAAATTTGCGAAAAGGCGAATAACAATTGGTGCAATATTTTATTATCGGGCAAAACAAAAATTGTGTAATTTGACCTCGGCAAGGAGATGTAATTTGTTAGACTCCCTGCGACTCCTTGCCAAAACAAAGATATTTTGCGAAAAGTACAACGACCAAGATGTAAGACATGGAAGGAAATACGAATATTCTCTACTAATAAGATATGAGAACAAGATATTGTAAGTCGAAATGTTGTTCTTCGCAGAGGATGAAACGCTTTTGCAATGATCGTTCCACATATCTACCCATCTATTATAGAAAGAGATGAAAGTGATTTGAGGATCTTAATGTCCATTTCATGGAGTAGCCGGTTTACCTATAGAACATCTTTAGTATAAACGACAGTTTTAAAATTTTTCATTATGGATAATTTAATATACTTAAATTCATTCAAAAGGCTTAAAACCAAGTTGAGAGTAAAGTGGATCAAAGTTTTTTTTGGTAAATATGTATAATCAATCTATTTTCGAGCATTAGAAATATATACTTTAGGATGTATGCAGGCAGACTTGTGTTGACAAGTGTATGCACAGATCAAGAATCTCGATAGCTTCATCATCTCAATATCATTAAACTTCCGCCGTGTTCACACAACTTCAAACTAGATGACCCATTTAAAATCATATTAATACCACTAATTTCCTATATAAATCACTGTAAAATGCACAATTTTTTTTTATATGATCAACTTCATTATATC
This sequence comes from Amiota minor, assembly GCA_037043295.1. NCBI lineage: Eukaryota > Metazoa > Arthropoda > Insecta > Diptera > Drosophilidae > Amiota > Amiota minor. The sequence continues at coordinate 6,215,757 of JBAMAW010000081.1, read as the reverse complement.
TTTAGAAACCATCTTACATATTCATAGTTGTATTAAAATTTTATCATTCCTTAAGATGTAAATGTTCATAATAAACTTATTATATACAATAATAATTACAAAATTTATTCAAAAATTATTAATATAAAATGAAAGCATAATTATTTGGCCTCTTAAAATTTAAATGGTACAAACCTTTTCATAGAAAGAAGTAAACTGCAAATACCAGATTCTATTGTTGAAAAAATTGTTTGTCTCTTAAAGTTCGAGACAATAACAAAGGCTTAACTTGTCTGTGTGAATTTTTTTCAAAATTTTCACTATAAATATGCGTCTACATATTATGATTTTATCAAACAATAGATTTTTTTTTATTTTTTCAATAAAAATTCTTTTCATTTATTAAAAATTGTATTCATTAATTTATAAAAGAAAATTTCTCTTTTATATTTATTGTGTATTTTATATTCCAGTTTGTTTTCATTTTCTTTTTTTTTTTTTTATATTATTATTTCTTACATACATTTTTCTCATTTTTATGTCAAAATATTCCAGTTACAGTGGAGTGGAGTGTGGAGTGCGTGAGGCTCTTATAAAAGTTCTTCTTTACATGTTGTGTTTTTTTTTTATTTTATTTTATGTACTTTAAAAATTTACATTTAAAAATTAAAAAGTTTCTCTTTGTAAAAAAGAAGTTTTACATCAAACTCCTTGAAGAAAATTATGCTTAAACACGTACGAGAGAAAATACAAAATAATACAAATATAAATGTGAGTAAAACTCTATTTAAATTGCTAAAAAAAGGACTAAAACATTTTACATTTTATATAAAAAAAAGGAAAATAAAATAATAAAGTAAAGTAAAGTAAAATAATAAAACATAGTGTAAAGAAAGAAACTGTGTGCTTGTTTATACTTAAATTAAAAAAAAAGTCAAGTGATACATCACTTTTTTGAGTAATTTATTATTAAATTTCTTTTAATTTAAATTTAATTTTATATTTTTTTTTATATAATTTTATTTATTTTATTATATAATAAACGACAACGAAATACGGAATGCTAAGTTCTTCTTAAGGACATTTTTTTTTTTTGTTTGTTTTTGTTTTGTCTTTCTTTTCTCATTTGAGGACGAAATCTAATTGCGCACATTTGTTTTTATTTTATTTATTTAAATATATTAAATATTAATTGAAATTTATAAATTATTTTTGTCCAAAGGAGGACATTGATGTGTGTGGTTGTTTTCTGGCCTGGCGAGGATTCAACTCATCTCATCTCAACTCATCTGATTACAAATTTTCTTTTCTTTTCTTTATTATTTTGTTTTTGTTTAATTTTGTAGCTAAAAATATAAAAAATTTATTTGAAAAAAAAGAAAGAAAAGGAAACAAATAAAAATTTTTAATTAGAATTTATTTTTCTTTTTTTTTTTAACAAAAAATAAAAAAAATTAAAAATCCAAAAAAAGCAAACAAATGAAATTATTTAAATGAATTAAATAAGATTTTGTCGCTCGTTGTGATGAGTTGATGAGATTGTTTTTTTGTTGTTGTTGTTTTAATTAATATTATTTTGATTTATTTATTTGTTTGTTTTGCAGTTGAGTTGAAAAATGCAATTGTTTTTTGTTGTTTAAATGCAAAATGAAATAAAATTATCAATAAAATCACTCACACATAAATACAAAATTTGTTTCATATTTTTCATTGATTTCGATTAGTAACAAAAATGAGTTCAAAATGCGAGTTAATTAATTAAAAGAAATATAAAAATTGGTTTAAAATACAATAATGTTAAAATTAAATTAGAATACAGTTTTATTGTGTAGTTTTTTTCTATCGATTTTTGTCTTAAATTTGTATTGGTTTTTTCTTAAAATCATTTATTGCCAAATCTTATGATATGTTAAACTTTTTCTAGTTTGAGATTTTGTTTCATTTATTGATTTTAGATTTTATTCTAAAGAAGAAAAAAAGTACAGTCATGCATATGCGCTACATGCATTTCGACCCACCTCAAAATGTAGCCAGACAATGGAAATTGAAAGACTGGAGGACTTTTAATACTCCTCAGCTTAGCTTAGGCTCCTCATACTCAGTATGAGTATTGATTGTAACTTCAACTAAATGGCCAACATGGCGTATACTTGACTTCCTCCTCCTCCTCGTCATTATCATCATCATCTTAGTGCTTATTATTTCTGCCCTTACGTTTGTGTTTATTTTGATTCCTATTATTATTATTGTTGTTTGTTTGTTTTGTATTGTTGGACGGATTGCTGTTGCCACCACTACCGCTGGCATTATCGACTCGCGGTATTCCACTTGTGACAATGTTCGTAGCAACTGTTGTCGTTGTAGTCACTGTGCTAGAGCTCGCGCCATCATCAAATTTACCACCGCCAGCTCCTCCTCCATTGGTATCTGTTGTTGTAGTTGTGGTTGTCGTTATAGTCTCACCTGTTTGCTCATCGAATATTTGCTTGAGATCACCACCAGCTTGCAGTAGTTTATTAAAGAGAGCCTCACCACCATCAACTTCTGCATCGTTTCTCTTTTTCTTCTTCGACGATGATTTTATAATCTTTTTAGTTGTGACTGTTGTAACAGTGCCGCTACCATCAGCATCAGGTAGGACAACTGTTTCACTGGTTTCGACAACCACCGGCTCAGCATTACCTACCTCAACATCCTCATCGAGTAGCAAATTTTCCACTGACTTACGTAATTGTTTTGAGATCTCAGCCAGCGCTGCTTGTTCCGCCTGCAGTTGAGCCAATGTATTACTACCGGTCACTTCTTTAGCTGCATCACTTACAGTCTGTGTGACTTCTTTTTCCATTATATCAGGTAAAGCTTCGGCTGCCTCCTTCATAGTATTATAGGTCTGTGACTTTTGTAATTTGTTTAGTTGTGGTTCAGATTCCATTCGCAATGCTTTCGTATTGAGATTTTCAATTACTTTGCAACCATCAACAAATGAGATATGCACTGCTTCATCATCATCATCATCATTATCCGAATCACTGTCATCGGTATCCTCTGATTCAGTGTCCGATTCGTCGTCATCATCCTCCTCTTCTGTTGATTTCGATGGGGCAAATTTGCTAGCCAATTTGGCAATTGTGTTACGATTGCTGTCCTTTATCAGTTCATCGAGCAGCTGTTGATTGCCATTCTTATCGCCACGTCCAAAATCAACAACGTCATCATCTTCCTCCGTTTGCTCATCATCCTCCTCAAGACTCTTTTGCAAATTCAATTTGACGCGTTCATTTTCGAGTAACTCTTCGAGTACATTCTTCATTTTTGCATTTAATGAGAGCTCCTCCACGGGCATCACGAAAGTTTCACTACGTAACACGGAACCGGATGTTGCAGCTTCCTCGCCATCGTCCTCATCATCCTCTTCCTCATCTCCTTCATCGTCATCATCATCATCATCATCGAATGATGGATATGCGCATGCTGCTGCCCTACTGACATTAATGCTGCGCACGGCTCCATCGCCACCAATTATTGGATTCACAACCTCGACAATTGTTGCGCTTGTTGGTGTCGTTGTCGTTGTCGCTGTTGACATTGTTCCGGTCGCGGGCAGCACCAAAACCTCACGGGCAAGCGTTTGATGCAATGTTAAAGGCGTCGGTTTAATGCGCACCTTACCAACGGAAGAGGCGCTTTCAATGGAGGATGGCCCAAAACTATTAGGATCAAAATCGAGATCTGTGTCACCATCATCACTACGTAAAAAGAGTTTTTCAGAATTTGCTTGAACTGTTACAATGGAGGCTGCATCTTCCTCTTCCTCATCGTCATCATCATCATCATCATCACCATCATCTTCGTCATCATCATCAACATCTTGTAATTCCAAAGGTGGCTCTTCATCATCGAGTGTTTCATCATGGTCTTCATTGTTGCTGTTACTACTATGTTGCAAAGACGAGTGCGGCGATGAATCTTCCTTCTCAGGGTCTTGCAGCTCTAATGAGATTATGCGCTCCTTGCAGGTTTCCACCTGAATTAAGTTGAATAAGTGGAAGATGGAAATTTGTTGTTTTTCTTTGTGTTTTTTCAGTCTTTTTTTTAGTATTAAGATATAGTTTTTTTTTATTTTTCTTTTTAGCTTTCAAACTAATTTTTGCATTTTGTGTGTTTTTGTTGTGTAAAAATAAAAAAAGAAAAAGCGTGTTAAAATGCAAGAAAGCAACCAGCAACCAGCAACCAATAAGCAAAATTACAAAAACTCGTCGTCGATAAGCATTGAGAAAAGTAAAGAAAGTAGCAACTACTACTAAGCTTAGCAATGGGGAGAAAGAATATTTATGAAAAGCCAAAGTGAGCGAAAGATAAGCGCATTGCATCGAACAAAAAGTTAAAATAGAAATTTGTACTACTTATTATATTCAAAGTGTATGCAAATATTTACAGTGTAATATGGTGAATCAAAGTGGTGAGTAAAAACAAAAAAAGATACCGAGTAAGTGCTTAAGATACTTATACAATAGATACAAATATACATACTACATAATTGCATTAGTTTAGTTTAGCATACAAAGAAGCAGCAGTGAAAAAGCTTAAGAAGTGTAATGAGAAAAGTAAATGAAAATGGCAGTGAGAACTGAAGGGAAGGCAATGGGGGGAATAAAAGATTTTTGTGTGAACAAGTTTACTGAACTAAACTATGAATTTGATTATTCATTCTATACAAAGTGTAAAGCTTGCATCAGTTGCATGAACAAAAGTTTTCCTAGTAAGGTGAAATTGTTGTCAAAATGTTTAGTGGAACTTTCAATTAGTAACTGCCAACAGCATGAAGGACAAGAAACAAACACACACACACACACACACACACGCACACACGTGTGGTCAGGTCAAGTCAGTCAGTCAAATAACTGCTAAGGATAGAATAGATGAATGCAACAAAGTTAAAATCATCATTGAATAAGCATCAAACAAAAGCATGGAGAGATGGAGATGCTAAAGATACCTTGGCTGTTCTTGAGATTCGACTTAATAATGTTCTCTTCACTATGTCATCTCCGGCAAAGGATAAGGATAACGCCAAGCAATCAGGTTATAGTCCAAAACAACACAGAATGCAATTTGACACAAGCTGCAGGCTGAACAAAATGCTCAAGGATATCAAACATACATACATACACACACACATACATACAAAGAGAAAAAGAAAATAAGAAGAAATGGAAGACAAAGATGCTTAGATATATGGTTGGTATACAGGAAGCAGGCAAAGCGCAATGAAAAGGCCGCCGCAAGCAGCAAATTGGCTCTTGACTGTTTAACAGATAAACGCAATGGCAAAGGCAAAGACACACAGGCTCAGATACAGAAGCAGAAGCAGAAAGACCAGACAGCAAAAGGACTAAAGACTATGAAGGACACGACAACACATTATACAAACAAAGCATCGCAGCATCTGCAAGACGATTACGACAGCAACAGCAACTTGAGATACTATGGGTATGGGTATGGGTATGGGTAGTAAGTAAAGTAAAATAATGGAGGCTACTGCCACCATTCCATTCCATTCTGTGCATTCTTGCGTAGCATATTCGAGGCAAACTACTGAATGCCTTTCGGTTCACTTGCTAGCAATGACAAGCGTGAAAATTGTGTTTCGCAGCTGCTTGAGAGACTTAAGTCTTTGCAAGGCTGTACAACATGCCACAAGGCGGCACAGGACTCAAGACAGACACCGAAACACAATACTATGCAGTTGCAGGACAATAAAGGCGCCGTCATTGAAGCTGCAAACTTTTGGTTAGAGGCAAAAGATGATAGTAGTTCGTTCCACTAAAGCAATGAAGGAATGCTGCTAGCCTTTAAATTTTCGCTTGTGGTTTTTTGTAAACGGATCTCATAATGGCAAAGAGATCAAGGGGGATACCAGGCAAATATACTACAAATACTTGAAGGCGCCAAAAGGAAACGGAAACGAAAATCGACACACACACACACCCAGAGACCAACCTCTAAGGCAAACATTCAAAACTTTCCTGCTGCTGCTACTTTTACTACAATATTATTTCAGCCTTTGGATGTTTCTTGTAGCTGAGCCTGCAGTAGCAACTTTCTTCCCAAAGTTTGTCTAGGCTTACCTCCATAAGTTACTACTTCTTGTTATGGACTCTATAGATACTATCTACATACAATATGATGTTGTTCTTGTTGTTCTCAAAATATACTATGAAAATCGTTCTTGTATTATATACTATAGGACTTGTGTTGTGGTTTCTCTAAGACTTTCCATTGTTGCTGTTGTTATTGTTGTTAGTGTCCAAGTTGCAAAAAAGAACTTCGATTTTGTCGTTTAGTGTAAAATTTTCCAACTTACAATGAAAGGAGAGTGGAGAGGAGCGAGAGGCTTTGTTATTTTTCGCTGTCCTTGTTAGTGTTCAATTTTCATGAGCAAATTGTTTGCTAAAGTAAAGTGGAAATAAACGAATTTTGAAAAAGATTCTTATACTACTTTTTTTTTTTATGTTTCCAGGTAATAAAATTGAAAATGTTATTTTAATGGAAATTTAAGGTTGCAACAACAATGTCCGGAAATAATATTGTAAAAGAAAATGTGGTAATCAAATTATAATCGATTATACTTATGTCTGAGAGGACTCAGACGGTATTTCTTTCCGTTGATATTGTATTTTTATAGAATTTGAGAACAAAAAGAGAAGGCATTTGGTAGACACACTATGTATGTACACCATGTATTTAGGGTATGGGAATAGGTCATTGCTTTAGTCAACAGATGGGTTTGAGAGCCCGTCTGACTGTCACATTCATGTGCGAAATGTTTGCACGCATTTGATCATTGCCACTTAAGAAAATTGTGTTTTTGAACAGAGAAAAAAACATCAACAAATTTTTGAAATGAAATCGGTCCAAAAAGTTCAATAAATTTGAATAATAAGATGGTTAGTAAATAATATATTAATGAATTAATAATGCCACGGTGCACGATGCCAGGCACATGGATTAGGAAACGTCAATCAGAGCTCCCTTGTACAATATTTCCACAAGGGCCAAATTCGAATCAAACTTTTTTAGTCATACGGGTTTACCTCTTGGTATGAAGCTGAGGACTACTATGTCTCGAAACATCCGGTTGTATAAAGAAATTCTCGCATCTGAGTAACAACCACAACCTCTACTATGCTCCTATAATGGAACCGTCGCCGCTGGACAGCAAGGAACAAATACCAAACACAGTCTCTGATCAGAGTTCTTATAGCAAACAGTTCTTGGGACAGGGACAGTTTGTATGAGACGAGTACAAAATCTTATGAATCAGAAACCTTTTTTATGACCCACTTTCTTCACTATCCAATACTCTAATATTTACTCCTATAAATCAACTTGTTTATTGCTCTCTTAATACCTTATTTCTGTGTATCAACATATATTTTTTTAGTACCTACTTCTTTTAAGCGTAGAAATATCATAAAATCGTATCGAAATTTGTAAATAAAATCCCTTCAAAAATGACTTACGTGTACAAACCAACTTCAAAATATCATAACACTGAATGTGATATAGCTCATCGTCGCTTTGGACCCAGTTTAAAATAATTTTAAATGATAATATAACACAAAGTTGGCTATAAAGAAAAAAAGTAAAGTGCCCAAGCAGCTTTTTTGTTGCCGTTTTATATATTCTCGTGTCTCGAAAAAACATAATCATTAAAGAAAGAAAATACAAACCAAAATTGTATATTACGACAAGTAACAGTCAGCAAACAGACATTCATCCAGTTTTGGTTTAATTTTAATGGACTAAATCATAAAAATTGAGTAAAGCAACATTAACAATCAAATGGCGTCATTGGCATCATTATCATCATCATCATCATCATCGTTATAATGATGAGATACAGCAACTGAACAAATGAACAAAATTGAGTGGGCGATGGACTGGCTGACAGATGCCCGATAGCCGAAACATTTTAAAATAATACGAGTAATAAAAAACAATCTGAGCAACGTGCGGCATTAAAAAAAAGGAGCTTTATTTTTGTTTTAAGTAATGTAAGGTAACCTTTTCGCGCCTTCAGTGTATACTTATACAACAAAAATATGTAGCTCATTTCAAGCCTCATTTCGAAGGCTCTTGTTCAGCATTCAATTCTAACCTTTCTTTGCATTAAACAAAATTTTCTTAACAGGACTCAGTCGTCAAATAAAAGTCAAAAAGATTCCAAGCAACATGTTGCATGCATTGTTTTTAGTTAATATTCCCCCTCGAAAAAACAAGGTCCATTAAAATAAATTATGTGAAGGGTGTCGTTGCCATCGAAATAAAAGCAAAAAAAGGGTGGAAGTAACCCGAAAAAAAAGCTGCTTAAAATGTCAAAATTCAAACGAACCGCGACGATCCAAAAGAACTCAACACAAATAGGCGTCGGACTTTGGGTCTGGTCAGATAATTCTAAGCATCTAGACAAAGCAATTATATAAAACAATATGTGGCATTAAATTCATGGGAATTTATGTGAATATTTTATGTGAATACAAATGATATTTTGTAGCTACTACTTAGCAATGACGGTGGTAGTTTGCGGTGATGATTGTGCAAATTGTTTATATACAAAACATGAATAAAATAGTCTGGAAAATTGTGTTGTGTAAAATATATTTGATGATTTAAAAAATTACCATAAACTTCTCGGTGATTTCTATATAACTTTTTTTGATTTCTGTGCAAACAAAATACACTGCCACTTATCAGTTGAATGGATTCAAAACTTTTAAAAAGTAAAATGGCAATATCACTGCAACCAACTTACAAATTCAAATGAAATAAATTTTATTGTTAGAAATTATCAATTGTTAATGAAATGTGAAAGTTTGTATTCTGTGCAAAGATTTATAATATTTTTCAATAATTTTTATTGGCATCATTTAGGGTCGCAAAATAGTCAAATTGCCTTCCGCCTTTACATACTTTTCAGGACAATAGACTGCAAATGATGTTAATAATACTTCTGTCCGGGGAGAATGACGGCCACTTGAGGAATTTCACATTGTTTTACCACTAAGGCAGTATGAAAGAAGGAGCTGTTTTGCTGGTGTATCCATGAAATCCATACAAAACTTTGATAATCGTGGAGGAGACTTTTGATTTTAGATGTAACAAATTACAGCTCACAAGTCCCATAATGTGACGCAATTATGCCACCTGCAACTTAAACAAAAATCCTCATTTCGCAAGTTATGCAGGTAATAGTTGGAGCCATTCGGTCTATTTTCGTTAAACTTCTTTTCATCGGAAAATACCATAGTGTGCCACTCCTTTACACACATCATTAAGTGATTTTTTTTTTTTTTTTCTATACTTGTAGTCTCTTCAAATATTTGGCACTCCAATGAAGGCATCTTATAGTAGCCAGGCCAGCATTCTTCCCTGACTTTAACAACAAATCAATTGATCAGAAATAATTGAGAATTTTTTATTATGTGTTTGAGACCACAAACTTTCGTCTTTCATAAACAAATGATTACTCTATGTACCAAAAAAAATCTTTTTCATTAATATCACCAAGTTGGTTGAACAAATATTGTCATTTTACTTTGTAAAAGAATTGAATCTAATCAGTTGAGCGGCAGTGTGTAATACAACAAAATGTGCAATGAGATCAAAACTACTACTTATATATTCTGAGATAGAGAATCAGTAAAAAAATATATACGATGCACAGAAAGAAAATGTGCCTACTGAGACAGAGAATAAATAACTTTATACGAAATGCACGAAACCGAAATAGTAAACGAAATTGTGATATAGAAATTTTTAAAGAATAAACAAATTTGTGCCAATTTACAAAATATTTTTATAGTTGGGTTTAGGATTTTAAAAAGAAAAGAAACCAATTTTTGTCTTTTCCAAGTTTAAAAATTAATTCAAACTTCAAAAATTATTATTCGAAGTAATATTTTTCATTCGAACATATCTAAGAAAATGTGTTAAAATTTTTAAATAAATTTCCTTCCATTAAGCCAAAATTTAATGAAAATAAAAAATATAATTGTAAGAAATCTATTAACTTTGAAACTAATCTTTTATTAAAATAAATTATAATTCGAAATAAACTTTTCCACTTCGAATATACCTTAAATATAAATTTTCTTTATATATATTTTATCTTTTTCATATTTGTAAGGAACTTTCCATTAAGTAAAACATTTTTAATAAACATCTCGATGATTATTTTTTGTAACTTTTAATTAAAGAAATTTCATTAAATTTAAATTAAAATTTAAGTGAAGTCAATTGATGTTCGAAAAAAATATTTTTATAATTCGATAATTGAGACTGCATTACTTCGAAACTCAGATTAATTGAAATATTGTATTGTATTTAATTAAATCCACCTTATATTTTTATATTAAAAAATTGGTTTCTTCTTTCTTTTCCTACCCAAAAATAAAAAAATAAAAATTGTTTTAAATTTATTTTAGAATTTTGTTCCTTTATACGAGTATTTTTTCTTCTAACCTCAGTTTCGATGATTTTCTCAATATACTCAACTGTACGTAATCGAGGTAACCCTGTTATGGGGCAAGGCACCTCTTCGGTTCTACGTACAATTTTCTCATCAAGTATTTTTTCACGTTCACGTATTATCACAGGTCCTTCGCAAGATTTAATTGCAATTTTGGGAAATCTTATTTTAGGATGATGCTATATTTATAAAAAAAAGTTTTCAATGAAATTTCCAATGGAATGGAAAAAGACGAGGGAAAAAGAAATTGGTTAATTTGTTAATATAAAATGAGTTAATAATGTGAAAAATATTAATAGAATAAAATATTTGTAAATCAGAATATTTGATCTACTAATTAGTCCATGTTATCTTTTGTTCTTTAACTTTTTTTAGAATTTTTCCGACTTTATTAACACTAAAAATGGATTTCTTTTTTATAGTAAAGAAGTTAATATTTCTTATTTTATAAAATGCTGTTAGTGTTCTTGAAAATCAATCAAGGTTATATGCCCTTGGGTTTTATATTTAGTATTTTTGTTCCATAGGTTTTTTGGTTAGTACTTAGTACTAGAAACATTCAGTATTGTAAAACACCAACATTTTTGGTTTAAGCAGTTGGTAGTTTTGGGTACAGTTAACAAATCCACTTTTTAGTATTAAAATTTTGTATTGTAATAACATGATATATTTATAGCTTCAAATTAAATATGCATTTGACTCACCCCAGATTTCGCTGATGCTTTCAGATTTGGTGGTTCCACTGACTCAGTTGTTGTGGTCAATAAATCATCTGTTATTTTACGCATATTCTTGATGACACTCTGAGCTTCTGAGGCACCCTGTTCCAGGGAACGTAATCTAGCTTTACGCCATGCAGCACGTTTCTCAGCACTAAACACATTTCGAAAAGAGGAAAAATTAAGGGAAATACAAGAAAATTAATAAAAATTATTAATTATTTAAGGAAAACAAAAGCTGCAGATTAACAATTTCATTTAAGGAAAGAAAAAATGGTTACAATAATATGGAAAAAAAAACTGTTAATCTGTCGCTTGATCCAAACCAAAACCTGCAGAGATAACTAAACAAAAAAATATGTCTACAATAAAAGAAAATTTGAAATAAATTCAAAAATATTTACAGTGATACAAAAAATAAATTGTAAAGAAACTAAGAACCGCAACTAAATTGATAAGTTGATTAAAGAGATTTGCTTGATTTCTTATAAAGAGTGATTTCGTTTGCTGCAATTGTGAGTTTGTAAAATTTAAATGTGAAAGAAATACAATTATAAAATAAAGAAAAGGAAAAGTACCAATTGATTTCTACTAAAGAAAGATTTCTAATATACAAAAATGACTAAATTGAAAATTATACAAGATTTTACTATACAAAATGATATAAATTGACATTTGAACGTAAAAATATGCGCGTAAATTATGAAAATTGAACCTCAATTTTTCAGTGACATACAGGACGTCTGTCTATATCACTTCGTACTGCCATCTTACAATCTGACAATCCTTTCTTGCAAACACAACTTACATTTTCAACTTTAACTCATTTCTAAGTCTCCCATGCTTTGTGACTACACTTTCATCCAACTTACTTAATCAAGGCTCTGCTTTGGGCAGCATTTGATGATGATGATGTGACCTCGCCATCACCACCAACTACTGTTGGCAAGGACATTTCTTCTGTTAGATAAGCATCCTCGGGCAACCCAGCTGCGCGTGCTGCTGCTCTCAAAGCTCTCCTCTCGGCCTTTAATGTGCGCACGGGTATGCGACTTGTAGTAGATGTAGCGGCTGCTGTTGGACTTGATGAACCTTCTCCTTCTCCTTCTTCATCGCCTTCGACTTCTTCGGCGACGTCACCTAAATCGTCGCTCCCCATGACTTGATCCAATTCTCGTTCCATTTGTTGTAGTTTCTCTTGTTGCTGATGCTGATGCTTCAATTGTTGTAAACGTAATTGTTGTTGCACCAAAGCTGGCGGTATGACAACTTTAACCTTTGGTTTTGGCAGCAATGAGGGTTTCTTTACATCTACATCAACATCATCCTCCTCTTCGAGCAATGAATGCTGCTGCTGGTCCTTTGTTCTTATTGCCTCCTGTTCGCATTCTTTATTGTCTTTATTTTCAATATGCGTCGTCGTAGGTGTTTCTACTATTTTTGTTGTTTTAGTTGATGATGTTTTTGTCTTCAATTGTGTTGGTGTTGGTGTTGTTGCTGATGCTGATGTTGGGGTTTTGTGCTTTTGTGGTATTTTTGTTGGTGTTGCCACATGGGCTACTGATGTTGTTACTGTTGTTATTGTTGATGATGTTGCCTCTGATGATGGTGTTGCTGCTGGTGTTTCTGGTATTGTAACAACTGTTGTTGACGTTGTGGTCTCGGTGACTGTTGGCCGTGCCAACTCAAATTCAACATTTTTTGAAACCTTTTCAACTTTACGCTTTGCAATTTTGCTCGGTGCCGCTTTGGGCTTCAACTTAGATTTCTGCTCGACTTTTTTGTGACTTTGTTGTGCGACACTTTTTAATTTTATTTATTTCATTTTTAATATTCATTTGCAGATTTTTGTGTGAAACGTGAAAATTTTTTGTGAAAGGAAATATATAAAACAAGAAAAAAACAGAACATAGAAAATCATTTCTTTTTTGTTTTTTTTTTTTTATTATTCAAAATTTGGGTTAACATTTCTGTGTGTGGATGCGTTAGACACAAGGAAGATGGATGCTCTTTCAGTTAAATATGTTGATGATTTAAGATTAGTCACATTTAAATTTAAAAATCCAAAATCAGTTTAATTAATGATCCAACTTATGAGTACACGTGACCTGATTATTGTGTCTGAGGCATTAATATTATTTTTCAGAAAAAAAAAAAAAAAAAATTAACAAACAAATAAATATTGTAAGTTGCAAGAACAACAACAGGAACTTTATTCTTTATTCATTCGCTACAAGTCTAATAAGTTTGTAATTAGAAAGAACAGCAAAAGTTTTATATAAAAACACAAATCGCTGTGCAGCGGCGTTGTGCAACATGCCTCAAAATGCCACAAAATCACTTTGGGAAAAGTTTTCAACTTGCTTTTTACGCTATTCCACTTCCATTTACCCCTTTTCTTTACCTACCTACCTCCCTACCTCCCTATCCTATATTCTTTCTTACTTACTATTGTACATAAGTGCAGCAGCAGCAGCAGCAGCAAGCAAAAAAGCAAACGGTGCTTGGGGTTTTTAGGGGTTCTATTTGGGGAATTGGCAAGCAGCAAATGTAATATGAATGTTGAACAACATCATCATCAAACATGCAGTAACCTAGATTTTTGTTGTAATTGTTTCGTTGTTACTTGTCAAACAGCAGAAAAAAAATGAACTCTACTGTAGAGTAGAAAGAGACAAGGAAGGGTGCAGGGTGGTAAAGCACTAGTCTAACTTACATTGACTGCCTTTTGCGACATTATTGTTGTAGTACAATCATTTGTTTTAAATAACAGAAAGTTTATTTTGTTGCTTTTTAATGAAATGTTTGGAAAAGAATTTTATGTTTTACCATTTCCAAGTACAGGTTGCATTAAAAGATTTGTTTAAAAGGAAATTAAAGCTTTAAAAAGACTTTTACGTGAAAATTGAAATGAATCCTTTTTGTGCTTTTCAATCATATTGATTAATATTGCCTAGAGATTTTATAAATACATATCTGAACACTTGGAATGCCAAAGCTCACATACCTCATAGCTCTGTCCTTCCATTTCTAAAATATTTCTAACATACAAATCTTACTTTAAGTAGCCTTCTTATTGATCTTTGTATAATAGATAATTTGTTTAATTTTAATGACCTCTGATTGCTAGAACGTGTGTCATGGATAAACGTATAATAACTTAAGGCAGTGGCAACTTCACATGTAAGTAGAAGCTAGACAACGTAAAAGAGATCGGATAAAAGGTGTATCGTTTAAATGCAAGTCTTGATAAGTTGGAAATTCTCACTTCAATAATTTAAGGACACATACAAGGATACAAAAATTGTATCAAATATGCATTACATAACTTAGAGATTATAATTTGTTCAAGATATCAAGTAGCAAAACGTACTCAATTGACTTTACAAGGCCTTTATTGAAATAATTAAAAATATGCATCAAATTGTTTCACATGTTTTAAGACAAATGTTCTGATTTGGCCTTTTATCAAATGCTACAATAAATAGCAGAGTCATTGTCATGAAGCATCAATTAATTATTACTTTGAAGTATCCTAATGTTAGAGTATAAAGTGCATCTTGATAGCTGAATTCCATGTCCTATGTCTTGTGAAGAAGCATCTTCAAACTGTGTCCACTCTTTATAGTCAGTTGATTTGATGCTAATACTTGTACTTGATATCAACCTAACAGAGTTTAGACCTCTATGAAGGGTCTCGGTCAGCCCACTTATTAAAAGAGAATATTGTACATAAAACAATGAAAAATTCAATAAATGCCATCATAAAACTTTATTTTATAGTAACTTGTGCTTGTGCTGGATATTTAACTTTAATCAAATCAAAATTCCTATTTTAATTTAAAAAAAATTTTTATATTAAACTTTTCTCAATTCTTATTTTATTCCTTCTTTCCAGTCTTCTTCTTCTTCTTTGTTCGTACAAGATCTCAAATCATTTCTCATCCTTTGCATCTAAAGCAATTTGATGCATTTTGTACAAGTTTTATTTGAACGGTTTTCAAATAACTTTTAAGCTTCTTGCCTTAATTTTCTCACTTAGTTTTTCAATTTTATTATCCTTGCGCTTTTGTTTCTAGTTTGTTCTTTTTTCAAATACACTTAATTCTTTCCACTGTTCTATTCTTTTCTGTTCTCTATTCTATTCTGTTCATTTTCTCAACAATTGTGAAGAAGTAATTTTACAATTGCTTTTGTTTTTAACAAATTGCTCTACACACTCATTCATTCACTCACTCACTTCTCTTTCTCTCAATTCAACTTTAATTCGAAATTATTCGCTTCAAGCCAACCAAAAAAAAAAAAAAATAAAGCAAGACAAAAAGAAAGAAGATGTGAAGGTGAAGTAAAGTGAAATGAAGGCAATGGAAGCAATAGAAGTAGCAGAGTCAGGATAGAAGAAACACTGAGCAACTTCTTCTGCTTGAGTGATTTATGTTTTTCAATTTACACGCAGTCCTTGTCGTCTTGGTTTTCCTCCTTCCTACCCTTCATGTTCCTCTCCTTATTTTGGAGTAATTTCAAACACCCACTACTTTTTCCAATGAAAAACTACACCCAACTTACAGACGCCTGCAGCTTAGTTTTTGCCTAGAAGAATTTAAGCTAGGCTATTCTGAGTGAGCTAGTAGTCTACCTAAGAATGGAAAAAGTAAAAGTCGCCCACTGAGAATTTCGTTCTTTTTCATCTTCTCTTTTATTATTTTTAAGTGCTACAAATTTTCACTTTATTTTTCTTTCACTGCTTTTCTCTTAACTTTTCCTTCAATTTTTTTTTTTTTTTTTGCTTAATTTTATTTTTTTTTAACGTTCTTTTAGTTTTTTTATATTTTTTTGGATTTGTTTTTTGTCCTTTTTTTGACTTTCGCGTCCTTTTGAAACTTTTCACAGCTTTTTCTTCTTTTTCTCGCTAAGTTTGATACTGATTATGTCAAAGTGTTAAAACTTTTGTTATTGACGGATTTATGGAATTGTAAATTTCAGTTTTAGGTTTCATTCAAATTTCTTTCATTCAATTGGGTTTGAGGTCAGGTCAGATCAGAACATGCTTTAAAGTAACTCATAGACATACAACATTTTATAAGAAGATACCTAAGCCTCGATTAACACAAATTCGGTCTAATATGGTGACAAATTTGATAGCATATTTTGTTTAACCACTTGGAACACACGATGGATCAAGGATATATTTTTACAATATAAGACTTACTGTATCGAACTTTCTAAGCAATAGATTTGCATATTCTATTGATGTAATATATGATTGGAAGAAATTTTTCCTTATAAGACTGTGTTCAATTGTTAAATGTATCTGAAAAGAACATTAAGGAGCTCGCTGCTTGACATTAACAAGCTCACTGCTTGACATCTAAGAACTTAACCGACCTTTTTGCACTGATTAAACAAAGTCTGAGTGAATTTACTCTATAAATTTATATGTCTATGATCACCTTAATGTTTAATTTCTTTAAATTGAGATGAAAAGCAAACCACCAAAAAATTTAATAACTACAAGGCATTGAGACTATTAGAATATTAATCCAAAACCATAAAAGATATTAAGCAGATTAGTTATAAAATTGTTTTTATTTTATTTTTATTTAAGTAAAATAAATAAATTTTTGTGTAAATCGGTATAACAAAAATACATAAATATAAATACAAAAAGGCATAGAGAATAATGAATAATAATAATAATAATGATAAATATTCTTAATACATAAAAAGTTAATTATTTTACAGATGTACAAAACACAGCATTTTAAAATTGATTAAATTTAACTTATGCATAAATATGTGTTCGTGTGTTTATGGTGAGAGATTAAGAGTGCAGATACTCGTAGTATCTCTGTGTGTATACAATTAAATTATGAAAATTTATTTTCACAAATTTATATAGAAAAATATTTGCGACATAAACCAAAAGCCAATCACCAATCACCAATTAGACTTATTGTTTTTTCTCTTAATGAATGAATGAATGTGTAAAGTGCTTAAGTGTTTGTTGATTGATGTTTGTGTTTGTAATAGATATAATGGTAATTTTTAGTAATAACAATAAATAATAAAACAAAATATTAATAGTTTAATTATTGTAAAACATTTTCAACACAAAACAAAACCAAACATAACAAGAAAATAATGTTGAATTAAAATGGATAGTAAAACTGTAGCAAACTTTTATCTTTTAGATTTTAATCTATGTAAATGTCTGTTTTTGTATCTGTAATCTCTGTATCCGTGTCTGTGCTGTTGTATCTGTATCTGTATGATTGTGTATCTGTGCTACTACTAGTACTATTACAAATGCATACTATAGTCGTCATAATACTTGTGTCACAAGCGTCTTCATTTTCTATTGTTTCTTCTATAGAGTGTTGGTGATTATAGTGTTGTTCTTGATTGTGTTCTGACTTTGTTAGTATTATTGTTGTTGTTGTTGTTGTAATTGTTGCACTATCTCAATTCAGTGTGTTTTGTATTTTTAGTAAAAATAGTAAAAAAAAATAAATGAAAAGAGAAAACAATATTGAGATGAAAAATATATATATAGAAATAAATAACTCAAAATTTAGAATAAAATTTATTTTGAAATTCATACATATTCTTTCATTCATTCATGACATTTGAAATACTTTTGCCCTGAGCACATCAGTATTTTTGACCAATAAAATTTATCTTAATCTTGACTGTTAGTGTGAAATAACTATAAATGGCAATAAGATTGTCATATTGATCTGAACTGAACAATAGAGGAATTAAATTGATATTTATAAACATCATCAGCATCTAAGATGCTTATCACAATTATAAGACACTTTGAAAATTTTACTTCTAACCCTCGCCAAATCTGTGTGGTTTATATTTTGTAAATAATTAAAAAAGCGAATGAAGGCACAAAGAATAAGCCGCAAAAAAACAGTACAATTTTTATTTTTAGAACAGCATGGGAAAAGAACCGTTAGTTTCAGTTGGAATGTTCGCATTTTTGCGTATCTGCAGCCTTATCAGAATTATAAGACACTTATTCAAAGGAGCATCGAAAGTGAAAAAATCAATTGAATTTTTAAGTTTGGTAGCAGAAAATGTATTTTTAATCGATTTTAATTAATCGCCGAACAATAGCGTTTTTGCAAGACTGCTCTGTCCAGGTGATGGACTTTTCGGAATGCTCGCCAGACTTAAATCCCATTGAAAATGTGTGGGAAGTACTAAACGTCTGAAAATAAAAAATTCGAAAATGTTTCCGATCTAAAAAGGTCGATTTTACATGAGTGGAACAAGCTTGACCCAGCCTTGCTTCATAACCTTATAAATTCATTGAAAACCCGTATTTTTGAAGTTGGGAAAAAAAACCGAGGTGGATACATGTACATTGTTGATGTACAATTTTTTTGTTGTTTTAAGATGTAAAAGAAGAAAGTGTCTTACAATTTTGATAAGCGCACAAAAGGGGAATTTCACAATTTTTTGCATTTTTCTGATTATTATTTACTAAAGAAAAAAAAAAAAAAGAAGAAATTAGTGACAATTGAATGGCAATAACCCAAAATTATTTTTGAATTTCTATTTTTAACACCTAACCAGATATTTAAAAAACAGGAAGTGTCTTATAATTGTGATAAGCACCTTAGTTCTGACAAAATTTCAAACAAAATATCATAGTTAAAATTATACTTTCTTGCCAACTGAAAATACTTAAAAATCACATAAAACAAAATATATTAAATCAACAAAAACTTAAGCTTATTATGGTTTTAAAGGTGAACCATAATTTAGATGTTCTTCATTCATATTCATTCTAGTGATAAAAGTGTATTTTGTGAAGTGAAAGTGCAAGGATTCGTTTAGTGTATTTTTTTTTTTCTTAAATATTTTAACAATTGTTTAAATTCTTTTAGTCTTAAATGTAGATTATTTTTCTTTTCTTTGTCTTTGTTAACAAGTACAAAAGTGTCTAATAAATATTGTAAGTATTTTAAATTGTTTATTTGATTTCATTAAAAAAAAAATTTTATAAAAAACTTGAATTTATATTTATTTTTAATGCATTTTGGTATTTTAGTAACATTAATTTTAAGTTATTTAGTTGTCATCCTTATATTTATTTATAATTGTTATTAATTTATTTAATTAGTATACAAAATTGTTTGTTAATGTCCTTTGTCAGTTAAAAAAAAAATATTATTAATAGAATTTTTTATATTTTGTTCTTTTGCTTGCCTATAAATAAGTGAATATTTTTAATTTAAAGGTGAGGTGAAGAAGGTTTGTTTATTGTTTTAGTCTCTAAATACATCAATTGCTTCAAGTTGCTTCCTGCAATTATTTATTTTTTCTGTTTTTATTGTTTCATTTTTTAGGAAGAGAAAAAAAAAAGAAAGAATATAGAGAAAGAAGCAAACAATGCACAAAAATTGTGTGGTTTTTTATATGTTGATTTAATGTGTGGAGAGAGAAAAGAAAGCAAAAGAGAAGATAAGGAAGGAAGGAAGGAAGTGTTGAAACGATGATTGTGCAATAAAAGTGTAAACAAATTATCATCAAAAAACATAAAAAAAAACAAATAAAATTTGTTAAAGTTCTTTTTATAAAATTATAAAAGTAAATTCATGAAAATTTTTGTAGTGAAACTTCTTTATACTCAAAATTTTAGAGAAACAATACAAATCGTCACGTTTTTTGATTCTGTATCTCATGAACCGCGCTAGGTAGAGACTTGAAGTTTTCACAGAATATGTATTTCTATTTCCATACCCCCAACTAATAATAAATTTTTTGGAAAATCCACCGGAAAAGTCTTAATAAAGAGATTAAATTTATACAAGAACGTGCAAACAACGAGAAACACACAGAAGTTCCCAGTTGATCTAATTTTTGGACATGAGGGGACTGACGGCAAACGTAAACACAACAACAATTACACACGCCACAGAAACCAAAAGAAATATACAGACGGACAGACAGACAGAATGTGACAGATTGATATAAAATCGTGCCATGACCCTTCCCTGCTTTCGTTGTGAGAGTCCACAAGTAAAATGAAATTGTACAATCAATCGCATAATGTGTGGCCGGAGTTACAAGCATCCTGATAAACTTATAATTTTATGTACTGTTTTTAAGAAGTTTCACTTCTATCACGTGTACAATGACACACGCGGAATGTTTTTTAATTTCTTATGTTTTATCAATATTTTGCTTGGTTTTGGTTTGCTCGGTTTAAAGAAACAGGTTCAACTTTTAAATGAAAAAAAGATTGAATAATATTTTTTTTTTTTTTTTGTGTTAGAAAACTCAACATTTTTGCTTGTTTTGGTCATCATTAATTTTTTTTTTTTTTTTGTTTGGTTTTCCCCATTTAATTAAAATTTATAAAAAATTAAAATTAACAAAAATGAAATCATCAAAAAGAAAAAAAAAAGAATATCAACATGAAATGAAATTGAAATGAATTCAAATTTTTTTTTTTATTTTTTCGTTGCTTCTTTGTGATCAAAAACAAAGAGTATCATCATTAACGCCCTCTTCTTCATCTTTTATCTAAAGGTCATTTTATTTATTTTTTATTATATCTGTGTGTGCCTCTATGTGTTTTTGTTTGTTTATTTTTTGTATTTTTGTATCTCTTTTACATATTCACATTGACGACCATCGATGCCGCCCGCCACTTCATTTTGTCATTGTGTCGTCGCCATTGGCGCCATCGTCAACCAACGCCATAAAATATAAATTAATTTATGCGCAATCAACAAAACATAAATATTTTCATCTGCATAAAAACACATCATGATAAAATGATAAAAAGTAAAACTACCAAAAATTCAAACAAAGAAGAAAATATTCATAAAATAAAACTCAAAATTTAATTGAAAGCAAAACAGTTTGTAGACGACGATGTATACTTTGTCTTCATCTTAGGTGAGTTGGACTGAACTAAGTTGAGCTGTTTGGGGGCCCCCCCAATTGTTTTCTGGGTCCAAAACTAAAGCAGCGTAGTATAAAATTTTTTCATAGCTTATTTTCTATGAGGCCGATGAGCTTAGGTTTTTTTTTAAAGAGATTATTTAACAATCTTTTGTATCTCTATCTCTATCTACAAACTACTTCTTTAAATTTTCAAGGTTGACATCGTGTTCGTCATCACTATCATCATAATCATCATCATCAACAACAACAACATTTATCTCTCTTGACCAATAAGATCATCTAACAACCAAATGTTTTCAACAGTTTATTTTGTTAGTTAAAACTAAAACATAGTTTAACTTATCCAACAACTCTTTAGATATAAACGAAATACCTTCAAGGTATTTGAATTTTGTATGAGACAGAGTTCACTAAACACAGATTCAATTTCATATTTTTTGTATGTATTTTGTTTAAGAAGCCGCTACGGACGGATGCATAGATTGCTAACGTCAACGAATTGAATTCTTATTAATAAAAGATACACGGATATGTGGATTTTGGAATTTTGATGCCGAATAAAAGTGATACCGATGATGGTTAAAATTAAAATAGAAAAAATTTCATTCAAAATTAAGGCAAATGGGTTTGAATGATTTCCAGTATGAAAAAGTGAAGGATCTAAATCAATCAATGATTAAATTTTTGTTTCTTACTTTAATATCATTTCAGAATAGATCAATCACTAGATCAGGTTGGTAACAACTCTGCCAAGAGGCAAAGGTCTGATGACTCGATAAATATTTCGGAGAATAAGCATTTATGACCAGAAGAACTCATGGTTAGCGTACATAAACGACCTGAAACGGAAGCTGTCAACCGATAATTGACAGTCATCATACAGACAATTGGTCCTTTGTCAGAATGATGGCAGGCACGAGACAAGTCAAAAGCGTAACCAGTATCAGTTGAAGTTAGGCTTTGTGATGCTTGAATGCAATCATCATAGGTTAAGATACCAGGCCAGGAACAAATTCTAAGAGAAGTGCACATCTGAAGCACTTCAGAATACTTTCAAAACACCTGTGACGATTTCTAGAAGAGGAGATGATGGATATATGTGGCAACGATATAGGAACCCTGGATTGTGAATGATACGATATATAGCCTGAGTGACCGCGTATATCATTCCTTCTTCCTATAAATCGCGTGTAAGTCAAGGACCTATGAAAATATATTGGTTGAATAAAATCGATTGAGGTTTTTATTGAAAATGAAAATATTGAATGTAAACTTCCTTTTAATAAGCAAATGGTGCTTGAATTTCAAGGATTATTACAGGCAGTGGGAGTGCTTTCATATTAAAACTAACCAAACCAACCTATTCTGATAAACTTTGTATTTAAATTAATTACTGACACTCTGCCTTAACACAATAAACTTAATGAACCCTTTTGTCTAAGTGTGTCAGTCAGTAAAATGAAACGAATTTCTCTATTCTCAATCATCTTGTGAATCTTCTTTCTTCTCTAGTTTGTTTATGTTGTTTGACTATTTAAATTTAACGAAAAATTAATTTCACAAATATACAAAACATAATTTCCTCTTTCTTTCAGTTCAATTTGATTCTATTCATCATGAGAAGAAGAGAAGTACGAGTACAAATATATGTATGTATATCTCATAAGTATGCGCTATGGGAATTTCAAATCTAATTTACTTCTGCTTTTGGACAACCAAACCATCATTCATTCATTTCTTTTTTCCCTTTTGCTTTACACTCAAATAGACTTCATTCAATCTTATAGATATGCATCTATGTTCCTATCTATGTATTCATCTTCTTCCTTAAAGCATTTTACAGATCAAATATGCAAAGATATATAATTATTTTTGTTTAAAATACCAGCGGCAATGGCGGCGGCGTTATCTTAAATCAAAAGACCAGTGTGAGAAGAACGAATGTGTTGTCGCTCCTTCTTCTACTTCTACTATCTTTCATTATTCATTGAGTAATTTTATTATGAGTTGCGGCATAAACCACAAACCGACAAACCACAAATATATTAGATTATTGACCGCAGGGCTACTTTTCTTTTTTCTTTTTTTTTTTTTCTCTATATAGAAATCTCATGATAATTTTGAATTGAAAAACTATATGTTATCATAATGAGGTTGTTGGAAAGGGCATGGCAAGGCAAGAGACACAACTTTGAAAGTTAATTTATGCAAAAATTTAATTTGCTTTTAATGTGAAATGCATTTATGTTGAGCATAATTAGCGACGAGCAAATACTTACACATACAAATGCCATTTCGGTCTCCCATTACCCTGTTTTCTATGTATTAAAGTTTGCATAGGCATACATGCACATATACAAACAAACAAACACATACTATATAAAACACATACACAGCAAGCAGATACATTAATGTGTTGTATGCATTCTCGCTCGTGATATGAAACACAAGGACTCATTGCATTTTCTGTAAATGTCTGCGAATGTAGAGGTGAATGTGTTTGTTTGGTTGTTTTGAGTGGGTTTCATTAAGCAGATAGGCAGACTCACAGATACACAACACACAAACATACACATAGACAATAATTTCTGCAAAAATAATTTCAACGCACTGACATGGAAGTCCTGTGCCATGCAATTGAGCCTGGCTAGCGAGGCGTTCCACAGGCATGTGGGCAATATACAACTGACTGAGACTGGTGGCATGCAGCAAGGCAGCAAGCACATAGTCAGGAGGCAAGGCATGCCATGCATACCCAGGGTGGATACAAAAGATTTTTAGGCTTGGCTAGGATGGAAGAGTAGAAGAAAAAGCAAGGGGAATTCCATTTGAGTATGCGTTTAATGCTACGTTGCACATGTACACAAGCTACTTTTGTCTATATAAAAGTCACTCACTCACTCACTTACTTACTTATATGCAACATGTTGCAAAAGAAGGGACGGGTGCGGCATGTACAATATTTTACTAGTAGTAGGCAAAGTTGCAAAGCTGTTGCTTTGTTCTAAGTTAAAAAGTAACGACTTGCACACATGGAAAATGGAGGGGCAGAGCAAAAACTCATAGAAAATAATTTCACAAATTTTAACAAATTTTGTTTCTGCACCACCCTTCCTTGCCACCTTCTTCACTCTACACACTTAACGCATCAACAACAAGAGAAACAAGAAAAATTTTTAAGTATTCTTTCTTTTTTTTTTGTTTTTTTGGAAGAAACAACAACATCAAGCATCAACGTCAAAGAGATGTCCCAGTTGTTTACTACATGAATAATATAAACATAATGTAATGAACAACAAAGTAATTTAATACAATTTCGACTAAGTTGTTCTAAAACAGACTCAACAGGGAGTCAAGCTCAACAAACTACAAAAACCTAAACTAAACTACAGGTGATAATCACATTGTAAGGCTAAGTGTAGCGGTTCCTAAACTTGTATAGTCCGCGGCAGTTTTTTTTTTTTCTTTTCAAAGCTGTACTAACGTTGTACAAAACCTTAATGACTTATCTACCACCTTAAACCTTCCTCATGAATCACTCTGTCCAGTGGTGACAACCGTATGAAAATTCATTCGGTAGTTTTTGAGTTTATCGCTTTCAAACAGACAGACACGGCGAAGGGACTTTGTTTTTTAATATGTATAGAAGATAGATATAGTTATTACTGTGTGTATCTCCTAATATTATTATTTCCGGTTTAAGAATATGGTTTTATGTAACTCTTAACGTACATGATATGGGGATAATAAAGTGTCCATCCTACAAAGTGGATCGATCTTTGAGATACAGATGGGACGTGCTTTTTTGTATGAACAAGCGATCTGGTTGATGGATTATTACAATGTTGAGCATGTTTATCTCCCCAATTGAGTTTTCATTTCACTTCAACTTTTTTTTAGTAGTACGGGGAGATCTTTGTGGATGGCTTCATTTCTAACATACCATGGATCACATGGATTGTTTTATGAATTTTGGAAACTATATGTTTAATAAGAGATCTGGAGTTACTGCTTAACTAGTGAATCATCTCTTGAACAAAATTATTCTTTTGAACAAAATTGTTTTCGGGGACTCTATTAGAATAGCCTCTAGGCATTTAAAAAATTTTTTAAATTTCAATTTTTGATTCATTTCAGGGATCATTCCAACCCATATTGATGTAAGACGCTTATTTTCTCAACAAAACTGTTTATTAATGTGATATCAGACAGAATTGATTGGTCGAAACTTTTTAATTGTTTAGGATTTATATTTTACAATGAATTATAACACATTTTGGGACTTTAGGGTGGGTAGGAACTTCTTCACAATAAAATCAAATATGTCAAAAGAAATTGTTTTTTTGTTCTAAGGATTTAAGTAGAAACATAAGGGAGTAAGTTTTTCCTTTTTTGTTTTTTTTTTTTTATTAATTTTGATAATTTGGGGATGAACATCAGGCAATGGCACCAAGTTAACATTGAAGTCCGAGGAATACAGTTTAAGAACCGCTGGGTTAGCGTAAGCAATTTACGTATGATGACTTTTGTTGCCTTCAAGCCTTCAACATGACAAGAAATGAAAATTTTATCATTTTTTTCTTCGTATTATTTTACTTAATCTTTGATGATGACTGCTTCTGTGCTTTGCAATCCCATCGCTCCCAAGTATCAGTTCAAAATTTTAATAAAGCCTTGCTCCCGCAATACTATTTCCTTCATTTCTTGTTTATTTGTAGATAAGGAGTCTTTTGTTTTCTAGCATGCTTCGCCACCTGATAAAAGTATTTCCTACTCTTGCTTTGAATCCTTGATTCCTTTTCCTATGATTCTGCTGCTACTGTTATTCTTAGTGTTGCTTAAGGCTTTTATCAATTTTCTAGGAATGTGGCTTTACTCTCTCTCTCTCTCTACCCAACGACTATTGTTCATTCTTTTACTTGATTTTCCTTTCTTTTTACCTTTCTACGATTTTAATTAAAATATTGTCGAGTCATGTGAAATGTGTTGCGTTGCGTTGCGTTTAGTTTAATATGTCAGAAATTGAGATGTTTTCCTTTTTATTTTTTCTATGGTTGTTGTTTCATTGTTGTTATTGTTAATGGTAGGAGAAAGTCTTTTTGTTTTTGTATCTGTTAATAGCTTTGAAGATGAGTTTTTAAAAGACTCATTCAATTGAGTCGTTGAGTTTGAACTATATTTTTGTATCTCTGCAGTTGTTTGTTATTTAACCTTAAGCAGGAGGAGGATTACACTTGAATTGCTTTGATTAAACCAAAAAAAAAAAAAAAATTAAATACTGTTAGGAGGAGACAAAATCAAAATGGTGTTACTCCCATTTCCGTCAAAGTATGTAAAAGGAAGGGAACTAATAACATATTAGATAATTATATTGTAGGCTGAACAATGGAAAAGGTGATAGACAAAAAGAGATCAAAGGTTTGCTGTAATGTTTTCAGCTTGAAGAGCAGTTCTGGGTGCCACGTTTTACCAAACGCATGACTAACGTCTACGCAAATGGCTGAATAATACTTTATGTCTTCAGAATAGTTAATAATTTGTTGCACAAGATAATGACAATGTCTTTGCTGAAACTAAATTAATGGAACCGAAACAGTGTCTAAACTTGATCGAGGCTGAGCGTAGCTGTTTTCTGTCTTGATAATCGTGATATTCTCAGCACTTTTCCATTAAAAGTTAATGGATGTAAGAATAAATTATAGAAAGTAGTTTGGTTTAATTGGGTATATGGGTGCTTTAAAATTTCTTCCAAGGAGAGCCCATCTCAGAGCCTTTATAATAGGAAGCCATTCAACTTAAAAATTTTAGGTTTGATTGGAAACAATATAATAAAGTGATTTGCTAGAGATATGTGTAAACTAATAAGATAATTTCTTTATTAATGTTTAATAGACAACTGGCAGCACTGTGTTTCTTAGACGGTTCGCAGCACTACATGTTTTGGATGATTGGCAACACTGTGTCTCTCACAGTAGCGATTGTGATTTCATTCGTGTTTGCCGCCGAAATGGTGTTAATGCCTTTGTCATGTTCAACCCGGTGGCATAACAAATATTTTGAATTATCGGGTAACAGAATGGAGAAAACGGACTCGCCGCGAAATTCATCGTTTACTTTCAGTGCGATGTAAGGATTGGATCCATGGGAGATACTTAACAAAAGCACAAATTATTGTTGTTATTGATAACCTTTTGTCATCTTTCGAGTAAAACCATAATCCCGTCCTTGTAGAAATTCTGGAAATTCTGATAAAAGAAACTGGCGCAATTATCGTTTTACAGTCGCTTGGGGAATTCATTGTTACGCCATCAAGAGAAATTTTGCATGGAGCGAACGAAATAAAGGGTAATCAGATGGTGCTAGGTCCGGACTAAGTATATGGTAGGTGCATTAACACTACCCAGCAGAGTTCCCTCAATTTTTGCTGAGTCATCAAAGATGTGTATGGCCTAGCGTTGTCGTGTTGGAAGACTATGACTTTTCTGTTTAAATTAGAAATTAAGTTACATTTGCCTGAAATGTTGCTTCCTATAGGGCAAAGGGTAGTTGCTTGGACCAAGACTCGTGCCAAACTTAAGACCTTTCTGAATCCTTTTGAGCGAATAAAAAAGCTTTTTTATTGTGTGTGTGAGTAAATCAGAACCAGAATCAAGAGTCTTCAAAAGGCATTTTACTGTGTCACAAATGATGCATCTTATAGTGCAAATCGAGGTTTCTTTTAGTAACAAAAAGTCAATTTACAATATTATTAGCCCTAAGTGACACGTAGAATATGCCCAATATTATTAAAATTATTTAGATAAATATCAAATAAGAAGATGGAAACCGATCCAGTAGTTGTATGGTCTTGAAAGTTACATTATTATTGAACTTATAGTGCAAAAAAACAAAAAACGTTTTTCTGATGGGAACATGAATTTAAATCTGGGTTTGTATGGAAGTTAGACGACCCAACAATGCTGGGGTCTTGACATAAGTCAAAGACTTCTAGTGTTTAAATTTCAGTTCAATAATATAAATATAAAAAATCTTTAAAATTTGCCAAAATACACTAAATATTTAAAAACAACAAATGGATAATTTTCTTAAAATCAGAAAAGTTTTAAATGTTGATTGAGGATTACAAAAAAAAAAAAAATATTTATGTTTGCCTGTTAGGTTTGGTATTAATTATATAAAATTATATGTATATAAATCTGTTAATATATAATTTTTTATATATATAAAATTTATAACAAAGGACGACAACTTTGAGATTGAGAGTATGAATTTTCATTCAAATGATTTCTTCCATTTTAACATCGATAATCATTTAAATTCATATATTTCTTATAAAATATGCAAATATTTCTTATAAAAACCTTTAAAAAATCTTAAAACTAATACAGATTAGTAGAACCCAAACACAAAAATGAAAATCTAAAAAGAAAAGCCATACAAAATTTTACATTTCAATGATTATTAAAAGCTCCGACAAATGCCTTTTTCATTTTTTTGGTTGTCGATGTGACCATATAAATATATATGTGTGTAGGCATAAATGTGTATGTGTAATGAGTTTGGATGTATGTATGTATGTATGTGTATGTGATAAAGATATAAAGAATAAAAATTTTTGTTATACATTTTTATGATGAAGCCAAAAACCATTTCAAAGCAGTTGAAATTTTCTTATTGTATATTTTTTGTTTGAAACCAAAACCAAAGCAACATTGAATAAAAAA
The DNA here is from genome assembly GCA_037043295.1 of Amiota minor. Lineage (NCBI taxonomy): Eukaryota > Metazoa > Arthropoda > Insecta > Diptera > Drosophilidae > Amiota > Amiota minor. The sequence goes on along the minus strand of JBAMAW010000081.1, from coordinate 6,186,874 downwards.
CACAAAAAAGAAAGGGAAATTGTTATAAATTTAAATTAAAAAATTAATACAAAATTAAAGAAAAAAAAACAAAACAAACACCAAATATATATCATTGTGACTTGCAAATCATGTCCAATTTATGTGCAATGTAAAAATTATGCTAAGAAATAACCACTAAAATTTAAGTTAAATGTTTCTGTGAATTTGTTTTCTTTGCGTTTTTTTTTTGCAATTTGGTGTATTTTGTGCATTGAATAAGTAAAATAAAATAATTTAATTAAAATTATAATAAGGAAAATTTTGGATTTATATAAATGAAGTAGAAAAGAGCACAAAATTGAAATGAAACAAACACCGCATCAACAGTTCATCATTTGAGATAAAGGAAATAAGATATAAAAGAAGAACAACAATGGAAACTCACCTAATATCATCAGCCGCATTATCATCGTCGTCGTCATCATCATTGTGACGAACGCCTGCAGCGGCGCGTAGCGCATTGTCAACGGCATCGTTGTCAACGTCATTAGCGTGCTCATCATCATTATCATTAGTAGTGGTATGATTATCACTTGTGGCAACAATATCCTTTTTGTTCCCAACGACATCGTCGTCGTTGTCATCATCGCTGCTGTCAAGTTCTCTGCCTCCTTGTTGCTGCTGCTGCTGTCGATGTTGCTCTCTTCGCAGTTTGTCAGCAGCAACGACATTCTTGGCATTGTCCTTGTCAATAAGGTTGTCATTGGAGGCATCCAATAATCTGGATTGTGTATCACGGCGCAGCGTTGCAATTTTCTTCTCTTCTTCTTGTTTTAGCTTTTCGACTTCATCCTTTGACAGGAACGAGAAAACTTTTTCTATTTGCCCGGAATGTTGATGATGATGAAATGAAGCAAGGAAGCACCAAGCAGCACAAATATGTAAGTAACAGCAACAAAGACCAAGGAACAAAAGCCATACATACGTACATATAAAAGAAATACGAAAGAAAGAAACAAAGAAATATAAGAAAATAAAAGAAAGAAAATCAAGATGAAAAATAAAAATGGCATAATAAGAAAAGTCATTAAAATGTCCAAACCGTCCAGCAAACCGTCCTTCTTCTTCTGCTGTTTAGTCCATGAAACCTTAAAACTTTGACTTTGACTATGACGAAGACTTTGGATTGAAATAGTAGACAGGCATTGAAGAGCTAAACGTTGAGAACTGTTGCTGTTGCTGTGCTGATGCTCAAATGCAGCAATGTGCAAAATTAAAATAGGAAATTAAATAAATATGTTTGCAACTCAAGTGGAAGGAGCACAGGCATAGCATAGCACAGCATATCACAGCACAGTGCATTGTATAAGTAAAGGCACCCAAAAGGAACATAATAGAAATGAATAAGACAGATGCAAGTCAAACATCAAGTCAAGTCAAGTCAAACTACCACCACCACCACCACCAAATGACAGCAGATAGAATCATTGTGCTCCTTGAGGAGAAAAGCATCTGCTGATTTAGTCCATAAAGCGTTCTTTGTCATGCAAATATGTAAAGTCAAGTAGTTGAAGCAAGCAAAAAATTGTTATGTATTTAACTTGTACAGGGCTGCTAAGCAAAAATTTAACCTCATACAATAATAATAATAATAATTCAGACCCAATACATGTAAGAAGTATCAGTCAGATTAAGTCTAAGTCTATTAATGTCTTAACAAGGATTACAGATTTTGAATAGAAAGAAAAAAAAAAAAAACGGTTCACCGAAGGTTCTACATTCTTCTCTTATCGGAGAAGTCTAGGTTTTTCATATCAGCTGCAATCGGATATTTGTCGTGTCTATATCATAGTTTAGTAGCTCGTAAACTTCGAAAACTTAGAGTATAACAAATGCAAGGAAAGGCGGAAGGCGATTATCAGATTCACTCTGATTCTTTCTATATCATAAAAAAAAAGTTAAGTAGTATGCCTCACCCTCATAAACACAATATACAAGTGAAACATCTTTAGCATCCAAAAATTGGAAAATGAAATGTGACGAAAATCAAAATGCGATGATGCTTCAGACACTTAGTGGGGAGACGCACAAAACAAGGCGCATTGTCTTGTGCGGGCTCGTCTGCAGCGTAGCGAATGAATGCTTATGCATGAGTAAGAGAGAGCTAAAAAATGCTTTACTGATAGTGTTTACTTTACGAAAGAACTTACGAACAAGTGGCCGAATGACCGAAAAATAAACTAATTCTTTTGTATTGAAACAATATAACACTACAATATTCTGTATTACTGCTTGAACATCGTCAAATTTTGATATTCGTCACATTACATTTTCATATTTTTTTACTTCTCTTCGCTAAAGAAGTTTCACTTCAAAAAACATCCAATCCCTTGGTTTGCAAGTCCTACTCTCTAACCACTACGCCACGGAGATATTTCAATTGTATTTGCCTAAGTAGCTCTAATATAATAATAACATCGTGAAATTTTGATTTTCGTAATATTTCATTTTCATATTTTTTGGATTTAATCCCCTTCGCTAAAGATGTTTCACTTCAAAAAACAAAAAAAATACTCCCCGTGGACTCGAACCCTTCGTTTGCAAGTCCTACTCTCTGACCACTATGCCACTGAGAAATTTCATTTGTATTTGCTTAAATAGCTCCAATATAATAAAAACATCATCAAATTTTGATTTTCGTCACATTTCATTTTCATATTTTTTGGATTGACTACACTTCGCTAAATAAGAAACGAAACTTCACGAAACCACATTGAACAAAGTTAATATATCATAAAATTTCAATTTTTTTTCTAATAAAAATCAACAAATGTTTTAGTTGGCTGCAGTCTTTTTCATCAGCCCTGTCTGCACATCATTCAAATGAAAATTAAAATAGACTAAAAGATTTTTAACATAGTACAATAATTATTTCTTAAGAATGGTTTTTGTGACCTCTTCCCATATAGCATAATTTAGTAGTAAACTTACCCGTCTTTTGTATTGGTTTGTGCTGTTCCTCCATGGCTGATTCAAAGAAACGTTTTTTATCGGAAACCGATTTAGGCACTTTTGTTGCTATTGTAGTTGTAGTCGTAATAGTTTCTGAAGGCGTTAACTGGAAAAATATCATAAATCAATATTAATGAAAAAATTCTTGAAATACATTTTGTATAATTTAAACCCAACAAAGTTTCCTTATATTTTTTTTCCTACGAATTAGTAGTTGTAGTAGTTTGGAAGGAAAAATGCAAGAAGAGTTTTCAATTAAGCTAACTGCAGCAATAAGCAAAGTCGAAGTTATATAAACAATAACAAGGACAAGGAGAGCAAAGCTGGCTAATGTCGAGGAGTATAACCATAAAGAAAATTGATGGCACTCGAGTTTATTAAAAGCGCAAAAACTTAAAAAGCAAAAGGATTGCTCCAAAGTCAATAGAGAGTGGGCGAACAACAAGAAGAAGGACCACAAATCGATTCAATGGAATGCGTTTGTTTAACTGAGAAAAACAAAACAATACGAACAAAGTTAGAGAAAGATGAATTCTCGTCCTCTCAAATCATAAAATGACCAAAGCATAAACAGACATCCAAACATAAATACATTCATAGTAGATACACATAGTAAATATACTCGTTGAACAACAAAACTTGTCTGTTTTTGTTATTGTATATTGGCTATTGAGTAGTGAGAGCAAAATAATTTACAGCAAATGACTTTTAAAGAATGAAGCTTGGCATCGTCGTTTGGGTCATTGGTTAGAGGTCCTTGGCAAAGAGCAATAAACACCCTCATCCCGATCCCCATCCCCATCATTCCCATTTAAAACTCAAACACATAGACATTGAAGTTGACTATTTATCACCAAAGTCAGTATTCTATGTCGGTTTTATGTTTTCATAGCATTTTTCCAAATGATTGCCATTACAACGTTACGGAGAAGCAGCGGCACAATCCACTACAATAGTAAAAGAACCCTATGAAACTAGAAGCCAATTCCGGGCTTAGAGTCGATAGCTAGAGTATCGTGTATGCTATTTAATATATTTTGAATGATTTTACGATAGACATTGTTAGATGCCGTTACTGCGCTGCTGCTGGTGTTGCTGCTGATTTTACCCTCGTGAAATAAAAGTCAATGCAACAGACTCACTCGTTAGTTAGGTATCCATCCTAGTCAAGAACAAATATTCTTTGCCATTGCTACTTATCATCATAGTAGTATGCGCAAAGTCATTAAATTGAAGAGAAAGTAAGCAAAGCAAAGCAAGGCACACAGATACAGAGATATGGTATGGTACAGTAAGGCAGGCAGGCAAGCAAAGAGTTAAAATCCTTAGCTAAGGATAACCAATCAAGGAGGGAGGACAACTATGACTAGAGTCAACTGCACAAATTGCAACCTTATCCTTTAACTGAAGAAGCAATAACAACAACAACAACAACTACTATTGTATGACACAGAATCTAGGGGGTCACTGATGAACATAGCTTAGCTCAGCTGGAGTAAACCAAGTCAAGGCGAATGAACCAATGAATGTACAACTAAAATACAGACAAAGATAAACACAACACACACATACGCCCGCATACATTTTGATAGTTGATAGTAAAAGGGAAGCTCATAAATAACACAAGCTGTAGATGGGGGAATGGTATGGGTAAGGGATGACTATAATAGTGTACGCTATAAGGGAAATTAATTTCGTATCAGATTTTTCGATTTTCAATTAAAATCAACACGAGACAAACTGCAACATGCAGAACAAAGCTCTGAATAACACCAAAAATACACAAAAAACAAAAAAAAAAATTATTTAACTGAAGAGATTCAATGAGTTGCAGTTGCTCCGACTTTCGTTGGGAGCATGATAAGAAAGTATGGACTACACTACTCATTTGACATAGCTTTAGACAAAGTTAATAGAAATTAATTGAACCATGAAAGTGTTGAAAATATTTCAAGTATTCAGACAAAATGATAAAGAGGAAGCCAGCCAAACTTAAGGCACAGATAAAGTAAAGTAAGTAACTAACCAGGCTTGGCTTCCTTTTGCACATTGAAATGTAATAAGTTTTTCATTTTTGTACTTAGATAGAAGTAATAACAATGTATCTTCATCATTGATGAAGAAGCAACAGTAGGCGACAGGCACTGATCTTAAAACCTCCCAACAACCTATGTGTGCATAGACTTCATTTGATAAATAGTGGGCGTCGTTATGTAGGTCAATGTGGTTAGATCTATTACAATTTAATATGAATCTCTCCATGGCACTTTGCCTGTTTCAGTGTATGTCCATGAAGACATAAGATATATGTATGTATGTTGTTCATTGGGTTGATAGATAAACTTGTTTACTTAGGGTAGTTTGATAAGATAAGCTTAATTGTCAGTTAAACACAATTTGATGATGATGATGAGGGAAAAAGTAACCTTATGCTGAAATACATAAACATATTGCAAAAGATAAGATAAACCTTCTGGAGAGCTTAATTTTGTTGTTTTTCTAATGCCATTCTTTAATTTTTAGTGAGTTCTTTGCTTGAGAGGAGGTAGAGGCACAGAGAGAGAGAGAGAGAGATATCGATAGGTGAGTTTTGCTTGAAATAACTTTGAAATCAGTGTGAGTGAGCCTTCATCACAACACAATTAAATGTTGATGATGATGATGTAAAAAGTAACTTTATGTTGAAAATGGACAAAGTAATATATTGCAAAAGATAAGATAAACTTTTTGAAGAGCTTAAATTTTGTTGTTTTTTAATGGCATTTACTCATTTTCAGTGAATTATTTACTTGAGAAAGAGAGAGAAAGAGAGAGAGAGAGAGAGAGAGAGGTATCGATTGGTGAGTTTTGGTTAAAATATGTAACTTTCAAATCAGTGTGGCCCTGCAAGCGTTGGTAAGAACTTGTTGATCGGATAGAAGCACCTGTCGTGGGGCTTTTGTTGAGAGAAAAACTAGGTCAAGGTCATCGTAGTGCTCTAGGTTTATCTTATCTATGTAATTGTCATGGAACACAACAAGTGGAATCGTTGAAAAAGAGTGAATAACTTTTGAAAAGTAAAGCAAATCAATCAATTTCAATTATTAAACACATTTGGGAGACCAAAAAATGAAATATTGGACAAAACCTATAAGAGTTTATGGTTTATCTATTAGTAGTTTAAATGAGATCACAAATTTCAGTTTTATAATACAAAAACAAAAAAGATTTTTCTAATAACATGAAATTGGGATTTTAGGGGAGGTATTCTTCCCTAGTCAAGGGTCTTGACATTTACTTAGCTGGTGATTATAGATTAGACACCTATAGTGTCTAGTTTTTCCAATAAGAACATGCATTTTAATCTCGGTTTGTATGGAAGGTACCTCTTCTATTAATCCTAGGGTCAGGAATAAGGGTCATCCAACTCAAATAATGTGCAGGCTCACGTTTGTCTGTTTCTGGATATAAACTATCCATCGACATTCTATATTTATGAATCTGTAGAATCTCACGTTTAGGGAAAAATCTAGTACAAATATACATGTGGATGGATATAGGAATTCTATTAACATTTTACGTATCTTTATATATATAATTCTTCTGTGAGTGTGTATGTCACTGAACTTCTCTTAAACGACTGGACCGATTTTGATGAAATTTTTTGTGTGTGTTCAAGGGGATCTGAGAATGATTTAGATTCACAATCTTTATATATAAATTCTTCTGCGAGTGTGTATGTCACTGAACTTCTCTTAAACGACTGGACCGATTTTGATGAAATTTTTTGTGTGTGTTCAAGGGGATCTGAGAATGGTTTAGATTCACAAATTATATATATAATAGGTCTAGAATTTCAGTTTAACGGCGCTGAACTCCGACACCGTTTTGTCAATCAGCATGAAAGTTGGCATGTACATATATGTGTTTCTTCATAAGGAATGTTTATATGCTGAGGAAATTTTATTTTATTTTAATACTATGATTCTTAAAAACTTAACAAACGAACAACGTGAGGGAGGGCGCGCAACGCAAGCCGGGACACCTAGTATTCTATAAAGATCTACAAAGCAATAAAATGTGACCGCTGATAATATTTATAAATAATATTTTATATCAGAAAATATGTCATAGTTACAATATTTTTTAAGGAAAAATATATAGAAAGAGATACTGATAGAGCGAGCTATACATTTAAAAAAAAAATATGCAAATATGTGTGTTTTTTGGGCTTGCCTAAATTTTTTAATTTTCAATATAATTTTAAAATTTTCAAAAACTTTATATCCAAATTATTGAACTTCGGTAAATAGACAACCAAAAAGGTCTATACATTTTAACGAATTTTTAACTACTTTCCTATTTTGTTGCTACCCTGTCAGCACGCAACTCTCTCAAACAAAGTTTGTAATATCCATTAAACCTCAAGGCGAAGAAATTTTTTTAATATTTTTGCTTTTATAAGGATTATGTAATAAAATATTTCCCAAGAAAAATCCTTGAGTTGTTCTTAGCAAAAATGACTCAAAGGAGTTGCTGGCTGGGTATATAAAAATGTATTCGGAGTACAAAGGATTAATACTTTTACCAATTTCATTACCTCAGCAAATTGAGAGGCGTCATAAAAGATTCCAAGAAATGAGTTCTTGTAAATAAACCTTGCCCTTGGCTCTCTAAACAAAAAACATGTAATATACTCTAGGTGACTTAACCTAAACAAATATTTAAAAAAAAAAAAAAAAACCGGACAAACACAAAATAAAACCCATTATTTGTTAAGATTAAAACATACAATAATATTTGTTTATACAAAATATTGTACAACCAATTTTATTAGTATTGTAAAACAAAAAAAGAACAACTAAAAATCTTTATGTATTTATATTTATTAAATTACATAATTTAATAACTTAAATAAACACAACAAAAGGTAGAAAGAAAGAAAAAAAACTAAGTGCATTTAAATAGAATTTTTTGGTTTATTCAATTGCATAATACTACAAATAAATTTAAGGAAATAAAACCCTTGCCTACTACTAGTAAGTATATTTCGTTTCGTTTTCTAAGTATAATTAATGACATTTTGTGTGGAACTACAATTTGTACCAAAAAGTAGTAGCTAAGATTAAAAACTACTTTTGGAGCAACAGTGGTAGTAGCAGCAGCAGTAGAAGCAGCAGAATTGACTCGAAGGAAGGATGACTAATGAATGGACAAAATTATAGAGGTAGAAAGTAGTACTAAGGTAGCTTGAATTGAAGACGAAAAGACTTCTGCTCATTAAATATATTAAGCTAAACTAAGAAGATGGTGAGGAAGTTGATAAGGAAAAGAAGAAGGTACATGGTGCATTAGAGTTGTCACTATTGCAGCAGTAGCAGTAACAAAATTTTGTGTCTGTGCGAGTTTATCAAAGTCAAATTAAAGTGTAGAGCTGACACAGCAACAACAGCAAAAAAATATATATATATATATATATATATCAAGTGTTGGTAAATGATCCAAGGTCCATAAGCAACAACAACAATTTCAAAAGCAGAGTAAAAGAGTAAGAATAATATTGTGTCCTTAAGCACAGCATTTATTGCATACCATACAATCAGGCGTTGAAGAGCAAAAGGGTGACGACTAACAGTGTTAAGTAACTGATAAATTTGGGGTCTTCTATTTAGTATTTTTAATTTTATTTTGTGCTTAATTTCAATAAAAATCAAGAGTTGAGAGCATTACAACTACTAAAGGTGGCAACAATTTTAATTAGCAATAAAAATTGGATGAATGACCATCATCATCATCATCATCATCATCGTTAAACAACAAGAAAAAAAAGTGACAAATGTAAGGGAAATTTAATGGCTTTGAGTGGATTTGGTATACTGTCAAAAATTGATTGACTTTTTTTTGGATAATTGGTCTAAAATATTTAAAAGCACAGTAAACTATTAGGAAAAAGAAACCAATTTACTAAGGGTTTTTAAGTTTATTTTTATGCTGGAAGCTGTCTGTTGCTTGAGTTTCAATTGGTGTAGCATGTTAGTTCGTTAGTAGTACATTTTCTAAGTTAATGTCATACCCGAGAGTAACCCAAGTGTTAAATTGATGTCAGAGGTGTTGGGATTTTAATTAAAGTGTATGCGGTTAGCAAAGACAAAAAAAATAATATAATAGGAGAAACAGGAAAAAGTAAGTAAGTTATAAGTAGAGAAGAGGAAAAAAAAAACGCAACGCACATAATTAAGTCTAAAACCTCAAAAACCAACGACATGCAACACTCGTAGCAACCGCAGAATAAGTTGAGCACATGAGAAAGGTTGTGGTGGGTGAGGCAGAAACTGAGGAAGAGTTTGAAGAGAATTACACAAAAAAAATAAAAGTGCCACCAGACATTTTGAAAGCATCATCAAAGTGGAAGATAGAGAGCGTCGTCATCATCGTCGCCATCATCATTTGTTCTGTGGTTAAGCAGTCAGTTGAGAAGCAATTAAAAGAATAAGCGAAAAAAATGTGGCACCAACTTGACCTAGAAACTTGAAAAGTAAGCAAGCAAGGACGACACGAAGAAGGGACGACGTAAGAAAGAGTATTAGACACCATACACCTGATAACGAAGACGAAGAAGTAACTTTAAGCATAATGCACCCCCAAACCAACATAAGGAGTGGCATACCCAAGGGTTTAAATCAACGCTTCAAGGCCTCAGAACATCCCCCACCCAAACTAACATTGGCAACTTTGATGCCACCACTCACTGTCTCCACACATAACTTAGCAGCCAGCCAGCCATCATCTTTTAAGGTCCTTCTGGGCCTATCTTACTCATCAAACGGTTGTCTCCTTGCCAGTGGGTGTTGACGGTGTTATTGGCGTTGAACCCAGGCGAGTTTTACCCACGACCACATCCAATTGCGGCTGTGATTGCGAACGTATTTCCAATGGTCGCACAGCTCGTCCCGCTATTCTTGATGCTTGAGCTGGTGGTGTCGGTGCTGTGCGCAATTTCGCAGGTTTAAGTGGTCTCTTGGGTGGCAATGGCGGTGGGGGACTTAACGAAGTGTCACTATTGCGTCGCGCTTCAAAGAACGATGTATTACTGTAGATGGCCTCCTCTTCAATTGTTGAGTAAATCTCCTCTGCGGTCTCATAATAAGAGGCAGCATTCATACTACGTTGTAGCGAAGATGTTGATGAAGAAAATGTTGTAGATGAATTACCCAAAGAGGAGTTGGATATACCCAAATTTTGAATACGCGGCGCCGACATATTCTGATAATTATTAATAGTGACGATTTCGTTGAATGTGGGAAATTTCATTGCAGTGTAGGAGGGAGTAGTGGGTGTGGGTGTGTTGGGCGAATGAGTAGTAGTAGTAGTAGTGGCAGTCGAAGAGTCTACCACACTTGACATTGATGACTGTTCATTGTGTTGTTGGAGGTGGTGGTGATGATGGTGATGGTGGTGACCATCACCGGAGGTATTTGTTTCAAGTTGTGGCTGCGCAACAATTGTTTGCGGTTTATTCGATTCACTCACCATCTGGATTTGCTGCGACTGTAGATAGTAGGGTCCAGCGCTGGTAAGTATGAGCTGAGGTGTCGTCGTGGCAGCGGCATTGTTTGGGAACGGTGTTTGGGGTGTTGTCGGCAGCAGAACATAGCCACCGCCAAGATTGATAATAGAAGGCGGTTGACTATTGTTTGAGCTACTGTTGCTGCTAATAGAGGAAAGGGGCAAGGTGGCAAGTGGTGTAACTGTTGACGATATTGATTGAGGAATGGCAGCAGAAAAAGGTATTGTGTTGTATGTTGCTGGTGTTGTTGGTGATGTGGGGGAGAAGACATGTGTCAAATTGGGTTGTTGCGGTTGCGGTAGGTGAGTGTATTGGACAGGCAAAATCTGAGCTGTCGGAAATATTTGAGTGGGCGAAAGTGCCGCAGCAATGGAAGACGACAACGGCAATGGCATCGATGAAGCTATTGCTCCTGCAAAGTTTGATGTTGCAGTTGATGAATCCTTGATCGGACGTTGCTGTGGTGACGTCAGCAGCATGTCAGAATAAGTAGAAGTAGTAGTTGAGTTAGAATGTTGGTGGTTAGTTGTGGTAGATTTGATGTCGATCTGGGTTAGTGGTGATGATGATGATGACGATGATAAATAACTTTGGCTATTGGTGTTGTTGCTGTTGTGGTTCGCATGACGTTCTGGTAATGATGAAGTTCGTGTATTATATTTAGAAAAGGGATCGGGCATTTGTATTGATTGTGAGTGTGGTGTAGGTGGTGGTGAAGGTAAAGGTAGATTATCAATGTTTTCATCGGAACAATCTAAAAATGGATTTACCCCATATTTGCTGCTACCAATGGCAATTGGTATGGGCGGTGCCGGATCATAAGGCACACCAAGCTCGGGCGTTTGCCTATGGCGCAATTGATTTCTCAACTCATTTTCACGTAACAAAATCTCACGATGTTCTTGCTCTGAGACGAGTATATTATCCGGCGAGTTTTCATGTATGAATTCATTTGGACGTCGTTTTGAAGGAGGCACCAACTCTGGAGGTAATGACTCCATATAGAGAGCCTCTTCGACTAAAGGCTTAGGGGCAGCACTTGCAGATAACTTGGGCAATGTAGCGTAGTTCACAGGCGGCGGTGGTGGACATTCACGTGGACGTTGCGCACTTACACGAACAGGTAGCTTAGCATCGTTGCCTCCAGGAGAGATTGGTGCTTGATTGCTACGTGTGACTTCCTTTATTGTATTTGTTGTGACATCATGTTCGAACACCGTGAAATCTCCAATATCGCTTTGAAATGTATCCAGTGCAGTGTTTCGCAAAATATTTGCTCTTAATACCTTAGGCTTTGGTGGTGTTGGTGGTGGTACCTTTGGCCTTGCTCCAGTTAAAACTCGGCTAATGCTATTATTGCTAAGGTTCTCTGTAGAGCGAGACTGACTGACAATTGTACTGGGGGTGCTACGGCCACTGGAACGTGATTGATCAGAGCCAATTAAATCTTCATTTGACTTCGAACCAAAAAAGAAATTTTCACGAAGGTCACGTGGTGATTTCGATATTGCTTTCGCTACTTCAGTATACTCATCATCTGTGCGTGTTTTGTCAAGGAATGCATCACGGAATGGGTTCTCTCGTTCAATTTCACTAGAGACTAATATTTGTTCCGGAGCTGGTGGTGGACTATGATAACCACCACTACGACTACGTGGTCGTTCAGGTGAAGTGGCACGTGAGACGCGTTGCACTGTTGGCGATTCGACTTCCTTTATGCGTGCTACTGTTGGCACTATTGGCATAAGCTTCTCAGGTTTACGTTGACTTCGTTCCAAAGACGAGTTATTCGATGATGACGAAGGACTTGTCGAACGTAAAATACCCTTTCGTGGCAAACGCGTGCGTCCACCACGATATTCTTGTTCTGAGTCATAAGCTCGAGTATAGCCATCTGGTGTACGTGAACGCTCATAATCTGATTTAGAACGTTCATCACCACTCAAATCAAAACTCACGGATTTTCTATGACCACCACCATATGCAGCCCCTGTTAAATCAGGTGTGCTACGTCCTGTTGGCTTGTAAGGACGATAATCACTTTCTGAGTCACTTGTGTATCGACCACTACGTTGACGGTCATCTGAATCAGTGTCAGCATATGAAGGTGGGGACTGTACATCGAAAGTGTGCTCAGCATCCTCTTCTTCGCCCTCTTCATCATCATCATCATTGTTATTGTTATCATCATCATCTTCACTTCCATCAATATCATCATCATTATCGAGTATGTAAACAGGTTCCACTTTTCTGGGTGTGGTGGTTGTACGTGATTGTTCTTGTTGTTCAAGCATTTGCCTATAGGAAAAACGTGCTTCCGGTGGCTGTCTGTCTGGCGTCTGCGTGCCGCGTAGCTAATAATTTGTGCAAGTTTTGGTTTGAAATTTGAATTTGAATTTTCATTTATTATTGTACTTTAATTTGTAGTTTATGGTTTAGTGAATATGCAACTGCTCTAAGTTAACGAACAATTTCAGACATCAGATGAGAAACACAAAAATATAATAAAATAAAACACATTGGTGAAAGTGAAGTGAATCAAATGAAGGTGTAAAAGAGTGCAAGTTCGAGATATATATTTGAGTACAATTGGACTAGAATAACATTTGCTTGATGTGCTCTGCTTAAGAGAATCTTATTATGATAAATCTAAGCCAATCTTAGCCAACGACATCATGATAATCTGAATGGGATGATGATGAGCATGAAAATGGAAATATGAAACACGAGAGCGAGCGCCTTAACCAATTGTTGGATATTATAGCTTATGTGAGATAAACAAAATATTGTATAAATGAAGACAAAACGAAGAGTTGAAAATATACGTAGATTGCACATAGAAACGGAGACGCTAACAATTAGCAAAGAATATACATTAAATTGAATGAATTTTAGCATAAACCAAACAAAACATAAAAGCAAAAGATATTTTCCTAAAATGAAGGAACAATAGTAAAACTGCTGAAATTGACCTTGATCTTTTTGAAAAGTTCATTAATGCCTTAACTATCTCTTCATTAGTCTACCTAAAGAAAATAGTAAATTCTCCTAAATCATCCTGAATTTCCATCTGCGACTCATAGAAAACAAATCGAATTGGTGAAGTTTTACAAAAATTATATTTTGTTATTTTTCGACGAAAAAAAATTCCTCTTTTCATTGACATCAAAAATTCAAAAATCTTTAATGTATCTTTATGTACACACATATACACATAAATACATAGTTAAGAATATTCACAAATATTTATACATCTATAAAGTTAACTGTATTAACAAAGATTATATCTTTCACACTTAATAGGATTGAGATATTAATGGCTTAATAATGTTTAACTTATAATCGCCTTGAGTTTGAAACTTTGATCTGATATTATTGTACATATTATATTTCATACATGGAATTATAACCCTTAGTAGAGTCAACTTCATGAAGATGATATCTAAAGGAGATATCGACCTGCAATTGTTACAAGATTCAGTTGGAGTTCACAATACAATCAGACTGAAGTCATTATAAATTTGTTGTACTTGGTTCTTCAGAATTTGCCCTGTTATTTGTAGTAAGGTTTCACATGGAGTTCCAGGACCAATTTGACTAAAATATCTGGCCTTATATAGGAATAATTTGAAATCACCTCTGTCAAGCTAAACTTTATTAAGTAACAAACATCAAATCAGATCATTACAGTTTATTGTATATCTAACTCCATCAAATCTTTGCCTAAATATATTGTAACCTTTGCTTCTGTGTGAAAGCTATGTAATCTTCGGTGGAACCAAAGTTGAGATTATAACTATTTCAATATATATTTTATTTATAGTAAATATATAGTAGTATTTCTTGAATTTATAAACAGTCAATAAGTAAGTGATTACACCAATCCACAAAAAAATTTGTCCTAATAAAATTTTCTTATGTAGAATGAAATTCATTTTTAAACACAACAAAGATACTTTTTTGTTTTATTTCTTTTGAAATATTTCTATTTGATCAGATCATCATCTTTAACATATAAACATCATCATAGTTAAGTGTTTATAACAAGTATTTTTCAGTTGTTTATTGGACCATTGAATGCTTCGACTATGTAAAAGTTGATTTGTTAAATCTGTTGAAACATTGTACAAAAATGAATGATTGTAATTTAATACTTTTTAAAAAATATCAAACTAGAATCATTCAATTTTTTTTTTTTTTTTTACAACAGAAGTTATATTTTTAGGTATTTTATTTAGGTATACTGTATCCACATATAATTTATAGTTATAAACATTGAAAAATTTGTAAACTTTGTTGCAATTCAACACAAATCCTTATAGAAATTTTAAGTTGATTTTCTTGTTTCAATTTCCTTGATTTGAAAACTCTTCTTTGTAAAAATTTCTTAATAATTTTGTTTAGTTTTTTACTTTTATTTTTTATTGTATTTTATTTTATTTTATTTTATAATTTTTTCGAGGAGGGATTCAAGAGATCATTTAGAGTGTAAATGTGTATAAATGCGTGTGTAGGCTAGATATCGAAAAAGGTAAATTTTATTTGAAGATTTGGATTAAGAGATTTACTTTTTAGAATCCAAAAAGTGAGGATAGAATTCTTGTTTATTTGACACAAGACTTTGAAATTGATTTTCTATGATGTCTCACATGATGATCATAGTCATTTTAGTTATAATGAAACTGAATACTTCGCTGATAAATCAGTAATTTATATAGATAATACAGTTTGTGTCTGTTTATCTTAAATAGGCGAGCAATGAAAAGCAACAGTGGAAAATTAAGAAAGAAACATCAGAAATGTGAGGGACCAGGTGGGATTTGATTTCTATCATGTCACAATTGTCCTTATTGTCACATTAATGGAGGATTATGCTTAAAACAGACACTTAAAATAGTCGAGCAAAACTGGGAAAAGTTTTGAAATGCAAGTAAGTTTATTTTTTAACATTCCGAATGTCATTGAAAAGTCTTCTCATGTTTTAAGTCATTTTGAAAGAGGATGTTGTGTTGTAACGGAATCTAAGTTTTGTGTTTTTCTTTTGTTAATTTAATAGGAGTTAGTATGGGAGGTACCTCCCCTAGTATCGGACGGACAGCATAGCCTTAGTAATATGGTTCCGTTTGGTACCTTTTGGGTCCGGAACCCTAAAAACACTGGATATCCAAAGCAGAGTACTTAATTTGCTTTGAAGGTTTTATAAAACAACAAGTAAAGCATCCAAACACTCATCTTTATATATAAAATTCGAGTGTACGAAATTTTGTAACTCTTAATCTCCTAAACGGCTCTACCAATTTTTATAAATTTTTTTTTTCGTTTTACTTATGGGGTTACCAAGATGGTTTATGCTTCAGTTGGACCCGGTAGGTGGCGCTGTTGTCTGGATACAGGTATTTTTTTACGAAATTTCTAACATTTTTTTAACTAGCGCACACTATACTAAGCCGATTTTAATAGTTTTTCTTTTAAAATAACAAATGAATGCTAATGAAAAGAGTTGCATACTTATTTTATCAGTTTTTAATTTTTAATATAATATTTTTAGGTATTAAGTTTTTTTGAAAACCACAGCAAGACCAAGCTTAATGCTTTAAATGCTTTGGTTGTTGTTATTGTTGTATTTTTCCTCTCTGAGTACATACTTCTTGCGCTCTTCTTCCTTACAAATATGCGGGCACAGATAGTTTACTATAAACTTATAGAAATGCTCATGATGAACTATTGTCTATTTAAGAAACAATGAACCCCATTCGATATCATAGTCAATGTGTTTTCTTTTGTATTTCGGTATATGATTTATGATTTAATATTAGGTAAAGATTGTTTGTTTTTTATTTTTTTCTTATAAGAAGTAGTTCCTGAAACCATTAACTGTCTGTACTTTTTGGTTTAGTATTGTATTTTAAATACGAGTATTATTATGTAAATAAAGGGAGAAAGGATATACGACAATGATAAGAAACATTGTTGACTTTATTGTTTTGGGTGCAAAAGACTACACACAAGAAGACACAAGAATGATGTCTCTAAATATATTTTGTATCTATAAAGTAAAACAAGTTTAACAATGAATTTTATTGTTGCACGCTTTTAGGTGTTTAGATTTCATAAATGCTCTTCAAATAGTAACTTTTTTGCAAATGCAATAAATCTGAATGTGTAATAATAATATTAATAGGCAAACAAAAAACAACAACAAAATAAAAACAAGAACAGTTTTTTTTTTTTGCAGTTTGCACTTAAACAATTTGAGCTAATATTATATTAATTTTTTTTTTTTTTTTTGTGTATTTCATCATATTTACTTAAAAATTTAATATTTCCATTAAATTTTGCATTTTGTTTTTTTTTTTTGTGTTTTTGTTTGTTGTTTCTCCTTTTTTTTTATTTATCTGTGGTGCAATTTTGTTGCATTTTGTTTTTTGTTTTTTTTTTTCCAATTTAAACTAAATATTCAGTCTTATAGATATAAACATCCGCTTGTTAAGCATTTCTGAGCTGCTCGGCTCTGTCAGGGCTCTGCAGCAATATGAAAATCAGTGCAGCGCAAAAAGGATATGCACACAGTAGCGCAGCGGCAAAGAAATAAAAAAATAAGAGAAATAGATAAAAGAGAGAGCATGAGACACAAGAAGGAGGAACAGAGATATAGAAACAATGAAAAACATAAAGTACAAGAAGAGAAAATGTTGTGAAAATTGCCAGTAGAATAGCAAAAGTATAAGAAAACAACAACTGAACGGAATAGAAAGAAAAAAGAACCAAATCAAGGAAAAAGATATAAAAGACAAGTTAAATAAGTACGAAGTACAAGAGCGAAAGACATTTAATGGAAATTCCTTTCTGCAGTTTTTGAATTATTTACATTTACATTTATTACGCTATATAGATATTTTCTTTTATTATTTTCCATTTTTTTTTTATTTCTTATACATTTTCAAACTCGTTTTTCATTGTAATGCAAATGCAGGCAGCAGGCCTTAAACAAAAAACAAGCAGAAGCAAAATATAAGAAATTCAAAAGAATAAAGTAATCCACAACAAAGTATGGCACAACAAAAATATAAAACCTCGGAACAAATCTAAGGAAAACAAAATATACAATATATATAAAGGACACAGGCAGGCAGGCAAAGACACCCAGAGATATAGAAACAGATAGCATATACACAATCATAATAATTTATTGTTACTTGTTAACGAACGAACGAGAAATTCTTTCTTCTTCACAGAATATTTTAATACTTAGATGGAAATACGGGCAAGCAGATCCAGAGACAATCAGACAACGAACGAATGAATAAAGAAAGTTCTTTTTGTGGCTGCAAAAAATCTTTTTTTTTTATTTTTGTTCTTACTTAGAACAAGAATATGGCAGCCAATATGTAAATAAATAAATAATAAAATGTATTCAATATCAATATAAGGAAAATGTGCAAAGGCATTTAAAAGCTGCTTCGCTTTATTGTTCCTTATTGGATGATGAAAAGAAAAGAAAGCAAGCAATCAATAAACTAAAATATAAAGAAATTTCTTTAAAGAGAAGAAGAAAAATCCATGGAAAATAAAATTATTTGATATTTGAATTATAGAACTAGAAAAACTAGGTCAAATGTCATGCATGCATTGGCACAACAAAAACACAAACAACATCAACAACAAAATACATATTTTTAAGATATTCCTATTTAAATAAAATTTAATAAAACAAAAAATTGAATATATTATTTTTTTTTTATAGAAAGAATCTTCAAAGGATGCACAATATTCATAATCTTTGAATCGCAAAAAAAAAAAAAAAAAAAAACAATAACTTAAACATATCATATGACAATAACACCTGGAAGTATGCAACATTGTTTATTGTTTCTACCAATAAATAAATTAAAATGAAACACATAACCATGACACCTAGAAGTATGCAACAGTCTGCGTTTTTACAAATGTGCATACATATGTCCATTTAACTTTTTATACCCTTATAAGTTTGCGGGTTACTTGAGATTGTGCCTTCCTGCCACAACAACTTCTGCTCCTTTTCTGGCTTAACCTTACCGGTTTGGAAAGGGGGTTTTGGGATGTGGTCGAACCCTGTAGAGTCCTTTTGTTGATTTTTTCAACAATTGGTGCTCCCACCGTTCCCCCTTTCCGTTTACTTGCGCTAATCTGGGATTGTTTCAACGGTTTCCTTGCGACATCCAAATGTTCCTATTAGTCCTATTTAGTATCTATCCGGGGGGACATTAGGACACGGGCAGTAGTTTTTAGTTTTTAAAGTCCCGCACTCGGTTGTAGACCGGTGAGGCTTTCGATTTAATAATAAAAACCCTTATAAGTTTGTTGTGAAGCTTGTAAGAGACAGAAGGAGACGAGACGAATTGATTAGGCCATGTCCGTCAGTCTGTATGAAAGCAAACAAGTCTCTCAGTTGTTAAGCTAAAAAGCTTAGTTGGGGCACTAAGTTTTCTTTTCACCAGGCATTGTGTTGACTTGTCATAATCAGCCAAATCGGACCGTTCCCATACAAACTCAAATTCACATTCAGGCTTCTATTAGAAAAACTTTTTTAAGACCCTAGGATAACTGGATCGTACAACAGCATCACAACCGCGAAATAATCGAATTTAACCTTCTGAAAGACGTAAATATTGAAAATCTGTTCTAGTAATAAGCTGGACCACAGTCTTTCTGGAATATTTTAAGCCAAAAAGAGAACTTAAGCCATGCCGAGAAACATTCTAAGTATTCAGGCATCATTCTCAGTGGATTGTTTCTGACATCATGTATCATGTTCGATCAAAATACAATGTAATTTGATATTTCTGCTAAGCTTACAAATTAGAGAGCAGTTTGTTTGGAGAGGCAGAAAAATTGGATAGCCTCACTCACTTCACCTGATAACAGAATGATGTGCAGTGTTCAAAGAGGTTTAAAATTTTTTAGAAAATATAAACATCCTGAATGGGAGAGAAACGTCTGTCTCATCTGGATTTCTCCAAACTTTGTCTTTTCAGATAGGTTGGTACTTCATTGTATGTTTGTTACCCCCTGGGAAATTTTTGGTGTTCCATAAGGGGACGCTGATTGATGTTTATCAATTCATGTTCTTGGCACAGTGTTCTTAAGTCTTCTTTGACATGCGAGCACGTTAAACAAATGGTACTTCATTGTATGTTTCTATAATATGTTGCAGGTCTTATTTTGATAAACAAAAATTAACTAAGTTTCATCAAGTTTCATTCTATTCCATTAAAATGAATAAGGATAATTATAGTCAATTGAGTGTTTTCTTAATACAGAACTTTGATTGTCCAATAAACAACAAAAAATTCTTTAAAAATAAACATGTGTAATAATTAACCATTAACTTTTCCTAAGCAGCTCACAGATGGCGAACTTATGGATACTGGAAAAATTTACTGGAACTCAATGGCATCTAAATCTAAGTGATGTTATCAATTTTTTATAAAACTTCCAATAGTTTGTCACAAGTGGCACTCTTATGAATTCATTATCGAAAATATAATAAGCGGAGAAATTAATTGTAATTGAAGTGAATGAATGAAGTGGACAAATGGTACAGAAAAAGTTCTCATAATCGGATTAATTTCTTAAACGCACTCTTGAAATGCTTAAGGCTTCCATAACCGGACAACTTCAATAGCCAGACAAAACGTAAAGATTATGACAGCTTTAACCGCAAAATCTCTAGTCACGGATATCTATCCATGCGGTCGCACAAATTTTTAGTCTCAAATTGTTTCTAGAACAAAATACATTTCGGTGAGCGTACATTGTGGAATATTTTTCTTAGTCAATTCACTGTTCTATGTCTGTCTGTCAATCAACAAAATGAAGGTTGGCAAATTTATTTGACATATGGCGACGAATTGCTGTCAACTCGATATGTCAAACGATATTAACAATCTGTGACTTTCTTTCAAGATTAAATTATCAGACATATTCTTGATTTAAGCCAAGATATCTCAACTTAGATACAAACAATTCTATCAATTTAAATCAACAGAATTGTTTTAAAAACTAAAACATTAAATCTGAATTCGCTTCAACTCCCTTACTATTTTGTCCAATTTAACACAAAAAATTCTATTAGAATACAAAAGAATCAATCACCAATTCACCTTAACAGGAGTTTGGTCACATATTTCGTGCTTAAATATGAAAGAACTGAAAGGACCAAAATTTGTTGGCAATAGAAAGAGAAATTTTCTGCTAAAACATCTTCGACATCTTGGTAGAAAAAACCAACAGCTTAGGTTTTTTAAAACATAAAACAAACGAAGGAGCATTTAAAAAGAAATAATAAAACAAAAACCTAAGAAAACAAAATTCAATAAAAATGGCAAATAAAAACAAACGGAAGCGGAAACGGAAACGGAAACGAAATTTGTAAGTACAATGATGACAAATTTTTTTTGTTTCATTAAAATGAGTAAATAAATTATTATGGATAAGGGGAGGGACGGTGGGGTAGAGTTGAGAACAACAATATGATGTAAACAGTTTGTTTTTGCTTTAATGAAGGTGAGACATTAATTTTGTTTTTGTAAATTTTCTTTAAGTTGAATGTTTTTAATTTTTGTAATAAAAACATAAATGACACATAAAACAATTAATTAAATATTTTAATGACACCAACAGAGATGCTCACACACACACAGGCATAATTATTATTTTTTTTTTAAAGGATACACACATATTGAGATACAAAGAGAGAAAGATGATTTTAACTGGCAAGGCAAATTATTAGAAACATTTTCTTTTTTTTTTTTTAATTAATTTTAAGTTACAATGAAGTGAAAAATTTCTTTAAAAAAAAAATTATGTAGAATGGTTAAAAACAAAAAGGATAACAAACAAACAGGTTAAATTGAAAGTTGTATTAATGTGGATTTGAGTGGTGGAGGATGCATGAGGGTGGTGGTGGTTGTTTGTGTGAAAAGTTTGAAGTTTATCTGGGCAACAAAAATACAAAACGAAACTCATAATACTTACACACTCATACTTAAACAGATACACAACAACACACAGTTATCAAAATATATAGATACAACAAAATACAACATAAAGGAGGATACACAACAAAGGATCCAATGTACATTTAAAAGGATAATGACTTAACATACCTGTGGCTGTTGTTGCTGCTGCTGCTGCATTGTTTGAGTTTGTGCAGCAGCTGAAGTCGTTGCTGTCGTTGAGGTGCTTGACTCCATGGTTGTTGGTGTTGCTCCTGCTGATGTTGTTGCTGTTGCTGCTGCTGCTGGCAATTGTGGCAGCTGTTGCGGCGCCGCTATTGTCGGAGTTGTCGGATTCGTATCAAGCGTATGTTTCGATATAACAACCGTTGTTGTCTTTTGGATTTTATCCTGTTCATGATGTTCGGAGGGTGATTTCGGTGGTACCGAGGTAAAAGCATCTGCTGCACGAACAATTTCCAACACCTGTTCGAAAAGCAAAAGAAATGAAATGATGAACATCATGATCATAAACAGAACAGAATATCATTAGCCAGCCAAAACAGATATGACGAAAAAACCTTACATTCAATTCAATGCCAAGGTCATGAAATGTTGTCTTTCAAAATAATCAAAGACGCGGGTTAGTGACTTTACTTAAACACTTACCTTCTCCGGTGTACTCTTCTCCTTGGTTGATTGCTGTGCTACCACTCCGCCACCACCATTTTGTGTTTGTTCAGCTTGTAGCAGCGCCATGGTTTGTTCTTTTACATTCGGTTGATGTTGCTGTTGTGCTCCTGTTCCTACTCCCACTCCTACTGCTGCTGCTGCTGCTGATGATGATGATAATGTATCATTGAGTGTTGGTGGTGTGATTGTTGTTGTATGCACTAAGGCAGCAGCGGCAGCCAATGCAGAGCTCTCAGCATTGGGTATTTCAGTTTTTTGCGCAAAGACATCAAAGTCCTGCCAAAGACAGTTAGAAGTGAAGAGTAAGAAATATACAAAATTTTCGAAGAATTTAAATAACAAACACCATCATACCTGACGCAAACGTTCATCCTCATCATGATCTAAACTGGAAACGCTTTGACTTTGACTGAGCTCTGAGCCAGTTTCCGAAGCACGTGAGCCTTTAAAGCAGACAGAAGACAGAAAGGAGGAGAATGAAGTTTACAATTTGAAATATGTATTTCATTTTCAGTTTGTTGTTGTTCTTTTTGTTCATATACTCGTACATACCATGCCTGCTACCAGTGCCACCACTGCCACAGGACGAAGAGTTGAAACCGGTGCTCATGCCGCCTCCAGTACCAATGGAATGAATTAAATTGGATTTGTCGTAACCTTTACAAACGACCAAATGTATATCATTGCCAGCATTACGAAGTATAGCTACAGCATCTTGATGCGCTGCTCCCAACAGTGAATGACCGTTTACCTCGAGCAGACGCATGCCAACCTGTGTGCAACAAAGATGAAGAAAATCAGAGAAATCAATGAGTGAGGGTGAGCGAGCACAAGATAAAGTTCAAAAGAGTACACAGACAAAACAAATATAATAATATCCTTTACACAGAATAGTAAAAATGGGATTATCATTTCTTCTGTGATGTTTGTAAGGCATTTAAACAACTCAATGATCAGTACATTATATTTTTCTATTGTATATAGATTTTTGAGATATCAATCTGAAATTTTGTTTAGTTTTCTTTATGCTAATTATAAATAATTATATTTTATTTGTTGATTGAGACTTCTTTATAAAGTAAAAGTTCTTCTTTGCCTTTCTATATGTTTAATGAAATTTCATCCTTTGGTTTTTGAGATATTAAACTGAAATTTTGTCCAGTTTACCCTTTGATGTAGGTAATTCGAAACTTATTGGAATTTATGCCTTCAATTTATTGAGATATTTAACTGAAATTTTATTTAGTTTGTCCTTTGTTCTACAATATTTATATGTGATGACAGTTTTTTGTGAAGGATATTTAGCAATTGCTTAAACCGATACATTTTTTCTTGACTTTGTTTCATTTTTGATTTTCTAAATTTTGCTGTTTGTGTTTCTTTGAGTTTATTCACTTGTTTCCAATTCAACAAATACGGTGTCTACGACTATGTAGAAGAATGTGTAGACAACCAGACCAATCAGAGTCCGAGACCAACAAGGATTGAGACATTAAAAGACGATAATGATGAAGACGAAGATTACGTTGATGTGAACACAATGGCAAATTATATGTTAAAAGTTTTCAATGTTCAACAATCAAAGTCAAACTCGTCTCAAGATTAAAGCTTATCTCTGTTTAGACACTTTGCCGCCAAATTGCACAAATCAGAAAGAAACAAGGAAAATTAAAGAAAAGAAGGGGAAGTGGTAATTTATATTTATATTCTTTTTGTATGTATTTCATTTAACTTTGGTAAAAACTCATGCCAAAACTGCTTAAACAACTCTAATCAGACACTTCCTTTCACAGACGCCTTCAAATCAAATCCTCTATTTAAAATAAAAAGAAACTCCCACAAGAAATTATGTAGTGAAAAATTGCTCAAAAACAAGTGAGAAAGAAAGAAAGAAGAAAGGAAGGAAATGTTTTTCCATATATAATAATTTACCTTAAGCCTTCCATCACGTCGTGCGGCGCCAACCGAATTAATTTTGGACACAAATACACCTTCGTCTGTGGGATCGACAGGATTACCACGTTGGCCATTTAGACCGCCCTTAATGTGCATGCCCAGACGTTCGCCTTCACCTTTTGTGATGATGACTTCCTGTAAAATTTATTAAAAAAAAAAAAAAAACAAGAAAAAGGAAATAAGAAAATGTTAAAGAAAATGAATTTCTTCCTTTGTTAATTATGCATCATAGTTTTTCATATTTTTGTGTTCAGGAAATATAAGTAAATTATAAGACAAACAAACAAAATTATTCATAAATATTTAAGCATGAAAAATTAAATTTTTTTTATATACAATTTATTTTCTGAGTATCACAATAAATCTCAGTGAAGTTTATAAAATTACAGCAAAAAAATAGAAATCAAGTTAAAGCTTAAGTAAATCAAAATATTCATACGTTTGATCATTGAAAAAGTTCAGAAGATTCTGATTCAAATGTTTGCGCGCATTTGCTGTTTGCCATTAAATCTTATGAATTTAATTTCAATTGAGTTTCAAGCGAATGTCAAATGTTTGCGAGCATTTGCTGTTTGCTATTAAATCTTATGAATTTAATTTCAATTGAGATTCAGCAAAAATACTTTTATTAAATTTAAATCATCTAAACCATCAATCAGTCTTAACTTTTCCAATGATCCAAATACAAAGCCACAGTGAATATGAAAGATAAAATTTGCAAAAATCAAAAAGAGCAATGATTCCTTTATACAAAAAGCATCTTACCTCTGTTTGTATGTAATCTACTTCTATGTGCTGGCGGTGTTTTTTTTTTTTTTTTTCAGTATTTTACATAAATTTTTGGTTTTTTACAAAGTTTAAATAGAAATTAGAAGATTTTGAAGTACAAAGTGTACAATAGAAGTAAGTAAGTAAGTAAGCATTTAGTAAGGAAAGAACTGAGTATTTTATAAAGGAAATAAGCGGTGTTAAATTGTTAACAGCAACAAAAAACAAATTCAGGACAAGTTCACTTACTAAGTAACATAGTAATTTAATTCAACATGACTAAGAAACTTGAAGAAATTTATATGGAACAACAACACTCACTTGGAAACCAGCTGGCAATGGATCATGTTGTATGGTCAACTTTATATCATCACCAGGTTTAAGCAATTCAAGGACACAATCCTGATGTGTTGCACGTGAAACATCAGCCTCATTTACCTTCAATATACGATCGCCCATGCGTAGTTTGCCACATTTCGAGGCAATGCCACCAGGCACAATCTGAAATTAATAGAGAAAGAGACAATTTTAGAAGAATATTTTGCTTATAAAAAGAAAAGTATTTAAAATTAATTGCTAACGACATCAAAACTTTGTCGCATTTGTCGCGTGCTTGACACTTTCGCTTTGTTTTAAAGAGAAATTTTTCGTGCGTACACTGAATGAAAAATTTCCATAATTTATGACAGACAGGAATTCTATTCCTAGGAAATATAGAATCGAAAAGAGTGCGGAGGAAGGTAGAAGTTGATGAGAAAGGAAAAAAGCAAACTCATAAGCCGCTTGCAATGCGCTAAGAGGAAAATTATTATTTAAACAAAACGGAACAGAAGACGAAAACGAGGAAAGCACAACTTGAAATTTACGCATGAAATGAATTTCTTTTCATCATTTCTCTTCTCTCTTTCAGTCCATTTTTTTTTTTTTTTTTTTGTTTTTAATGCAAGTTTATAATTCTCTTCACTAAAAAGAACTCAGTTACAAATTGAGCAAGAATACTTGGTATGAAGAACGGAGGAAGGAAAAGGGAGATTTGTAACACAAAGTTGCGACTACTTGCAACCTACAGAATCAGCAATAGTCGCAGTCGCCGTTCGTTGGAAGTTGCATTTTTAATTGCTTATAAAAGCCAAAGTATTTCCAACTAATTGGTGTGCATCATTTGCATGAGAAAGCATTACAACAGACAGCAGGCAGCAACAGCTTATGGAGGGGACGAACAAATGGACGGGGGGGGAGGGAGGATTGTATAGGAAATGACTATGATTACAATGAATTCTCACTCAGTCAGTCAGTCAGTCAGTTCAGTTGAATTGGATTGGATTCCCTGAATTAAGTGGCTTAATTTTAAAAAGTTATCCAGTAGCCAATTCTTCTTAATGATTTTTGTAATAACATTTTTAATGAAGTATCAAATAATTAACAATTGAACTTTGACTTTACATAATATTACAGTAGAAGATGATCATAGCGCACAATGTCAAGCATAGAAAAAATGAGCGTGACTCAATGATTTCTTCAAATAAAATCCACAAGTACCAATTTTAATGCATGGTTACTAGTGCATATATATGGTTCCACAATTTAATAATAATGTTGACGCATTATTTATTGTTTTTATTATATATTAATCGTAGATAATTGTGTTTAATTTTAGAGTCATGATGAACAAACAACCGTCTCCTATAGCTTCGGTTCCACGACTCCCTTTCTCGGTTTAAGCGTATAACGACGACTGCCCTCTACTCGTTCTCTTTTAATTCATCTCGTTCTTTCCTAATTCACCTCGGAACCTCGAGTCGTGCTGCCACCCGCTGCATCTCAATGGGGTTGCCACTTATTCCCACACTCTCCTGATCCTACATATATTTATATCTTCCTTCATCTACAACCTTCCACTCTCTTTGAGTTATGATATTGTATTATTCTACTTACATGTGATATGAAGATGCCCGGCTCACGTGCTCCAAATGGTACACAAGAGTGATCTGTACCACCAATGATGCTAAAGCCCAGAGAGCCTTGATTTTTAGGTAATATTACCTCCTATATAGGAAATGAACAGAAAAATTTAATTAATAAGAATTTTTATTAAAAAAAAAAAAATTTATAAAAACATAAAATTAAAGAAACAGAAACTGAAACAAAATAACTTTGGTTTAACCAAAGACTTTATACCTTTCACAAGAACAAGTCATCCCCATTTAAAAAAAAAAAGAAAGAAAATGTGCAATCTGTTTGTTTGCTAAAGTAAGATGATCTATTCAGTTTTCATAAAATACAAAACAAATTTATATGAAATTTTATGAAATGTTTAAGGTTGCCTTAAGGTTCTTCTTTTGTATAATAAAATATGACAGAAATTTAAAACAAATTTTGTTTGAGGGTTCTTGTTAATCAGTTTGTTTGGGATCTAAATAATATGATGTAGCAATAAAAACCACACAATTTGTATAATCAAAAGTCTGCCTTAAGATATTTAAAACGTTCCTTAGAATTCCTTTTATATTGTATAATACAATATTGTAAAATGCTTCTAATGCTAACATTGTTCAATTGTTTCAAAACTTATACTGTTCAGTCAGAGACATCTTCTATTCTTTGTGATTTCAAATTTCAGTTTGAAAAGAGTGTCTAAATTTAAAAGCAAAATCAATTTCTCTAGATACATTTATGAATATCATATCACCATATAACCGCTATTTTCACTTTTTTTTGGCAGATTTGACAGATTATCATCACATCCAAATAAAACAAAAAGTGCCTAGGCTAATAATTCTTTAAATTACACGTGAGTTATGTGCGAACTGCTCTCCTGCTACTCTGAGTAGTTTCAGACAATTTATGTGAATTAATAAAAGAATTCATCAGTGCTTTTCCTGTTATACTTTATTTGTTTTATATATATTTCCTTCTATATAATTTACCATCGATTTTTCTGTCTAACCTTCCATCTAAGTCTTCATCAGTCTAATATCTACCAACTTTCCAATCATATTTCCATGTATTTCCATCTATCTTTCTAACTACCTTTTCATTTATATTTTTATCTATCTTTCCATTTAGATCTCCATACATCTTTCCATCAATATTTCCATCCATCTTTCTTTATAACATTCATTTAGATTTAGACTTAAGAAATATTGATGTGTCTTCAAGAGTCATATTTTTGTAAGTTCCTAATGCCAAGTTCTATATACAATATAACCTAACCATTTCAACATATCTTTAACTCATTGTTCAGATTCTTTAATGAATTTCTTTCCTGTTATATACAGATAACAATCAGACTAGCTGATTAAATTAATTTTCCTAGATATATTTATACAATTATATCAGCTTTTTGTTTGGTATAAGAGTATATTTACATGTGTAAGCAGTGAATAATAGCATTATAACTTTGTCATGAAATATGTAACGGACAGAAGGAGCCAAAGGAGACTCCATAAAATATATGTAAATACATTCTTGATCACCTCGATGAGACAAGGTTTCTTCAAGGATCTTATCACATTTTAAATAACCTGATGCCAACTTGTATCTTAGCCATTTTAACACTTCTTTTAATTATTGTCCAGACCATGTGATATTTCAGATAAGTATCTCCAATACTTAACTTAGAGTGATTAATGTGTATTCAAACAATCAGACAAACAGATTTATTCAATTTCCCTTGGTATAAGCAATTAAATCAAATTAAGTGATTCAACACTTCTAGGGCGGGCGAGATTTCTTTTCTTTCCCTTTTTTTTTTGTCAAATTACAAAGTTAAGTATAAATTTAATATATTTAACAGAATTTGTGAAAGGTACAAAGGTTTATAAAAATGTATATTGGAACAAAATAAATAAATTGCTGTAGTTCGAGAGAGCGAGCGCTTTAAGCTTTTGCTTTTATGAATTATGATTTTGATTTGAAATTGATTTTTATACTGCATATTTTTGTGGAATAAAATTGTTTAAATATTGTTGGCGGTGGTGGTGGTGGTGTTGGTGGTAATGGTGTGTGATGTGTGTGAAATTGTTGGTGATATTTACATAAAAAAAAAATAAATTAAAATACAATAAGAACAAAAGCAATCATGCAAAAAAGGACAAATAAAGGTGAAATAACAATTAAAAAGTGTAAACACATGCAATAAATTCATTAAAAATTAACCAGAACCAATTATAAAAATAATGTAGAAGAAACAAAACAAATATTTAATAAAAATTTAACAAAAAATAATCTTAAGCCACAATAAATTTTTAATTTCCTTTTTTTAATTATTTTCAATTTTTAAAATAAACTTATTAAATTTAAATTAGTGAAAATCTAAACATAAAAACCCTCAGCCTTGCCGCATCATCACCACATTAGAGAGGCTCAAGAATAAAAGAAAAATCCGTAAATGTGTAAATAATTTGATATTAGAAACATCTGCCTCATGATGAATAAATACCCCTATGTATGATAAAGATTACCAGCACATTGACACAGATAAATAGAAAGCGAATTTCAACATAACAGAATCATTTAGAGAAGATATGAAATTTCATCTTACACTAATTTAAAAAATTAATGAATTTTTGTAAAACAAATTTAATCAAACTCTGCCAATTTCCTATAACAAATAAAATTTTTTATCTCTTTATAGATTTCGTCTTTATCAATAAACAACAACAACAACAACAACACAACGACTAACAAAATTATACACAACAACATGACGAAAGAAAATTGAAACAATTAAATATTTTTTATTTGCATTTTCACAATACCAAATTTGTTAGCGTCGAGAGACAACAGAAAGGTAGAAAGAAAGAAAGTAAACAAACAGAGAGAAATAAATAAACCAACCAAGTGATAAGATATTGTATATGAAAAGTAAAACAATTGTTCAAATCTAAATATATACAAATATACCAAGTACAATATGTGTGTCTTTCTTTATAAAACATTCTCTCTGTCATTTCTTCCCTATACCCCACCATAAACTCATATGAACTGGGCATCATCATCATCATCATCATCATCAACTCATTTATTATCTCTCGCATTCACATGTTGAGTGTTGAATATATTTATTTATTTCAAAAAATGGCAACACAAGGAAAATAATTTATTATTTATCTTGTTGTTTTGGTTTTGTCAGAATCTCTATAGTTTATAGTATTGTATTATAGTATTGTAAGTAGAAATGTTTACAATTTTAATATGCCTAAAGATTTTTCTGGTTGTGTGGTTAACACTTTTTGTTCTATTCTATTTGCTATTTTGTTCAAGTCCTTTAACTTACAGTTCTCATAGTTTTACTTGTTTGAAATGGTTGGCATTTAATTGGTTTTATTTTGGCAAAAATTTCATTTGTTTTTATTAAATTTATAAAGAAGTAACCAATGTTTTATACAAATTAGTGACAACAAAAAACTTATAGTAATAAAATAGTAACCAAAACCAAGTAAGGTTTTCGACTCGACCAAGTTGTGATACAAAAATTTCTTTTAAAAAGAAAAAAATACTTAAAATTCTCATGAAATAGTAAGTTCAAATAAAATTTGAGAACTTGATTATAAAGGTGATAATTAAGTATGAAATAATTGTTGATTCAGTTATAAAAGAACACATAAATTTGGGAAAAGAAACTCTTTTTTTTATGGTACATGACCTGATAAACTTGAGAGTGTGAGAGAAACACTGCATTGTGGGAAGTTACAATTCCAATAGACATGATAGATACTTTTCTTAACTAAATATGAAGACATTGATATAACGAAATTGAATAATAAGTATTTTTAGTACTATAAGCCTAAGTACATCAAGTACCATGAGTACATTAAGTATGATAGCTTCATTGTAATTCAAATACCATGAGTACAAGTAGTATGAGTACTTCTTTGCAGATCAAGTACCATGAGATGATTAAGTATGAATACTTTATTGTAGATCATTTACTATAAGTACATTAAGTATGCTAACTTCATTGTAATTCAAGTACCATGAGTACATTAAGTATGAATACTTCATTGTAGATCAAGTACCATAAAGACATTCAAGTATGATAACTTCATTGTACATAAAGTACCACGAGTACACTAACTATGATAACTTCATTGGAGATGAAGTACCGTGAGTACATTAATGAATATGAATACTATGAATGAATACTTAATTGTACATCAAGTTTAAAAATGAGTATAAGTACCATTTACATTCATAAGAAGTATAGCGAGAACTGACTTTTGATCATATCATATGTACATTAATCAGAATAAATAAATTTATTTTATTAAATTTATTAAATTATTTTTATTAAAATAAAAATAAATAAAAAATATTGCAACATTTATAAGAAATTTAATCAAATACAAAAATACATATAAAGTACCATTAGTAATGTATCATGTCTTTTGAGTAAAGTTAGATCAAGAACCATTAGTAGATTAGGGATAATAAGTTCACTTTACGTCAAGAATGAATGAAGAATTACATAAAAGATTATTTATAGTATAACATATGTGTACTGTGTATCAATTACCCAAAATATCATTTAAATAGAGGCACCACACGCATCAAGTACTTTTGTAAGTACACTAATCATCTATGGTATATCAACAATCAAATAAATCATGTCACAAGTGGACATTTAAGTATATTAAATATCATAAACTTAAGATCAATCAATTGTAATCAACATTATATAAAGTACCACAAGAAAATCAAAAAATTCATACGTTTGGTCAATTAAAAAGTTAAGAAGATTCTGATTCAAATGTTTGCGAGCATTTGCTGTTCGCATATAAACTTATAATCAATCAATTGTAATCAACATAACATAAAGTACCTCAAGTATCATAAAGTAAAGTAAGTCCCTTATTATAAAAGATTAAAATTTATTGAAGCTTCTTAAGCGAATCTCTTTCATTCCACGAGTTCTTCTTGGGGCTGAGAGATACTTACTTTTATCTTAATAGTGATAATTGTTGATTATACCAATTTAATGTGATAATAGTTGGTGTACTTGATGTAATTACAAGGTAGTAAGTATTTGAAATACTAAGCTAAAGTATAATCTTTTGATTGAAATCGTCTTTAGTACTATTAACAAACTAAAAAGCCTTTCCATCTTTCTTTTCACACATATAACTGAGAGATAAGTTCTAATTCAAATGAGCTTTTTAAGACTTTTGAAAGATTCCCATAATTAATGTCCTTTATAAAATTATAAGGTGCTTGAAAGACTTAGATATAATGTAAACTTATAACAAAGTAAAAATCCTTTCAATGTTTCTTTGAACTAATGTAACTGAAAGATTCAATTCAACTCTTTAAGACTTCTGAAACATTCCCATAATTGATGTCCTTTATATAATTATAAGGTATTTGAAAGACTTGATATAATGTAAACTTATACCAAAGTAAAAATCCTTTCAATGTTTCTTTGAACAAATGTAATTGAAAGATTAGTTTGAAACCAATTCAATTCAACTCTTTAAGACTTCTGAAACATTCCCATAATTAAAGTCCTTAATATAATTACAAGGTACTTGAAAGACTTAGACATAATGTAAACTTATAACAAAAAAAATACTTTCAATATTTCTTTGAACTAATGTAACTGAAAGATTCAATTCAACTCTTTAAGACTTCTGAAACATTCCCATAATTGATGTATTTAATGTAATTACAAGGTTCTAGAAGAGTATAATCCTTTGATTGATGACTTCTATAATTACCAATAACAAATGAAAGACATTGCTTTCGTTTCACAAGCAGTAATTTTGGAAGCATAGTTTCTTTCTTAATTGTCCAGGACTTCTGAAACTTCGCTTTTGACTTTAATGGTGATTTTGTTCTAGAATTTCTTTCCAAACCATTCCAACAATAATTTTCTAATTACTATTTATTCCTTAAATGATTTAATATTATAAAATAATATATTAAACTTCTTTCACTTACAAAAGTATATTAAATTTCATGCGCCAATGTGCCAAAAGTGCTTGCTTATTAAAATTTACATTAAAAATTAAACTAAACCAAAGAACCAGAGAATCAGAATCACTAAACAATTAAAATCAATAAAGGAAATCATTAAATCTATTAGTAAAAATATTACTAATTTATTATTGTCTTTTTGTAATTCGTTTTAACCAGCAAACTCTACAACAATTGAATGTTTTGCGTATTGAAAAACATAAATCAATTAAATTAAAATAAAAAAAAAATTGAAGTTTATTTACATTAAGAAAAAAATAAAAATAAAAATAAAAACAAAAATAAACAAATAAATAAATTGAAATATTTACTACCTTTTTTTTTTTGTATTTTTGATTTTATGATAAATATTAAATTATTAATTATTCAACAATTGCCAATTACAAAAATAAATAAATATAAATCAAATAAAAATGAAAGAAAATAAAAGTAAAGAAAATAAATAATAATAAAACAACGAACGAACTACAAATTCAGCAGTCAAAAAATAAATTGATTTTTGATTGTTTTTGTATTATTCTTTGTTGCTGTAATTGTTGTATAATTTTTTGTTGTTCTTGTTGTTGTTGTTGTTGTTGTTTTTGTGGGTAGTGGCGGCGGTGCATAAATAATGAAAAATAATTTATAGTAGCCAGAGAGAAAGTATCTATGTATCTATTGTATTATATATAATAATTGTAATTGTTGCAAATAATTATATGTGCAATATGAAGAGCAATGAACGCCAATTGTTTTCTATAATAAATAAGTAGTAAAGTGATACCCTACGCGCGTTTTTCTTTTGTGTCTTTTACAACAATTTATACAATTTATTATTTTTTTCAATTTATTGCATTTCATTCAAAAACTCTTCACTTCTTCGCCTCTATTCTCTCTCTCTGTAACTTGGAGTGTGTTTGTGTTTTTGTGTTAATGCCTTGTTGTGGCTGTTGTGATAGTCACCTCACTGATCAATGGCTCCGCCAGATGATTATCGGTAACACGTGTCATCACCGTTTCCGTAAATGTTGACTTGGTTATAGTTTCCGTGATGAGACCCAATTCAGTGGGTGCTGCAGGAAACATAGGCAAGTCGGGTTGTGGCTTATTTACCGTGACGGTCACAGCGCCAACGCCGATCTCATTTGGTCGTGCAACATGCACCTGATGCTGGCTGCCACCACTAAGGAAATGCGCTGGTATCATCGCTTGGAAATCTTCACTGGTCAATGGACGAAGTGGAGGGGACTGGATTGATTGTTTGATTGATTTGCCATTCATTTGGGAGCAACGACGAGCATTTTTTTTTATTTTTGTATTTATTTTATATTTTTTTCATAAATTTTTTTTTTCAATTTTTCAATTTTATTTTTTGAAAAAAAAAAAAAGAGGAAGAAAAAGAAAATATGCATTGTAAATTTTGGTTTTTTGTTTCTTGGCATTTAATTGGTTTTAAACTATTTTAAACTAAATTTTTCTAATTTTTTTTTTATACATAAAAAATAAAATCTTTAAGATTTTTTTTTTGACTATTTGAATATTTACAAAATTATACTAAAAATGGGAAATTTTCCATTTCAATTTTGCGTGTCGTTTTAAAGCATTTTTTTTATTTTTTTTTTTATTAATTTTTTGATTGTGGCAAAAGAAAATAATTTAATTTAAGCAAAAAACAAACACAAACTCATATGAGCAAAATAACAAAACAGACAAACACACATTTTTACTTAGATAAGATAAATAGATACAAACAAAAAAACAAACAAACATACATAAAAGATAAACAAAATAATAGAAAATATTTATACTATTTACTTTTTTCTAAGGACAAGTGCACAAAAAACATTTATTTAATTTTTTAAAATATAAAAATACACAACGAAAAAATATTTCATTCATAATTTTGCTAATCAAATTTTTAACTTAATTAAAAGATTATTTATTATTTACAAATATTGAAAATAATTAAAATAAATTTATTTTATTAAATTTATTAAATTATTTTTATTAAAATAAAAATAAATAAAAAATATTGCAACATTTATAAGAAATTTAAAAACATAATTTTCTTTAAAGAAAATCATTTTTAAAAAATCAAACTCAAACTAAGTTGAATTATTAGAAATAATAAAAATAATTAAATTTGATACTCGTATACCCTTCACATTTCTTATTATCTTTAATTTTCCTATGGCCTCAGTCGAGTTTCCTGATTACTGTTTAGTTGTAGCCCGCCCTTTTTAAATCTATGAGATTTGTATTAAATTGTCAAGTAAAGTACCCATGAGATTTCATATGATAAGAATCCCTGATCATGTTCCAATTTTTATTTATTTAAATCGGACTGTTCTAACTTTTTAAGAAGCAGTTGGACGGACGGAAAAAGCCTTAGAAATAGGGTTCTGTTTTGTGACCTCAAATATAAAGTCCTAGACATTTTATTTGCTGCTACAATTACCCTATATTCTCACACTTTTTCTCATTTCCTTCCCGTAGGAACTTTAAAATTCAATAAAATCTATATGAAGGAGCCATATTTTCTAGATATATTAGGTTAGGAGGAAGGCGGAAGCGAACATCTCGTCACTGAAAGCCTTGATTTGCTTTAATGCAACATACCCATAAATGCAACTGCTCCATGAGTCTGAGAATTTCAAGATTCTTATCATAGAAAAACCTGCAATTTCTATTAAAATTCAATAAAAACTATAGGAAGGAGCCATATTTTCTAGATAGATTAGGTAAGGAGAAAGGCAAGCCTTGATTTGCTTTAATGCAATATACCCATAACTGCAACTGCTCCAAGAGTCTGCGAATTTCAAGATTCTCATCAGAGAAAAACCTGTAATTTCTATTCATTCTAGATAATGTTAGCTTAGATATACTATAAATAGAGGGAAGCTGGTCTTAATTATACCTTCAAAGTGGCATATGACATGAGCAACTCTCTCTCTCTCTCTCTCTCTCATCTTCATTACATAATTTACAGTGATTAATCGCGCGTTATAAGCGGTTCATAACTCTACATTGACCTGAGTCTATATGGGTACCTTTCTTCGTATTTCTTTTTTGTGAGAATTACAAGGCATGAAGGTTTTTCTTTACTCAAATATTCTTATACATACACATCCAATATTCCAGACACTGTCTGAGTTTTATCATTATAAAGCCTATTTCTATTTACCTTAATTCATATTAAATTCGTAAAATCATCATCATCACTTTCTGCTTATGGGAAGGAAGGGTATATAAAGTAAACTTCGATAAAACCGAAGACATTTTTAAATATTAAACAGTCAAAAACTACTTAATTATATTAACATTAATATAATAATTGATAAAAATAATAGAAATTAACAATTTTTAATTGCGACTAGCAAACAAACATTAAATGTTTCACAGCTTTAAAGGTTTTTTTTATCATTAATCATCATCATCATTATCATTATCATCATTGGTAAATAAAGTAAGTAAGTAAATTGCTTAGCAAAATTTAATAAAATAAATTTTCAATTGTGCAAATCTTTGAATGGAATATGCTTGACTATATAGCGCTATATTTTGTATATATAAAATTTATCTGAATTTGTATATGTAAAGCTAAATGAAATTTAAAATTAAATGAAATAAAATAAATAAAATAAAAATAAAAATAATAATAATACAAAAAGAACAAAATGAAACAAAACTTTTATCACTTCACATGCAAAACAAACATAAAATTTTATATTAAAAAGAAAACAAAAAATAAAAAAAAAAAATATAAGATAAAATGAGTGAAAATTAAAAAATTAATCAATTGATAATTTAAAGTTTTTAATTATTGAAAAATAAGGACGGGCAGACTGAGATTGATTTATGTATTAGCACAATTAGATACAAAATAATATAAAAATAATAAAAAAAAAATTTAAAAATGAGATATAAATAAGAATAAAATTAAAGGAAAATTAAACTATTAAAATCAAATGCGCTAATTTTATTTTATTATATTATTTTGAAAATATCAGCAACAATTTTGTGTTTTAAGTTTTTTTTTTATTTGTTTTTTAGCATAAATCATCATAATTTGTCAAAAGATTGTCAGACAACATCAAATTAACTTACCTTCTTTGTCTTCTA
Source organism: Amiota minor (assembly GCA_037043295.1). NCBI lineage: Eukaryota > Metazoa > Arthropoda > Insecta > Diptera > Drosophilidae > Amiota > Amiota minor. The sequence goes on along the minus strand of JBAMAW010000081.1, from coordinate 6,149,884 downwards.
TATAAGAAATTTTATAACAAATTTATTAAGAAAAAATCTTATGACAAATTAGAGTTCAATCTGATTGATTGATGTTATTTTTTTTTTTTTAAAGGAATTTTTACTATCAAAATTGTTTGTTTGTGTTTTTTGAAAGAAAAATATTGTAAAAATCAAACTTAAATGTTGGTTGTTGTTTTTTTGTTCATGTTTGTAGTTTTTAGCATAATAATGAGTGCAATAAATCAAAACAAAAAATATACAATTAAGACTAGAGAAGGAGAAGTAGAAGTAGAAGTACGAAGAAGAACTAAAATAAAAAATCTAATAGCAAAATAAGTGGATATAAAGCATAGCATACCTGAGCCTCAGATGCGTTTTCCTGAGACTGAGACTGTGATTGCTGTGATGATGCTGCTGCTGCACTTTGTGCATCACTGGCAGCATCAGTTGAAGGCACTGAATTTGTGCGTCTAGGTGCTGGCACGGGTTGACCAATACCACCAACACCAGTAATAGAACTACTACTGCAAGGCTTTTCATCATTGAATTGATGTTGCTGTTGTTGTAGTCGCTGCTGCTGTTGTTGTTGTTGATAATAGTTTGTTGATGCTGTGACTGTTGTTGTTGGTGGTGATGGTACTATGCCGCCACCAGCAAAACCATTTGCTTTTTCGGTAGGCAATACTGCAATGCCACCAGCAATTGTCGCTGAGTTTGTTACTGTGGTTGCTGACATCATCGGTTGATTGTAATTGTAAACATGTTGTTGTTGTTGTTGTTGTTGTTCTGGTGTTATTTCACCAATTGAACGTTTAAAATTAGCTATGAATATGTTTTGTTCACATAAAAGAATTTGTTGTTTAACAAACATTTGTATACATTTGCATACCTGGTCGATTTGCCAAATAACCCGATGGACTTAGTGAATTCAATACTGCTGGACTGCGTGGACTCATAGGTGGCTCAAGTGGGCCACGATATTCACGTTGCAGCACAAGACGCACAAAACGTTGAGGCTCTGTGAGACATTGAACTGCAGCATCATGATGAGCATTTGTCATGTCGTTGCCATTAATCTGGAAATAGAAAAGAAAGTGATGAGAAAAGGAAATGACAACGAAATGCAATTAACTTTGAAAAAGGCCAACAACAAGCAACCAAAAATACTTACTGCCATAACACGATCTCCCACCATTATCTTGCCATCACGCCAAGCTAGGCCACCTTCACTTACGCGTGATATAAAAATGCCATCACAATCGTCTTTGAAGGGTGGTGAACCTTTACCACCAGCAATGCTAAAGCCTAGACCTTGACCAATTTGATCACGTATTAGAGTTGTATGCAACTGGATATAGCTCAAGGGGGCATCCTGCAAGAGTACAACAACAACAAGAGAGATTAATGTCATCAAATGCTGAATTTGAATTGGACAAAACAACAGAAATCAATCAGTAGATTTTGTTATGTTTCTGTTTCAATTGTAGCCGACAGCAATAGCAACAACAAAAGCATTTGTGGTTTGGTTTAACATTTTCATGCCGCAAAGCCATTAACGCATGCAGCACAACACAACACAACCCAACACAACTGAATCCAACAGAATGAATGGAACAGAATAATGTTAAATCCCAAACCGCAAATTAAAAGCAATTAAAATTGTTGCATAAATTTTAAGGATCAAAAACAAACAAACCTTGCCATTCTCCAAAATGCCATTGTTTGTTGTTGTTGTTGTTGTTAGTGGTTGGGCTATGACAGCAGAAGCAGGACTACCAGCAGCATCAGCAACTTCACTAGGCGCTGCTGCAAATACATGCCCTTGATAAGCATTTGTAGGATGATACTGTTGTTGTTGTTGTTGTTGCTGATGCTGTTGTGGAATTTGTTGCTGTGGAAGTATTTCAATAGGCGCTGGTATATATTTTGTATGTGTGTGCTCTACTGGTGGTGGAGCATGTTGCAATGGTCGCGTCTCCACGGAAATCTACAATACACAAATTCATTTATTTTATTTTTAAATCCCTTTTTTTGCTTGTCTTTTTTGTTGCAATTTAAATATCCTTAAACACACCTGTGATACAGAACCATCCTCACTGAAAACTGGATGTCCAATTAAACGAGTCACTTCACGTTGCACAACCAATACCAAAACAGCACCACATGCTTTCAGTACTTGGACAGCCTGATAATGATCGGCATCGACAACTGAAATTCCATTCACTTTTAACACTTTATCACCCACTTTAAGGCCAGCCAAATCAGCTGGACCACCTTCAGTGACACGTGATATGAATATGCCATCATCGTCGCCCTTAAATGGTGTTGAACCTTTGCCACCGGCTATACTCAAACCAAGTCCGGCCGAAGTTCGCTCAATGTGTATTTCATATTGTTCATGGCGTAGCTCAGTGACACCATCCAATGAATCTGGAAAAGATACAAGAACAAATCTCCATGAGTACACATGACTTTAAACTTTGTAAAGAATAAAACAGATTTCCTTCTACTACAAACAAAATTCTTCAATGCAAATCTCTCTCTTTCACTTTCCATTTGTCAATTTTCAATTAAGATTTATTTATTCTCTTACCATACTGTCTAGTACGACCATCAGAATCCTCTTGTGGATCATAACTTGTTACAATACGCACGCGTTTATCCTTGCGACGCAACGAACCATTTTGACTGCGATTCGAAGAGGCAAGTGAACTTCGTAAACTTGATAAAGCCGGACTATTACGACCATTACCACTGGCACTCACAATACTACTATTCGAAAGTGAGCCCTTCTTACTAGTACGTGGCAATGTATTGTTGTTGCCCTCTTTCACTTTGATTTTAACATTGAACATTGTGTTGTGTATTTCGTATTTTATGAATATATTATGTAGTATATAATATACAATATTATTTCGAATTTCTTATTTCTTAGGTATAAATTTCTTTAAATTAATTATTGTGTTAACAACAACATCAACATCATCATCATCATCATCATCATGATTCTGGTCAGAAAAATAACAGTTCTCCTTCTTTCTTCATAAAAATATTGTAGAAGAGAAGTAAGTATCTCCTGAAAATTTGCATAAATTACAAATTAATAAAATATAATTTGTGCGCGTAAATCTAATGATACACAGAGACCAGACAACAATATTGTGGGGTCTCAACCATTGTCTCCTTGCTATCTCAGGCACAGGCTCAGACAAATCCTATACCTTAAGCATCATCCATTCCACCAACATGCTTAATAAAATTTGCTTAAATGTCAACGAACGAACGAATCTATACACAGAATAGGTATACTGTAGACCATTTTCCCCTCTAACTCAATCATGTTACTTGGGCTACTTCTGCTGCTTCTGCTGCTGCTGCTGCTACCTTTCACCATTCAATGCAAACGACAAAATTTATTTAAGCATTGAGAAAAACCAACGACAACACAAGGCCAAAAAGGAGAGGAGTCTGTGTCTTTCAACTTAACTGTCGAGACTCTTTCATTTATTCTAAGATTCATTTAAAATGCCATCCATTTGCTTGAAATAATAATTAAATAAACAACTCGTAAATAAAACATGCCATCAAAGGTAAAGAAAATCAGGAGAAAAAGACTATCGTTTTCTCTATAAGAGAAAGAAAAATTGGGGCCAAGTGCGAGTCACGACAGACACTTATCAGATTGCGGTTTGTATGGGAGGTACTTCTCCTAGTGGTCCGATTTGACTGATTCCAACAAATGTACCGCTCATATATCAGAAACTTACGGCGCCTAAAATTTCAGTTGTATGGGAGACATCCCTCACAACATTTTCGATCAATTTTATTCATTTAGTCCAGCGTTTTTTCCCCAATTTATTTAGCCCTTTCAAAGAACAGGTTTTCTCACGATTTTCAAAATATGCGAATTGTTTCATCACTGACCCAAATATCTTACCGCAGATGCATTTATTTAGATTTTTAAACAGCAAATAGATGTATAGAGCTAAATTTAGAAAAAAAGGTGGGTGCGGAAACATTTCGAGGTGTCATTCCAAGGCCGGAACCAACCATACACACGTCCCAAATAAGACTCGCGAACAAACAAAGAAACAAATTTTAATTTTGTATATATCTTGATATCTTAATGAATTTTGTCACAAGAAACAAAAAGGGATATAAAAATTATTTCCTTCCTTTGAATGGATTTGAAATATATGTCATTCAATATTTACAGAAGTTAAACAAAATCATAAGTGAGCACAAGTTTGTCGAAAAAATAAACAATAACATATTTTCTTAGTCTGAATCGATTTGAAATTTGTGCCCTCAATATTTAGTCAAAATAAACAAAATTATAAGTGAAAAACTAAATTTAAGTGTGAAAATTCTACCAATTTTTTTTTTTTCTATTTGGCTTGAGTAAAAATTTAACATGACACGCGCAAAATCTTGCAAAAAGAAGTCTAGGACCTGCATGCGAGCAGGGCCCGTGACCAGAAACGGATTCTTGAACTTCATGAGGGATTTTCGACGATGTAATTGTGGGCTCAATATGATTAAAGCCGTCAAACTAGGCGCCAAATGTTGGAGACGGCTATCTCGGAAACAAAAAGAAAAATACAGAAAAATGGTAAGTTCTGTAAATTTGAATAATGACAACACAAAATGATTTCCATTTCTCAAAAAATAATGTGGCTTTTTTGTTCAATATAATAGGGTCTGAAAAGGAAGGCTTGCTTGAAAATAAAAAAAAGGCCATGTTTCCGCCCACAACCGAAGAAATGTGCACGTAAGGCAAAGGCAAAGAGATGTTAGTGAGATCTCGTGATGGAAGACCCAAGACATTCCCAGTATCAAAAACAGAAAGAAACTGGTGCTTTTGGGTGCAGATATACATACGGCAATATGTTTTAGAAATGAAGGTCCCGATTGATGGTAAAGATATTGTTTGTGTTAAAAAAAATTCAAAATAAGTCCTTGTTTCAAAACACAAAAAAAAATTCATATGTTTAAGCCTTTTGCAAAATCAATTGAGTAGTGAGACAAGACACATGTGTTGTATATTTTTGTATGAAAAAGAAAAATAGTACAATACTATTCTATATATATATCTAATGCAATATATATATCTCTATATAAAATAATATTGTAACAAAAAAAAAAAAAAAAAAAAAAAACACACACGAAAATCCCAAATCAAAAAAAAAAAATGTAAAAAAATAACAAGGCAAAAATATTTCTTTTATTTAAGTCTTTAAGTTTTCGAAAATATTTCAGTTTTAGTATTTGTTGCTAATGCCCGGATAAAACTACATATTCTGAGAAAATTTCAATTCTCTGGCTATTACGGTTATGGGTCATAACCCGCAACGATGACTCTGCAATAAGGTTCCTCTTGCTACCCTTTGGGTCCAGAACCTAAAAATCATAAAAGTAGTATAAATTTCAGATTTTATATGGGAACAACATTTATTTCCTTTCATTATTTTACTTTTATAATATTTCCAACAAATTTGTAATCTAAAAACTCTCCAACTCTCATTTTCAATACTTAATTCTTTACTTTAGTAATCCGATCAAACTGAAATTGCGACAATATAAGTTTCTAATGTATAGCCACAAACCAACTAAATTTCGAGATCGTGGGGTTACTAAATCGTATAGCTACCATACAAACCAAAATGTTTCTTGCATGGGGACCCCTTTAAGTTTTTAAAAATACTTTTGAAGATACTTTCTTGTGGTTAAATCCAAAGCAAAAACTTAGTATTGCTAAATGAATAGTGTTCTTTAAAGAGTTGTAAATTTAAAGAAATTATTATGATCTTTTTAGTTGGTATGCTGAAAACTAGCATGATCCAGCAGGATCTTTTCCATCAAGTTACAAATTTTAAGAGTATGCAAATAAAGATATACAAGAATACGAGTCTTTCGCCGGTATGACAGACACACAGACTACATAACAGGTTTTCTTTCTTATTCATCAACTTACAAATTATACCAAAATAAAAACTCATCTCTCATCATTATTAAGCAGAATTTGTATACAACAAAGTAAGGACAAAACATAACATGATAATAAGGAGGAATTCAGTAAAGTAAACAAGTCCCTTCTTGCTCAGACAGTCAGTCAGTTAATGTGGTGTGGTGGCACAGGACAAAAAATTCTTTGTTCACCAACATAAATTTGCAAATTAATTTATGTGAAATGTCCCAAAGATTTACTTTACTTTGCTTTGCTTTGCTTACGCACATTTTACATTTTAACGCACAAAAGTATGCAAAATTTTTTTACAAACGCGTCGAATGAGGAACCATTAAATTTAAATGGGTTTAAAATTTTCTTCTAATTTTTTAAAGCGCAACAATTTCGCTTTTTTTTTTATTTTGTTACAATAAATTTTGTTTGGTGTAAAGTTGGCAACTCATTGTGGGTTTCCAATAAAAAAAAAAAAATTCATAAGAGAAATAAAGAAATTGTCGTAAAATGGGAAAATATTCTTTCGTTTGTTTTTATATATTTTTATTTTTATAAAATAAGGAAAGTTGAAAGAATTTTATGACATTTTGAGCAAATATTGGCTGCGGCATTGGTAAAACCGGAAAATGTCGTAAGAATAAAACCAAAAAAAATCCTACATGACAAGAACACACACCAATCGAATACAATAGGATGAAAACGAGAACTGAACAGAACAAAAGGATGAAGAGGATGGATGGATAAATGTTGATAAAGCAAATAAGATTTTTGTGCAATTTTCAGACGACTTCAGTTATACAATTTTCGAATGTGGAACTGTGACTGTGTGTACTATTATGTAGGGGTCCATCCAAGCCAACAGCCAACAGCCAACAAGTGCAAGCAGAAACAGATATAAAATACAATGTTGTATCTGTAAAATGAAATGTGTGAGTGAGGGAAAGGATACAGGAGACAAAAGAAATGCAAGGTGAAACGAAGCAACAAGAAGATTGCAACGATTTACTTAAACAGAATGACGGAGAAAGAAAAAGAAATCCTTATAAAAATATTTATGATTTACATTGACGGTATTGCAAGCCAAGAGATGATGATGTTGATGATGATATGATCGGCATATAAAGAAAACAAAGTCCCAAAAATATGTTTGCTTTGACTAGTGAGTGAGTGAGTGAGTGAATGATGTATTTGCTACAGGAACAGAACAACAGAACAACATATAAAATAAAAGATGATGAAAGATTGGCATAAAAAAATGTAAGTCTTATACATTTTACTACACTAAGAAAGGACTTAAATGAAAGCTTAAAAAAGAAATGATGACGTGGTGTGAAGTGTGAAAAGAAATAATAATAAAATTTTACGTAAAAATGAAAATTATTTCAAAAATCATAAAATTGTTTATTGAAAAGAAAAATAATAGAAAATTCAATTTAATTTAATTCTTTAAAAAAAAAAATATCTAGGAAATCTATTTATCTTCCAAATCCAAACCAGAAGTCAGCAAACTTTTCTTAGAAAGTAGCAAGAACAAGACTGAAAGTTTTAGGGAAACTCGAATCATTTAAATGCTTTTATTATTGATTAGCTACATATATTTTAATCTGATTCCATCTCTTGCAAACTATAGATATTCGGCTATACACTTCCAAATTCATGTTTCTCATTGCTTTATTGTCTTTAAGATTGCCAACTTCTGCTTTAATTTATTTTTTACCATTTATATTCTAGAACAATTTTCAACTTTAAGTTGCGATTTTATCAATTCATGTTTCGTCGTCGGTTAGATTCAACAAATTTTGTCAACACAAAATCAACGATTCCCAAATCAAATTATCAAACAATGAAATCAGAGGCTGTGATGAATGAAATCTTTCAACAGAAATCCATGCACACACATGCATATGTTCTACATTAAATCACATTCTACCATTTCAATCTGCATTCCATTTCTGTTCATGTTTCTCCTTTCTCGATATAAATTTAACCACAACAAGTCAGTCAATAAAATGACATATTCTTATTTATTTATGTAGATTTTCTTGACCAAAAAGTAAGCAACAAAACATATAACAAAATATTTCCAATTGATCTGAATGAAATTAACTAAAAATTTCAATAGAAAAACACACAACACACACATAGAGAGAGAGAAAGAGAGAGAGAGAGAGAGAGAGAGAGATAGATAGAGATAGAGAAAAGTAATGTCTTGACATAAAATTTCTTGATATTTGACTATGTAAAACTACAAAATTCAAGTAACAAACAAAATAAATAACTGACACAAGAGTCCGAAAAGAGCAAAAGGGACAAATTTGACATTTTGGTCACTTTGACAATATGAAAATTGTGAATATTGAGCAATGCAAAAATAGACAAAACTATCACACAGATACATACCATACTCGTACATACTCATACATATGTAACTACATTTGTATCTAAAGCAAAAACAGAAATCCTTGACAGTGAGACTGTTAAAGTTAAAAATATTGTAAGAAATTCTATGCAAATTTAATGAAAATAATAATGATGAGTGCAAAAATAACAAGAGAAGAGAAATATAAAAAATATGTAAAATTGGAGAAAATTAAGAGAAAAACAAAGATAAAAAAGAAAAAAAAAAAACTCATATTTAATAAGCCCGTGTCGTGTCGTCGTTGCTATTGGCGCATGAAATTCTCATAGTATTCTGAGAAATTTCTTGAAGCTTGAGAAGATTTTTTATTTATTTTTTGTTTCCAAGAATATTTTGTAGTGCCTGCATATTTTTTATGTAATTTTATGTGAAAATAAATTTGAAAGACAAAACAAAAAAGTATATTGAAAAATCTAAAGATAACAAAAAACAAAAACACATTAAAAATGTTTGGCAATGAAGACAAATGACAAATGTATGAAAATTAATATAAAAATACCCTTCAATTAATATCAAATGAATTATACCCGATTATTTGCCTCTGTTTGCTATAATACAAACCAATTCAAACTGATTGAGATATCATGGTGATATTTTGTACTCAGCATAATAATAATTAATTAATTAATAAATTTCAATACAAGTTTTCTGCTTATTCAAGAGAAATATGTTTAAACCAATTTTTAAAATCATCTTACTTATTTTAAACATATAAATTCTTTAGTTTTTGAATTACAATGCTGATATTGTACAGTTTTCTTTTTGTTTTATAATAAAAAGTATGATTTAGAGGAACTTTTCATATTAATTAAAAGTTTATTGAAGAAATTAAAAAGACATTTTCTTAAAAAGTCAAAGTCAAGTTATTTTGCTGATATTTCGCTTTATCGATTGTGTACACAATAAAGTTCTTTAGGAGTTTTCTTATTAATTGCATATACAACTTCTGAAGTCCTCTCAAGTGTCAAATATGGTATGTATAAGCAATTTCTTTGTATAAGGAAATATTTAAGCATCTACCCCAGAGACCTGATTTCTTTGTATAAGGGAATATTTAAGCATCTTCCCCAAAGACCTGATTTTATCTACACAAACTACATATAACCTCAGTTGTTGAAACATCTTGCTGATATGAATCAATCTTTCTGTTTTGTCCTAAGCGAATTTTAATATTTTTTTTTTCATTTTTAGCTCGTAGACCTCGGTCCTTTTTTTGCGTTCAAAAAAGTGTTTTTTTTTTTATACAATATACATCATTCAAAGTATTTTCCGCCGGAAGCGACTACTTTTTTCCATCTCTCTGGTAATTTTCAAACTCGGCTCAAACGCATTAGTTGTAGTCGATAACGTTCCGTTTGGTTTTTAGACGATGATGGAACGGCATAGTAGTATGGGGTTATCGTAGTACATCTATTTTTCATCTCCAGTCACGACCCGGCGCAAAAATCCCTTCCTTTGATGTCTTTCAAGAAGCAGTTCCGAAGCGAAAAATCGCCTTTCGACATCTTTCGGCTTCAACTCGTACGGCACCCAATAACCTTGCTTTTGAATAAATCCCAATTGTTTTAACCGAAAGGAAATTGTTTGTTGAGTCACTCCCAACGATTCTGCGAGTTCAGTTTACGTTTCGCACGGATCTTGACCCAGTAAAGCCTCCAATTCCTCATCTTCAAACTTTTTGGGTTGGCCAGGACGCTCTTTGCCTTCGACACTAAAATCACCACTTTTGAAGCGTCGAAACCACTCTCTGCATGACTTAGCGGTCGGAGCAGATTTACCATAAGCTTCAGCTGCACTTTTCTTCCCATTAAAAAAGAAAATCAAAAGTTCCCGCAAATGCTGTATATTTAACACAAATCTGGACATTTTCGAAGAGGCAAGAAACAGTGTTGTTGCCAGAAACAGACGCTGATGCACACTAATTATTGTTGACAGATGTCAAACCTTTCCAATGGAATAGGTAATCGCTTCCAAAATCGGCCAGAACTTGCATGTGGAGCCATCTTTTAAAAACGAACCGAACGAATTTGTAATCCCAATATATTTCTGTGATAAATATTTTACTATGCCACATATTCTAAAAAGAATCTGCCCACCACTAATGTGTAGGGTATGGAATCATAGATAATTCATTCATGTATTCTTTTCTTCTTTCTTTGTTTGTTACTTATTTCTTAATATTCTCCTCTTCTCTTCATATAATAGTAAGGCTTCTTTTTCTTCTTTAGTTTCGCACATTAATTAATATTTTCGTGTGCATTCAATCGATTTTAATTAAAAAATTATCATTTTCTCCATTGACTCAGAGTTCAAGAAAATATCTCAAATTAAGCTTAATTCAATCCAAGTCTCATCATCATCATCATCATCATAACCATCATCACCATCGTCAGTCAATAATAAGAGAGTTCAATAAATAAAACTTGAAAAACAAACAAAGAGAAAGAAAACAAATGCAGTCAAAATAAAAATAAAAAATATATAATTTTATTCAAAAATAAAATGAAAAAATTACAAACACGTGACCATAAAATATGCATGGTCATTAACCAATACATTGATCAACTATGAATGAATGAATGGAATGGTTGACACAAGCAGGCAGTACAACAGTACAACTCATGCACAACCAGCAGGCAGGAAATGCAGGACGAAGTTGTTGTGTTGAAAAATCACCAAAAATTAAACGCGACATCAACGAGACAAACAAAATGATTAATTGAATTTTTTGCCCTTTCAATTTGTTTCAATTTTTTTGCATTTCATAGTTTTAAACTTGTATTGTGAATGAGATGAATGTATGTATGTGTGTGTAGGGTCAGGTCAAGGCAATTGTGGTGTGGTCAGAGATCCTTTAGTTTTTATTTTTTCAATGTTTGTGTTCTCATTCGTGTCGTTTTTGTTAAAAGTCAAAAATTTGACAAATTGCAAGGGGACAACAAACAAAACTGCAAAAAAAAAAAAACAGCAACAATAAAAGTAGAAAAGTGAATTCTTAACTGAACAAAAAATTAAATAAAATGGATGAAAATCCCTTTAAATGTAACTGAACGAAAAAAAATAATGTTTCGACAAAAATTAATGAATAAACTTTTATTACGAAAATATTTGTTCAAATTAAATAACAATCATGTCCGAGACATTTGAGGGACAACAATTGACGACTACCCATGTTACAAATAAAGTTGAAGGTTTCCTTAATTCTATATTTCTTTTGTTTTTTTTTTTAGTATCTTTGAGAAGGCAAATGAACTGTAAAACATCAAAAAGTTTGATTCATTAAAAACAAAGTGAGATTTCAAAATAACTTTTGATCTTTGAAAAGGTAAATGAACTGTAAAATAACAAACAGTTTGATGGTGATGATGATTTTATTGTATAATTTTATAGTTTTATTAAATAAAAAGTATTTACTCAAAGGAGAAGACTTCACTTTCATACATTCTTAATACTTTTATAGATAAAATACTATTATTTTCTAATGAAATTAAAGTTTCAAAACTATCATAAACACACATGTTATAATGATGAAGCATATCTACCAAGAGATAACAAAGTTTTATTAGATGCAAAGCTATAATATCACATGAGAAAAGACTTAACTCTATTACATTTTTTTTTATGGTTCAAAAAGTATTTCTTCGCAGAGAAATGAAAAGAATATTGCAATACTTTTTGCTGAAGAAATAATAATTTTATTAGAAATCAAATAAATTTATGTACATAAGTGCGAGTTTATCAAAGACAATGAACTTTCATTAGAAACTTATCGCATTGGAATTAAGACACAAGTTTCATGTTTCTAGATAATGGAGAAATACGAGATACAATGTGATATTTCACTAAAGGGATCAAAATTTCATTTGACATAAAGTGAATTAAACTCAGAGGAAGTCCAACTTTAGATAATAATAACCAAAAATATGCCAAGAGCGAGTCAGACTCGTGCACGGAGGGTTCCGTACCAGATTGTATGGAAGGTACTCCCCCTAGTGGTCCGATCAATCTGAAATTTCGACAGTATAAGTTTTTTATGTATAGCCACTAACTCCATAAATTTCAAGCTCGTGGGATTACTAGATCATATAGCTGCCATATAAACCAAAACGTTTCTTGTATGGGGACCCCTTTAAGTTTTTGAAAATATTTTAGTTTTATTATTTGATGCTAATGCCCGGATAGAAATACACAAATTTGAAGTCTCTACCTAGTACGGGTCATGAGATACAGATGATTCCAAAACGTGACTATTTATATTTTTGACTCAAATTTTGACTCTCTAATGAGATATGACCCAAGTACGGACGCACGGACAACGAAACTTCTGTAATAAGGTTTTTTTTTTTGTACCATTTGGGTCCGGAACCCTAAAAAGCATGGTATCTTCAGTTATATTGAATATTCTCTTCACGCTTCATATTTTTGCCCATGCTCCTGTGATTAAACATACAGAAATATTTCCTTATTAGTATTCATAATGCATTTCAATATTGAGACCGACATATTTGAATGGGAGCTATGCGATCCAGTAATCCTAAGATCGCACTGAAATTTCCATGGTTGGATCAAAGACTTATTGTGCTCAAGTTTTAGTTCGATAATACAAAAAACAGAAACCAAGTTGCTTCAGGAATATGAGGGATTATCACAGATTCCCTAGTCCGATGGTAGAGTTGCTAACTTGTGATTGCACGGTGCAATTTCTTGCCATTCGGACCTGGGTTTCTGTTTTCAAATTTATGTATATCGCAAGCCACTGGCACCAAGTCAGATGCCCGCTGTAGCCGCCACTAGCTTGTGGGCAGACAGATATATGTGGATTGATTTAGATATTTTTATATGCCTTATAATTTTCGAAGAGAACTGAAACAAACTTTGTGATACTTTACTTAAGAAAGTAATATGTTTATGATCCATTTTCCTTTCAATCCAAATTGAATAAAATTTGTCAATTGTTCTTTATGTTTTGTTATTTTCCACATTTCATAAAAGTTAAAGACATTACAAATGAAAGAAACAAAACAAAATGGAAAAGTCATAAAATTCTTAATAACAGTACACAAAATACATTAAAGAGAGGAAGAGATACAACGTTGATAGGAGACCCTGTGTGATGATAGAATATAATTTAATCTTATCTTTTAACCATGTACGAGTAGATATCTTTTTTTTTTCTATACTGGTAGATAAGAAAAGTTTTGTAAAATGTAAAAATAATATATTTATTTTTATTTATGACGACGACTACATTCTTCTTTTCCCCCTTTTTAAAAAATTAGTTTACTTCCTAAATGCTCATTACGAAATTATGAATTGGATTTCAATGTTGGTCGTCGGTCTCAATAATTTCAGGTACGCAATACTTGGTTAATGACCTTGATCCACCTACTTGTGAACCAATTGTATGCGTAATAGCACAACAGGTTGCAATAGTGTCAATATTTCTTTGTATTATAATAATTGAATTGAGGGACTTATGGATATGTTTCATGTTTTAGAGGGTTTGGTGATAAGGTGAACATATCTAGACAAAAGTAAAAATTCACTTATTTGGCTTATCAGAAAATATAGAGCAATGAAATCATTATTGTTGTTGCTGTTAGTTTACTAAAAATTATGATTAATAGAAAAGAAAAATATGATATTGACATTACAAATTTGTTGTTTCGTCAGTGAAGCGAACACAAAAAATATATAAAAAGACACGCATGCGTTAATTTGTTCATTAAATCTTTATGACATCATCAACAAAACTTTGATTTTAATTAATAAAAGGAAATAAACAACAAACAAAAACGGTTTTCCATTTATTAAATCTTAAAAATTGATAAGGCAAATAGAAAATGAAAATTGAAATTGAAAACAAAACTAGGAAAGAATTTTCGATTTTCTATGGAAATTTAATAAAAAATCACGTTTGACCCATTTTGACTTGAATACAAAAAAATAAGAAAAAGGAATCGTTGCAATCGCACACAAAGTTTAAATATGCAACAGACAAAAATAGGAAAAACAACAACAAAAGAACAATGCATTCCTATGTATACAAACGAATATGTAAAGAATCGAAAGAACATAAAGAGTAGGAAAACTGAATAAAAGAAGAAAACCGCACCATCGTCGCCGCTTGGGGGCCACTTTAAATGCCATTTATACGCCAAACTGGCATTTATTGCATTCTCTTCATACGCGTGCTTCTGCTGTTTCTACTTTCATCATCTCCTCTTTATACTCTTTTTCCTGTTATCCACATTCTGAATGCCTTTCTTTGTTCTAGAAAGCCTCCTCCATCTCTCCTATCAAACACATCAAAGTGCTAAGGAAAAATGTCAAATTGAGTGCAAAAATTAAAGCAAAAAACTATAAAAAAAAAAAAATAAATAAATAAATAAATAAAAACAAAAAGAAATGAAAAAAAATTTAAAAACATGGAAAAATATCAAAAAAATGCAAAAAAAAAAAAATTTATTGACCTAAAGTTGAAACAATTTACCAAGTTAAAAAAAAATATAGGAAAAATTTTGTAAACCTAAAGAAAAAAAAATTGAAAAAATATTTCCACTAAAAAATATCACAAGCAAATGTGAAAAATATACAAAAAAAAATCCGAAAAATACAACAAACAGAAGTATGAAATATAGTAGTAGCAACCATCAAGTGAGTGTTAATTCTCTCAGCGTGAGGCAGCGGCATCCGGCTTAAACTACGAAAAAAACAACACAAAAAGAATCCAAGTTCTTGTCATATTTCACGGTCTTTTGTTATATCATTTTCACAAGCTTCCTTCATTTTATCACCATACACCAATCAGAACAGAAGAAGAAAATTTCTATTGGAAATGAAAATTGTATGCTAATGAAAATGCAATAAATAAATTCAATAGTTGAACCTTTATTATGGGAATTTATAATCGGAATATCGAAAATCTCGTTTAACAAACTTATGTTCAGAGATATTTGATTCTACTTCTTCATACAATACTTTTAAAGACATCATAGGGAACAAGGCACTCACTGCATGGCCAAAGAGTCAGTGATCTGATTCAAGACCTCACTAATGTTTATTTACATCCTATTGTGACAAACTTAACTGTTGGATGATCACCCAATAGATGGAACTCTGCACAACGCTGTTCCTGCGAAGACACCCTCTAAATTGACCATCTATTAAACCACTGTTCATTCTGAGCGAGGACTTGAGTAGACCATTTCAAAAATACAAAATTCCAGATCTCTTTTCTCTAATATCTTTAGGTACTCTATTGTATATTTTCCCTAATATAATAAATAAACTAATTACTCCGGCGAAAATGTTAAAAATAAAAATTAAGTAGTGTGCCTCACCCTCATAAGCACAATTAGGAAGTGAAACTCCTTTAGCGAAGAGAGGTAAATCCAAAAATTAGAAAATAAAATGTGACGAAAATCAAAATTTGATGATGTTATTATTATATTTTAGCTATTTAGGCAAATACAATACCTAGTTGATACTGATTTGTTCGTTCTTGATGTTATAACAATCTAAATTCTTGATCTCAAACCAATTATTTCTAAAGACAATATTATTTTATTGACAAAATCTTCATTTTTCTTTTCTTTTATGATTTTTCCACTAAAATACTTGGAATTTATCTCTGTTGGGATTATTCTTTCTGTCTTCTTGCTTTAGGAATTTCTTGTAATGCTTATCAATACATAAATTCAAGTAAATGAATTCCTTCTTGGACTTCATGTATTATGAATTGTTTATCTTGATTTTTTTGTTGTTAATTTTGATTTTCGTCACATTTCATTTTCATATTTTTTGGATTTATTATAAACAAATAAATTTGGTCAAATCAAAGTGTTGAATGATTAAAAGAAGTTGAAAAAACCGTAAGAATTCTTTTTCAATCAAAACACATTTATAACTGGTAAAACCATATAAATTAAACTTTATTCTAGTGGTTTTATTTCTTATTTTGTTAAAATTTCAATTTTTACTATTCTTCAAAACCAAAAAAGAAACAAACAAAAAAAAAAAATTCAATTCAAAAAATTCAATAAAATCACAGATTGCAATCAAGCGAGTTGCAACGATTGAATTCACACTGTGTTAAATTTTTGTCTCATCTTTTCTCTAACATTTTCTTTCTTTATTTTTTTTCATTTGTTTCTTTCTGTAAATTTTCTTTTTCGTTTTCTTTTAGAATATTAGAAGTGAGTAATATGTTGAATTGAAAGTTGAAAATCGGAATACAATACAAAATATAAGCAAAGTGTTGATGACACAAGTGAATGTGAATGAGTCGTTGACAATCGAAATCAAAAATCAAAGAAAGGAAAATAAACTGAAGAGCAGTGAAGTGAAAAGATGAATGACAGAAGGAATGTATATCCTTGTTGCATCTACCACAAATACAACTTGTGGTTTAACAAAACTTGTATTTATTGGTTGCAACTACAAGACAAAAAAAAAAAAGGAACTAATGCAAATAAATATAAGAAAAAAGGAGTAGAAAAATCACTGAGACTCATCGATTGTTTGTATATGCAACACACTAACAACAACAACAACAACAACAACAATAACATCAAAATAAGAATAAAACTAACGACAAAAAATCACGCTTCAAATCAAATGCAATTCAACAAACCGAAGAAGCATACACACTACACTCATACATATGTACATGTGATGTGCTTACTCACATGTTGGTAAATAAATAAATTCACATATGTGTATGCACAGTCATTGAGTGTGTGTGTGTATGTGTGCTTGTGTATGCATCTGTGTGTATTTTTCTTGTCTAAGTTTGCTTTTGTAATGCAGCAGCAGCAGTTTGTTTGCATTTGACTGCCAACTTCTGCCTGTCAGCTTCCTATTGCTTGCCACTGCCTGCGCTATCAACCTTGGAACGACAAACTTCTTTTGTATGCCATCGTATTTATTTCAAGTAAATATTCGTGTATTCAAAAAGGAAAAAAAAAAATGAAAAAAGGAAAAGCTTCACATGAAAATGTATAAACAACTGAACTACTAAGCAGCAGCAGCAGTAGCAAAGGAGAAAACTTAAACCCACAAGCAAAGCCCAAGAGGAACAGCAGCAGTTCAGCAGCTCATAGCTGTCTATATGAAGGTGTGTCTGTCTGTCTGTCTGTCTATCTGAAAGTCTGTTTGGATGTCTTCCTGTCTGTCCTTTTGTCCCGAGTATCAGTGCTCGAAGCTCGTTGCTGCTGATTTGCTTTACTTAACCAATTTTTTTTGGCTTTTGTTATTCCTCGTCAAGAAGAAGAAGAAGAAGAAGTAAAAGCAAGTAATGCAAATAAAAAAGTGCAAGAAAACGCTGTAAGCAAAGAAAGTACAACAAGCAAACGAGCGCAACAACTGAGTCTCTCAACAATCCCAGCCAAACCAAGCCAAGCCAAGTCAAGTCAAGTCAAGTGAATCACAAAGGAAGCACCTCTAAAGGAAGCTCCTGCTGCTTGTCGTTGGTTTCTTCGCTTTTTACCCTCACCTCACCCTACAAAGTAATTTTTGTATTTAGATGTTGCTGTTGCTGCTGCTACAGATGCTTAACCTTGAGTCATTTCAATTCTTGGGTCTACTACAATATACCTACAGGTAATGCAACTGTTACTTCTATATGTGCTGCTCATCATGTCCTTGCTACCAATATCACCATCATCATTATCATCATCATCATCATCACCATCATTGTGTGTGTATAAACATCCTGCTAAGCAGCGATAAACGAATCGAAATGAAACCTAATGTTTACTCTACCAACTTCAACTTCCACTTGAATTATATTTACACTTTAAGAACTTTAAATGCATGCATAGCACACTTAATGATTTTGTGGTTGCTGCCATGCTTAGTAAATGGATTCTTATTCTCAATCCTTGATTTCAAGGTGCCATCATGGCGTATGCGTAATATTCGCTCGTTTGTATGCAAAAGTTTTACATTTCAAGAAACTTTCTAGACGCACGTAAAAAAAAAATAAATATGTTTCTTTAGTATTACGAGTATTGTATATTCTTTACACTAAAAGAATTAGAGAAAAAGAAGGAAAGAAAGAAAGAAAGAAAGAGAGAGAGAGAGAGAGAGAGCAGAGGTAAATGACTGACTAATATGCAAACAACAAACAGACTAAATGAATGAATGACTGACAGACTTGGACTACATCAATGTGTCAGAGGGTTTAGTTATTTAAACAAATATGCTCCCTCTTCCCTTCCCCTCCCTTCCTTTCTTCATAGAAAATAATGAAAAAAAAAACAAAGCAAAAACCTAGTCAAACATGAGACTTAAAAATACCGAAAAAATCAATAAAATTGAAGAAAAAAAAAAAACAAGATGTAGGTGTTTGTTGAAAGCGCCCAAGTGTGGGGAACACAAAAATTAACTAACGTCTGTGATATTTTATTTTGATGACTAAAACAGAGGCTCTTAAACTTGAACAAATAAAGGCAATTTTAATTTAAGATTACTAAATTTTTAGGAATATAAATTATATTACAAACTCCCGACTATAGGAAAACCTTTTCTGTGACAAAGTTTTTGGGCGTTTCCTTAGGCAAATTTCTTTTAAAAAACTTTTCTTTAACGAAGACGGGAATGTAATTTCTAAAGTTTTCGATTATGTTAAAGAAAAGTAACCTTGCTGGTGTAAAATTTTTAAAATTCCTACAATGATTCATCCCAGAAAACAATTGTTTGACTCATGGAGCAAGAAATGATGTTTTAAAATGGAATTCACAGACTATATCAATTTAAGAACCTCTGTACTTAAAATCATAAACCAAGAACGAAAGACAGAAAACTAAGTAAGTAAGTCAGCAAGCGATAAAAGTATGTTAATTTTTTGCTTTCGTTTTCATTGACTTTAATCCATTTTAATGAATAAAATATTTTTTTTTTTAAAAAAACATTGCAAATTCAGTTAATGAAAAACCGAAAAGTAAATACAATAAATTTAATACAAAATTTTTTTTTGTATTGGTTTTTTTTTTTTGTTTTCAAGTACAAGTTAAGTTGATTGCTTGCTTAATTTGTTATTATTATGAATTTATTGTTGACGTTTATATTTTACCGCGCGGCTTTCGTATGTTTCTTCTTCTTAAAATAGTAATAAATAAAAATAAAATTCAACTATATTCAAAAATTAACGAACGACGAACGAATGAATGACGAACGAAGCTAAGCAAACTTTGAATAATGACTGAAATGAGCGTTGAACGTGCAAAAGTCTCAAACCAAATTCATGCTCAATTATTATTATTATTGTTATTATTATGGCCATACAACCAAGTGAGAAGTAAGTTACCTTTACTCTTACTTACACACACACATACATATAGATAAACAAACAAACACACAAATACTTAGGTAGTAGGTTCAGTTCAGAGACAATAAGTCTCTATGATGTGACCACACATATATGTACTTAATGAGGCAAATTGCATTTAAGCTCTAACTTGTTGCCTCATTCATCTGCCTACTAACCTCATAAGATATTGTACATTAGAAAATGAGAGTGAGAGTGGGAATGGGTTGGGAATAGTATGTATGAGTAAGTGAGAGTGGTTATGGGAATAGTACGTATGAGTAAGTGAGCATGTAGAAGCACAAAGTATTTGAGATGCTATGCCTCGTCAGAATGCCAAGCAAACAAACTGAGCTAAATTAATTTAAGTCTAAAAATATATTCTGCCATACTCTTTTTTAATGCATTTAAAAACTCTTAACTCAATTAGCGCTCGCTCGGTCTTTACAGGTATATCAAGTGATGTATAGAGCATGTATGTATATATGTAACATCTGCCTGAACAACCCATCCACCCATTTAGTCTACTAACTAATGTCATTTGTATCAGTGAGTTTTACTCACATTGTCAGTTAGATCTCATTTTGCTCTGTTACTTTCTCATTCATTATGAGTTTCTCTCCCTTTATGAAAGAAATACTAAAACAAACTTGCTCATCTATGAGTTTGTTTTATGTATTGTAGTATTTTTTTTTTTAATTTCTGTTTATGCCTTTTGTTATCAATTATCAGTTGCATATTATTGCTAACAGTGTATTTCATAGAATGGATAAGATAAAATAGAAACCCTTTAATACAAACACAGCAAGTGGTAATAACATAACAATAAAAAAAAAGCTTAATATTATTAACATTGTGAAGAAGTAAATAGAACCATCATGTGTACGTGTCTTCGCATAAGCATCACTTTGTTCTGTTTTTTTGGACATTTTCATTTCACCTGATGCTTTGAGCCTACGAAAATAAAAATATGTACATTGTACAACAATATTTTTAATGGTTTTTTAATTTCATTCAGTGGCAACAAATAAAAGAAATAAGAAAATAAAACAAAATGCATGAAATATAAAAATCACTTGAACTGACATCATTTTAAATGCAGATACATGGAAACGTGCTCGGACTTAACAATTTATTATTATACAACATATTTTTTTCTTATTTAAGTTTTCAGGGAACATCATATGAAGATCTCGTGTATTTCATAATTAAATTACATTGGAGATCATCATCGTATCATAAAAACGAAATCAAAAAAAAATAATGTTTTAATGAAGTTCCGAAAAACAACGTGTGTGTTTTTTAAATGGCAACTAAAGGAGAAGAAAACAAAAAAAAAACTACCGGAAGTTTGTCATCTAAAAACCCCACAATATATGTAACTTGATTACCTTGTCCTATATTAGAAATAATGTATATACTAAGTACAACAGAATTTGAGCTCAATTTGTAAATAAGTTTCTTTTCTTCTTTTTTTCATATGAAGAAATAAAATTCATATTAAATAAAAGATTTAATTAAATAAAATCACTTATAAATTGTCTTTATACCAGGTGTGTTCACAAAGAGACAATTTCGAAGTAAGCCCCCTCAGATATAAGATGCGAACACTTTTTCCACGCCTCGAAGCACTTCAGCCTTCAGGTCTTCCAGCGATGCAGTCTTCATAATCTTTGTAAATTTCTCTCCTTTCAAGTTCCTTTGGGATAGGAAATAGTCATCACAGGGGGCCCAAGTCCGGTGAATGAGCTAAGGCAAGATTACGATTCCGCATTTGCCCAAAAAATTATAAACAATCAATGACATGTGAGCGGTTATTGTGATGCAATATCCAAGTCTTATTGCTTTGGGTATCGTTTCAAACAAATGACGCAGAACTGCAAGTTAATATTCCCAATTGACCGTAAGACTCTTCCATGCACTACGTCATTGTAATCGAAGAAAACAATATCTTCACATTTGATGAAACTTAGCGTGTTTTTTTTTTATCTTGGCTCTGCTGGCCGCTTCCTATGGGATGATTTGGCTTTGGTTGCGACGTCATAGCCTCCATATATTAATGTGAGATTCTTTTGAGCAAATCGGGATCATCGTTGACGTCCTGAGCGATGCTCATGCGATGGTTCTTTTGCTTAAGAGGTACCAATTTTGGAACAATTTTTGCAGCCACACGTTTAATGTTACAAAAAAAAAAAAATATATATGGCATAAGCCAAGCGTTATGCCGACATCCTCAGCAATTTCTCTAACAGTTATTCGAGGATTTGCCAAAACCATGATATTCACTACTTCAACGTTTTCGTTCTATGGCGTCCAGAGCGGTCTTCGTGTCATCGACATCTTCTTGGCCTTCTGTGAAGAGGTGGTGCCACTTGTAAACAATACATTTACTCAAAGCAGACTTGCCAAATGTCACAGTCAACATTTTAATTTCATTATTCACATAAAATTTAATGAAAACTCTTTAATTCAAAATCATATATCCACTGATAGTTGCGATTATTTCCATTTCAATAGATATTCTATTTAAGATTGTAAATGATGCCATTTTAACGTGTTTGAAATGTTTGTTATGTATGGAAAAAAGTGAGCTTAGTAGAGCCCAATAATTCTAAATGAACATGAGCTGATGCGCACAATAAATCAGGGTTTAAAAGAGGGTGGAAATATTGTCTACCCTCTAGAAGACACAGTCACAATAATTCAATCATATTATTGACATATGGATGATAGAAATTTGTGTAAATTTTTTCAAAATCCCCCTTAATCATGTATGTACTTTCAAAGTCATCTTATGTCAAGTGTGTGTATATAAGCTTGGTTGGATAAGACCAAATGTAGAATTTTTCCACATTTATATTATAAAGTTGTAAAATTATGTGATTCATGTCAATTTTTATTGACTTCAAGTAAAACCATATGTTTACTGACTAACATTTCAATTCATTCATCGTCGATCGTAAAAATTATTAATTTCCTTCTTATCGCGCGCTTAAGTAAGTTCGAATGATATATTTTTATATAAATGGTTTATTACTAAAGCCAATGAAATCATCATTATCATGATCAATACAACTAACCATACCTTCTCTCTCTCTCTCCCTCCCTCCCTCCTCCTTCAGCCCTATGCTGCTTCTAAGTGTAAATCTGTTTTACAATTTCACACTTCTGTAGTATGAAGATTGAATCATAATAAAAAATAATACATAATAAGAAAAACGGAAATATATTTTATCCGTGAAACTAGAATAAAATCGAGAATCAATTAAAAAAATATTCAAAAGACAAACAACAAACAAATGCCTTTTGTACTTCTTTCTTTCATTTGACATATAAAAACAAAAACAGCATTAAAACGAGACAAGATAGAAACAAAAAAATTCCATTTATCAATTACAACTTGTGAGTTTGTTGACAAAAACAAAATAAAAGACTGGGTTTTTTTACATCACCCATACAAGACGTCGACCTAAATAGCTCGACTATTTAGAGTAGAGGATAGTCGAGTGAGTGAGTTACTAGTCCCATATAAAGAATGAAAACTGGTTCATCGATGATGAAAAATAATAAGGAAACATAGCATTGAATAAACTGATTACTTAACAATTGATGAAGAAGTCTCACTTCCAATATCTTTATAATGAAAATATTTGAAAAATGTTGTCGACTTGCATTGAAGTTTATATATCTTTCAAATTCTATTTAATATAAATAAAGTGAAAGTAAATTGGATTTGACACACTCACCATCTGTTGGCAGAGATGTTTTTGTTGCTGTTGCTACTGGTATGGGTGACAATGAAGTATCGAATAGTTCTTGTTGTTTTGTTGACTCAAGACGTTCTCCACCACCATTTGCAGCATCGTTCTGTTCTTCTTCAATAAATGATTGCACTTCTGCTAGATGTCGAGATGATTTAGCTGTTAATGCTCCTGGATATGTTTCCTGATCTTCATCTTGATTTGAAGCAGCATTCGCTAACAACTCATTGGCCTGTTTTTCGGTGAGATTATGTTGTACACGTTTGTTCTTTAAATGATGTGGTGTATCACTAGAAGGGAAAATGAAGAAAATACAAAATATTAACAGAAATTCTTTAGATTTATTGTAATCTAAAGATTGAGAATCCTCAGTTTGCTTCTTGACAAAAATCTTTCAGAAGAATCTTTAGATGTGCTTAGCCTCAGAAAAGATTACACAAAATTTCTTATTTTCTATTTAAAAAATATCTTACCGTCTATGTAATTTCGGTGGTCTTTTATAGAAATCATCATCTTCACCCTCAACCTGAAAGCCAACTCGTCGATCATTTTCCTGCAAAAAGAAAAAAAAAAATAATATAAATAAATACATAAATAAATTAAAATTATAAATTTCTTTAAATTTTATTACTATTCAGTGCAAACAACACTCACATCATCAGCGTCATCATCACCACCATCGAAAGTAGTCGTCGTTGTGGTTGCTGTACCAGATGCAGGAACTATTTTCGTTGAATCACCATGTGGTAGAGGGACTGGCGCTACCACAGTCGATGTAGTAGTCGATGAAGCAACCAAAGGTGGTGAAATGACAATAGAACGACTTCCTGTTATGGATTGTTGACTTGTGGTTTGTGTCGACGATGTTGGTGTTTGTGGTGAATACATTTGCTGTGGTGAACTTATACTTGGTTGTTCTGTCTCTGCTGTATTAGCATAGATTCCAACCGCTGATGTCGATGGTTTTATGCTTAGCTAAAATAAATTTATCAATTCAAAAGATGTTTTTGCCTAAACAAGTGACACACAAACCTCTTCTGACACAGCATCTAAATTGGCGGCTGCTCCTCCTTCTTCGGTACGTCCCTGCCCCTGTCCCTTGTCTTTAGCAAATAATTTATGCACCTTTGCTCTCAATTCCTTTGGATGTGGTGTATTCTGTCGTACAAATGGTGTATCTCGTTCTTGTCCAGCTTCCTCAGAGAATTTCACAGATATTGTACGCGATTGTTCACGATCATCATAGGTTTCCGAATCCGATTCCAATTCGCGTGCTGCTTTAAAATTGTAAAAATAATCAAAAATAAAATAATTTAGTAAAATTTATAATTAACTTTTCTATTTCATTTTCTAATAATTTTAATCATAATTTTTCACTTCAAAATCTACAGAGTTAATGCGGAATATTTGATAGCAAAACAAGCGCAGCATGCAAAATATAGAAATTTTAAAAATAATACAATAATCAAAGTTTGTAATATGCTATTAAATTATGTTATTTGTGCTTTTTGGTTTTAAAAATTCAAAATTTTATGATGTGTTGCAAAAGCTATAAACAACAAAAGTTCAACAAAAATTTGACAATGAACAATAAGCAAGCTAAAGCTGCCATCATAATATCCATTTCCATCTATTCATCCATCCATCCATTTATATGCATAAATCTTTTCTTCTCAACCGCAAAATTGTTTAGTTTGGTTGGTCGTAAAATGCAACAACATTTGCATGCTTGCATGCCCCTCAAACCACTTTTACACTCAACTCATCTAAGCAGTCCTCATCATCAACATTATTCCACCTTTCTCTGTACTATTGAGCAAGCTGAGTAGTAGTTTAATACATCATGCAATTATTAGCACCATAAATTAATGCAATTTTATTTTCATTAAATAAACATCATAAAAAAACACCTTGAGTCGAGTTAAGAGTCATTCATTCATTCATATTGTATAGGCAGCTGATGATGAAGACGATGATGATAGTTTTGTTGTTGATATTGATGCACACACAGCAGGTTTTAATAGACAGAAATTCATATAAAAAATATGAGTATAATAACTTATAGCTAAGTACCATAAGGTTTCTTGCTTTCAAATTTCTCATTTGTTCTTTCTACAGAAAAATTCTTCAATACTTTTGAACAAACCCAGAAAGTTTTATTTTTGTTATCGAGAAACGTCAGGCAATGTTTTACAAAAGTGTGACAACCCATAAACAACAAATGATGAATAGAAAAATGCAACAGGCGTCCTTTTATTGATAATATACACACAGCTGATTAAATTTCAACTTCACGAAAAATTTTGCATAATTTAAATCCAACAATTTTGATGTTGAATAAGCAGAACCACGTTCTGGAAGGCCACTTAAAGCGGATGCAGTCAAAATAAAAGTATTAATTAATGTAAACCGGTGAATAACAAACTCGTGAGATCATTGAGAGATTAGTTTTGACAAATTCAACCATGATTCATGATCATTTGAAACGCCTAGGTTTTGTCTCAAAACTGGTCACATGGGGGGTTCCCCATGTTCTTACTTCTCAAACATCAAAGAAATGATTTATTTATGAAGCACACCATTCTCTAATATTGTATTATTCTGAATAGGTCCAATATAATAATAACATGGTCAAATTTTGATTTTCGTCACATTACATTTTAATATTTTTTGGATTTACTCCCCCCCATCGCTAAAAAAGTTTCACTTAAAACAAAAAAAATCTCCACGTCCTGTTTGCAAGTCCTACTCTCTAACCACTACGCCACGTAGACATTTCAATTGTATTTGTCTAAATAGCTCCAAAAAATAATAATAATAATAATAACATCGACTAATTTTGATTTCCGTCACTTTTTATTTTCATATTTTTTTTTTTTTTTTTTATTTACTCGCCTTTACTAAAGAAGAAGAAGAAGATAAAGTGATTCTGTTTGGTGGGATTTCAAAGGAATTGTGCTTTTTGTTCTTCTGTCGGACATCACCAAGGATTCTGAAGCCTCCTGGACAAATTGAATGCTTTACTTAAACCGAAAAGGCTAAAATTGATCAATAGAAACTATGTAACTAGACCACACAAATCTTTGATGAGCTGATCAAAAATTGAAACACTTTGATTGGGAAGTTTTTAATGAAACCATCGTATATTCCTGACATTACACCGACAGATTATCATTTGTTTCGATCTCTACAATACTCATTTGCTCGCGTTAAATTGCCTTCAAGAGAGGCAATGGAAAATCATTTGTCGCAGTTTTTTGATGACAAACTCCAGAAATTTTAATCTGATGGAATAACGGTCTTATCCGATATTTGGCAAAAGGTATTTGATCAAAATGGATATTTAAAAATTCAAAAAAATGTTTATTTTCTTGCAGAAAATCGTAAATAAAAATCATAATAAAAACGAAATTTCTTCTGAATAACCCCAATGCAATACAAATATTTCAATCAAGAGATGCAACCAAGAAGCTTAATAATAGCAGTCTATGCAACTAAACACTGTCCACTTCATCACCAATTTCTTAGATATCCTTTTTCAGGATGCGGTAGTACTCTATTTTTAAGCAAAAAACAGACTGTCGAAAAACACATGTCTTGAATTCTCTAGCTCTTTCGAGCGATCATTGGGACAATTGTGGAGAGACTATATGGTCAAACACTACATTCATTGCTAGTGATTTCTATACAAAATATGTTTATATCTACAAAAAATCTATATTATAAACATAGACATGTTTGGTTGTGGAATGTTCACATTCCTTAAACTAAATACTACAGGACTATGGTACACTAATTCCGAAGAAGAATCCTGATTTGGAAGTTTTGGAAGAAACTTGTTTATTAAATTCACTGTATTATAAACAGACAGAACATATTTGCTATACTTACTAGTAGCCCCTTACTATTTATATTTCAAATCTTTGCTAATGAAATACAACAGTCAAAGTCAGTCATTTTGCTACTTTTGTCTTTTCTAAAAATTTTTCCTATCTAAACAACTTCCATAAATGATTACAATTTCTGTTTTTTTGTTTTTCATATTATTATTCATAATTTAAGATAATAAAAGATGTATAAATTGTAATTTACAATGATCTGCCAAGTGAGCAACTTGAAATGTCGTAATTCGTTTAAATTTGAAAAGAACAATAGCAAAAAAAAAAAAATGCTACAGAAACTGAAACTCATAACACCCTACAATATTAAATAGAACACACCGCGGGTGTGTCATTATTAACACTATAATCATCAACATCCATTATGTATTCTGTGAACCCAACAGATCACTCACTTCCTAACTCTGATTCGTTTCAAGTAAACTTCAACAAAGGCCGCCACCTAAATAAGATACAATAATAATAACAGCAACGATGATACAACATTTGATTCGGGGTCAAGACATGAACTGTGGGATTCAATTCACATTTAGTGACTATAAAGACATCTACAATAAAAACCAATATGCGCGTTGCGTTTATTTTGAGGGTCACACACACACACACATAATCTGAATATATGAAGATTTATGTAAATAGTATAAAATAATAAAAAAAACAAAAATTCAATCTCATAATAGACAACAATCATCATCATCATCATCATCATCATCAACCAAACTTAAGTAAGCAAGCAAGCAGGCAACCAACAAGTGTACGAGTATCTACCATAAAACAAGTAAAATTTTTTAAATTAGATATGCTGATACTTTTGTCTTGTAGTTCAATGGGCCGCTCTTGAGTGTCTGATGATAAAATTGAATAATTTCGTAAAGAATCAAAAACAATAAATAAATAAATAAATTTGTTGTCAACAAGTCAAAGGGGCGCACCCTTTACGTTGGGTTGGAATGGATAAATAGAAACTAATTGAAAACCATACGATTATAAAGAAACTCTCGCGTACTAAACTTGAAATTGTTCACACATAACTATAGAATAGAAAACAACAAAACATAGTAGAACAAAAAAGCTTATTTAAACCTATGAAGGTAAAAAAAAATCTCAAGGCCATAACAATATTAGACGTTTCGTGTCTGAGACTTAATTTTTTCTTATTGTTGCCTCTAATAATTTAATTTGCTTTGTTTTATTGTATAATTGAGAGACGCAGAACGAGAGACAATAAGTAAAGTTGTTATGATACCAGAACCAATATTTTTATATGTTCCAAGTCAGCGTTTCTTAAATTTATGTAGTAGTTCTCGCTTTCGAGACTCTGATCTATCTGAATCCTAAGCATTTTGGGTCAGAGATGGAGAGCCCAAAACTAATCGCCGATTTCTATTATTTTAAGAAATTTTGAAACTTCTTTAGCGGCGTTGGGCAAAAAATTATACTCAAAAATACAATTCGTCACGTTTTGGAATCATTTGTATCTCATGAACCGTACGAGGTAGAGACTTCAAACTTTCACAGAATGTGTAGTTCATCCCGTCATCAGCAACAAATACTAAAACTAAAATATTTTCAAAAGCTTAAAGGGGTCCCCATACAAGAAAGGTTTTGGTTTGTAAGGCAGCTATACGATCCAGTAATCTCACAATATTGAAATTTGGATGGTTGGTGACTATACATCAGAAACTTATATTGTAGAAATTTCAGTTTGATCGGACCCCTAGGGAGGGTACCTCTCATACAAACCCACCAATAAAATTTAGGTTCTTATTAGAAAAACTTTTTTGTTTTTTGGACTATTGAACTGAAATTTAGACACTATAAGTTTCTGATAAAGCCGCTGTACATTTGTTGAAATCATTCAAATCGGACCACTAGGGGGAATACCTCCCATATAAACCCCATCTGGTACGGAACCCTCCGTGTACGAGCCTGAGTCGCACTTGGCCCATTTTTTAAGGATTTGAGTATTCAAATATATTTTCTAAGTAAATTTAAGAAGTTTATATCAGTGAGGATTGGACTCTCTGGGTGAAGAAATATTCCCTTTTAGGATGTTTCAGAGCAACTTCAATAATAACAAATATTAATTGTTAAAAATGTTAGATAAATCCCTAAATTGCTTTGCAAATCTATCTGCTCAAATTTTGGTTATTCCTTGGTATTTATTTTAAGAACCACTGAAAAAAATAATAATAGGAATGATAAAAGATATATCATTTTAAATACAGGTAATTTTATTCTACTAGATTTGTTTTTGTAGTGCCTCAATGAAGGCCAATCATAGATGATGATGGTGATGATGATGAAGTAGCTTTTATTGAAAATTATTCAGACACACGGCACAGCAAGTGGTAGCACTAATCTTCTTCATCACTTTGACATTTGTTCTTCCACAATATACCTATTAAAGAAGATGACTATGATGATGATGATGATGATGATGATGATAATGACAACGATGACAGCGAACTTGTCAAAGCAACATAACAAACAACATCCCAACTAAGTAAATAAATAAATAAAGAATGAAATGAAAGTTTATTTTGATTGGTTTTATGTCATCTTTGTCATGTGTCTCTTCTGTTTTCTTTTCTTTTTTTGATTCTTTACACAACATTTCTTGTTTTCGCAATGATATAATAATCAATAAATACAATAAGAAACTGAGAGAAGAAATCAAAGAAATAAACTGGTTGGTTCTGTGTGAGACACATCAGGAATTTTGTCTACAAAACATAAATAACTGTTATTTTTCAATGGCAAATCAACACAAACAAAACACAGAGAATAGTTAAAATAATAACAGAAAAAAACAATTATACCAACGATGTCGAGTATCTTAACTTGAATTGGTGTCATGACAGTTCATTAATCAAGATAGATACATTAGATATACATAAATTGTAAAATTGTATTGTATTTGTCAAGCGGCGTTAAGATAGTTTTCTTTAGTGAAGTATCTACATATCTACGCATGCTATAACTAGCAGAGATAATTACGTAATTAATACTTGGTTAAGTGAGTAAAGCTTACATGACATCACACTTGGGTATATGAATGTGTGTGTGTATCTATGTACATACATACATATATGGTAAGTGAGTATCAACGGCATTAAAGCGGCTTAAAAAAGACTTGTTCAGTTGCATCGATATGTAAGTATGTATAGTATGTAGATACATACGTGATAGATAGAAACAAATAAACAGTAACATTGTATTGTATTATAGATACATTTAAGGTTAGCCAGCAAGCGAGTGGCAGCGTGCCGCAGTCATTTGATTCAATGAGTGTGTCGAATGCACACAACAACTTTGATCTATTTAAAAGATACACACAGAAGACAACACAAAAGCCGCGGCATACACATACAATGTATCCTACATATCTACATATAGATGTACTTAGATTGATTTGCCACGAAAACCACAAACAACCGCATTTTGTGGTTTAAAGACAAACAGATGAACACAGAGCTGTCCATAACACAATCAATGCATTATGGGGTTAGGCCAACACAAATGTGGTTATGGAACTTAACTGAGTGCCATCGCATTATCATAATGATAATCATCATCATCATTACCAACTGAATTAATGGATATATACCAACAAATTTCCATTCAATCAAAATCCTTCAAATATGTTTAAATTAAATCAAGAAGACACACACACACACAGACACACAGACACACAGATACATAACTTGAATGTAATTTAGATCGGAATGTAATTTAATCATAGGTCAATTTTTTAAATGAGAAGAACAAGTATTGATTAATGAATAATATAAACATCATTAAATGGAACAATTGACGAGAGACGGGAGACGGGAGTTGTGAAGTTGAAAAATACTATCTGGCCAACGCCCCGCTTATGCTCACACAATAATAACAACAATAACAACAACAACATAAAAAACCATCATATGACGTCATCATTTGGCATTCGCTTGCCGAAAAAACAGGTTTACAACAAAATGAGTTTTAAGCTGCGCCTTCAAGTTGATCTTAAAATTGATAATGTGCGGCACACACAGACGAAGAAGGAGGAGGAGGAGGAGGAGATACATTTTTTTCTTCTTTTTTTTTGTTATTTTATAATATTTTGTTAATTTTTAAAGCATAACATAATTCATGCATGTTAAACATCTAAATTTATATCTACAATACAATAGTATTCTTGACTTGTATGTAAATGTAAATGACCTGAAGATTGCTTTGTATCTAGTGGATACATAATAATAATAATAATAATTTAAAATAACAATGAAATGAAACTGCCTTGGAAACAAATTAAATAACAAAATTGGAGCAAAATGTTATGAACAGTTTTTCTTTCTTTAAGGAAAACATATTACAATATTGTATTTTATTTTATTCAAAAATAACAAACAACACCCTCTAATTATAGGATTTCATGAATAATAAATACCACATGGTCAGGGGGCGTATGATTATCCATTTCATTTTGTATGTAAAGCAGGCAAACAGCTAGGTCTATGCCTATGACTCCGGCATCGCCTATGTCTCTGAATCAAAATCATTTCTTGTTAAAAGCGGCTTTTGTTAAAATTATATAGCACAACATACTCATCATCAATAAACTTTACAAGTCTACTGAGCTGGCAATAAAATTTGGAATGGAAATCGAAAGATTTTCAATAGGTTAGATATCTAGGCCCTGAAGCTCTCTCTCTCTTTCTTTCTCTGTTTTAATAAGAAACAATTAAACTTGAAACGAAAGTTTAAATTCGCTTCAAGATCTCTAATAACACAGCGGCATCTATTTGGGGTTCCGAACCCAAAAGGAACCCTATTGCAGAGACTTCGTTGTCCGTCCGTCCGTCCTCCAGTCATATCTCATGAACAAGAATAGCTAGAGAGTTGATTGAGTACAAATCGTCACGTTTTGGAATCATCTGTATCTCATGAACCGAACTAGGAAAAGACTTCAAATTTTCACAGAATGTGTAGTTCTATCCGGGCATCAGCAACAAATATTAAAACTATAATATTTAAAGGGGTCCTCATACAAAAAACCTTTTGGTCTGTATGGAAGCTATACGATCCAATAATCCCACGATCTTGAAATTTAAACGGTTGGTGGCTTTACATAAGAAACTTATATTATCAAAATTTCAGTTTGATCGGATTACTAGGGAGGGTACCTCCCATACAAACCCACCATTAAAATTCAGGTTCTTATTCGAAGAACTTTTTTGTTTTTTGGACTATTGAACTGAAATTTAGACACAATAAGTTTCTGATATAGGCGCGGTATATTTTTTGGAATCATTAAAATCGGACCACTAGGGGGAGTACCTCCCATACAAACCCAAATCTGGTAAACCCTTCGTGTACGAATCTGACTCGCACTTGGCCCATTTCTTCCCATTTCAATAAAATAATTCCATAATATTAATAATAAAACTAAGATAGATCCTAGAAAGGCTTTGTCTTAGTTCTAAATTAGTTACATATTTATCATATGTGAAAGCAAAGGAAATCCATTTATCTTCAAGGATTGAAACGTTAAGTTTTGCAGATGAAGCCATTAAACGTTTCCGCGGTGCCAGACTTGAGGGTAGTGTTGGTTTTTCTTATCACATTGAGCGGCTACTATGCTGGGGAGGAGAATTAATCCTATGATACTGTTGCTACGGTAATAGCAACCGCTCAGAAAAACCACGAATCACTTAAGCTTAAGCAAGTGTTGGGCAAGGAATAGGTTCTAAATGACAAAGAGGTGAAATCCGTCATCAACCAAGTGGAAGAATTCAAGAAATCTGGTGTGCTTACTGCGATTCAAGCTCCCGGCAATGATTTGGCAACTTCCTGGCGGGTCTCAAGTCTTGAACATCGGTTGCTTCAATTGGAGCAAGCTGTAGGTGTGCAACCAGAGAAATTAAGTCGCCTAAGAACTTTGACCTATAGCATAAATGTCCTTGAAGCTCTCCGCCAATTGAGCACTAAAGCCCGAAAAACTCAATGCTATTGAGAAACGTTTGACAACGTTGACCGGTAAAATGGATACAGTTACTGAAATATGAATTTTATTGATTTATAATATTTATAATTTTACGGTTCTATATGTGGCTACATAAACCTGTCATTAAAACTCTTTCCAATAATAATAGTCATAAAGTTTAATGCTTCCTTGTGTTTTACTTTTACTCTTCAGAGAAAGGAAATAATTCTTAGATTTTATTGGATGATTGAAAACGAAACGTTTGTGGTCACTTTGCACTCTGAAAATGTATCACAACGCACTTAGCTACTTAAGGAAAGGGGTAGGTAGTACTACCAAGGCTACACTACAAATAAAACTCTCTACAATAATTCATAGTAAATAAAGAAGTTCAATTCTAAAATTACCAACAAATTAAGTGACTGCCTGCATTCAATGAACTAAATGTGCATGTATGTATATCCCTCATGTCCTCTCTTCCTGCATATTAAGTGGAGTAGTAACCTAGGTAACCACAAACACTCCCACTTATCAATTTGCGTTTCAATTATCTATAAACCATGCAAATCAACTTGTACCAACCAATGCATGCAAGGCCCTCGCACTCTCTCTTGAGGTCAGGGTCTCTTTGTGGTCTTGGCATAGAGAGAGGTAAATTGAAAATTGCATTAAAATCAAAATGAACCAATAATTTTCTGTAAATCGTAACTCGTAAAGTACAAAGCAAGCAAATTCAAGTGATTTTCATATTGTGTTTTGTTTTAAAATATTAAATTATTCTACTTGTACAATATGTTGTGTCTATAAGATATTTGATTTACAATATTATTCTATTAATATGCAGTTAGTTTTCCTTTTTTTTTTCAAAATCAAGCAATTTATATTATTTTTTAGTTATTTTTTGTTTTATCAATAAAAAGATAACAACAAGAACACAACAACAACAAAAGCAACAATAAGATTAAAGAAAAATTAACATTTCTTGTAAGAAGGGCAAACCTTTTTGTTGATAATTATGGAATTCCGTAGAGTCAAATCTTTCGCTTGATCTATAAAGCTGGCCAGGTTGGTAATCTTTTGGTTTGTTTTTTTTTTTTTTTTTTTGATTATTAAGAAAATTCAACATATAAAAAAAAAATAACAAAAGCAGGTGGTAAAATAAGAATATTAAAATTATGTTGTGAGAGGTGGTTGTGCATTTTGTGAAAAAAGATACAAAGATACAAACAAAAAGTAAGTGAATGAAAAATAATTTTTATATATTTTTATATCATCACTTCTTTGTTTTTTGTTCGTAATAGAGAAGTTTTAAGTTTGCTTGATTCTACTATTGTATTTTTTTGAAATTTATAAATTTGTTTTAATTTTTATTTTTGCCAAATGATGTGATTTTCTTTTTTCCGTATCTTTTTTCTTCTTTTGTATGTGTTTTTTTTTTGTTTTTTTTTTTTATTATTATTATAGTTAATTAAGAAAACTTTCAGTGAAATTTTGTTGGTTAATTTTTCTAATTTTGCTTTAAAAAAAAAGAAAATCAAAAAGCCAAAAACATATAAACCAAATAAATGTGTGGTTATGTGAATTTCGAACTGTGAGAAAGACAGCACACACACACAGTGAAAAAGAAGTAAAGAAAAGTAGACAAAAATAAAGTTACTCATTGAATGAAAAAAAAGCATAGGGAAGCCATGAAAAAGAAGTCACTTGAGGCTCACTTTCCCACTAACTGACTGACTGACTGAATGACTAAGTGAATTGCTCTGCCAAGTTCGTTCGTTTATCTTATCTAAACTATGCGAACGAATGAGCATAGATTGGAGGAATGGAATTGTCACATGGAAGTAACTAAAGTATACAAAGATATTGCACAATGATAGCGCGGCATATAAACAGGTTGCGCAGACCCATAAAACGATAACAAACAGACACAGATACTAAGTAGGTAGAGAAAGAACATAGCCAAAAGGGCGTCAAATCCCAGGCAAGTGTATGTACTACATAGTATTAAGAAATTGAGAAATAATATTTGTGATAAGAAGTGGCCAAATATTTTTATGTTATTATGAAATTTGTCATCATCATGAGTAACTTCATTCCTTTCTTTTGATCTTTTTCTTGTGGATAAATTACAAGAACCAACACCGAATTTTTTTTTTTTGTTAGTAATGCCATAAAACCAAAATTCTATGTATGAAACTAACCTGGTGTTATAGGTTGATATTCCTGTTGTGGTAGCAAATAACAAGAAAGCACCTGATAATAAATAGAAGAAGAAAAATAATAGAAAATATTATTATAAAAAAAAAAAAATTATTTATATTTATAAAAATTCCCCAACACTTACCGGTTCACCCGTTTCTTCATCTGTATCCGGTTGGAATGTTAATAATGGTTGCGATTGATTCTCGGATAACCAAACAGCTTTCAATTGTAAATTAACCAATGAATATGGTAAATACTGTAATTGATTACCGGATACATCGAGGACATGCAGCACCGTACAATTACCCAACTCTGGTGGCAATTTCTTGAGTTTATTGTCACGTAAACTAAGCACGCCTAAATGGGCACAATTTCCAATTTCCAATGGCAGATATTCGAGGGCATTACGATCAACATTCAAATTACTCAATTTGGTCATGCGTCCTATGGAGGCGGGCAATTCCGATAGGAAATTCTCAGTTAATATAAGTTCTTGCATACTTTCACACCTACAAATATTTATTATTATAGAGGATAGGATTTATAAGATTACATCAAATCAATCCAAACTTACTCTCCCAATGTTGCATTCAAACGTTGCAAACGATTTTGATCCAATTTCAGTATCGTTAGACGACTTAATTTCGCTATACCATCTGGTAAGGTTTCCAGTGAATTTTGCGACAAATCCAAATCTGTGAGATTTACCAGACCACTTATCTCATTTGGTAATTCTTCCAAACGATTCTCGGATATATCAAGATATGTTAGATTCGTTAGTAAACCCAACTCGGATGGCAAATGTGACAATTGATTATGATCCAACCAGAGCTCATGTAAATTCGGTAAATAACCCAAATACGGTGGCAGTTCTTCAATTTCATTATCACCAAGATCAAGACGTTTCAATTTCGTTAAATGACTTATCGATTCCGGTAACATTTTGAGCAGATTTTCACGTAACTCCAAGGATTCGAGTTGTGTCAAATTACCGAAATCGGCTGGTAATGTGGTTAGGGACATATCGTTAAGACCTAAAATTGTCAAGTTTTTCAATTGTGTAAAACCCGCTGGTAATTTTGGAATTGGATTTGAACTGAAATCGGCCACTTGTAAACTTAGCAAGCGCTTGATATCTTCGGGAATGTCTGGTATATCTGCAAAGAGAATAAAAAGAAGAGAATTTATTTTTTTTTATTAAAAAAATAATGTGTGTGTTATATTGTGAAATCATGCGTAAGTTCAATGAACATCATTAAGGCGTTTGTTTATTGATTCTCTCTGTGCAACATGGATAGGCAAGGCGGGGCAGCAGTGGACTCTACTAGACTATATACTATGGCATATGTTAATTGAAAATATGTACCCCAAGTTGTTTTACAGCCCCCGGGCTGCTTAGCAAGCAAAAAAAAAAAATGTCGTGTAAATTGTGTGTAAAAATTTATTGATTTTTTCTTGTGACGACGATGACGACGACAAAGGTTATTTCATAATTTTCCTTTTTGTGTTTGCATTTTCAACAAATTTTCTTTTTTCCAATTTTTTTTTTTTTCTCCCTCTTATTATTTATTATTATTTTTCATCATCATTTGACTGACTGCCTACCTAAGTTAGCAAAATTTACATTAACATTAACAACATCAGAAACATTAGTGTTCTGCATGAATTATACTTGGTTTTTGTGATGATGCGATGTTCGTAAAACATAAATTTATTAATAAATTTCTATAAATATTGAAAATTTTGTGTAAAAGCAAAGTTTAAAGAGAGAAAAGAAGTGAATAAATGAAAATGAATTGGTGTCAAAATGAAGACATTTATGAAGTGGAAAAAGGAAAAGATAGACAACGAAGTTATTCACCACCATCACCAAAAACCGAGACAAGTCAAGCATGTGAAAAGAAAACTTTGTTGAACAACAACACAACAGGGCGATTCATATTATTGTATTACGGTACTATAGTAAGTACACTTTATATCAAAAGAATGAAAATGAAAATGATGGCAAAAACAAAAAGAAGTGGGCGATGATTGAATGAGTGAAATGTGTTTGGAAAGGAGCAGCAGCAGCAGCAGCATCAACTTTATTGAAACTTGTTGATCGCATAAATTCACCTGACACAAAGAAGGAAATGTGCTACAAACCCTTCAAAAAAAAAATAAACAATAAACAACAAACACAATAAGAACAACAACACAACAACATAATAATAATAATAGAAATAATATTAATATATTCAGAAGCAGCAGCAGCAGCAAAAGTATAAAACGGAAATGTGGCATACAGACAGGCGAAATGATTTCTTTTTAAGGGTTGGGTGGGTTTGAGTATCCAGGGTAGTACAATAGTTTGGTAGGAGATTGGGTTCACCGTATTTAAGTATTTTAAGTTGAAGTGTTAAAGCAGAAATACAATAACAATAAAGTAGGACGATGATGCAGAGGTTGGTTGATGAGAACAGGAAATCGCATGAAACGTTGGCACACGCAGCAAACATAAACACAAAAGATTCATACACAGATAAAGAGACGACGAGAAAGTAAAGGTGGAGAAAGGGGCGAAAGGAAAAAATGTAGGAAAAAAATGGAAAACACGAGAAACGACAGAAAGAGAGAGAGCGAATCGAAAAATCCTTTTGGCTTCACTCAAGTTTACTATACCCTACCAGAATTTTGTTAAAATTTATGCCATGTGAAATGTTTTTGTTCAAAAACCTCTGAGATTTAATGGAAATGGAACGAGAACTGGTGATAATGAAAGTAATGGATACTTTGTATCAAATTCTCTGTATGACGATGGTTTTCCAAAAGCAGATTCAGTACTCTTGGATCTTATCTCTTTATAGAACTTTATAACTTGTAATATGTATATGGATATTTCAAGAGTTTTGTAAAAAGTAAAGATTAGTTCCCTAAGGAGCGGATTGCATTCTTAGGGAATATGAAACGCTGTGTCTGTGGCATCGCAAGAGGCCTTTAGTGGCTTTAGTACCCTAATTGAACCTAAGCTAGTTGGATTCTTTATCAATTACAAATTCTACCTTTCTTAGGAAGTTCAAGTTAAGAGAATAAGTTTTATTGACCAAAAGTATTGTATTTAGCAAAAGATTTACAAAGTAAGAAAAATAAAACTTATGAAAATTGAGAATCAAGTTCTATACTATTGATATGATCTATTAACTTTTACATGCAATGCTTATCAATCTGAAATGTCTCACATTTATTATGTGTTGACTTCTTAAACTGAAGAAAAGTTAAAAATGGGCCAAGCGCAAGTCAGACTCGTACACGGAGGGTTCCGTACCAGATTGTGATTTGTACGGGAGGTACCCCTCCTAGTTGACCTATTTGGCTGATTCCAACAGATGTGTAGCGCCTATGCCAAGAACTTATAGTGTTTAAATTTCAGTTTGATAAAACAAAAACGAAAGAAGTTTTTCTAATAAGAACCTGATTTTTAATGAGAATTTGTATGGGAGGTACCCTTCCTAGTGCTCCGATCAAACTGAAATTTCGACTATATAAGTCTCTGATGTATAGCCACCAACCTTCGATCCTTTCAAGATCGTGGGAATACTGGATTGTATAGCTGCCATACAAACCAAAATGTTTCTTGTATGGGGACCCTTTAAAGTTTTTGAAAATATTTTAGTTTTAGTATATGTTGCTGATGCCCGGATAGAACTACACATTCTGTGAATATTTGAAGTCTCTTCCTAGTTCGGTTCATGAAATACAGATGATTCCAAAACGTGACGATTCTCATTTTTTCACTCAAATTTTGAGTATAAAGTTTTGCGCAACGGATAGACAACGAAGTCTCTACAATAGGGTTCCTTTTGGTACCCTTTGGTTCCAGAATCCTAAAAATCATAAAAAGTAGATTTTATATGGGAACAACATTTATTATTTCCTTTTATTATTTTACATTCATATTATTTCCAACAAATTTGTAATCTAAAAACTCTCCAACTCTCATTTTCAATACATAATTCTTTACTTTCTCTACCCTAAAAGATTTCAAAACATTTTTTATCTACCATAAACTCAAATAAAAGTGAATTTTTATGATTTATATCTAGAAAACATAAGTTGACTTGTTTACAATTTTACTTTAATACTTGGGATAAAAGTTCAATAGTCCTATAAAAAGTAACTTTGTATGTAATACAATAGTACTACTGGTATGTGTATCTACCATAAACAATCATGTATGATGAAGCGTATAAAAGTGCGACGACAATCCTTTACACAATGGCAATTTTATTGACCTAGTTTCGCATAGTGTTTACGAACGCAGACGCTCTCTTTCTCTACTCATATACATGTTTTCAATCACAATCCAGCCATTCACCACCCACTTAATTTCGATCCACCACCACCCATGAAACCATATCATAGGAGAACATCGTCGTCAACCTTTAATCACCCAGTATTTTTCTACAATATAAAGCAAAACACCCTCACATAGAACATAGGACAGAGTGAAGGAGCACGAGTACAAAACCCAACCAAGCCGGTATACACTTTGACCACATGTCAGTCAGTCGTCTTCATTTAAAAAAGTTACTAATACGACACGTGGGACTTGTCCTTACTATACAATGGCTACTAGTAGTAGTTGTGTTTACTATTATACTATAAAAAGCAAAACGACGAGACAGACTGACATTCTTCCCTACGCCACATCACACCACACTCTAATGTGTCCTTTCTTTCATATTGTATTGTATTGTATTTTTATGAGGGTGGCTCTTTGGTTGACACATGTCCAAATAATGGGACATATAGAGTTCATTGTATTTAACTGTGCTGTGTGCCGTGCTGAGCAGCATGAGCATTTTATCGACTTTCTTTCTTGGCATTTGTCTCTATATTTCTTTCTTTCACTCTTAGTTTTGTTTGTCTTATGCTTTAAGTGGACCACCAAGGAGTGAATAAGTTATCATTCTCATTTCCATCTTATATAACAACCCACCCAAGTTGCGATTCACTCAAGCAATTCTCTCATTACTCTGAGTAAATAATAAATTGAACGCGGGAAAAATAATATTTGTATGTGCGCTTTCCTTTTCCTTTTATGTTTATTATTAATATTTTTTATTATTATTTTTGTATAAGCACAATTCTCATGTTGATTTTTATATTTCAATTGATTACAAAGAATTGAGTTCGATTCAAAACCAATCCAATCTCATATTGATTGAACATGGATTCAGTCAGTCCTATGACAATTGTCCGTCGTCTGTGCCTTCTTGTCTTGGTTAGATTGTTTATTTCTTTTTCATGTTTGCAAGTTTGTTTTTAAAATAAAAATAATCACTTGGCATCTGCATTCGATGGATCATGGATCAGTGGATGGGATGACTAATTGAATATAGTAGTAACATCATCATCATCATCATCATCGTCGTCGTCGTTGTCGAGAACATGATATTTTAATTGAAAAAGTTGCTGCTTCTGTTTTGGTTTATTGAGAATTTATTTATTTATATTTCTTCCTTTTTTTTTTTTATTATTTATTGTTGAAACATAAAACTATTGAACCATTTATATTTTTCTATGTAAATTTTGTGTGTGGGAAAATCAAAGTTGAAATTCAATTTTATAATAATAATAAAAGTGTTAATTGTTTGAATTGCGTGGCCAATTTTCCCAATTGAAATTGATATCCAAAATATACCAGGAAATATTGCATATTTAAATTTCTCTCGTTTATTTTACAATAGTTTTTTTTTTTATACATTTATTAAGTTAACATCAACAAACAGATCATGTGGAGGCTGCTGACTGAGAGAGAACAGAATTTATTGAATTACCTTTTTTTTTTTTTGAATGAAACATTTTTAATGGAAATTAAATCAGAATTTAAAACAATTTAAATTCGATGATTTCAAAGAAGTTTGTTTGCATACATCATTATCATGTTCACTAAGTAAAGGGTCTTTTAAGAGGTCATAACAGTCGTCAGTTCAGTTTCTATTGTAGTTTCAGTTCAGTTCTTTGTATGAATATTATATTCTAAGAACTGTAATGAAACCAAACAAAAGATCTATCCATCCCCCGGCCGTCAGTTCTCAGTATC
This sequence comes from Amiota minor, assembly GCA_037043295.1. NCBI lineage: Eukaryota > Metazoa > Arthropoda > Insecta > Diptera > Drosophilidae > Amiota > Amiota minor. The sequence goes on along the minus strand of JBAMAW010000081.1, from coordinate 6,108,292 downwards.
CTTTTAAGTGTTTACTTTTTCCAAGTAACACAATGATACAATGACAATTCGACTGAAACTAAACTGATGATTGATATGACCGTAGAAAATGATATATAGTAAGAAAGGTAACGCTAACCAGATGGCTAAAGGTCTTCAATTAAACATTAATAAGTTGAGGGGATTTAGATTCCAGAAGAAGTACGTGTATTTAGGGAACCAGTGTCACTGATGAAACAATAAGGAGACTTTTAAAGGGACTTTTGTGGTCTATTATAAGGTAACTAATAGACTTCTGTATGAATGCATTCAGTTGCTTAGCATAACTGAGTACGATTGAATGTCGTACTCAATTTTTTGGAACAATTCACAAACAGAATGAATTCTAATATATATGAGAGAGAGCGTTGCCATAGCAAATGATCGCCACTCACAACAATGGGAACAAGAAGAGTGCGTAAGAGTAGGTATAGAGACAAGAAAAACATTCATAGTATTCAGTCGTATTCATTTCGTTACATCCATTTATTACATTTTTCCGATCTTCAATGCAATGCAATGTTTGTTGTTAATCCTCACATTTTACAAAAATTATTATCCCCCATTTGTAGTCAAGAAACAAAACACAAATATGTGTTGGCGTCGTCGTCTTGACCACATTCCACATTCCAATTTTTCAATTGCCAAAAGCCTCGGTACAGAGACCTCAGCAACTACCTTTCACTAAACAAATGTTGGGATTTTTAGAGTAAAGTTTTTCATTTTTTTTTATTTTTTTTTTTGTTTGTGAGTGTTTAGCCATTAAAATAATAAAATGAATGGTCGTTTGGTTGCATCGGTTCGCTCCTAGTGTTTTTTCTTTTACTTGACTTCAAATCACTTCTACCAAGTCTACACTTAACAACATTAACACTCTCTTTTCTTCTTATGTTTCTTCAGTTCCTTCTGTATATTTCTTACAATATATTTTTTTTACCCGTTTAAAGTGAGAGTGAAAGTTGTTGCAATGACATTTTGCTTTGACCTGTGAATAAGTGAATGAGTGCAGCAGCAGACGAAAGGAAGGACAGACAGACAGTAAACTTGGCTTAAATGACAAACAAACAACACTTTGGCCAACACTCTTTTTTTTTTCTTAAGACCTTTGGTTTGGTGTTGTGAATGTTGTTGCTATTTAAATTGCAAATGCACGAACGACAACAACTCAAACACTAAGATGATGGCGAGGAATTTGTTGCAAAAGTCTTATGCCGGTTTCAATTACTTGTTAGTTGTGTGTTAATGTGTGAACTGCATAAGCATGCATATTATTTTTTTTTTTATTTTTGTATATTTATATCTATGTAACTCATGGCTTACCGTTGCGAAACTGTTTTGCATTTTGCATTTGTATACTTGGTATTGTGTCTATTTCAAGCTTTGTAGGTTTTTGGTGTGTGGCTGCTTAACAAATTTACACTGAAAGCACAACCACAATAAAAAAAAAAAAAAACTCCTCACCTACCTTCATTTCCCCTCCCCATATTTCCTTTCTTTCTTTCTTCTATTCATTGTGTGCACCCACAAATTTTGAGTGCTCACATGCATATGCAAATATACAACAGCAACAGAGAAACAGCAGGCAAATAACATTGAAAAGTAGCACAAAATGTATACACATACATATATATTTTGTGGGTCAACCTCATTATCATCATCACCAACAACAACAACAACAACAACAACATTATTATCATTATGATCATCACTATGTAAATCATCATCATGTCAAATGAAAGATAAAACATATGACCCCCCAACGTGACCTGCTGCCTTGATGGTTTTTAACAAAATTTCGTTATGAAATACACTTAGTTCTTCTCTCTCTCACTCTTTGTTCATATTTTTAAAATGTATCTACTACATGCATCTCGAGAGCATTCTATAAAAATATATTTGCAAAACACAATTTATATAATAAGCCACAGTTGGCTTTAAACTTCACTAACGAAATTGAAACCAATAAAAGGATTCAATTTCAGTGTCCCAAGCGGAAATAGGAAGCCAGACGACTTAGTCACTTCCACTTGAACTCAACTCAATAACTTTGTTGTATCTCATTCTTGGTGCTAAGCAAGTAACGTTTTTACATATGCATATTGAATCTAAACAAATACTTGACTTCAATTTTTAACTGTTTACGGATTTATGCTCGCTTAAGCAGAAAATAAAATTAAAAAAAAAAATACACAAAATACACAAAATTTAAGGTTCGTCGCCAATTTGAGCTCTCAAGCAAGCAAAGCAGCAATTGCAGCAAACGATGCCGCCGCAGCCGCATGTGTTGAGTGAGTTGAAAGTGACATATTTAAAATTGTTGCAAACAAATATAAAAGAAAATATCTCTGTGTGTGTGTGTGTGTGTGTGTATGCAAAGTATCTGAAACCATTAAAACTTTTATTGCTTGCTTTTTGTTGCTGTTCTTGTTCTTGTTGTTGTTGTTCTTGTCATCGTTTGGTTGGTTTCTGTTTTTGCTTAATTAAAATCCGTAAATGGCTTTAAGAGTTCTGTTTTTACTAATTAACTTGTCTCAAATTTCAATGTCAAGCACAGAAACTAAATAACAAAGAAAGTTAACAAGCAGAGAAGAGAAAAAAAAAAATAAAAAAAAAAAAAAGAAATAAATCTACAAAAAACATCGGAAATGGAATCAACTTCACTTTCACAAAGACAAAGGATTCAATTACAAAAATAAATAATATTTTTCATGCTTATAAACATACAAATTTGAATAGACCATTTATTTAGATTTGTGAAGATATAAATAGTCAAACGTTTGGACGTTTTGTTTTCTTATTATTATTATTGTTATAAGTTTATTGATATTAGACCCTTTAATGCGAAAGATCTGGAAAATCAACTTAAGAAAAGACAAATTATTGTACAATATTATTTAGAATTCGTCTTTGTTTTGCTTAAAACTACAAAACAGAAAGCTCTAAAGCGAGTCAGATTAATCAAAATTATCTTTAACCCAACATTTGTATAGGATTATTTGCCTTTTCTTTCATAATTGTGTTACAAAGGCGGCATCAATTCAAGTCAATCATCTGAGATGTGACATTTGTCCAGATGTGGCAAACGGGACAGAGACCATTTTAAAGACGGACAAATTCCTCACCTGTTATGAACATGTAAAAATGGGGCAAGTTCGATTCAGACTCGTACACGAAGGGTTCCGTACCAGATTGGGGTTTGTATGGGAGGTACTCCTCCTAGTGGTCCGATTTGATTGATTCCTACAAATGTACCGCGTCTATATCAGAAACTAATAGTGTCTAAATTTCAGTTCAATGGTCTAAAAATCAAAAAAGTTTTTCAAGTAAGAACCGGAATTTTGATAGTGAGTTTGTATAGGAGGTACCCTCCCTAGTAATTTGATCAAACTAAAATTTCTACAATATAATTTTCTGATGTATAGCCACCAACCATCCAAATTTCAAGATCGTGGGATTACTGAATCGTATAGCTGCCATACAAAGCATAATGTTTCTTGTATGGAGGACCCCTTTAAGTTTTTGAAAATATTTTATTTTTAGTAATTGTTGCTGATACCCGGATAGAACTACACATTCTGTGAAAAGTCTCTACCTAGTGCGGTTCATGAGATACAGATGATTCCAAAACGTGACAATTTGTATTTTTGACTCAAATTTTGAGTATAAATTTTTCCCAATGCCTCTAAAGAAGTTTCACTTCAAAAAAATGTCTTAAAATAATAGAAATGGTGGATTAGTTTGGGCTCTCTCTAGTTATCAACTCTCTAGCTATTGCTGTTTATGAGATATGATCCGAAGACGGACGAACAAACAAGTAGAGTTCCTTTTGGTACCCTTTGGGCGCGGAACCCTAAAAACCGTGGTCCTATGTCAAATCCCAAGAACATAGCTGGCTGCTACGCTCGACCAGTAAACTTTCATATTGCAAACGAAAGACTCTTTTACAAGCAAAAAGTGTTCTCGACTTGGCTCAAAGCTATACAAATTTGAAGCCACGTAGAACATAAGGAAAGTTCAGTATTTCCAAAACTACAATCTTAGACAAAACTCGGGAGCCCCAATCATTGTCCATTAAACTACCCTAGTTTCTTGCATTTAAATTACTGCAATAAACATTGATACAATTCTACTAAATATATTCAAGACTTTTTCGAACTCATGTTTTTATTAGAATAACTGATTTATTTCTGGGATATAGATGGGATTGGTTAGCATAGAAACTTCAATAGACAAATTTTCTTAGAAAAAAAGTATGCTTATGACAAAACTTGTCGTCTATAATGAATCGTCACCAACAAAACACTAAGGCAATCGCTACAAGGTAATCCTTACTTCTCACAAAAACAGTTGTGTTAGATGTTTTGGTTAATTCTCGGAAACCTTTTCTGATTCATTCGACAGAAAACAGCATTTCATTAAGACGAATTAAAACGCAAATAGTTTCATTTCTTTAGTGGCATTGAAACAATACGTCAGATACTTAAATGGTACAAAAAAATTGTAAAAGATGTTTGTATAGGAAGAACTAAGTTTCTGGCTGGAAACATATTTAATGAGTACAAAAGTAATAATAGTATAATCTCTTTTACTAAATGTGAAAAGTCAAAGACAAAAAATAAAAACCAACAGTCTAAATAGAATCTAACAAAAACCTATATTCTTACAACTAACAAAAAAACAAAGAATCTTTTCTATAACAAACATCAAAAGAGAGCTTAAAGATGCTAATAAAGTGAAAATAATAAACTACAATATTTGTTAATTAGGTTTTGTTTAAATACAATAACAAAAAAAATATTCATTATGCAAAAACACACTAAGTTATGAAAAAAAAAAAAAATAACACATACAAAAAATACAAATAGATGATGATGATGATGATGATGATGATGAGAGGCAAAGGAGGCATGCTTGAGCATACAGATTGTGATAAAAAAAAAGATATAATGAAAATACGAGTATAATAAAGAAGCAAAATATTTTTCTTTTTCAACAACAAAGCGCAAATCTCAATGCTGCATTAAATGAGATTGTGCAAGGCTTAAAGCCAACAACCATGGTTCACCCATGAGAAGGGAAGAGGGTCTAAGAGATTGTTGCAAAGATTAAAACAACAAAGCGCTAAAAGAAAAAATTAAATCTTGTTGAGGAGTAGAACGAGAAGGACAACAACAATAACACGAAGGCAAACTAATGCAACAACGTGTAACATTTACACACGCTTCTTGTTTGCCGCTCGTTCCAAGGCACGTGCAGCATCAAACAGCTTATTCCCATTAGAGTATTAGCAACGTGCTACTATAGAGACTCTGTCTGCCACACATACAACGACAATTTTTAGAGCGCGCATGCAACAAAAGGCCGCCAGCTGGTGTCTGATGATGGCAACCAGCCAGCAGCACTAAGCAAGCAACCTTACAGACTACAGACAGACGACACACAGATACAGTCAGTCAGATATAAAAACAAATACTACTCGTAGTTATTCAAACAATCAGGTGTGTTGTTCTGGCTGCTCCTCTTTGTATACTTTGGATGGGATAATGTTGTGCTCAAAGTGAGTGTAGGATTAGATCGCATGAAACTATGTAAATGCCACTTGCTAATGCCACTGCACCTTGCTCTTGCTTTTGTTTTTGCCTTTGTGTTTGTAGATTTTTATTTTCATTCCTTTGTTTTTGCCATTTGCCTTTGCTAATAATGCGCTTTTTTCTTCTTTATTCCTCCAATGCCATTGAAATGAATGAAAAGTGAAATTAAATTTTCCGAACGCACACTGTAGTACTATGATGATGCCTCGCCTCAATGGTTGTTCAGTTCTGTGTGTTTCTTTCTGTGTATCGCTCAATTTGATTCTAGGCTGCATATAAATCAAATGATGAAAAACCATCAGAAGCAATAACAACACAACACACAACAACACGAATGCATGAAAGCAAAAAAAAAATAAAATTGGAGAAGCAGCGGCAAATAACCTTGGGAATGCCGTCGACTGAAGAAAATATCAGAATATAAACGTCTGTCCTTTGTACAAGAACACAAACAAATAACATCGACAATGACAACGACAAAACCAGCTAACAAATCATTTCATTTTCATGTGTAATAAAGTATTTTACTTTCTTCTTCGTTCGTTTCTTTTGTGCTTTCTCTTCAGTGTGATGACATCTTTACTTCTTGTAATGAAAACATGAAGATTTGCTGGATATCGAAAAAAATACAAATCGTCACGTTTTGGAATCATCTGCATCTCATGAATCGCACTAGGTAGAGACTTCAAATTTTCACAGAATGTGCAATTCTATCAGGGCATCAGCAACAAATATTAAAACTAAAATATTTTCAAAAACTTAAATATTACAAGAAACATTTTGGTTTGTATGGCAGCTAAAACGATCGATTAATCACACGATCCTGATGGATACATACACGAAATTTCAGTTTGATCGGACCACTAGTGAGAGTACCTCCCATAAATGGCGACTATGCAGGTGGCACCCCAATACCGCTTCATTTCTAGCTGTGACATGCGATATTTATCAAAGTTACACACAAGTTATGGATAGTATAGAGTAGCCAGCAGGGTGCAAGTCCACAAGTTACTTGCCTGTCGATGCTAAAACGGAATAAAGTAACTTTGAGCATTGAAAAACTGAGATTATTATAGTTTTGAATTTCGGCAAATTCGAATTTCATTCGAACTGTGTAGGTGATGACTTACAAGCGCAATGGATTTTGTGGCTAATCCTTTAGAAATCAAGACAATGTACTGCTTTAAAACTTTAGAAGTGATAAATTCCATTTTACATACTCTTCCTCCTCATGTGCAAAGGTACCAATGCGTGTAATCCCCTTTCGGAGTTTGCACATATTTTTGAACCAATTGATAGAATACAGAATTTACTAGTAGTGTTGGGAAATGTACAATATTTCTACAAAGTTTATAGCAAGACAAACATAGTTGAGTGGAATGAAGAACAAAATTTTGTCTGGAGCTAAATGAAGTTTGAAGGATACAGAATCTCCCTCCAATGTATTGTATTCTACCATTAACAATGAGAAAAGATGTTAGATTGTAAAGGTTACCCAAAGAAGCAATGATGACAGTAGCAATTTAACAATTATATTGGACTGATTAATGTTTTAGAGTATCAGATATGTTTAAATTTAATTTAGGGAATAAAAAAAACAAAGAATGTATGGAAGATGTCAAAGTATAACACTATACTTTGAACATTTGCCTAGAACTTACAACTTATTTGCAATCCATTCTTTGAAGCTTTAATTGGGATTTAGGATTTTAAAGAATACATTAAAACGATTTAAAATAAAGATTCCATCAAACATTGCTAAAAATCGCCAATCAAAGCAACATAACTAAAACCAACTAAACTTCAAACCTTGAATTAACTTTTACAATTTTAATAAATTTAATTCAATTAAACTTCAAAATTGAATGTGTGTACATATAATATTAAGTATATTATTATTACAATAAAGTTGGATAAATTTTTCAAATGAAATGATGATGATGATGATGAAGGTAATTTGATATACAAGTACAATACAATAAATGTGTGTAGCAAATCAAATTAACTTATAAAATAAAGTGTAAACATTAATTTTGTTTATGGTTTTTAAGTTTCAGCTAAAATGTACATAAAACTTGTTGATTAATAGTAATTTGATTTAATGAAAACATAAATTAATTGTATATTAATTATAATAGAAACTCAATCAAAAATCAACATCATTTTTGTAATTGTATTTCCACTTTCTTTAATATGAAGTTGATGCAAAGTATTCAATTATGATTCAATTATATCGAATGCACACGTCTTCAAAATAATATTACTTCTCCAACTAGATATTGTGTTAATGATTATTTATAATTGGATCTAATAAAAATGGTAATTTAAAGGGAATTTTATAATCGAAATTTAACATGAATCAACAAAGTTTATCGATGGACTAGAGATTCATTTTATTCGTTCCTTTTAAGTCTTCTCTCTGTAAACTTAATGAAACTTGTAGTTTAGAGATAATGTAGGAAGCAGGAACTGTAGTCAATCTAAGTCAATTCCAAGTTCCAGTTCCACTAAGAACACAATACCATTGACAATAAAAGATAATTTTGTTTAACGTCTCTCAATATCACGGTGCCAACTGATAAACGTCACACAACGTGCCATTGGATATAATTTGCTGATGCCAATTTGAAACGCACTTCTTTTGGTCATATGACCCTCTCTCCTTGGCCTGTCAGTGAGGTCCAGTCATAATATTTTCTGCTCATTTGGTCACATTGTAAAGTTTAGTCAAGTCAAGACAAGTTTATACTCTACACACATCTGAGATATTCCCATAAACTGGACCGTATCTACTGGTCAGGACGGAACAAGTTCCTTAAGCCCCTGATCACCCGTGCCTCTTGTCAGACCTCGTACCCGAAGGTTCTACCAATTTGAACCAAGTAGTTACACAGAAGACAATTGAAAGTAACAATAATAGTAACAATTATGAATTGATTTACTGAATCCACAAATACAGTACAGCGTCTGGAGACAACATTTCAGCTCACAGAAACCTCAGGGATTAGTTTGCATACATAAAGACGGAAACAAGGACAGACGGACATGGCTTAATCATTTCGTCTTATCGAGCTAAACAAGAATATACATATGTGTCTACTTTATGGGGTCTCCGATGTCTTCTTCTCTCCGTTACAATCATATATAATCCCATCTCAAATTAATTCTACTCCTCTGGATTTAATCGCATTTCACAGTCTTCTTATTTTAATGCTAACACATTCACAATATTTAGAAAATTTCCCATTCAAAATGTTTTTTCTAAATGAATGAATTTTGATTGAAAAACAAACACCCAAAGTTGACACATAACCAAGAAAAGAAAGAAAATACATAAAATTTCGCAAAATGACATTGAAAAGAATTTTATGTGTGAAGTATTTTTTTTTTCTTTTTTTTTTTCCTCCCTCACAGTGTGTCTTTTCACTTCTTTCCCATTGCATATTTCAAAAATTTATTTCATTTTATTATTTTTTATGCATAATAAATTTGTCTTCAAAGCGTTCTAGATAAAAGCAGAAAATACTTAACTTTTTTCATCTTCTCGTTAAACTATTTTTAGAACAAAAAAATCCGATAAAAAAAAAAAAAACAAAAGAGAAAAGAACAAATAAAAAATTCAACAAACAAACAATTTATTCTAATAAAAAGATACACACATCTTTTTTTATTCTAGTATTTTTTGTTTTTATGGGTGATCGATCAAATTTGTTAAGCAAATTTAATTTGTTAACCACAACAACAACAACAACAACAACAACAGAAAAAACATTAAAAATAAAAATGAGCAAATAAAAAGTCAGTCAGTGTGTGGCTTTTGTTTAAATAATTGCTCATTTTAATTGAATTTCGAATGTGTGTAGACTCAAAAAGATACAAAGTGCAACAACAAAGAACTCAACTCATTCAATTTTGGGATGATGAAGAGATGGATGATGGGAGTGAGTCGATGCACTGCAATTTCCGTTCATTAATGAATTCCTAAACGGTATTTCTGTGGCAAGTTGCAGCATAAAATGCAAGCGATGCCGGCAACTGACATGAACTCGAACTCGGTCACTGAGACACCACATAACACAGCAGACAGAATGACAGACATGGAATGATGACAAGCGAGCGAGCAAACTAATGGAGAACAGACCCCAGACCCGAAATAGACAAACAGATAGAAAATAAGGCAAAGCAGAGCAGAGCAGAGAGCAGTCATGTGCAACTATCTCTACCAAACTCATCATAAACATAATCATCACCATCATCATCATTATGAACGACAACAGTCACGTCATCATCATCATTATAATCATCATCATCCGCCGCCCATATTGTTCAGTATGGTTTTTCTATAAATTATATGACGAGTAGTATGAGAGTTTTTGGTTTATGTGAAAGTTCAATGAATTATGACCGTGTAGCGGCAGCGGCGGCGGCGGCGGCGTCAGTTCTATTATTATTATTATTCTTGTTTTTGTTGTATCTTGTAGCTTTTATTGTACAAAGCGGCGGCAGCAGCAGCAACTAATGACCGCCAACTGTGTGCTGCTTGCTTGTATGTTTGTGTTAGTAGTAGATTCACTTAAAGTTCGTTCGGTTTTAATGTTCCAGAGACCTAAAAGACCTGAAACCCAGCAGTGGCAACAACATCAGCCACCTTTTAGACCAAAACGACCAAGTCATAAACTTACTCATATGTTGAGATACATAATAGATACAACAATGTGTTTGCCTGTGTATCATGCCCATGGCATAAAGTGCCCATTTGTCTCTTCATGGGCTCATACACTTACTTATGTGTCTGTGGTACGACGACGCTGCTCTTTTGTTAGTGTTCATCATATTGAATCTGATGCTGTTGTTGTTGTTGTTAGCTGTTCATGACGACCATGTTTATGATGATGGTGATGATGATGTTGATGTTGATGGCGATGATGATGTATGCCATACCGCCATGCTGTTACTAACACACAATCACTCACTCACTTCCCACCTTCCTTCCCATCTATCCCACAAATGGTTTACCCATTTTCCACGACCTCTCTCACAGCATGTTGCCACTTGGTTGTACTGTGCATTTTTTTTTTTTTTTTGTTTCAATTTTCTATTGTATCTTCTATTTATCGAAGTATATTTTTTTTATTTTTTTTTTCTGCCTTGGCTGACTTTCCTTAGTTTTTCGCGCTCTATCGCATCTTTTTTCTTCATTTAATTTTCGAAATTTTTCATGCTTAAACGCAAAATAGTTTTTTTGTGATTTTTCCCCCAAAAGAATTTAAATAATGAAATGCAAATGAAATGAAATTTTTATTTCATAAAAACAAATAAACAAACGGAAAGAAAAAAATTCAAGTTATTTCTTTCACCACAAATACCATACATTATTTTATTAAACGATCATCCATCCAAAACAATCCTCCACATGATTTTTTCAAGATTTTTCTTCTATGATTTTAATGTTAATTTTTTTTTTTTTTTTTGTATTTTTTTTTTTAATTTGTTTCTTTATTTCATTCACACTATAGAAATATACCATAAATGGATACAACACGATTTCCATAACAGATAAAGACGACACATAGATGGATGGATGGATATGGTTGAATGAATGGTTTATTCTTTGTTGATGATATTAATTAGCATTTAGTCACTTGAGTGTCACTCACTCTCAAGTTTTCCATAATCTTTAAAACCTTTCTTTAATAAGTAATGCCTGCTATACACTAAGTCTATCTTCTAACACAATGTTGCCACAGAAGGAAAAGATGGAGTAAAACTGATCGACACGCCGTTGGAAGCGAGGCTATGAAAACAAAACTAATGAAGGGAATTGACTAAAACTTTGACAGTAGCCTATTAAAAGAATAAACTGCACAATGGTAACACTCTTTCGAGTGATGAGGCTTGTTGTACTTGTTGATTGACCCTCGTATATGAACTTAAATTCTCCAGAATGTCGGTAAGAACCATCAATAAGTATCCATCAAAATTGCTGACCCAACGTCTGCACTACTTCCTACACAAAGCGAATGTCGTTGCAATATTCCAGTATTCCAAAGAGGACTGAACTCTAACTCTTCCTAAGCATTGACAAATCGTTTACCACCAATGATAAGATTATTTAGTTTTATTTTCAAAAGATTTATCCAAGGATTTATTCCACTAATCTTTCATCTTTCAATTGTGTGCTGCTGCCTCAATCATTATAAATTTGCGTTGCAACAAATCACCTTTCTGATTTAACTTTTCTTTCTACTTTCTCAATCACTTGAAATTCTTTTAATTTATTTTATTTTTTTTTTTTTACATCAATAGACTATAATTTTTCAATTATCTTAATCATGTTTGCCAGTTAGCCAACATTCTTTCAGGTTTTAGTAATGTGGATTTGCGCTACTCTGCGTGGGCTTTAAGCACCGTAAGCGCCAGATATATAGATAAGAAGAAGAAGAAAATTTGCTTATTATTTATACATAGAAAGAGAGGCCAATTCAAAATGAATGTTGGTTGTTGGTTGCAGCTGCTTTTTACTTTTATTTCCATTTCCCGCTATGCTGCCTTCTCTTTCATATTTCATGTAATTTATAAAACGACGACGACTGCAACAACAAAACTAAACAAGCTTTTCAAATTTTCTTTGCTTTTCATTCATTTCATTCATTTTATTGCTTTGCTTTTGAACGCATCAAATGATATGAAATAAAATAAATGAACAAGACACTCAGAGCATTTTTGTTGCAACACCGTTGCACTTGACTGCTGCTGCTGTTGCTGTTGCTGTTGTTGTTGTTGCTGCTGCTGCTGCTGCTGCTGCTGCTGCTGCTGCTGCTGCTGTTGCTGTTGCTGTTGCTGTTGCTGCTACACCTTTCAACCACCATTAACCGAGTGAATTGAACAGGTGTATTATTAGTTAGACAGACGTTCGTTCATTACTCGTTCATTTGCATTTTGATGGCCAAGTGCAACAAGAATAAATGAATAAAACCAACAAACAAATTTAAAGCTTTTCAACTAATTTCATTTATGAAATAATTTCAACACAATTGAATCTCGATTCTTTGGACCTTCATAAACCAGTTACATCTTAAAATGATGATGATTTTATATCTTTATTCAATCTATGCAAATGTAACCTACAAAATGCATACTTATTAATAGAAGTTAGTAGGATACATTCGGATTGACCAGGATAACAAAACAGTGACATTTCCTTAAGTCTTTGCCTTCTAAAGGACACGATAGACCTACACCTCCATATCTTTTGCCCAAAACAAAAAAAAAATAAACACATGCAATATGATAAACACTTTGTGATGATATTCAGTCAACAATCTTATTATTTTCCATCAATCGATATTACAAGATTTTAGTTAATTCTAAGTTTTTTCGTATGTTGAGTGAACGTTCGCCTAAACTATCGTTAACGAGCATAGAAACGAGAGTTTTACGATCAAACACATGAGTGTTCAATCACTCAACGCTCGCAAGCGATAACTTCGCGTAATAATACGCAAGAAAGATGACAAAGAGACTTGTAAAAAGACTCACTAATGATATCTTTTGCGAGTGTTGTGAACGAAATTGTTGCTGCAGAGCGACATATGATTAATTTTCATATAGTGACTTCTGCCCGCAAAACTTTTGCAAAACACTTGTAAATGATATCATCTGCGAGGAATTTGCCTACCAGGAATATATTTGAAATTTCATCTTCATTATTTTAGTAAAAATTGATCTCTTAACAAGTATTTTTATATCATAAATAAACTCCAACCACCTCCAGAATCTGGGATCAAATTCAGAGGAATCAGAAGGATGAAATACGGATAAATGACAAGAGTCTAGTAAATAATAATACTTTATTTTGTTAAGTTTCAATGAAATTTTATTTATTTACTCAAAGAAGAACTTTCAAAAGCTATAGGGAAAAGACCTTTTCGTAATGAGGTCAGTTCCGAGCAACGCACATAATTGTGATTTAACTGTAATTACATTTATGAAATAATTTTAACATAGATTGAATGAGTGAATAAATGAATTATTGAATATGCATATAATTAAATGAATGAATGATTGAGTGTTTAAATGACTGAATAAAAAATATTGCAAATAAAGAAATTAAATTAAGTTATGTTGCAATTTACGCTCAATTTCCTTTTAATGTTAATTTATAGAACAAACCCCAACACATACACACACACACACACCATACTTACACCTTACAATTTCATTCAACATTTTCATTTCATTCTTTCTGTTTGTTTGGTCTTGTCTCAATACTTGACATGAAATTTCATATAACTAACATTGTATGTTCAAACTTCGATCAATAACACATAGCCTAAGTTGAGCGATTAAATTAAGGTTGCCTCTCATCGGATACGAAGAGATGGATCTAGCCGTTGTGCTAGGTTTAGTTGTCAGGAGTTTCATCTCTCTTTGAACCCTTCGCTCCATACCGTCGGTACGTCGAGCAAGACTCATCAGGTGCACGACACCGCGTACCATTGGTACGCCTAAGTGACTTTATGTGTTGTTGATCGAAGTACGAACACAAAATGTAGGTTTGATCGAAGACAACAAAGTTCAAACATACAACGCTAGTTCGATCAAACATATAACCAAACAAACAGCTATGTAATGTTGTTATCTATGTTATGTGCTGTTGGTATGCTATGTTAGTTAAGTAGATGAAATGTCATGTCATGTATTGAGACATTAGTAAAGAATAAATGAGCACATTTTTCTATTACCTTTAAGTTGAGTAAGTAGTTGTAAGTCAATCATTGTTAAAGAAATGAACAGGAGCAGGAGGTTCAGGGGGAGGGACCAATTGGTTTCTATCACTAATTGTTTTAAAAGGTGTTTGTCGTCGTCAATTATTTTGCTGCTAATCGCTTGCAGTTGTTGGTTGATGGTGTTGGTTGGATCTGCTGATTGAAACAGAGGAATGAACACATTTTTCTGTTGCTGCTGTTCTCATTCTCATACTTGGAAATATTTAAGTCTCACTTACTGTTGTTTGTGTCTCTCTCTCTCTCTCTCTACTGTTTTCTATCTACTTTTTATACCTCGTTGAAGCTTTTATCTATTCATTATTCTATTTTGTAACTACATTTCATTCTGTGTTATGCTTTGTTTGCACTTTTTTGTATTGTGTTGCAGTTGTTGCTGTTTTTATTGAGTGAGGCGTGAATTGCATACACACATTTACTTGTATAAATGCATCAATGAAATAATAACAATTACGCACAATATATTGATGATTTTAATAAAGTTATTTATAATTTTAGTTTCATCTTTTTTTATTTCTACATTTTTTTTTTCTTTCATTCCATTTACATATTTTTCTATATAATTTATAAAGTGTGAAAATTATTTGAAAAAATTATATCTTCCTGAATCTACTTAATTGAGCAGTTCTGTATTTTATTTGTGTATGTAAGAGTGTGTGTATCTGTGTGATGCAAGTGTTTATCTGTGTATAATTGTTATTGTATGCAGGTGTTGTTTGTCATTCCAGCGGCGTCAATAATTGTTTTTTAGTAATAAATTCTCTTCTTTTTTTTTGGAATTCGCTTTGCAGTTGTTTCTGCTGAATGACAAATTCATTCATTTTGCTTTGTTATTGCTTTAAGCAATTGTATATCTTCAGTGTTATAGTTCAGTTCAAAACGTTTGCAATAATAAGAATAATAATAAATAAATAAATAAAACAATAAAATCTATGTTCTACTATATTTGCCAGAATTTTTATTCTTGTATCACAAGTTTTCGGACTCCTCTTACAAAGTCAGTAGGTCAATGATTACTTTTTTTTTGTTAAATCAATAAAGTCTCCTCACTACTCTTATTATTGAGTTCAATTTTCCTATAATTCACTTATAAATGATTCAATATTTCCTTCTTCCTTACATATATGAATATTATTTACCCTTTGGGTACCAAACGGAACTCTATTACTAAGGCTACAATGTCCGTCCATCCGTCCTAGGGCTTTATCTCAAGAACCGTAATACATAGAAACTTGAAATTTTCACAGAATCTGTACTTCTATTGGGGCAACAGCATCCAATACTAAAACTTAAATGTAATTATAAATTTAAAGGGGTCCCCTTATAAGAAACTCAAGGGTTTGTATGAAAGCTATACGATCCAGTAACCCTAGGGTCTTGAAATTTACATGGTTAATGGATATAGATATATATAGGAACATATTGTGTCCAAATTTCAGTTTGATCGGACCACTAGGGGTGGTACTTCCCATACAAATCTCCCATTCGGTACGGAATCCTCCGTCAGCGAATCTGACGCTCACTTGGCCGATTTTTTTAGTAATCTTTTGTCAGAGACATCAGTTTACCTGTCAGTCAGTCAGTGGAAATGATGACAATTTTGTAGTCAAAATAAAATATACTAATAAACTTCTAAGACGATTAAAATGTCTGCGTGACGTAGTGGTTAGAGAGTAGGACTGGCAAACCAAGGGCGTGGGGTTTGAGTCCTGGACTAGGAATATTTATTTTTTTCTTCTTCTTGTCTATACCTTGAACCAAATCGTACATCTTTCGATGTTAGTATTGGCAAACGGAGGGGGCGTGGGGTTCAAGTCCTGCACTGGGAATATTTATTTTTTCTTCTTCTTGCCTATACCTTGAACCAAATCGTACATCTATCGATGTTCTCCAAAAATCAATCTAAAGTTTACATATTTTTAAAAAATATGAATAGATTTTTAATAAACTTTTATGACTGACCTCTCTCTCTCTCTCTCTCTTTCGTTTGTTTTAAATACTTTTTAAATAAATCTATTAATTACTGCATTTACCCCAGAACGAATTAATAAAACACTATACAACATACATATTTCATAAATTTTAGTAGAAAATCATGGTTCAAGCATTTCAGAATTGGCAAATTGATTACCCCTAAGGAGGCATTTAGTCAAAAGTTTGTAAAGATAAAACTATTCAAATGGGAAAAGTCTATAACAAAATAAACTGTCGGGAAGTAACTGGAATTTTAGCTTATTGATTTTGTAATGTGCAAACTGTCACATTATAGAAGAAGAATAAAGAACAATAACTCAGCCAACAATTAACTTGTTAAACCTTTAATTCTTCTATTCATTCAATCGAAAATATGAAAATCTATATGTTTGTTTCGATGTGTTAAATCTAATAATAAATATAAATAATGATTGCAAATATTTTGGCAGCTACTGTAAGACCCGACCCTCCCTCCTTCCGCTTCCACCATTTGAGAAGAGCAAACTAGTTGAATTTACGTTGCTTAGCAAAGATACAAAATACAAAAGTTATTGGCATTCGTTCTAGGTTAACACCGAGGGTTCTGTGTCTATTATTCTTAGAAAATTATTATTATTGACGTAGTTTGTTGTTTTGTTTTTGTTTTTGTTTTATTGTTTGTTTATTTATTTTTGTACGGTCAATGCAAAACTTGTTCATCTCGTTCATCAAAATTACCATACTGTTTTGAATATTGTTAATAATTACAATATTTTCTCAGTCGTCCACTTATTCATATTCACTCTCTCTTGATCTCATAGAATTTTAATTTTGTTTTCGTTTCGTAACATGATGTTGATTTGTTTATTTATTTAAAAAAAAAAAACAATAATTATTATTATTTACAAAACAACAACAAACTGCTTGCTAGGTGCATTTATGTATTTACTTAAGGTTTTAACAGTCTATCGACAGAATAAGAAACTTGTACTAAAACAGATAAATAAACAAACCTAAGTAAAATTGTTTGATTGAGTTCTTTTCATATTATTGTATATTTGTATTTTTATGAATACTAGGGGGCCAGCCCCCTGCTCGCTTCGCTCACCAACCCCCGCCCACAAGCGGTCTCTCGGAGGGCCCCATGAGCATTTTAGTCGCTCGGGCAGAGAATTAGGAAATTGTATTGGCTCCTAAACAGTCGCAATAAATTGTCACTAAGAAATAAGGTACACATCTACAAAGCAATAATTGCTCCTGCTTGGCGTTATGGCTTACAGGTGTACGGCATAGCAGCAAAAACAAATATTGCTAAGGTTAGAGTTCTGCAGGCCAAGACATTGCGCATGATTTCTGGGGCCCCTTGGTTCATGCGCACAGCGGACCTTGAGCAAAACTTGAAAATACCAAAAATTGGCGACGTGATTAATCATCAGGCCAAGGACTACATTAATCGGTTGGCAAATCATCCAAACGATCTAGCCAGGCGGCTTTTAAGGCGACGCAGAAAGGGAGGGGTCAGAGTGGCGAGGAGGCTGAGAAGATCGCATCCTGTCGACCTCCCTACTAGATCTTTTTAAATGTTTTGTTCCTTCCCACTTATTAATATAAGTTGTTTTGTTATTATTTTGTATTTAGTTTAATTTAAGTTGTTTCATAATAACAGTATAATTAAAGTTTTAACAAAGGGAAAAAAAAAATTTAAGCATCTATATTTTATGGACATCACTGAAAAACTTTTTTATATAATAGATGGATATTATTATTTCTTTTGATGAATTAAAAAAAAAAAAAGTAGAAAAACATTTAAGGTTCAAATTATGTTTCTATAGGTAAAACTAAATTTATAAGAATACTAGGGTATCCTGCCCGACGTCGTACGGCCAATCGGACTGCGCCACCGAGGCTCGTGGAATAATTTCTCAAATGTAGATGTTGAATCTGAACTATGCCTTAACTTACATAATGTATTTGTTTCACATATTGACAATGCTGTTTTCCAATATTGTTCGTATATGCCTCGGTGGCGCAGTTGGCAGCGCGTAAGTCTCATAATCTTAAGGTCGTGAGTTCGAGCCTCACCCGGGGCATAGCAATTTTTTTTTATTCTTTTTTTAAATAATAATACTTAATTATATATGTATATTGTGAATCTAAACCATTCTCATATCCCCTTGAACACACACAAAAAATTTCATCAAAATCGGTCCAGTCGTTTAAGAGAAGTTCAGTGACATACACACTCACAGAAGAATTATATATATAAAGATTATTTTATTTTATATAATTTATTTTAATTTATTTAATTTTGATTTTATTTTAGTTCATTTTTATAAGAATTTTATTTTATTTTGTTTATTATTAATTATTTTATTTGATGATTTTGTTATATTTTGAATTTTTTTATTTGATTTTGTTTTATTTATTATGTTTTTATTGTTTCATAAATTTTTAATATAATTTATTTCTATTAAATATTAAATTTTTATATATTTTGTTTTTTTGTTATTTTACTTATTTATTTTTATTTTTTATTGTATTTATTGTCATTTTTATTTTTTTCTTGTTTGTCATAATTTTTTTGCTTACATTCCATGAATTGATTTATTAATGAACATATGAATATGAGTAGAATAAGAAATTAGTGAAAAAAAAAAATGTAAATTGCATAAAAAGAAAGCAGAAAGAGACAAAAACTTAAGACCCACAACACACAACAACTGGGTCAAAGTTAAAAACGTTTAAGTTGCTTTAACTAAGAAATGAACAAAAACAATTTGTAAGAGCCAAGTAAAGTAGGGTGACGTGATGACTGACACACACACACACACACACACACACACACACACACACACACACACTGTACTCTCATCAAGTAACCCAGTTGAATATGACAAGAATAAGGGAAAAGAAGAGAAAGAATATAAGTATAAGTATTAGAAGAAGAAATGGCAGTGGCAAAAACACGACCAACTTTGAAGTGTTACTCGACCTTTTCGAAGCGATTACAATTCAACACTCTTAACTACTTACAACAAAAGCGCGCTCTTTTTTTCGCCATCATCACTATGCTATTTCTATCTAAATATTTTGATTTTTTGTTTTTCTTTTTTTCTTAATAGTCATTTTCTGCTTTGTCTTTCCGTTTACTGTACTGATTCTGAATCTTCTTAAGCGTGCTTAGCCTTTCTAAATTGTCATCGCCTACATTTAAAGGCAATGGTGATGATGACGAAGACACTTTTCAGCTTCATCGGAACTATAGGTAAAACAACAATGACGACGACGACTCAATTCTCACATTCCCAGGCTCAGAAGAAAAGTTTAAGAAAAATATAATAAAAAACAGAACAAATAAAGAATCAGATATAAAAACGATGTCAACTATTAGTGACAATGACATTGCAAAACATACACACAAAATACAATACAATGAAAATATTAAGTTTATTTGCTAATATTTTTTTTTTTTTTTCTAATTTTTTGAAAAACAATCCAAAAAAAAAAATATAAAAATTTTTTCTATATTATACAATTTCAAATCAAATTTATTTCTATATTTCAATCAAATTATGATGATATTTCAATCAAATTATGATATTCAATTCAATTCAATTGCATTTAGTATTTTTAAATTGATTATTTTATTGACGTCACATATGGCGTATGAGCAATGTGTAGTGTTGTGTAGTAAACAGAGGAGGTCATAACAATTGAAATTTTAAACAAATAATAGACACGACACACCCACCATCATCACCATCAACTTATTTCATTTTTATTATTGAAAAAAATAAAATCAAATTTCAATTTTTCATTGCAATGCAGCAACAAGTTGTACGAGGAAAATAGAAAAAAAAACATATAGAAAAATAAATGGAAATTTATTTTCCGCATATGTAAATACAATAATTGAACACTGTTTTTCTTCATAATCATCATTATTTGCAACTGCATCTGCATCTGCATCTGCATCATTTGATTGAAAGCAAATTTATTAAACCATGTGGTGCAGGTGTTTTGATATTCTCTTGTATCTTGTACAATATATCTCAATAACAACAAACGAGATTCATTGGAAAATAGACAGTAGACCACCCACATACACACAGGTAAATGATTCCTTTTATTTTCAGAAACTACAATAATAAACTGAGTCTCGATATTGACAGATTCTACTACTTAGATAAGTAGAAGGCGGGCGGACGCGCTGCTCCTAATGGAAAATCCTTATAATTTCAAAAGAAAAAAGAAAATTCTAAAAATGTTCATTACATTTCTATAGCTTTATTTTGAAAACAATAGAATCAAGGAATTTCATGTGGGGAAATATTATTTAAGCAAGTCAATTACTTGACTAGTTTTATGGGGACATTGCTTCTTCTATTGAAAGCAATCGTTTAACTTTGATAAACTTGACTGAGATGCTGGAAAAAATACTATTAAAAAAAATATACAGAAAATCATTTAAAAGATCGTAAACTAAAGTTGTACCTTACTTAAATACTAATCTATTTGGTAAAAACTTTTGTCCATCAGAGTAACATTTGAGTAATTAAAGTGAGTGCTTCCTCCTAGTGGAGCATGAAGAAGAACAAACCATCAATTATCAATGATTGAAAACGTTGTTTAACTAAAATACATTGGCTTTTTTCTGCTTTGGCATATGACAATAGATGAAATAGATTGGCACCATTAGACTTCTGAATCTATTAAGTAAGTAGTCAGCTAGCAAATGATGAAGGTTGAAACTGTAGAATGGTTTCTGTTTTAATACTTTGAAATGCTCTCAAGGTATTTTGTTCGTTGACTCGGAAAGGAGCAGCATCTAAATTAAAAGAAGATATTGTACAAAAAAACAACTACAAATGGCATAAAAATAAAAACTATTCTTTTTCACCATGTTACTAGTTGTTGGCTTAAATGTCTTAATTACAGGAATTGGAGGAGTTCGCATTGTTTTCCCATGCAAAGGAACTGACTTTCAATGACTACGAAGAAATACCTGTGCAATAGAAAATTCTGCATTAAATACTAAAATGTGTATTAAGAATGTCGAGATAAATTGTTCAACATTGAATATTTTCAAAATATTATAGACATTTTTGAGATTTTATATCTAACATCATATTGTTCAATAACTTTCAATGAGTTTTTATCCAAGTAAATTCACAAATTTCATTCAAGGGAATTTTAAAAATTTATTTGAAATATTTCTCTTCCCTTTGGCTTCACTATTTTCATTGTATTTATATACTATTTACTACTATTCTGTGTAAAAGTGTGCAACATTCTAAAGCCATTAAATGTTTTAATGAAACTACAATTAAAAGCAACTTAACGACGTAATGTTTCCACAATAAAATAAAAAAAAAAATAAAAATAAAGAAAAACAAAATACAAACCTCATTGAATAAATTTCTAAAGACTAAACTATTAACAACTGTCAGAGTAGATAAAATAGTAGTAAAACTAGATACATACATAAATACATCTACATCATGGGCATGGGGAAAATGCAATTTGTATCTGGAGAGTGATAAACTTTAGAAATAAAATGTCTTTTCATTTCAATTTCATTAAATTTAAATGAGAAAAATAAAAATAAATATGTATAAGCGCGAATATGATGACGAATGAATAGCAAAATATAATCGCATAAAGGCCATCAATCAGTCAGTCAGTCAGTCAGTCAAAGTCAATCAGACAGAGTCAGTCACAGTCATAGTCATTCACAATCAGTTAGTCAATGAAGGAAGTAAGTAATTCATCCTTATAGAAAATTTTTTTATGCTTTCATCTTTCAGCTTTCTTTGTCTCTTTCTTTCTAGATTTTTATAATAACAACATCATCATATATCAGAACACATTGAACTCACTCACTCACTCGTTCGTCGGTCGATTTTCTATTGCCCTCAGACCACGACCGACTACGACGACTGTCATTCATTCATATAACATTTTAAAATCGAGACAACAAGACACTTAGAATGTCATTCATTCGACAAGCTAAAGCTATCCATCGTTCATTCACTCACTCATGAAGAAGTCACACCACAGTCACTCCCTTCACTCCTTCAGTTAGGCAGTCAGTCAATCATTTATTCACACACACACATCAACACATCTCTACTCATATGTATACTCACATTTTTTTATTCAATTCAAGTCAATTTATTCCCTTCCCTTGTCTCTTCATTTATCCCTAAATTCCTTACTTTCTCTGGCTTATATAACCTCACATTCTTTTCTTTGTGAAATGAAAAATTTACGCACTAAATGAACTGCAATTTTCACATTTTCCATTTTCATTTCCCTCATACTGATTTTCATATTTTAATCCTCCTTTCTTTTAATTTCCACCCACGTCCACATGACGCTGCCTTCAGGATTTTTTCTTATTATTATTATTGTATTTCATTTCTTTTCTTTTCTTTTTTTTTTTTTCATTTATTTCCTTTCTGTGTTTTTAAGTGGCAACACTTGTTGCTTTTCATATGCCCGCAGCTTTTGATTATAATGGAAAAAAAAAAAAAAACTATGGAAGGTTCTTTTCCATTATTTGTACGCAACACACAAATTCAATGGTGAAACTTACCATTTCGTGAAACATCGAGTTCCACAAGATTCTCAAAGTTTTGTATATCTGGCGGCAAACGTCCGATTTCATTGTCGCTAAGTCCGAGTTTTCTCAAACGATGCAATCTGAAAAAATTCTGTAAAAAGAAAGAAAAGAAGAATTTGTTAATTTGGTTTACGAAAGGAATTGAAAAGCACACAAAAATTGTCCTTTATTTTATTGGATTTTTTATACATGATTTTTAGGGTTCCGCACCCAAAAGGAACCCTACTTCGTTGTCCGTCCGTCCATCCTCGTATCATATCTCATAAACCGCAACAATTAGAGAATTGTATTGAGTAGTGCAAAAATTTATACTAAAAATTTGAGTGAATAAATACAAATCGTCACGTTTTGGAATCATCTGTATCTCATGAACTGCAACAGTTAGAGAATTGAAATTTTCACAGAAGGTGTAGTCCGGGCATCAGCAACAAATACTAAAACTAAAATATTTTCAAAAACTTAAAGTGGTCCCTATACAAGAAACATTTTGGTTTGTATGGCAGCTATACGATCCAGTAATCCCACCAACTTAAAATTTAGATGTTTGGTGGCTTTACTTCAGAAACTTATATCGTCGAAATTTCAGTTTGATCGGATTACTAGCAAAGGTACCTCCCATACAAACCCCCAGTAAAATTCAGGTATTTATTCGAAAAACTTTTTTGTTTTTTGGACTATTGAACTGAAAGTTAGGCACTATATAGGCGAGGTACAATAGTTGGACCACTAGAGGAGTACATCTCATAGAAACCCCAATCTGGTACGGAACCCTCCGTGTACGAGTCTGACTCGCACTTGGCCCACTTTTTTTTTTTTTTTTTTTGTTTATTTGTTTTCATGGTGCGTTTTTACTAGTCAAAGTGTAACTTTGGGGCCCTAACTTTAAATATATTCATTTTCAAGACAGAAGTTCAACTTTGGTTCCCAAAAGCTTATAAACTACTACCATAAATCGGCAAGTGATACCAATGTGCTGATTACCATTCACTATGTGAAGAGAACATCACTCACGAAGTTTAAGTGAATTTTGTTTGGGAACTACCAGTAATCAAAAAATCGCTGAACTTTGAAAAAAAAAAGGAGTCTGTACTAAGGTCATTTCAGTTCGTTAGCTCAAAATCTAAGAGCATAACATGAACACACATGGACAAACTTCACTAAATAGATTTTCTTCGACATACTGATCATTTCCACTTATAGTTTATGGGGCCTCCGATGTATAGTTCTTTGCCATTAAACCACTATGTGTAATATGTAAAATATATGCATATTTTTAGTTCCCTAATCTGCTATTAAACTATTAATTAGCATGTCAGAGGGTAGAAAACTTCACTCTCTGCTGAACCTTTAGTTCTATTGCTTTACCAGGGGGATTGACAGGTTGAGTTCGAGGGCCCTTTCGGTTATTGTTTAGTAGCCTCTATTGCTCAAGTCACTGGGCATTTGTTTCACTGTTTGTTTCTTTGTTATTTTTGCATTTCATTTAGACAGGATTTTGTAGACAGACCACATCAATCTTGTCATGACATAGCGTTGCACGATTTTCAAGTCGCGACAGTTAGATAGTCTCCTTTCGCTTCAAAGATATACAAATAGAAACAAAACACCAAAAACAAAATAACAAAAAAAGAGAGCAAAAGAAAAGTTCATCCGTTTGAATTGTTTTGTTTTGTTAATCGTAGTCGTGGTCATAAATTTTGGTAACATTGTCATTTGTAATCGACAAGAGAACTCAACCTCAACCTCAACTTGAAGTTGAAGTTACATTGCATTCAAAATAGAAACATCGTCTTTTGCATCTTTTTTTCATCCATTTCTCTAGACTCCCTTTCCCCTTTGTCTTCACCAACTGCGAGTGCTCTTTTTCAGTTCAATGGATCAATGTCTTAGCATTTATTTAAACACTCAAACTCAGCTTGACTCAATTTATTTATGAAGCCTCACGTTTTTCATTTGAACAAACAATAAATTCTTAGATTCTATAAACGAAACTTGAGCTAATAAATTGTACATATTTCATGGATACATCTCTCTCCGATCATGTGAATTAGGATAGGATAGATTGTAAGTAGTATCATAATAGTAGTAAAACGTCCGGCGTCGCCAATAAACACAGATCGTAATAAAGACTCCTCAACAGGAAATTTTTTTTTTCTACAGACTTTCTAAAGTGAATGTTCATTTGAGTTTAAGTTTTTTTTTTTTTTTTTTTTTTTTGTCAAATTTGTTCAGTTTTTTTTTTTTCATATTTTTGTTTGTAGTTTTATATTCTGTGTATATCAAAGATGATGGTGATGATGATGATGATGATAAAGATGATGATGTTGATGATATTTAGTTCGTTCAAGTTGTTGTCTTGACCTTCCTACTGGCAAATTTTTTATTGTTTAACCAAAGAAGGCGCGCGCCTCATCATCATTGCGGAATTGATCATACAAATTGGTTTTTATTGCTAACAGTTTTCTTGTGTTCATAGGTTTTAATTCAATTGAGCAAGCAAACAAAATGAAACCAAAAGACCAAACGACCGACCACCTTTAGAGATTAAACTATTTCTTACATATTTGAGAGAGCTTGAGTCATAGTCGTCAAAGACCTCAAGGTTAAAAGCGCCCCAGGCTTCGTTCTTCATTTATGATATTTATCATCGTTTACAGCAGTCACCCGCTGCCAATAACAAAAATATAAACAGAAATAAAGAAAATGTTAAGGAAAAAAAAAAGAAATTATAAGTATTTCGATATGCTTTTGCCTACTTTAGCACTTCCGAGACTTTTGTCGGTTGGTTTTGCTTGGGTTGGGTAAATTGGGTTCGGTTTGTGGGTCTTCCTCATAGGCAGACATACACATATAATAACGATTATTAAATTTCACAAGCTCGTCACTCAAAGAAACAATAACAACATCAAATAAATACAAAAAAAAAAAAAAAACCAAAAGAAGAACGAAGACATTTTGCAGTTCACAGACATTAAAAGTTGATATGGAAGAATGAAAGGCGACAAACGACGCTTGACTCAGGGCCTTGTTGACCCAGTTCTTCATTGCTCAAGCACCAACAGAAAACAACAAGAAACAAATGGCAAAAAAAAAAAGAAATGTTAATAAGTGCAAAAAAAAAAAACACCTCACAAACTCAAAGTTTTCTTCACTGAGTTCAAATTGCAAAAAAGCGTAACGAGAAATTAGAAAGGAGTTGACAAAAGACACTAAAACAAAAAAAAAACAAAAAAAATTATTCAGTTATTTCGATGGAATCATTAAAATTATGAAATGCCCTACTTGGTGCATTAAATTGTGTTGAGAAAGCATAAAGTCATTTATCATTTTCAAGAAAAACAATGAGTCATCCCAGAGAATCTTATGCGTAATGCAAAATAATCATTAAGCAACTGGAATAATAAGAAATTCTCCATACTAGAAATAGAAAATACGATAAAGATTTATAATGCAAAAATCCTACAGAAATTTATTGTACTTCTAAGTAAATTTCTATTTAATGTGAATATTCTTGATATTTTATATTGAAAATTAACATGGAATGCAAATTTCTTTACTCAATCCAAACACACACAATGATGTGTAAAATTTATTAAGTCAATTGTAACCAGAAATGAAAATTGTCAAGGAAAGCATGTTGCAGTGTTTGTTGTTTTATTTGATTAAGAACACTGCGTTCTCAAACGATGTTATTCAGCTTTACTTTTCATTTCTCGTGGATTTTTGAAACTTTGATATCTATTTTTCATTCAGAATTCATGTTATGTTCTACGAATGAAGGCAAACTACCAAATATCCACAAGAAGTAAAAATTGTCTTAAAAACTCTCCTTTTATTAAAAATCTTCAATCTGAATCAGCTTTCAGTATTCGATTTATTAAATTATTTAACTTAATTGAATCAAATATTTATAATTCTTAATTTAACAATCATCATTTGTAAATATTCTGCTTAGACTAAAGAATTCGGTATGTCCGCGAGGAGAAACAGGCGCACAAAAAATTGCGTTCGCGATTTAGACTTCGTCGCCGTTTTTGTACACCTTCGTATGCAAGCCGAGGTACCCACATATTTTTTTTTTTTTTTCTTCAATCCTTACACAGTCAATAATCAAAGTACTTCTAAGTACTTCCAAGTACTCGAATGTTTTTCATTTAGATTCATAAATGGTTCATTCGCCTTTGGTCACATTTGGTTGTTTGAGAGAAAGCATTTTGGTATTTGTAAATGTCAGCACGAAACTTATTTCATTTCATTTGATCGTTCAAGTACTTGAAAAATGCTTCAATCATAATGAAATTAATGCCTTATTTCAAATGTTTCAAATGCATTTGTGCAAGACTATAAACTGTACCCATTTAGTCAGCTTTTTCATTCGAAGGTATTTCATATTAAGATATTGGAGTTGACGAGGCTGCCCTATCGGTTGGAGGTTTGGTGCTCAGAAGATGGTGATTTTATTGTGGTGTTGAGACCAGATGAAGCAAGATTCCATAGCCTGCCTACGAACACGTCTATTGTAACGATATTAACTACTTTCAATTTTACTCTGGAATTTCGACAGCAAAGTTGATGACGTTGTGATGGTAAAGTTATGGGTACAATGGCAACGTTGGTATTTGAAAATAGCTGTAATTTTTTATTACAAAATGCAAGAAGCCGTGGCACCTAAAATGTATTGTGGAGACAATGAAAAATTGTCGGCTGACAGTTATTATACATAACTCTCAGTGTTTAGAAACTAATATCAATAACAGATATAACCACGTAAATCAAAAACCAAATCTAAATAGCCATAACCTTCCAATTATAATGAACCATTACTGAATAAGTTTGAAGATCATGAGTTCAAAAATCATCATCTAGTCTAACATGTCCTTTAGTAGAATATATTTTTTTTCTATTGTAGCTAGGAAATATACAAAGAATATTATTGAATAACAAAAACCACAATGATGATGATGATGGAATAGAATAGAATCAGAACAAGAATGGAAATCAACAATAAAATGAAAGATGCAATGGAAAAAGTTGAACAAATGTCGTCGTTTCTGAGACTCAAAGATATTATAAAAATGCAAATATATTTCATAACAAAAGATACAAGATACAATTGCATTTTCTATGTGCACAATATGTACAATGTAAATGTAATATTATAGGTATGTGTGTTGTATTCATAAGTATAACAAGTATAACAAAAGTATAGCAGTTGCTCATGTAGTTGAGAAAAGAAAATTTTTTAAAAGAAATTCATAAATGAAAGAAGAAAGGAAATTAGATTTTAAATCATAATTAATTTTATGCCATAAACTAACAACATAAAATCAGTAAAGAATATGATATATCAAGAGAAGATGACAACAACAAAATCTTGTAAACATCAACCACAACAAAAAAGCAACAAATTATTAAAAAAAATCACTGATAAAATAAGCTGAGAAATGTCAAACTGAAAAGTGTTAAGAGAAAATAATAGAATCGCCAAGAAAATAAAACAAAGTATCTATCTGCAGCACGAATAAACAAACAACACAACGGGCAAAATATGTTGCAAGAAAAAGTTGCGCCAACACAACAACAACAAAAGAAGAGAAAAGGCGAAATGTTGAAAAGAAATAAAAAGCATAAAATTCACAATAAATTACCGGCCGGCCGGCACAACCACCACCATCATCATCATCATCTACTAATACTAGAATCACTACAAAAACAACTAAATATACTACAATGTGTAACTAGTTTTAAAATGTATCTGCAATCATCAAATACTACAATAGTAAAACACAAACACACACAGAGAAAAAAAACCAACAGCACACACAGTAATCGACTAGAAATAAATATAAAAAACAAAACAAAAAAAAAACACCTCAAGCGAGTAAAATAGAATGTTGAATAGCTCAGCAAACAAACAATCAAAGAGATACAGAGATAGAGAGAGAGAGAGAGACTGAAAAAGATGAACGAGTATAGTCATGGATAAAATACAACAACTAAAAATATTATCATAGATACAAAGATACGCGAACAATGCCAACTCAACTGAACTCAACTTTACTCAGCTGTGTGTTGGACAGCAGAGCACACACTTTTTGCTATTGTATCTAGTTGAATCAGGCGCCCAGCATATACCAAATAGCAAACGATGCCAAAGTAAAATGTTGAAGTTCATTTTTCTGTCTGTGACTATGTGAGTTTCTACTAGTTGGCAACATCACATCATAGTCGTCGTCACCATCACCATCTCACACGAGTAGCAAGCGATGCGAACGCGCGAATTCAAAATTGTTTTTAGCCAAGTGCAAAAGTGTATGAACGAATGAACGAAGACTTGATTGCATCACACACACCGCGAGATACGAGATACTATTGTTGTTGCTCCGCTGTTCCTGTTTTGTCTGCATCATCAACAGATGCATGCAGATACTATACACACAGATACACACACACTTGCAGATAAATATAGATACAAATGAATGTGTTGTTGTAGATTTTTATAGAGGTGCAAAAGCGAAGCACAAGTGCAGGCAAGCATAGTCGAGTAGAGTAGAGTCGAGTAGAGTAGAGTCACTAACCAAAAGAACATTTTATGGCAGCAAAATGCAGAAAATGTAAAATATTCTTTGTTTTTGCTGCAGTAAGTCATGACGTATGTATGTATGTATGTATTGTATCTATTTAATGCAGAATATCTGAAAACATCAACAAGGGCAACAAACATTTAGCACAAGGATGACTATGACGCGATTTTTGTGTCTTTTGTTATTTCCTTTTCTTTGTTTTGTGTATCGAAATACTTTTGATTGCCTTTTTATAAATACAAAAAATATTATATATTTTAATATCAAGAAATAAAAATATATTTCCATATAAACAACAATGAGAAAACAAACAAACGAAAGCACATAATATAAAAGTCAAATATGAGCGTCAATATTTTCTCATTGGGTTGGGGAATAAGAAGTTTTTATTCTTGTATGGAAATTTATTTAATAATGTTTGTCAAATACATATGTCCCTACTCTCTCATAGAAACTATCGTTTATATTGGCAATAAACTGGGACAACCGATTTTCATAAGCTTCTTCTCTTGAGCATAATTATTTTCCACAGACAGGAACAGGTGCCAGTTTCGGACTATAAGGTGAATGCATAAGAATCTCCCAACCAAGCTTTTGGATCTTCAGACCTGATGGAACATAATTCCTCTTCTACTGGCCAAAGTTGGCCGCTTTTGAGCAATTGATTACTTCAGGCGGTTTATTATTATTATAGACAGGAACAGATGATAATCACTTGGTGCCAGTTTCGGACTATAAAGCAAATGCATAAGAATCTCCCAAACAAGCTTCTGGATCTTATGACGAATCACAATCGATGTGTGTGTAGCCTAGCATTGTCCTGATAGATCATAATTCCCCTCCTATTGGTGGCTTTTGGGCAATTGATTCCTTCCGACAGGTCAATTGTTTATAATACAAAGTCTGAATTAAGAGTTTGACCATAGAAAGCAACTCATAGTAGTTGATTCCATGGCAATTCCACCAAACAAACAACAAAAACTTATTGACCGTTAATCATTTCTTGGCCACCGTTAGCTCTGACTTATTGTGATTGGACAAAGACCGTTTTCGCTTGACGTTTTTCTCATCACTCACCAAAAGCTTCAGAAATGTGTCGATTGATTTCATTCCATTTGGCCAAAAATTTGCACATGGATATTCAATCCATGAGGTTTTTGTGTATTAATTCATGTGGCTGCTAACATGTCAATCTTCTTCACCATTTCCACGAGATTTTTTTGCATTTTATGAACGGTTTTTGTGCATAATCTTGGGAGGCCTTAAACATAGTTTTCAATTCTAGTCGCCACCGCCTTGCTTGCATTTTAATTTTTATACAGAAAATAAAAATAAAATAGTAAAATCTATCAAAATTATTTCCTTATCGACCTCCATGTTTTATCTCACAAATGAATTATGAATTTCTGCAGGGCTTCTTTTTTTTAAAGAAGAATCCTGCAATACTAATAAGATTTCTTTTTCACCCACCCAATATAAATTTATATATAAAAAATAAAATAAAAATAAATCATGAATTTTTTTAATAAAAAAAATATAAGAAAAATGTAACAATATTTATTTATTTTTTTTATTTATGTTTTTTTTTTATATAAGAAAAATACAACAAAATTTTAATTAAAAAAGTATCTCCACAATGAGTTGATGCTGATGAGTTTTAGATAAAAATGAATAAAGAAAAAATTGAATGGAAAGCAAATGAAACAATTTAAGATAAGCAGCTTCGGAAATATTTACCTCAATACAGCAACAACAAGGAGAACATTAGATAAAAGATACTCATCAGAAAAACAACAATTTTGCATACAACAACATTTAAAATAATAATAACAAAATAATCTATCAACGAAGCATGACGAACGACGAGCAACAAACTAAGGCAATGGAAAAACCAAAGGCAAAGGGGGTTCAAAAGGCAAGGTAAGGCAAGGGCATAAGCAAGCAAAAGTATCTCAGAAAGCAACATGTTTCTATGATGTTAGCAGTTTTCGCACAAGCATCGCTTCGTTGATTTTTTCCTATACATTTTCTGTTTTTGTTTTTATTTTATTTTGTTTAGTTCAGTTGAGTTGAGTTGAGTTTTTGCTTTTTGTTTTCATACACAAAACAAAACAAAACCCCAGCAGCCAGCAGCCAGCAGCAACAGTCAAAGTTGCGCTACATATCTCTAAGATACATGCACGGACGCACACACATGTTTATATGGGAGATAGATGTTTGTACACAAATGTGTATAGGAGCAGAGGGCCACGTATATGAATTGAGCATGTATCTAGATACGCGTGGTTGTGTGCATGTTGCAAATGAATGGGCGCACAGCAAATACAAGTAAGTACTTAACAAATGGACAGACAGACAGACATACACAGATAGATGAATGGACGGACGGACGGACGAATGGACAAATGTTCGTTCGGTTTAGACAAACGAATAGAGTCCCACACACAAAAAACAAAAACTAACTAAACGAGAGAGGAGATTGTTGTCATAGTTGCGCGCGCTGCGTTTGCTAAAAAATGAATAAATGAAAATGAATCAAGTTCTATACTCATACACACACACACACACACACGCAGATATATTAATGCGTAAATGTAAATGTATATTTGTACTTTAAAATGCACAAGATATATTTGTATCTGAGTGTAACAAACATATACATATATGTATTGTGTTGGCTCATGTAACTACATCCAATCTAGAAATACACAACAACATGTAACAGCTGCAAACACTTGCAAGTCTTCTTCCACACACTTTCAGATACATTTCCTGATTTAACATGATGACACGCTTGGGTGGATGCTGCTGCTAGAAGCTTTTTATTTCTAATTCAATTTAATCTCACTCACTCACTCACTCTCTCATTTATTCAGGGCCAATGTTATTTGAGTAAACACACACAAACAGCGTGAATTTAAAAACTAAAGTATCTTTAATGAGTTTACTATTTGTGATCATCATCATCATCATCACTACACCAAAACAAACCAAACATTCATTTACAACAAAAAACCAATCAATTATTTTTTCAAAAATTTTAGAAATAAAAAAAAAGTGTTTCAATTATTTACGCTTTTCACTAAGTAAAAGTAACAAATCAAAACAACAAATTCAATAACAAGAAACCACAAATACAAAACTTCCAAAGCATATACATAGATAGTAGATACAAAAGCATCATCATCATCATCATCAGATATCTCTGAGCTGAGCTAAACTAAACGATTAGTCGTCTATGAGCAATGAATATTCTATGATGATTGTCTATTTCTGGTTGATTCTTCTTTATTCTTGCAGCGGCGTGTGCAATGTCATTTTATACAAGATACAAGTACACTGTGCATTTGCTGCTGTGCGCCTGTTCAAATCTGTGCATCTTCATTTTTCAGTTTCAGTTTTCAATTTCAGCAAACAACAAACAAAATCCAAACAAACACAATCACACATGCAATTTATGTATTAATGTATGTTGTTGTTGTTGTTGTTGTTGGCATACTCATACACACACAAATGTATCTTAAGTGTATTGTATGCTCTTAGATATTTATTCTCTTGTCTTTATTGCTGTTGCTGCTGCTGCTAACTAGCTCTGCTGCACTTTACTACAATATTTTCTATACAGTTTTTGTTGGTGTTCTTGTTATAGCACCACCATCATCATCATCATCACAAGTCTCTCCATCTGATCTGTCTGTCTGTTGTGTCTGTTGGTTGGTTCGTGTTGTGCAGATACAACAGGTTGCGTAAAATGTAGTGTGCAGGCTCAAAAACTATCAACTTCTACAGAGGCTACTCTACTGCATACGAGTATCTACAAAAATTAAATGCCAAAGTTAACCAACCGAGTAACTAAAGCAAAATTATCAACTCTCTATCCCCCTCTATTCCTAACTTTTTTTTGTTGTTGTTTAGTATTTGTTTATTTCAAAAAAGTATATTTTATACAAATAAATAAATAATTCAATTATAAATTTTTCTTAATTCCTGTAGCTTCCTTCTTTCTACTCCTTGTCTGGTTCATTGTTTTTATGGTTTCATTATTTCTTGGTCAAAGCAAAGTTTTACCAAATCCAATTAAATGTTTTAAAATATATTAAACACAACATTTAATGTTATGAAAGGCTTTTGTTTTTAATTAGATTTTTAAAAGTTTTAAATATTTTTATGTGAAGTTTATATTTTGTATTTTTTTTTTTTTTTTTACTATTTTTCCTTTTTCTTCTTTTTTAGTAGAACAAAATTTGCTTTCTAATGAAATTAAAAATATTTAATAATTTATTTAATTTTATTATTAAAAGTTCTAATGGAAAATCTCTATAACCCATAGCCATTTTGATTAGTAGAAACCTTGAAAAAGAAAATAAAATTTCAAGACGCTAAAACTTAAGCAATTTTCAGTGTGTCAAATAAGAATTCTGTTGAAACATCTGAATATTTACAGTGCCGGAAAAAATCATGGTCTCTACTAATATATCATATTTATGAATCAATATATCTGATGATGTTACCATCCATAGAATTTCTAATCTGGGAAAAAATATACAATTTGTATTTCGTTTTGAGTTTGGCAACGTTTTTGTACTCGTGTCCTCGGGCTTTTGCCCAAGTTGCTAATATGAAAACATTTCTATGCTTGTTATGGGATCCAATCAGAGCCTGAAGCATTTCATACTAGACTATAACACTTCCCATATATGTGACTTCTCTGTCTGCACTTCTTGGAAAATCAACTTGATTCCTGGGGAAATCACTCCTCGAAGAACCTCATCATTTATATTCATACTATATGAGGCTAATTAATGGTGTCCACTACCAACAACATCCTCTGCCCTATCAGGCACTACTACAATATGTGGGTGACCACTAACTTGTGCCTTGCGGCAAGAAGCTTATTATTTTGGTTTTTGATACGAAAACACACATATCTGCCTGATTAGGACTTACGTCATGAACAGAACTACTGCCCTGAACTTCTTGGAAAACAGAACCGCTTCCTTCAGGTCGATTTTGTTTCTTTGAAGACTTGGACAGCGTGGTAATTTGATGCTGAAGGAAGAGACTCTTTTAGATGATTTCAAATTGACGAAGAGTGGAATCGAATACGTCTCGAGTGTATCTAATTAATGACAGTTCCCCTCAATTACAGTTCCTTCCAGATTCTGAAACTCCGAGATTTTCCTTGGAAGTAAATCTGCAATCTCATTTAGTTCCACACGTACTGATTACTCATATAGCGGCTTCTGGTCCAAACCAAGCCCTCACAGTGAAAGTAAATGCTCTGCTATCTACTATTCTTCATTATCCACATTAATCGTGTTCATCAGCCTATTCTTCTTCTTCTTCGTTCCTAAGATACCCACCTTGGACAGGTTTTATTAGCATAGTTGTCTATTGCATGCATTTCTGGCTAAAAATCTGAGTTCTCTTGACTCATCCTTTCCAGGATTTCCCCCATTAACTCCTGCTCCAGTAGCTGTGTCTGTTTTACAGCCGTCCGTATACCACTAATGGAAGGCACAGACGGGTTTACGCCTTAAATGTTCTCAGTTTGCCCTGTCCGGAATAAGAACTTTGTAACTTACATTTAGTCGGACAAAGGTCACTTGAACTCATCACTAAATATGAAGAGTTGTAATATGTATAAAAATGAAATGATGAGATCAAAGAAAGGAAACTAAATACATACTTTCAAAACTTCCTAACGCCAGAATTCAATATCTTTCGCAAAACTATAAAAGATATAAAGAAAAATTAACTTAATACTTTCACAGATCTTCTTGTTTATATCTTTTTATAGGTATGTTGTATATTACTTCCGTATTTCTGTGCTACTCTCTATCTCTCCCTCATCTCATCTTTCTACTATTTTCTATAAAAATCACTTTATGCTATTTAAATTCTCTCTTTATGTCTTCGTGTTCCCATTTCAATTTTTATCGCTTTTGAACTTCTAATAAAATGGTAGAGTTGTTAATAATAATGATGCCTTGTTGCTTATTGCTTGCAATTTAGCGGAAGTTTATATTTTAAAGTACCTTCTACATCGCAGGGCAGCAAAGCGAGTTTTAGCTTCTAACAAACACAACAAAAAAAAAATAAAAGCGACGCAATATTTATATTTATTTTTATAATACAAAGGAAAAAAAAGACACCTAATAATTTCTTGCTGTCAAGACTCGTAGATGTTATTAACTGGTTTTCATAGGTAAAACGAACGAAGCGAAGATACAAATAAATTAAAAATGAGAGTGCGACGACGATACACTCAAAGTATAGAGAGAACAAGAATAAAGAAGATTGACTTCGGTTATTCCAAAGTTGTCATACTCTTCACGAAAACCTAGAAAACTTTTTTACCTACGTTCCTGCGATGGAGCATACAGAATCAGTAGACACACAGCATTTCAACACTGAGACCGAAATATTTTTATGGGAGATAGACGATCCTATGGTCAGACAATTATAGTGTCCAAATTTCAGTTCGATAGAACAAAACATATAGAATTGATTTGACTCATATCAGTATACATACTGCATTTCAACACTGAGACCGAATTATTTGTATGGTAGCTATACTATCCAGTAATGCTAGGGTTTTGATATTTGCATGGTTGATGAATATGGGTAGCTAAATTACAGTTTGATAATACGAAAGACAAGAAAGTTTTCTTAAGAAGAACCTAAATTTGAATTTGGGTTTGTATGGGAGCTATACGATCCAATAATCCTAGGGTCTTGATATCCTTATGGTTGATGAATATGGCTCAGGCACTTATTGTAACCCAATTTTAGTTTGATAATACGAAAAGTAAAAAAGTTTTCTTAAGAAGAATCGTAATTTGAATTTGGGTTTGTATGGGAGCTATACTATCCAGCAATGCTAGGGTTTTGAAATTTACAAAGTAGGTGAATATGGATCAAACACTTATTGTAACTAAATTTCAGTTCGATAATACGAACGGTAAAGAAGTTTTTCTAATAAGAACCTAAATTTGAATTTGGGTTTGTATGGGAGCTACACAATCCAGTAACCCTAGGGTCTTGAAATTTACATATTAGGTGAATATGAATCAGGGACTTATATTGTCCAAATTTCAGCTCAATAGTGCAAAAAACAAAAATTTTTTCTAATAAGAACCTAAATTTTAATGGTGGGTTTGTATGGGAGGTACCCCTCCTAGTAATCTGATTCAGCTGATTCCGATAGATGTACATCATCTTGTGAAAATAAATCTTTTTGCATAATTTCAGCTCTCTAGCTCAAAACATGCGTGACATAGAGAAGGAAGGACAGACAGACGAACATGGCTTAATCAACTTTTCTCGTCGAGCTAATCAAGAATATATGTTTATACTTCATGGAAGCTCCGATGTCTCCTTCTGTCTGTTACAACTTCATGACAAACTTGTAATACTATTCACTGCGTGAAGAGTATAAAAATAGACTTTCAATAGAATAGTAAAATACTGTGACTGCTTCAAGCCTTAAAAAGATGGTTAAAGAGAGAAAAGGTGAGTACTAAAATATTTAGAGGCTTGAAACGAACTAAAACATTATGCTTTTTCTTATTTTTAAAGTTAAAAAATCGCTAAATTTAAATATAAACTAAGATGATGATGTCATACATTTCATATAATTTTCAAAGTAAAGAAGATACTTGAAAGTATTTACAACAATCAATTAAATAACTTCGTACTTGAACACAATAAACTGACTGACTGACTGATAAAACGATTAAGATACTCTATTATATTTACTATCTTATCTCTAGAGTAGCCCAAACAAAATTACAAAGAAATATAAAATTATAGAAATATTTTCATTCTTTAAATAAAATATAACATTTGACATTGAGGTAGGTTTATTATTCACTGGACATTTGTAAAAGGAAATGAGATGAAAAAAAAGTATTGTGAGGAGTTTTGAAAAGAAATGAATGAATGCAAATTTCCGCTCAGAAAGAGATAAAAGATACACAATTGCTTTGAAGACTTGACTCTATATTGTGTAGCAGGAGGAAAAAAAACTAATTTAAAAAATCAGAATAGAATGAAAAAGGATACAATGTGATAATAAAGTGAGAAACTTAGTACAAGCAAAGTAGCACAAAGTGATGATAACATTTATTTTTATGTTTGGATTATTTTTAAGCTTTTGTCAGTCCTCCTCCTCTTATTATGTTTATAACAAGAAAATTGTCATGTTTATTTGTAATGACAGAAAAATGGGGATGACAGTAACAAAGATGAAGTTGATGCAATCAAAAAGGCAACCCAATAATGATAATGATGATGATGATGATGATGAAGATAGGAAACACAACAATAAGAAAATACAAACAACTATTAACCACAACCACAACATGTTAGATGTCACAGACATACATAGATACTAACTACATCAGTTCATACATAAGTGGATGGATTCTTCTGTGCTGATGCATAGATACAACAGTATAGATACTACTTAACTGTGTACATCCGATCGACTAACAAACAACAAAACCGGATGACTTGATTAGAACTAAAATGCAACTCTTTAACTCTTTTATTGTTGTTAGACCTCAGAAGAGAAACAGAACAATCATCAACCAGACTCACTTAGCCTGTTGCTGCTACTAAACTACATGCAATGATGATGCGCTGCTGCTTTACAATAATAATAATGATGATGACGTTGATGTTGAAGACAATAAAAAACGATAACATTCTTCTAGAGATTGCATGAGGCATGAGGCAATGACTTGTTCATGTACTCGTACTAGAGCAAAGTATTCATAGTCATCATTTGTCGTCGTTTGTGGTTAGATTTATCTATCTATGTACATTGGAAGTAGGAACAAAAACTAGAAAGAAAGAAAGAAAGAAAGAACGATGACATGCAACATGTGGTCAACAGAGAGTGAGAAAACACCACCACCACCACCATCATCACCCACTCACCACAGCATATTACTTTTTCCTGCTGCTGCTGCTGCTGATGCCACCAATTAATAATTGTAGCTATAAAAAATCTGAGATACACAAGATAAAGTGATGCAAAGGAAAGCAAACAAAGAAGGAACATGCAACAAATAACCGCAACCAATAATGTGCTTAATAAAGTTTGTCGTTTCCTTGCAATAACATAAAGCCATCATCATCACTATCAACATCATCAACATCATCATCATCATCAAACTCATTATTATGTGAAACCGTGGGCAGCCCAAGAAGAATCAGAAGCAACAGCTGCCTTCGGCTACATCATGCTTCGTTTGTTGCAAGTTGTAAAAGTCAAGAAATTTGCATTAGAAGTTCATTAGTGAAAGACGAATATGCTATAAAAACAACACTAACAACACAAAAAAAAAAAACAAAGTATCTACAACATCATCAATTTATGCATGCCTTATCCACCATAATGTGGCAAAAAAAGGGGCGATGATGTTGGTCTCCTGGAACTTTTGGTTTTGCTTCGGTTTAGCATCAAACGTGCAACACAAAGAAAAACCAACCAAACAAACAAATTCAAACTCGACTGCGAGACTGACTATTTTCATATGAAAAAATAATGAATAAAATTTAAATTGAAAATGAATAGAAAAATATACACACATACATACATACATACATATATGATGGGGGGAAATGGAGGTGGTGTGGAGTGGTTAGGATAGTGAGAAATTGCATAAATCATGCCTAGAAACAAACATCACCATCATCATCATCATCATCATCATCATCTAACTATTCTACAAGTATTGACCGCAATGAGAAAGTTAAACAAAGAGAAAGCTTGTAACTAGATGCATTTCATTCTGAAGAAATTTGAGCTGAAAATCATGTTTCTGAGAGATGAAAAAAGTTCAAAGTTTGACTAAAACAAAACAAACAAAAAACTAGTAAAAATAAATTATATTTCCAACTAAAAATTTGAATAAACATGAAAAAACAAAAAAGTATCTTTATATCATCAAAAAAAATTTTGGTTTCTAAGTAAAAAGCTTTTCAGTTTTATTACAAAATAAAATATGTGTATAAATTCAAATCAAAAAAGATTTATGGAAAAGTATATATACATTAGATATTTATAGTTGAAGCTGAGTGAGTGAATTTTAAATTGCATCAACTTTCTTGTATTACTAGATTTACAAAGCGATCTCTGTATTAATCCAATCTGAGAACGTCCTGGCTGGAAGTCCTAGTAAAACTATGCTGATAAAATAATGAACTGGTGATTATTGATTAAATTAGTTGTTTTTTTCTAAAAACAGAGAAATATCACTACAATTTCCTTTATTTTTTCGAAAGAAGTTATTCTGCGGTGAAGTCTCATAAGAACAAGAAATAAATGGAGGGTGCTGTACCTGATTGGGGTTTGTATGGGAAGTACTCCCCCCTACTTGGGCGATTTGGCTGATTCCAACAGATGTGTAGCGTCTATATCAAGAACTTATAGCTTCTAAGTTTCAGATCGATAAAACAAGAAATAGAAAAGTTTTCCTAATAAGAACCTGAATTTTAATGGGTGATTGTATGGGAGGTACCCTCCCTAATAACCCGATCAAACTGAAATTTCGACAATACAAGTACCTGATGTATAGCCACCAACCATTCAAATTACAAGATCGTGGGATTACTGGATCGTATAGCTGCCATACAAACCAAAATGTTTCTTGTATGGAGACCCCTTTAAGTTTTTGCAAACATTTTAGTTTTAGTATTTGTTGCTCATGCCCGGATAGAACTACATATTCTATGAAAATTTTAAGTCTCTACCTAGTGCGGTTCATGAGATAAAGATGATTCCAAAACGTGACGATTTGCATTTTTGACTAGCTATTGCGGTTTATGAGATATGACCCGAAGACGTACGGATAGACGGGCAACGAAGTCCCTCCAATAGGGTTCCTTTTGGTACCTTTTTGGTCCGGAACGCTAAAATGGATGATATTTGTCAACAGAAAGTGCATTGGTCTTCCACCATGACAACGCTAGGCCACACAATTCTGTTATGAACCGACAAACAATTGAGAATTGAATTAAAGTAAAGAAACAAAAATTATGCAAACATAACTCATATTTTCTGAAGTTACATTTCCACCAATTTTTTTTTTTTTTTTTTATAAAAAAAGTGATTATAATAGCAAATAATCATCAAAAAGTAAACACATTTGGTAATGAAGTACGATGATTTTTACTAACAAAAATTGTTAAACATGAACAGAAGAACAACAGATTCACCAAAAAGATAATAATATCTAACAAATTGTACCTTAGAAGAGATTCAAATTTTGTTCCAAAATAATTTTGTAAAAATTTAAACAAAACGTTTTAATCAAATTTAAATTAGTTTTTATAATTTGAATTCCAAACTTAATTCAATTTACATTCACAAATGAAAAAATTACTATTGTTTAAAGTTAATGAGTACAGACAAATGAAAAACATTTATAAATACATAAAAACATGTTTGTTAGATACAATACAACAGCAACTAACCATCAAAAAAAAAAACAAAAAAAAAATAACCCATGAATGAATTTCACAGAGGCAACTACAACAAATAGAACATGAAAACACTTGTTGCTATAACAACGACACATGAGTGTGTTTTTATACATAAATGAATGAATAAAAACTATTTGTAAGCTTATGTAGTAGAGTAGATACTTTAAATACAAATAAATTAAGATTAAAAAGGTTAATTTAAATTATTAAAAAAATTTGTAGAATTTTTTCCAACAAAATAAAAAATAAAAAAAATGCTACAATTAATTATTGATCTCAAGTATCAAGAAGCAAGCACCAGCAGCAGCAGCATCAATAATATGTATGTTGCCATGACTAATAGATACTTCAAAAATGAATGAATGAATGAATATGGGGGCATATTTTAACCGAAGCAGAAGCAGAGAAGAAACAACAACAGATACAAAAAAGATAACAAAACGAACAAATGTATTGTTCTACCCATAAGTACGAGTATAAAAATAATAATAATGTCGTAACAAAATATAAAAACGAGAATTTTTTATTGAGATTATAGCGCATAGATAAAGAAAAGGGGTTTACAGAGAACTTAAATTTAATAATGCCATCAAAGCCGCGCCCTTTAATACTTTTCGAAAGCAATTAGAGAATCCAGACACATCATCATCTACACACAGTAGCAAATATGGTATACAATTGTTGTATTTATTATTGAATATGAATGATGAAAATGGAATGGAAAAGAAAAATATCTAAAATAGAAATAAGTTGTTCTTCCTCTGAACACATTGACAGTGGCAGCTACTTCACACATAACATAACAAAACAAGTGGGCATTAAGTGTTATTGAACTATTATAAAAGAAGCAGCCAACAACCAGGACCAGATTATCCATAACTCTAATCTAAGCTATAACCTCAGAATGAAATTTTTATAAGTTTTTATAAGGATGATCTTATCAATAAAGATAATATGGACAATTGCCTAGGGGACTCGCTGCTAGTATGGAAAATCAGTACTATAAGTAAAAAATTTAACGCTTCTATGCTATGGTCCAAGAACAAGACTTTCCGAAAGATCATGGTCACTCCTTCGTTCCTCCAAAATACCAAGCAGCAAAGAGACCTCAATATGCTGACGATAATGGAGCTGATGAAATTATACAGCCATCGTTATCACACAAAGCTTCAAAAGCATCCCAAATCACTGGCTTCTAACCTAACGCGCTTCCTAACAAGGCGAAGACTGAAAAGGCTTGAACCGCTCGATTTCCCCCTAAGAAGGCAATAGCAGCCTTCTTTCCACACACAAACGATACCGTAGTCTAGCACTGTACCCACCCAATTATTGTATTGTAATAACCATAAATATGTGTTATGCAATTTACAACGATAAACGGTGAAATATCTCTTCTATATATGTCTCCCGGCCGCTTTGTCTGATTGAAAGCGACAAACTCACAAAATACCGAACGTATTTTCATACGGTTTTCACCAATGGACGGAGTGATTCAAGAGGAAGGTTATAGGCTTATAAATCAGCAAGGTTTTGTGTGCGATGGCTCCTTTTAACTCAGAAGAACTAAGACTGGCACTCAGGACCACTTTTATACAATGAGCAGACCGAGCAGAACTATGTTATAATGAGACTAAGGTCCAAGATTACTTCACTAAAGCGCAGTCAATCTAGAAGTACAATACCTAGAATGATGTTGGATTATGGCAAAACATTACGAACGACGGAAGTAAAAGTTTTGGAAATTTAAGAGAATACAAGTAGAATCACTACATGCATCAAACAACTATAAATTACATTTGACACATTTTGGGAAAAATAGAGATTAGTCTTAAAGAATTGTAAGATTCAATCCAATAATTCATTATATTAAAGAAATTTTGTTCTTTGTTTTTCTGTCTACAGTCTAATAAACTCTCCTTCATAACAAGATCCATAGGCTTAAATGCAAGAAATGCCTTAGAATTGAGTCACAGAAAGAAATCACTTTTCTGATTGGTGACTTACTTGTCCCTTGCTGCAGTTTCATGTGAATATGTGTCAATAAATATTTTGTCAATACCCATTTAGGAGCCCGCCCCTCCATCATGGCTGCATCCGGTCCTGTAGTAACCAAGAAATGTGTTTCTATTGAAAAGACTTAAGTAGAGTGTGTTGCGCACATTGCAAATACAATAGTATTAAGACGCGGTTAGATTTTAATGAAATTCAATTGCATTACAATCAGAAGAATTGAAATGAAAAACAAAACACTTTTAAAAGGAAAAGTTGGTTTGCGTGTGTTGCATTGCTCCTCGTTATATGGTTTAGCTTCCGCCGTTGAAAAGTGCAAGACCAAGAAGAATATAAAATATGGGAGTGATGGGTTGGTCGGTCGGTCGGCCAGCCTATTTGTCTGCCTTCTGTTATTGTGTTGTTCTGGTGTTGACGGGATGTCGAAATTGCAGCAACAAATGCAAGTATTTAGTGGTAATACTTTATTTAAAAGAATCAGCTTTTCTGGAGTCTCCTCCCTCCTCACTTTACCATTCTATCATACAATATTTTATTTAACTTTTTATTCTTGCATAATAAAAGAGAACAAAATTTTTTAATTAAAGATTTCCGTTGAAATGAAAAGGAAAAAGATGAAAACAGCATAAGTAAGAAAAGCAAAAATCTGCTTATGCATT
This sequence comes from Amiota minor, assembly GCA_037043295.1. NCBI lineage: Eukaryota > Metazoa > Arthropoda > Insecta > Diptera > Drosophilidae > Amiota > Amiota minor. Next base: position 6,064,570 of record JBAMAW010000081.1, on the reverse strand, counting down.
TGATGCTGTTGGTTGGCTGCTTTTGATGTTCTTTTTCTTACTTTTCATCTTGGTGCGCGGTTTCTTTCTTCTTTGTTGTTAAGTTTCATGAATGCAAAGCAGAGGCACCATTTCAACTCAACTCATCTCCAGCAGTAGCAGCAAGAAGTTAAATGCCACTAGGGTGCGGCTTAAGAAATGTAAAAGAAAGGGTATTAAGTAGGGGAAATGAAACCACTTCCAAGGAATTGTTATTCAAATGTTATGTGATGATGTTGTTTGCTCAAAAACAATTTGATGCTTTAGATACTTTGCTGTGCAGCATTCAAAACAAAAGCAAGTAAACTGCAACACAACCCTAAAAAAGTATTTAACTTTGCAAAGCAAATTGGCGCCAAACATTTTATGGAAAAATGTGCATGCAGCACATTGTGGAAAAGGGACTGTGACTGTCGTTTCAATTGATGCCAATTTCGAATAAGATAAGACAAAACGCAATTTCCTCCCTTCTCTTCTATTAACAAGACAAGATATGCAGCAAAGTTTCTTTTCTCTAGATCTATCAAGAAAATTAACATAATCGAAAATTGTACAACTACCCTAATTTACAACACCATTCAATGGACTCAAATCTCACAAAATCTTGTATTTGTGGATCATCTGAATTACGTAGAGATTTAACTATTTAGAAGATTTCGTCGTTACTTGACAGTCAAAATATTGCTTAGATTTTTAAACAACTACTGACATTTAATAACACAATTGTTGTAGTTTCAAAGATCATAAGGATATTCCTGTGCATCCGTCCTATGGTTATCGAATCTAGGTCGACTAAGGGGGCCTGGTTTTGTAGGGCAGAGATCAGAAGACAACAACTGACCTGAGAAAGTTTAATTCTATGCAGCTCTGGGAAGGAAGGGAAGGACTACTTGCAATAGTTCACAAAGTAATGAACCCCTGACGATCTGCAAGGAATACTTGGAAATGCTGGCCGGAAGGGAAATTTATATACTGCACGACTAGATTCTGTTCTAAACGTGCTGGAACAAGAGCCAATTACATACAATAAAAGTAAGACAACATCGCTAGAGTAGCTTTGAGGACTCATTTCAAATAGTAAATTTTTACTCACACGTCATTCTGGGAATGTGGATTTCAAGCTTGTCCTATTCACAGCCAATAATAATATTTAATTGTTTTAGCTACTGGTGATGATTCCCTATGTTTTTTTTTTCATTATGTTGTATTGCTAATAAAAGAATGCTTTCGATTCTAAGAAACCTAACGTACTACGGAGGATGTGAGCCTCAAGTTCCCTTGTAGTTCGTAGGAAACCAAAGGTTTATGTTGATAAGTTATAGAGATTTCTTCGGTGACAAAATCACTTTGAAGTGATTATTAAATGATCAGCTTGGAAACTGCTACAATGGTCACAAGATACATTAGCAATGCCATCCTAAAAATGATGGTTGTCCACTTTTACATCAAGCAACTCATCGGCAGAACTCTCTCTCGCGACTTTTGTTTGTACGTTGCTCACATGGTAACCGTTTAGCGACATAAGCAAATCTACTGACGTTTTTCTTTGTCTTCCTTTGCGTAGTTCGGCTTTAGTATATTGAGGAATGTTTGAGGGAGTGAGAAAGTGAGTCAAAATAGTTGCTTTGCGGATGTTGCTCAATGTAAACACAAGCAAGTAACACCAAAGAAGAATCAACAATAAGTGTCGCAAGACAGTTGCTGGGTGTCAAAGCAAGCGATCAAGGCAATTTTCTTCTTCTATTATGTTTATTTTATATTCCTATGATCGATCGCATTATAAATCATTTTCTGTTAAGTTAACAGTGAGCAACTCTCTTATTATAAGTTGTAAATAGATAGTTCGTTAACATGAATAGCTTTTAACATTATGCTCTCAAATATGTTAATTGCTCTCACAAATTAAAACATAATCTGATGCCAGTCATAACATATTCGATGGCCATAGCAAAGTGTACAGTGTACAGTGCTTAAGGTTACAGTATTAGAATTTATTATAAGTTAATAACATAAAATATTTTAACTTACCTTTGGCAAATCCCGTATATGATTCGCATCCAGAAAAAGCTCTTCGAGTGTGCGTGAATAACGCAAGATTTCTTCCGGAACATTTGGCAGGGAACAATGTCGTTTATCGACAAATTCCACTTGCCGGTTGCAGCCCTTGAAGATTGGAATGCACTTGAACATGTTCGAGCTGTTCGACTGCTTCTTCTTCTTCGCGTTGGCCGAAGGGGTGGGGTTATTATTTTTCTTAGACACGGTGAAGCTGTTTATATTTAAATCTTGTCAAAAAGGAAAATTTTAATTTGTATTTTATTTATTTTTTTTTTTTTTAAATAACTTTAATTGCAATTGATTGCAATTTTTAATAAAAAGATGATTATAATTGCTTTTAATTTTACTTTTTTTTTTTTAAATATACACTTAAAATTGTATTTATTTATTAAAAAACTTGAATTTTTTTAGATTTTTACACTTTACACTTTGCATATTTTTAAATTTGTTTTATTTAAATTTCGTCGTTTTATAATTTTTGGGTTCGTTTTGTAATTTCGTTTTCAATATTTATGAAGAATTCTGCATTTTGATGTTTCTAGGTGGCCCTGGCTAAATTTGAGAGATCAACATGAAAATCAATATATTGATGGGAGGAAAATAGTGAAGATGAGAAGATATTCGTAATTATAGTTCATAAAACATAGAAGGATAGAGTGCAGAGATAACAAAGAGTGAAGATCACTAAAATGAATGGGTCTATGACGGCGGCTTTCAGTCCATTGAGTCTTCAAACGACAAAAATTTCTTTATAATGAAATTCTAATTCTTCTGTTCAGAGAGTTTCGAAGTGGATCACCAATCCTAAAATAAAGAAAATCCCTCGAAATATTTTGTTAAGTTCAAAGTAAATCAAAGTATTATTCATTTAATTTTGACTTGACTCGACTCGTCCCACAAATCCTGACATCAAAACCTGTTTTTTAATACCACATTTCCCTAGCAGGAAAATTTTATATAAAGAGAGCAAGAGGAATAGAAAAAATTTCCCATTCTAAAGAATCTTTCCTGACTTCATCAAACGTCATGACTGATCTGATGATTTTTTTTTTCTGATATTGTGATTCTTCGTCTTTCAAAATCAAAATGTGTGACGTCACTTAACAAACCTTAACATGATTCTTGTTGCTCATCTCATGTGCACCGTCGTTGTCGTAACTATTTAACGTCGTAACGTGATTACGTATCTCAACACTACGCCACATAGAACGTTCATCAACGTTTTCATTTCATCATTCCCCCATACAAAAATGTTATTGTACTTGTTCTGTTGTTCTTCTTGTTGCTGTCACATTTGTTGCTTCGCCGAACAACGAATAAAGAAAGAGAGAAACAAGAAAAAAAAAAACAAAATACAAAGAGAATGAGAATGAGAAAAAGGGGTAAAAAACACCGCTTCAATTGGATTGTAATAAGCGTCGCTGCTGCTGCTGCTGCTGATGGGGCACAGCAAACAAGCAAAAGCCGCTAACACAAAAGCCAAAGAAAAAACAACAAAGGAAAAGAAAATGAAAAGAATGTAAACTATGAATTGGTTTAGAATAAGGGACACGGAGAGAGAGAGAGAGAGAGAGAGAGAGAATGGAAGACAAAAGGCGGTATTAAAGTATGTAAACCGAAAACCAGACAAATTCCTGCCTGCCGACTGAGACATTGGAATTTAATAACAATAAATGAAATGAAGGAGAGGTAAAAGTAAGAAGAAGGAAAATGTATTAAATAGGGAATACATTTACATATGTAAAGAACCCAAAAAAAACCAAGTAAAATGATCACAGACAACAGACGACAACGACACACCCAATGAGTCTCCTATGAGACCAACAAACAAACACCAACCAAATATTTTCGATATGACTGACTACTGATAAATATTTCATATGAATGAGTTGAGTCCAATTGGCATTCATTCGCACGCATTGGAACGCGAGTTCACCAACAAATGTGAGTGACGCATGCAAATACAAAATATTTACTCGAAAGAAATTATGATTATTCATTATTTTATATGAAATTACACAAAGCACGCACTCTGAGAATTAAGCGGTCAATAGACGACAATTTGATTAAGCAAATTTATTGATTGAAAATATAAGTAATATATCCTCATTTTAACAAGTGACAACTTCAATTTGCCATTGAGCCATGTGAGATCAGATGCTGCATAAATCTTCGATCAACAAAATTAAGCAGTGTACGGTTAATTTTTAGATGGGTAACCCAATCAAAATTCATTGAATGCATGCAGAGTCAACAAACCAATGTGCGCTTTTGTCAAGCGAAATATATTTTCACTCTTCAATCTTCATAATAAATTCTCTCTATTCATAATAAATTTTTGTAAATTTACAACACAATTCCATAAACCTAAAACAAAAACAATTTAAAGCAGAGAGAGCAGCAGCCAAAGGAAGAAAAAGGAATACGAAAGCAAAATATGCCCGCGTTCAAGCCACTCGCTCAGCCGCAACAAAATCCATTTGAAGTGCTCTCAACTCTCGCAAGCTGAGCACTGAGTGAGTGTGTGGGAGAGTGCAAAAGACAAAACAAAATAATACGTAGCTGCTTGTCTGTGGTCAACTGAGCTGCTGCTGCTGCTGTTGTTGCTGCCTTGGTTACTGTTTTTGATGAAACCAACGGCACTCAGGACACACTCACTTGATGAAACACTACAAAGAGGATTAGAATAATAGAAGGAACGAACACACGATGACAAAACCAGCCAACATGAGTTGGCGGCAGTTTTATGAAATTTCTTCTCCAGAAACAGCAAATTCTATTAAATCTAATATTTTTTCATGCTTTCATTTATTTTTCTTTGTATTTTTTTATTTCTTGCTTTGCTTGTTGTAATTTTGTTTTCGTTTCGTTTTTTTTTCTTTTTAATTTTTTGCCGCTTTGTCAGCGCGTCACTATTCTTCTTCTTTACGGTTAGCGGATTTTTCTTTTTGCACACACACACACACATATACACATAGTTGTGTTTTTTTTTGCAAACACAAACTTGAAATTAACACACAAGAACAAGAAAGAATAAAGAGCAAAAACCAAGAATGTTTTAGGTTTTATTCTTAATTTAAGATTATGTATTTTCTTCTTATTTGTTCTGAAGATGGTGGTTTTGTTGTTGTTAGTAAGTAAAAAAAAACACAGAAGAAGCGTACAAGAAAATAAAACATGAATATTAACGAAAACTACGAGGAGAACAACAACGACGACGACGACGGTGGCAACAAAAAAACAACCAAGTTAGAATCTTCAAATGCAAACGCGTTCTTTTTTCTCTTCTGCTTATTGGTATTTGTTCACGGTTTTGTTTTTATCTAATTTTTTTTTTATTAAGCACCACAATTTCAATTTCGTTTTTATATGTTTTATATTTATAATTACTTTTATTAATTTAAAATATTCTAACCATGCAACCAACTCGAAATTTGCCGACGGCGAACAAAACGGCATGCGTGGCTCTGCTTTCGTTACAAGTAGGATTTATGAATACTTCACTTGATTTTAATTACTATCATTTTGAATTAAGTTATCCACACAGATTAGGATTTCTTCTAAATTTACAAAATGTTTCGTAGTGAAATTTACCGAAAAACCGGGCATGGATGTTCTTTCGTCAAAAGTCGGATTTCGACTTTAAAGCAGCGAGTAAAACTTAGCGAGTGTCAAGAAGTAGCGAGTATGGCGGAAGTAGCGAGTGATTCGCTTTTAGAGGATTCGGAGTCGCGCGGGTGATTTGACATTGGAATTGAAACGGGCTTTTGAACAGATTGTTTTAGTGTGGGTGTGAAGAATACGGGTTTTGGGACATACATTGAAACATGCTTTTAAACGTATACGGGTGTCGCACGGGTGAAAGATATACGACTTGAGATGGAATGAAATTTTTTGCGCGGTAAAGAGCGAACAGAAAGAGAGTATTATTTTTTCTATTTTCAGGTGCACACCGCTTTTAATAGTTACAAAACTATGTAAAAGTAGGAAAATTAATTAATTTATTTTTTTAATAAATGAAAATTACTTCATTTTTATCCCCACATTAATTTTTTAATAAACTAGATTGGATGATTTCGAAGTGAAAAAGTGGTTGGCCTTAAATTTCGTATAAGAACTTGCAATGACCCTGAATAATTGTTTCATTATGTCTCGTTTCATTCCAAAACTACTTGAATTTGCGCATAGATGGCGCTGGCTTTTGGGGTGACCATGTACTACAAACATCAACTATCGATTTTTATAATTTTAAAAATTCCTTTTAATAAAATGAAAATCTACTTTTATTTTATAAAAGAAATATTAATAAGATTAAAAGAAATTAATATGAGATTTAAAAAAAAAAAATCAAAACAAAGACAGCTGTTTTCCAGTAAACGAAACAACAATATGAAAGCATTGTGAAGAGGGCATAAAAAATTCATAAACTGCAAAAAATTTCAAAGGATAAATTTTTAATCATTAAAATTAATTCACAATTTCAAATGTCTTATCAATATGAAACACCAAAAAAAGTTTTTTATTTTTTTTTATTTTTGTAATGAATAAACCAAAATTATATCTACGTATTATATGTTTATTTTCTTACTTAAAACTTTCTCTTAAAATATGTAGTTCTTTGGCGCCTATTGTTTAAAATTCATGAAAAAATCAAAGCGTCTTATGATTTTGCAATGCATAATGATATTTTTAAAAATTTCCTTGTAATTTTCTGTTTTAATCGATATAATTTAAAATAATTTATATAACAAAATCAAATTTGTAATGAAATTTTCCTCCATTCACAAACTAAAAGGTTGGCAACTCTGCCTAAAAGACTGTGGAGCTTTACACTTCCATTTGCACTCATTTGATTATATGATTTTCGCGCTTACACAACATTTGACACTTGATGTGGCAATTTAATTTTTCCATTTATATTTTCTTAATAAAATTTTTAATAAAATAAATTAAATTTTATTAAAAGTCGAAATAAAATAAGAGAAAATGAGGATTAAATAAAATTCGTTTGAACAAAGCTTTAACGAGAAGAAACTTTTAATCAAAAAATGATATGCTTCATGCTATCATGGTCATGTGCTTTGACCAAAAGCTTTACCAAAGTGTGTGCCCACCACCTAAATATCTGCAATGATATTGCAGCCCTGACAGTTAAGAAAATTAATTGCCAAAATATAAATTGTAAACAGACTAAATATATTCGTGTTAAATTCATTAAAAATTATAATTATATTTCAATATTGTGCTTAATTATTTAAAAGGAAAAAAAATTAATTATTTTTATCATTGGAAAGTTTTAATTCCATTTTTTGACGTTTTGATTTCATGCGGCGATTTTGAAACCAAACTTTGACCTGCAAATTTTGTAAGGAATTTTGTTATTTTACAACAACAACACAAAAAAAAACAAAAATAAACATTGTGAAAAACAAAAACTACATACCTGCCGTTCGGATAAATCAAGTGCAATTGCAATTTCGTATCTTCGCAGACGCGTCAAATAATTCGAATAAGCAAATTCATCTTCAAGTTCTTTGATTTGTTCCTTGGTGAATGCTGTGCGTTCCTTTCGCGTGGAACTGACTGTGCCTATAGGCGATTTGTCTTTCTTGTTATCAAAGGAAGAAACTTCTTCATCCGGAAGTTGCATATTTCTGCTAATTTCACCTTAAAAAACAATAATAATAATAATAATAATTAAAAATAAACATAAAAGTGGAAAGAAAATTGATTAAGGTTACCCAGACATCGCTTACAAATTTGCATATATGTATGTAATTTCATCAACAAATTTACAATACTTGTTGTGTTTATAAATATCTTTTAAAATGCCGAAAATGCCTTTACCGCTTGTTGAAAGATTTCTTCTGCCAGAGAATGGCATTGTCCAGCCGCCGGTACACCCACCAGAGTATCGAATTGGACGTCGTACAAATCAATTGGAATTTTTCAAGGACGTTATCAATATGCTTTGGAACACTCGTTTCGCAGAGGTTTTTCGTTATCCTGTCAATGCAATCGAATGCCAAATACCAACCTATCATAACATTATTCAATATCCAATGGACTTGAATACCATAAAATTGAGGTTGGAAAACAAATATTATTGGTGTGTCGCGGAAGCTATAAAAGATGTTAATCTTATGCTTGACAATTGCGCAAAATTCAATGCACCTGTAGATCGTGTCTACAAATTAGGCACCAAGGTTAGACGCTTTTTCGACAGCCAAATGGAACAAATGCCTACACCAGAGATTGATTTAGAGAACGATAATGCAAAAAGAAAGAAAAAAAGCAGTAGAAAAATACAAAAAAAAATTAAAATGACTGATGATGAGGAACATGAAAGCATTTCACCTCAGCAGACAGTTGATAGTATGAATGTGGAATCCATGGAGAGTTCTGAACTCCCTAATGAGATAGATGAGAGTCTGAATATGGAAAGTTCTGAACTCCCTAATGAGACAGATGAGAGTCTGAATATGGAAAGTTCTGAACTACTTAATGAGACAGATGAGAGTATGAATATGGAAAATTCTGAACTCTCTAATGAGACAGATGAGAGTCTGAATATGGAAAGTTCTGAACTCCTTAATGAGGGCGATGAGAATATGAATATGGAAAATTCTGAACTCTCTAATGAGGGAGATGAGAATATGTATATGGAAAGTTCTGAACTCCTTAATGAGGGAGATGAGAATATGAATATGGAAAGTTCTGAACTCCCTAATGAGGGAGATGAGAATATGTATATGGAAAGTTCTGAACTCCTTAATGAGGGAGATGAGAATATGAATATGGAAAATTCTGAACTCTCTAATGAGACAGATGAGAGTCTGAATATGGAAAGTTCTGAACTCCTTAATGAGACAGATGAGAGTCTGAATATGGAAAGATCTGAACTCCTTAATGAGGGAGATGAGAATATGAATATGGAAAGTTCTGAACTCTTTAATGAGACAGATGAGAATCTGAATATGGAAAGATCTGAACTCCTTAATGAGGGAGATGAGAATATGAATATGGAAAGTTCTGAACTCTTTAATGAGACAGATGAGATTATAAGTGGGCAATCCTCCATGGAATCCCCTATGAATTCCACACTCTCTGAGCATTCGGTTGAGAGTACACATGTGGAACCCCATGAGTATTCCGAACTCCCTGAGCACACAGTTGAGTGTGTGGAAGTGAATCCCATTGAGAATTCCCAACTGCTCGAGCAGACAATTGAGAGTATTGAGTATTCCGAGGAGATACTTGAGAGTATGAAAGTGGAGCCTAACGAGTCTTTCGAACTCTCTGAGGATGCCAAAGAAGATGAGTTGCATCAAAGTACTGCATTTGAAAGTCCGGAATTTTTAAGGTATTTAAATTACGAGAATGCACCGAATCATTTGCTTGAACACAGGGAGACCATTCCTAAATTGTGGGTAAAATTGATGTTGGCGCGAAATATTATATTTTCAGTATATGATTCTATGTGGGAACACGAAGAGATAGATGAAGGAGGGACTGATGGTCAAACAGAGCCTGATGATGATGCTGACGAAGCGGAGGATGATGATGAAACAGAGACTGATAATGAGGCAGAGGATGATGATGAAATAGAGATTGATGATGATGATGATGCAGAATATGAAGCAGATAATGATGATCAAGCAGTGCCTGATATTTACTATCAGAGGGCAGGGGTTAATGATGAAACACAGGATTATGATGAAGCAGAGGTTGATAAAGCAGTGCCTGATATTTATTATCAGAGAGCAGAGGATGATGATGAAACACAGGATTATGATGAAGCAGAGGCTGATATTTCTCATCAGAGTGCAGAGGATGATGATGAAACACAGGATTATGATGAAGCACATGCTGATGAAGCAGAGGCTGATATTTCTTATAAGAGTGCAGAGGATGATGATGAAATAGAGGATAAGGTTGAAGAAGAGGCTGCCATTTATTATCAGAGTGCTGGAGATTATGACGAAGCAGAGGCTGATGATGTTTATTATCAGAGAGCAGAGGATGATGATGAAGCAGAGGCTGATGATGAAGCAAGGGCTGATATTTATTATCAGAGAGAAGAGGTTGATGATAAATCAGACACAGATGATGCGCATACAGAAGAAGAAGAGGAAATAGAAGATGAAGATGAGGAACTAGCAGCAGATGCCGACGAAGAACTTGCAGATTCTGATTCAGGTTAAAAAGGTGATTCCTGTAATCTTAATATTTGAAACATAACCGATTACATCCGATTTCCATATGATAAAATAAAAAATCAATACTATACTTATCAGTAAGAATAGAATTTCTGATAAATTCAATGGAATTGAGATTCAGAAACTAATGGAGATTATAAAGCATATTCTTCAGGCAAGAAGAAAGCCAGGTCCGTCCATAGGTCTAGCCTTCGGTCGGTCTATCCTTACAAATTTATTGTACATAGATATACTTCAGATAACTGAGTAATTAAGATTTTTTGTATGGAAAACTCCTAAACTTGGTTCTCCATAGTTTAAAATTTTTAAATTAAATGTATTCAAATTCATAAACCTTTATAATCAGAATCAATAGACACCTTTATTGTATTACTCTTTATATTTTCATGTACATATCAATAAATATATTACTCATATATAAAGATAATAAGAAGAGAAAAAGTCTGAAAAACAATGGGAATCATTAAGTTTTAATAAACATATATAAAGATCCAAAACAATATGCTTTTGAAAATTAAGACGAAAGGATTTTTAGATGCTTGGAACTTAAACATTATTGATTTTAAAAAGCCGATGGTAGTTAGTGGGGCGGGATATGCAGTCCTCTTCCCACAGAAAGCGAGTCTCCTCAGAAGACTTACTGCCTATTCTGGCTCTTGATTATTTTCAGTTGGTTTAAGACAAGGGTATCCCTGGACCATTTTTGAAGAAGACATGGTGATTTTGGCAACAAGAATATTAGCCAACAAGTATCCAATTAAATTTAAAAAAATCGGACGGATCCATACTAAATAGGTGGTTTCTATTGGATGTATCCCGCCTAGTGGGACGATTTGGCTGATTCCAACATATGTACAGCGCATATATCAAAAATTTATAGTGTCTAAATTTCAGTTCAATATTGCAGATAATAAAAAAAAATTTCTAATATGAACCTGAATTTTAATAGGTGGCTTGTATAGGAGGTATCCTCCCTAGTGGTTGAATCAAACTGAAATTTCGACAATATAAGTTCCTAATGCATTTCCACCAGCCATGTAAATTTTAAGGCCCTAGGATTACTGGATCGTATAGTTCCCATACAAACCTATATGTGTCTTTTATGGGGACCCCTTTCAATTATTAATAATATTTTAGTTTTAGTATTTGTTACTGTAGCCCCTATAGAAATACACCTTCTGTGAAAATATGCACTTTTTATCTATTATGGTTCATGAATAGAGCCCTAAGATGAACGGAGGGACGGACAGCGTAGCCTTACCCTTAGTAATAGGGTTTCGTTTGGTTCCCTTTGGGTCCGGAACTTTAAAGAAAGGTCTTTGGCAATGTAGTTAAGCATGCAAAGAGAATTTATTACAGAACGAAACCGATTTCAATGCTTCAGTAAGTTAATATTTTCGTTCCGGACAGCATTGATCAATTGGTTTAAAAGGTAATCCTATTCTTTTAGAACCAAATTAACAAACACGATGATTTTCGGATTAAAATCTCTACAGCAGTGCTTCCCCAACTGGGCGATGGATGCTTTCAAGGGGCTTAGAAGAACGAAATGAAATTGGAGGGGGTCAAAGTAATGGCTAAAGCAAAGGATAATACAATATACCGCAATATATTAGAGAGAATCTAGAATTTGTTTAAATCTCAAAGCGCTGGGGTTCCTATGCTCTAACTAAGACACAAAAATATACTTACCACATTCAATAGAAGTCGCTGCCTCTTGTTCGTTCAAAGATTTTGCATCTGGCCATGGAACATACTGTTCTTGATTATAAGTCCAACAAACTCCACTATCATTGTTTGTAATCCAATTTTGCGTAGATTTAGTATTTGTTGAGTTATTTGAATATAAATTTTCCATATTATTTACACATTCTATACTTTCCGAGACTTGGTTACAATTGTAGACATTTGCTATTGTACTTGAATTAACCAGCGATCTTTCAAAGTTACATGAATAATTGAAATTCTGATTATTTGCAAGCATTATGACTCCACTCACTATAACCGATAACCTTCTCGTATGACAACCAAATACTAAATACTTTTACAGATCTAATTATTTTCAATTTTTGTTTCGATATCTTCTACTTGGCAATGCTGCTTCAAAACGATTGGTTGATTTTCATTTGTGGGCGTTGTATCTTTTCTTTCTGATTGGTTAAATCTGGTTTTTCGCTTAAGTTGTTAAGTAGAGTCAATGAACATCTGTTTTCTTCCGTCCAGTCCAGTAAAATGAATATCAACGCGTGCGATCTTCTTGAACAATTATGACATCACAATAAGCAATATTTGTTTATTTTAACGTCGACAGTTTTTATTTTTTTTTTTATTTTTTTCATATTTTCATATATGTATTTTTCCCTAAGTAAACAACGGAAGTAGTTAGAACTTCCAATAGTTTGAACAAACATCAAGTGCATTCTTTGTGTGTCGTGCTGCGCATGTGCACCAACTGCGAGTAATAAAAACAAACTCACTCAAATTGAATGTGAGAAACATAGCATAAATTTTCTTTTATCATTCCATAATCATTAAACGCAATTCTATGCTTTGTTGGCATTTCGCAGAGCACATTAAATCTTTCAATGTTGCATAGTTCCAAAGCGGCATATAGCTTTTTATTGAGATATGTACGAGAATATAGGCCAAATGGATGGAATGCAATGCGATTACACAGCATCACCGCCTTACTTGTATGTCAATAGTCAAAGTTTGCTACACTTTGATGTTTCTTGTCAATAACAAAAACCTTTTCAAAGCTGGCAGTTAGTACTTTCTTAGCAGCAGCAACTCAATTATATATGAACAATAAGAAAGAAGTTGATAAAATACGAACTCGTAGTTAAATAGCCAAGAAAAGTCCCTTTACTTGGTTCACATCTTAAGCAAATCAAGTAAAGTATGGCGAAGATCCTGGTGTCAACATTTGTTGTTGGATGAAACAAAAATACAAGGAGAAACAATACTCTCCCTGCCAAAAAGCATTTTGCGAAAAGTACAACGCTAAATTTCTAATACATGAAGGTCACAGGCTCATGTTCTCAGGATACAGTGTATGTATGGTACTGCGTTGGGCTAGTAGTGCGAATCGAAGGGAATATGCATGGATCCTTTTTTGTAAACACTTCCAATGGGATAATGATCCAAAACACATATCTACCATAGAAAAGCAAGAAAGTGGTTTGATGAACCTTGTGCACAAAAAATTAAAGATTTAAATAGAAATATTGTATTTTGATTTTCATGATCAATATTTCATGGTTTCCTTCACCAAGTGCATTTGCATTTTATTTCCAAAAAAAAAAAAGAAATCAAAAAATTGTTTGCTTTCTTAATTTTCTATACATTTTTCTTTTGGCTCTCTCCATTTGCCATCTACCATGTTGTGTATTGCTTCTCACTCCCTTCTTCTTGCAATCCCTCTGATTACAATGACAACAAGGAGACACAGACACACACATACCCAAGGAGACATACGAGTAAGGACTCCTCACAGCCATTAAAAACGCCCAAAATGTTTGCCGAAAATTTGCCACATGTAGTACAATAGTTTGCTGTTGCCTTCTTGGCATTTTTTTCTTCTCATTTGATGCTGCATTTGACGCTTATTATTGTCCTCGTTGTAAGGATACGAAAAATAAGAAGTAAAGTGGCGTCTTCTGCAAGGCCAAAGGATAATGCATGAGCGGCGACGCCGTCAACAGGAAATGACTCATAGAAATCTTTTATTCATGAATGCTTATAAAAATTGCAAAAACCAAAACGAAGACAGAAAACTGAAAGAATTATTCCATAGAAGTTGTAGAAGAAGCCTCAATTCAAGTCGGCAAGCAAAAGGATTCACGCTGCACACGATGGTTGCATAAATCATAAAAAAGGATTTTTACTTTTCGATGGTTGCCAGTCCGTGTGTGTAAAGGGTTCTCTCTCTCTCTCTCTCTCTCTCTCTTATACTCCTACTGCCTTGAGAAGAAGGACTTTTACGACACTTAAGCAACCGCACAAAGTCTCAAAGTGTCTGAATTTGATTGCGTGAAGCAGAAGCATCCTTGCGGCGAACTCACAGTTGACTTCCGTTTGCGTTTGTTGCGTTTTATTTATTGCCATTCAACAAGGAAGGTAAAGAGGTGGTCGGTGTTCACACAGGAAACGGAAATGGTCTTTAGGCGTTAAAGTCAGTCAGTTGGCCGGTCGGACGCAATCGACCAACCAATCTTTCCCAACAACTAACCTTCCTTCTCTTCCCTTCCCTTCCAAACGGCCAGAATGTGTTGTGTCCAGCTTGCGTCCATTAAATTTGCAATAAAACTGTGTTTGAGCCATGTTTGTTTGACTTTCGCATGTTTTATGATCGATTGAAATTTAATTTCTTCTTTTTAACTTTCTTCCTTCTGACTATTTCCTCCTTCCCTTCCTAATTACACCTAATCACTTTCCATTTCGCGTTTTACAATAAAAATAGCTTGTATTAACTTCCACTTTCCCTTTTTCCCCATTCACCTGATGCCGCTACATAAAAATACCATATACAGTCTTTAGTCCGGCAGGGGGGATATTACGCAATCCCCTCTTATGTTATTCGAAATTATTCACCACGAGCAGCTTGTGGCATCAGACATTTGGATTTTGCCACACTTAATTTATGACTTGCCCTGCAATAATTCAAAGTCATTGAGTAGAATGGTGGCCTTGGGTAATCCTGCATACTGACCAACACTCCTCTCTTCTCCTCCGTCTCCTCCTTTGACGTAAGTCACGCCTCTCTTTTTGTGACTGAGTTTCCTTTAATATACTACGACCGAGACCGAGACATAGGACGTTGGAATTTTTAATTAAAATATTAGAAAACGAGAGCACAGTAAAAGAACAAAGAAGAACGAATGAATGCCGTAAGGTGTTTTTAATCTTGGAAATTGTTTTAATTGTTATTTAGAGTTTGTTTTATATGACAACAACAACAACAACAACAACATCAATAATAAGAAGAATATCATTCATTGCAGGAGTTTCAACCTACAGGGTCACGTCTAAGAAGTGTAAAAAATAAGCAAAAAAAAAAAAAAAAATTAGTCCTTAAGATGCAAAAGATGAAGAAAGCAAAGCAAAGTGTTGGCGGCGGGTTTTAATGTGCCTCTAATTAGAAAAGACAATGTGCTGTCATCGAAGTTGGAAATTGAGGATTGAGAGGGGGCTAATGATGTGCAAGGCGTGCAAGGGGCAACATACAGAAGAATGTCATCATCGAGCTCATTCATATAATTTGCACCTCAACATAATTAAATAAAAAGGTTTGAATTTTATTTACAATTCATCCTCAAATTCTCAATGATGAGTGATTTCTCTTAAGCTAAAGATCCGCTTATATGGTACAAGGATAGTCCCAGAAATAACTGACCGACCTAACAAAGAAAACACTTACGAGGGTCAATCAACAAGTACTTAGTCTCACCGCCCGATGGCGCTGCTAAAGAGTGTTACCATCGTGCAGTACATTCTTTTAGTAGCCTACTGTCAAAGTTTCAGTCAATTTCCTTCATTAGTTTTGTTTTGACAGCCTTTGGAAGAGAGCGTGTCGGTCAGTTTTACAAAAATGGAAAAAGAGCAATATCGTGCGGTGATTCGATTCTTTTTTTTGGAAGGGAAAATGTGCAGCGAAATCAAAGATTGCTTGGATGCTGTATATGGTGACTCTTCTCCTTCGATAGCGACCTTCAACGAGTTTGTTCGTGGTCGCAACCCGGTTTTTGATGAGCCACGCCCAGGTGCCCCGAAAATGGCTACTACGGAGGAAAATGTAAAAAAAATCCACAATCTCGTGTTGGCAGACCGCCGATTGATAGTTTGCAAGATAGCTGAGACTGTATGCATCGCAGAAGGAATGGCGCATCATATTCTACAGGAAGAACTGGGCATGAGAAAGCTGTCGGCGCGTTGGGTGCCGCGTTTGCTCACACCACCGTATTCTCCAGATTTGTCCCCCTGTGACTTTGTTTTGTTTCCAAAACGGAAAAGTGACTCGCCGGAAGGAGGAGGTCATCGCCGTCACTGAGGCCTATTTTGCAAACCTCGCGAAAAATGAATTTTTTGGACGGGTTGGAAAAGTTGGAGCATCGCTGAGCCATGTGTATTCAGCTAGAAGGTGATTATGTGGAAAAATAAATCGCCACTTTTCCAAAATTTTCGTTTTTCTTTTGTAGGCTAAGTATTTATAGAATGACCCTCGTAACTCATTGATTCTAGGCAACGTGTTATAGAATATGTGAACTATCTTGATAAAATAAAGCATTGTTTTCGACAAAAGCGGCGAATTTTTATTGAATACATTACTCAAATGCTGCAATGTCCTTTCTAAAGATTATCGATGAAAATAATCCCATGCAAATTCCTGTAAATGGTACTGTTTTAGCTTTCTTTAGAGCCAATACTCTTCCCTTTTCAGTCCATTCTTGAGACTGTTTCTTTGACTTAGAAGTGTTTCGATGCACAAACTTGGCCTTATTGCTGGAACAATCGTTAGCAACATCCACAAGAAACTGTTTTCGTGGAACAAAGATAAAAGAATTATATTACTTTATCTTGAACAGTACAACTTCTTTAGCGAAGGGGTGAAAAATCCAAAAAATATGAAAATGAAATGTGACGAAAATCAAAATTTTTTTTAAGCGATGAACCCAAATTGCATGTGATTTAAGTGAAGAAATGGGTAACAGAATATTGTCAAAATTTCACTTTCAATTTAACTTTGAGTTCTCAATTGTCTGATTGTTTTTAAGGTTGATGTCTTAATTGTTTCTAAATGGGTGTGGAATAATGTACTTACTTATAATTATATCTATATAGTATTTACATATACTTATGCACATTCTACTTCTCTATATATGTTCCATGTTGCTGTTTGTTACTAATGTCATTGAGCCCATTGTCATTGTCACTGTGCCGCCATAATTACCATAATTTCAAATTACCAAAGCACACGCATTACTTGAGTGGCTTTATTCCATTCAATCTCCTTCTGCCAGACGACGCGAGACAACAAAAGGAAAAACACTTACATTCTTTCACTTAAGATTCATTCGTTTGTGGCCTCGACACTCCACTCTACCCTGCTGTCCTCCATCAAACTTAAGTTCTTTACTTTTAATGCTGTTGAAATCTGCTGTTGCCTTTTGGATATAAAAACTAATTGCACTTGTATCTATGTATGTTTGTGCTATACTGTGATGGCGAGAGTGAGAATGGTAGTGTATATATATGTGTGTGTGTGTGAGAGAGTGAGAGTGAGAGTGAGTATTTACTTGATGTAACAATGTGATTTATGTTTATAATTGTTGTCATTATGGTCATCAAATCACTGTAGATATTTATCTCTGTGCATCTATGTATGTATGTGTTTGTATATCAAAGTCACCTGTGTATTACAGACACAAAAATAAAAAAAAAAACAGTAGAGAAATTACATTCCAAACTTGCTTGTGGGACTATTAAAAATGCGCGCATTTTGATATTGTTGTGTGTAGAGAGATTGTTATATGGAATCATATGTATATGCAAATATATGTGTGTCTGTGTGTGTGTGTGTGTGTGTTTATTTGTAATAAACAATTAATTTAATTTTATGGTGTTTGTGTATATTTCATGACTCTCTTTTATCTTTTTAGGCGCGGATATTCACATAAAATAAGTCAAAATATGTTTTTGCATGTTGAGGTCACACAAAGCGAAATGCAACGAGCGGCCATTAATTGCTAAAACAACAACAATAATAACAATAAAACGAATAAAAACAATGACAATGATAACAAAAACATTAACAAGCAACAAATAAATGGTAAATAAATGAAATTGGAGAACCATTTTGCATAGTTTTATGCTTTCATATGAATTTATATGAAAAATGTACATTTATTTTATGCGCGACTGTTCAATGTTCAATGATAAGAAATGTTGAAAATTAAATATGAACAGAATGGAATGAAACATTTTCTCTTTAAAATTTTAGAAGAGAGTTCTGTGGAACAGTTTGGAATAGCATGAAATGAAGAATGCATGGCAAAGCTTTCTTTTTCATTTTCATGTTTGTGTAGTTAAAACAGTTGCCTCGTTGCCTAACAGACTTTGCCATGAAATGGGTCTCTATTGACTTGGTTTATTGAGGGAATTTCAAAAGAATTTGCTTATGACTTCCTGGACTCATGTGTGCTTCATTTTTATAATTTTATAAAAAATTTACAAAATTTATTATTATTTTTATTTCATTTTTAATGCTTTTAAATTTTATAATTTTTATAATTTTGAAATAATTTTATGTTTTTCTTATTTTACTTTTATTATTTTTTTTTACAGCACATAAAAATTATTTTATGTTACTTTTTCGATAATTTTCCAATAATATTATTTTTTTTATTATTTTTTATTTTTTTTTTAATATAAATTTTTATTGTCAATGGACATCATAAAAAGTTTGGAGTATAGAGATACATTTTGGTCATTTGATGATGATGTTTCGCTTTGTTTTAAAGAAATATTCCACACAAAAAAAAAAAAAAAAGAAAGGGCATCTTAAAGTTTATGCGAATAGTAGAAAGAGGTAAAACATTGGTCACAACAGATGAAATTGATTAAGCTGAAATAAAGAAATTATGAACACATTTGCTCAAGATGAATCGTTTTTGCCTTGTTCGTTTGTTGTCTAATTAATTGGGTCTGTTTCTCAAGAAGTTCCGTCTAGACTCATTTATATATAGAGAATCCAGTTATTATGACTTAATGACACTTAATCATCATTGTCACTGCCAAGTAATTGATTGCCATTGCTTAATGATTAAATAGGGGAAAAAGCAGCTAAAACGTTTGGCTAAAACTCTTAAAGTCAGTTTGGAGTTATCCATTTGGAAGACTGTGGCTTATTATACAAGACTCTGCTGATGCTGATATGAAGAAACCACTCAAAATATGATAAATATGATATATCATTACTTCATTAATGTTTGCCATTGCTTAATCACAATGTGAAGATGCTTTAGGGCGAAACGCCAAATTGTTTTGTTTTTTCCACCCAATGAAACTAAAACTCTATTTATTGGTCAGTAGGAAATTATTGTATATATACAATATTTAGCTAGAGACAGCAGATCTCTCATTTATCATTATAATTTTTGCATCAAAATTTGTCATTGCTAAGTTCCCGAATGAAGGACTAAGGGGGAAATACAATATTACGTACTATTGAAACTCTTCAAACATCGTTGTCATTTTCAGCAACAAATAATGGTAATTTTGTAATCATATATTTCACAATATATCCAAGATTGGAATAATTTAATAACCTAGTAAATAATAGCAATAGCATTCCTCGAAAAAATCATAAGAACGACTTGGATTATTGATTGTGTCTTCCTTTTGAAAAATTTAAAAAATTGCCAATTTTAATTTATTGCATCTTTCCATTTAAACCTTTATGATGATAGCAAGTAGTTTCGGGTATCCAAAAGTCAATTGCACCTGACTTTTATGTCAATAGAATTGTATCTTTTTTTTATATTGTTCTCATTTACCATAGATGTGTTTTATTCAATAAACAATTTATTGGTTTTTTTGTTTGTTCCATTGTGTGTTCGTTTGTTCTATAATCAAATTCTTACATCGATTTTATTCAATTTCTCATTTACCATTCTCTCGTCGTAATCATCATCAACATCATCATCATCATTATCATTGACATAATGAATAAACGAATGAATGGATGAATGACATAATATATGCAAATACATATATTAAAAAATAAAAAATTTTCCATTTTTAAAATTGTTTATTTAATTAAATTGATTCAATTTTATTAACAAAAAAAAAAAAAAAAATAAATAAAATAATAAAAAAGTACAAATATAAAAAAAGAACAAATCAAATTAAATAAAATTAAATAAAATAAATTGTTTAATGCAAATGCAAATGTGTGTCCCATTTATTTATTATTATTATTATTATTATTATTATTGTGTATATTCTTTTTTTTTACTATTTTTTGTATAGAAAATATCAATTTCATTACGTTAAAATATACGTAGAGAGATTTAAATTACGTTTTATGTAATTCGTTTTGCTGTCAGTTATATAAGATTAAACCTTATTAAAGTGGAAAATAAAATAATTATATGTATTGTACAAAAAAAAAAAAAAAAGAATAGAGTTAAACATATTTTAAAGTTTATCTTTTTAAACTATAATATGGTAAAATAATAGGAACTAATTGTTTTATAGAAAAATTATATATGACAATGGAATAAAGTAGAATACAGTAGAGTCTACACAAATGAAATCAGAATGCGGACAAAGAGAGAGGCAGTAACAAAAGGGTCCTTCTACACTGTTCTGGAGGCAGGTGAGGATGTTAATCTGCATAGGATGCCATCCCAAGTACTACAATTGAAAATTGGCGTGCCAAGAGTCATGTTATGAGATAGCAGTCAGCTAAATATTTGGTGGCTTGCAGTAAGAAAATTATTCAGTGGCGCCATAAAGGCAATAATATTAAAGGAACCTTTTAATAGTAAAATTTTATTATTCCACGATTTCCTGTGATACCAGCTGATATGGCATTTCAGTTTAGAGATTGCAAATTCCAGTTGGATTGGCATTTGCAAATACATTCTTATAATTAACAAAGCGTAGGGCAAATCTTTAGACCTGTGCGGTTTAGACTTAGACATGGATTGCTCCTGTTATAGACGATATTAGTTTAGGAGTAGGGAACTTAGATTTTCTCTAAATTATCTTACAGAAACAACGCAATGAATGAGTCAAGTTCCTCAGTGGGAAATTTGCCAGACTGCCCTGTATTTCGAATAAATGTTTCCTGAGAAAATGACCACGTCTTCCAAGAAGTATAGGTTAGTCACAGGTATTGAAAGCTTTCTATACCTTCTTCAACTGCCCAGCTATGAAGGCAGTGATTCAGTTATCTTAGAAAGAATTTGTAGAGTTCCGGACATTTACATAATTTATGAAAAAAAAAAATGAGAAATATGAAGCAGCAGAGATTTTGCTATGCCACTGATATGGTTAACTATGACCAAGGTGTCGACACATAAGCAACCACAGCCTAAAACCAACAGAATTATCCAGAAGGGAAGTCATGGAATTTCTATTGAATCGAGTGGATGTAATTATGGGGAGTTTTACAATTGCTTTCAGTCACAAGGTGATCAGTTTTCGAACTTTTCTATCTAACATATCTTATCGAAATTTAAGTCTATTTTGTGGTATAGTTTATCGAGGCTATACTGTTCACAGATACACAAGAGGTGATTTGCACCACTTTATTAAAATAATTGTTGAATGCTTAATGATTTTAAATTTTTTTATAATTATTATTGCACTTTATTGTTTATTGGTTATAAAAGAAAATTTATACAGTTTGTTGCTCTTATTGTTATTATTATTATTTTTGTTTGCTATTATTGTTGATGGTGATAAAAATGTTTTCGTTATCACTTCTGTTCCGAACACACACACCTCTTCTTTTCTGATATGCATAGTAGACAGACTCAGATTGAATAAAATATTGAATGCTGCACCTATGAATAAAATAACTACAACACACAAAAAAGGCAAATAAAAATGATAATCAAGACAACTTTTAGTTAGAACTGCTTTGAATAATATTGTAGTAATGGAATCTACTAATTTAGAGGAAATACTTATTTCTACTATGAAACTCATTAACTTCTCTTATTAAATGACTTTTAATCGAAAAGAATTTAAGTAAGATAGAACATTAATTTTGATTCTCAGAATATGTCCCACATTCTTTTCAAAACTCCTCCTTCCTCCTATAAACAAAAGCTATAGATGATTAGATATTAGAACTATTGAATAGAATTAGTAAAGGTTACAAATGCTGTAAAGTGACAACAAAAAACTCTTTATTACGGACTGTGGGAAAGCAATTGAGCCATTAAAAATTTTATTTTTCATTCTGTTTATTCAATTAATATACTTATATTTGAATTTCAATTTGATCATACAAAAACAAAAAAGGTTTCCTGCATTTGAATCTGGGTTTGTATGGGAGCTATACTATCCAGTAAACCTAGTTTTTGAAATATACTTGGTTGATAAATATGGATCAGATACTTTAAGTGTTTGAATTCCAGTCTCATAATAAAATTGAAAAGAAAATATTTTTTCTAATAATAACATGAATTTAAATCTTGGTTTTTATGGGAACTACACTCTCCAGTAATTCTAGGGTTTTGAAATTTATTGTATATAGTTTATGAATATTGGTGAGGCACTTATAATGTCTGAATTTCAATTTAGTAATGCAGAATATAATAAAGTTTTTCTAATCTAAACATGAATTTGAAACAGGTTTTGTTTGGGAGCTATATTATCCAGTAATCCTAAGGTTTCGCAATTTACACAATTGATGAATATAGTGTCTGATTTTCAGTTTGATCAGACAGGAAACAAAAAAGTTTTTCTAATAAGAATATGAATTTGAATGTGGGTTTGTATGGGAGCAATATTATCCAGTAATCCTAGGGTTTCGCAATTTTCATGGTTTATGAATGTGGGTCATACACTTATATTGACTGAATTTCAGTTTGATAATGCAAAAAATGGAAATATTTTTTCTAATAAGAATATGAATTTGAATCTGGATTTGTATGGTAGGTGGTACCCCTCCTACTAATCATAGGGTCTTTATATTTACATGGCTGGTGATTATGGGAAACTTATAGTGGGCCCGACAAAGCCCTTTTCGAGATAGTCAAAGTATATCTTTCGGTTTAATATAAGTATGTAATTGTTTCATTGTTCATTTTTCTATATAAATTGACATTTTCTAGCAATTTTTTTTTTGTTTACAAAAAATTACAATATTAAATAAAAGATTTCACTGACTCTTCTCTGTTGACATAAATCCAAACATGGCAGTGTGTTAAAATGTAAAACAAAAACAGCTTTTCTTTAGCTTTGTTTTTTCCCCCAGAAAAGTAGAGAATAACAAAATTACAAATCAAATATAAAAGAATAAGAAGAACATAACCAAAGTAACCACACCTCAAGAAAAGTGCTGATGTTGATGAAGGTAGGTAGAAAAATATCAATAGGTAACCTCATTCCTCATTCCTTGAAACTGAAACTCAACCTCAAATTTTAATAGTCAATAGCAATAAGACAAAAGCCAACGACGAAATACCGGAAAATATGGCTTCGTCATTTGCAAATTCGACACAAATTTTGTGCTTTTCACTCTTAGGCTTGTAACCTTTATCTAACAAAACATAAACACCCCATCCCATCCCATCCCACCCCATTCTATCCCAGCCCAATCATATACCCAATCAATTCACCATGACGCATATCAAATCATAATGGCATAAGATCGAAAATGGCACTAAAGGCAACCAAGGAATGGGGGATGGGGATGGAAATGGTCTCTATATCATGTTATTTGTACATAGAATGTAGAAAATGGTAAGGGGGGGGAAAAAAAACCGAAAAACAAAATAAATTCATAAATTACGCCAAGTATTGCTTTCTGTTGCAAAATTGTTTACTCGAATGTATTGAGTTTGAGTTGAGTCGAGTCGAGTCGAGTGAAGAAGATGTTGGCAGTCATTATAGGGCATTATAAAGCAATACAATGAGAGAATAATAAAAACAAAAACAAAAATCATATCAAGTTATGTAACAAATTCCATTTCGCTTTACTTTATGCTTTTTACATACTTCTCCTTCTCCTTCTCCTAGGCGAAACCAAAACTTCATCCACACATTTCCATTTCCATTTTATTGTATATCCTATGTTTGAGGGCATTAATATTAAGCAAATATTTCTTTATTGAAATTGAGATTTATGTCGAATTTACCTCATACATAGACACATACTCCTCACACACAGAGAAATATACTCACGTATCGTCATCATTTTCATTTCGTTTTCATCGTTACCTCAAGCAAAATGCTTTCTCTGACTTTCACTATAGTCATACTTAGTAATCTTAGTCCTTGTAGTCATAGTCATAGTCCTAGTAATCGTGTTGTCGTTGTTGTCGTCGACGTCTTTGGTTTTAGTCTTAGACTTTGTTTTAGGCCATTAGAACAGAGGTTCTTAAAGTTATGTAGTCCTGTAGTCCGTGGATCACTCTACTAGAAAATTTTATTTGTAAATCCAATCCTTTTTGATTGATGAAACCATTTTTTTAACAAAAAGGTTTGGAATAGTCGAAATATTTTTTGAAGTGAAACTTATTTAGCGAAGGGGAGTAAATCCAAAAAATATGAAATTGAAATGTGACGGAAATCAAAATTTTACGATGTTATTATTATATTGGAGCTATTTAGGCAAATACAATATGGAAGTGAAACTACTTAAGTAGATGGTCAAGCAATAATACAGAATATTATATTCGCATTTTGAATTTCGTCACATTTCATTTTCTAATTTTTGGATTTACCTCCTTTCGCTAAAGAAGTTTCAATTCCATATTATGCTTATGAGGGTGAGGCGCACTACTTAAATATTTTTTTGTATTTGGTTTTATACAATGATTTTTTTTACAGATCAAATACAATTACCCAGATGAATCCGAAAATGAAGTGGACATGACAGCATCTACGGCCAACTGGATCCTGATGAGTGATGTGTTACAGCAATCCAGTGAGAGCTGCATCGTCTAGAGATAAGTAGATTGACTGTAGACGTTGTAGAGAAGGTAGCAAGATTGCTAATCGCCCTGCAATGTAAAATCTAGCAACAGTTTTCAGGGGAGAGTGGTTGACTATACGTCAACAGGGGGTGAGTGAGTTTAGAACGTTGGCAATGTGGCAATGCGGTTAGCCTGGTACCCGTAACTTAGAGGACTCTCACCTCTATGCGTAGGTCAGCTTGGTTAAACTATTTCAAATGTTGGGAAGAACTCACCTTATTTTTTATTCTATTTTATTTCAGCTGTCACTTCCCTTGGAATTAATATCTTGGTAAAAATAATAAAAAATTCTTAAATATATTGACCACCACAATTTAAGAACCACTGCTTTAGGCCAATTGGTTCTAAGGATTCGAATTCATTCAATTTGTTTTGATTGTCTTCGTTTTACTCACTCATCTAGCGACTGTTGCTGCCCCTGCTGACTTGGCATACAATTTCGTGAAATTAATTACGTGGCAATGGTTGGTTTGATGTGGAGCTGGAGCCGGAGCCGGAGCCAGAGCCGGAGCCTTCTCAATTCTCAATTTAACTCAAAATAACTCAACTCAATTCCAGTTCCAGTTCTAGTTTTATTTCAATTCAGAGGTTTTTGTTTTTGTTTTCAAGTCCAGTTGTTGCTTAAGGCTCAATGTTTTTCAAAAGTAGCCAAATCAAATGTTGTCTATGTCGTTCAGTCGGTTGGTTGGTCGTTTGTATGTTGGATTGTATGATATTTTGTGTTTGTTTCCTTCACTTTTGTTGTATCTTCATTTTTGTGGCTGTCATCAATTTTTGTGCTTTAGTCATGCCGCCACAAACGAGAAAAAGCAGCAGGAACATTTCACATATACAGAAAATTAGAGAAAAAACAAGAAAAAGATACTATAGACTAGAGAGACTAAAGACTGAAACTGGTGAAAGTATGAAAAAGATACTCGTACTGCATAGGAGAAGAAGACCCACGCGCATAAATTTAGAAAATTCAATTTCCGCTCCTGATGATACTTTCAGTCTAAATGTCTAAACGTGTTTATGCACATGTATGCTTATAATTGTATCCTTGTATGGAATATGTGTGTCTGTGTGTCAGTGTATTTGTGTTTTTGAGTATCTGTGTATATTCTGTGTGTATGTGATTCTTGGCCAACAGCAGGTAAATTTGCCAAAAGTGAGTCGTTAAAATAGTTTGTTGCTTATCTTTATCTACATTTATATCTTCATTTCGTGCTTATTTTTCTTTTTCCTTCCTTCATTTCCATTTCTTTTTTTTTTTTTTTGGCATTTATTTTACTACTTTTCAAATGCTTTTAAACATCATAAAGAGATATTTTCGTAAGAGCATCTTTAAAAGTCTGCAGAATAATATTGTACATAGGCTCATCTTTAATTATTTTAATGAAGTCACTTTTAAAGATTTTATTTGCTTGTTAACCATGTTGAGAGGTTTTGAGATGTTTCTTGATGTAACTGTGATTGTTGAGGTATTCTATAAGAACTTGTAGTTCCACCTTGCTTAATTAGTAATTGTGTTTACAATATTCAATGTCTAGGCCTAGGAAATATTCAGCTCTCTTCAGGCTTTTGCTATTATATCAGTGGCTTGAACATTTTCTGTCCTTTCCTTAAAGTTTCCATTGATGGGGGATATAGTTAAGGAAGAAGGCAATCAACTGATTCAATACCCTCTCATCATATTTTTTTTGTCTAGGAAATCCCTCGATTCAATATAAGGGAGGAGGGCTTCGAAAGCTGCTTGTCTTAATCTGAGTATAAGTTCTTTTTGCCTTTAGTATTAGACGCCTACGTCCTAACCCTAGAAACAAGTTTAACAGAATAACATTAGAATAAATCTTTCTGAAACCCACTTCAGTAGCCTCAGCTCCCTTGGTCCAACACACATCAAAGTAAAGAAACACAGCTACTCTAATTTTATAGAACCATAACCCAACAAATGTCTAATTCAAATGCTTGAAAAATATTGTAAATGAATGAGAATAAAAACATTGAATCTTCCTTATCTCTTTTAACTATTTACTATTTAGATCAAAAATCAATTTAACTTACCTAATTTTAAAACACAAACTTTTTTCTTTTTTTATTTTTAGAATTCATTAAATAAACGTTTGATTTTCATGAGTCTTCACTTTATTTAGAAAATATTCTTACTCCACTAAACTTAATCTTAATCCTTGCAGTTCACAAAATTCGCATAAATTTTAAACGTTAACCCCGAAAGTCTTAGTCAACCATCACCATCTTCTTCTCAGTCCACGGGATGTTGCTGTCGTTGCACGCCAACGAGGACAAGTGAACTTTTCTAATGGATTTTAAAAGACTTTGCCCGCTAAATATTTTAGCCGAAAAAGCAACTAAACTCGAAACTCAGTCGGTCGATGGGTCGCCAAACGACCGCCAAGTTTCTCTTCCTTCTTCTCTTCCTTTCTCCTTTCTCCCTCTCACTGTGTATCACTAAAACAAGAGGCACTCAACGTGTCTCGAGCTGGAAAGTTTTGTTAGTTGCGCCTTTTCAAAAATTCCTTGGCGTATGAAATCAAGTATTTCATTTGGGCTTCAACTTTGCAACAGCAACAGAAACAGCAACAAAAGCAACAAAAATTGCAATGAAAGGGAGAATAAGAACAAAAGAAAATGGAGAACATGTAAGAGATTGGAAGAAAGTGAGCGATGTCATTGAGCAATGCAGAAACAATAGAGTTCTGGACTTAAGGTTTTCACAGTTTGGCCAAAAGTTGAAAGTGTTCAAAACAGCTGTGACTCTCTAACAACAACAGCAACAACAACCACAACAACAAGAATTAGGTAAGGAGTAGGATGAAGAAGGAGAATTGTTGCAAAGGAAAAAAAATAGAAGTGCTAAAGTACACTTTCTCAAGTTCTTTTAGAGTGTTGAAAAGGAGGAGATAGCTAGGGAGTGAGTTACTACTCTAAAAAGTAAGTAAGTACATAAGAAAATGGGGTTGAAAGAAATAAATTAAAAGATGAGTTAAAAAGAGCAGCAAAAGGAAGAAAAATGATGATGATGATGACGAGAAAGCGTGAGAAAGTTGAGTTGTGTTGCATGTCAATGTTTGTTTTATGTTTCGTCTTCTTCTATGCGTTGGAACTTTCCATTTTGCGGGCCAAGTTGAAGTTGCAGTGGAACTTCTTGCAACAATTTACAACAGCCATCAACACAACATGATTCAAGTCCAGTCAACCTTGTCCATGTTCCACTATTGACTGCAAAGGAAGCAGACAAAGGCACACTACACTTACTTACACTTTGGCGAGCTCGATTTTGAACGGCATCTAGATTGAATGATTATGTACTATATATAGTATATTTCACATTGCGAATAGGATTAAAATGGGATAGGAGGAGGTAGATCATGCTGGGTTTCTAACATAGAAGGACCTCAAAAATGTAGTTTTCGATATTTTAAATGAAACCTAAATAAAAACAGTCTGGCAAGCGGCAAAGTTGATCAGCACCTTGGGAGGAAACCCTAGGAACTCTGTCAAGGCTGCTATTAAGGCTCTGTTGGCTTATAGTGTTAAGAGTAAAATCATCCGCAGATTGCTTGATGTTCTGAATCTAGATAGACGGCACTCAATTGAGATAAAATGGGTGCCTGGCCTTACTGGTTTCTTAGGAAATGAGATGGCGGATGAGTGTGCCAGAAGGGGATCTGCATTGCCCATCTCCCAGGTAGTTAGGGACTTAATCAGACACCTACTGAATATTTTATCAGAATAGGCAGCAGTTACTAAGGAGTTAGCAGGACGAAGTGGACGAACTAGCCAGGACGCTCTAAAGCTAAAAGGCTCTGGCCTTCCTATCAGTCAAAAAAGACATCCGAACTCCTACACTTAAACAAGAAAAGGATTCGGATGATGACAGGAGTTTCATAGGGGCATTGTGCATTGGGGCAAATGGCCCAGAGGCTGCAAGTTCCACACCAGGACTTACGAAGCAGAAGAAAGCATTCAGCTCCTCCTGTGTGACTACCCTGTACTACTTAGAAGGCGATGCCGCTTTCTTGGGAGACCCTTTTTTGAGGACTTAGGTAGTGTGGCAAGTGTCCCACTGGGGGATCTGGCTTCTTTCGACCATAATTACTTCTCGTTTCTATTCTCCCTTCCCAACCTCTTCTTTCAAAAATTTTTCTTCCCTTGTTTTTCCTTTTACAGGCATCATAGTGGTGAACTCGCGTGTATTCGCGGGCGGCTTGTATAACCTAGCCTAAATAAAAACAAAATAATCCTCCCAGAAAAATGAAAAACAAAAGGTTTTATCGAAACATTATCGTGCTCAGTTATCATTTCGGTTTATAGTAACAAATTTCTGAGCATACCGATGACGTCATTCAGTTTTGTTATCTCGGGCACCTGGTAAGCTTAATGCGCCAGTGATGTTTTCAATTTTTATTCGGGAATTTCTTTTATTGAATTTCTATGAATCTTCTGGGGATGTCATCAATCCCAAAAGGTTTAGAGTAACTTACATGTTTCGAAAGGTATAGGTGTCTTACCTATGGGAAGAGTGTCAAAAAGAGTACAGTGTCACTCATTTGATGATATATAAACAAGTTGTGGCCCCAGTTTGGCCATATGGCATTCAAATATGGGGGAGTACTGCTTCTTATAATATCAAAAACATATTGCACAAGCAATACACAATAAGGACCTAAGACCTATGAGTGCTGCATTATAATTTATTAGGAACATCACATTGTCAAAGGTGATCTTCGATTCTAATTTCTTAATTTCTTTAGCAGCCGATACAATTGCTGAAGCAACTCAATATCTTGGCAAGGCCTCTAACTCATAGTAGAATTCCCTTTCGGATGAAGAAACTTCATCACAACGATCTACTTCATAGGAGATTTGAAAAAATTGTCACACTTTCAAGCAAACGACTTGTTAAGCTGATTTAAATTGGTGCACTTCCAGTAATTTGTTTTGTACTAGGTCTACTAAGAAAAGGAGGGGCCAAATGTAAAGTATATTTAACATTCTACCAATATTGAACTTTTGAATTCATTCAACCATTCATGGATTCATTTCAATTTTAGTTTATCCATGCACTTTTGCATTCACACTTCATGAATCAATTTATGGAGAATTTCAAGGACTCAAATTTGCAATCAAATTACATTTCGGAATATTGTGAATTTGTGAATTTGTAAATAAAACGTTATTAATTATTAAATAATCTGTCATAGACAATTTAGCTGTCAATATTTGCCAATTGTTCACACTCAAATTCAAATTCAAATCAAAATTAACACATTATCACAATCACTCACACATGTACTACATATAGATATATATGTATGTGTGTATATTAGTATAAATGTTTGCATCTATCAAGATGCAATTCCTTTTTACAATCTTGAATATTTGAAAATCCTTTTCTGCATATTTCAAATTTTTTGTACATGACAAACGAGAAAATTAAAACAAACAATAATTTTGTGAATTAAGTCAAATAAGAAGCAACAGAAAATGAAAGGATTACACACACACAGGATCAAGTAGAGTAAAACTGTTTCATATTCATGCCAAAAAAGCAAAGGTGGCCTTGCTTTGTTTTGCTGTTTTGCTGTTTTGCTGCTGCTATTTTGTGCATTTCAAATGTTGCATTTTGTAAATATTTATGCACTTGACAGATCAACTGACAAAGGAAGCACACACACATATACAAACTTACACAAATACAGTGAATGTGTGTGTGTATGTGTGTATATCAAATCAGTGTTTTGAAGTCATGTTGTATCCATGTGTGTGTGTGTGTGTGTGTGTGAATGAAAATGAAACGAAACAAATTTGAACCAAATTTGAACTCATTTTTGTGGCATCCACAGCAATTCGTTTTTAATTGTTTTTAATTAAGCTTTGTTTGTGTGCGGCAAACAATTGTTGTAGACACTGTAATTGTTGTTATTGTTGCAAATATTGTTGAGACGTGCGTCTTTTATTATTCTAAATTTTATTGCTTTATTTTCATTTCTCCATTACCACATCATCTCATCTCAACACATCTCCTTGTCTTGTCTTGGCTTGGCTTGTCTGTTTTTTCCTTGTTATTTTTCCCAAGGACTCACTTTCTCTCACTCTCCCTCTCTCTCTCTCTCTCTCTCATTTCTATGGCCTTTTGAATGTAATTTTATTCTAGATTTGATTATGTACATAGATTTATCTATGCATCTGAGAGAGTTTACTTGTAATAAAAACCTTCATAGCATTTTAATTGTTAATGTAATGGAAACCTTTATAGAAATTACTTTGAAAATTGTTAACATAATGGAAATGGAAATGGAAATACTGAAATTCATATGAAATAAAGGTTAAAATGATATAAATGATTTAGGAACTAGAACACATAAGGATGTAAATGAAAGATTGCAAATTATATTATTAATAAACTGATTCGGAAAAATTTATAATGCAATAATGAAACTTTAAAATGTCTATTACAATATTTTGAGCGCTTTATCAAGTCGACTATTAAACTATCTAAACAGAATGCCTTCATTATTACAGTTCTAAATCTAATTCTTTAGCAAGTGTTTGTCAGTGACAGCAATTTCGTGGTTGCCAAGTAGATGGATTGCTTTATTCTCCAATCCACTGATGATGGAAGTCTTGTTGCATTAACTCTGTTCTTTGGATTCTCAGATGGGAAATAATTCCATTAAAATTGAATTCAATTTTGTTATGTATAGAATACAAAATCAGTTCCTACTGAATCTACTTTTGTACTTATTTCAATTCCAAGAGAGGTCACAGCAAAGTGTTACAAAAAGAAATGATACTAATGACGCAGATATGAAAGATTCTCTCATCTGAAAAACATGTTACAGTATTTTTAAGTTCACAGGTAGGAGGCACATCTAACCGGGTGAAGCATAAATGCTATGCCACAGAAATAAGCATCGATATGGACATGAAGAGAACAAGAGAGACCAGCAAATTGGTAACGGTGTGGACTTTGAAAAATTGTCGTTCGTTTAAAATTGTTGTTAGATGCACGTCTCAGAAACTTTGATTACCTTGTGGGTGCAAGGTTGTGGCCTAATGTGAGGAGTGTTGAATACTTATTGCCGCATCCGACAACAATTTCGACTGTATTCAAACAAAGAAGAAATCATAGATAGAGGATCGAAGCCTATAAAGAAGACCATAACATCTAATGCTTCAAACCCATGACCCACAATATAATTGAAAAGCAATCAAATGTGTACCGGAACTTAGCCAAGCAGCAGAATACAGCAGACTTGTAAAGTAATATGTTCTTAATAGATGACAATTATTATTGATAATAGAAATAGACAACAGAAATAAATAAAATGTTGCAAAAATGTGACTTCGATTTTTATATATTTTTGAAGTGAAACTTCTTTAGCGACGGGGAGGAGTAAATCCAAAAAATATGAAACTGAAATGTTACACAAAATGAAAATTTGATGATGCTTCAGAGACATAGTGGGGAGACAAATAATGCTTTACTGATATGTGGTTTTACGAAGAGCTTACGAACTAGGGGCCCAAAGGCCGAGCGAGCGTCTGTTGAGAAGGGAAGTGCGCGGGTTGCTATGCTTATTTAGCTGCCCTGTCTTCTAGTTTGGTTGTTTTTCTATCTCTTACTCATGCATAAGAGTTTATTCTCTATGCTACAGACGAGCCCGCATAAGACAACGCGCATTGTTTTGTCCATCTCCCACTACGTCTATGAAACATCTTCGCATTTTGATTTTCGTCACATTTCATTTTCTCCAACATCTTTACACACTAACAAAAGATTCTTGATAAGTTACAAATATTCACAACACATCTGTCTCACTCCTTAAATGATTTAGTCTTCACAATTTGGATCCAAAAAGATTAACAATAGATTTTTTTTCTATCTTTTCGAATACAAGGGATTCGAACATTTGTAGTCAATGGGCCCTTCGATCTCCATTAAGACAGTTTTGCAGAGACCGAAACAAGTAAGGTCCAGTCTATACTGTGGATGCATCAGAGCTTCCCAATCAAGCTCCATCAATTTGTTCCAAGTCATCAAAGATGTGTGTGGCCTGGCGTTGTCATGAACACAACTCTTTTTCTGCTGATCAATTCTGGTCACTCTCCCTTGATAGCTTTATTCAAGCAGTAGAGGTCTGAATTCATCATTTCATATTAGACATTATATAGAACCAAGTGATTAAACGATTTTAAAATGTCTTTTTCTTTAAAACTACAAATTTCCAAACTTGAATATTAGATTTTTTTTTTTTTTTTTTTTTTGTTGTTCTTGATTGGATATGTACTATTGTTTTCCTACATCTTATATCTTAAATATAAAAGAAAACACTAAGTACATTTTTAACAATAAGAGGGGAAAAGGCAGTGGACAATATCGAACATTTTCGAATTGTCTCTTGAATAATGATACTGGGTGTCTTAGGCCTCATTTTTGAGAGCTACTTGCGGCAGGCCAACAACCGCAAGAGGCCTCTCAGCGCCACCCGTAACCTAAGTTAGGTCAGATCGACTGGTCTGCTTCGTTTTAAGCGTCTACGTCTAGACAATTCGTGAGATGGAAGGTCTGTTATTTCTAGATTGGTATGTCGCTCTAATGTTTTGTGGCACCTCCTGCTAGCATTAATGATTTCTTCCTGAATCATAGTTACGCCGAGGTCTTTGTGAATTTCATAGTTAGATATAAACCAGTCCGCATTAACTATTGATCGAAGTATTTTCGATTGTTGACGCTGAATAATGTTAATGTTAGTTTTCTTGGCTGTACCCCATAATTGCATGCCGTACGTCCATAAAGGCTTAATTACACTATTGTATATTACCAATTTCCCATTGGTTGTTAACTTAGATCTACTAGTTAAAAATGATTTCCTGCTTATTAATGAATTCGATCCATCTATAATTTAAGTGAATGAAATGAAAATATAAACTCTGAAAGAGACAAAAATACAAGTAAATCTTAGCTCGAAACATAGAAAGAGAAATTGAAAAAATGCTAATTGGCATTTAACACGGTTGCCGCGCCAACTCAAACTTAGTCCAAAACTGAATACTCAATACTCAAATGTGCTGGAGATAAACTTAAAAACGGTGACGGTGACATTACGAGTTCGAAACCAAATCGATGAATCTGCTGCGCTGGTGCTGCTGAATTTGTGGTCGATGAGTTTCACTTCGATGCTAATTAAGCCACGTTAATGACTCGCTGCAATTTACTTTACTTTATTCTCTCGACTTTTGCACAAAAACACACACAAAATACAAAATACCAAAAACAAAAAATGAATGAATGTAACGAATTACAAAAAACAAAAAAAAAAAAAAAACAAAACAGAAACAAAAAAAATGGGTGAAATGAATGAATATATTTTTCTCTGTGCATTTTTGTTGTTGTGTCGTTTTGACTTTAATCTGTTGTTAATCCTTTATTCATTATTGGCGGCGGCGGTAGCATCAGCATCAGCATCAGTATCGACATCCACATCAATGTTGGGGTCGGGTCTGTTGGTTGTGGAAATTACGTATATTTTATTTCATACAAAGCGATTTGGTATTGCCAGACCAAAGGATTGAACCAAAAACCAATCCAACCCAACAACGCAGTAATCATTGTGAACCCTAAACTCATTCAACGCCTGTGGTTTAAAAGCTTCAGCGCTTCATCTATATAAGTCTGTGTGTGTGTGTCTGTCTATATGCTTTGTGCATGTATGTATCTGTGTATGTTTTGAGTGTGTTCGCTTTTGTATGAAATTGTGACAAACTCAAAGGATTTTCACCATATAAATTTGGCGGCTTTTACGCGCTTTTCCTCATCCAACCAACTCATACGCTATGTGTGTAGTATGTCGTCTACCGTTGAACTCGTCGTCGTTCACTGATGTCTCACTCTACTCCCTCTTCCGAACTGTTTGGAGTTTTGGTACCCTTACCATGATTACTGGCACGTGTATTGTGGTCAGTTGAGCATGTGCCTGAGCAGTGCAAGGGTGATATGATAAGTTAACTTAACTGACCAGTAAGACATACATTTTGTTAGTCACAGAAACTAAATTTTCTTATGTAAGAGTTGCCAAAGTTGAAGACTAATTCATTACGAAATGTAAAAAAATCTAAGAAGATTTAGGTGAAGTCCATCAGAATTTCCCACAGTTTCTTTCTGTTTAAATGGTAATGGATGCATTACGTTCAGTCATCCAAAAGAACTGTCACTGAACAAATGATTGACAAATCCTTGATATTTTTGTTAGGTATGATCTAATTATGATAGTGCGGGCTGTAGTTCACTTGGTAAACATTTCACCAAAGCATGAAAAACTAGGTGTAAAGAAGATATCTGCAAGATGGGATTTCATTGATTGGTTGCTTTTCAGAATTTGATTAATGGTGTACTGTGTAGCCAAGAGCAAGGAACTGTGATATAATCCTTAACACTTATCTAGAAAATGCAAAAACGCAGTGTTATTGGATCGATTGAAAAAAGAAACATTGGAAAACTAGACAAATGTGGAAGTTTAATGTGGAAATTGAGGCATATTTTGGCGATTTTGAGAGAGAATATTTTTTGAAAGTCATTGGCATGAAATATGTCATGCTAAAAGGAGACTGTACTGGGAAATACTTTATATATACATAATCAGATAAATTTATATGATGAGAAGTCATCACTGGATCACTGTCCCGGATGCAGAACGGGAGGATGATGATGGGTTGTTTATAAGACGCATTTGTCTGCTTTTGTTCAAAAATGTTGATTGCAAGCTAATTGATATGATCTTCCCATTATGCATAATGTGTGCTGCTATGTCTGATGTTGTATCTTTTTTTAAGGGGTCCGGACCCAAAGGGTACCAAAAGGAACCCTATTGCAGAGACTTCGTTGTCCGTCCGTCCGTCCCTCCTCGAGTCATATCTTATAAAACGCAATAGCTAAAGAGTTGAAATTTTCAAACACATAGTATGTAGTAGTTCTCGCTTTCAAGACTCTGATCCATCTGAATCCTAATCATTTTATATTGTTCCTACCAATCAAATTTTGGGTCAGAGATGGAGAGCCCAAAACTGTTCGCCGATTTCTATTATTTTAAGAAATTTTTTCGAAGTGAAACTTCTTTAGCGGCGTTGAGAAAAATTTGTACTCAAAATTTGAGTCAAAAATACAGATCGTCACGTTTTGGAATCATCTGTATCTCATGAACCGCACTAGGTAGACACTTCAAATTTTCACAGAATATGTAGTTCTATCCAGGCATTAGCAGCAAATAATAAAACTAAAATATTTTTAAAAACTTAAAGGTGTTCCCATATAAGAAACATTTTGATTTGTATGGCAGCTCTACGATCCAGTAATCCCACGATCTTGAAATTTGGATGGTTGGTGACTATACATCAGAAACTAATATTGTTGAAATTTCAGTTTGATCGGATCACTAGGAAGAGCACCTCCCATACAAACCCCCATTAAAATTCAGGTTCTTATTTGAAAAACTTTTTTGTTTTTTGGACTATCGAACTGAAATTTAGACACTATAAGTTTTTGTTATAGGCACTATATATTTGTTGGAATCAGCTAAATCGGTCAACTATGGGGGCATCTCCCATACAAACCACAATATGGTATGGAATAAATTAGTCTGACTCGCACTTGGCCGATTTTTTTTGAAAAGTTATCAGACTCCACTCGTTTTTGTGTCTGTTAGTCAGTTTTCCCCCTCTCCCATTTTCTGTTTTCATACATAAAATCGTGTTTGTTATAAACTGCATTCAAAGGGGATTAACTCTTGTGATTTTGTAATTTGTTAGAATGTCCTGTCGTCCTGCTCTCAGAGCAAAGCTATGCAACTATGAAATTGTATGAAACATTTCATTATAAAAAAAAGCGAAATCCACTCTAAAAAGCAAAATAAATTTCAATTTTGTTTTTTCGTTCTTTCCATATTCGCTTTGTTTTTTTTTTTTGTTTGAAAATTGTATAATACATAACATTTTTTTTTTTTTTGTTAAATATTTTCTGATTTTTTGTTTTTTTGCAAAACTTGTTTTGTGGTTTTCTATATGAAGCTTAAATTTTTGTTAAAATAATATTTTTTTTTTTTGGAATATTCTGAATCCTTTTTTGCTTTTTATTTCATGGATTTCATTCGTTTCGTTTTGCCATAAACTTCATTAGCCATAGCCACAAACATAGAAATACAAATAGAAACGCACAAATATAACAACAAACAAACAACTAAACTAAATAAACGAGCTTGGTTAGCAAAAGGATAACAACAAGGATAACAACAAAAAAGCATAAAGCGAAGAACAACTACTACAATGTAATAATAGAAAGTGTAGACATACAAAATAACAATAAGACAACTACTACAATACTATTGTTGTAATTGAGTCTTTGCTTCTTCTTTGGTGCTCTGTGCAAAATATCCTTTTTTATCTGTACATCAAATACTTCTAATTGACGTGACAAGTGGCCAAAGTGAATGGAAGAAGGAATGGAATGCCATAAAAGGACTCAACCTAAACTCAACTCTTCACTCATCTCATCTCAACTCATCCGCATCTCATCTCATCTAAAGTTGACTCAGAACAAGTCGATAATCATGCCACTGTCAATGAGGAATACCAACAAGGACAACAGAAGACGGCTAAAGAGTATTA
Organism: Amiota minor; assembly: GCA_037043295.1. NCBI lineage: Eukaryota > Metazoa > Arthropoda > Insecta > Diptera > Drosophilidae > Amiota > Amiota minor. Next base: position 6,026,892 of record JBAMAW010000081.1, on the reverse strand, counting down.
AGATTGTGATAGAAGACACTGGCAGGCTGGCAGTCAAGCAGTCAAGCAAGCAGTAGGACATTCTAGTTGAATTGAGTATTTTATGCGAAAGGCGAGAAAAATTACTGACCAACAAAACTTGTTTTTATTGTTGTTAGTCTTGTTAGAGTAAGTGGCAAGTGTTTTGTTGCAAAAAGATAGAATAAATATACACAAAGATACTCACTCTATGGAAGAGATACAAAATGTAAGGAGTGATGACGTGACATTTGTTGTGCTGAAGGCCTTATAAGCTGACTTTTGATCCCTTTTGGTCTTTCGTTTGTCAATGAATGAATGAATGTATGAATGAATGGTGAAAAGTGAATGGTGAATGTTGTTGGTAAAATGAATGTTGACATAACTTAACATTGACAATTGGTTTTGGTTATTTGCTTCGTTCGTAAACAATCTTATTAACCTAATAATAATACAGAAATTCAATTGTATTACAACAAACAAAATACTCCTCCTCATTCATTTAGATTTGGTTTCCTTTTTCTTCTTTGTCATGTCCCTTTACCCTTTCATTGTGTTAACAAAATTTTGCTAATTTGATGAAGAACAAAGTGAAATCCAATCAAAAAAAAATTAATACAGTTGAACCTCGATTATGTGGTAAAGATCCCGGATATAAGAGGCTATAAGAGTTTCAAGTGGCTCTGAAATATCTGAAAAAATTATGTTTAATTTCTAAGAAGCTTAAAATACGTGAACAATTTATGTTAGAACCCTTTTTTGCCTCGGTCGATTTGGGGATTTCCTGTGGAATTATTTCCATATGATTCTTTAAAATAGAATATAATTCAAGCTATAATTTTTGAATTTGATTAACATTGTTTATAATTTCATCCTCAATTCTTTCAAGTTTTCAAATTTTTTTTAAAAATTGTGGGAATACAAGGCCTCAAGTAGTCAACTATTTGAACCAGGGAACTTTATACTAACAACTTGTAAGGCTTTTTAGATGAATACTTGATATATAGGCAACGTTTTTCTTTTCTGAAGATATTTATTTTTATCAGAAATAGTTCATTTGTTAAATAAACTTCCCTATAAATCCCAGGAAGGTCCTTCAATGCCTTATTTACCTTTGAGAGTTCTACATTATATGCAGAAAATCAAATATATGGTTAAGCTCCACGGATTACACATGTACAATAGATAAATCACAGTTAATAGAACAAATGAATATCAACAATTAAGGGAAATTATGAGATGAATCCCTCTAGGCTTAGATGTTTGAGGTTCAACTGTTTTTTCCCTTTCCCATTTGCTCACTTAAAATGAAACATAAAATTTTCAGCTTTTTTGAAGTGGTTCAATTAATTATCCTTGCGCAGCCAATTAGAAATTTAACGAGCAACAATTTTTATGCTTATGATGATTATAAAAATTATAATGATGATGATGACAACGACGGCTACAATGATCATTGTTATGATATTCACCATCATCATGATCATCATTATCATCATCGTCGTCGTCGTCGCCTGTCCATCCAATGACTTCCGTTAAGCGCTGTTTTTTTATTAGCCATTATTATTGGTATTTTCAAATGAACGAAATATTTATAAAAGCAAACGCAACAAAATAAAAAAGGAGAATGCATATCAAAGGCGAGCAAGAAAGGAAGGAAATGCTATAGATAAAAGACAAAAGAGGAAGTAAATCGCTTCATGGTGTATTAATTTCGATGCCAATTATTTCTATGTCCTTGCTTTCTGTGGTTTTTTATTTCTGCATAAAATCCTTATTACAAAATTTTTAAAAAAGTCAAAATGGCAATGAAAGAAATTATCTTTTTTTAGTCAGTAAACCAACCAAGTGAATTTCAAGATCCTAGGATTACTGGATCATATTGCTCCCATACAAACATCAATTTAAATTCATGTTCTTATTAGAAAAATCAAATTTTTTTTTTATTGTATCAAACTGATTCAAATTTCACACTTTAAGTGTATGTATGGATCAGCCATATTCACTAAGCATGTAAATTTCAAGACCGTAGAATAACTAGATCTTAAAGCTCCCATACAGATATACTGACTACCCTAAGCATAATTCAAAACAATAATGAAATATTTTGGAATACCTTAATCAAAAATGTTTTCTAGAGCTATAGGAAGAGTGTTATCTTCCTTTTTGTGGTATTGATTTCTTTTTAGTAAGGTAGGTTTATTAAAACTGGAAGAACATCTTGGCTTCTTAGGAACAGATCAGAGGATGTCTTCTTTGCATGATAAGCTTCTAAAACAATATTGTAAACTATTATTTAGACACCAGGAATTCATCTATTGGGCTCTATATATCTACCTTTAACATTGAGATTCTGCAGAGATTCCAATTAAAGTTACATATTACATAGGAAAGTTTTTGATTCGTGATACCATTCACATTATCTATCTGCTATCTGCTACTAATTGGTCCACTGAGAGTTAAGTGCGCTTATTAACAAAATGTTTGCCAACGCCTGTTTTGACTTATGATTATTGCTCAATGGAAGGAATTGCTTCCATACTATTATCTTTAAAGCTTTACAAATATTGTAACATGACATAAAAGTAAGTATAGATTTATTGTCTTGTAAATAACAATGAATTACAAATTGGAGAACAAAATACCATGGAAAATGATGCAAGTAAAATTTTCTAATCCTTAAATAATTAGTATTTCATTTATGGCACGAAAATTGAGAGAAAGTTGCTTCTGCTGCTGCTGCCAAGTTACACAAATAAAATGAAATGCAGTGCAAATGAAGCCATCAGGAAAACTAACAAGGGTCTGGTCAAAACCAAAAAGGATCAACAGGACGACGATGAAGAACAATAAATAAATACATGATGCAGGTTGAAGGTTGTTTTTAGGTTAGTGTAGGTAGAGAGCATTTGGATGAGGTCATTTGATGTATACAAAAACAGACAGAGTCATATCCATCGACATCAATGTATAAAAGTATCTAAGCAATATTTGGACACACTTCTTGCAGAGCTTCTTCAAGTCTTGAAGCCATGAATGCAAATTGCAGGTAAAATAAAAGTAAAAGAAAACTGAGCAGGATATTTTGGAATTTTTAATTAATTTCTGCACTATAATGTTTGCTTAGCATTGTACTTTTATTCCTTAGACATACAAACAGACAATCATCAAACACAGATTCATATGGATATATACGAGATGTGGTCCAAAAGTATCTGGTTTTCATTCAATCGACGCTGGCATTATTTTTCTATATTTGGTTTGCGGTATCCTTTAAAGTAGTCCCTAGTTCTTATAGATGCTTTGCCACGCTGAAGCAGTTCTTGATTCACCTTAAACGCAATAACCGGACACAAGTCTTTGCCTGATTAGGACACATGACATTAGTCTGGGTGTTGCCTCAAGCGAAGAGGAGGAGCCGAGAATCAGTCACATTTTTTGTTTTGTTTTGTTTTGCGTATCAATAAGAAAATTTAGAATAAATAGTTTATGATTCTTCAATGTACTTTTGACATCAAGAGCGTGGCTTTTTGAGGTTCCTTGAGCATTCAGATTGGTTCTCCATGGAACATGATACAGTCTATATGTTCTAATATAATAGGGACTTAAAGACCAAAGTAAGCTGATCTTAGTACCGAATACTAGTACCTTTACATAACATAAACTAACCCGAATATGTCGTCGAACAGATGCCGGTTGTTAACTGCCTCAGGCGGTCCGTCCGATCATAGCAACACACTGGGGACGCTCTTATTCCCCACTAGTTGCTTGAATATTTTTCCGGATATTTAAGGGACACCCCTCTTACATCTGCATGTTTACACAGAGTCTCAAATGATGTTGTTGCAAGCCCTCCATCATAGAGCATCATGCCACAATAATAGGTAATACGAAGAACTGCAATATTTTTGGCAAGGCTCATCATCATCATGTAAAGGGCACAAAAGGCATAAAAGGCAAAGAACTTTTAAAGCAGTCAACAACTACTAGTGGAACTAACAATAAAAGCAAATAAAGAAAAGGACTACAGAAAGAAAAGAAAGCAAGCAAGCAGGAAACTCTGTCGATACAAATTCACTCAATGAGTAGCAGCAACAAAACTACTATTCTACTACAATACAAAGGTTTGTCATACTATTGTATATAGAGAGTGGATGTTTGGGGGAAGGTGTGGACTATTGAAGTTGTATGAATATTAGACTTAAGATGAAGGACATGAAGTCATGATGCTGCCGATGCTGATGCTTTATCGGAATCCTCAATTCCTTGTTCATTGTGCAAACTTTATATAAATTTTTGATTTTTCTTTACTGCTGTGAATCCTGTGAATGTCTCACAACAAATGGCATTGATTGAGTCACATCGCTTGGGTATAAACATAGACACAGATACACACACACACACGCACGCACTCACACACACACAAAGAAACATTTGCCGGATGCATAAGACGATGAACATTGAAGATGATGGCGGGAGAACTTGGATTTGGTTTGTTTTGGTTTGGTTTGGTTTTTTGTGAAAGATGAGGAAGGCATAGAGGAGACATTGATGATTTCGTTATTGTGTTCGATTGACAATAAAAAATCAACTACAATAACAACAACAACAATACAAACTACTACTACTACTGCTACTACTACAACTACTAGTAAAAATAAGAATGAGATGATGGAAACAGAGAAGCAACAATAACAATAAAGAGTAGCAACATAAAATAAAATCTTTTATATTATATAAGCATAAATAAAATCAAACAAAAAAAAAAAAGAAGAAAACATAATAAAATATAAAAGAAATGAAAATGAAAAGGAAAATATAAGGAGGAAATGCCAAAAGGTCTTGCATTTTGTATGCAAAAAGTGCAGTCAGCAGCGTCTGACTGAGCCAAAGAGACCCACAACAGGATAACAAAGCCATCAAGACCCCACTCGTACATAGAGAGAGAGATAAAGAGAGATTGGGCGGAGGATTACATATAAAAGTTATTTTGGATGATTGCATTTAAACATGAACGATAAAGATGCTCACTCTTTTGCCCTTTGTCCTTTTTTTTTTTTGTTGTCATCGACGACGACTAAATGAAAATTCTACACTAAGTTTTTATTATTATTATCAGGATGATGATGATGATGATGATGATGATGATGATTGTACAATAGTGAATATTTCGATTTATTTTTGTGTTTAAGGGTGTCCCAAAAGTCATCTTAGAAATCATTTTAATAGATTGGACTATCTATATTGACTACCCTATAGGCAAGGTTTCTTTATATCGAAGTGATTGACAATTTTGTTTGAAATAAGTTCGAACTCCCTTTGCAAAGAAGTCCGATTATATATGATTTTATAATCATAGGGGTGGTAAAACTTATTTTTTGAACTAAACTGAAGGAAGAGCAAAAAATTGATTGAGGGTTCCAATTTTTTTTTTTAATTGGTATGCTTTTGATCTTGTTTTTGAAGTGAAACTTCTTAAGAGAAGGGAAGTAAATACAAAAAAAAAAAAAATGAAAATGAAGTGTGACGAAAATCAAAATATGACGATGTTATTATTATACTGGAGCTATTTAGGCAAATACAATATGGAAGTGAAACTTCCTAAATAGATAGTCAAGCAATAATAAAGATTATTGTTGTGTTTTATTGTTTCAATATTATTTATTTTTTTTTTTTTCGATCATTCGCCATTTTTTCGTACGTTCTTTCGTAAAGGAAACACAATCAGTAAAGAATTTTTTGTCTCTCTCTCTTTTGTCACATTTCATTTTCTAATTTTTGGATTTACCTCCCTTCGCTAAATAAGTTCCACTTCCATATTGTGCTTACGAGGGTGAGGCTCACTACTTAAATATTTTGGACACATCCATACTTTATATTGACTTGAGATTAATTAAATGATGAAGGTCCAATTTCTTTAGATTTTGTGGTCTCAGGATTAGAGAATGATAGTGGAATGGATATTTTTCATAATTTTCCTTGACCCATTGACATAAATGTTTACTTCTCTCAATGAAAATATGGTTGGTCAAGGGATTCTTATTAAAAAAAAACTTATACTTCAAGAAATCCTCCAGAAAATGGTCCAATTAGTTTAATCATATGATCTGGACAGACAAATCTTATGTCCAAATTGGCAATTATACGATCGGGATGTGAATTTTTGAGTATGGCTTATTGATGTCAATTTATGAATCTGTCAACTCTAGTGAACGATGTTCTAAGCAATTCTGAATCGATAATAAAGTGACATTATTTTTGAGGTAGAACTTCCCATGCAACATTATTCAAAAAGTTTGTGGTGGTCGCAGAACATGATGCCCAGAGAACAGTTGCTTTATTGCCACCTTTCAATTATCTTAAGATTAGGATGGATAATCATAGCATAGTCTAGTTGAGTTGATTTGCATCATATCTTGTTGTGCGATCCTATTGCAAGTCACAAGTCTAATTGACTTGCGTCCACCGCCGTCAGAAGTCAATTTGCATTTCAATTTGATGTTAAGATTTCATTAGGCGCTGTTGTTTCACAACTTTGATCTGTCAAATTATTGACAAATGTTTTGAATTAAAGTTTACAGATTCATAGTAATGCTCTCATTAAATTTTGATCTTTTGTGGTAAACAACAACAACTTATTGAAGGAAGCCCAGAATGCCTAAGTTTACTTATGTAATATAATCTCTTTGAACTCCATATTTAATTTCTTAATAAAATTTTAATAAAATTATGTTAAGCTTGTCAAAGATTTTGGGACATCCTTCTTACATTTCAACTCTTGTTCTACTTGTTCCTTTTGTTATCAGGTAAAAGAAATGTCTATTTTCAGTAAACGTTGCGTATGCGTAATAATCGAATTTCTTCTTTTTAAAGTTAATTTTGTTTTTTGTTCAAAAAGCGAATAAAATTAAATGAAGCATATAAATATTCAATACTATGAAACTTTTCTTTATCTTTTGTTTTTCATTTAATTTCTTTCATTTTCTCAATTTTCTTTGTTGCACTTTTAGTTGTTATGTTGTATCCAGTTAAACCAAATGATTTCAAAATTGTTGCAGATGTTTTTGCTTTTTGTTAGATGTGCAACACATCACTGTCACAATGTAGACAAGTAAAATACATTTTTGTGCTTGATTCTCCACAGAATTTGTCTCAACTAAAATCCAGAAATTGTTAGAACGCATAGAAGAGACAAGAAGGGTAGTAAAGAAATGCCAGAATACCCATCACCAATGCTTTTGTTTAAAGCAGACACACAGGTGTGGCTCCTCTGTGCCTTTGCGTATGCAATTTTAAAATAATGTTTAGTGTTGTGTGCCACAAATTGTGGCGCGTTTCTGGTTGCATGCAATATGCCAAGTTTTGTGTGAGGCAGCAGGTTTATAGTTTATTTAATAAGTACAATAAGTAAAACCTGAAGAGAATGAAGTTTGAAGGATATACAAGAGAACGAATTGAGGTGAATTGTGATCTCCATGGGATATTTTGTCATTATTTTGTGTATTTTTTTGTATTAATGCCATTGTCAAATTTATTACCTTGTTTTAAGAGTTTAATAAGGAATATAAAATGTAAATAATGGAATAAAAACAAGAACCTTTTGTATTGTGATTTAGTTAAGAACCTGAAGAGAAAACATTACCTTGAAAAACTGTTGGTCGAAAACCGCTCAATGCGCCTAAAGTTTGCACATCTAGAAAGCAAACTAATTCGAAAGAAATTTTATAGAAATATATTTATGATTAAGAAATTTTGATAGTAAATTTGAATTTTATAATTTTTTAAATTTTTTTATTTAAGGCAAAAAATATATGAAAATGAAATGTGACGAAAATCAAAATTTGACCATGTTAATATCGTTAAATTGATATCCTGAGCTATTATATCTTAAATTCTTTAATTCTCATTTCTTTTTAATATTACTTTTCAATTAAATTTATTGCTTTTTATTTTCAAAACCTGAAGAACTTGAAGTGGTCAAGTAAAATAAAATGAAAGAAATACATAATTGTATAAAAAGAATAAATACAATTAAATTAATAATTTTGTATAAAATTCACAATTGCAATGTGAGAGAATTTGACTTCTTTACTTTAAGGAAATGGCATCATGGGTATAATATGTGATGATGATGATGAAGATGTTTATGGTAATGGTGTGTGTAATAATGATGTTAACATGCTTGACAATATTAAGGAAACAATTTACTGTGTGTATTTTTACAATTTATTAAAAATAAGTGCATTATGAATGCGAACATTTGTTTTATGCTTTTATTTATTGTATTTATTTTTATTAAAATAATTTTTAAAATATTTTTTTTTTTTAATTTTTATAAGTTGTTTTTCAAAATTAGTTGTTTTTGTTTAATTCTTTTGAGGTTTTTTTTTTTTAAGTTGCTTTGAAAAAGATTCTTAATTTAAATAAAATGCACTGCTTTATTAAAAATGATTTAAAAATGGCGCATAACCAACACTAACATCAAACACATGCATAGAGTGGACCACACATATGCACAATCTCATACAGACACACACACTCATGGTCAAAATAGTAAGAAACCATTAATTCTCATACCATAAATTTAATACTTTGATATTAAATTTTTTTTTAAAATAGATTAGATGAACATAACATGAGACCCATTGTGAAGTAATATTAGCAAAACTATACTCCAGAGTTGACAAATAAAGTCAAGTCCCCAGTAACAGGTTTGTTCAACGGTCCAGTTCTTTAAAAAAGTGTTTCCCGAGGTACTCGGTACGATTTTTAAGACGTGCATGCACAACATCATTGAATCGTTTGAAATTCTTCTAAAACTTTGCAGCTTGGAGAGGCCATCACCTCATTAGTATAATGTCCAGTAAGGAATCCCATCATTATATAAATTTTCAGTACCTTACTACAAAAATACAGTTCGAGATTAGAAGGTTTAATTAAAACCAAGATAAAGGTGTGCTGGATTCTAGAGGGCAAATACTTACAGACCTCCAACACAGATTCCCTGTCAGTAACTTGAACTCGAGAATCGGGGCAACACAATTTGATTCTGCTTTATGACAACACTTCATCACATCTAAGAGATAGATTTGATAGCATTGACAGGGAATTATTTAATTATAAGAAGAAACAATACGTTGGACTGGTCAAATAAGCCATCGAGATCACTTTAAGAGGCAGCAGAAGCAAGGTCGCTCGAAGTGTCACCCGAAGAAATACTGTGTCGTCCGCATAAGTAACAGCTAGTATATTTTCATCGTCTGGAGTTGGGATATCACTAGTAAACAGCGTCTACAGAACAAGTCCCAGGACACTGCACTGCGAAACTAAAAAGCCTCCAGAAATGGACACTTGATTCAGATCGATTTCAAAAGGTTAGAGTTCTTCCGCTGTCTATTACAATTAAGTAATTACAGAAAGGAATTAAAATATGGTTCTCCATTTATGTGATTCCCTAGTAGCTTTTTGAAAATTTTCAAAATCTACAATATTAAAATTTTTGTTTTCCAAAACTTAAGTGAAATGTTCTTATTCTATTGACCATAAGTGTATATTCTCGTAGATGGACACAAAGCCATGCATAAGCATTATTAATAATTCATAGCGATTTTATTTGCATGCAAAATGAGTTGCTATGAATACCGTGTGGCAGTGGTGTGTCTATGTTATGGGTTTGAATATCTATATATGTATATGTGCGGGTGTGGACCTTGTGGTGGCAATGGTGATGGTATGGTAGACAACACAGCAACAATAAAAACCACTATGACCTGCACCTGAATTAAATTCAACAGAACTAAGTTGCATCAAGTTGAATTTAGCTGAGCTGAGTGCGGTAATCGCGGCTTTGTTTCGCTGGTTGTTGGGAACCTTTGGTCAACATAGTTACACACTCCCTACGCCTACTTGGAGCATGGTAAACCTTCGACGGAAAATTCTATAGTGTATTGCACCACCATTCTAGTCTTTGTTGTTGCTAAACGCTATTACTCTTGTTCTCTCCTACACCCAGTATTAGTCCTACAATTCAAAGTTTACTTTTCTATGCTAGTCTTCAGTCTACATCGGGCTAATGATGCACATATAGACCGACAGACAAGCCAAACTAACCCGTTAAGGTGAGTTGAGGTATGGTACCCTTTTGCTAACCGAAAAAACCAACCAAAAGCCAACAGAGTCTAGATGACTAGATGAGTGTGAAGCTGCGAGTATGTAAGCTGCGCACATGAGACTTGTAATGATGACGAAAGGAAGAAGGTAAGGTAAGGTAAGGTAGATTCAACTGCTTAAAAAACTTTGTCTATTTTGTTGATTCAGCGCGCGTAGTTTTTCTGTTGCCGCCACTAAACACACACACATACTCACAAACACACATACAAAACTATATATATGTGTATACACTATACTTGTTGTCTTCATTATGCATTGTGTTTTATCTTTTTCTTTCTTTCTCTCGCTCTCCTTTTCTATTTCTTTATTGACATTAGTTGGCGACGACGGCTACTGTTCACAGGTCTCACTGTGTTGGCGTGTTATTGCGGCTCATAAGGCATAAAGTTTCAAGTGGCCAACGTTGGTTTGCCTAATGCACACACTTTCACACATAGTATACAAACACACGCATGCATAATCAGATATATGCATAGTAAAATCTCCCATAATCGGACGGAGAAATGTAGACTTTTGATCCTTCGTATTGAGGTTGCATTAGTCAGTGTTCTGACCAAGCGGCTGTTGTGTGCCAACAGACTGTCGTTATAGCGACTAGTGTGAAAGGCGCTTGCTCTGGTCCTTAGTCATAGCCAGGTTAAAATATCTACGCAGGGTTCAGTACCCTGGGCATCCTGTTATTATGCGCAATGTCTTGTTCTACAAGATTTGTATTCTTTTCTTTTGAGATTTTGCAGTGGTTCCCCATATCTGATTGTCATACCATGATTAGGCAATAATTTGGGTACAGAAAAATATTTCATAACATTGCATAAGATTATCTAAGAATAAAGTTCTGAGATCTATTTCTGAAACAAACCTACAAAAAAAAAAAGGGGGAATCACAGATTTGTTTATTTAATATCATTGAATATCCAAGGTCATGGTTATCAAAAACAAGCTTCACTGTATGTAAAGCACTCTCTCTCTCATATACACACGATTCTAAAATGAGATATCAAGGTTTAGATATAGTAAAAAGTACGAGTAGTTAGCGGCATATCGTGTATGACATGCTGAAGGACAACTTTTAATTGAGATAAAATAAGCGTTGCTGCTCGTACTTCCAAGGACATCATAACATGGCGACGCGACAAACTTTAAATGTGAAAGTGAGGAAAAGTGAAGTGCAATGGAGAAAGGAAGATTTTAAAAAGCTTGAAAAGTATGTAACATCCATCCATGGATACCAAACTAGAATCCGTGCACAACTTCTAATTTAGTGTCAGAGTTACACTGGACTCTGGCAACATGTAAATCAGTGGCACTTGTGTTCTTTCTCAACTGTGCAGCATCCTTTTAGCCTCTGGTTGCTTGTCCCTGCTAATGTTACCTAACCAAAACTCACCTGTGGTGTTTATTTGTTGTTATTACTGTAGTTGTTGTTACTGTAATTTGTGTTTGTGGCCATAAAGTTTGCGGCGATTTTTCTCGTTGTTACTATTTTCTTTTTTTTTTTTTGTTTTTTATATCTTTATGCTCTTTTTGCTTTCGTTTTTAGTTTTTCCGTGTGGAAAATATTTACAGTTTATTTGCAAATTGTTGTTGTCTACTAACTTTTTTATATATTTTTCTTTTTTTTTAAAACTTTACACAATTGTGTGTTAAGCAGCAATCATCATCATCATGGTTAAACAAGTAACAAATGAAATACAATGACAAGTTGAAGCTTTTCATCACTTTAAATTGTTGGCCATTTTGAGAACATAATAACATTATCAGGAACAACATCTAGGAGGACAAGAACTAATCTTTCAACATAACATGAAACACCAAAACTTAAGCGATTTCAGCTTATGTTAATCAGGCAACTAGAGCCGTGCCCAAAACTAACCAGACATCAACAGCACAAGGATAAAGCAACAACAGGACACAACAAGTAATTGCAACATCAAAATCATCATCTTACACCACAAGTCAGTCAGTTCTATAGATACAACATCATCATGAAAGCCGATAAATGAACCGACACACAGCAGCAGCAGCAGCAGCAGCAGCAGCAGCAGCAGCAGCAGTAGCAAAGATAGATGTTTCTTGTCCATCTTAACTAGCTTAACTCATCATGCATAATGCAAATCTTGAAACTATGGAATTTGTATCACACAATCATGTTGTGCCTGAGTTGAATCCAAAAATTCTCATCTTCTCTCGTTACTAGAATCATGGCAACAATGGCGATGAAATCTTCAACTAATTAACCAAATGAATTCACACTTTCACATTTTGTTGCAATACATTTTGTTCAATAAACAATAAAATTCAAATCAAATGGCAATTTGATGAAACAATTGAAGATTAAAATTGGAATTTAATTAGTTTTTTTTCAAGTTCTTATGTATTATGTTGTATGGGAGGTACTCCCCCTAGTGGTTCGATTTGACTGATTCCAACAAATTTACTGCGCCTATATCAGAAACTTATAGTATCTAAATTTCAGTTCAATAGTCCAAAAAACAAAATAGTTTTTCGAATAAGAACGTGAATTTTAATGGTGGGTTTGTATAGGAGGTACCCTCCCTAGTGTTCCGATCAATCTGAAATTTCGGCAGTATAAGTTTTGAATGTATAGCCACTAACTCCATTTCAAGATCGTGGGATTACTGGATCGTATAGCTGCCATACAAATCAAAATTTTTCTTTTATGGGGACCCCTTTAAGTTTTTGAAAGTAGTTTAGTTTTAGTATTTGTTACTGATGCCCAAATAGAACTACACATTCTGTGAAAATTTCAACTCCCTAGCTGTTGCGGCTTATGAGATATGACCCGAGGACGGATGGACCGGTCCGGAACCCTAAAAAATGAAGAGAACATTAAACTTAACGTAAGAAAATATAAGTTAAAAAATTAAATATTATTAAGTTTCAACACTCATTTTGAATGTTTTCCTTTGGATTTTAGTAATTCAAGTCTCTTTGATGCCAATTGAACAAGGAGAGATTTTAAAACATTTTTCATGCATAGTCTTTAGGACTTTCTTGCTGGAAAACGTCTCCTATCTAATCTAATCTAATTTATCAAGATATTCCCACAAACGCTCAATAGGATGGAGGCTTGGAGAAAACGGCGGATGATCAAGTGTCTCAGGAGTCTTGTACAAAAGCCATTCTTTCTCAATCTTCGCAAGTTTCAGATTGTTTTGGTATTGGAAGATCCAGTTTTTTGACAGGCTTAAATTAGCAATGTTGAGAGCAACATATTCCTTTAAGATAGTTATGTAATCAAATCTTGTTCATTGTGGAGTAAAAAAAAAATAAAATTAGAAACACTTGTTGTAGTGCTAAATCATAATCCCTTCATATATTTTCTGGTTTAAGGAATTTAAAGTTCTTAAATTGCCAATTGATTTCTTGCAGATATAAGAATTTTGCATTAGTTTTTAAATATTAAACGTTTTGTTTTACTAAGGGTACGGAGAGTTAAAACATAAGTTCATATATAATTTGGACCTTAGTATTCCTCATAATATAATTTAGTAGGAAGATTTTGCTTCTACACACTATTTCGCTAAAAGAAAGTAAGACAAATTCAAATTTGTCAAGAACTGAATGTCATCTTTGGATCTGGGAAACAAAGGCATATAGAAAATTATAATTAAAATTGATGAAATTTAAAAAATTTTACAGCATACATTTCATAATTCTTTCATTTCTTGGGCAGCAAGAAACGTGTAAAACCCATCAAAATAATTATTTCCCTTTAAAGTTGAATAGAATCTTTAATCAATATGACATGAGCAAATTTTTAGTTTAATACAATATAAAATATAATTTAAATTTTCTTTAAAATCATTTATTTTCATTCCTTCTCGTTAAATCTCACTTGCAATAATTTACTATTAAATAGAAGCTTGCATTCACTACTCATTTATTATCGAATTAAAATATAAAAATAAAAAGAAATAATATACAGAAAACATTTCTTCGAGTTCTACTAAAAAACAGGAAATAACAAATTTCTTGCTAGGAAATTAATATTTCCATTTTATAGAAAAACTTTTGCATGAAAGAGATGAGTTTCTTTACCAAAGTGGGTGGGGGCTGCATCCACAAAGTTGATGAAAGTGTTGCATGTGGGCGCTAGCAAAGTGAAGTAAATTTATTATTGAGAGTTGGCAGTAGTAGTAGCAGCAGATGATGATGGGTGGTGGTCATTTCTATAATACTTAGAGTATTCATAATTTTACTACTACTATATACAATAGTATAAAAATCATAAGATCCAATAAGTAATGAGGAGAAATCTTAGCGTGGCATAGAAACGCGTGCCAAGATGGTAGATTTTTTTAATTCAATTTTTTTTGTTAGAAATAAGAAAAACTACAAATTATGTATAAGAGTAGGAAGAAAGTCTGAGAAGTTTTAGTCAGTCTAGGAAGCCAAGTTAAATTTGGCTTTGGTCAGTCTCAGTAGTAGTCTCAGTGTTCAGTTGAAATCATTCAGTTTTGCTGTGGGAAGTCTGGAAGTCTTGTTGGCCTAGTTGCATTTTCCCCCATTGAACACCAACGAGAAGATTACTGAATGCTGAATGACTTGTTCAAAAGTTAATTTAATTGTATGTTAGTATAAGTGTATCAGTGTGTGTGTGTGTGTGTGTGTGCGTATTTGTATGTCTGCTTTGCAATATTCAACAATGTTTTATGTTTGTATTGTCGAGAAAAAGCGGCGTTGGCGGTACTGGCGGCGGCATTTCTTGTTTGCTTGTAATTGAATACATTTAATTGGTTTTTTGGTTGCCAAATGCAAAAGTTTTTGTTAGCTTTTTCGACCACTTACCATTTAACTTCCCTTACAATAACATTTGCCATTTACCACTTGCAACTTCCGGCTTTTTATGCAATACACTGTTCCCATTTTATACTACACGAATGAGTATATTAAGTTCGTGCGAATCAATTAAATTTGATCCCATGCAATAGACAAGTGTATGAACATAGTATATGAGATACTTAGTAATCACTGCACATTAAGCCAATTTAGTGAGGAGAGTGTAAAGAGACCAATTAACATAGCAAGGTCTATCTGTCTGAAAGCCTATAACTAGAAATTATAAGAGCTAGAAAGCTAAAATTTTCTATATAGTCTCAGTTGGTTTGATTAAACTTTTTGACAAATATTCTTCTGATGCCAATTTGGGGCATTACTATTTTTGATGTAAAAAAAAAGATTCAGTTTTGTTCCCCTTTTAGTGATTATCACAATTAATGTTAATCTATATATATTTGAACGGTAAACATTGAATTTGTGAGTCCTTTCTTGCTTACACCACTGAACCGATTTTGACAAAACAACTACCAATTGAAAGGTGTTCTTAGCAAGATGTGTACAATCTCAATTTTATGAAAATTGGTTTAGTTACTTAGGTAGGAAAAGCTATTAAAGATGACCTCTTTCCCACAACAACAACAATACACAGACGTTGATGTTGTGAATGCAGTATGAATGGGAGAATAGTGAGGTTTGTGTGCGGTTGTGTAAACCCATGTTATTGTTGTTGTTCTATTTTCGTTGTAAACACAGCAGGGGGGCCGAAGGCAGAATCTAAAATTAAGTTGTTAGAAAAATATCTCTTTCCAAACATTTTCTTAATCTCATAGGATTATAAATATAACATAACATCTTCAGTATTGAAGATATCGGCTTGAAAAATCTATCTTACTCTCGGATATGAGAAAAATTATTGTACATAAATTATATTTTACTTTAATGGATGTTCTGATCGATTCATAGACATTAATAGCCTTTCTCTCTCCAACTTTAATTTTATTGTGCCAAAGTCACTGTTGGTAAGGAGAAAAGTCAAGCAGAAGGGGAAGATACTTAACATTATGGAAAAGAGAAAATAAATAAAAAAAAAAAATAGGAAGAAATTGTAAAAAAAAAGGAACAGAAATAATCTCGTTGAACAAATTACAACCTTAAAATTCTTTGATTTGACCTTTAAGATGTTAATACTATACAAAAAAAAAGTTTCATTAAATGCAATTGCTTGAATGTCCATTGGAAAAAGACCATGATAACCCACCCACCCACCTATGTATTTATCGTTTTGTTTCGTTTCGATTTGAATTGAAGCGACTTGAACTCTCTTTACAATAACAGATTAAAAACTAAACCGAAATCAAAAGTATGCTTTCTGCCACACACATAGTACAAAATGGTGGCAATAATAGTAGCGCTTCCTCGCTCTGGTTCAACTGTTTCAGTGGCGGCGGCATCAATTTTGGGCTGACACAACAAATATCGACTTCCGGCAAAAACGAAACGATAGCTCAGCATTTCGCGCTCTGAACAAACGAATAACAAAGGAAGTAAGAGGAGATGGATGGATGGATGAATATATTTACAAAAAGTAATATCACGTACCACACATAGTGTGTGCCACTTAAGCCTACACATAGGTATATGGGGGCACGAGGACCATATTCTAGCAGGTTGAAGGAGGCGACGCTTATGGCGCTTTATTCGCAATTGACCAAAATGAACGAACGAACCAAACAAACAAATGCATGAATGAATGAAATCTATGGATGGTTGAGTGAGTGAATGGACAGAAAAAGTAAAACTTCGACGATGGGTGCATGCATACTCGCAACTGCATTTCTCTTCCATATATGTTTGCCCACGGAAGTTTATGCTGCGATTGTGCAGAAATTACTTCCTTGGCACGTGTTTCATTTTAAATGCTTCACGCGACAACGCAGTAAAAACGCAGCGCAAACGCGTTCCGCCTGGCAGCATTCATTTATTGCTCGAGACTACGGCGACCGACTACTATGCGCCCCATTGTATGCAATAATAATTATTAACGCTTTTTTTTTTTTTTTTTTTGTTTTGTTGGAAGGGGTGGGTGGATGATGGCGATTTTAAAATAAAGAAATTTTAAGTTTTCATGACTCATAGGCGTGGAATGAAAAGCCACAAACAAAATGAACTAAAAAAAAAGACCAAACAATGGACGAGTGAGTGGGTGAATGAGGGAATGAAGTAAGTAAAAAGGATGCAGGGGTGGTGATGGTGGGTATATAGCAATGGCAATTATTTTTATTTACTGCCACAGTCATACACTATGGCGCCAACATTATTATTGTCATTGGCCTTTAGTACAGCGAAGACAAAACAAAAGGCAAGCGGCATGAGATGAGGGCCTACAACATTTATGTATGTACAAACATATGAATGAAATCACTAAAATGCGCATAAGAAAATTCCAGACAATCATATCCATGTACAAACAAACAACTATACATATTTACATACATATATGTATGTATGTCTATGCCATATACTTGGTATGTGCTGTTATTCCTCACACTTTTTACTCAGAGTTAATTTTTCACTTGCTTAACGAGCGGAAGTTGCCATTTTGCACTGATTCAAAATATGTCGTTCTCGATGTCGTCAACGACTCCAGCGACAACGCTTTCTACTTATTTCTATGCATATTTCTTTGTTTGTTTGTCTTTTGACTTGCCACAGATTTCCTACTTGCCACATTTATCGCCATACACACACTCATACGACTCGTACTTCTATATGTAGAAATTATATACGCGTAACTTACTGTTAGTCATTGTATTATTTTCCCCTTGGCTGGGACACTACTCGTACTGGTAATAAAGTGCGGGGTTCAGTGTCAGTGTGCTAAGTATGAATTCCGCAAATGGCAAATATGCCAATTTCGCGAACGTTTCAAACAATGCCAGGCAGGGACTCTGGTTGCCTATTTTATCAGGCATGCTTTGTCTTTTATAATTGTGTGTGGGCTTGGATGAATTTGACTATGAGCAATAAATAGAGAGAGAGAGGAGAAACATGAAATGAAATTACATTTGCTTTGGCAAAAGAAACAAAAGCAAATTTTAAACAGAAAGTTGATTTTGAAATGGGATGGAGTTTTAAGTCAGTTCCTACTGAGAAATCCTTATCTTAGTGTGTCAAGCAAAGGATTAATGACACTCTATAAATTCCACCTTTGAGTAATATTTGCATAGTAGGATTTTGAATAATAATTAGTGAATAGGGACGTCATTCCAAGCAGCAATACCGTGAAATATTTGACCTGACCCTTAACAGGACCCTCACCTGCAAACGCACATCAAAACAAAAAGAAAGTAATTGGATCTGAAGCTTCTAAGAATAAGTTGGCTCCTCAGCCTGACAACAAAACTGGACTTATGTAACAATCTGTTACCTGCTCCAGCTGTAATGTGAAAATTTTTCAGAGGTTTCAATGCAAAGATTTGCCAATAAGCTGGGCGCAGTAATTCACAGGGATTTGAAGATTCCAACGATTAGAGAGGAGATTGTCAGGCTCAGCAATAGATAAATTTCTGGGACCATGATAAACAAAGAATTTCTATCTTTGAAAGCAATTGGTTAATGCAACAAGCTCTTACATTTTAATATGATTATTAGAAGCATTTCTCTATAGTGTAGTGATGAAGGCAACTTCAAAATACCGCATTCAAAAAAAAAAAAAAAAAATTTAAGTAAGCACAATATGGAAGTGAAACTTCTTTAGCAAAAGGAGGTAAGTCCAAAAATTAGAAAATTAATTGTGACGAAAATCAAAATGCGATGATGACAATGCGCATTGTCTTGTGCGGGCTCGTCTGCAGCGTAGAGAATGAGTGCTTATGCATGAGAAAGAGAAAGATAAAAAATGCTTTACTGATTGTGTTTACTTTACGTAAGAACGTACGATTAAGTGGCCGAAAGACCGAAAAATAATATAACTCTTTTGTATTGAAACAATATGCTCGAACACTACAATATTCTAGTTTAGAAGTTTCACTTCCATATTGTATTTGCCTAAATAGCTGTAATATAATAACAACATCGTCAAATTTTGATTTTCGTCACTTTTCATTTTCATATTTTTTGGATTTACTCCCATTCGCTAAAGAAGTTTCATTTCAAAAACATCCTTTAATGACACTTATAGGTCTTTATTTAGAAAAAATATCTATCTATCTGAAAACTATTGTATATGAAATAAATTTATCTCTAACAATTCATACTAGCCACATTTTGTGGTATTGCCATTTTAGTTAGTTGGCCACTTCATGTAGTTTACAATTAATGTAGAAATATATCTATCTATCCATCTTAATTCAATACAAGTATCTTCTCTTATTAAACTACATACAATATGTCCTATTTTCTTACATCTTAGAACTATATACTCGTATTTCTTGCATGTTTTTGCACTTTCATTTTTAATATCTCTTTCTTCTTGTACTCTACACATAGCATAAATTTGTAGTCTTTTAAAATCCTGTAGAAATTATATGAAAATAAAGCAAAAACCATTTAATTAACTTAAATTGAGGTTCTACAAAAAAAAAGAAAGTGGCCATAGAACAAAAGAAAGAAAGAGAAAAAGCTAGAAAAAGATAGAGCGAAAAGAGAGTTAAAGATTTAGTCAAAGTAAAGTCAAATCTATTGCTGTTGGCACCACATGTGGCATAAATTTATTTTGTGGTTTTTGATTTTAAGTGCAACAATCAGTTGTTGCATCTACCCAGAGAATAGAGTAGAATAGAATGGAATTGAATCAGAACAAAAAATAGAGTTAAAACAAAAATAATATAGACCAACCAACAGACTAAAAGAAGGAGTGTAGTTAATTTCCATACTACATACAGGGTGTTCCAACCAGTTATGGACACTTTTATTGCAATAAATTTTACGAGCATTTAAAGAGGCATTCAATGGCATTAAATTATTATCAATATAAGAATTTTAATCAAAAACAAAGGCATATATGTATGTAATTTCAATTATAAAAATGTGAAACTTTATCATGTACAAAGCGAGAAGAATATTTTTCACTACCAGTGTTGGTAAGTAAATGAAAAACTAGCCATCCAAGTTAGCTATTTCTGCGGAATGAATTGGAAATGAAGATACCTTATCAGCTTATGTTCAGCGCTATCATATATCTTCAATTAACTTGATGCCCTAAAAAGCATGGGCGATAATTGGCTTACAAGGTTGCTTTACTATTTGGGATGATTCTCAAGGGAAATAGGGTACTGTGTGTTTGATTTTAGCAATACAGTGGATCTTTTTCATTGAAGACCTAAAAATAGGGTACTGTGTGCTAGTATTTAGCATCACAGTGGAACTCTAAAACCCATGGACATTAATGGGCTTATAAGGTTTCTTAACTATTTGGGATGATTCTCAAAGGCAATAGGGGTTCACAGTGAAACTCTCACGGATTTATTTTAATACCAATTACCACCTCCAATTAGCCTAACCTTAGTGTCGATGAAACACCCTGTATAAATCTACGCATATATAAAGAAAAACTATAAACCAATAACGACAACAATAACAATAACAATAGCAACAATAGCCGTAACTCGTAATGTGTCGTGCAGCAGAAACAGTAGTAGTAGTAGTAAATGCAACAGCAGAAGTAGCAGCAACAGTCAGTGAATTTAACTTCATCTTTTACTTCTTTTTCACTGCCTTTAGCTTTAGCTTTATCATGTTTATTTACACATGCTCTTGCCTTCTCTCTAACTCTCTATAACTCTGTCCCTCTCTCTAAATCAAATCCACCTAGATTGGAGGCCACAGTAGAACCAACAACGCCTGATTTATGTTCGCTACGTGTGCAGCTGTGATCGAATTTCCAATCATGTTTACACAGACTACAACTTCAGAAACAACAATAGCAACAAGAATATGCCAGGCTAACAGGCAGACGGAGAGGAGTTCGGTAAGGCGAACAGTCAGGCAGGCAGTGTATAAGTTTTGTGGGTCTATGGGTTTATTTTGTGTGTGTGTGTCAGTAGTTATCATCATTTTACTGAGCGAGGTGGCTACCCACACAGTTGAATATGAACATGAATTGCATATCATAGATTTGAACAGGTGCGTACATGACTTCATTTACAAAGCTTTCCCTCTACCTACATCTACCTACCTCTTCTCAAGGATTCATCATATTATCAACACCCAATTCATTCATATCTAAGCTCCTCTTGCTTCAGTCTCAAGTGAGTTGATTTTTAGCTTTTGCTTTGGCATCATCTCCCATTGGATTTTGTGCATATGAAGTATGAAAATGGGTTCTTTTACTTCTCTCCTTGAGTCCTTGATTCAGGACTTTCCTTTGTCATATCTTATGCATACACATTTGTTATTTATGTATGTATCTGTGTGTAGTGTAGAAGTGTGCATATTCTATATGTTTTCTTTAGCAAATTGTGCGTACAATTTGTACAATTTTCCAATTGAATTTGCTTTTTCTGTTATACACATGGAAATTAGTTCTGTTTATGCTTGTAGTCTTTAAATATTCATTTTCAACTGCTTCATCCACTGATTCTAAGCTGTGCGTCAAATGAAAAATTAAAAATCAATAGAATTTATTTGAATTATTTATTTTGTATTCTATTGTTTTGTTACCTGCACCATACTTCATACTATCATCATCATCATTATCATCATCTGTGCTTGCCATATGCTTTTCTGTAACACATTTAAAAAAGCATCTTGTCTCTTGCTGCTCATTACACAACTTTTCCCTGCTCGTGCTCGTGTTTTTATTTCAGTTTTTTTTCTTGTTATCCTTATTCTGTTGTTGTTATTTTGTAAATTGAAAATTAAGTTCAATTTCCAGTTGCGAACTTTTTCTTCTTCTGTTGACTGTTGATATTCCGACAATCCTTAGTCGTCTATACGAGTATTTGTATCCTTTTGTCGACGCTTATCCTTGAGGCAGTGAAGCCGTCATCATATCATCATCATCATCATCATTTTCTTCTTAATTCTAAAAATGATTTTTACTTTTACAACTCACAAACAAATCCTTACTCCTTTTTCAGGATTTCAATTGTTCATCAAAAGAAAATAGGTTACATTTACACTTTCACTCATTTGTACTCGTATCCTTGCTTTAGAGTCAAAGAAAATGGTATTTTCTTTTCTGGTAAACATGCCCCAAGGGTGCCCCCTTGAGGTACTTCCCTGGATTTTATTGCTTTGTTTTTGTCCTTTATTCAACTCCTTTTTGCAACAAATTCAAACTCAAACTCAAACTCAGTTTCAGTCGTAGACTCATTCACTTTACTCTTAAAGTAAGCAAAGAAAAGCTGTTTTTTTATTTCTTTAACTCGTTTTTCATTGTTGTTATGTAGTTGTTATATCTTTGTTTTTTTTTTGTTTTTCATGGTTCTACTGTATTTATTTCACTTACTTCTGTGCTTACCACTTTCTTTCTTTCTTCTTAGCCTCCTTTTTCCGGTCAGCCCCATTTTCCTTTTAATGTCACTTAGAAATTTCAACGGCGCCGCCATTACCATCATCTTCTATTCTCTCCCCACACTTTTTTTTATTACCCTTTGTATAGCTCCTTCCCCCTTTCTTCAATTACACTCCTTCTTCTCTTTCGTCTATGTATTGTATGTACATATATTTCGTAGGTGAACTCGAAAAATGTTAAATGTTTTCATGGCAGTTAATTTCTTATTCCTTATGTCTGTGTCTTGGCAATTGTTATTCTCCTACTCGTTGTTGTTGTTGTTGTTGTTGTTTATTAACGAAGCGTTAAATGCCAACCTGTAAAGACGCTGTTAACGCTTTTCACTTGCAATCTTTCCCCCATTCAAGGTACACTAGATAATAGAATGGGAATAAAGGACACCGAGAACAACAGCGTTGATAGCGATGACGATGACTCCACATTAATGTCGCGAAAGTATTCACACTTAAAAGGCGTAAAAGTGGGCCAAGTGCGAGTCAGACTCGTACACGGAGGGTTCCGTACCAGATTGAGGTTTGATTTGACTGATGCCAAAAAATGTACCGTGCCTATATCAGAAACTTATAGGGTTTAAATTTCAATTCAATAGTCCAAAAACCAAAAAAGTTTTTCGTATAAGAACCTGAAGTTTAATGGTGGGTTTGTATGGGAGGTACCCCTCCTATGCGGCCGATTTAGCAGATTCCAACAAATGTGTAGCGCCTATGTCGAGAACTTATAGCGTCTGAATTTCAGTTTGATAAAACAAAAAATAAAAGAGTTTTTCGGATAAGAACCTGAATTTGAATGGGGGTTTGTATGGGAGGTACCCCTCCTAGTTGGCCGATTTGGCTGATTCCAACAGATATGCAGTGTCTATATCAAAAACTTATAGTGTCTAAATTTCAGTTCAATACTCCAAAAAACGAAAAAGTTTTTCAAATAAGAACCTGAATTTTAATGGGGTTTTGTATGGGAGGTACCCTGCCTAGTCATCCGATCAATCTGAAGCTTCGACAGTATGATTTTCTGATGTATACCCAACAACCACCCAAATTTCAAGATCGTGGAATTACTGGATCGTATAGCTGCCATAAAAACTAAAATGTTTCTTGTATGGGGACCCTTTTAAGTTTTTGAAAATATTTTACTCTTAGTAATTGTTGCTGATGCCCTGATAGAACTACACCTTCTATGAAAATTTCAACTGTCTAGCAATTGCGGTTTATGAGATATGACCCGAGGGCCGAAGGACGGGCGGAAAATGAAGTATCTGCAATAGGGTCCCTTTTGATACCCTTTGGGTCAGGAACCTTAAAAAACTATATTTAGTAGTAACAAAACAAAGTTGCATAAATTCATTGTAAATAATTTTAGAGACACAAAAATCACAGACACTGACTTAGTGAAACAAACATAAAATTCAGTTGTTGGAGGTCATGAAATTATAACAATTGAAGGTCATACAACTAGGAATAAAGAACAATAGGCTATTTTGATTTGGGTAAAGGAGAATTTCGGGGCATTAATTTAAACTAAATAATTTCTTATGTTGGAAAAATTGAGCTATGTTGATATTTGCAGTGAGTTAAGAGTTTTAAAGTGGGCAAATGTAAATGAGGCTTCTTTTTGTCAGTATTTTAATGAAATAGAGGACTGAAGGACATTTTACTTTTGTTGGTCGCACCTTGCTTTCATGCCTTACACAGAAGTAGAGCAGGAATGGTGAATCTTTATTGCCTCAACCTTGTTTTTTAACATTTATAGTGTTCAAAATTGTTCATTAAAGCATCTAAACTATTCCAATTTCATATTGTGGAACTCTTTTTTTTTTTATCAAGTTGCCTATTGCAAGTGTTGTAACTGTAATATAAACTAAAGAAAACTAACATGAACATGTTAACCATAATAGACAAGTTTTTCAATTAACAAGGTTTCTTTTTTCTCATTTTCAACAATTTTCCAACACTTAAATGAAGATATTTTCTGAGTTTTTCTATTTCTGAATATCCTTTAAGTAAAGTTTAAAAAAAAAGAGAATTCTCGGAATGGAAGCAAAAGGTAGATAAACCATTTACCCAAACTTAATTCGCTTCAGTTCAATTCAACTCAGCACAGCAGACAAAGTGTTTTTCAGCAATTTTCCTTTCCTTTCCTGTAGTTTTTCTTACAATATTTTCTTCCAATTTTCTTTCTATTTTCTCTGATTTTAGTTTACAGTTTTTCTCTTTGTTTTTTGTTTTGATTTTTTCTTGTCAAATTTTCTTTACTGCTGCCATGCAAAACATAAAAATCCTTTGATGCTCGACAGCAAAAAAAAAGGACAAACCCAAAAATAAAAACACAAAAACAAAAGAGAGTCTAGAAAAGAAAGGAAAACAGTGTTGAGCAACACCATAGCAAATAAAATTAGTGTCAAAAGTGTCCTTTTTTGTTTTGTGTTTTATTTCTCTATGTGGGAGTGGATCATGATGAAATATTTACATTTTGTACTTCTCCTCCCAGGAGATTCCTCATCAATTTACTACTCAGGTATTGTATTTGTTTTTTTTTTTTACCATTTACTTTGCAATTTGTTTTTTGTGCGTTTTTCTTTCTACAATATTTTGTTCTTTTTCATTCTGTTTTAGAACTATACTTTCTCTTCGTATACTATTGTATATCCATTTTTTTGTTATAAACTATAGCATTTATTGTTATTTTCAGTTTTTAAATCGAAATAAAAGTTGACACTTTGTCCAGTTCCATTCTTAGTGTCAGTTTCAGTCCCAGTCTCTGTGTTCTTTCTCTGTGAAAGTAAAATGGGATTTTTGCTTTTCATTTTCAGTTTCTTTGTTTTACTTGACAATACTTTCATATGACAAATCCTCATAAGATAAGGTAAAGTAAGGAATAAAAGACATGAAGAACTGAATCCAAGGAAATATTGTACATAGTAGCTTTAGAAGGATGACTTGTTTGAGGCGTTTGTTTTGTTGTTGGCATTGTGTGCTTCTATGGAAGCGATGATGATCCTGATTGTATTTCGATAAAAAATGAATATTAATGAAAACTATGGAGAATAACAGAATGAAAACAAAACAGATTGCTGAAACAACAAATATGAAAGATAATTTCTTTAAATAAAGAATATAAAGGAAGATTAAACTAATAAATGTGATTGGATTGGGATTTCATTTCATTCAAAAAACCAAAAAATAATATGAAAAACAATTTCTAAAAGATTTGTATCCTTAATTAAGAAGTTATGATTTCTTTGTTTTAAAGGTGAACAGAGCAGTTACATAAATGGGACACATTAGCAGCCACAAGTCTTTGTTCAAAAGTCATGGTAAAGGTAAGCAACCAAATCCAACAATAAAGTAAGTAGTATCAAACAGGAATTTGATATCACGAGCTCTTTAGTGCAGGTCAAGCAGGCACAGGGAATTTGATTTCATAAGAAATGATCATCTGTTTGAAGCATCAGTTGAAACATTAACTAAGACCAACTAAGGAGAGAGAGAAATTTTTTTACTAAAAACCAATCTGCGTATTGATCGCACCCATTGAAAAGTTAGTTGATTCCTATGATGAATCCAGGATAGATAGCATTTACACGACATCAGCCGAAGTTGAAATTGAGCAACAGATCACCAATAGTGGCACTTGCAATACACTATCTAAAACAATTGAGAAGACACAACCAGCATCAGACATAACTTTCCAAGATGAAGTTGTTATGCACCGATAAAGAAGCCAGTGCTTTACACATAATAATTGGTGAAGAGATTGTGCTTATCTCTAATCCTTATAGACCATGAAGCGCCTGTGGTTGCTCTAAGGATCTTGAATTGAGCTATTTGAATAACTTATCCTTCTATAGACAAGATAAGTTATCTATTTAGTTTAATGAAAGGTTTCTTTGTTCAAAGTTACTGGAGAACATGTCCCATGATTCAGTGTAAATGGAATATGGTTAGTGTTCCGCTCATTGATTTTTAATCTCCAGTTAAACCACCACTCTTGAGTAATGTGAAGATGATTGTCCAGGTCTGAAGCAGCCTTAACTAGGCAACTGGAGCGACTGATTATAGTAGTGTCTTCGGCAATTTATTTTAAAACTTCTTAATCTCTTTCTTTATTCTTCATTATAATATCTTAATTATTACACGATAAATTTTAAATTATAGGATCTTTTATAGTTGAAGTATAAAGAAATTAATTAATTAATAATTTCAACAAAAGCCCCAATAAATAAATAAATAAATTATGTAAATGTCGTACAAATTTTCAATTCACATACATATGCTTTGATCCAAGTTAAGTCAAAAACTCATCATTCACTTTAAACCATTTTATCTGTCTATCAAATGACAATTTATCATTAAGAACAACAACAGCATCAATGTAGTTGCAATAATAATAATAATAATACAATAGCAACAAAAACAATAAATAACAAAAGTAACAAACAGAAACATCAATTTGCAACATAACATAATTTTGAGGTTTTCATTTATACATACAACATACCTACATACTACATACGAGTATAAAATAAAGTACATGGATATAAGGATATCCATTCATTCATTCATGTAGTGTATTGTTTGGCATAATATAATAATTGTAAATATAAAATGAATGGGCTTTAAAACAAATGTAATTTCTGAGCTTAATTAAACGTAAAATGCCATTAAACATTTATGAAACTATTAAATAATGTCCATCATATTGTAATATCAGAGTAAGTACAACAGCCAAAAATGGCCTTGGGCAAATGCCTTGAAAAATTAATCAACACAACTAAATTCGAAACAAACTGAATGACTGTTGAAGGTGTTAAAGGCAACAAACAAGAAAATAAAACAAAATTGCATTTCTCGTTTTCATCATCGTCAATATCACCAACACCACACAAAATATTTGGACTAAGTTTAAATGAAATTGCTCAACGGTCTGACTAAGTTCTCAAAGGTTAAGGACATTGCTTGAGTCAACTGCAATTACACAAACAGCTAAATACAATATGATTATCAGCCAACCAACCAACTAAACTGGGATTCAGGCAACCTGCAGCGACTATCCAACTAACGGAATATTCATTTATTTATACTTCAACTATTCAGTTATTCATTTTCTCATTTATTCATTTAATCATCATTTATACATCCCTCATCTATCCATGGATTCATAAATGGAACAGCTAACAACAGCCGCTAATGCCTCTGACATCGTCGCTCATCCATGATGCAAATACCAAATGAATTTCGCATTCAACTGCTACGCCACATTTTGGCTTATTGCTTTAGATTTCATGCACTCATCACCAGTCCTTGGATCCTGGATCTGGTACTGGCCCTGCATGATATGATGATGATTACTTGGCTTGACTTGGCTGGGCTCTATTCTGCACTGTTGTGGACTGTTGTGGCCCAAAGGTAAAAGTTAATTTAAATTATGGTAATGCAACTCAAGCTCAAGCAATACAAGTGAGTGAGTATTGCTCAGTCAGGTTTGGCCAAACAAATTGAGCCAGAAATGAAGCATACTTTGTGGGTGAAGATATGGAAGGGATACAGTGAGTGTTTGAGGAGGGTAAATTGCTTGACTTTAAATGTATATTTTAATTGTTATTATTTCCTATTTTTTTGTTATTTTTGTTATTGTTATGCTGTTAAATAAACAGCATTAAATGTTAACCACAAAGTAAACAAGTACAAAGTATACAAGGCTACTAGTTAATAGCAGACAAATGATTTTCATACAGATTTACATTTATACCTATGTGTATTGTTGTATATCACAATATTGGTCAACTCTGTGCATACAAGGCGTTTGTTTACGCAATTGCCCATGTTCCGCACATACATTCATCCATACACACATACTCACCTGAAACTTATTCTTTTAAATGAGATACAAAAAGTAACAGTTTCTATCAGAATATAAGATACTATGTATTCCTTTTGGAGTAGTAAATTTTAATCCACCAAAAAGTATAGGAAATAAAATTTGGAGTGTAGACTCATTTGAAACTTATCATGTTTCTTTCATGATTTTTCCAGGTGTCTTTTCCCCTTATGTCATTTAAGGAGAAAGACACCAGTTTATAAATTTTCTGTATGGTGAGTGTTATTATGATAATAACTCCCTTCCTTCTTTATTACACCCATTCAAGGGGAAATCACTTTTTGGGGAATCTAAAGATGTTTATTGCACAGAAACTGTTAATCCTGAAAAGTTGAAATTGAAATTAGTGTCTCTTACAATATAGAAGTGAAACTTCTTTAGCGAAGGGGAGTAAATCCAAAAATTATGAAAATGAAATGTGACGTGAATCAAAATTTGACGATGTTATTATTATTATTGGAGATATTTAGGCATATGCAATATGGAAGTGAAACTTCTAAAGTTGATGGTCAAGCAATAATACAGAATGTTGTAGTGTTGCGAGTATATTGTTTCAATACAAAAGAGTCATTTCATTTTTCGGTCATTCGGCCACTTGTTCGCACGTTCTTTCGTAAAGTAAACACAATCAGTGAAGGATTTTTTTTCTTTCTCTTACTCATGCATAAGCACTCATTCTCTACGCTGCAGATGAGCCCACACAAGACATAGTCCATTGTTTTGTGCGTCTCCCCACTACGTCTCTGAAGCATCATTGCATTTTGATTGTCGTCACATTTAATTTTCTAATTTTTGCATTTACCTCCATTCGCTAAAGAAGTTTCACTTCCATATTGTGCTTATAAAGGTGAGGCAAACTACTTAAATATGTTTTTTTTTTTTTTTTTTTGATATTGACGAATGTCCTTTGAGATGAAGTAGTTACTTTAGAAATACTTTCCTTTACTGAGTGTCCATATGACAATTTAAGCTCTCTAACACTAGAAGAAAAGTAAGTAAAAATGATCAAAGAATTAAATATAATATTTATTCTTTATCCTTTTTGAAAATTTCTTGATTTTACTTCACTATTAATAAACTCTAAGTCATTTTATTTCATTGTGTCCCATATTATTATACAATATATACAAATATTTATGCATAAAATGTCAATATCAATGCTTTAATGCGACTGGGAATAAACTTAAACGTGACTTGTAATTTTTTCTTAGCATTTTTCATTTTTTTTGTTTTTGTTTTGTTTTGTTGTGATTTCATTGTTATAGTTCAAGGCAAGACAACACATAAGAATATAAAAAAAAGTAGCATATCCTGACAGTTGAGACGCGGAAATTTCTCGTTTGCCTGCCCTCATGTCATGTATGCAAAACACGTTATTGACATTTGGTATTTTGGTAAGACAATATTATGTATATTTGTATTTGTATGTGGTCTTTGTCTGTCCTCTGTATATATTTCTTTTGTTTTTTTTTTTTATCTTTTGTATCTTTTATTGGAATTTTGTTATTTTTTCATTGATTTTTTTTTAAGGATTTCAATGTTCATGTTTTTGTTATTTTTGTTATATTCTTAGGTTTTCTCAATCACAGAACAAAAGCATTTGTGGTCTATAAAGGTAAATGAGATACATTTCAACAATTTCTTGTCTTGTTACTTAAGATCAAGATAATACCAATTTGAGGTTAATATTATGAATGAGATAAATCTAATGTTGCCAAGGGTACATTTTGAAAGCAATGCCAAAAGCAAAACAAAAGATCTAAGATTTCATGCCGAAACCATTGTCCTTGAGATTTTGAAATTGTGAGGCCTAGCAAGCCTTCCTTCTATCATTCCAACTGCAAGAACTTGTTGAGTATCAATGGCTTGTCTAAATATATAAAGTAGGTTCTATTGGTCACAAAGATTTTTGCCTTCCCACATTGCATATCTAAGGTTTCATATATTTATAAGCCAAATTCTTTGTTTGTAAAAGTTAGAGGTACTGGAATTCCTACCTCATTGACACAAAAATACTAATACTGCTGCAAGAACCTGTTGAGTATCGATGGTTTCTTTTAAACATTTTGTTCTTAAAGAAAATCTTTTTTCCTTTCCATAATCAAACTTTGGCTCCGAATTCCAACCTGTTGCCTGTTCTGGTATGCGAAGACTTGCCACCAAATATGCAAACATGCCACAGAATATTTGTAAGTAGTAAGTTTGCTACACTATCAATAATGCAAAACTATAGTTTCTTTGCTTTCTTTGAACATTTTGTAAGTCTTTAAGTAAATATTATAAAATAATTTTTTTGATTTTTTATTTAATGTGGAGAGCTTTAATTTTTTTTTTTATTTTTTCTTAAATATTCCTCAGTGGGTGTTGTGTGTATTTTGTTGCAACATCAATAATTCAGTAGCAGCTGCTGACACATGTAATAATTCAATTGTGCGGACAACCATTAAATAAGATTGATGAAAGCTTTAAAGTTCAAATTGACGACTACAAGATTGTGATGAGGATATGGATGAGAATAAGAAGGATGAGGATGAAGACTACGATGATGATGATGATGATGATGATGATGATGATGACTGACGGTAGAGTTCGATTTCATTGAGCATCATTTAGTTTTCGATGTTTCGAAATTTTTTTTCCCACTTGAATCAGAGTAGTCATCGTGACGCCAATTTATTTATATTTTTATAAAGCGTTTTTCATGCTCCTTATTTGAGTGCTTTAAGTATTTGTGCGTGTGTGAATGAATCAAACTCTCAATCTTAGGGGAGAACAGGTGATGTTCATTTTATGATTTTCAAATGTTTTTCATTTTGAATTTATTTTTTTTTCTCCTTTTTTTTTTCTATATATTTTTTCCAATGAAAAATGATGTTTTATTGATCAGGACGCAAACACTCATCCTTGAATATATGTACTTCCTTAAACACACACATACACGCACACATAGATACAATTAAAAATCTCAAGAAATATGCTGGATTTGTCTTTTTCTTCCTGTTCTTCTTGCTTTTCATTTCATAATTCATACTTCACAGTTATAGATGTATGTATATATATGTTATCCTATTCCATGGAATCATCATGATTAATGATGTTCATGTTGTTCATTTTGTTGATGATGTCCTTTCTTTTACCACCACCGCTGTCTTTAACCAACGCCGCCATTTGATTTAGTTGTTCTTTTTCAAGGGATTCCTATGCCAAATTGTCATTGTTCAAAGCATTTACGGGCATTTCAGGTTAAAATGAAAAACATTTGGGATTGAACACAAGGGAAGTTTAATAAGATCGAATGCCTCCAATAATTGTTAATTCATGTTAGTAAAATCAAATATTACCTTTTCAATTTTTAATAGATTGGGTAGTTGATCTACCTTGTTTCCCCTAATATCCTAGCATACGATAAAGTATGCACTTTTGAATTTTTTTCTTGTGAAGAACATGAAGTAAGAAAGAAAAGTGTTGGAGAGTCTCTCACTTCCAATTCGTGTTGTTGTATTGTAAAAGCAAGGTAATGCAGCCTCGCGGTTGACTTGAGTTAGCTTTCTATTATCGGCTGATAACGGAACGAAGACCCGACCACTCGGGAAATGGGATAATCTAAGCAATATTTTTTTTTATAACCAGAAATTGGCGATTTTAGAATATTAAAATAAGAAAAGGAGCGTTTGCTTTGAGAACATTGCTACAACGTCCAACGTGTAAGTTTGTTGAGTAAAGTAGTTTAAAGTTTTCTTGTTTGCAAATTAAGAAACTTATAATACTCCCTTCGCAACACTCACTAAATGGACAAACCATAAAGAGAAATCTTAAAGCTGAAATGACAAATTCTGTTAAAGTTCTTCCGCTGGTTGTTTTACAAAATGCTGCTGCTTGTCAGTAAGATGAGAAAAAATATTTACAAGTCAGAGTGCCTCATCTAAAAGTATCTTACAAAGACTCTTCATCATCTTTCGTTCGTTATTGGTTAAGCAAACAAATTTGTACTGCTTAAGACAAAGACAATAGAAGATTAAAACAACACAATTGCCAAGAAGAGAAGCTAGAACACAGAAAGCAGATAAGCACCTTTTAAGAGAAAAGTGAAAGGCAGAGGGAATAATGGAGAAACAACAGAATAAAAGACAATCATGGGAACAATTCCAAGGTGGCAACTGTTTGAGCATATAAATTGAAATATCCGTCATTGTTCGTTCGACTTCTTACTTCCTTTTTTACTTTCGTCCTTGTATGTCTCATATTAAACAGGTGCGAATTCATTATCCTTTGACAGCATTTGAAAAAAAAAGTGGAAAAACAAAAAAGGGAAATGGAAACAGGAAAAAGGAAAAATTTAACAAAAAATAAATGATGGACCGCATAATAGAAGCAAAACAATGAAGAAGGAGGCACTTTCTCCTGCGAAAAAAACCAAACTTTATGGTCAACAGCAACATCGTCGTAATTATGAGCGTTTTTTTGTTTTTTGTTTATAAAAACAACAAGAGAAAGGGACTCAATGAACAACAGCGACGCTCACTGAGAAGTGCCGAAAGCTAATGAGTGATTTTGACTCATTGACAAAGGTAAACCCAGGCAGGCGCCACAGTAGGATATTTTGTCCTTTCACCCACGCAAACACTTCGGGCTTAGGCTTTTGTGTGTCTGCTTGTTTGTTTGTTTGTTCATTTCTTTGACTTGATGTTGCCGTCATCACTGCCGTATTATGTGACCTTGGGTCGAAAAAAGGATTAAAAGTGGATTATCTTTTTATGTTGACATAAGATATTGATAAAAACAAAAACAGCAAACAACAACAAAGACTTGTTTGCTGTGCCTTTTGTTTTGTTTTTTGCGCGTGTAAATCGCATAAAATGTCAACACCATCTACACCAACAATAAAACAATATTATAGCATTTATAAAGGATATTTAGGTTGATACCTTACCCTAACCCCCCCAGAAAAATAAATAAGAATTAATATTATCAAGATACATAATAAGAATTAAAAGTATCAAAGGCGGCTTTTAATATGATAAGCTTCACTGGCTTATTATACCCTACATATCTGATCTAATCAGTTTAATGGTGTCATGAACACTTTGTTTTAAGATTTGTAACCAATCCTTTTTTATGAAATCATATTTATAATCAATGTCTAGACCAAATAAATATGCTTAATAGGCTGAAATGTCGATAGCTTGTACTTATTTCAGTCGGAAAATGTATAGTTTGCATATAAAGTTTAGAAGTTTTTTAAAATCAATTGAATTATCTTTGGGAATCATTTTCCTTTGATTTTTTTATAATTTTTATATATTTTATATATAATTTCTTTTTTTGTTCTCTGATATCCTATAAGTTCTAGAACGTGTCAATTAATCTGCAATTAAGTTTATCTAAAAAAAATTTTGATTTTCGTCACATTTCATTTTCAAATTTTTTGGATGTACTCCTTTTCGCTAAAGAAGTTTTACTTAAAAAAAAAAAAATTAAATATTACCAGTGCAGGACTCGAACCCCACGCCTTCGGCTTGCAAGTCCTACTCTCTAACCACTTCGCGACGGAGACATTTTAAGTGTATTTGCATAAATGGCTTCAATATAATAATAACATCGTCAAATTTTGATTTTCGTCACATTTCATTTTCATATTTTTTGGATTTACTCTCCTTCGCTAAAGAAGTTTCACTTCAATAAATTAGGCGTGCAATGGGAAGTAAATCTTTCTATTTCTATACTTGTATATTTTTTTTCATGGCAAGAAACCTGGATTATTTTCTATAATGCCACATGATACTTGTGGCAATAATTAAAATACTTTAGCAAAATAATTTGTAATAATTTCAATATTTCGTTTGTTTACCATAAAATAGATGAGCAATGAGAAGCTGATAGTGTCTCTAAGATTTTAGTTAAGTTAGACTTTTTCTATTGTATAACAAAATGTTGGAGAAGACAAGGACTAAAACTTGTAATAAATTTATGAAAACTTTAGCTTACCTTAAGGCAGATCCATAGTTTGGATGATTTGACTTCTTTAGCATTTATAATACAGACAGTCGAAATTTGTGTTGAGATACAGTTTCTGAAATTAAAATAATAATAAATAACAATTCAATTCACTTCTTATACAAAACACAATTTCTTCTTCTCGTATATCCATTAATTATGAAAATTACTATAGAAAAACCAAGCAGTCATGGTTTTTACAACTAAAAATAAAATTATGTAAAATATAAGCTTATAATGCCGCCTTATTCTAATGTTTTTTACCCAACCATCCAATGGAATTGATAAAGCCAATAATTCATTTAAAGAATTTTCACTAAAATTCCGAAAGAAAACTCGAATTTTGCTACAGGGATTTTTTTTTGTTGAATTGTAGTTGTATGACTGATGCATTTGGTAACTCAAACAAAGGAAAAATAACATGGGTTAAAGTTTTTATGTCAGTCAGTTGCTATCAATCATTTTGTCATAGTGGGTTTATCTTTTGTGACCCAATGTTTAAACCATTATTATTATCATAGAAAGATTCTTCCATATAAGATAATATGATTCGTTTATTCTATTATTATAACGATTCCTACAGGAGATTGAAGATTTATATTCATTAGAAGCAAAGGATTGGGATAGTATTAATATTGTATAATGTATTATTTGTTTTTGAAGTGATACTTTTTAGCAGCGTTGGGCAAAAACTTATACTACAAATTTGAGGGAAAAAATACAAATTGTCACGTTTTGGAATCATCTGTATCTCATGAACTGCACTAGGTAGAGACTTCAAATTTTCACTGAATGTGTATTTCTGCCATATCCCCAAGAAATAATAATAATCATTTTTGGAAAATCCACCGGAAAAGTTTTAATAAAGATATTACAATTATACAACAACAACATGCAGCTTGTGTGTTATAAAAGTGTTTATAACAACAACAAGCAATACAATAAATTTTATGGTCCTAGGTTCGCTGGATCGTATAGTTCCCACACAAATACAATTATTACGTCTCAATGTCTCAATGTTGAAATGCAGTATGACTTCTGTACATCAGTTAAATCAGTCAAGTAATATTTCTCTATGCTCAATCATAGGAGCTTAGATAAAAACGTGAAGCGCGTAGAGCACTACAACTTTGGCATAGCCGAAGATAACCTTGTTTTTTCTGGTTTCATAAATATCACTGCTTCCTGGAATGCATACATTGTAACTGGTAATTTAAAGTAAAAATATTTCAACTTAATTTTATCAATATCTTTTCGTATTCCATTTGAAACACTGACCTGTTTACTATTACTTTCCTTAACCTACTCATGCTTATCTACTATTTAATATACATTTTGGCCTGTATATTATTGCCACAAAATTATACATCCTCGACTCTTCACATTTTGAACTATTAAGCTGAAAGTATTCTAACATACAACACAACCACATACAAGCTAAAGAAAATCTTGTATGTAGGTACTATTTTAACAAAATGTATTTAATGTATTTTTGTAAGTATTCTAACCCAAATCCACCACTGAGAGATGAAGTCAGAAACAGCATCAAAACCTTAGCAAAAATATTATACCTGCAACAATGTACCGCCATCAAACACAGTGACAAGACATAACAAACAGAGTTGCGGCTTTAGATGATTTTGGTCTCCGTCTCTCTCCCATCGAAAACTTGATTTGGTTTAGGTTGTGCCAAAGAATTTAGAATTTAGAGTTACGACAACCAACGCCCACTCATTACGCAAATATTCATAAAATCAAAAATTGCTTATCCCAACAAAAAGTAACAAAGCTGATGACGGTGACAATGATGCTGATGATGCTGGTGATGATGAAAATCCAAGCCATGTGTTTAATACATATATGCATCTGTATCTATGAGTATTTATAGTTTTCCACATGCCGCATGCCTTGACTAAATTTTAAGTAGTTAAAGTTTGGAAGCAACTTTCAATTTATTATCGAAATAAAATGCAGATAAATGTGAAACTCAAGCCACCTTGTATTGGTGCTAGAATTATAAAGATGCTAAAGATGCTGAAGATGCTGGAGATGCTGGAGATGCTGGAGATGCAGCGTCTGCCAAGCAGCCATCCAACCAACCTTGTATCTTTAAGTTCATATAGATAAAGACCAAGTTGAATTGCTCCTCAGTGTACAGCATCGTTTCGTTGCACCTTCATTGTGGCATGCGCACATTGATAAGGTAAAGTTTTTGACGTGTTACTAAAGTTTATAATGTTTCATGAAAATGCGGGAGAAACTTTGCATTGTCAGTTTAGTTCAGTTAAGATGATGTCTGTAGGAGGGGGATTTCGGAATTTGAGTTAGAAAAACTCAACGCGATTTTTGGCGGCAACAAACAATAAATGTCAGTCGCTGTCTTCGCTGCATTACTTGGTTCGCTTGGCAACGCATAAATGCAAGAAGAGTAATAAGAAGGAAGACTTTGGCAAAAACATTTGTCAACATGTAGTAGTAGCAGGTAACACTGTATCTGTGTGCTTATGTGTGTGTGTACATGTCTATTTGTTTGTGTTGAATAGTTGGAATACTTTGTTGAAAGCCGATGCCAACGCCGCATGCCTATTGTCAATTTGCACCTTTCAATTGCAATTTCATTTCAAGCCGCTTTCGCTTCTTTTCTTTATCCTTTTTGCCAATTCTTTGTTTTTGATTTTTATATTTGTTGCTTTTGTTGCTATTGTTGTTGTAGTAGAACCAACAATTGTCAATATTTATAAACATTTTTCGTTTCACATTTCGTTTTATGCTTTCGGCGCCTTCGTTTCTTTTTTCGATTTTATCTATTTTTGTTTACATTTTGTTATGTGCTAACAACTTTATGTGATATCTAAGTTTCATCGATATTGCAGGATGTTATCAGTTATAAAACAAAATTACGCGTGTTCCATCGTACACATGATAGAAGTCTGTATATTGCTTTTGGTATCCTTTGCACATAATCCATCTTAACGTCCTTCTAAGTTGAAGTATGTCATTATTCTTAATAATCATATAAATGTTTCATACAAATTTTAATTGCGATAACATACAAAAAAACAAAAATCTTTTCTTCGTACATACGCTTGTTTTTGTACAACAAAAAATGGATTATTTGTTGTGGATATGGCAATAGAAATACACATTCTGTGAAAATTTGAAGACTCTACGTAGTGCGGTTCATGAGATACAGATGACTCCAAAACGTGACGATTTGTATTTTTTCACTAAAATTTTTGTTCAACGCTGCTAAAAAAGTTTCACTTCAAAATATATAGTTATACGATTATAAACACTCAAATCTGAGTATCATGTTATCTATATAGCAAAACAGTTAGCAAGATGGTTAGCTTCTCTTTCTGCTTACAGACTACTACAGACTACTTCAGGGTAACCTCCTACGATTCAAAGCAAGCAGGCAGGTAGATTGCGATCGA
Organism: Amiota minor; assembly: GCA_037043295.1. NCBI lineage: Eukaryota > Metazoa > Arthropoda > Insecta > Diptera > Drosophilidae > Amiota > Amiota minor. The sequence goes on along the minus strand of JBAMAW010000081.1, from coordinate 5,989,101 downwards.
CTATGTCGAACTGTTAAGTTTCCTGGGTACTCTGGTGCATAGCCAACAGAACAGATCATTTCATACCACGCATTTCAGGCTTTTTGGTGAAACTTTCATTTTTCCCCAAGGCAAGAAGCTGACGCATCTTACACTGGTTCTGGTACTTGTGCCGTTCAAACGTGGTGCAAGTGTATGAAACGTAAAATGCAGCATGTCAAAATGCATGAGCTCTGATATTCAATTCTGTTAAGTAGGATTCAATCCCTTTCTATTGGAGGTGATAGCAATACTTTAATGATGCAATGACTACCTTTGCTTGAAACATTCATACGTTAGCCCAACGTCGTGACCTTATCGCTTATTATACTTATAAGACAACCTCCTTCAGCTAATTATCGCTTAATAAATTCCTTTCTGTGACTATATAACAAGTGCTTGTTGTGCGGACTTATCTTTTCATTAGAGATAGAAACTTGGCCAATCCAACAAGTCTAAGTCAACCCTATACACACGGCAGACATCAGAAAGAGGCTTCAGTTTTCTGGGTGATCTTGAATTCTTATTTATCATTTTAACCTTATTTCATTATTTGTTGTCTTGTCCTTACTGAATGTTGTTATATCAAACAATTTACTTCTTATATTTATATATTTATATTCTTATATTTATATATTTATATTTATTCTATAAAATTGCTTTTAACTTTAGCATTAACAATAATCATAGAAAATTACTAAAAAGAAACATAATGTTTAATGTTTTTTTTTTTTTAAGGATTTAGCTTCTCCGATCAATAGAGAAATTATAACCAATTGACAAATTCAATTTATTCTAATTTCAAATTAATGAACAATATTGAATTAAATTCCTAAAACTGGTGATGTTAAGACAAAATCATGCTGACACTTTATTTTTTCTAGGTTTATTTTTTGTTGGGATTTTTCATTCTTTATTTTCTAACAGCCAAATGATTGAAATGTTCTGCTATTTGTTGGCGGTCGAAATAGGGCTGCATAAAACACCATTTCATAGACCTAACGGTTGAGGCATCATATTGTAAGGGCGCCAACTACGCTGACAGCTGCCAAATGCTTTCAAATATACAAAATACATAGTACAATTGAAGTATTGAGACTGCTGAGGCAGGCAACACAATCAGCACCAGTAACGGCAAACATTGAATGAAAACTAGGAGTGGAGTGGAGTGGAGTGCAGTGGAGTGAAGAGGAAAGATAGAACGAATTTCAAACGAAGTACTAAGCCCCGCTTGAATAACACCAGCGGGTAGTACCGCTCTAAGCCGCTCCCAGTCCTAGTAACTCATCCACCTTGTGATCTGGTTGGGGTTTCACACAATGAAAGCAAATTGTGGATTTTTATTTGATTTGTTTTCGTTACGCGTTCAATTTTGCAATACTTTCTTGGATTTATTGGACTTGTTGTTATTGAGAGAATTGTTGTTTTTGTTGTTGTTGTTGTTGTTATTGATAGAAGAGTTGTTCCTGTTCTTGTTGTTATTTTTGTTGGATTTCTCTATCAATGCTATGCATTTTTATTTACTTTCGGTTTGTTTTAGATTTTTGCTTTTGTTTGATTTCTTTATCTTTTTATTGTTTTGGATTTGTTTTTTTTTTGGCACACAACTAAAAATAAAATTTAAAAAAAACCATGACTCCTGGCGCCAGTTTTACACTTACATCAATACCCAGTCATCTATCAAACACACACTCACACAGAGATAAATTGGATGTTGATTTTTGTTGCGGTGGCAATGGGGAGTCAGTTGTTGACTGCGGGCGGCAATAATGGCATCTGTACTCGTATACAATTCTTTATGAAAGTCAGTATATGTGAGAACTAACAGATCAGACCAGAGAAGGAGGAATAGGCAAGGCAAGGACATAATATCGGACACACATTCATATAAAACAAAAAACAAAAAAAAAAAAAGTGTTGCAATGAAATTAAGTTTTCAATTTCGCTCAATGCCTTGGCGCTTGTTCCTGTGGATGTTATTTTTCTCCTCCAGTTTTTTTCTATTTTTGCTTTATTTAATTTTCCATGTTTCTTTGTTTTTGTTTCAACTTTATTCACACCAGAATGACAAAATGTTGCACATGAAAAGAAATTTGTTGTACAATTTTATATTTGTTAACGTTGACAAAAGTATCTTGTTATGTTTTTTTTGTATTTTTAATTTGTATTCTTTGCAATTGTTTCGAATATTTTATTTATCATGAATCGAACGAGCTGCACGCGCTATTATGTAATTTATTTATAGAGCGCGAAAAATCAAATAAAATAAAAAACTAAATGGCAAATAAGGCAGACAGATAAACAAACACAAAAACAGACTTTCAAAGAAAGAAAGAAGTTGGGAAGTTCTAAAGAATCAATTACTGAGAACAGAAGAAGGTCAGAGGAAAAAAATATAAATAAATAAAGATGTAGGCGGTCCTTTTCAAGGACTCGTCTGCGCATTTTTGCCTTACTTTAAATATTTACTAATTATATTCCGTTTGTCAAATATTCATTTCAAAGTGTCTTTCTTCCATTTGTTTCTTAATCTACACTCATGTTGCATTTCGAATATTTTCATTACATGCCATCCTACTTTCGTTTCACGAGGTGTGGGAATAAAATAATAAGTTTTTCTCTGATGTCTAAGAAAGCAAATCAAAAATGACAAGATTTTAGACCATTAAAGCAATAAAAAAGTGGCATGAACCATGATAAAACTCATTGAATAAGACTTCCAGTATTGTTTCCATTAATGGAAAAATTGTATGGAATATTGTAGCCAAAGAAAAGGGGCTTACCACATAAATTGAAGTAATATTTTAAAACAGAAATAAGATTAAATTTACTACACTGTGTACTAAATGATCTATGAATGGGATGCCCCTGTTTTGTTCTAAAGATAAGAAAATTTTCATCTTCAGATCCTGTGCCTTACATACAATTTATTGGACGAGTCCAATTGAAAATCTTCGCTTCCTTCTTTCTTTAAATGAAGGGATTTTATCTTGATAGATATCATTTTTTACTATATAAATCCTTGATTATTTGGCCACACCTCTTAATACGATTTGCCTTTCTCTTTCTCTGTGCTTATCTTCTTTCGTTTTCGAATACGAAGGAGCAATGAATTGTAAGGAAAGTTTTTCGATTAAACTTCATAATTACAAACATACATATGCAACTGCAAATGTTGCATGCCACGGACTCATACATACATATGCATACACAAACTAAGAAACACATGCTGATTGGAAAAGTAGTTTTAATTGAAAATCTTTGACGGGCTTCATTCAGTCTCATCTTATCTCAGTCTCAATTGTTGTTGTAACTTGCTAGACTCTTTCATATTTCATAAAATAGACTCAAATCAAGCGGCATTGAATTAAATTTACCAAAATTTTATCAAAAATACAAATTTCCAGAAGATACACTCCTGGTCAAAATAATAAGCTTTGGAAGAACTTCTAGACCAGCAAATGAAAAACAAATGTAAAAATCTTTATGAATGATTCTCATCGAAATGTTTTCACACCTTGGATTAGTAGAATTTTTTAGGAGCTTTAGAAATTTGGAACAAGTCAAGCTATGAGGGCTGACAAGTAATCTTAGATGAATTATTTTGGAGGAGTTCACTTACAGAAGATCTTTTGAAATTGCTCTTTAAGATAAATATAAAAGACAGTGTTCTCATCACCGGCTCCTCTTTTGGATTATAAAGCATTCCGTTCAAAAAACTTAAACCCATTTTCGTATACTAAGAGGTCAACAATTGATTTGATCTATGATAACAGATTTTTGGTATTCCAAATTTTAATCAATTTGGATGCAGATTATATCCAAAAAATATGATTCGCTAATGTAGTCAGATCCTTCTGGCATGTTGATACAACCTCCAAGGGGAAATTTTGAGGAGTTTTTTTTTTTCAAATTATCTCTCTTTGTATTCTTCAATGTGTTCAATGTGAAGTTATAACTCAGTTTGTCTTTTTTCTAATATGATTAGTCAATTGATATTAACACATTGAATTACTGGCATAATAATGCACTTATTATTTTGACCATGAGTGTTCGTCAATGTCAATATAATGTTATATATATAATATGACGTCATCAATAAATAAGTCAACTAAAGTGTGAAAATGAATAGAAGAGAGAAGAGAAATTAAGCGATGAAACCATGATGTTAAGAAACAACCTTGCCACCGTCTTTTGCTTGACGGTAAAATTAAATGATTTACATTTGGTTCCAAAGGCGATACAAAAAACGATGAGGATGAGGATAAGGATGAAGATGCATGGTTGCAAAAACAATATCAACAAATAATAAGTTTTGCTTTTTTTCTACTTTCTACTCCTTTGTTACAACTCTCTGCCTCTCTCCCTCTCTCACTTTATTTGTTAAGTGAAAACTTTAAAGGCAACTTCCGTTGTCGCCTTCCTTTGCAATTTCTTACTAAATCACTCCCTTCATCCTTTATACATTTTAGCATCTCCTTACATCCAACCATGTATGTATTTCCTTCTCGCTTGTGATTCGCAGCCATTTAGTAGCTGTTAGATTGTTGTAGTATGTCTGTGTCTGCTGCATCTATGCCACTGACGCCATTCTTACTAAATGATTTGCCTAGACAGACGCATAAGTTCACATGTGTCTAAATGGCTGCATTTCTCAACAAAACCCAACGAATAGACTTCTGCAGTTTGTCTTTTCTTCCTGCCAACCTAATCTCCTTCTTCTATCTTTGGGTATTGCTCCCACATCAAGAAATTTTCGACGCATATTTATATCAATTCGTTTGTCTATTTATCCCTGTTTTGTTGCAATTTCTTTCACACATCCTCCCATCCCATCCCATATTTGTCAGCCAGTCAGTTTGTCATTTAGTCACTCAGTCAGTAACTTTTGTCTTCTCTTTGCCTTCAAACAAATCGATTTATCTTTTTCAATTTGATTCATTTAGATCAGTGATTTTCAACATAAGTATTAGTTGTATAATTTGCCCAAGGGACCCTGAATGATCCTGAATGATTTTCAACCACAAGCAGAATTACAATTTCTACAAGAAAAAGAGTCTAAAATATTTCTTATTGCTTTACCAAAAATATGTTATGGAGGAATCAAGAGAATTATTAGTTGCTGCCTAAGTATCGCAATGAAAGTGAAAAGATTAAGAATCACTGGTTTAGATGATGATGATGATGACAATGGTGATGCTTTTGCTTTGCTACAATCGCTATTTATTGTTGTAGTTGTCGTTGTTATTGTCTACTTGATTGTCTAAATGTATCTGAGTTCTGACTGACTCAGTTGTTTTGTTGTACATCGCATGTCTATCTTACTGTCACTCTATATGTCTGTCTGTCTGTCTTTCTATCTGCCTGTCTAACTATCTCTCTATCTGTTTGTCTGTGTTTCTCTTGCTGTCAATCATGTGCATCACTCGGTTTACAACGCCAATGCATAATACAACTTTAGATTTATTCCCTTCCCATCCACCAATACCCAATCCATTCCAACGCTGCCTCATGAAACTGTCATAAAGTGCATATTCAACTGATTTAGTGCATTACGAAATTCTAGGATATATAATACTCGTATATGTATGTTTGTTGTTCATTCTTCAAATGTTATATGGAATGTATTAGAATTGACATTGCAGTCTTTGTCTCATCATCGTTAGAACTATTTCTGCCACTTAGATTTCCGATTCAAGCTTTATTAGGCAAAATGAATGTCTGTATGATTGAATCAATGAATGAATGAATGAATGCTTGAATGAATCTATTATGATTGTCTTTATTTGATCGCGTTCTTGTGTCACATTAGTGTCGCTTAATAACACTCAAACACTCAAGTTAATCGATGAATTCATCTTAAATTAATGTCACTGGAATGCTTGTAAAATTTCTAGCTGCATACACCAAATTCTGCATGCATATGTATACAGAATTTGTGTATTGAATAAGTCCACTAGGGTGTTTATAGATCAAGTGTACATGTGTCTTCTTAAACCGTTAATACAAATGTAGATGGTTCGTTTTGGGATATCTTAATATCTTATTGTCTATGGTCAAAATAAGCTCCGTGTAGTATATACATAACTTGATCCACAGGAAACAATATACCAATATTGACTCCAATGTGGATGTGTAATATATTTGAATTGGACTTCAAATGCAGGTTGAAAAAAAAAAAAAAATGTTTTTGGATAAGTTAATCTACAAAAAAAAAAAATAAAAGTGTTAAAAATTTTTTATTGTTCAGAAAGATATAGAAAAACAGACCATTTCGATATGAGTCATATAAAAAAAAAAATATATAAATAATAATAAAGACAATATCAGCTTAGCATTAGAAGAGAGATTACGATTCAACAAAAGAACAACAAAAGTACAGCATTCGACACAGACAACAAATGCAGGTTAAAAACAAAAAACGTATCAGTTGGTTTTCAAAAAAATGCCCTACACGAGAAGCCAGGAAACCCAACAAATGCAAGTTGAAAAAAAAAGATTTTTTTGGTTAAGTTAACTTACAAACAATAACAATGTGTTAAAAATTTTTTATTGCTCAGAAAGTTGTAGAAAAACAAACCGAAATCAAATGATGAGTCATAAAAAAAAAAAAATATTTATATAAAATAATAAAGACAATATCAGCTTAGCATTAGAAGAGAGATTAGATTCAACAAAAGTACAGCATTCGAAACTGACAACAAATGCAGATTAAAAACAAAAAACGTATCAGTTGGTTTTGAAAAAAATGCCCTACACGAGAAGCCAGGAAACCCAACAAATGCAAATTGAAAAAAAAGATTTTTTGGTTAAATTAACTTACAAACAATAACAATGCGTTAAAAATTTTTTATTGCTCAGAAAGTTGTAGAAAAACAAACCGAAATCAAATTATATGAGTCATATAAAAAAAAAAAATATTTATATATAATAATAAAGACAATATCAGCTTAGCATTAGTACTTTATAAAAATTATATTAAAACATAGACAAAATGGAAGAAAATATAAACTTTGTTTGTTGTTTAATTCTAGAAAAAGGAGCAGAAATGCTTATACACATACTCCAGGTTAGAAGAGGCGTTGTTCGTAAAAACAAAAAAAAAATCAAAGAAAGATTAAGATTCAGAAAAAGAACAACAAAAGTACAGCAAAATTGTAAACATAAAAGATTTTTAAAAATCACTAGAACGAAAAAAAAAAACAAAAAATAGTAACAAAATAAATTAAAATAAATGCGTGTCAGAAAAACGGCAACTTAACTAAATTAAGGTATAAATCGTTTGAGAATTATATGGCAATAAAAGAAAATATTCGCTGACGGCTGTCAATAAGTACCCAATAGGCGAACACAAACGAATACATACAGCTGATTAGGGTTCCGGACCATATAAGTCTTATATGGGTTTTAATGGGAGCTATACAAACCCAGTAATCCTACGATATTGAAATTTACAAGGTTTGTGGAAATTGATTAGAAACTAATAGTGGTAAAATTTTAATTTTTTCAGTCTACTAGGGCAGGAGGGTACCTCCCATACAAACCACCCAAGAAAATTCAAGTTCTTATTAGAAAAACTTTTTAGGGTTCCGGACCCAAAGGATACTAAACGGAATCCTATTGCAGAGACTTCGTTGTCCGTCCGTTCGACCATCCTCGAGTCATATCTCATGAACCGTAATAGCTAGAGAGATGAAATTTTCACAGAATGTGTAGTTCTATTTGGGCATCAGCTACAAGTATTAAAACTAAACTATTTTTAAAATCTTAAAGGGGTCCCCATACAAGAAACATTTTGTTTTGTATGCCAGCTATACGATCCAGCAATCCCACAATCTTGAAATTTGGAAGGTAGGTGGCTGTACATCAGAAACTTATATTGTCAAAATTTCATTTTGATCAGATTGCTAGGGAGGGTACCTCCCATACAAACCCCCATTAAAATTCAGGTTCTTATTAGAAAAACTTTTTTGTTTTTTGGACTATTGAACTGAAATTTAGATATTATGAGTTTTTGATATAGGCGCGGTACATATATTGGAATCAGTCAAATCGGACCACTAGGCGGAGTAGCTCCCATACAAATCATCCATTTGAATTCAAGTTCTTATTAGAAAAACTTTTACGATTTTTGCCCTATCGAACTGAAACTTGGACACTGTCAGTTTACAATATAGGCGCTGTACATTTGTTGGAGCCAGACGAATCGGACCACAAAGGAGGGTACCTCCCATACAAATTCCGTGAAGAGTATTTCATCTTCAGCATAGTCGAAGGTAACCTTCTTTCTAATTGTTTTTTGTCCTATTGAACTGAACTTTACACACTATAAGTTTTTAATCAAAAATATGAATTTCAGGACCCTAGACTTACTGGATCGTGTGGCTCCCACACATTTGTTTTATTTTTTTTTATCATACTGATATTTGTACTGTATAAAGTCTGTGATCCATATACAACAACCGAGTAGAATTCAGAACCCTAGGTTTACTGGATCTTGAAGCTCCCATATACATATTTCCGACTCAGTGTTGAAATGCTGTATGTGTTCTGACCCCTAAACATAAGTCAAATCAATAATCAAATATTTCTGAATGCTCTATCACAGAGCTTTGGTAAAAACGTTTTCTTTTTACTTGTTTCTTTTTGTTTTTAATTTTGTTTCTTGATGAATAATGAAATTAAAATTTTTCTTCCTTTCATCTAGGGTTTTAATTTACTTCTCTTTATATTGATATTTTTATGCGTTTCTTTTAAGTTTATATAGAAAATACAAAAGTATAGCAAAAAGTTACATTATAAGCATTTAACTTTGACTAGTCTAAGATGGAAGTAAATAGAATGAAAATCCTTTGCTGCGTGTTCCTTAGACATATTTCATGATGCCACCATATAAAACATTTATACAATTTAATGTTATAAAGATACGAACGAATACATTTGTAGAAAGTGTTCACCTTACTTTTGTTTAATTGCATTCCATTGAGTAATTAAATACTCAATAATTGTTTTTCAGCTATAATCGCAGTTATTTAAACAAAAACGAAAACAAGATGAAAATGTTAATATCTTAGGTCTTATAAAAGAATAAATACACTTCTGAAAGGACATTTGATGGAAGGCTATAAAAAAACAAAAAGGATCAACCATCGCTTACTAAAAGTTTAAGTGAAAATTATGTACAAACTAAATGTTACCCAAAATGAATACATAAATAATCTGGTGATTCAGTGTAGAAATGGAAAGTCAATATATTTTTCTGAGAAATAAATACAATTATCTGATATCGGATTACACGATCTATAGGACAAATTATATAGAGGAATTAATTCAATAAATGTGCAACTAAAAGAAACACGATGACACAAATAAGCAGACAATAGGCAAGGGCCATTGATTCCCTCTCGATATAAAGATTATTAATGATCTATTGGTATGATTCACTCTAATAATATGGCAAAATCAAATCTGTAGACAATTTCATCTTGGCGTTCATCGAGTTGGGCATCTCTCACTTAGCGGAAACACATCAAATCAAAAAAAAATAATTTAGATAAAACTCAAAGCACAAAGTCTCTGGTGGCTAATCAACTCAAGATCTGCGACTTGAATACAAAGTTCTTTTATCGAACTCCATCATTAAATCATATGGTTCAGAATTATGGGACACCAGAAGTGAGAGTAGTGTTGAGGTTTAAATAATAATTTATATGAATGAACAATGTGTTTTTATATTCTATTATATCGATTCATTTGTTCTTTAAAAAGAAAAATTATTAAAATGTGTTCAGTACATTATTATTATTATATATATCTAGATAACAGCACTACATATCGGATCCAACTGTAGCAAAGAACCTTACTGGTAACTCCACTAGTGCATCAAAAAAAAATTATCAAAATTGGTCTACCTGTTCTCGAGTTTTGAGGTGTCATACAATACTATTTTTTGGGTTAATTTTTATATAAGTATATAGATTATGAAAAGCTCTCAGAACAATATCAGGAGCTCAATGCTACTTACCTATATCACATAGAAAGAAAGATATCCACAAAGATCTTAATGTACTATGGAGATAAACTTGTTCAGATTGTTAAACCACTAGTCAGAGATTTTGCTCCCATGAGAAACTCTTCACGCCTCCATAATAATGATTGTCCAGGTCTTTCGTTAAGTTAGAGGCCCTTAGTGAGATGTTAAACCCTTCTTCACTTGTAGGAAGGGTAAATAATAATATAATATTAGGAGATACAATTATTTCCTTAAAAAAAAACAAAACTATCTAAATATCAAAAACCCTATATTGTAAGTAATAACGAATTGAGCCTCGCGCTAATGTTATCCTAATATTTACAGTCGGACTCTTCTAGAATGAACTCATTGGAGCCTGTAATTTTATTTCGCTATGGGGAAGTCTTCGCTATTGATTCCCCTTTCCTTTTATACTATATACTTTGGGAGTCGTCTGGGTACTGGATTCCTTGCGTTACAAATACCAGACTCATGTGATAATAAACTCTACACTTCAAGTGTAGTGAAGTACATAACACAAAGTGAAAGAGAAGCAGTGCAGAATTGCCATGTTGTGTATGTTTTCAACACATTGAATGTCATGTCAGGCATCCTTTGCTCCATTCAGTGAACATATACATACACATACATATGTAGAACAAGCTACCTATATGTAATTGTGTGTTTGTGTTTGTTAAATTATTTATGTACGTGTAATAATGATCATACATTTATCTTGTTTTTGTTGTTATTGATGTTGTTGTTGTTGTTGTTTTGAAACCGTAACTCGCTTAATTTTCGGTTTCATGTTTCGTTTTTTTTTTCCCCATCATCTTCATCAACATTATAATATAAAATATTGCGTATACGTAAAGCAAATTGAAAAATTACTTTAAAAAAAAAGGAATTAAAAAATGAAATAAATGATAAAAATTTTTATGAAACCCAAAATTTAAGTTTGCCATTTCCATTTATACAAGTATACATGTCTCCTTTGCTGCTTGCATATCTATCTATCTATCTATTTGTATCTAAAGTACTGTAACCTTAAAGATTTATGCTACCTGCATTTTATGTTTGACTGTCTATAGATTTTCCTTTGTCGCAGTCTGATCTTAACCCTTTGCCTTGGTTCCTGTTCCTGTTCCGTCCTATTTTCCGTTCCATAAGTTGCCACAATTTCGTTTAAATGAGCTTTGAAACAAAATAATCTTGTATTCAATTTGAAACATGATAACCGAGACAATCTGTTTATGAGCAGGGCTCAAATGCACATACACACACACCCAAACATGGGACACAAGGAGGAGACAGATAAAAAGGAATTGACAGGAATGATAGGAAGAAGGAACGGGTGAGGTAGGTATGTGTATCTAGATATACATATGTGGTTAGAGACATGCTGCGGTGAGACAGGACAACATATTGATACTATATGGTGTTGCACATACGTGTAGACAGCGTTGGGCATCAACAGCGTCGACAGCATTCATATACACATGCACAATGGCATGTCCTTATGCTGGTGGTGGCTACGCAGTCAAAGTAAGTTAGTGTAATGATGGGCAAAAGAATGGGGAGCAGGCAGGCAGGCAGAGATGTAAGTGGCAAGTGGCAAGTAGAGTTTTGTATTTTATAGCGTGGCATACTACAATGTTCACATCATGTTCATCGTGAGCGCTCGTTTGTTGTTGCATTGTATCTTGTATCTTATGCTGTTCAGTTCAGTTCAGTTCAGTTGTGCTTGACTTTTTGTTATGTTTTTATGTAGATGATTTTTTTTTTTTGTACTCCCCACCTCTGTAACTCCAACTTTATTCGATTGTTTGTTCGTTTGCTCGTTCGCTTGCTCGATATGAAATCAATAAACCAAAGCCAACAGCTTACAAGTTGATGATGCAGCATTCTGATGAGTATCCGCATTGCAGCCATGTATGCATGTGAAGGCATGTTTGTAGTTCATGATGCTCTGTGGCAAGGGCATGGAGCAGCAGTTACGAGTAGTAACTTCATAGATACAAGCAGAAACTTCACATATGTATGTGCTTATGTAGGTGTAATGGGTGTGTGTGTGTGTGTGTGTATCTGCTTTAATATAACCCAGTTGTAGTCAACGTCATTGAAGCACAGCTGCTTGCCGCACGAATGCGCCACAATACCTCAGCATCCGCATATGATGAGTTGTGAAAGAATAAGGTTAGGGATAAATTGAGGGAGATGCAAGGAGAAGATCAGATCAGATCATATGTACACATGTATGAAGGGTATGAAGGGCAAACAAATTGTATTGAGGCAATGGCATTGGCGACATACTCGTACAAGTAGATACAAACCAACTATACAAAACAATATAACACCAGAGATACAAATGTAAAACAGAAACACAACTGCAGATGTGGCAACAATATGTAACAATGTCTTTATATATATATATATATATATGTATATACTTAGTACATATGTGTATGATTGTTGTGCAATCCTAGAAAGACAAATGATCTTTTGTTTTTAAGTCAATAATTTATGCAGTCATTTCCGTTTCCGCTTCGGTTTCATTCCATTTGGTTTTCATATACGAGAACATTGAATAATGTTTTCTTATGCTTTTGCTACAGGCGTCACACGTTGCTATCAAATCTCTCCTAGGTATGTGTATGATATTCGATTGTGTGTGTGTGTGTGTTCTGTGTACCTTTAATAGTTTTTTTTTTTCTTTATTAATCTGTCTTTCTTTTAGGCAAATCCAAGTGATTCATGCAATCATTTGAAAATCGTTGATTCAATAAAAGTTTTCTTTTCTTTTATACTTTTACATTAAAATTATATGAATGGCAGGTGGAGTAAGTTGTCACAATATTTTTGACAAGGTTTTCTTTGTACAATAGTTGGAAGCAATTATCTTTAATCTTTTTAGAGCGTAGTTTTGTTAAGAATCATCTAAAAAGGATTTATATAGATGACATTCAAATAAATTCTTTCAAGCATCACAACGAGATTAATCTCTAAGATTTCTATTCAAATCACTTTGAAACTCACAAGGAAATCGTTTGATAGAATTTTATAGCTCAGGTAAATAGACTTACATCGTCAATGCAAACTAATGTGGCAAGGGGACTTAATCGAACTAACAATGAAAACGCGTAGGATTTAATGGTTGCCTGGCTGCCTAAGCTTCTGCTTTACAAAGCAATGTATAAATCGATCTGGGACTCGATAAGCAATTGAAATTCTTCATTCAATCAAAAGAAATTGAATCAAAATATTAACTATACTTCTTAATGTCTTATTACAATACAATAATTACAATATTTATTAAGCCCTCAACATTTCTTTTGTTAGTGAAGAAACATTTGTAATTCTCAATACAAAGTGTTAAGTGTTGAGAAATACTACATTGCCCTGCCGACGAAGTATTTAAAGGCAGTTCCGGGGAGACAATAGGACATGGTGCGGTAGTTTTTAGTGGGTTAAAGTCCCACACTCGATTGTAGACCGATTAGGCTTTCGATGCTTTTCTACCGATAGACAAAAAAAAAAAAAAATACTTTGCATTCCATGGCAATCATGGAAATGAATTGTAAACAAACCTTTTCGGCAATGACGACTCTGTAAGTCGATTAAAAGGGTTAACTAGCGTTACCTGATTAAATCAGAGGTTTTGTTTTTAGGCTCTTAAAATATATATTTAATAATAAACAAATGAAAAATATCTCTTAATAAAAAAAACTTAAAGCTTAAATATAATTTCGAATTAGCCTGGAAATTTATTTATGTGAAAATTTTCTTTTTTGTTTTGTAACTTTATTCTACCTTCCTCCTATGTTGTGATGTTAGAGTGTCGCTCTTAATGTTTTTTTGTTGTTTTCTACTCAAACGCACTCACTCGCAGCACATGTCACGAATGTGGCATTCTTTAGATGTTTTGTCTGAGGTGTTATTTGGCAACATCAAGAACGAGTGTCTTCTCATCGAAATCCTTAATGACAACGAAAAGAGCAGCCGCACACTTTTCGTGGCTTGCTGAGCTTCTTGTACGAATTAACATGGATTCATGGAATTTAATGTGCTTTGCAGAGAGCGATAACCAACTTATTGTACTTGGGTTCATTGAAGGAATCTGCTAGAATGCAGAGAACTCCATGACGCTTGCATAAACCTTTGCACAACTGGTGGATAACATGGACGAGTCCAGCAGCAATTAGCGGCACCAATAACGGATGCTGTGAAGGGAACATCTACATCCACGTCAGCCATTTACTAACAGTTTAGTCATCGCACAACACCGAAAAAATAATCTTACTGAATGATAGAGATGAAACAATAAAATAAAATGGGCCAAGTGCGAGTCAGACTCGTACACGGAGGGTTCTGTACCAGATTGGGGTTTGTATGGGAGGTAATCCCCCTAGTAGACCGATTTGACTGATTCCAACAAATGTACTGCGCCTATATCAGAAACTTATAGTGTCTAAACCTCAGTTCGATAGAACAAAAAACAAAAAAGTTTTTCTAATGAGAACCAGAATTTTAATGGGGGTTTGTATGAGAGGTACCCTCCCTAGGGGTCCGATCAAACTGAAATTTCTACAATATAAGTTTCTGATGTATATCCACCAACTATACTAGATCTCAACATCGTGGGATTACTGGATCGTATAGCTACCATACAAACCAAAACCTTTCTTGTATGGGGACCCCTTTAAGTTTTTGAAAATATTTTAGTTTCAGTATTTGTTGCTGATGCCCGGATAGAACTACACATTCTGTGAAAATTTGAAGTCTCTACCTAGTGCGGTTCATGAGATACAGATGATTCCAAAACGTGACGATTTGTATTTTTGACTCAAATTTTGAGTATAAAGAAGTTTCATTTTGAAAAAATTTCTTAAAATAATAAAAATAGGCGATTAGTTTTGGGTTTCTCCATCTCTGACCCAAAATTTAAGTGTAGGAACAATATAAAATGCTTAGGACTCAGATGGATCAGAGTCTCGAAAGCGAAAACGACTACATAAATTTAAGAAACGCTGACTTGGAAGATATAAAAATATTGGTTCTGGTATCATAACAACTTTACTTATTGTCTCTTGTTCTGCGTCTCTCAATTATATTTGGTACCTTTTGGGTCCGGAACCCTAAAAAAGCATATTTCTATTTTCCATTTACAAATATTTCCCAATTGTTTTATGGGATTTCTTTCAACCAAAATTGTTTAAAATGCATTGGAAAATTTTCGTATGTTTAAATGTCGTCTGTGTCTAATTTTAAACTTCTCAAATGACAACAAAACGAAAGTCATATGTGGAATTAGGAGATTCTCATCTATCTTTAGATTCTATATGAAAACATTTTAAGAAATTTGTTTCATTGCATGCAGGCCCCTGTAATCATTAAGCGGTTGCTTTCTGATATAAATCTGACAAAAGAGTAAACTTGTAGCATATTTTTTTACATTGCCTCTTGCATGTAAATTTTCTTTATTGTAAGTAGTTTAGTTTTCTGAAATGGTAAAAAGTTACTTACTTTTGTTCTAACACAAACAAAATCATTTATGTATTTTTTGTTTTTATTATTATAATGAAGAATCTTTGATCTTCTACTCTTTTTTTTTTCTTTATATGAAGTTTTTGGTTTTGTTTTTCTATATCTTTTCCAAAGAAAATACAAAAAGATAAGCAACTTTTAAAGCTCATGAAACTTTCTGAATAGCGTAAAACTAAGAATATTTTTAAGGATAAGATATGAGGCAAAGAAGAGTATGAAAAGGTACAGAAAAAGAAACAGAAATAGGAAAACAAAAAAAAAAATTGAAGCGTATTTTGTATGGCAGCAGCAGCAAGAGGCAATTAAAACTGTCAGAATTTCCAATGAAAATAACTCAAAACTTCAGTTGTTCCAACCAACAACAAAAACTTGGCGTGGCATTGTTGTTTTTACTTGTTCTTATTGTTGTTGTTCTTGTCCTTTCTTTTTTCTTTTTTTTTTTTTTGTTTGTTGTTGTATGCTGATAACTCTTTCGACAGAATACGTGTATTTGTTGCCATTACAAATGGCAAGTAGCCAAGTGCAATAAATTCAGCAGCAGCAACAATCAGGACTGGATTATGCCATATAGAGACTTCTAAGCAATGGAAAGAAATCCATGGGCCTCACCACTAAGGATATCTTTAATATTTTAAACTAATTTTGGATTACAAGTTTACCTAAAATAAGAGTTATAAAAACATAGGTGTATAGTCTAATTGAGGGTTTAGTCGATCCAAGTATTTATTTTAACCAGACTCTTAAAGTATCTATTAATACAAAAATAAATGATATTCTTATATTCCACTTTGAACTCTAATATTTCCAAGTGGTTGCCATTATATTGAGAAGTATGAAAATGTAATACTTTTGTAATCCAAATGATGATAGAAATTTGTTCACTGACAGACAAACTACTGTATCGATCCAATATTCTCTTTTTTATCCCATGAAATCTTAAAAGAGATGACAATTCACTAGTGCTTCGCGTAATAATTTGGGTATATATATATAAACTAGTTCAAAAAAATATAATCTGTATTTATTTTGAGTTTGAAATTGAATTTCTCCAAAAAGAAAATATGGTTAATCCTTAATAATTTATCCAATTCCTTTTTACATCTTCAAATAGTCAACTTGAATTTGGAAAATTACAATTAAAATATATATAAGGGTCGTTGGACACCAAAAGCTCTGATTTGAGGTCTGGAAATCTTGGTCTGTCTAATGAAAAATCATATAATAAATCAATAATTTACATGGTTAAAGGTGATTTTCATTGGGATCATTTTGCAAATTGCTATTTACTTCTACTTCTACTCGATAGAAGAAACAACAAACGACAAGTTTGTGGTTATTAGTTATTCGAATAGTAAAGTTCTGGCTATGCCTTCTATTTTTAAAGGCAGTTCCCTATTTTCTCCAAATGAATGAATATGGTCCTGGTCCACTAGAAGCAACAACAAGTATCTGCTACTACAAATAACAACAAAAAACAATAGTTGATATGCAGTTGTGCTTCTTCTCTTACTCATTTACTCATTGGTTGGTTTCTCCTACTCAACGCTTCTGGCTTACTTTTTGGTCTTTGGTTTGGTCTAAGAGAATCTCTGGCTAAAGTTTTTCCATCAGTTTGGTTTACTGTTTGGTTTAGTTTGGTTTGTTTGTTTGTATTGTTAGTTGCTCTGCTCTTATGGCAGATTTTGCTGTTTCTATTTCAGCTGTTATTGTTGTTCTTGTTATTCTTTGGTTTTACTTGGACATTGAAAGCATTTTGTTAGATTAGAATGTCGTCATGGTCGTCGTCGTCATCATCATATCGCTTTTACAATAGTTTGTTTGTCCATTTTGTAGTAGTAATACCAGCAACAAAACTAAACACAAATAAAAACAAACTATTACAAAGAATAAAACTAATAGAAAAACAAACCCCAAACAACAAACAGGAACAACAATAAGAAATGATGGCACACAAATTAAGTGCATATTTCCGCTGCTTATTTAAATGGCGCCGCATGCATTTCCTTCCGCCTTTTCCTATTGTGATATGCATATTTTCCTTTCTATTTTTCTATACAAGAAGATATTCTTTTCTTTTCTTTCTCTATATTTTATGCTCATGAATTTTACTTTTGAACTTTTACTTTTTTCATTATAATAAGTTTTCTTTTCGATTTTATTTTGCTCTCTTTCAGCTTTAAATCCTTTTAAAATAAATAATAATACAAATAAAATAACTAAATAACAAATTGCAACATTTATTTGCATCCTTTATTGCTTGACCATTTTCTTGAATTTGCAACATGACAAAAGCATTTAAAAATCCATTCAATCATTCAATTTATTCATAGATACAAGAAAGTATATATTGTATGTATGATTGTATGAGGTCGTGTTAGTTGTTGTTGGTGAGTATGAGTATTTAAAGGATTTTGCAGAAAGGAGTTATAAATATTTATTAAGAAATTCATATTTACAAATCCTTATGAACTTTTATACTTTCATGCTTTGTTCAAGATTTAACAAACAAAATTTTAATGGTTTTGTATCTTTTCTTTTGGTTGATTTTGAAATTTATTTATATGTTTTTATATTTATTATGGTTTTCTGTTCTTTCTCATACTTGTATTTAAATATTGATGATGACGATCCATGGGGTTTAAGTTTTCGATTTATTTTATCTTGATTGGTTGGCAGCGTGAGGTATTTATTTTTTTTGTGTTCTTATTTTGTTTTTTTATGATTTCTAAGTTTATAAAAATTTATTAATAATTTAAATTATCTTGATGAATCAATCAAGTAAAGAAAAAGCATGAAAGAAACAAAGGAAATTAGAAGATGAAAAATTGAGAGAAATTAAAAGAAATTGCCGTTAAGTACATAGATGCTGACTGGATTAAATGGGAAAATGAAAGATAAATTGATAAGATTTAGATAAAAAAATGGAAAGGATAATTAAAGAAGAAGTGTTTCTACTGAATGTTTTTGAATAATTAAAGAAATCTTAACTTAATCAGCCTGCAGGTTGACTTTGTTGGTTGATGAATACTGAATTGCTAGCAGTCTCAATTACTCTGTCAATGAGCACTTAATTAAATAAGATACACAGAACTATAGCAAGAAACATTTCAATACTATTGACTTTTAATTGACATATTAAGCAAAAATTATAGAAGAATCTGTAAAATTCGAGTGCCTCACTGGTTCGACAACTGCGTAACAAGTGAGAGTTGTTAAAATTCATACGGATTAATATGGGCTTATTGGAACAAAGCATATATAATATTTTGCATGCTATGCTTTGAGATCGGACAGTTTTTGATGTGAAACTTCTTTAGGCAAAAATTTGATTAAAAAAAGTACAAATCGTCACGTTTTGGAATCATCTGCATCTCATGAATCGCAATAGGTAGAGACTTCAAATTTTCACAAAATGTGTATTTCTATTGCCATATGCCCAACAAATAATAAAGAGAGAGATTATCTCAAAAGAAATACAACTACATAATATTGTAATATTATACGTTTGTCAAGAAGTTTGTAATGCCAGCCACACATTATGCGATTGATAGTACAATTTCATTTTGCTCTCACAACGTGTCATATCACGGTTGTATGTCAATCTGTCATATTGCTTTTGGTTTCTGTGGCGTGTGTAATTGATTGTTTAAAGCCCTGTGCTGTTGACCATCCTTTAGCAAGTATAAATACAAGTTGAGAAATGGAATAAAAGAATCCTGGAGATGTATGATTGGAAGCATGGTACCGCCATTGGCAAGAGGATTTTGCAGATGACACCATGGCGGTTGATAGAATTGTATCTTTTAATAGGAGCTAGTACCTTCTACCATAATGGTGTAGTGATTTTCTGACAGATATCTACTTTATGTAGTCTCGCAAACAGCAAATTTGATAATCATCATGAGAGAGTCCCTTAGAAAAATACCTATATTTGTTGACAGGCAGATTGCTATCAAGACTGTGTCGTCTGGCAACATCAAAAGTAAAATAGTTCGTAACTTGGTGGTGGTCCTTAACCAAGTTTCGCAACACTCAATTATATTTATCTATACGATTTTCTAAGTAACGTCATATCGTATAAGAAATACATGCATTTGCAGACTTCCACAAAATGTGGAAGTGAAATCCAGGGAGCTAGCAGTCGTGAATGTAATGTAACTGGGACTCTCTAACTTTGCAACCAACCGAAAAGGAACACAAAGCTTCTACAGTTCAATAGGAATAGAATTGAAATGATGACGGAACTCTGCGAAATTGGAAATTGAAATAGTTCAAAGAATGCATGCATCCCATCAAGACTTTTGCAGCAGTTGTGGCGATGAGAGCGAACTGGAATATATCCATAACGTTCTATATGAATACCCTGCTTTACTTGGAAGACAGACTCGTCTTGTCGGGTTATATTAACTAACATATAGTCACAGAATTTTTTTGTTACTTTGTTACGTTTTTGCTCAACCAAACAATCTTAAAAACAGACTTGAAATACAATTAGAATCTGCCTATGGCCTGGCAGTGTATTCAACTTAAGCCAATGTACCTGATGGTAAATAAATCTGCTTTTGCATTTATCTATGGTTTTAATGTTCTACAATCTTTCAACTCTAAAAACTATCTGCAAAAACAACAATAACAAAGAATAAACAAGGAATTTTGTTCAGTTAAAGTAAAATGAAAATGAACTTGAAGTTAAATATGCGAAAAACTCGCGTTGTTTGCATTTTCCATGTAGCATGCGCTCAACCTCAAAAATAGTTGAAATCACATCCCAAGTAATAATGATGATGATCATTTTAATGATGATGATATACAGTTTCAGCAACAACAAAATCACAAACAATTTACATTCGAATCGAATAGAAAATAAAATTGAATGGCATAGAGATGAATAGTTGAATAACAGAAATTTATCGAGCTCTTAAAGCGTAGGAAAAATGTGCAACCAATACTGATGATGATGATGATGATGATGATGATGATGATGATGATGATGATGATAATGATAATGATAATGATAATGATAATGATAATGATAATGATGATGGTTTGATTACTTTTGCAGTGGATTTCACATTTTGTGGTCAATTGGAAAGATGATGGCGATGATGATGATGTAAGGTAAGAGGAACAAGGGTGTATAGGGTCAAAGAGTAAGTCAGTCAGTCTATGAGTGTGGGGATGTACGAGTAAATGTTCATCTACTTATTAGTAGCAAATATAACGAAACATAAAAGTAAGTTGGGATCAAAGCCAACTTCATGAGCTTACTACCCATTCTCATAAACTCTTTTCCACTGTCTCTACTCCTCCAAACACTATAGTGTACTCATGCAAGCACATACATACACTTTGCATATATGGAAGATATATTGTGTATGTATAGGTAAGTATATGGAAGAAGAAATACAGATGTAACGCATGCGTTACTCGCAAATGAGTAGCAATAAATGCCCAAAGCAGAAAATGTGAGTTAATTACGTTTTTCAATTAAGCGCAAACGCACATCGATAACAACAACAACTACAACAATATGAACTGCAAAAACACATGATCTCGAAACTATTAAACAGTGGCGGATTTGGTTTTGTGGAAGTGTATGCAATACACAATTTCGGGGCCTTTGACTCAAGCTAAGGAACTTCCAATTTCCTAAAAATAAACCAATTGTAAAACATATTTTATTTATTTATTTTATTTTTATAGGATTTTGCTTTGTTTTCTGTTGCCCCTTTCAAAACTCGCCAAACAAACAAAAACTTTTGCCAGCAATCATTGATGATGATAATAATAATCCCAAGATTTATCATAATGAACATGATGCTGTTAATGATGATAATAATGGGTATGCTGAATATGTGCAAATGGATGTCCTTTGTATCCTTTAGAGATTGTTTTTTTGTCTGTATGAGTACTAATATGTGAATCAATTGCAATACAGAAAAGTACAAATACAAAGTTCAATGAAATTGGCATTGAAATTGATTTTCCATCATATAAACTATTTTTATTTTTTTTTATATGTTATATTTTACCGTATTTTTTATGATTATTATTATTATTATAACATTTTATTTTCAGTGAGTGTTGCACGAATTGATGTGTTTTTCCAAACAAGCAAACAAATAAACAGACAAACTTTTCACAACAAACACTTTATGTATGTAAACATAATTGCTTGCATGCAGTGATGTGGTGTTTCCATTTATTTACTTCATACACTATTTTTATACACTTCACAATACTCTGAAAGAGTGAGTGATATGAAACTTTAGTGTAATGTTTGCTACGCATAGAAGTAATAAAGAGAATAATTTCCCAACGGCAAATACAATTGACATGCCTCAATGGGGCAGTGGTTAGAGAGTAGCACTTGCAAACGGAGTGCGTGGGGTTCGAGTCCTGCACTGGGAATTTTTTTTTTTATTTTTGAAGTGAAACTTCTTTAGCGAAGGTAAGTAAATCCAAAAAATATGAAAATGAAATGTGACGAAAATCAAAATGAAATATCTGTGGTGTAGTTGTTAAATAGTAGGACTTGCAAACAGAGTACGTGGGGTTCGAGTCCTGCATTGGGAACATTTTTTTTATTTTTGAAGTGCAATTTCTTTAGCGAAGGGGAGTAAATCCAAAAAATATGAAAATGAAATGTGACGAAAATCAAAATGAAATATCTGTGTAGGACTTGCAAACAGAATACGTGGAGTTCGAGTCCTGTATTGGGAACATTTTTTTATTTTTGAAGTGAAACTTCTTTACCGTCACATTTAATTTTCTAATTTTTGGATTTACCTCCCTTCCCTAAAGAAGTTTCACTTCCATATTGTGCTTATGAGAGTGAGGCATACTACTTAATTTTTTTTCTGTATAAAGAAAGGTTTAAGGGATGCTCAGGCTTCATACAATTAACTACTGGTACTGGCCTGTGTCACTTGGTATTTAGTTCCTTTACTTTTGAAATTTTCATATATCTATAATTATTTATATGATCTTCATTTCTCTATTCGACATTCGATATCTAGAAACTATATACAATACAGAAATTGTCATTTTATTCTACACTTTCATCATTCACAGGATATTATAATATAATATTAAATATATTTAAAGCGCATACAATCTTCATTAGAACCAATAATTTACATTTCCTTCTCTTATTTATTATATTTTCAATATTATTTTATTGCATTTTCTCTGTTCTTTTTTTGGATTTATTTGTTTGCATATTTCAAAAAATAAAAATTCAACAAAAAATTGTATTCATTTTTCACCACATATTCAATGCCCTTTTTCAGTATTCAATTCAATTCAATTCGCTTCGTCTTTACTTGAATTGAATTGAGTTGAGTTGAGTTGAGTTCGGTTGTGTTGTGTTGTGTTGTGCTGCCTTGGGTTTGAGTTGATTTTCACTTTGATATTGAAATATTTTTAATTGCATTGATATTCGAAATAATTCATTCATTCATCATTCATGTGTCCAACTTGTCACTTTGTGGCCTCAGAAAATAATTCACTTTTATTTGGGCATTCGTTACGTTTGTATGAGAGAGGTGACTCTCGTATTGCCGCCATTTTTTGTGGGATTATTTTATGAAGTTAGTTTTTTGTTTCTTACATTTTTATATTTTGTCGAATTGCATTTCTTTGTTTATCAAAACTCTTTGATCCTTTTCATAATTCAGGTCAATATACAATAATATTGACAAAAGTTCAATGTTAAGAATTATAAAGTTAAAGGGAATATTTAATCCACAGTTATTATTGTACTATGATATCCAAAGGAATACTTCGAAATTTCAATATTAAGTGCCTAGAGATCAATGGTTTTTTATTTGGTTATATAACCAAAGGTCAATGAGACTCAAGGAGAGAATAGTTGGTCATTACACTTATGTATAGTGTTTTGTGATAGAAGGGTAGAAATATTCAATTTAATGAAAATTGAAATTTGAATGCCTTGAAAATGAGGTTAAGTGGTTAAAAAAAAAAAAATTAAAAACCAAATAATTTATTTCAAAATGTGAAGTAAATATATTTACATATATTGCAATAATTTTTCTTTTTTTTTTTTTTCACTTTTATTAAAATATTAATCAACCCGAAGGTTTTTTACATATTGGTAATCAAACCCAATCAATTACTTTTTTGCAGTTTCTGAAAGTAGATAAAGCTGCATGATTTTAAGGTAGTTTTATTTTATGTAATCAACATTAATGTTGAAATTGAATGATTCCGGAGCTTCAAACATGTATTCCATATATTTGACGGAATCACCAGTTGCCAAATAAAGTAGTGTTATTTCCAGTGTTGTGACAGCTGGGATTGTCATTCTTATTTTGGTATAGGTTTCTTTTTTTTTTTTTTGAATTGCAGTAAAATTATCAAAATTGGTATGGCTTAGTCTTCAGTCTTTCTTCAAATTTTCAAGTAAAATGTGCTTATCACGTCTTTCAATCTATGATTTCACTCACACTTCTTTTGTACCATTATGCTTTCCTTTCCATTTCTGTAGAAATTTTGAAACCAAATAAAATACTCGCCAGCAAGCAGCAAGCAAGGTTGATCGGCTTTTAATTTATTTCAGTACATGTTTACTACCTGCTACTTACTAGCAGATAGTGACGTCGCCAGCTAGTAGATTGTAAACTAGCTCAATGTAGTCGAGGCATTATAATAGGACACTGCTTTTCTTTTCTTGACTTACTTCGTCACTCGTTATTACTACTACTTTATTTGAAAAAGTTTTGCGTCTTCCCACTACTCTGAAACATATTCACATTTTGATTTTCGTCACATTTAATTTTCTAATTTTTGAATTTACCTCCCTTCGCTTAAGAAGTTTCACTTCCATATTGTGCATATAAGGGTGAGGTACACTACTTAATTTTCTTTTTTTATATTCTTTCCATTCAAGGCGTTTCGCAAGGAGAGAAATAATAGCAAATCTGATGGTGCAAGGTCAGGGCTATATGGGGGATTCTGGTAATATATACCAAACAAACATCAGCTCAGGACATTTTTCTATGATTACATCACTAAATTTATATAGCCGTTCACACTTAGAATCATCAATATACAATATTTCTTTAAATGTTCATGGTTAGAAGTAAGAATTTAGCATTTCATCCTTTGCAGGAAGCTCATAGTCATACATTCTTTTATTGGGTGTTCTATCTTCTCATCTCCTAACTTCACCGACTAAGTTTCTTTCTGTGGCTTAATATGCATTATTTTTTCACATTTAGTGAATTGTTTACAATATGGAAGATTCTTTATGAACCTTAAATTTGAATACTTCGTTTGAATGATTTCATATACTGGTATTTGTATATTTTTGGAAATTTTTCTTTATTTATTTATTTTTTTGTAATTTATTTAAAATTTTTATTATATTTTATAATATGCTCATATTTTTAATCCATTAAAGCATCCTAAACAAACTTCATTGTGGTTACTTTTGCAGCTGCTTAAGTTCTCTTGATTGCTTAAAACCTGAGACTCAGCCTGACTGACACAACATACTCATGCAGACGCATACATTAGATACATGTACGTGTGTGTACTTCACTTCTTAGTCACCACGGGTATGGGGGTGTGGTTATATAGATATAGTATAGTATGACTAAGTCATAGTCAACCGCTTATGTGGTAGATCTGTAAGAATATGTACGAGTCTAGTTGGCTGACATAAGAGTATGAGAGATTTTTGGCTTGAGTCTGTCTGTGTTTGACTGTAATTGAAGAAGCAAAATGAAAATCTTTTATTCATGAGGCTATAAAATTGCCCAATTTTCAGGCCATTAGCAAAATTTACGCCTTTTTTGCGCGAATATATATGTGTATGGATACGCATATATACACTTACATACATATGTGTCTTCGTAAAAGAAACGCAACAAAAACGCTAGGAAACTAAATTCATCTGAACTGAACTCAAATTCAACTCTCAATCCCAATCCATTCCTCTTGACTCTCTCGTTGTTTCGTGGCATATTTAAGTAATTCTGGTATTCCAAAGCAGCAACAGCAGCAGGAGCAACATAAGAAAAGTACATAATAGAAGTAGGAGAAAAATGTAGAAAAAGATACAACACAAAATAAAACATAACAAAAAAAAAAAAAAAAAAAATGAAGAGCAAAAATAAAATTGAAAGAAAGAATCACCAACTGAATGAACGTTGAATATTCTAACGTTGCATGTTGGTAGCGCCCATTAAATACAGTCGCTGCCATTACTATGCCACCACCACTGAAAGTCTGTGTCTATGCGGGCATCCTACACTCCTCCGTCCACTTTACACTTGCCATACATATCCTGTGTCTTCCTGCTTTCTTCCTGAAATCTGCGGTTGAAGTAGGCGTTGAGCTCTGTTTCCTTTCTAAGGTTTCTATATTTGTTCTTTATTTTTTGTTGCTTTACACAAAATATATGCGGTGGCGTATACTTGATTTTAAATACAACTGCTAATCATTCGCACTACTATGTGTACTTGTATACAATAGTATGTGACCTAAGTCTTCTGACTCTATCTATATATTCCTAGGCTGTCTTCTTTGTAAGCTTGCATGTTGTGTTTATGTCTTTGGTAATGAAATTCAGGCAACAAAAGAGTTGGCGATGGCGCCACTCACATAGCATTTTATCACCAAAAATAGAGAAAAAAAAAAAAAAAATAGTATGCATTTATTATCATGGAATCATAAACGGAACCGGAAACGGAAGCCAAATTGTATACATATTAAACTACTATATTTATATGTATTTAATTAAAACAAAACCACATAATATGAATGGATATTTTTTGTTGTAACAACTTTATTAATTACATTTAATTGTTGTGAAATTGTATAGTTTGTGCTTCCTTTTGTTCGAAGACGATTATGATGATGGTGGTGGTTTGATAGTCATGAAAAACTGAAACTGTCAAATACTTTCGGCCATTAACATTGTTTGTTTGAATTCAAATAAGCCTATTACTTGTCCTTGAAAGTGCTTAATAGAGCAGCACTCAGCTCACTTAGCTTAAACTTGTCAACGCTCAATAATTAAGAGTCCAAGTTCTAAGTCGAAGTCAAGTCAAGTAAAGTCAAATGTCACGAAATGAACTAAAAAGAGACCAAAGAAATGAAAAAAACAATATAAGACGGAATGAGTCAATGAATGAATGAATGAATGAATAAGTAAGTAAATGTATAAAAGAAATCAAGAGAAGAGAGAAAGCATGTTGTTGCCTGTCAGATTTTGTGGTTGTAAGTGCTGTTGCCTACCTACAGGGGCATTGATGGCTGTCATTACTGCAAGACATTCACAAACATAGTGTACAAGCGAAGGAAAGTATCTTTTAGTAATGCTGAGAGTATCTTTAGTATGCTGGTCTATGTGGGTGTTCGTTCCATTTGAAGCAGGATGATTTTGTCTAGCAATGTCAAGCTGTGTGGAAGTGTGAGTGGGGACAAAAGCTTTTGCTTAATAATTATTATGCTAATTTTTTGACGCATTACACAAGAACAAGCATAAGGTGGAGTGGAAGAGAGAGAGAGTGAGAGAGAGAGAGAGAGAGAGGGAGAGAGAGAGAAAAGATAGTGAGTAGCCGCCTTAGGCATTTCTTGCCTAATAAAATCATTTGCTATGTCGGCAGCGATGGACGATGATTACTCATTTAGGTTTGTTTAGAAATTATAATTACGCTGCAATTTGTGACTGTCACTCACTTATATTTTACAATGTTAATTGGCATAGAGATGTTGATGATGATGATGATGATGATGATGATGATGACGACGACAATTCAGTTGCCTTAACGGAGTTTAAATTTGTATTAAAAGGACTTCAGAAGTTCATTCAACTGGAAAATGCTAACAGAAGTAAAAGTAAAGTTATTGATTGGTTTAGATTGATGGAAAAGAAAAACTTTGAAAGTGAATTTTAAATTGATTTAAAATAGGAATAATAAAAAATTAATTGAAGTTCTATCAATTCATTAAAAGTTTTAAGATATCAATTGTATTGAAAATATTGTACAATATTTTAACTAAAAAACAATGAAATATCTTGATTTATAAGAGTTTAATTCTTCTTTCATCAATATCATATCATATTTGTATCAACTTGTATCTGCGATTAAATTCCATTTAGAAAATTAAACCAATAAATTAAATTTACTTTCAGTTGAGAGAATTTTAAATATCCTTAAAACAAGAAAAAATTGCTCACTTGAGTTTTTGTTTTATATGTAGACAAATGAATAATAAATAACATTTCATCTATTTTGCATTGTTAGCTTTAACCTACGACAAACTTTGATTCCTTGCTAATAGAATTCTTCCTTTTTCTTCGAAACAATTCATAAGGTGCTTATCACAATTATAAGACAGTTTGAAAATTTTACTTCTAACCTTCGCCACATTTGTGTGGCTTATGTTTTGTAAATAATTACAAAAAACCAATGAAGATACAAAGAATAAGCCGCAAAAAAACAGTACAATTTCTATTTTTAGAACAGCATGGAAAAGAACCGTTAGTTTTAGTTAGAATATTCGCATTTTAGCGTAGCTGCAGCCTTATCAGAATTATAAGACACTAATTCAAAAGTGAATCGAAAGTGAATAAATCAATTGATATTTAAAAAAAAAAAAAAACGAAATGTCTTATAACTGTGATAAGCACATTAAAAGAATTTTATTTTTCGTGAACTTCTTGTTTCTTGGAAACTGAAATAAATGGTGATCTGAATCCACTTTGTATAGAATATTTCCTTTACTGCTCCTAATATCTCATGCGGTCTTCTCATCTCAAATTTTGTTTTATTAAAAACTAGTTACTCCAGCTTATGTTGCTACATCCACACCAATAAAAAAAAATAAACAATATGTAGTGTGCCTCAGCCTTATAAGCATTTCATTTGTATTTGCCTAAATAGCTCCGACATAATAATAATTAAAAATTGATTTTCGTCACATTTTATTTTCATATTTTTTGGCTTTGTAAAAATCACTTGTGATATAGAAATATCCTCAAACACATTCTTCTTCTTTAGTAACTAACTCTCCAGGATACTTTACTCTCGTTATTGATTTCGCTGGCTGATGACTTAAATTGTGAATTCTATGTGATCAGTTAAGATTCTTTGCTTGATTCACCAAAGCATTATAATGTCTTCCTTTAACAAGTTTCATATAATAAAGTAAAATACTAATATCATTTGATTTTAAGTCTATTGCCAATAATATTTATTGAATTGTAGAAAACTGCAAGAAACTACTGAAAGAATTTATTTGTAACTACTCGCTATAAAAGTTTAATATTGAATGAATCTGAACTATATATGATACAAAAGTATTACAGTAAAATATTAATAACATTCCATATTAAGTATATTCAATCAAAAAATATGAAGCAATAAGCTCACTTACAAACATTTCATTTCATTTAACCCAAGTTCATCATATGTATTTATTTATTACAAGCACAAGGATAAGAAATTTAGGTTAATAATAAGTAACAAATGAGGAAAAAATTTTCTATTGCAAGAAAAATCAAAATACTCAACAAAATTATATTAAGTAACAATAACAACAACTTAAACTTAAACTTTAAGCTGCACGCGAATCCTGGAAAAACTTTCTCCTTATCGTCATCGTCAAGGCTTATTTTCCTTCATAAGCAAATATTAAAAATATAAAGCATCTTTAGTCGTTTTATTTTATTAGTTGGATTGCATTTCATTTAATGTGGATTAAATTGAATGTTCACCTGAGTGCAAACAAGTTGAAAAATTTCTACCCTTGAGAACAAAACAATAATGTTTAGCAGAATATAAAAATGAAATAGTTTGTAAAATAACTTTTTTTTTGTAAGTAGAAATAAATAAAAGTTGGTATTTATAATAGAATAATTATTAACTTCAAACTTATTATGAATCAGTTTAGTTAATTTAGTTAAAATGATTCAAGTTAATGAATATTTGAGGTGGTCAGAGGTGGAAGATGAGTTCTGTAGACTGATGATTATAGGATTTTTATATTCAATTATTTTATTGATTTAAGGTTTAATTGATGCTGTTTCTATTCAACTTGATAACAAAGATTTCAACTGAATGTTTGCATGTTTTCAATGGAAACTCATAACTCACAACATGTAAATCAGTGATTTCATTTAATTAAGAAGAAACATTTCATTTCCATTGACCTTGTCAGGCATTGATTCTATCTCAAACCAACAACTAAATGTGATGGGACTTTCATTAAAAATTAGTTACTCTCGTTGATTTTAATATTAAAATTTGGTGTTTTTTTTTTTTTTGATTTTCGTCACATTTTATTTTCATATTTTTTGGATTTACTCCCCTTTGCTAAAGAAGTATCACTTCAGAGAAACCTGTATTTTGAGGCGTGAAACTGGACATGCGTTTTATTTCATATCAATGGATTGGACATACCTTAGAAGGTGACTTAATCTAACGGCGGCACTTTCACCGTTTGCATAACTTAACTTAACCAGGTGATTCCTTTGAGAATGTTGAAACACAGCAATACATTCCCTTAATCACAAATGTATGCCGCCAACCTTAAATCGCTTCTTTCTCTTGAACGGGTGAAACATAATCAATTAATGCTCTACCTCGGTCTTGTTAAAGTTGAGATTCTCATTGTTCTTCGTTATTGAGCTCTTTATGTTTTAAGTAAAAAAGAGAATGGAAAGAAAGTCAAAGTATTAAGAATGTATGGGTAGTACATTTTCGGCCTTCCGCTCCGTTCTTTGTCTTCGACGATAAAGCAGCCTCACCATATCCTACAAGTCTTCGATGCTCCTTAGCTACATATTTCTTCAAATTAAATAAGTAAATCAAAAGATACCGCAAAAGACGCTTATTTGACTTTTTTGGATGAAAAAATCATATGAAGATGATAAAAAATCGCTTATAATTCAAGGTTATACTGTTGCTAGACGTCCTTACTTAAATCCGAAAATTTCAACCAAAACTTACTGGTGAGTCCTTCTTTTGTCAAACAGCAGAGACTTATTTGTACCTCTAGTAGTTTATGTGAATATTGGGAATAATAATATCTTTAATGGAATAAAGGCTATACTCACTGATAGCTGGTCCTTGTATATTACTGTATGACAATACTTTTGCTGCCCTAAAGTGCAAATATTTTCAATACTCAATAGGTCCAGGCTTATAGGTTCCAATTCTTTTACACTCTTATAAGCTTAGTAGAAGAGAATTCTCCAGATAATTTTAAAGGGATTAAGGTCTGGACTGAATAAGTGTTCATTCCCATACTGATCGATTTCAAAAGGAGTCGAACAAGTCACATATTTTTGTACAATTTTTTTTAGAAGCTTAGTGTAATCAAATAGAATTCTATTCTATTAACTCATCTTTCAATGGTTATATATAAATATAAATGTACATCTTTTTATTTATTTATGTTTATATAAAATACCTTAGGAACAAATCACAAAGTTTTATATACTAAAAAGAGAACAAATATTTGTTGTTCTACAATGAATCTTTAAATGAAATGTATTTCGAATTTGATATTTTGAAAAAATCCTACGTTCAAATATCATATCATCTTAAGATGTGCGCGCTCACGTAGTTGACCGGAAAACCGATTAAACACCCAAAGCAATTCAACTCAAGTCAATTCAACTCAAAAGCAATTCCAGTCTGGTTCACTTTTAATGTCTTACACACACACACACACTCTCCTGACACACAAATTATCCTTCGTTCGAAGATAGATAATGATAAGGATTTCTAGGGATGCAAGGTATAAGATCAGTTAAGAAGCAAACTACATACATAGATGTATGTATGTCTCTGTGTCGTATGAGCAATGAATTGAAAGTAGTAGAAGTAGCAGCAGTAGAAGCAGAAGCAATCTCAACAAAAGTTTCTCTTACTCTTCACATAATACATATACATAGATTGTGAATCAAACTGAAAATAAGGCATTAAATGGGCTTTCATTGACAATGTGCTTCCGTGTTCATGCACAACTTTTAAATGTACGAAATAAAGTCGAAACGGAGACGACAACAGATGAACGGAACTGTATAGAACAGAACAGAACAGAAGACAAGTCAGTAGCAAGAAGAACGTTAAGCACAAAAAAAAAAAAAAATACAAATATAAAAGTGAAGAAAAAAGAAAAAAAAAATGTACATAAGTTGGGCGCCGAAGCCTTGCGGCGGCAGCTTCGTTTAGCTTATGTAGTCACAGCGACACGTAGAACGTTTAGTAGAGAAAGTAAAGTAGTAGTACATCAGGGGAAACATCACCACCATTACAGCCAACATAAAAGGACACCAGACCAATGTGTTGCACAACCTGAAACTGAAGCGAGAAGCGTCGTCGTCATCATCGGAGACATGTGCCAGGTTTTTTTTTTTAGCTGTGTCCCGGTGTAGCTTTATTCAATGTTTCCTAACTAAGCCAAGCCATGCCATGCCATGCCATGCCATACCATGTCAAGTCATGCAGTTCGTCATGTCTTCAGTTCATACCTTCACTTCTTCACTACCTGTGTCCTTCTTTTGTATTTCCTTCTGTATCTATTCTATTGAGCTTTAGGCTAGAACGTTTTACAATTTCTTTGCCTTTATGCGCTTCGCTTCTTAACTAGTATGACGACTTGAAACGTTGAAAACATCTTTATATGCTACTTGGTCGGTCGTCTTCGTTTTCATCGTCCTTTTTATGTCATTACTATATATTGCCATCTTTTGCCATCTTCTGCTTTCTTTTTTTTTTTTTTTTTTTGGACTAGTAGTTTCTTTTGAACCATTTATCACAAGGTGCATTGCACTCTTCTTTAAGCCATGTGACATTCCAAGTCACTTTATTTCAAAGTTAAATTTATTCAATTCTTATCTTTTGTTATTTTTGTGTTTTGGTTTTTCAAAATTTTTAACATTTTCTTTTTCCATTCAATTCCAAAAGAAAATTCAATTAAAATGCCATTTTATTTTATTTTTTTTTATTTTTTACAGTTTTTTGTTTGTTTTACTATTTCAAAATGAAATGAAATTCAACACAATTAATGTGGACAATTTTTGTGTGTACGCGCTTGCGCTTATTAGGTAAATTGGTAAAATTAAGCATGACTTTCTCATGTCCCGCCCCGCTCTGTGCTCTCCTTTCTCTGTCCCCATGTCCATGAAAATGTCCAAAAAAAAAAATCAAATGAAATACGTTGCCTTTATTTTATAAATTTTGTTCAGTACAAAATAAAATAGAGAAAACAAAACAAAACTGAAAAAGGATACTCGAAATATACCAACCACAAAAATGGCGGCATACAAAACGCGTGAAACGAAGTGAACCGAAACTATAATTAAATTAAATTAAAATGGTGCGAAGTTAAAATATTTGCACATTTTTCACTAATGATAAATACATACATGCACTCATACACTTGTATACATGACAGACACACACACTTACTTTAATATCAATTTCATGTATTTCCCCACAAAATTAAATAATAAAATGTTCAAGCAAAAAATAAATAAAACAAAATAAAATTGATATATTATTATGTGAATATTTTGAAGTTTTTGGAAAATTTGGGGAAACACAACTAAAAAAAAAAGAAAAATTCAAATCTAATTGGAAATATGTACAAATATAAAAAAGAGAAAAATTATTGCAATTAAGATTAAATTTGAAAATACAAAACAAATAAATAAAAAGAAAGAACCAAACACAATCAATAAATCAATCTATACAAAATAAATAGAAAATAAATTAAGAAAGAAATAATTATATTATAATATTTTTTTTTTTATGTTTGATGAAAGACTTAATTTGAACTTACTTAGTGTGCATTATGCTAATTAAATGATATCAATTTTAATTGGCATTGTTTTTAGATTATTTTAAAATACAATTTATTTAGTATAAATTCAAAAAGTAACTTATAATGAGAGATGAAATTGATGGTAATTGAAAAAAAGAAAATTGTGATTATGAAAAGTTTATGAAGCTCATCGTCATCGATGAAAGAGAAATACTTCATGACTTTCTTTCTGGACTTAGACGACACAGAGAATGTTGAGGAATGTTAGTAAGTAAGTAGGATGGGTTAATGCAAATAATAGCCTCTATAAATAACATCATGAAAGAGTCTAAGACTGCAATATTGCTAAATAGGTTAAACTTGATGTCTGATGTCTTTTAAGAAAGTCTTCTAAATCAATTGTTATTATTTTTATTTTTTTGTGCTGGAACTAGTTGGACTTTGCATAATTTGTTGCATTTTTACTATAATAGATAATGCGACCTTTTGCTTTTTATCCTTGCTTTGCAACCATATGGTTCCACATTACGCTTGATGTTTCACTATTATTAGGTATGTTAACTTTACCTTTTCACTTGAGACTTTTCATATCTCTGTGAACTAGTGTCAACTGATTCATTGCCAAGATCATGCTACTGATGTATCAGAGTATATTCACACCGCTTTTAAGAACTGTCTTTTGCAATGTAGGCAGCTGCACAACTGAATATCACAAGTCCATACAGGTTTTAGTATTGTATTCGTTTGCACATCAGTATAAAGGGTGGAATCATCTTTGTTGTCGGTATAGTAACATTCAATAACTTTGAAAAATAACACACAAGTATGTTGTATTTTTATTCATTTTGGTCTTTGCAATTTATTTCAACTGCTTTTTGAATACAACGTCAATTAAGTGGCTGAGTGTCTTCATTACCTTTTCGGAGGGGTTAAATCTGGAGATTTGGGTAGCCATTCAATGTCGCCCCTCTTTGACATCAGGCGGCCAAAGAAAAATATGGACCAATGATGGTTGGGGCGCAAACGCAAGCCCAAACAGTCACTTTTTGGTCATGTAATGGCATTGCATAGATCTCTTGTACAATTTCTGTTCCCTAAATGCGGCAATTTTGCTTATAATTATGATTATGAAACGCCGCATATTTGACTAATAGGAACAAAATGTGAAACTCATTCGCGTACCTTTTTTTAAGCTTCTTCAAATTCAAGACAAGTAACGGGAAGCAAGACTGAAAGTCGCTCGAATAAGCACTGCACTTTGATTGAATTCAGGGTACATTCCATTATGATGCTAAAATCAAGATTATTACAGTTTTTATAACCAATTGTGGTTATTGGAAAAATTTAAATATGAGTAAACAATAGAATATTTAAATTTAATAATGAAGTGCTAAATGTTTGGGCCTGGGAGGGAATATGGTTTAAAATAAACGAAAAATGCTAGAGCTTGGCAGAGTTCGAAAAATAGAAGGAACGAAAAGTATAAATAATAACAAGAACCTTCGATTTTCCAAGTTTAAGTAGTAGATAAGCAGACAGAGAGATGAATCAAAGAGCATTGACTTGGGTCCCATCTAGTCGGTACTCGCGCAAACTATGTCTGATCACATCAGGATTTATTTTTCATTACTTGAGTCAGAAAGAGACTTCAAGAGAGTTCTTATATTTTTTTTTTTTAAGTTTTTTTGGAGATTAGACAAAGATCTCAATTGAACTTTTTTTAGAAAATATTAGGTGCAAGTAAAAGATGAGTGTACGAAGCGGAAACGTAACAATAGGGATAACTTTGTGCAGCATGTTAATAGGCAGAACTTTTATACATACAAGAGATTTATGTATGTAGTCTCCGATGCAATGATCGTCCAGCCCTTCTGTCATGTAGTGAAATGTGAACCCCTTCTTCAACTTGAGAAATTTTAGGTAGAATGTAATAGGATTATGAAAATACTATATGCCATAACATTCATAGTTGTATAATATTGGGTTATTCTAAACTTCTATTGTTTAGTGTTTAGGCTATAAATGGCTAAAACACAAAATTACTCAACTGTTGGAGGAACGGATGAAATGATTGCCGGCCTACAAAAAATTCAGTATAAAAAATAATTCAATAATGCGGTCACAATGTTAACTAGTTCTATATAGTATGACAATCAAATCTATTTCCATACAATTATTTGTTTAAAAATATTAAGAGAAATTTGATTTAACCTCGTCAAGAATCCTTTATAAGATATCCAGTGCTTTCTTCAAGACTTAAATTGTAAGCAACACCACCAAATATTCCTAATATTCTCCTCTCTTAAAATTATTGTAAAAATTTATGAACCCAACTCAAAACTGTTTAAAGCCAAAGTGGTGTAGGGAAGGATAAAATTTGTTTCCATTTATATGT
This sequence comes from Amiota minor, assembly GCA_037043295.1. Lineage (NCBI taxonomy): Eukaryota > Metazoa > Arthropoda > Insecta > Diptera > Drosophilidae > Amiota > Amiota minor. The sequence goes on along the minus strand of JBAMAW010000081.1, from coordinate 5,953,324 downwards.
AAATGGGATAGGAAAGGTTATCCAAGCCGTGTATAATTTCATTGTTTTTTTTTTCCTTTTTTTTTTGTTTTCATTATATTGCCTTTGCTTCATTTAGGTTTCATATTTCTTAAATTAAAGGTTGCTTAAGTGCATCACAGTGTTAACATTTAAATGGGAGTGAAATTTTCTAAAAAAACAGGCAATTATTGTTCAGCATCATTGAAATGGCAAAGCTCCTAGTAAAACATAGTATGACTGAAAAAAGAACAGGTGGGAAAACAATATTGAATAGATCGGATATAATAGTATGGGATACTTGTAGATAGAAAAAGAACAAAAAATCTGTTGCTTTTGAAGAACTCACACAAATCTCTCAATGTTCGCTTACTTTTGCGCCTTGAGCTACTTTATAGGATACTCAAGGGTCTCTATAACTTATTCATTTGTTTTTTTTTTTTTTGCTAGACTCTTTAGATACTTTACCTTTTTATTGTTTGTTATAAGGCAGGGCAGTTTGTTCTACTTTGAGTCACATGCACGCTTATCAATGATTTTATTGGCATAATCAGTGCACAAAATTTCCATTTTACAACGGTCAAGAAAACAAAAAGAATAAAGAAAACAAAAGAAAACTTGACCAGTTCAAAGATAAAAAGGAAAATAAGTAACAAGGCTTTTTTCATTTTGTCTTGTTGGTATTCTTTATAATTATTGTTTTTGTTGTTGCTTGACTTAACTTCTAGGAGTGAATTAACTTTGACAGCCTCATCCATTGCTTATTATTATCCTCACCCATGATCCAAAACCTTTCTACACCCAATGGTATCCAAATTCTATTCTCCAACCCAATTCAAACAACAACCAACTACCCGCTGCGCATTTATCTTTATTATGTCACACTGTTAAAATGTCAGTTTGACTTTTACTTGGTTCAAGTTTTTAATTTTTCTCCTGAATTTTCTTTAATTTCTTTTATTTTTTTTTTTTTTTTTTTTTTGTGTGTTCCTAATGAAAAACTTATTTGTTGTTTTTCTTCTCGATTTTCATTGTTTCATATAAATCGCTCGCTTGAACCCTTTTTAATTCGTTACTCGGCAGCCGGAAAAGCCGTGCGTTCATTTACAATAAAAAAAAAATTAAAGAATTTTCCGTTTAACCCACTCTTGCAAACAATGATGATGTTGGCTCCCACTGCAATTTTCCACTTATTAACTTTTGATAAATAATTCTAGATTTTTTTAGTACATTTTTCTTTTTATTGTTTTTATTGGCCAATATCATGGATAAAAATAGTATTTATACAAATCGCTTTTGAAAGTCTCTTTTTTTTTTCTTTTTACACGAAATTTCCGGAATTTTTCTTTTCTGTTTTTATTTTTACTTAACCATCATTGATTGTCGCGCTTTATTGACATAGAATAATGAGCGGAATTTTCTTTTATTTTCAAAAGTCATTAGAGTTTCAATGGGATTTTGATTGATCTTTGATTTGGGGTCGGCATCTTCCTAAGGTGATAGATAGATGGAGGGGGATGGTACAATGGGTTAATTATTTCACCTTATCATTAATTAGCTTTCAACACTTTGTTGTTAATATTGTTAATGTTAATGTTGATGATGATGATTATGATGATGATGATGATGTTTCTATTTTCTTTTCATTTCATTCCTTTGCTGTTATTTTAATTTTCATGTTTTTTTTTTTTTTTGTCTCTTTATATAATTTAATGCAATTTAATTATGTTGAAAAATGAAATAAAAGTCCATTTATGATGGACAAGTTGAACGCGCATGTAAAATTTCCAATGACATCAAAAAATGAAAATGGCGACACATTAAGGGCTATGCGAATGAAAGGGGAAACAGAAACAGCCAACTAGCTAATTAAATTTTAATTTTCCCTTATTCACAATATACACAATATATAAATAAGTTATTCTGTTGTTGCATTTAAAATATATATTATGTATATATAATTTTATATATCGAAAAATAAAACCTTTTAACACAATTAGCTGCACTTAATTAACAATTTAAATTAGTTTGCAATCGTTTATGCGCTCGATTTTTACACGAAACGAAACATGTTGCGTATGTGTAATAATTTATATGAATATTTACACATATAAAAACACATACATACATGTACAGGGATATACATTCCTGGTCAAATTAATAAGAGCACGACAGGTAAATATTTTATTTATTTATTTGCTATTATCTGATAAAAGAGGCCTATGAGTCTAATTTTTTTTCCCTCAATTAGTAGCCTGGAAATTCTAGTTATAGAGGATATTCAGGATCACAAATTATAAGTGAAATATTTAATCTAACTTTTTTAAATGAGAAATTTAAGCACAGTATGCAACTTTAGATGTTCCCAGAAGGGCAATAAATATTTTAATATCCTGATGAATTGATTTGTATTCGTAATATTCATGAAACTTAGTATTTGAGAGCAAATTGCTTTCATTTTTTTCTCAGAAAGGGGCCTCAAAGATGTTTAAAGTTTTTTTTTTGCTGTGAAGAGTGACCAGTTTTCCAACGCTGTTAGTTGCCATTAGTAATTTTTTCCTGCATTTAAGGAAATTATTATGTTATTAAAAAACATTGTTCCTTAACTTTAAAAACAACCTATAAACCCCACTTTAGCAATAAGTACCATATGCAAAGGTTCTAGCTTAAAGTACATAAATGGTGCCATTGGTGCCCCTAGTTAATTTGTATTAGTTTTGATCTCAAAAGTTATCCATCGATTCGGTTATTCAAAGACAGACTAAACAAACATGTAACTATTGAAGCCTCTACGCTGGTAGAACAAGAACCGTCGAAATCTAGTTTCCTGAATAAACATTAACTAAGGGGCAATATTTTCTTTAAACCGTTTTTTCAATAATTTGTTAAATTCCGAATCCACTGACCTGGTTGGAATACGAATCTCATATCCCAAGTGTTTGTAAAGCATGAAAATCAAATACTCATAAGAGAGTTGCTACCGATTTTGTCGAGGGTCTTATAATAAGAAACATGCATCAGATCATGATATTATCTGTTTGGCAAAAGGGGGTAACAAGTCTTTTCTTCTTGGTTTTAACTGATCATTTTAAAAGAATTCTTATTTATTATAAAAATATAAAATGAAGCTCTCAATGGAAAAATTGGTGTTTCACTTTTTAAATTTAATATCTAATCATTGAAATAAAATACTTATAAAAGAAAATATGTCCTTATTATTTTGACCATGAGTGTTTGTGTCTATTAAAATGTGTTGTGTGTGTGTGTGTGTGTGTGACAAATGCAAACCACAAACAATAAAAAGTGACTTCCTGTTTCAAGTTTTACAAGAGCACAAAAGAATACACACACACACACACAAACACACACACGTTTTATGCTGCAAAATTAATGTTTCGTGCTGTTTGCCCCCGGTGGTATGCAATAGAATTTTTGATTGTTTGTATATGGAAAATTCTCAAAGTAATCAAAAATGTATACAAATACTAGCAGAAATATTGCACCATTAAGAGAAGAGGATGGCAATTATGAAATACAAATGTTAGGCATTTGTTCAATCGTAATTCTTTCAAATTTTCAATTCTCATTCTCTCATTTCTATAAAGTTTATGAAATTCTGTTCTATTCTGTTTATGTTGATCGTGGGGGTTCTTAGTTAAATTGTAGATACTTATTTCTTTTAAACTAAAAGTAGATAAGATGAGTATTGATAAATTAGAAAAGCATTGTATTAGTGTTAGAAATCAATTTAAAAAAAAAAAACAAAAAATAAAAAATCATAACAAATTATGAAGGATTCCAATAGAAAGATTTGTTTCATCCGTTTGACAAAAGTGCCTTCTCATGACTGAGTTATGGTTGAAAATTACCAAAGTAAAACATTATATTGTAATATTGGACATCAGGCAACATCATAACCTTGAATTATTAACGTTTATTTATCATCACTACGTAATTTTTTCCATGCAAAAGTGTTGAGTTTTGAGACAATAAGCGTCATTTGTGGGACATTTTGTTTTACTTTTTTCATTTGTAGAAATCTGCAGTTGAGGCGTTTCGAATCATATGTTGCGGCTTTTTTAAGTGAGATAAGTCATTTCAATAGTTTAAGAATGTCAAGTTTGACGTCAAGGGCAAAGAATGTTGAGGAAGCCTTAAAGTTAACAAAGACATGGAATTGGAATCATTATTAGAGAAAGTTTTCATGCCAAACGCAAGAAGAATTTCCCTTGCCTTAGGAGAGATTCAGCAAGCAAATTCACATAGTTTAAAATAGTTGGAAATGATTCAAACGGAAGGAAATTTGGTTCTAACTAAAGGCCATGAAAAGGAAAACATGGAGCCACGTGGACATGCTTCAACATAGACAGCTAAATATTAATAGAAAAAAATTCACGTTGTGTGTTTGGTGGGATTAGCTTGGTTTCGAGTATTTTGAATTGCTCAAAAGGAATGAAATCATTACACAATTGATGAGATTGCCCGACCACTCAAGAAAAAATGAGCCCACTTGTGGAGCCAGTCAAAACATACTTGAAAAGCACTTAAATGGAAAGTCCCACACCACCACCCAACGTATTTTCCAGACATTCCCACCTCCGATTATCACTTTTTCCCCATTGATGGCATACGCCCGTCTGAGCAGCACTTAATTTCATATGATGTAACCAAAAAATGGGTTTGTTTCATGGATACCCTCCACGCTGTCATAAGGAAGGGAAAAGTAGTGACTAACAATAATAATAATACATTCAAATTTCAAATTGCTTTAGTCAAGTTTGCTTTAATATTGAAACAAAAAATACCACTTAATTAAACGATAAAAATGCCTTTTAGCAAACTTTTTCAATTAACAATTACACCAAAAAGGGCAAAAAAAAAGAAAGATTTCAACATCCATTATCATTTATAGGTAAAGCACTCATTTGTTTAGGAATTGTCAGCTTAACCCTAACTAAACATGCATAGGTAAGCAAGCGACTGGTTAGACGGGCAAATAAAAGTACAGACAGATAGACAGATAGGAAGTTTTCTGATTGCAAATCATAGAAATTTGATATTGCTTTCTTCTTCCAATTATCCTTTACTTCATTTAGTGCTTCCTTCATCCAACATTCTTCTTTTAACCTTTAACGCTCAATACTCATTAAGCATTTTGTGTTTGTCTGCTTTTAATTGAAAGTCTACGGCTGCAGGCGTAAATTCTATCAAATGCAAACAATGAGATACATTCACACACACATACACACACACACACACATACACTTATAGAGACGACGCACTTGCAAACAGTAACACAGACAAAGTACGCACATATCAAATGAACTTGCACCACTCAATGCAAGGCAAATGCAATGCCATGGCATTCTATGTTGAGGCCTTATCTTCTGTTTATCATCATCGTCATCGACATCATTATCATTATCATGATCAACATGATAGACACTGCCAGACTATTTTATATTGAAAGCAGATGCATTCATCATACCATTGCCTGTCTTTATTTTCCACTTTGGATGCAGCATCCTCCACCTCCATCAATTTGTCAATATATATGACTGACTGACTGTCTGTCTGTCTGTCTGCCTGTCTGTATGTCTGCTTGTGTATAAGGAAGCCAGTTAAACAATCAGCCAAGTACAACTACATACAATAACGCAGTATCACAAGCGAATGAGTCTTAATTGAATAGCTGCCACTATTTCGCTACATCGCTACTTGCCATTTTCCACTTGCCATTTCCATTTCCAATGCCACTTCCACTCTGCTACTTTTATCATTGAAACGAGACTCGACTCGAGACTCATAGGAACGTGCTTGAGACACAAAAACTAAGCACAACTGTTTCAAAGTGCAGTGCAATCGATATCGACAAAATGTCATTTGCTTCAAATGAACTTAGACGAAGAACTTTTGCATTTCTTTTAACTTTTACTTTTAACTTACAGACAAAGTAAGTAGGAAAAAAACAACGAAAACTTTAAAAGTTCAATGAATGCATCTATGAATATTAATTTAAGGCCAATAAATTATGTTAATAATTGTTGCATGCCCCAAAGACAAAAAAAAAAAAGAAAATAAGAAAATTGTTGTAATCATTGTTCAAATCTCATTTAATTAATTAGCCAACAGACTTTTGCACAATTTGTTTTTTGTTGTTATAATCATTATTGGCCTTGTCTCATATTCACTTATTTATCTGAACAGAAAGGCAGACAATCTTCACTTACATCCATCCACCACCATCAACCCACTCACTCAACTATGCCGCGGCGCACAGCATGTGTTGCACACAGCAAGTGGTCCCATCTACCATTTCATGGTATAGAATACCAAGAAAACCACTTCTTAATCTCTATGACTACTTTGACTGTGCGACTTATACAACTCATTTGTAATCTTAGCATGCCATGGCAACCTTTGGATTTCTTCAGTTCTTCAGTTTTTCTTTTCTTTTCATCTCTTCATTTTGTTTCATGTTTCTCTTAGTTTGTGTGTGCTTCTTTATTTTTTTTTTTTTGTAACTCATTGCGATGACTTGATCTTCACATTGACACAGCAGGCGATTTACTTTGTATCCTTTCCAGAAATGCAACAGCACAAAAATCAACAATTAAATTAAACGTGTTTGCTTTGCGGAATTTGTATTTCCCATTCATTTTCTTCCATCCACCAAACCACTAGCTTACCTTCATTTCTTTGTGGGGAACCCAGCAACTTCTTCTTTTTTTTTTGTTTTTTTGGCTCAATCAAAATTACGTAGCCGCACTGTTGTACCACGTATTGTGCGTACTGAATTTTCAATTACTAATTACAGTTTCCAACAGATTTTACCAACTTTAATTTGTCAGAATTTCCCTCGACTTTTCTCTATCTCTTTTCATTAGTTTTGAAGTTTTTAAAGTTTTATTACATTTAAATTAAGCTTAACTGATTAAAGTTTCAATAATCAAATCAAGTAATTTATTTAATACGAAGGAATTATCCATAAAATCAATTGACATCTGATGATTAAACAGAAAGGTTAGAAATTCAATATATTTCGACTAAAACCAAAATGAAGAACATTTATAATACAATTTATTTAAGCATTCAGTTACCAATTGTGAAATTATCTTACATTTGAAACTGCATGAGGCTGCAAGATGCTAACCCAAGAAGAACTCAGTTAAAATGGCACTTAAGGGACTGAAATTTCGTCTTCGTATTCATGAATCAGTAAACATCACAAACAAGCGTCTAAAAGTCTTTTGCACTATTTGCCTAGGAAGCTGAATATTGATTCTGCGAACCAGAAGAACCTCATTTCTTTCATAGTCATAATAAAAAAATTAAAAATAAATTATTTTAAAAAAACAGTGTCATTGTGAATAAATACATCCAAAATCTATGCAAATCCAGTGGTCAAAATTTCGTCTGGAAACCAACTAACTAAAATATGGAAAAACATGTATTCGGGATCTGGCGACACCAGTGTCAATAGGTAAAATCTGGCAACGCCATAATAAAAATTGACACTTGTTACCATAAACGTGCTCACAACGTTTTGATGTACAAGTGCTATTTGTTTCGTTTATAGTGAGTTCAGAAAGTCAATTTGGCCAAAAAATGAAACTTTCATGAGAAGATTTTCGATGGATAATTTTTCACAATTTTCGACGTGGATTATCTCAATAAGAATATGTATCCATGGCAATAAACCACCATCAAAAAACCACAGTATATCACTGGTATTGTGAATTCAATTCTGGTCATAGTTCGGTCGCTGACGAATTCTATGATGTTCGTCCAAAATCGGTTGTTGTGCCACAAAACAGCGATGCAGTGCATGAACTAATAATGCAAGATTGTCAAGTGACATATCGTGAGATAGAGGCATCCTTGCACATTAGTTTCACTTCAATACATTCGATTTTGCATGAACACTTAGTTGTTAAAACATTTGCTGTCGTATAAGAAAGCCTACCCCATAATTTATCAATAGTTTGAAAAAAGGCTCGCGTCGATTGGTATAAGGAAATGCTTAGAGCCTACAGTGGTGCTTCAAAAGACGTGTATAAAATCGTGACAGGTGACGAAATATGGATATAAGCGTATGAACCGGAAACAAAACAGCAATCGACCATGTGGGTGTTCCAAAACGAGCCAACTGCAACAAAAATTGTTCACGCTCGAAGCTATGCGAGGCAAATTGGTCGCCTGTTTCTTCGGCCGAATGGGTCACGTGGCAACTGTTCCGCTTGAGCAACGATAGACGGTCAATTCTGTGGTGGTACACGACCATTTGTTTGCCGGAAGTCTTCAGAGAAATTTGCAAAACCAATCGCCAAAGACGAATAATCATTCTCCATCAAAACAATGCGAGCTCTCACACATCTCGTCAAATAGGTGCATTTTTGAGCAATCAAAACATAGAATTAATGACTCATCCTCCTTTCAGTCCTGATTTGGCACCCAATTACTTCTTCTTGTTCCCGAATATCAAAGGTAAACTGCGTGGTCAACGATTTACGAGCGCCGAAGAAGTAGTCGAAGCATTCAAAAACCATGTTTTGGAAGTGTCTTAAGAGGAATGGAAAAACTGCTATAACTTTGAACGAATGCAAAATTTCATCGATCATCATGGTGAATATTTTGAAAAACAATAAATTCGTTTTAATTAAAAAATGTTTGTTATTATTTGCTAGTCCCGAAATATAAATAGTACCCCTCTTACTATTCATTTGATGGATGCAATCATTTTTATGGTGCAGTGGTTTATGCCAAATGCGTTAATCCAGAAAGCAACTCTGTTGTTGTTCAAGGTGGCACACATCAAGGCTGCTTCATTACCTCCTTTGAAATTCATGAAAGATAAGAATTGTTTGTCATACTAGTAGATGGAGAACCTTGGTGGCAAATAGAGTTTCTAAGATATTAGAGGTTTCTACTTTTCTTCAATATGAATACAAAGTTGAACTAGGTCGATGTTGTATGTCAAAAAATGTGCCTCTCAAACGGTTCTTTCCATGAAGAGGACTTAGTAGCGACATAATCTGCGACAATGGTAAATAGAATATTTCTAAAAAGTCAAACGGCGTTCCATTTTATACCTCTACGTTCCCCACACTTTGGAGGATTAAGTTGAAATGTTGGCTTTAAATCTCAAAATTGATATTTCTACTGATATTTTGATACACATTGCATATCAGAATTTAGAGGCAATAGAAAGTTTTGCTATGAATAAACTTATACAAGTTAGTATTGTTTTATGAGTGAATGACATTTCCTGTGACTACTAACAATCTAACTAACTTCTAATATAGTTTATGTATAATATTATCTCCTCTTATAAAAGTTTCATTATGAACTTCAAAGATACAAAATATGTAAAACAAGAGCATTGTATAAAATTCTCATACCACCACCTAATTAACATTAAAAACAAAATGAAAGCCGACAAAAGACTCGTCCTAATTAGTCGTCAAGAGTGGGGTTATTTTTAAGTACCTTTAAATTGCATTACATTGTTTAGTTTTTTTATTTTTATTTTTTTTTTTTGTTATTTTTATCATCCTTTGTTGCATTATAAACACAGACGACAAAGGTCGCGCCCATTATGTCAAGCATTCTATTTTGCAATTTACTTACATTTTTGTACTAATATTTCTTAGTTTTTTTTTTCTTTCTTTATTTCATTTTTGTGAGAAAGGAATGCAAGTCTTGCTGACTTTTTAGAATCAAAAGCCACTAAAAGCAAAAAATAAACGACGACGCGTCTCTGGTCAGACAGCAGGACACAAAGTGGCAAAAGTCACCACCACAGCAGCAAAGCCACTGTTAAGTAAAACACAAAATGGTCACCTTGTTGGTTAAGTATGTGAATTGGCTGATGAGTGTGGATGTGAATGTGGATATATGACCACTCATCTTCCACATTGCGCAAAAAAAGAGCCAAAGGCGGCATTGTTCAGCTTGGCTGGCTGAGTGTGTTGCTGCGCAAACAAATGCAAATGGAGAGAAGGACACATGGCGTTTTGGGTGTGGGTTTAAATTTTTTGGGAGAGATAGAGAACAAAAAGCAAAGCTGGTAATGCATAATGCAACTTTTTTGCCATATGCAAAAGTCCAGCGCATTGGTTTGCCTCATGGCATTCAGCAGTGGCAAGCAAGGAAAGGAGTAGATGGAGACTGTGTGTTTGCAACTAGCAACAAAAATGATGACGACAACAACGACGGCGACAATTTAACAAGCATCGTGTGGCAAAAAAAAAAAAAAATAATTTTAAATTGTGGGAAAAAGAGAAAAAGTTGCTGCAAGAAATGCTTGCAAGCATAAAATGTTGCTAACTCAGTACGCTGAGTTGCATTGCGCTTCGCATGGCTTAGCTTTACTTATTTCTTTTTAACTCTTTTTCATCACACACATTTCTACTCCTTGAATTATGTTCCGCACATTTCTTCCTGCCTTTCTTTCCTACTAGAAAACTTTAATTGGTCTTTCTTTTTTATTATTTTTTGTTATATTTTTTTTTATTATGTTCGCAAATAAAATTCTTTTTAATTTATGCATATTTTATGATTTGCTATGTTTATTTTCTTAGTTTGTTAGTGTGTTGTTTTTGTTTTTGCTTCTGTTTTATGCGCGTAACTTCATAACAAGTGAACAATAAGTCATAAAGTGGCTTGTGTAACGATATTGTTTGCTTTTGCTTAACTATAAATCCTGTATTTAATATTGAAAGTCCTTGGCTTAAGCCTTTAATGCCAAAGCATTATTTACATTAGTTGAGAGTTCACTTTAATTGAAATACACTGGAATTGATGGAGTTAAATTATTCTCTTCCCATCTCTTCTCTTCTTTTCACTGTGTAATTGCGCTGACAAAGCAAAATTGAAGAAGTTATTAAAATCAGAATACGCCGAAGTGCATAGGCTACAATCAACATGACTTTCATATGGTAATAACAATGAAAATCCTATGTGCGTGTGACTATGGTTGTTGGTGGTCGTCGCTGGTCCCAATGGCAACACTAAATCCATGCTCACTCATCATTGAATGCCAAGTTCATGCTAGGCCACATAAGCACTTGCATGTAATGATGATAATAATAATGAGTATTGTACTGAAGTTGATGGTGATGGTGATGGTGATTGTGATGGTGATGGTGCTAGAGGTGAGGTACAGCAGGCAGGCATGGTCCTGGTCCTGATGCTAGTCCTTTTGATGATGAGTAAGCGCGGTTTATTGGCATATACTTACATACAATGTATGTATGAAAAAGGTAGGAGGTACAATTGCATGTGCACAATGACTATTTTTAATTACGACGCATACTTCGCTGGCATTTTACTATTTTACAATTTTACAAAATATTTTGTATTGTCACAGTTAATACTTAACAATTTGTTTTTGGCTTTAATAAATTGCGAAAAATTACATGGGATTTTACCAATGAAGAGTCCTTGACATGAAGTTGTGGCAGTGTCGCTTATGTGTGGCATTTTATTGCAGTATTTATCCTTGGTCCAGTGCAATGGCAATTACGCATTCACAATAATAAAATAGAATTGTAATTTTCCACTGGACTGGAGATTCAGAGACACTTAATGATTTTTGTTTTGGGGATTATGGGCAATGTTGGTATGAATTTAGAATTGTTTTAATAAAAATCAATTGATTAATTTTAAATTGATCATTTCATATTTTCGTAAAATGGAGAAGATTTAAAATTTAAATTCATTGCAAAATTTTACAAATATGTCAATAACCAAAAATGAAGAGAAAATTGAGTAAAATATGACCATAATTAATGGTTCACTGGGGACCACAGGATTTGTGATCCTACCCATGTCATCTATTTTATTCAAAATTTAATGTTATACTTGCTTAAATAGTCATACTATAAGATTCATGCAGTATATATCATCCGCCGTTCTTTGAATCAAAGCATCCGTTTGTATAAAGCAATCCACTTCGAAATAAGCAACTCTATTTGCATTTGAGATGCAATTACATCCATCCTAAAGTAGAATGATGATTTAGATTGTATGTAAAAGCACATGATAATTTTATTAATGCCACAGTTTGAACTATAAATATTGTTAAGCTCTGTCAGCTTTAATTGATTACTAAAACACACATAGAGTACTGAAACAATAGATAAAATATATTTTGTCTTTTCAGTAAACATTGCTTTTTGATTGCAAGCCCACAGTTGAAACGAAAGCATGGTTTAATAATTGTTATCTGGATCCGGCACTAGGAAAATCGACCATTATTGAAGGGTTTGCTAAATTTATACACAGTCGTATGAACACCGCTGAAGCGCAACGCCCAAAAGAGGTAATTATGCCGGAAAACCTCAAAAGAGTCCACAAAATCGTTCCGACAAACCGTAAATTGAAGTCCCAGGAGTCAGTTGACACCTATAAATATATCCAAGGAACAGTTAGGCTTTATTTTGTAGAAGAATTTGTCTGTGAGAGAGCTGTTTTAGAAGCGCAATAGACTGCCAGAAAGGTTATGGCGTCCGTGTTTTGAGATGTATGAGCGTGCGCTGTTTTGTTTATCGATTACCTTAAAAATGATAGTAAATAACATAGAAAGAAAGAGATCTTTCACTAAGGCAATGCTCCACCAGTCACAAGTCTTTGACTACGATGGCCATTTTGCATGAATTACTCTTCGAATTGCTTCCCCCACCCATCCTATTCAACACATTTGGCCCCTTGCGACTGTTTCCCATTCTCAAACCTAAAGAAATCCATAGATTTGTGAACACATCTAGTTTTAAATAAAAGTTAATAGATTCATATTAATGTGATTAAAACAGTAAAGTAGTGTGCCTCACCTTCATAAGCACAATATGGAAGTGAAACTTCTTTAGCGAAAGGAAGTAAATCCAAAAATTAGAAAATGAAATGTGACGAAAATCAAAATGCTTATGAATGAGTAAGAGAAAGATAAAAAATGCTTTACTGATTGTGTTAACTTTACGAAAGAACGTATGATTAAGTGGCCGAATGACCGAATAATTTATTTTGAAACAATATAACACTACTTCAGAAGTTTCACTTCCATATAATAACATCGTCAAATTTTGATTTTCGTCACATTTCAATTCCATATTTTTTGGATTTACTCCCTTTCGCCAAATAAGTTTCAATTAAAAACAAAAAAAAATTATTCCCAGTGCAGGACTCGAACCTTAATACCCTCGGTTTAGAAGTCCCACTTTCTAGCCACTACGCCACGGAGACATTTCAATTGTATTAGCCTAAATAGCTTTAATATAATAATAACATCGTCAAATTTTGATTTTCGTCACATTTCATTTTCATAATTTTTGGACTTACTTTTATTTCGCTGAATAAGTTTCACTTCAAAAGTATATGGCGGGAAGATAAGTTAAGTATCTCTTGTTTAAAGAAACAACTTAAGAATTAACATAATTTGATCATTATATATTAAATATCTTAATACATTTTAAGCGACATCCAAAAGACATAATCATATTGAAATAAGTTTCAATTATTTACAAAACAAACACCCAAAGTCAATAGCAAATATGTATTTTACAGAAATGAATAAACTTCTAAGGCCAATAGGAGTGAAAACAACAAAATTTTATTGACTTGGAAATACTAAATAAGATGACATAAATAAGCCTTTGATATTTGATACATTTGTCCTTAATCAATGAATAATTTTATGTACTGAAAATGAATTCTTGTAGTATTGTAATTAAAATATTGTAGATTGAAATTATTTCATGCGATTTGAGTGTTGAGTTCGACAAAAGGTTAAAGAGATTGTTGTAAAGAAACAAAGTCGAAGATTGTCGAGGTGAGTTACATATATGAGTTTATTGGTATTTTCTTGAATTGTTTGTTTGTTTCTTTGTTTGTTTATGTTAAGCGCACCATTTATTTATATCCTGCGTGTATATTTGTATGTAAATATATTGTATATAGAAATATAAGTGTACAAGTGTAATATTCAAACAACGCACGTGTGTGATTTGTACGTGAGTGTGAGATATATTTCGCATGCATGTGTATGCGTGTGTGTGTGTATATATGTGAGCAAAGATGATAAACGCATAAAAATGACTGAACAGAGTAAGAGTAATCGTTTTTGCCTTTTGTGATGTATGACAACACGTTCGTCTGATTGTTCATTTTCGTGGCATTTACACATGTTCAAACACTCATACACTTATACAAACACACATATATGTACAACTATACAATGACGTGTAGGAAAATTGTTATTTTGTTGTTGTTTTTGTTGTTGTTAATGTTATTTACACAAAACATATCAGAGCCCATCATACAAAACAGATTTGGTCGAGTTCTGGCTTACCTTTTTGTGGCTGCTTAAATCTCGTAATTTTGTTAAAATATTGTCGAGCTTTTGGTTATTTTTGATTGTATAATGTATCTGTGTATCTACGTACCTACATACGTTGTGATGAGAAAGAGACTAAGCCGCTAAGAATGGTTAGTAAACATCAACAATGAACGATGATGACGTGCGGTTTAAGTGTCAAGGATTTACTTGTAATTTTTAAATTCCCCTTCCCCTTACAATTTGTGTCCTTTGAACGCAACCACTCACTCAACTTTCAGTTCAGTTTTTTGGCAAGGCCAATTCCAACAGCAACATCAGCACACAATGAAATAAAATCTTCAAAATAGAGAAAGAAGAAAAATAATGTTAACGAAAGCGAAAGCACTTTTTTAATTTAAACAAATTAAATTTTCTTGCATCGCTGCCAGCGAATAACAAAAATATAAAAAAAAAATATAGAAATATACAAAGTACTCGGGTGCAAAGAGAAACCTGTAACTTTCCACAATTTCCCCCTTTTTGTTTGTTGTTTGTTGTTTTTTTGTTGATTTTAACTCATTCATTGTTCGCACTCGTGCGTTATGCAACATTTTCAACTATTGTTTTACGTTACATTATTCGTTACACACTAAGACTCGGGAACTTTTGTAACAATAAACAAAAACACAAAAACCTAAAATTTGTGTTTTAAAACTGGCGCAAGGTCAATTTTTGAGAGTATTTTAGTTTTTGGAAACACATTTTATTCGTTTTTTTTTTTTTTTCGTAAGATTAGCAAATACTTGGTAGTATTTTTTGTTTTTTTTGTTTGAGTATTTTATTTTTATACAATAAAATTTAAAGTTTGTTAAAAACTCAAGAATATGATAGTTCATATACTTTTGAAGTGAAACTTATTTGGCGAAGGGAAGTAAATTCAAAAAATATGAAAATTAAATGTGACGAAATTCAAAATTTGACCATGTTATTATTATATTTCTCAATTATGAACATTCTGCTTATTAGATATTTAAACTGAGCAAAAGTTGCAGCAAAACTAACTACTTCACCACTTAGCGAACCATTCGGAGGTTTTTTCCTCTATATCACTTCTTCCAAATGAGAATAATTTCAATCTAAAAGTTAAAGAAAGTTATAAAAATATATAATATATATTTTTGTAACCCTCTTATAACAATGAAAAATTATCTGTATATTGGATGAAGAACAGGGAGTCTCGCTTGGAAATATTGCATTTTACTAGAACACATGACCTTTCTAATGGACTATTTGATATTTATTTGCCACTAGGATTGGTTATTTGTGTGATTGTGTAATCATTTTCTGTGGATCCTCCTTTGTCGACATTTAATGGTGTGTTATACATATAGAAATTTTTATAGATTTCATGCTGGAAGCAGGGAATCAAGATGAAAACAATTTGAGTTCGTCAAGCTTAAGCCTTTTATTTGGAGGATCATCAAACAAAACAAAACACAAAACTAAGCTGCGGATTGTTATGTTCATGGCAAACGGCAATAAAAACCTTTTTCCAATTGGTTGTTTTATATCATGGAATAGCAAATTTTATTTCATAAGTTTCCTGTAGTCTTTTTTTTCGCAATCCTTTGATCACTTGTCGCCTTTTGTTGATATAATTCTTGTTCCTCTTGGTTCTCTTAAAATATTCACTTGCCCAAACTTTGGCATAAACGATCAACGGAAAACAATTTCTCTAACAGAATGAAGCACAATGAATGTACAGCTCAAGAATAGAATGACGCATACGCAAGGAGTCACCTGTAGGAGCTGGTACTCGTATATATAAGTATAAACAAGGGGAAGTGTATTCTAAGCTTTAGTTTGGCTTATTTGCAAGAGCATGTATTACTGTATATTTTTTTTTTATTGTTATTGAAGTGAAACTTGCTTAGTGGCGTTGGGCAAAAATTTATACTAGAAATTTTAGTGAAAAAAATACAAATCGTCACGTTTTGGTGATTCTGTATCTCATGAACCGCACTAGGTAGAAAAATCAAATTTCCACAGAATGTGTATTTCCATTGCCATATTCCCAACAAATCATAAAAATTTTGTTTTGATTCTCTGGTCAATCTTTGATTTTTATATATACATGATAATATTGTTATTGTATAGTTTGTGTTAGTAAGTCCAAATTTACTGAGCCATTGAGATAAAGCTATAAAGCAAGCTTAACCCTCGTATGTCTGATCAGTTTATTACTTACTACAATTAACACTCTATGCTCGTGGTTTGGGAAGGAATGCTATACTGTATTTCATTATTATTTTGTTGCAATTACAGCGATGCAAATCCACATGGGCAAGATTGTGAATAGCTGTTCAGTTTTTATCAAATGATTCGGGTCATTACCTTGCTACAAAATCCATTTGAGGGTTTATGCTATTCCCCGTATGGCATCATTACTTGAGTTAATATGTCTACCTAAATTCGCTGATCCATTGTTCCTATTATTTGTGAACAGAATCTACTCCTCTATATGAAAAACTACAACATACTGTAACTTTACCACCTACATGCCTTACAGTCTTAATATATATTTATATATTCAGTAGTTGGTGGATGCCTGACATATTGTCTTGACCCTGCCCCACTAGACAGAACGAGTTTATATTCGTCAGTTTCAAAGTTATGGTCCTTTCTTGCTTTTGGTAAATTTTGTCATTTCAACTTATTCCATGATGGATCAGATGGGTCTAATGGCGTATTGTAACTGCCTTTTACGAATTGAACATCGATTTGAATACTTGAATTTGTATACTTACGATGGGCTGCACAATTTTACTCACTACCTTATTGACTCTTCTTACAAACTATCTACTAAAGACAGAAAATTGTGTCTCATAAAATAATAATATTTCTCCTCCCGGTCATTTGGCATTTTTCACTAGCATACTTTCTGGGGTCACTGGTAAAACAAATTTATCTAAGCTCAACTCTTTTCATTCAGAACAACAATGAGAAATAAGTGATATAAGTTCATGCAACAGCAAAAAATTACACTATTTATTGCAAACAACATAAATGTAGGAAACGTAAACCATGAAGATGAGACAAGGCAAAGAAGTCTAAAAGCAACAAATTCTCACATTGTGCTTAAGTCACTTAAAGCGGTTTCAGTGTTTCATCATCATCATCATCATCATCATCATTATATACTACATCATAATCATGAAAATTGGCATTATCATTATCACCATCATATGAGATTCATTGTCAGAAAACAGTGGGTGGCAAGCAACTTAACACAAAATGCACTGAGATACAAACACAAAAACATTAACCATGTTATGAAATGTCGAGTAATGTCGGAGTTGCTTCTTTAAAATGATGCTTAGTACGAGTATCTTTTTGCCCACAAGTGGCTTCTGGTGGTAAACAGGCGTGACAGATAGTTCGAGGTTTCAAAAGTATGTAATTTTACAAGAAAAAAATATAATAGCAAGATGCAACTTAGAGTTAAAATGGATAGAAATATGCAACATAGAATTACCAATTTAGTTTGGCTTCACTTGGTTTGTTTTCTTGTTTGTTCACAGCAAAAGGAACTTGGATCTTAAGTAAACCATTTTAAGTGTAATGAATTGAAACAATGTTTTACTGCAATTTAAGTCTTTTATCTTATATCTCATTTAAAAATATTATAAATTGTGCATTTCTGTTTTCTGTTGGTGACAGTTTAAGTTAAGACTGAAGAGAGATAAAGACAGAGGGAGTAAAGAAAGGAATAAAATAAAATGGCATAAAATAAATAAAAAAAATTAAATTATTTTCTCCAATTTTAATTCATTTAAGTGTAAATAATACAATAAGTGTACATTTGATTTTTATTTACATATATATTTTTTTGTTAAAATTTATTATTATTATGAATTTTTTTTCTATACAAAAAAAAAAATTATTTGAAAATTTTTTTAAACAATTGTATTTTCATTATAAAATAACACAAAAGAGAAAAAGTAATAAAAAAACAATAATGAAAAACTCAAAAAATAATTTTTTATAAAAATATTGTAAAATTTATGAAAAAAACAAATTCAATTTGTTTTTAGACGCTTGCGTTTGGCATGTCATTTCTGTTCAAATCAATTGATGCCATGTCAGTACAGTTTGCATCACATCATTTGAATTTGGTTTGATCCAAACTCATTCTCATTGAAGTTGAAGGTGTGTAAAAATATATATAGATAAAGTATAGATGAGAGGAAATAACATAAGAATGGGAAATTTGAAAAGTTTTTCTAGAAGCTTTGAATTTGTTATTGGATGATATATTGTTTAACGGTTCTATTGGATATATGTATATTTTATAATTGAAACTTTAGCCATAATCACGATAATTCAAGTCCCTAGGTCATGTAATCATCTATATATATAAAAGAAAGTCGTGTTAGTTACACTATTTATAACTCAAGAATGGCTGAACCGATTTGGCTGAAAATTGGTGGGGAGGTAGCTTAGAACCAGGAGACGGACATAGGATAGGATAGGTTTTTTTTTCGTCCGTCCGTCTGTCCGTCCTCGGGTCATGTCCTAAAAACCGCAATAGCTAGAGGGTTGAAATTTTCAGAGAATGTGTAGTTCAATCCGGGCATCAGCAACAAATACTAAAACTAAAATATTTTCGAAAACTTAAAGGGGTCCCAATACAAGAAACATTTTGGTTTGTATGGCAGCCATACGATCCAGTAATCCCACTATCTTGAAATTTGGATGGTTGGTGGGTATACATCAGAAACTTATATTGTCGAAATTTCAGTTTGATCGGACCATACAAAGCCCCATTAATATTCAGGTTCTTATTGGAAAAACTTTTCTGTTTTTTGTTCTATCGAACTGAAATTTAGACACTATAAGTTTTTAACATAGGTGCGGTAAATTTGTTGGAATCAGTCAAATCGGACCACTAGGAAGAGTACCTCCCATACAAACCCCTCCGTGTACGAGTCTCACTTGCACTTGGCCCATTTCTTTTTTTTTTTTAATAACTGGGCACGCACAGGGGACGTAGCAACGCACGCCGGGTAAGGCTAGTATAAAATAAATCATTGATTCTTAATTATTACTCATGAATTTGAAGCTTTCAAGAATCCAATCAAATTGAATCAAATAATAAGAAAGATGACTTAAAAATAATACAGAACTCCTTATTTTGGTTAATAATCTTTATTTTTTAATTATAAAGGGACACTGAATCTCTTTTTTAATATACAATAATAATTATTATTCAATTCAATGAACTTTATAACCAACCCTCCTTCATTTCTAAGTATATTGTTTACTTTTGTTTACCATAAATAAAAATTCAAAGAAACATGAATAAAAAATAAAATGTGTCAAAAATAAAAATAATATATTTTTTATCAAACACCCACCCACCCATTCATTCATTCATCTATCCACTCTATTCGGTCACATATTCATTCAACCATTCATCGAATTGATGGAATTATTTTTGTCTGCAATTTGGCAGAAATCAAGCTTTGATGGTGGTGATGACGTCCTTGTTCAAAATGAAGCTGTGCGTGAAATTTGTTTGTTTGTTGTCACACTCTACTTTCAAATTGTTTTTCGTTTCTATTTTGTTGTGCACACACTACCTTCAAATTCATTCACTCACACACACATTGTTATGCATTTGCAACTATATTTGCGTGTCTGTGTGTGTGTGTGAGTGTGTGCATGTATTTGCAGCACTTCAATTGTTGCCTGTCGTTTAGCATACAAATTGCATATTTTTTATTATTTTTTTTTTTATATTCCCGAAAAACCAAAAAAAAATAAAAATTTTAGTTAAACAAGAAGACAAAACAATAAGTTTAGTTCACCGAAGTTTAAATACTTTTCACTCTCAAAGCTGAAGATGAATTTGAATATATTTTATCAGTTTAAGTTTTTGAATAAATTGTGTACATATTGTCATTATTTTTTTTTTTTATATTTTTTTTTTTTTTTTTGAAAATCTTAATAAATTATTAAAATTAGATTTTCCAAAAATTTTATTATTTTCTGTGGATATGAAACACACATTTTGTGAAAATTTCAAGTCTCTACCTAGTGCGGTTCATGAGATACAGATGATTCCAAAACGTGACGATTTGTAATTTTTCACTCAAATTTTTAGTATAAATTTTTGTCACTTCGAATCAATCATTTTTTGTCTTGTTATATAAATTTTCATTTCAAATTATTCTAAGCAAAAGTTTTTCTTATAAAATTAATGATAATTGAAATGTTTACAATATTACAAAATAATTGATTTTGAATTTATTATATTAAGAATTGGTCAAATGTCTTTAATTATTGATTGATTGATCGGCAAGCCAAATTTTTGAATATTTTATGGCAATGACATTTGAAATCAACTATTTGAGGGTTTTGAAATCAGATAATCATTCATCCTAGAATCGTTATTATTATTGGCGGAGATCTATACTTTCACTTTCTTTTCCTCTCTCTTCTTTTCTTCATCAGTTGTTTTCTTATTTATTTACAATTGCCCATTCTAGGGAGACTCTGCATATCGATCAGCATATTTACAGCACCAACAATCGTTACGATTTATCGTAACAAAATATTACTTTGAATATCATAACCAATAATAAAGTTTTTCTTACGAAAGTTAAAGGTTTATTGTATATTTATCTGTAGGATCATACGGACTATTGTATTATAAATAAATGAAAATTTACCTAACTCGCTTTTTGAAGTCTTGATTGAGTAAATTAATTGGATTCAACAAGTTATTTCTCCTACCATATGAAATAATGATCCGAGTTTTTTTACGTATTGATGGTTTGAGAAAAGAAATACAATATAAAAAAAATATGATAGAGACATAAAAAAGCTATATTGCAGATAGAAATGTTCTGGTTTTTTAGGGTTCCGAACCCAATGGATACGAAACGGAATCCTATTACTAAGCCTCCGCTGTCCATCCGTCCGTCCTCGAGATGAATGTCATGAGCCGTAAAAGGTAGACAGATGAAAATTTCACGAAATGTGGATTTCTATTGCGCCTATAAATAATAGAAACAAAATGAAGTACAGTTTACATAAATCGCAGTGTTATGAATCGGTCGGAATAAAGCCAGCAGTTCTACTCAAATCTAGTCATTGACATAAAACTGTGGTGCATCACGAGAGTTCACAATTATTCTTCCTTTTAAATCTTTTAATGATGTGCTTGTATGACAATGGGATGTGTTTCTACCAAGTTTCAAGTTAGTACCAGAGAACTGAAAAGACTAATAATCATACCTCTAATCCACTCCAATCTATTCTCTATATTATTCTAATAATTTTCATACATTTTGGATTTCTATGCCTTACAAACATCTCAACAAAATGCTAGTACTTTATCAAACTAGAGTGAAAGGTTTAAAAATTCATAAAAAAAAGGAAATGAAAGAAAATTCCATTTAAGGCAAACAATAAATTGTATTGAAAACACAGTTATGCGAACTTTGAACTTTGTTGGGTTAACTCAATTTGTTATTTTCATACACATACTCGCATATTTGTATCTATATATTTACTACATGATATGTGTGTTTTGTCTATCTTTGTAAGTGTATTTTAAGCTAATCGAAATATTTTACAAACCGCTAAGCTGCGCGAAATTAATTTCATATTATTTGTTGTTCGACAAGAACAAAAACAACAATAGAAACATTTACAATAAACATACGAGAGATTATCATCATCATCATCATCATCATCATCATCATCTTTTGTTAAATTAATTACAGAAATTCTTCAAGCATCGGCTTTTGTGGTTTATGTTTTGTGGATTTGTTGATTGATTGTTAGATGATTGATTCAATTAGAAAATGTTACAAGTTTCAGGAAAACTACAATGAATAGTAAGGAAAAACATAACATAACACAAGTATTTGTGGCCAAAAGAAACCTCAAAAACAGAAGAATCCTTTTGCATTTATCTATGTTTGACGAAGCGTTCTTTTAAAATAAAATTGTTAAAGATTCCTCACTTTTTGTGAAAATAAATGGAATATTTACATTTTGTTATTGTTGCATTAAAGTCAAATCAAAGAAACACCAAGTAAAAGATACTTGCATTGTCATGTTTCTTGTTGAACAACATTGACAGACAAATATACAAATAGACTGGCTGAATGACATGGAGAAAGACAAAAGAATGAGCCCAAGAAACTAGGAAAATAGGCAAACAGGATGGTAGACTT
Source organism: Amiota minor (assembly GCA_037043295.1). NCBI lineage: Eukaryota > Metazoa > Arthropoda > Insecta > Diptera > Drosophilidae > Amiota > Amiota minor. Next base: position 5,930,764 of record JBAMAW010000081.1, on the reverse strand, counting down.
CAGTGTAACCATTATCATCAACATCAACAGCAACTTCATCACTACGATTTACTCTTATGAACCATTTTATAAGAGGGGAGTCACAAAAGCCTTCCATCTGCAAAATGATATAGGAGACAATGGTATGGACAGAAGACAATTAAGAGATTGGCTTAAGTCTAAATAAACCCATAAATTATCTCACATCGAAGAAGATTAAATCTTAACTGTGCTTGAGGTACAAAGATATTTTGGAATTCTATAAACTTTAACTTCCAGTTTTTTTAACCAAGAATCTTTGTTCGATGTTATAAAGACGTTTGAATAGAAATCGTTCTGACTTCCAAAACTACTTCAGGTTATAGGACAATCCATCAGTTGAGGATCCTTCGAAGACCTTCCACAACTTAGACAAAGAATTTTACTATCATCTCAGAATTATCAGATTCTTTTGGGACGCACCTCATAGTCTCATTCTAAGTGTAACATAATGTTTTATTTATACTGAACTCAATGTATGGGCGGCATTTGCAGGTTTGTATTAAGGGCGTGCGTGGCAGGTTGCGACAATCATGTCAACATGAGTACAAGTTAAAGGTTTCGGCTTCTGGAGGCTGCAAGTACAGCAAAAGTAACGCCTGCATGAGTTTAAACAAATACTAAAAATAAAAGATACTCAACAATTGTGAAAAAAAGTACTTTAAAAAGGAAATCATTGTCTTTTCTTTTGGTATATTGTAAGTATATTCTTATGCGTTCTGGGAAACGAGTTTATTAAAATTAATGCTAAACAATGCCAACAAATCTTTGAAAAAAATTTATGCTATTTCCAGCATTCAACTGAACTCAACTGAACTAAAATATACTAAACTAAAATATACTAAACTATCTAATATTGTTTGAAGAAGTAAAGACTTCAAGTGTTTGGTGATTTCCGTTGCCAAATTCTACTTCTTTTCTACTTCTATCTTTACAGCTAACAAACTACAGCAACTTCAAATGAAAACGGAAAAATCAAGTAATCTTCTATTTTTCCTTTTTCCTTTATCATTTTTTACTACTTACTACTATTTTCTGGATGAATTGTGGCACCAGTGGCACCAGCAGCATTTTTCAACTAAACCAGACTCGGCCGAACTAAACTACATTTGGTTTTATTCAAAAGTTTAGTCAGCCATTGAATGGAGATTTTGAAGAAGGATGACTTAGTCATCATCACCCAAATATCTTCTTATTTCCTTGCATTTCTCTGCTATTTCTTGCTTTGACTACCCGCAGTATTACATGCTTTCTCTTTGCCAATGTTTGTTTTGTGTTGCAAAGTTTTTTGCACTGCATTTCTTCTCAGCATCATCATGGGCAGCTGTTTGTTGTTCCCTTGTTGCGTGTCCTGGCCTTCGCCAAACACCAACCAACATTTAATAAATTTCATTCGCCTTTTTACCAAAATACTAAACTCATGTTTAGTTGGAGCTTGTTCTCTCAACAACTCATGCCTTCTTCAGTAGACAGTAGTGTATGAAACTCATTCAATGCCCTCCATGTCTATATTTTCTCTGTATAGTTTAAGTATTTGTATATATTTTGCACGTAAAATCGTGTGAACCTCAACAACTTAAAATGTAAATAACTTTTCAAGTGGTTTTTCGAAAAGTTTCGTCTTGAAGTTGCTTGTTGTTGTGTGTGTTTTTTTTTATACGACGACTATTTCCCCAACATGTAGCGTGTTTCATCAGCATGAAAACCCTTTGTCTCTTTCATTGCTTTTGCTATCACAATCATCGTCGTCGTCGTCTCTTTGTTTCATGATCTCCAACTACTATTGAAATATAAACAACTACAGAAATCGAAAGAGGGTAACAGACAGACAGCAAACATAGTATTGAGTATATTGTATAGATACATTTTTCCCCATCTAAAGTATTACAACTACATATTGTTTTTTTGTTTGTTTGTTTGTTGTGTAAACATGCGAACACACATTCAGTTTTAGAAGCTTGAAAATTTATTAAAAACGTTTAAAATTTATTTGATAACAACAATTGATCTATTTTGGGTAAGTGTTTCATAAACTTCTTAATAAACTTAATTGTGGCAATGAAAAATTTAAGGAAAGAAACTAGTTTTAGTACTTTTTTACGGTTGCCTATAGTGAGGTGGTCATCACAACAGAAAGTAGTGAAGAAAATTTACAAAATGGTACTGGATAACCATCGACTGAGAGAACCTGAGCTAGCATATATGGTAGGCTTTTAAAAAAATATTGTAGATTGCTTTTTGACTAAAAATGTGGACATGATAATGTTGTGAGCAAGAAGGATGATGCTATTATTCAAACTCAAACAAAAATAACGTCGATGTTTCAATCGATCAATTAGGTTGAGATTTTCGTCATTTCATAAGCATGAATGAAACATGGGTCCATCACTTCACGCCTGTGAGAAAAGAGCAATCGAAACAATGGTTTGAAATGGGAGTATTGGCTCCAAAGAAGGGAAAGCCAGTTCCATCTGCAGGTACGGTCATGTTGTCAGGGTTTTGAGATGCCAGCACCTCAACTCAACCCAATACATTTCAATCCTCAAAGCAATACACAACGCATCGGTGTTTGTTACCATTGCGAATGTCTGTGCTTGCATCAAACGGTTCGCTATAAAATCGTAACCTTGCAAAGTTGGGTGAAGAGAAGAAGACTGTTGGAACAATGGAGGATCTTGATCGTCTACTAAATATTAAGCCTTAAATGTTGTACTTAATTATTTAAATCTGATAAATGTAAATAAATTGCTTCACACAAAGTCTAGGCGCATTAATATTAAATCAAATACTTCTTTTAATGTTCAAAAAGGTTTTTTGTTCTTGAAAGAAACTCGGTTTTATCCGGAAACCAGAGAACTTCTTCTGGAACAGTTGTCAGTATTTAATTGTTAAATAGTTTTCCCATTGTAAACTCCAAAATCGTGTAAGAGCGACAAGTGGATTCCATGTACAACTATAACTCATTGAGGCTTAAAGAATGGAAATGACAAATTTTTATAAGAAAATCTGTTCTCGGTCTTTAAATTGTGAATTTTGCTAAAAAGTTATAGGGGAACTTACGATACTACAACAGTTTTGATTAAAGTGCATTTTTGTGTTTATAAATATGTTTTTACGGTTCCGGACGCAAAGGGTACTCAAGAGAAATGTAATGCAGAGACTTCGTTGTCCATCCGTCTGTCCTCGAGTAATATCTCATGAACAGTAATAACTAGAGAGTTGAAATTTTTACAGAGTAGGTAGTTTTATCTGGGCATCAGCAACAAATACTATAACTAAACTATTTTCATAAACCATACGATCCAGTAATCTCACGATCTTGAAATTAGGATGGTTGGTGGCTATGTATCAGAAACGTATATTGTCAAAATTTCAGTTTGAACAGACTACTAGGGAGAGTACCTCCCATACAAACCATCACTTAAGTTCTGGTTCTTATTAGAAAACCTATTTTGATTTTTGTTTTATCGAATTGAAATTTAGACACTATAAGTTCTTGACATAGGCGCTACACATCTGTTGAAATCAGCAAAATCGGTCAACAAGGAGCGGTACCTCCCATACAAACCCTCTATTATAATTTAGGTTCTTATTCGAAAAACTTTTTTGTTTTTTGGACTATTGAACTCAAATTTAGACACTACAAGCTTTTAATATAGGCGCGGTGCATTTGTTAGATTCAGTCAAATCGGAAAAACTTTTTTGATTTTTGTTTTATCGAATTGAAATTTAGACACTATAAGTTCTTGAGATAGGCGCTACACATTTGTTGGAATCAGCAAAATCGGTCAACTAGGTGGGGTACCTCCCATAAAAATTCTAATCTGGTACGGAACCCTCCGTATACGAGTCTGAATCGCACTTGGCCCATTTTTTTATTTATTTTTTTTTTTTTTTGTTTCTAAGTTTGGATGAAATACAAGCTACAACATTATTATGAAAGTAAATTTACAGGATTAAACGAATGAAACTAAAAGAAATCAACAAATTTAAAATTTGTAAAAATCTTCATTACAAAAAAAAAAAAATAATTATAATAAGAAAAAAATGAACTTTATAATTCTTTTAATGAAACATTTGTTGTTTTTTTTTTGGCGGAAAATGTGAAGCCGAGCATAAGAAAAATGGGAGCAAAGAAAAATTGTTGGTTTTTTATTAAAAAAAAAGTAGTCGTAGTCAAAGCCAGACACTGTGACCTAGCTTTGGCGTTGAACTCAACTCATCAAGGAAAACTATAAATGAAAAGGCAGAACAAAAAAGAAAGAAATAAAAGAAAAAGATTTCAGGGAATGCAAATTTCTTTTATTGAAATTGGCAACGCATGCTGAAAATGCTACTTAATTGGCAGTGAAAGGAAACGACAAAAACATTGTACAAGAAAAAAAAAATATCATTCATTTTCAGGATATTTAAACTATTTTGTCATGAGTTGAATTTTTTTTTATTTAGTGAAAACTAGTAAAAACCATTAAACTTATTCAATAAAATGTTCCATAGATGAACGCTGCGGCATAAACTTTAATTCCAAATTCCAGCAATTTATGAAAACACTTTGTTGAAGTTCATCAGACTTTCTGGTGAAGACGTGCAAAATTTCATTTACTACGCATACGAAGAATTTCAGAGAAAATTGCCTAAATTTTGGCTATAAACACGACTTCAGTGAGCGCAACTTCAGTGTGGCTACAATCGGCCAAAAATCGAATTAGAATCGTCAATTGATAAATGAAGAAATGTTTGAATGAGCGAACACTCTTGAAAAGGCAAACTCACTATGATAGTAGAATGTTGAATGAAAGCAAGTGGAAATAAAGTTTCAATGTTTCCGTTTTAACTTACGCAAAGGAAGAAGGACAAACTAAAAATTCTATTCATTTCATCATTAGTGAGAGGAGAGCAAGCAAGGATATTTTATATCTGCAGCAAGTGTATGAAGTGATGATGGTGTGGTGTCCCTTCAAAAATGTTGCAAGTTGCTGCGAATGACCTTCAATGCCGCAGGCGACACTTTGAATTTCATTTCGAAGAGAGAGGAGAATGTGAGTTTGTGGATGAGAGTCAGAGTATAAAATTTGTAAAAGCTTTGAAAACTTACCAAGCGAAACTGAATGTAAAATTTAAACTTAATTAAACTTTCCATGCGATTTTCATTTTCATTTTTGTTTTCTTTGCCTGCTTAGAAGATTTTACAACAAGCGTCTTACTACTACTACTATTTCTACTAGTCATACATAAAATCAGCGTGCGAACAAGTTGATTTTCAAATGGGCACATGATTGTAGTACAGTGGGCTTGCATTAATAAATTATTATAAATAATTAAATGTTTGTTAACCAGCCAGTTTTTGAGATATCGTATCAATTTTGTCAAATGAATTGTGGTAGCAATGTTTTACGTTACAGAATTGGTGAGATTTCAGAGAACTCAACCAATATGAAACCTTTTCAGTTAAATGTTCACCAGTCAGTTTTTGAGATATCGTATCAATTTTGTCAAATGAATTGGGGTAGCAATGTTTTATGTTACAGAATTGGGGTGAGACACCAGCGAACTCAACCAATATAAAATTTAAAAAAACAACTTAAAATTTAATCTATTATCTATGTGGAAGAAAATGTTCAAGGCACCATAACGTTTTATAGCAAACTTATTGCTGAATTGTTCTTATGAATATGAACCAACTTTGTGGGGTATTTTATGCTATATCTGTCTAGAGGACTTTGGATTTACAACCAACTGAAAGAAAGAAAAACTTATGATCTCAGAAATGAAAGGCATCGAAAGTCACCCAAGAACTTTATTAATCATTACAATCGTCTGAGGAGTGAATCCGCAAAAGTTCTTAGGGACATGTTATAATAATAAAATCTCTTCACTGATTCTCATACAAAGCCTGTGTGGGACTTCCATGTGTGGTCTAGGAACGGTTCTGAATGGTGTTGGAGCAGGAGTCTATGTTGAAAACTTTAGGAGGCGCCTGGACCAAGAGAACTCAATTTCAAGTATATTCACTCTGACTACACTAAAAGCCCTCAACGCCTTTGATATCAATTCGAAGCTTGTGTGAGACTGCTTAATATTACTAAAAAGATTAGCAGGAAATACTTGGTAAATCACTGGACACACAAAATATAAGAGTAGCGAAAACCTTCATGCCTTAAAGCTTTCATGAAAGGCCTTAAGAAATACTAGGGCTAGTCTCAGGCTTCTTGAAAGGACGCTGCTCTGCCTCTTCCCATAAAATTAGTCGATTAGTCGATACTGATTGGTTGGCCCGATGAACTTAATTAATTTGGGCATAGCAATGCGACTATTTTCATTCACATACCCAAAGGGTACTAATGCGTCTAGTGACATAGATCCTTCTTGAATGAAGTTAAATTGGTCTCGGATCTAGGTATAAATAAGTACAAATTTTACTTATTTCAAGAACATTTATACCAATTACAATTTAACATAACTTGGCCTTACAGCTGCAGATTTCTCTCTGTGGGAGGTTTGTTACAATAGGTGTAATTGACAAGTGGATAACGCCTTTCCGCTAATCTAATATAATCATTGATTCTCAGTGCAATTGTCGGTTATTATAAATCTGGATTTTCCCATTAAGAAAAATTTGAGTCAATAATGGAAATATAATGCTCTTGTATGGGTATGATGAAATATAAATCCTTGATCAAGGAAGGCATATCGTATAGCAGGCAAAAGCTTCTAAGATTTTTAATACCAAATGATAATGAAGATTCACTGAAATTTCCCATTAAGATCTTCCAATTAAGATTAATCTGAATTAGCCATTTTAGTAAATCGAGGATTCGGAAATGTTGGCATCTTAAATCTTTTCATTTCATTTTATAAATTATTGCATTCATGGCCCACTGTTTTTTCCACAACAACTTTTTCTTTTTGCTGCACGCATTCAAACTTTTCCATACACGCACTTCGCGAATCCCTGCATCGTCATACACACACACACACACACAACAAATGAAACTTTAATTATGAACTTAAATCGAAAAACTTTGCATTTACATTAGCATTTTCCAAAAGCTTGAAGCCTTGCAAATACTCACTCAGTCCTAAAACGAACAAAAATAAATGAATGAAAATTTTGGATATGCGCTATTTTCACTTTTCATGCATTTTCACTAGTGAAAAACGCATAAGTCCAAGAGCATAAAATATTGTCTGTTCAATATGGAAAGAGAATCATTCTCCATCTAATTAGAGCCACATAAACAACAACAATAAAAACAACAAAAACAATAATATTAACAACGAGAAACATAGAGAAAATATTGGCGAGGCAGAGTGAAGATGAGAGTAGTAAACAAAATGGCGTTTTGGCAACTAATTTTATTATTAGTTTCATCTGTTGCATATTGTAAGACGCGCTAAAAGCTTTTAATGCACTTTTCAAGTTAAAATATTTATAGAGAAATGCGCGATGCTCTTCAATTTCTCTTGCATACTTTTCACTATTTTTATGCATTCTTCGAGGAAATTTTAAAGTATTTTTCTCTGAATTTTACTCTGTAAGAATTTAAGTGAGGCCAATGCAGCAGCCTCCAAAGATGTTAAAGTGATGCCGCTTAGTGCACACAACATCACGTGCCACGACGAGTGTGCACGCGGTATGTAAGCAGCAACAACAGAAAATAAAAGAAATGGAAATAAAATAATAGAAAGGATAAGAAAGGAACAGAACGGAAGAGAAAAGAGTGGAAATTTGGTAAAAAAAAAAAAAAGACATGAAAGGAATGGAATAACGATGATGATGATGATGCCGATGATGATGATGATGGTGATGCAGCAGTCAAAACTCAACACAAATTTTTCGTCATGAATACAAATGCAGTTCGCGTATTTTGTTTCTTTTCCTTTTTCATTGATTTTTTTTTTTACTTTTGTGGCACGAAGTCCTTATGACGTCAGCGTGACTTCTTTGCTGTGCATCTCATACTCATCCAACATCAAATAGTGTAAAATGTCGCTGCCTGCCTCACCGGGAAGTCAAGAAAAATACGCCTTACATTTGTTCATTTCTCTTCTTTTTCCCCATACTCATTCCTTCTTCTTTAGTTTTCTATGACTTCTGTGTTTTTTCTTTATAGTTTTTTCTTTTCATTATTATTATTGTTGTTGTTGTTGTTGTTGGTTGGTTGGTTTCCCGTTGTCCTTACGCTGTTGTCGCTTTGTTTTTTAAACAAATTTTCAAAATCAATATTTGCCGAAAGTGTTTTGCATACCAAATAATTTGTGAAAAATATCATTGGAGCGAGTAGTGCACGGAAAACTAAAATAGAAGGAGCACGAAAATTCCTCAAAAATAACAAAATAAAGAAAAAAAAGTCACTAAATAAAAGGAAGAAAGAATTTCCAAAAAACTACAGAAGGAGAAAGAGAAACAGAAAGAGAGGTAGGCAGTGTAGGGAAGGAAAAAAAAGTATGAGTATGAGAAGGAGAAGGAGAAGGAGAAGAAGGTGGTGGAGAATGAGAGGAGGAGGATAAAAAAATTCCTACATAACAAAACAAATTGTCAACAAATGATTTCATTTTCTAGGTTTCGGGGCCAAATGCTTGCTTTTTGCTTTGTGTGAGACCATTCATTCGTTTGTTCCTTCCTCCATTCGTACGAGTTCATATGAGTTTCGAGGTTGGTTGACTTTTCTCATACTTGATGATTTTCTTTCTTTTTCTTTTTTATTTGTGTTTTTTTTTCATGTTTTTGTATTCGCTTACAGCGCATAAAAATCAAATCGGAACATATTTAGTTAGGAAAAACATATGTGTAATTGTATGTGGGATTTGGATATCTTTGTTGTGGATAACTTGGGTATGTTTAGTTTCTATGGAAGTGTATGTGTATCAGTTTGATTCTACACCGTGAAAGTAAATATAATCATATTGAATAAGAATTTCTGTCAATATGACAATGTTCGACAGTTGAAAGAAGAATAATAGGAGCGAAAACTTTTAATGGACTTAAAATTTCCTTGAGCGAGATTTACATAATATTTCAGGTTATAAAGATATTGAAAATTGAATAAATTAAGTATTAAAGCTAAGGTTTGCATTAAGATTTCAATTTCAATAGTTTGAATGAATGGAATTTTATTCTATATTTTTCTTTTTAAACGTTTTTTTGTCATGATTCGTCAAAATTACGCAATTTTATCAGGAATTATGCCCACAGCTGATTTCTATTGAATATTTGGTTAGTTAGAAGTTGAAGTAAATCGATGGGTAGTTTATTTTGTATATGGTTTATTTCGAAATAAATTTTTTATAGCCAAAGTTCAACAAAAAAATACAAACGAGTGTCGTTGATGCGAGGAATGATGATGACGTTCAAGGGTTATATCATCTGTTTTTAATGACTCTTTAATATAAAAATATAATATATAATTTTTATAGATTCTTGGCTTAGAAAGTAATTTTTTTGGAACAAAATATTGTTCATTCCGGTGTCCCGTAATCGAACAAATTCACTGGAACCGAAGTGTTCGCCCAAAATAATATTCTATTGTATATTTTTGAAGTGAAACTTCTTTAGCGGCGTTGGGCAAAAATTAATACTAAAAATTTGAGTTAAAAATTACAAATCGTCACGTTTTGGAATCATCTGTATCTCATGAACCACACTAGGTAGAGACTTCAAATTTTCACAGAATATGGTACTTCTATTTCCATATTCCTATTAAACCAGATGAGTTCTCTCTTTCTGTTTTTAAGAAGTTTCACTTCTATCTCGTGTATGGCACACGCGCATTTTTTTTTTTTCTAATTATAATTTATTTTATCCCAAGTCTTAAAATCGTAAATATTAATAAATAATTTCTTGTTAAGGTTTCTTTGATGACTCTTTGCATTTATGGAGCACAGTTTTATGTCGAACCTAAGTAAGTTTCTATTATTATAAAGTATTAAGTTTTTGTCATTTTGAAAACATTGACATTAAGATGTCATATTTAATGTAGTGGTTTGTGGTCTATAAGAAATTCTTATTTCTTAAGGCTTAGATATTTTTAAGAAATCACTAAAAAATCATGATGTAAATCTGAGGAAGATCATTCATCCAGTTTTAAGAAATGATAAGGAATAAAAGAAGAGTGAAAGAGAGACTTATGATCAAATTTGGAAATAAATATAGATTTTTGCCATCAATTTGGTGTCATTTATTTTATTACTACCGTTACCCGGCGTGCATTGCTACGTCCCCTGTGCGTGCTCAGCTCCTTAAAAATGAGTGGAAAATACAACAATAACAACAACCAGCATTAACAACGAAGAAACCTATAAAATGGTTTGTGATTGGTGTTGCAGTGGTTGTTTTAAAAACTTAATAGTTAAAAATAGTATATTTAACTTTAAAAAATGAAAAAGATAAGTTTGCAATTTATTGTATTCAGATTCATTTGTTCTGTTAAAAAAATCTTTTTTAAAATCGGTTCAGTATGTTTTGCGCCAAATGAAAAAATGTTAAAAAAAATTACATCAAACTATCTCTATATGGACAACAGCGCCACCTACCGCATTCAAATGTAGCAATAAACCTGACTGGTAACTCCATGAGTACAACAAAGAAAAAACTATCAAAATTGATCCAGCTGTTCTCGAGTTTTGTTGGGTCATACTATTTTTTGGGTTCATTTTTTTTATATATAGATTAATTAGTCCAAAACTAGAAGTAAACTAGTGTTATGAGAATATAATGTAACCAATTGGGAGAATGTCTTAGTCTGTTTAGAAAACTTTTAGCTGAAAGCCTTAGTAGCTATGGCTGCTCAATTCTTCGAACTAGAAGCATACAAAAGAACTAAATAAATACAATATATAAAAATTCCTCAGAGATTTGTAAATAACTTTAAAAACATCAATTGAAATCATTCACATTTGTTTTCGAAATAGAAAGCTTAATGGTATTTCTAAATGAAAAGAATCTCTCTTCAGTAAATCATTTTTTATAAATTATAAACTTTTAAATTTCCATTCATTCAGTTACTAATTATATACTTCAGTATTATGGCTTCAAAGTTTTAAATAATATGAGTAAACTTTACACTAATTAACTTCATTTACAACTTTAATTAGTTAAAATCATTTTGCATATAAAATTTCCATTCTCATTAAACTTCTTTTTCTTTCTGTGTAACAAAATTCAAACTGAACAACGAAAAGGTTTCTTTCTATTCATAATTTCATTATGTCTCTATCTGCAGTCATAATATAAAATAATAATAAGCAAAACAATATCAAGGGTTCAACTAACTTTAAAAATTTGTATTTTTTTAAAAAATAAATAAATAAAGAAAATATAACAAAAATTATACGAAAAATATACGTAAAGGTTCATCGAGAAAGAAAAACAAAGAAAAAAAATATATAAATAAAGGAAGTTTTTATCGGTCATGTGTAAATAGAGTCAATGTGCAGTTTACTTCCTATATTGATTTAGGAGCAAAAGGACCGGATTTTGGGTAATGTGACCGGGAGCATGGCAAGAGCAAGTGACCTAAACAAATTGACAAGATAAACGTCTTTGTTTAAGCCAAATATCTATGTGTATCTGAGTGTGTGTGTGTGTGTGTGTTTGCATATCACAGGCTAATGCGCAACCCCGTTCAAAAATCAATTGATTTGATGTATTATGTGTCAATAAGTCGCGCATTTGTTATGCATGCAATGCCACCGTTAGATGCATGTGCAAAACGCTTTAAGCAACGTTTAGACAGGATAACAGCAACACCAACACCATAAGCAGGACATCCGTTGTGCATGTCACTTAAGTATATTTGTATTCTATGTATGTATGTATGTTTGTATGTATGAGTATTGCAAGGTTTGACACGCGCATCAACGCTTTGTCAATGTGTTGCAGCAGCAGCAGCAACAATAATAAAAACATAGCAAAATACCAACAAAATGAACGAGCAAAAACCGGAAGTCAATAAGCAATGAATGCATGCAAGGATAAGAGAAATGGTTGAACTGGGAGAAACTACAGAGAGGGAACAAAAATTGGAGGGGTCAATAAGTAAGTAAGTGACTGTGTGAGTAAGTGAGTGAGTGAGTGATTGTAGTAATAGTAAATGTGAGAGGGAACATCATGTGTAGGAAATTGGTTACGCTTCGCTGCGCTTCATTGAAAAATCAACAGAATCCTTAGCAGCTTCATACCCTCATACACATACAGACACACACACATATATATAAAGGACCTTCATAATACTTCCTAAGTATACTAGGTAGAGATGTTTGTTCAAAATATATGTATAAAAAAAAAAAAGAAAAGCATAAAATATGTCGACTGGCAACAATCTTCAGTGACCGCGTCACACTCGATAATCAATAGATTGCTTACAAATATATTGTAGTACGACAAGGATTTCCTTATTACTGATGCTCGCTCGACTCAACTTGATTTTGCAGTATGATTTTGTTCTCTTCAGTTTGATATTCAATGAGGTTTTTCAGGTTCAGTAGACCATTTGGCGGCGACGTCAGCGTCGCTTTGAACCTTCAATTAATTTACTTTGTTTTTCCAGTTGACCACACATTAACATTACTTGACTTGACTTCCTGCACTTGCCTCTATCACTTCTTTCCATCTTCCATCTTCCATCATCATCATCATCATCATCATCATCATCATTCTACCTATACCAAACAAACATCTAAGTAACAACGACCTTCATGTTTACGTCTCATCTCCTCAATTGTTGTTACTTTACTTACTTTAAGCGCCATAAATTATTTGTTGAGCTACTAATCTTATTGTTCTTGGTGTCCTTGTTTGTTTGTTGTACACTTTATTTGTGTTGCACGTTCCTTTTAGTATTTTGTTGTATTCCTCTTTTCTTGTTTTCTGTGTTTCGTCCTTTTCGTCCTTTTCGTGTGTATTTATTTTTATTGACGCAAAGTTATTTTAGAGCAAACATTTTCGCTTTTTTGGAAAATTTATTTATGTTATTTATAACGAGTTGTGCGCGGCGGCACAAGAAAAACTAATACGACGAGGCTGCTGCTTGAGCACCAAAAAATAATAACACGTATACGCCATTGTGTATTGTGAGAAAGTTGCTTCATTGGAGTTACATAAAAAAAGGAAGTACAAGACTAAAAAGACTGAGGACAAGAAACAGTGGTAGTAGCAAACAAAAGTATTAATAGTAGGAGGGCAAGAAGAAAACGTGTTAAGTGCCTTTGTAGGTGAGCTTGATGAGGGGAGTCTGATAAGTGTTTTCCCAAGCAAAAAAAAAGGTTTTTGATGGAAAACTTCTTTATAGCGAAGGGGAGTAAAATCCAAAAAATATGAAAATGAAATGTGACGAAAATCATAATTTGACGATGCTGTTATTATATTGGAGGTATTTAGGTAAATACAATTGAAATGTTTCTGTGACATAGTAATTACAGAGTATAGGACTTAAAAACCGAGGGTCTTGCATTGGGAATGTTTTTTTTTTTTGAAGTGAAACTTCTTTTTATTGAAGGGGAGTAAATCCAAAAAATATAGAGCTATTTAGGCATATACAATATGGAAGGGAAACTTCTAAAGTAGATGATCGAGCAATAATACACAATATTTTAGTGTTTTATTGTTTCAATACAAAAGAGTTATTTTATTTTTCGGTCATTCGGCCACTTGTTCCTGCGTTATTTCGTCAAGTAAACATAATCAGTAATACATTTTTTATCTTTATCTTAATCATGCATAAGAATTCATTCTCTATGCTGCAGACGTGCCCTCTAGTACGTCTCTGAAGCATCATCGAACTTTGATTTTCGTCACATTTCGTTTTCTAATTCACGGATTACGTTCTTTCGCTAAAGAAGTTTCACTTCCATATTGTGCTTATGAGGATGAGGCATACTACTTAAATTTTTTTGTATATTTTTCATTTTAGGCCAAAGATTTTACAACTTTTTGATGAGAATTTTCTCCAAATTTACTAACTAACTTTTCCTTCTTGTTTGGAAATAGATGATTAGCTATCGCAGACAATAAAATGAGAAGAATAAGGTCTATGATAAAGCAATTCATGGCAAAATTCATGTTTTTTTGTATCATTAGGATTGCCATTGTGTAAAACATATGTAGACTTTCTTCTTAATATCATCATTCAATGGATTCTATTGTATAATGCTACAAATTATGCACATAAGTCTTACTGTTTTATCTCATGCAAGATGGTCATGAGTATTGTTAATTTTAAATCCCAAAAACCATAACCTTTTCGGTCGATGGAACCACTTTTGTCTTCTTAGGAGCAATGGAACCAGCTTCTTCTTACTGTTTTGACTATTCCTTGATCTTAGGTGTGTAAAAAATGCATATCAATGGATTCCACTAAAACATAATCCAACAATGCTATGAATATTGACCTATCTTGACTTTTTTACCATGTTAATTATCCAGCAAAATTTCCCTCTTCGATCATTTATGACAATGCCGCTGAATTTGTCAATAATTTAGTCACTTAAAAATTACGAAAATATTTGATTCACATGTGATTACCTAAGTAACTTATCAGTCCTCCCTCATAGAGGCTCAAATAAGGAGGCACAGCTAAAGGGACGAAGGACAAAAGTGTAGAGAAATGTAAATGCGTGTTATATGTGTGTGTGTGTTTATGTATATTTTTAGAGGCAAGCAAATGTTTTTGATGGTCGAAATATGTTGCCTAATTACATTTCGCCAGGTGATTAAATCTAAAGGTAGCTTATTGTTGTTGTTGCTTGTCCTTGTATTTCTTCTTCTTTTTCCTGCTAATGATAGCAATTTAAAGATACTTTTTGTAATTTTCCCCTTTATTTTTTTTTTCGTTGTCATTTCAATATTAATGTCTATTTTGTTGTTATTTTATTGTTCTTTACTGTCTTGTCGACTACTTTGTCTGATTGTCTGTCTGTCTGTTTGTCTGTTTTTGAAAAGGTTTTAGTAGGCAACTACCTGAATAATTTCTCTTATTTTTCTTTTTTTTTTTTTGAATTCTTTCAGTAAAAATTGCAATAATTTAAATAATTTTCTGAATTCAACATTTCCTTTGGCATTCGTTGTGTCTTCTGCCTTTTGTTTCCATTCCTTCGTTTCGTTTATCATTCCGTCCATCATTCTTTCATTCATTCACTTTCACTCATTTGCCGCATGTTATGCAAATATTTTCGCTTTTGTTTATTGTTGAACAGAAAACAAAAAACAAAAGCAAAGGCGACGACGGCAGTTGAATATTTGCATACAATGGCATTTAAATATGCAGCAAGACAAACACCAACCACAACACACCATAACAACAAGAATAATATATATATAGAAAGGACGATAAATACAACAAACCAATATATATATATATATATAAATACAATACAACATACTAAGCCAAACGGAGACAGAGACAAAGGCAAAGAGTGAGTTAATTTCAATGTGAATCTCTTCGATTCATTTTCATGCTGACTCAACTCAACTCAACTTGAACTGGGATTCATTCCCTTACTTGATAATACAAACAAAATTTAACATTGATCGACTCAACAGACAACATGATAAAACAAGAAGAAATACTAAGTTCATTGTAGGTCACTTTACAATTTTCATTCAGCATTTGGCTTAGATTATCATGATCATCATCATCATCATGAAATAAATGCTTCTAAAACTAAAGCAGAAGCTAAAACCAAATCGGGTAATGACAGCGAAATTGAATTTAGAATATGTCAATTTGATCCCTTTGATGTGCAGTCACAGCTAATTGAAAGGATTAGCAACGATTTAACGAGTGCACACGATGCTAATAATGATGATGGTGATGATGATGATGATGATGACGAGCCAGGACGAGGACGATGTCGATGTCGATGTCGATGTCAATGAATTCAGGATACAAAAGACCGAGACAAGGACATCGTCTGTCGTTGACAATATTTGTTTGCTGCTTTACTTTACTTCACTTTGCATTGAAAATGAAAAACAAAAAAAAAAACAAAAAAAAAATACACACGAAATCATTTAAATGCAACATGGATGACATTGTGTATTTCTATTTGTCCTTTTTAGCTTCTCTTTAACACTTTTATTTGCATTTCATTAAAGAAAGCAGTCGCTTACAAACTCAATCAATCAATCCATAAATCAATTACCTGCTCTCATTCACTCATTACTGTTTTTCTTATAGAATTTGTTTCTTTTCTCTTTCTCTTTGTTTTTGTTTCGTATGCTTCAAAACTTTGAATGAGTTCATTTAATCGAATGAAAGCGTTTGAAATCCTGAAATTATGCAATAATAAATTTTCATTATAACTTTTTGTCTGTGAATTGATAACAAACAAGTTGAAGAGATAATTTCATTTTTTTTTGTTTTTTTTTTGTGTTTTTGTTGTTGTACAATAAGAATTCTATAAAATTTTGTTTTTGTTTTAATTTAAGTTTTCTGCTCGCTTTATTAAATATATTGTGTGTTGTACTTATTGTATTTTAATTTACTTGCACAGGATATGGCTCAGGACTCAGCAGGATGCCATGGAAAATTATTCATCAAAAAATTTTGTGTTGTTTTTGTTTAATTAAAATTTTGTTTTAATGGCTTTTTGTAATATTCAATGAAAAGTTTTCATCACTTTTCCACACACTTTCTCTCCTCTGACTGCTGTCGAAGATGAAGATGATGATCAAAATGAATAAGACCAAGGAGAAGCATTGCAAGAATAAGTAAAGGAAGAAAGATACTTAGATATGTTTTGACTTAAAGCGTTTTACTCAAAACAAAAGTGATTAGAAGTTGTTAGAAAGTTTTAAGCCAACACTTGAAAAGCTTTAGGCTGAAAACACAGTACAACAACACAACTCACAGGAAATTGGGAAATTATCTTTTTATTGTACAATAGTATAGTGTAAGTAATTTTTCTTTTTTTTTTTTTTTTGGTTTGGTAATTTTCCTTCTATTTTGTGGCAAATGATTTGTTGAAGAAATTGAGAAGTCCTAAGGTGATTGAATGGTGAAGTTAGAAATACATAAACTAACTTGATGTGATTAAGTTAATTTTGTGTATAATTAATTAGTAAAATTTGATAGAAGCAAGAAAAAGACGCTTAGGGTAGATTCTGCATTTCAACAATGAGACCGAAATATGTGTATGGACGACGATCAAGTATTTCTTAGAGTTTTTCAATCTAATTTAGATATAAGGAACGCACAGTTCCATCAAAAGTTTTAATGAAGCTGACGAAGCCCTTTGCCTGCTGACTAATATGAGTTGTCTTGCATAAGAATAGAACAATGTGGAACTACAAACCTAATAATCCTAATAATTTGGTTCATCATACTTGAACTGATAAACATGACAATGTACAATATATCACACTCTATCTTGGCGAAGGCACATTCCCATTTTATGGGTTGGGAAGTTCTTCTTATATGGTAATCTCTTTAGCTGCCACTATGCCTTAGCATAAGAAAAACAAATTATGTTTCGACAACTGGCTAATGCAAGAAAATATCGTGTAGGAAGTTGTGATTTGTTCTCACATTTGGATTCAAAGAAAAAATGAATGGGATGTTTTAATAGGAAAGTTGGAAGTCATCACAATTTAGTTAGTGTTTTTTTACGTGAAACTTCTTTAGCGAAGTAAATGCAAAAAATATGAAACTGAAATGTTACGGAAATCAAAATGTGATAGATGACAACGTAGAGATTTGTTCGTACATTCTTTCGTAAACACCATCAGTAAAGCATTTTTTAACTCTCTCTTTCTCATGCATATGAATTCAGTCTCTACGCTGCAGACGAGCCACTCCCCACTAAGTATCTGAAGCATCATCGCATTTTGATTTTCGTCACATTTCATTTTCTAATTATTGGATTTACCTCTCTTCGCTAAAGAAGTTTCACTTCCAAATTGTGCTTATGGGGGTGAGGCACACTACTTAATTTCTTAATATTTTTATTTTTTTTTTTTGACAGCAAGTCAGTTCAATGAGTGTCTTTGAATATTGATTACCAATCTATAAAACTTTCCGCATAGGCAAAACTATATTTAGATATTTCTTGACCTGCAATAGTCGCTGTATCAGATATCCTCTCGGAAATTTATAAAATATTGTATATCACCGCTCAAGAAAGTGATATTTTCGAATTTTGTCTAGTGCTTCGGTGCAACAGTTACGAATGCTTGACTTCTGTACTAAAAAGAGTTGATTATAATGGACTCCGACAATCAAGCGAATGTCCTTAATTTAATTCCATCATGAAATTGTTAATTGTTACCCTCTTATGCTGCGCAAAGGAAAATGGGCCGACGGTAGGCAACTCAACTGTAGCATAAAGGTCATTTATCGTCATATTAACTTGAGGTATAAAAAAATCGATTGACTATGTTTTGGGCGCAAATGGTTTATAATCTTCTGTGTATTTTTTTTTTTTTTTTTTTTGTCTTATAATTCTTATTATTCATTATTTATTATTTTAATTTATCATATTAAATCGCAACTAACAACACAATCGAATTGAAAATTATAATAATTTACTTAAATTTTCATTTAATAAGATTCATCTATATATTTCTGAATTATATAAATTGGATAACAAAAAAATATGTAAATTAAAAAAAAAATATATATTTTTATCAAAACATACATACACACATCACAGAAATACTCAAAAATGTCATGTAAAAATCAATTTTAATTGTAATGAGGAAATCCTATGCCATTGAATATTGTAAATGATTCTGACAAACTAATTTCCAGTTGCATAATGTGCAAGAAATATGATTCAAAAATATATGAAATTTATAAAAAAAAAAAAAAAAAAAAATATTTACAAATATACAACATGTCCATATGGTATATGAAGTACCTCCTAACTAACTAAACTCAACTCAACTAAATGCATATGGATTTCACAATAAAATACAATAAGTTAAAATTAATTTTATTTCGATTATTTTGAATGACTGCTACGAATCAGAACAGCAACGACAACATAATCAACAACACCAACAACAATAATAATAATAATACATAATGCATATTAATACCAAAATCTATTTATAAATAATTTATGATTATTTTTAGCATAGGAAAAAAAAAAATGAAAAAAGAGAAACGCAAAATGAAGGATAACATGGAAAAAAAATCAGTAATGAATAAAATTTAGTATTGTTTACATATATTTTATTATGCATGCATATATTTATAGATAGATATTTTGGTGTATAGATACAGTGATGTCATGTTAATTAATACATCGCAAGGATGTATTAAAACTACTACGACAAATCGTAGCGATTAGCAAGTGAAGCCAAGGTGCTTGAATATTCAGATGGATGGAAAAAAAAGATAAGAAAGAAGAATGAGAAAATAAGAAAAAGAAATTATTACTGATTTTGTGAAGCAATTGGATCTATTTGATTCTATGTATTAATAGAGAAGATAATAGAATGACAGACTAAGCTGATGGTTGCGATCTTGTTGTTTTTCATTCCTATGTATTTGTAAAATGACATTTCAGAAGAACCCAGTAGTATGGAGGCCTAGTCCAGGACTAGTACCTATGGAACCAGTACTAGCTCCATTTCTACTTATCTCTTTTGCATGCAAATGACTGGCGAATTTTACATAGGGATGTCATTGGAAGCCACCGCTCGCATACCTTGGGATTACTTGGTTCTGAGATAGTCCCAAAGTGATTAGTTCTGGAATCAGAAACTCCCCAATTTATAATTGAAAGTACAAAAGATTTGTCATTCATATTACATTTTATTCATTTTTTCAGAATTTTTAGCCCTCAACTCCAGTTCAAAGAGAGTAAACAAATTGTTGCCTCCAGTGATCGCTTCTGTCTCGCTTTTATCTCCCTCGTGGCTAGTTCCAAGGGGATAAGAAAAGGGACTAGAGATTAACTAGCGACAAGGGGACAATTGCCACTGAATATTTATTACAAAAGCATTTATAGCTTCTAACGAATAGACGGGTTTTTTTTTTTTATATGATGTCTTAACATTTCTTTAAAATCTTTGACAAACAAAGGAAAATGATCTCCAGACTTATAATATTTATTTGCAAGGGAATCTTCTCTTTTCTAGATTAAGAAAACCTTAGCTAGAAAATGATTGATGATATTAAAACCTTTCACACGTTATGATTCTGTTCAAGTTTTATTTTACCAGTAATATTTCATCATGTTTTTAACAGTTTTTCTCGAAAGCTCAATTGATCTAGTAATAATTCTGATATTGTGAAAATATCATGTGAGGATGTGAATCCTCACCAATGTTTGGATATAAAAGAAGATGTCTTTTTGACTTTCAATATGCCTTCTGAAGAACAGAAAGCCTCTTTTTCTGTTACATAATATTGAAACTTCTTTAAGATAATCTTTAGAAAGTTTTGTCTGGTAATAAAAACTAATTTCGGCTTTTATTTGAGTCAATGAAATGAAAGACTTTTATTTGTGGAAATTATTCATCTATTATTTTGACTTGGAATACATCAAATATTCACATATTTTGATTCTTCCATTAATACTACATAAAGACTAAAAAGACTGAGGACAAAAAACAGTGGTAGCAAACAAAAGTATTAATAGTAGGAGGGCAAGAAGAAAACGTGTTAAGTGCCTTTGTAGGTGAGCTTTATGAGGGGATTTTAATAAGTGTTTTCCCAAGCAAAAATAAGATTTTTGAAGTGAAACTTCTTTGGCAAAGGGGAGTAAATCCAAAAAATATGAAAATAAAATGTGACGAAAATCAAAATTTTTATATTGGAGGTATTTAGGTACACACAATTGAAATGTTGGTGTGGCATAGTGGTTACAGAGTATAGGACTTAAAAACCGAGGGCGTTGGGTTCGAGTCCTGCATTGGGAATGTTTTTTTGCTTTTTTTTTTAAGTGATACTTCTTTTTATTGAAGGGGAGTTAATCCACTCCAATTGAATAGTTAGAATAAAATAAAAATAAAATAATAATAATAAATAAAATTTTGAATATTTTTACAAAAGATTGAGAACGTTTTAGGAATGGTCCACATTTTCTTCCATTAAACTTCTCTTCATATTCTATTACAATTTGTTTAATTTAAATTGTTCATGAAATTTGTTTTTCACTGCATTTATACCTATACTTAAACATATTCTAGGTGTATTTAATGCAGTTGTAGAAATTATAATTATAATTATAATAATCATCATAATAACAATGTACATATGTAAATTCATGTTTTTAATTAATGTTTATAAATTATTTTAAGCTGACAAATTAGTAAATTACCAGACAAGAAAAAAATCAAACAAAATCATTTATGATGAGTTGAGAGTTGAGTGAGGTGAGTTGAATTGAGTGAATGAATTTTGTATGGTTTAGGTAAAATAAGCCATTTGGATGATGAGTCCTTGTCCTGGAACCCATAAATGGGAGTGAAAAGGTAATATTTATATTTAAATGTTTAAATGTTTAAATAAAATATCACATCAATAATTCATAATGAAATTATTTTTAAACGTTTTTCATTTTTTGTCTTTGTTTTGCTACTGTTGTTGTTGTTGTTATTATTTTTGTTGATGTTGATGATGTTGTTTTTCATTGAATGGAAATGAAAATGGAAATGAATTGAATTGCGTTCGTATAAATTATGAAATTTATTTTAATTAAATCGATGAAGTGCCATTTCGGGAAACAATTGAAAAATTAAATTAAATGTAATCAGTGGGTTGCCTTAAATATTTTTCAGAATAAAGAATATTTGCATAAAATTTGAGATTTTAAATCAAAATTCAGTTTTTTTTTATTATTCGTTTTATCTGAAGTGCAAACAAACATTGATGTATTTCCAAATCTTTTTTTGCAAATTGCCTAAATGATTTAACCAAAGCTGTCACCTCGTCAAAATCTTTTTTTCATCTTCTTCTTTTCTCCTAGTTTCCGCGTTACTAAGGCTACCCGCATCATTTGCCGATCCTTGCCAGAACCATGGCGGCATTTGCCAATCGCTACAATTTGAATTGCCGTAAAAAAATACAATAAATACTTTTTACTAAATAAACTTTTAATGTGTTTTTTAAAATATAAATTATTCATATTCTCAAAAGCACCTCCAACATGATCATGCATTTATCCTTCAGTCATTTCGTATATGTGTGTTCATCATGCTGCATGGAAGCATGATGATTGTTCATTTCTTGTTATTTTTCGAAGTGAGCAGATTTGTGGACAACAATGCCAATGACGACGCCGTCGGTACTTTGCAAATTATTCGTATGCCATCCGCTGCCTATGACAATGCCGTCGGCACTTTGCATATATTTCGCATGTCATCCGCTAACGCGCTGACGTCTGCTCTTTCCAAATATTTCATAAAAGTGAGCACTTGCCTATATTTGCCTCTTTCACACGTACTTACTTCGAAGGCGTAAGTGAGATAGCATGGCCAAAGAGAGAATGTTGTTTATGAAAGAGAGTGATGAGAGAATAAATAGCATAATGAAATCTAAATCGATTAGATATTTCGTCTAAATCGATTAGATATTTCGTCATGCTTTGTTCATGCGACGAACACATACTTTTTTCACCAAACACTATGATAAAATGCATGATAAATGCATGATCATGCCGGGGTCACTTAACACTTTTATAGAAAATGCGTTAATTTCTTTCATACAATATATGCACATCCTAGAAGTAATTGAAAGTTTTTTGACTGATAGGCAATGTTCTGTCTTCATGAATGGAAGAAAATCACTCAGTAAACAAATTCATACTGAAGTAATCCATTGTTCTGTGCTAAGCGTCTATCTTTACAATATTCATACTCACGACATATCAATTTCTGTTATGATGATACTGCAATTTGCCTCTCAGATGGTAAAATATGTTTTCTATCAACATGCAAAATTGTATTCCAGTTGATTCAATTAGCATTTCATGGGAAAACTATCTAAAATACCTTGATCTACATTAAAGAAAATAAATAAATAAACTTTAAGGTACCATGGTTGAAGTATTTAAAAGTTGTCCATAAGCTGCAATAAACAGGGAATAATATACATTAGGAAATTTCTTTACACTCTCTTCGAAAAACCTAATAATCTCATATTTGAAAAGATGACTCTGGTTTCTGAGATTGAATATTTAGATAAACTAGATATAAGATTTAGTCTCTTTTCTAGTTAAGTAATTGATTTATATCGTATAAAGTTTTTATAAAGCATTTCTTAAAATTAATCCAAAGGTTTTCGTTTAGAAAAACGTGTCTTATTGATCTCAGATCATATAGAACTAAATACTATAGTATATTCATGTGATAAATAAGAAACTTATCCTTCATTTCCATTTGTAACTTAAACCCATTGTTAAAGTTGCTTAATATTCTTTACAAAAACTAATCCTCTCAGTAATCTGACTGACTCTGACTTAAATACTTAGGTATTGTGTATTGTAAATATCTTTTAAGAACAACAAGAAAACTTTATATTCAATTTGAATTGGATTTAACAAAAATTAAGTATCTATTTTATGGTATAACAACATAAGCAACATATGGCAACAATGACTACTATTTGTTTACCTGATTCTGATTTATTGTACAATAATATTGTAAAATCAAATAAATTTAATAAAAACACAAAATTGTGTAAGCCAAAAATGAAATTAAATAAAACAAATACTTAATAGAAAATAATTAATTAACTTTGACCATTTACAATGATCTAAAATATCATAGAACTCAACATGATGCTCCTCCTTCTTTTCATACACGTAGTAATAGTTTTATCATCATCTCAGTAACACATGGTAGCCTCAAGCTGCAAGAGATACATACACTACTGTGGATTTTCCTGTTGCTTTATCTAATTGTTGTAACAAGTGTCTGAGAAATGTCCAGCTAGAATTTATAAGTGCTTGAGATGTTGACATTGCACATGGACAAGCGGACGGATAGACAGATAGGCAGACGGACATTTAGACAGACGTTGCCAAGTCAAGTAATACACAAACCTAAGAAGAATGATTGCAAGAAATGAATGAATGGATGAATGTTGGTAATGGTGTTGCTAGTGTCCTTTGATGCTTACTTTGCGGTTGAATTGGCCGAGATGTAGTAAGAATACTATTAGACCATGCAGAAAACCTTTCTCTAAGGATTCATACTCATACTAAAGACACGTATTGCATGCTAAGTGAAACTATGTGTAGTACATAGTGGTGATGATGAGTTTAAATAAGCTGAGATGAGATGAGATGAGCAGCACATGGAGGTGAAGGCGGCGGCAACAGTGGCGATGTGGCGATGAAATGAATTTGTAGCAAGTTGGCGTGCGCTACGATTCAGTTGAGTTCAGTTTGCTTCATGTAATAAATTTGTTTCAAACATGCAATGCCCGTGGGACAACTTGCCGTACACAATTTTGCCACATGCTGTTGGCCACATTACACTCTGAATCTCTTCCTTCCTTTCTTCCTTTCATGCTTTCATGCCACAATAACACTTCATCTTACCAGCTCAGGATGGCTTTTGTGCCGCTCGTTGATGATGTTGGTTTTATGTTGTTGCTTTTGTTGTTATTGTAGTAGTGGTTGATGTTACTATTGTTGTTCCTAAGACTGTTACTGTTGCTGTTGTTGCTGGACAAAGCCACAAATTGCCGCTTGACCATATCCAGAGATTGCCATTCATTTAGGTATGTATCTGAGTGTATATGTGTGTGGGCTTGTGTGCATGAGTATAAGTATAACAATGTTAAAGATTCTAACGAAGAAATCGCATTTAATGTCTATTTACGGCATATTAAGATGGCAACAACATACAACACACTAATTTGTAAACAAAGGGATCTATGGTCTCAGGTCTTCGTCTTTTTTTCTATTTCACTCTAGTCTATTATTCACCCACCCACATTCCTTTTTTGTCATATAACGAAATATATGTTCGTATGAGTGATTCACAATCTATTTTTTTTCCATTAATTAAATAATAATGGCATATCCGATACTTGTATCATGCTATTTTACTAACCTCGCGAAAAACTTGCGCCCCATGTCCTATTGTCGCCCCGAGCACTGAGCACGCACAAGTAAGGTGAGAGCACGTGAGCGTTTAGTAACAAAGAAAATTCGAGAGCACAAGCAACGAGAAACGTCAATTTTAGTGCTTGGCGTGCAGAGATTTTGTAAAATTTAATATAAAAGAAAAAAATTGACTTATAAAAAATCTTAAATGGGTATGCAATTCGCTGTATTTGAAGTAATTAAATGAAAAAAACTGTATTCTTATCTTATCTTAATTATTTTTTGTGGTATTTGTATTTATTTTCATTTCTTGCTGCACCTTTTTTGCTTTGTTATGTTACAGCAAAGTGATGGAAACGAAGTAACTACAACAAATGTTAACATTAATTTTAAAGAGATTTTCATAAGAAGAAATCAAAATACAATGAGAGTGAAAACAAAATAAGGAAAAGTGAAATTCATTCGAAACTAATTATCCTTTACAATTGACTCATTTCAATTATCAAACAAAGAATTAACCAAATACATAATAACAAGCAAATTTCAAATTATTTAAAAAAAGTAGAAGGTAATAATTTTTATTAGATTTTCGTATATTATAAACGTATCAAAAAGGAAAAAGAAATAAAAATTTGTATTGCAAATAAAGTTTTGTATAACAAAATAAATAAATTACGGTACAAAACTTGAGAAAACCAAACAAAAAATGACAACTAATCTGTCTAATAAACAAAGTTTCATGTTAGAAAGGAGTAAACATAATTACTAGTCTGTCTAATAAACAAAATTTAATGTTAAAAAAAGAATAAATACAATTTAAAAAAAAAAGAATAAATGAAATTTAAACCAAAAAAAAAAAAAAAAAATTGTAAAAATCATTAAAGAAACCACTTGCTGTTGTCAAAACTGAACAGTCCCGTAATCGTAATTTGTACATACGTCAATTTTAGTACTTGGCGTGCAGCGATTTTATAAAATTTAATATAAAAGAAAAAAATTGATTTATAAAAAATCTTAAATTGGTATGAAATTCGCTGTATTTGAAGTAATTAAATAAAAAAAATTGTATTCTTATAGAGACGATTAAATCAGTTTGTCAGCAGCGACAGCTGAAGCTGCAGAAGCAACAGGATCTACATATGCGTCGCTCGTTACTTGGTCAGACTTCAAATGCAAAATAAATTACGGTACAAAACAAAGGAAAATTTGATTCAACACTTAAGACCGTCTAACAAAACAATAATAAATAAACGCAAATTTAAAAAAAGAATAAATACAAATTTAAAATCAAAAAAAAAATTGTAAAGATCTTTCGATAAACCACTTGCTGTTGTCAAAACTGATCAACCTCATTTGGAAAAAACCGACCTATTTCAAACATATGAAAAACAGGTACCTACAAACTCGCACGATAATAAAAATTAAAAATTTTACGAATGAAAAAAAAATAAATTCATTGAAATACAATCAATAAATAATAAAAAAAAAAAAATAATATAACGGGCACGAAGAAAACAAGCCCTTAACAGCGGATTTGTGGCATTAAATGCCCCAAACCAATTTAACGCAAGGAAAACCGAACTATTTGATTCAATTGAAGAATAAATCGTTTGAGAATTATAAGGCATTGAAGGAAAATATTTTTTTATGACCAAGTTTTTAATCGTCCCAATGTTAGTGAAATTTGTATGTGTGCGTCTCATATACGATGCTGGATGGAATATCTAAATCGTTTTTAATAGATCGAGTACTCTCAATTCTCTCATTGACTCTCTCTCTCTCTCTCTCTCTCTTTGCTGCATTGTGCAAGCTACTCATTTACGCTTTCCTTCCTCCTTTCCAACCCTACGCCTCATAATATTAAACTCATTTTACAATTCTTAAAAACATCTAACTTATACAATCTAATCTAAGATTATAAGGTGACATTGTAATTTTTTTTTTATTTTTAATCTTTATATACCAAACACTATTATATTATATCCTAATCATAAGTGTAAATAGTTTAGCTTTATCAATCTATATCTATATCTATACATATTATAAAACAAAGTCGCTTTTTTCCTTTAACCGCTTCAATCTTTAAAAATACGCAACCTATTTTGAGGTGATATTTTTTTTAATAGATAGAGTGATTGAAGAGGAATGTTTATATTTATAATATTTATAATAACATCCATTAAATAGTGCAGAAATACTGTTATTTTCACTATACATATACCTATATGCCTATCTTTAAAATTAATGTAGTAGGCATAGTGTTATAATTCATGGAAAAAGCATTTACTGTCACTACAATATTCCAGCTTCTCATTGTTTACACAGCAAAGTCTCTTCAAATGTGATTTTAGATTTTTTTTATTTAAGTCTGATTATTACTATCAAGAAATTATAAAGTCATGTCTGGAAGACGTCGTCGTTCGAACATAGGTCGTAGTACAGTGAATGCCAAAAGATTACGTTCAGCAAGAGATGAAGAATCGTCAACAGAATGTGAGGCTCGCCTCAGTCAGCTTCGGGATAAATATAGAGCACTCAAAAAATAGTATGAGCCCGCAAAACTCGAGAACGGCTGGACCAATTTTAATGGTATTGAGTTTTTTGCTGTACTCATGGAGTTACAGTCAGGTTCTTTGCTACATTTGGATCCGGTAGGTAGCGCTGTTGTCCAAATATAGATAGTTTTATGCCATTTTTAAATTTTTTTTTTATTTGGTGCAAAATATACTGAACCTATTTTTTTTAAAAGAACAAATGATTCTTAAAGTTGCGTAGAATATTAAAACACATTGTAAATTATTAATTACACATTTTACAACAAAGCTTTTTATAAGAAACACCCAATTAACGCATAGAGGGTGTAGCAACGCACGCCGGTTAACGCTAGTTTTGTATATTATAAATAATTAATTAATCTTTATATATATAATTCTTCTGTGAGTGTGTATGTCACTGAACTTCTCTTAAACGACTGGACCGATTTTGATGAAATTTTTTGTGTGTGTTCAAGGGGATCTGAGAATGATTTAGATTCACAATCTTTATATATATAATTCTTCTGTGAGTGTGTATGTCACTGAACTTCTCTTATGTGTGTTCATAATGAGTCTTATGCGCGGCTATACCGTTCGTTCATCTGATTGCAATGACATTTTGTGAATGCGTGCATGGTTGGTTTTAGCCTTGAACATAACAGAGTACTTTTGGATTCGATATGTGGCGCTGTTGTCGAGAAATTGGTGGATCAAATACTGCATTTGATTTGTCTGATTCTGCGCAATGTACTACAGTTAGTTTTGAATAAATTAAAGGACTCAATAATTCAATAACACTTAAGGCAAGACCAGGGAGCTGTGCATTGTTGTGGATTTGGTAAGTCACTGGAATTATTAATGTGACTGACTATCCATTTAGCCAAATTAAAGTGCAGCGGGAAGCAAAAATGAAATACCAGAATTGCAATTCAACTTATTAATAGCGATGGTGCGAAACCGCAACTGTAGATATGGCCCAATCCACTTGCGTTCTACTGAAAGTGAAGTTTAAGGAATCCGATTGGCCGTACGACGTCGGGCAGGATACCCTAGTATTATTATATTATACAAATAGCTTTCCGTGCTGAAGGCCTTTGTCGCTATTGCTCGTAGTATATCTAAGTTATAATTTTTAATTATAATCTTATCTTTATAATAAATAAATTACTATTCTAATAGAATTTTTTTTTTTTTTCACAATATTTTTGGTCTTTGTACAAATCAGCAATATTCTATCGGTTGTTCACTGTATTGATAGTTTTTCAACATTAAAAATTCAGTTATAAGTAAATATTTTCCTTCAATGCCTTATAATTCTCAAACGATTTATATTTCAATTGAACCAAATAGTTTGGTTTTCCTAGTATTAAATTGATTTGGGATATGTCATATGTTAAATCCACTGTTAAGAAGTTTTTTTTTGTTTTCGACGCATTTTGTTATTTTATTTATTAAATAATTTATAATTCATTTTTTTTGTTTTCGAAAGTTTCCTATTTTGATTTTTTATAATTGGTGTACTGAGGAAATTCGTTTAAACGGTAATATATTATTAACGTGATATATTATTAATTTTTTTTATTGAATCAAATTTTCCTTTGTTTTGTAATCTGATTTATTTATTTCGTTATTAAATTATTTTAAAATCTTTATTTTCGATATAGTTCGCTGTGGTTGCTTTTCATAAATTTTTTTTATTAGCTATTGCCGAATTACTGCAATATTATTGGTAACGAATTCTATATATTTATTCTTTCCTTTTTTTATTATTGATTTAAGTTAAAATATTTATGATACAATTATTTTCTTTCTTTCTATAAATTAGTAGGAAATAAACAAACCAAACTCAAACTACTCAAAGTTTTGTTTTGGGTTCCGGACCCAAAGGGCACCAAAAGGACTCCTATTGCCAAGACAACGAAGTCCTCCCTTGGATCAGATTTCATAAACCGCAATAGCTAGAGAATTGATATTTTCACAGAATATGAAGTCTTATCCGGGCATCAGCAGCAAATACTAAAACTAAAATATTCTCGAGAACTTAAAGGGGTTCGTCCCCATGCAAAAACATTTTGGTTTGTATGGCAGCTATACGATCCAGAAATTCCACGATTTTTAAATTTAAAATTTTGGTGGATCTGCTTCAGGAACTTATATTGTCGAAGTTTCAGTTTGATCGCACCACTAGTGAGGGTACCTCCTATACAAACCACCATTTAAGTTCTGGTTCTTATTAGAAAAACTTTTTTGTTTTTTGTTCTATTAAATTGAAATTTAGACATTATAAATTTGAATCAGCCAAATCGGCGAACTAGTAGGGATACCTCCCATACAAACCCACAATTAAAATTCAGGTTCTTATCAGAAAACCTTTTTTGTTTTTTAGACTATTGAACTGAAATTTAGAAACTATAAGTTTCTGATATAGGCGCGGTACATTTGTTGGAATCAGTCAAAACGCACCTTTAGCATAGAATCGTAAGTTGGAGACGCCATTATGTCTATGTGGAAATGGCCGGGAAGTCTCAAGGTACCTTATAATATTCTTGTAAAGAAATAGAAGATAGTTTTGATTGAAAAACCTTTCTATGTAGTATATTATTTTCACCCTAATGTAGATAAAAATATCATCACATTGTATTGATATTTGGGATGCGCCGAGTAACGAGTACCGAGTTTTACTCGGCTCAATTTTTTTCCAACCGCTTCTCGGCCGAGTAACTCGGTTCTATCAAACTTAATAGTTTGCACACAAATACTTCACGTTGCGCGTCATAGTAGATGAATAATTGAAAAAGTTTTTAATTAACGATTGACTGTCTTTAGTACCTGATCAGAGATTGTTGAAATAATGACTTCACGTAAAAGATCCCGAATCTGGGCGTTTTATGACTAGATGGTAAAAGATAAAGCAAAAGTGAAATGTACTTTATGCAATTCTCTAATTTCACGTAGTGGTGTTGGACGAAAGGCTTCTACGACGGCAATGTTAAACCATGTTAAAATAAAACACACAGAAGAGTTTAAAGATTTGGAAAATGAAACTTTGCGAGACATATCTCAAAATCGTGAGCCAGTAGCATCAACTTCGTCATCGCAATCGAATGCAATGAAAATACAACAAACCCTTTTCGAGTCATTTACTACAAAATGGGACATAACTGATTCGCGTGCTAAAGAAATTCACAAAGCTGTAGCGGAGATGATTGCGGTAGATAACCAACCGATATCTATGTTTGAAAATAATGGGTTCCAATGGTTAATGAATACCTTAAAACCCAAATACCAAATTCCTAGTAGAAAGTACATAAGCGAGGTTGTCATACCCAGAAGTTTACACCAAAGTAAAAAACGTAATAAGAGCGGAACTTGCAAAAGCTAATGCTCTATCAATAACTACTGATATTTGGTCCTGCATGAATAACTTACTCGGATTCTTAAGCTACACCGCTCACTGGCTAGACGAGGAGTTTGAGCTTCAGTCCAGAGTGTTGCAGATATCACAGTTTAGAGGACCCCACACGGCGGACAATATTCGATCAGTGCTTTCAGATTTATCCGTGAACTGGGATATTGATACTCGCATTCATCTTGTCTTGAGAGACAATGGACCCAATGTGGTGAAAGCCATAAATGATAGTCAATATGTTGGCAAAGGATGCTATATACATACGCTGCAATTAGCCGTAAAAGCTTCGTTGAAGGAACAAAATGTAATCGACGTTAATGCCTCAGCTAGAAAAATTGTAGGCCACTTTAACCATTCTGCAGTGGCACAAGAAAAACTGACCCTGATACAAAAATAACTAAAGCTGCCAGAGCACAAACTCGTGCAAGATGTTACTACAAGATGGAACAGTACTTTTTACATGATAAACAGATTATTAGAGCAAAAAAGGGCAATATCTCTCTACATCACGGACAACCCAAGTACAGCCAATCTACAACAATTAACTGAAAGTCAATGGGAGATCCTACAGGAGTGCATTACATTGCTCAAACCGTTCGAAGAAATTACTAAAATTACCAGCGCCCCATTAGCATCAATTTCTGAAGTAATACCCAACACTAAAGCCCTATGAAAATATTTATCAAAACCTGAAGTCTCCCAAACTTCCCAAATATAGCAGATATGAAACAAAAGCTTGAAGGTAAAATTCAGGGCCGCTTTCAAGGGTTAGAAAAAGATAAATATTATAGTTTGGCAACTTTACTAAACCCCACATTCAGGATGCGATTTTTTCATCCAGAAAACTATGAACTGATAAGGAATACGCTATTATTAGAATCAAGAAAAAGAACTGCCACAGTCACAAGATACTCATGCATCTTTCTGGAATTGCTTCGAAGAATTAGCTTCCACCCAGCCACTAGAGTGCGATGATCCTAAAAGCCCCATTGCTTTAGAATTAGATTGCTATTTAAAAGAAAATTTGTTGGCAAAAAACAACAGTCCTTTCGAGTGGTGGACAGGACACCAAACAAGGTATCCAGAGCTGGCATGTTTAGCAAGAGTGTTTCTATGTGCACCTGCAAGCACCGTGTATAGCGAGCGATTGTTTTCAGAGGCTGGTTACGTCTACGTTACCAGAACGTGCAGAGAGCTTTGTGTTTCTGCATTATAACTTAACTTTATTAAATTTTAAATATTGATTATTTTTATTACTGTTCTCTTAATTTTGTCTCACTAACTACTCATACATTAGGATAATTTTGATTTTATATATTGAGATTGTCAAAGATTTCCTAAATTAGTAATCAATACTTTTTGATTAACACTGTTGTTTTAATTATATCTACCTAAATATATTGCTTTTCTTAAACAAAGTATACTCGGCATTCAAACCGAGTTATTCGGCCGAGTACGAATATCAAAAAACCCACCGAGTACGCCGAGTACCGAGTATCAACCGAGTACTCGGCCCATCTCTAATTGATATAGATTTTCTACATATTTTTTTTTTTTAAATTATTATTTTTAAAATATTTAGTACTTTACTGCTGCTCGGCCGCTGTTTTCAATAATATGATGGCATAATAATAAGATCTTAGTTTAAGAACCACTGCTACAGAACCAAAGACTCTAAACTGTTGAGCTTGAACAGTTTAAATGTAATAAACGCGAATGCCATTCAAATCGATATAAGTATTGGGCGTACAAATAGAAAATCTCCGTTTTTTTTTTCATAATTTGAGGCTTTATTATAAAAAACTCGTTACATACTCAATCTCCAAAATAATTTCCATTACTAGCCATAACTTTTTCCCATTTTTCTGGCAGCTTCTGAATTCCTCGTCGGAAAAATTGTTCGTCTTTTGACGCGATCCACGAATCAATCCAGTTTTTGGCTTCGAAGAACGAAACGAAACGAACGAAAGTGGTGTCCTGCCAGTTCATGCGTCATCAATCTGAATAAATAAAAATCAGAAGGGGCGATATCTGGAGAGTACGGCGGGTGGGGTAGGATGTCCCATTTCAAAGTTTCCAGGTATGTTTTCACTACCTTAGAAACATGTGGCCGAGCGTTGTCATGTAGAAGTATCACCTTGTCGTGTCTTTCCGAGTATTGCGGGCGTTTTTCCTTCAACGGTCGATTCAGACGTATTATTTGAGTCCGAACTTGATGTATGGCCGGGAAGCTCCCACGATTTTTTCATCCACTTTTCATCGCCACGATGCAATGCAAAAAACCCTTTCTGTTTTGCCGTTGGTGGAGTTGTTCGCACATGCAAAGGCGCCGTTCGATGTCCCTCGGATTCAACTCGTACGGCACCCAATGTCCCAGTTTCTGGATTATTCCTAAGCTCTTTAGGCGATGAGAAACGGCTTGCTGAGTCACGCCCAATAATCTTGCAAGTTCCTGTTGCGTTCTACACGAACCTTCATCCAGCAAAGTCTTTAATTTTGCATCCTCGAACTTTTTAACGGGGCCGGGACGTTCCTTGTCTTCCACGCCATATTCGCCATTTTTAAACTTTTGAAACCATTCCCGACACGTTCTTTCACTAATATAGCTTTCACCATAAGTTTCTACAATCATTCGATGCGCCTGAGTAGCATTTTTTTTTCGAATGATATGCAAAAAGCAACACTTCACGCAAATGGCCCTTTGTAGGCTCGAATTTTGCCATTTTTGCTAACGAACAGGACGAAGCACAGTTAAAATACACAAGCGAGATTATTTAGAGTTGTTGACCGATACCTCAGCTGGCCATGTAATGTTTCTGATCGTACTTATCGACCGATTAGCGGCACTGGCGCCATCTATGGGAAAACGGCGGTTTTCTATTTGTACGCCCAATATTTTTTCCTTTCTATTATTTTACAATAATCTTTGTTCGTTTATCTTTTATCTGTCTGTCTGTCTGTCTGTCTATTAGTCTGTTTGTTGAATTGTTCCTGTTCCATGTTCATCATCCCGTAATTTCTAGTTCGTTTTACTGCATAGTGACATAATCAACACTTGATAAAGCAAACACTTGAAAATTAATTAAATTGCAAATATCCTTGAAACTGCACTTTGTCTTTTACTCACTTACCACTCTCAGCCAAAGAGGACTCACTCACTCACTCACTCACACACACACTTCACTGGCACTTTTATAGAGTAAACTCTCTTCCTGACTCCCTATTTGCCTGACTGTCTGTTTGTCTGTCTGTTTGTCTGTTTATCTCTCTATGTAGGTATTTGTTTCACTTGCTTTCTTCCATTTTATTGTAGCTTAGACTTGGGTTGAATGGTTTTTTATTTTTCATTTCATTTCTTTTAACACCAACTACAACAAAGCATGAACAGTTTTGTCTGTCTATGTGTCTATCGGTTTGTCTGTCTGTCTGTCTTTAGGTCTGTCAGCAAATTGTAAGCAAACGAGCGAACTAAGATAATCCAGGCCATCAATAATGCAAACATTCTTCTTTCAACATTTCTACACACTAAAAATTCTTCTTCTGTTTATGTTGGACAGGCTACTCCTGTTTTTGTTGTACTACTTGGTTTTGGTATCTGCACTTGCAACTTAATCTGTAAGCCTTTTTGTTTTTGTGTGTTTATTTTTTACATTGCTTCAAGTCTTCTTTTCAAAATAGTTTTCGTTAGTTTTGGTTTTTGGGTACTTAGTTTTTTTTTTTTTACTTTTATTTTTATTTTCAATCTTTTTCTCTATTTGCGTATTTGCAGCTTGCGGCTCAAATCTGCTGTTGTACTGAAAATTTTCAGTACTCTCAAAACTTCAAGTTGAAGTTGAGAGTGTTTTGCTGTAAGCAAATTGTAAAATAGTTAAATTGAATATTGTTGATAGTTTTGTGTGTGTGTTGTTTGTTTCCCTGAGTATTTTTCAATCAAAATTTCTCTCATAAATAAAAATCGAATTGAAAGGATTGACGAAAAACAGAGATAGAATTTGCTTTGTATGTAAACAAGAAAAATACTTTGACCAAAAAATGGCTGCAAAGTGTTTGCTTAAGTTACACACACTCAAATACACTTAGAAATCAATTGCAGTCGCAATAAGTGTCCTGCACAAGAGGCTCTTTTCTCTTATCTATGAATTGTTTAGTTTTTTTGTTTTTTGTTCTATGTACACACATTTCTATAATATTATCAAAGGCAAAATGGCTAAAACACAAAAATTATGTATACGCCATGTGTAGGCAGGAAACATGAAATAATACAAAATTTTTAAAAAGGGAAACCATAAAAATTATATCACATTAAGAAGGCTTACACATTCGTTGAACTATCCCCATACATGAGGGTAAATGGTATAGAAAGAACACATGCAAACGGAAACTCTAAAAAATCTCATCCACTACTTTTCTGTCACATTTCCCTTCCACTTTTATCACTTCATTGTAATGTAATGTAATGTAATGTATTTTCCCATTCCCATATAGAATTTATTCATTTTTGCCTTTAGCAGCGTCGACGACATAGTCAACTGAGTTATTGCATGCTAATTTTTCAACTGCTTAATGAGCGGAAGTGGTCATTATGACCAGGATTTAAATATGTCGCAAGGCGGATGACTCTATTAGAGCTCTAGAGTGATTGGTTGCAAAAGCACCACCACCACCACCACTACCACCACCACCGAGCATAACTTTATCTGTTTTATATTATTGTAATAAATTATTAATCTGCTGGTTTTATCATGACAATGCATACATGCAATGGGAGTTGCTACTTTCGTAATGGAGTTTTTCAAAACAAAAGGCGGCGTTGATTATGAATTTATAATGAAATGTGCATGCATTATATGCATTAAAAGAATTTGTAATAGTAGAATGGGACTTACATTAAATACATATAAGCAAAACTGAATTTAGTAATGTCTTTTTATATGATTGAGCTGAGTGAACTTTCACCTTTGACAAAAACTGAGTGACTTTTTGAATAAAAGATATTTCCTCCGGCATTAAAGCGTCTTATTATGCAAAGAAGACTTCCTTTTAGCTCTTTAAATTTAGCCCAGAGGTTTTCTAATTTTTTAATAATTTTTTTAATTAATTTTCCATGCAATAGATGTTCTCAAGGTCCAAAAAATAGGCGTTTCTTTCTTTGTGATGACATAAATCTTTCTTTGTGAGCTAAATATGTGGAATATGCTGGATGGGTTAGCCGAATTTATGTGTTTTTAATATAGCGAACACAAACTTGAAGTGCATAAAATAAATATCGAATCTGTCCAACAGCTCTGTATAATATTCGCCGGTGATCTTGTACCTTTGTCAAGTTGTGAATGACACCGCGTGCATCCCAAAAAACTGTTGGCCGATAAACCCTAATTAGCCATCTTTGGTGCAAGTTCACTGGGAGAAGTCAACTGCTTTCTTTGTTCATTGGTCTTTGATGTGTTGTGATGGATCCATCTAGGTTCACAAAACCCAGCCTGAACTCATTCGGAAGGCGGTTGAATATCGCTAAACACTGTTTTAAAGTGGTCATGTCCGCATATTCATGTAAAATGTGATTCACCCTATCAGATGAAATGCCTATAGTCATAGCCACCTCCCGCTCTTTCACCAATATGGATCGTTCAATATCATTCCATGGATTTAATTGATTTCTGGGTTTCCATTCTCCTTTGGGCGAATTAAACATACGGCGTGACTTGTGCTTCAGTAAACCACTTCCCAACCATTGAAATTAATTTAATAGAATATTGTTTTATAAAAATTATTTATTTCAAGCTTTAAAATTTTTCACTGTTCTAAAGCATAAATACAGGAAATATACGAGAAGAAAACTATAGAGAAAATCATGTGCCAAATGCAACTTTATATAAAAAAAAAAAAAAAAACAAAATAATAAAAAAAAATTATAAAAAAAAAAAATAAGTAAGAAAATTAGAATTAAATGAAATTAGTGTTGAATTCGCTTGAACGCGAGTAAATTGTGATGCCGCCATGGAAATTGAAGAACACAAAAACAGAGTGTAATATTATTTAAGTATGTGTTCAATTGATGTGCGTATGAGTGTGTTAAAGGACAACGTTTGTGACTCTAACACAACACAGCAAAACAACATTATCATCATAATCTTCATAAACATCATAATGACCAACAACTTCTACTACTAAGTTGGCTAAAGGTCACAACATATAGATGTAAAAACACAAAAAAAGAACCGAAATTTATTGTAAATTATGCTTGACATTGTTTTAGCATTTTCTCTTTGCTTTACGCTTTTCAGGTTATTTTAAGAATTTTCATTCTCCTCCTCCTTCTTTCTCCTTCTTCTCCTTATGCTCTTTAGGTAGTTTCTCATCTTTTTTGTTTTAAGTAAGTACTTTCCAACGCAACGCACTGCGTCGCAACAATGACAAAAGACAAAAACTGACATTTAGCCTGAGGACTTGCGGAAAAACGCAAAATATGAAAATAAAAAATAAAAAAAAAAACACAAAAGACAAAATTGCATGACATGGACTCTTGGAAAAAAGGACAACCCACATAGAAAAATAAAATGAAATGAGATTTTGTGACAACGCTTCTTTTTTTTTTCTGGGTTTCCAACGCGAGCGAAGCATTAGTAAGTGAAAGCGAAAGAGATATGAGAGACTATCCTCAAGCGAAAAACGTGCAAAACTGGCAAATTCATAATGAGGTGACTTCATTGTAGAAGGTGATAACATAGATTGAGACAAAGAAAATGAGGAAAAGGCGAAGAGCGAAAGTAGTAAAGGAAGAGAACAACGAACCACAACAGTTTAGACAGACACAGAACAAAATGCCAGAAGTGAGCACTTTTGAAAAACAGTTTCGCTTTCAGCAAATTGTGAGGAGGTGACCACACTAAGTTGTAAGAGGAGAAGACTTAGACAGATAAAATAGAAAAGGAGAAAGAGAAAAAATGTGTTGGGAATTCTAAATGACTAACTTCACTGACTAGTGATTTTCAATCTTTTTTTTTTTTTGATCACGGTACATTATTAATAATTTTAAAATTTTTATAAGAAATCACACACACACATATTTGTGAGTCTCTCCTTTCTGCCATACACATGCCTTGCTCTCTGTTCTTAAGCAAATTTGAAATTGGAAAGTATTTTTCATTGAAATATTTTCGAAGTATATTTAAATCTAAATTCTCCGATTATTGGAGATTTACAATATTACAATATTAAATATGATTTTTGAAAATTTGTTTACAATTTCTTTTATCAAGTGCACACAATGTGAACCATGAGTTAAGAATCACTGGTCTTACAGAATGAATAAGTGACTGAGTGAGACAATGAACGAATGTGACTAAGTGAATGAATCAGTCAATCATGCTGTCATTTTGGTTAGTCAACCACCCATGAATTGCATGATAGAATCAGTTTGAATATAGAAGGTAGACTGATAGGGAAGCACACTTTCCACCATCCATAAGTCGAATGGTAGAAACAGATTGAATATAGAAGATAAACTGATAGGGAAATAGATAGACAGACAGGTAAACAGACAAACTGGCAGGTGTATTGCTGTGACATTAAGAGTATTTGTCGTTTTAGTGTTCATTCTCCTGCTATTCCTAGTATTATCACCATGAAACCAGTGCCTGCTTCAGTCTCTAAAACCCAAAGCCAAACCCAAAGCCAAAGCCAACTTGAAGCAATTGAGTCTACTTGACTCTCGAGTCAAAGGCGCTTACACAATATGCCAACGGATTATATGCGCCAATTGCTTTCAGGCTTCGTTGGCAGAACATAAAAACGCGTTGTGTTGCTTCAATGTTGCATCAACCAATTTTCATATACTTATAATCATACGTCTCTATATGTATATATAATTATGGGTGTCTGTGTGTATGCTGGTATATTTGTGTTAGTGTATTTGTGTTAATGTCTGCGTTCAGGTATAATACTTTGAAATGCTTTTAGTTTGCTCCGCTTGCAAACTTTGCTGTTGCTACTTTAGCATTTTTCTTATTTGCCAATCCGGGAAATTTGATTTATTGGCTGAATAAAGCGAGTATGCGTTGCTCCTCAATAACTTGGGTTCACTAGCATTAAGAGAAGTAGCAACAATAACAACAACAACAACAACAATAAGTCATGCATCTATTACATCAGGATATACTAAGTAGGACAGAATGAAAAGAATTTAAAAAAAAAAATATATTTTTTTTTTTCCTGTAACAACGCAACGCAACGTAAGAGTTTATCGAAAATGGATTTTTCAATACCGCAAATGTGATTATCCTTTGCCATATGAACGAACGCAAACACCATAAGCATATACAGTGCATATATATATGTATATATATAAGTATATCTATATATCTATATATATATATGAATTGAGTAAAAGGAAGCGCATTTGTGCGCTTATATAAATTGATGAATGGATGAGGCTGATGGCATAGTCACAGCCACCGTCATCGACATCGTCATCATTATTTCGTTCGTTGATCTTCAATATTCGTAGCATCGAGGATTTGACGCTAGCAATAATAATATACTTTACAGTGGTTTAAATAAATGGTTTCAGGTATTTAAGTTTAAGAAAATTTCTATGTGAAATTTTATTTAAAATTCAATATATCATTTTGAAGAATTTGTGTGTGATGTCACTGACCGGCATTGTTCTATTCCTATACAATACAATATAAATAAATACTTGGCATCTATACATTTCAAATAGTCAAGTTCAGTAAAAAAAAAAGAAGGAAGATTGTAATGTACAGTCTTTAGTTCTAGAAAGCACTGAACACGAGTAGATCACCCTATTATGTTTATTCCTTCTTGTCCCTAGAGTTTAGCCGAAATTTGTGGCCAATTACTACAGACTATAATTTTTGAAAACTGTTACCGAGAATCCTAGCTTCTTTAACAGTAACCAGGTTGAGATTATGATGTCGGGTTTAGTTGAGACCAAACCATTCACAACGAGTGGGAAGGCACAAGACTTTGTTTTGCATGGTCTGGACCCGTTTTCGGTTGGACGTGTATACCATATAACCATTATGACAGGACGATTTGCTGGTACACTGTTTGCTTGTTGCGCCCTGTTTGATTGACGCATCACTGTGCTGCTAAGGTGGATGTCTGCAAGCGTTCCCTGCTTTACAATAAAACATTAATGTACAAATTTATCTTCGTTGAACTTCATGGCCCATTCTTCAAAAGTATGAAAATATTCATACAGTCCATACGCTTAAATCATTGGTGCAAGTTGCGAGAAGTATTGTTTCTGGAATTACGTCTATTTCAATCGCATCAGGAATGGTGAGATGTGCAGTTTATAGATTGTATTGTTCCAAAACATGAGGCACCTTGACTTTGAATTTACGCTCTTCCAATTAGGAAAGAAGAAGTAGAATGTAGTTGGTCGACTGAGCTCCATTTAAGTTGGTCATCAGACCGGTGTCTGCTGCTGGAGTTGTTCAGTGGGGTGGTATAACCAGTTCCGAGATACCATTGAAATTGAATGCATAAGACTGTTCGGCCGCTACGAGTCTAGTAATTTTGTATGAAGACAAAAAAAAAAAAAATAAATGATAAAATTATCATTAAGCCAGGAATATATTTTACTTAGTCTACACCATTTGTTCTATACTATATATATGTTCAATACTCTATCGGTTGTTCAATGTATTGATAGTTTTTCAACACTAAAAATTCAGTTATTAGTAAATAGTTTCCTTCAATGCCTTATAATTCTCAAACGATTTATATTTCAATTGTAGCAAATAGTTCGGTGTTCCTAAAGTTAAATTGGTTTGGGTTATGTAATATCGCAAATCCACTGTAAAGACATTTTTTTTTTTCGTTTTCGACGCATTGTTTTTTTATTTGCTAATTAAATTTATTTTTTATGCATTCATATTACGTGCAATTGTTGTCATAAGCTGAGATGTCAATTCCTCCTCTATTGATTTTTACTATTTTTTTTTTTTTTGATATTATTTATTCTTTTTTTTAAAAATCTTTATATACAATTATAAATTCGACGGTATACAAATTCAGCATATAAAACTCTTAATTATTAACACTTTTGACTATTAAATCAGCAATCACACAATGCTGCAGTCAAGTTTATCCCAGACCACTCTTTTTTTTGCTTGCAGTACAGTCAGGTGTCTATGGATATCTTCACTACTGATTATGCCATGTGATTTGCTTAAGCTCTTCATATTTATTGAATGTTACTCGCACTTGCGGTATCCCACATTTAAGAACCATATGGCCAAATTGGTTTATTAACAGAGTTATACATTAATAATTTGCCTCTCAATCAATACATACTCTGATCATATTTAGAATTAATTAGTCATTGTCTATCAAAGTTTTGTGCTATTAGTTCCATGTATGTCTTTCTCGCTTAAAAAGATTCTCCAAATATACAAAGCTAGATTACTTAACTTCTACAACAATATATTAAACAACCAGCTCCCTCAACAGTATAAAATAAGTTCTGTCCTACGTATTGCAAAGCCAAAATCCCCTAAACATCTGCCCCAATCATATAGACCTATATCACTAAACCCGTGCTTAGCGAAAGTATTAGACAAGATAAATAGCAAACCGACTTAACAGTCGACAGTTTGGTTTCAGAAAAGGGAAATCTACAATCGATGCTCTATTACATGTAGACCACGCAGTTGCAGATAGCATATCTCTTAAAAAACATGTCACTATACTTTCGCTAGACTTTGGAAAAGCTTTTGATAAAATTGGAATACATAGCATTGTGGAACAACTGATAGAGTGGGGTATCGGTCCCAGAATTATAAAATATATTAAATCATTCATGTCAAACCGTAAAATTATAGTTCGCTTTGCATCGAAATACTCATCACCATTCCCACTCCACATTGGGATTCCCCCAGAGTCCCCACTCTCCATCATTCTTTTTTTAATAGCATACAACAAATTGTGCTCAACGCTCAGTCTCCATAAAGAAATAGACTTCATAGCATACGCTGATGATTTTAATATAATCATTAAATCCAACAAAGCCAAAAATCCCAGACTAAACTTAACTGCGCTACTATTTACAGACATAGATATCTGGTGTATCTCGTCAGGAGCAAAACTTGCTACCGCGAAATGTAAATACATCCACTGCTCTTGCACAATAATAGTTCCAAATACACAACTCCAAGAAGTTACTTCCTTAAATATATTAGGTATTCATTTTAATAATAAATTTCGATGGAACTCTCATATACAGCATCTAAGCACTGCCGCAACTACCCAACTAAATGTCATTAAGTGTCTATCTAATCCCAAGCTTAACTGCAATACATCAACCAAACTTAATTACGCTTTGCCGATTTTCGGATTCGCTCCCAAAACACTTTTAAATAAAATTAAAACTATATTAAACTCTGCTTTACGCTTTGCACTTGGTGTCTTTCGCAGTACCCCAATTAATAAACTCTATTTTGAAGCAGATTGTTTTACATTGGATCTCGAAAGAAACTTAAACTGTGCCAAATTATCCAAAACACTTTTCCGAAGCAATGTTTCCCCCTTAGGCTTACTAACCCGGAAAATAGCTAAATCTAAAAAACAACCTAAGGTGCTTTCTACTATTCATAGAATAATTTATACCTGCAACGCCCTCAATGTACCATTCCTCCCCCCCCCTCGACCCATAATGTTCCCCCTCCTTCATGGAACCTAATGCCTTCATCTATTAACAACTTAAAAGAAGAACTTTGTAACTTTACCTTCATTTACACAGACGGTTCTAAATCGGACAAGTCATTGCCTGATTGTTGGTAATGAAATGGCTGACAAAGTGGCCAAAGAAGCTGCTTTCTCTCCACTCCATACAACTCCGAATTTTTCTTCACAAGACTCTGTAATGTACTTAAAATCCTATTTCAAAACCCAACACACTGGATTCCATCAAGCAACATCAAATTGGTACAAGCTAGTCAATCACAACAAACTTTCAGCTATAACTTTCCTTCCAGCCCTTCCTGATAATTTCAGAAGACTGGACGTGATAAAATTTTTAAACTTCGCCCAGGTCATACCAAACTATCCCATGGACACTTGTTCATCCCATCACCACCGAACCCCATTTGTTCCTGTATTGAAAGTTCAACTCTCAATCACATTCTAGTTGAATGCCCAAAAACCCAACCAATACGTAGTTTATATTTCTCAAACACAGATCCCCTTTCCATCCTTTCCAACCCTACGTCTCATAATATTCAAATCATTTTACAATTCTTAAAAACATCTAACTTATACAATCTAATCTAAGTCACCCATTGTAATTTTTTTTTTCATTTCTAATCTTTATATACCAAAGTTGTATTAATTTTGTATATTATAAATAATTAATTAATATTATTGTATTATACAAATAGCTTTCCGAGCTGAAGGCCTTTGTCGCTATTGCTCGTAGTATATCTAAGTTATAATTTTTAAATATAATCTTATTTTTATAATAAATAAATAAATAAATTACTATTCTAATAGAATTTTTTTTTTTCACAATATTTTTGGTCTTTAAAACTCTGATGCCATTGAAGAAATGCGCACTTGTACAAATCAACAATATTCTATCGGTTGTTCAATGTATTGATAGTTTTTCAACATTAAAAATTCAGTTATAAGTAAATATTTTCCTTCAATGCCTTATAATTCTCAAACGATTTATACTTCAATTGAAAGAAATAGTTTGGTGTTCCTAGTGTTAAATTCGTTTGGGATATGTAATATCGCAAATCCACTGTTAAGACATTATTTTCGTTTTCGACGCATTGTTTTATTTTGTTTTATTTATTAACTAAATTTATAATATACTTTTTTTTGTTTGCGAAAGTTTCCTACTTTGATTTTTTATATTTGGTGTACTGAGCAAATCCATCGAAGCGAAATCGCAGTTCAGTCGTCGTGTTATGCTAAGCGTTCAATCAAATTT
This sequence comes from Amiota minor, assembly GCA_037043295.1. NCBI lineage: Eukaryota > Metazoa > Arthropoda > Insecta > Diptera > Drosophilidae > Amiota > Amiota minor. The sequence continues at coordinate 5,886,837 of JBAMAW010000081.1, read as the reverse complement.
TCCTTTGTTTTGTAATGTGATTTTTTTTATTTTGTTATTAAATTATTTTACAATCTTTATCTGCGATATAATTCGCTGTTGTTGCTTTACCGTTTTCATATATTTTTTTTTTTTTGATTGTCTATTGCTGAATTTGTGCAATATTATCTGTAAGAAATACGACGGCGTTTTTTTATTTATGAGAAATTTCCCGAAAACACTTATTGCGAAAGTTTCCTACTTTGATTTTTTATAATTGGTGTACTGAGGAAATTCATGAAAGGGGAATTATAGGATTTTACGTGATATATTATTAAATTTTATTTATTAGACAGTCTAGTCGTCGATTTGTTCTAAGCAGTCAATCAAATTTTCCTTTGTTTTGTAATCTGATTTATTTATTTTGTTATCATATATATTGTTATTAAATTATTTTGCCTAAAGGGCACCAAAAGGACGCCTGTTGCAAAGACTTCGCTGTTTTGATCATAATACAAAACACCATGATCTTTGGTTAAACTTCCGGACACTTCTTTGCATTTATTTTTTCTATAAATGACGGGTTTTCTTATTGTTGTTACGGCTGCACTTCCTCATCCAGCTGCTGCTTTTGCACCTCTTGCCTCCTCTGCTGAATACGCTCTTAGTGCTTGGCGTGCAGGGATTTTATAAAATTTAATATAAAATAAAAAAATTGATTTATAAAAAATCTTAAATGGGTATGCAATTCGCTGTATTTGAAGTAATTAAATATTAAAAAATTGTATTCTTATAGAGACGATTAAATCAGTTCGTCAGCAGCGACAGCAGAAAATTGAGCAACGGCAGCTGAAGCTGCAGAAGCAACAGGACGCCTAGTGCAAAGACTCATTGCCTTCTATGCAATCTTTTTTCTTTTTCCAAATAATTTATCTGTTTATTTTATCTCCTAAAAATAATGTTTATTTATTTTGCGATATGATTGATTTATGTTACAAAAAAGTGTTAAAATATTTTCTTTCTTTATATAAATTAGTCGGAAATAAATTACACTTGCTTGCACCAGAGGATCTATAGCAAAAACTTCGTTGTCTGTCCTCCCTTGGATCAGATTTCATAAACCGCAATAGCTAGAGAATTTATATTTTCACAGAATATGAAGTCTTATCCGGGCATCAGCAGCATTTACTAAAACTAAAATATTCTCGAGAACTTAAAAGGGTTCGTCCCCATACAAGAAGCATTTTGGTTTGTATGGCAGCTATACGATCCAGAAATTCCACGAATTTTAAATTTAAAATTTTGGTGGCTCTGCATCAGGAACTTATATTGTCGAAGTTTCAGTTTGATCGCACCACTAGGGAGGGTACCTCCTATAAAAACTACCTTTTAAGTTCTGGGTCTTTTTTGTTCTATCGAACTGAAATTGAGACACCATAAGTTTTTTATAGAGGTGTTGCACATCTGTTGGAATCAGCCAAATCGGCCAACTAGGAGGGGTACCTCCCATAAAAGCCCATCATTAAAATTCAGGTTCTTATTCGAAAAACTTTTTTGTTTTTTGGACTATTGAACTGAAATTTGGACACTATAAATTTCTGATATAGGCGCGGTATATTTTTTGTAATCAGTCAAATCAAACCCCAATCTGCTACGGAACCCTTCGTGTACGAGTCCGCACTTGTTCCATTTTATTTTATTATTTTTTGTATATCAACTGTATTTTTCGGACATCCGCAAATATTTGATTTTGTTTTTGTTCATGAATAATAAATAAAAATTGCGTGTCCTCAATATTGCAATAAATGATTTTCATAGGCGAATTAAGATGCAAATGTTATTTAAATAATGAAAAAAAAAAAAGAAAGAATATTAAAATAATAAAAAGTAAATAAAATTAAATTAAATGCAAAAATGAAGAAAGGGAAAAGTAAATTAAATAAACTGAGTGGAGTGGGCTTTAATTTCTTTACCAACAGCTTTTTATTATTGTACTTTGTGTCAAATATTTTTGCGTTTCCGGTTTTTGGCAAATGACATGTATGAAGGGTGAAAGGGTGAAATGTGGGACATGAATGCATAAGAGAATGGGAAATGTGCCAATGTTGACTACTGTATGAGTTGTGGGTGGGTAGTGGTGTTGGTGGATAGGATCGGCTAGGTAGCAGTTAAGCATAGTGCAAGAACCCGTTGACAAGTTGACTAACTTTTAATGTGGCTCACTTAAAAGTTGCTACAACTTTAAGTGAATCGGCTCAGCTATGTTCAGCTCGACTCAGTTCAGTTCAAATCGACACAACTTGGTTCTGGATGAAGAACCCAACCGACTGAATAAAGGAAAGAAGGACCTCCCGCTCGTGTTGCTTTATTAAAAACTTTCTCTGCATTAAAAATGTACGTTGAAAATTTTGCTCATGCTTACCATTTTTTATATTATTATTCTCATTCTTGTTGCAGTTTATGCCTTGTAGTTTTTGGTATTTACTTTCAGCTCATTTAATGGATTTTGCACAGAAGCAAAAGAATTCACAACGCGACGCGCGTATAAGAACTAAAGAAAAATGTAGAAAAACGGAAATTGTTGCATGAACTTTGCTCACCCAGACAGGGTGAGAAACGTACAGTTGTTAAAGATGCCTGCATTTGATGATTTCAGGTAGTGTTGCCATTATTGTTATTGTTATTATTGCAAAATTTTTATTAAGTTCAACTTGACTATAATCAAATCATTTTGAACAATATAAGCAGTTTACAAAGGAAAAAAAAAAGCAAATAAACAAACAAAAATGAGATGGAAAATCTTTAATTAATTTTAATTAAAAAACTAAAATGCATTATGTCAGTCAGTTAGTCAGTCATTTAATAACTTATTGAAGAATATTAATATGAATAAAATATGAACCAGCAGGTTATTTCTAGGTTTAAGAAACTCTACACTACATTTTTTACATTTACACTCCACATTTCAGAATTTAACTTAATGTTTCAAATAAATTTTTCGGTCTGGTTCAAATTCTACGGTAGAGTGAGTGCTGAATGCGCTGTACGACTGCCATCGAGGAGTGTTGATGCAATTCCCAAAGATGCGATCAAAATTAAAGTAGTGGATTGTGTTAACTACATCACACTGCATTATCCGCTACACTGTTCTACTATCCATGACTTGATTGACGCCTTGCTTATGTGATTAACACAATTTACGGTATTTTCAGACATCTTCAACACTCATCATCTACAATATATATACAGTAACTTAAACAAATCTAAATAAATTCTATACTTAAACCTTTCTTATAAATCATTTTATCTATTGGTGAAAACCTTATGAAAATCTGTTCGTTACTTTTTAGGTTTATCGCGTTCAAACATACAGATATGGCAGAGGAACTTTATTTTATGTTACGTATTTATATAGAAAGAACCAATTTCGCTCTAAACGAAACGATCATTTCTCCTTTGTTACCTGTTTAAAGCATATTGAGAAAGCATTGAACCAAAAGAACATTTACATCTTCTAGGAAGAAGCTTTGGCCAGAGGGCATTGCCTTAAGTAACTTGAATGAACTTGATAAAGTGTCTACGGACTCAGTGGTTGATGAAATTGTATTTCTGGCTAATAAAATGAATAATTGAAATTCACATTCACATTCATTGAATGGAAATCGAAAATAATATCTTTAGAAGTGTATTTCTTTAGAATTGAAACTCTTTATTCTAGGTTACATCAGTTTGCATGGAGAAAATGTTTTTGCCTAAAGAGCGTTTCGAAAAACAAGAAATGTATATTTTCTTTAAAGAAATTTCAACTTCTTATTCTTATTCTTATTATAGAACATTGTTAGTGTACATAAAAACCCTGCATAACAAGATCTCTAAATATCTGTGAAACCCGTTTCAAAATCTCTTGCATGGTTTAAAAGAAGTAAGTGAAAACACAGACGCGGATATCGACTTTTATTTTATATTATGTAATGATGATTGACAGTTCATTAAGTCCTTTAATTTTCATTCTAATGTTTAATAATTCTTGGCATATTGCGAAACAGGCGAGTGAGCAAGATTGGAAATTTTATAAAGAAGAAAGCACAAAACAAAAAATGAAAAAGATAAATTTCCTTTAATTTTTAACCATAAATAGTCATAATGAAATTGAAAAGATACGAGACCCCATTCATTTATTCAGTCATTCAGTCACTCAATCAAAGAAATTTTCACTTTTCCTTTTTTTTTTTAATCAACAATTGTTTGCATAAAGGAGAAGAGATAAACAATGGCAAAAAAAAAAAAAAAATACCAGAAATTTAAAAATTAAATACTTGAAATGTGAAATTATCATATTTTCCCTCACCGACAGCCGAAAGAATTTTGTAATTGAATTAAAAATTTATTTCTTCTCAATCAAAAGCAGTCATAATTGTATAAAAGGATACTCAAATTCTTTTATTTTCCCACACTCAGTCATTTACTGACTGACTTATTGGAATCTCCACTCTCTCTCTCTCTCTCTCTCTCTGTCTCTTTATTTTTACTCCTCTTGGATGACGATGACACATCAAGTGTAAGTGTTTTAATTTTGACCAATGCAAACAACATTAATGTCACTTTTGTGTGCCTGTCTAGCCGCACACAACCTTTTTCCCATCATCATCATCGTTCTCGACCCTTTCTTTCTTCCGTCCTGCTTTCATTCATTGCTGTGACACTTTTACTCTTTTTTCTTTCTTACTCATTTCCTAGTTTATTCGCCTGTGTTTGCGTCGACAGTATAAAACAAGAAAAGAAAAAGAAAACAAAAATCGCATTTACAGTGTCAAGAGCAAACCTTCTGGAAAACAGAGAAGGAAACAAGAGTAAAGGACACCCGCACATAAACATAGAAAGAATGACGAAGGACATAGTTCGCGCACAAGGAGGACCAAGGAAGACTGCATTGAAGGCGACTTGGACACATGTAATAATTCAATTGTGTGAACATCTATTAAATAAGATTGATGACAACTAAGCACTCTACTTTATAGGAGTATGTACGTACACATGTATGTGTGTATATATGAATGTTATATGGAGGAGGATGTGTACTATACTATAAGAGAGAGTGTGAGTGACATTGGCGTGTCCGGTTGAAACACACACAAACTCTGCTACAACAACAACAACATAAAATTCAATAAATAAGTATCGCCAACAAGGAGCGAAAGTAGAGTTGCATACTGGACAAGACAAGACAGGATAGGATAGGATAGGATACGACAGGACATTACCAGTGAGCAGTGAGTAGTGAACTTATGAACGAAAAATGAGCGCAAATACAATATTTATCATATGCGATATGTTGTTGTACAGTACATCACATCAAATGAAACAGGAAGGAATCAGTTTCTTTATACATACATACATACAATTTATTTATATCCAACCATGTTTGTTTGTTTGTATATTTTGTATTCACTATAAGAATGCGCTGTCGCATGTCTGTATTTTGATAGACGCTCATTTTATTTTGTCGTATTTTATTTGATGTTTTTCTTTTTTCTTTTTTATGATTTTTCATGTCGGTTTTGGTCTCCCAAGCTTAAATCAACTCAACTCAACTCGTTTCGACTCCATCTCGCATGTCAAATAAACTCTGTCAAATGGAAAATAATTCAACGCTCAACGCTATTAACAGGATATCGTTCTTAATATGCTTTTTCACATCATAAACACACACACACAGATACATATTTATTATACACTTGTATACATACACATATAAATAATTGTTTACTCATACTCAAAAATATATATCATAACCGAATAAGTAAGAAAAAATACAATTTATAAGTGTAGTTTAACGTGTTTATATCGTTGAATTGGAACTTTGCATGACTAATTTTGATTGAAGTTTTCTTTTTTTTCCCCTTCTCCTTTTCCTTTTTTTCCACCTTTTTTTTTTTGTTGTGAGTAGTTTTTAATTGACTTGAGAATATTGTGTATATAATCACAATATAATCAGCTACACATTTTCTATTTATAGTTTTATGTTTTTTTTTTTTTATTAAGGATCACCATAGAGATGAAACAGAAATTTTATTGAATAAATTATGTAAATGAACTCTGGTTTAGTTTCTTTATTTTTTAATAAATGATGTCTAAACATCACAAGTGAATGTGGAACCCTATAAAATTTAATAATTAAAAATATCAGAAAGGTAACTTAAAAGAACGTGATATTTGATGTGACCATTCTTCTATAAAATGCTTGCTTAAAATAAATCAGTCTTTAATAAGTAAATTATAGAAACTTAGTAATCCAATTGCTCTCTACTGTTTGAACTATGAACACTTAGAGATCCTTTATAAATTGAGTTAAAAATTGTTGAAGCCTGGTTAGGATGTGTTCCTTCAATTAGTTCAGTTCTCTTAGTATGAGACTTCCATTTATTTCTCTCCTTGCAATAGTATGCTCAAAAGTTTAGCACAGAAAAGTATATGATCTTTTGTGAATGCTCTATTTTTAGTCCGAAGTTCCATGTCCAATCTAGGAAATAAATATAGACTCTACAATGACATAGTCAAACTTTTTATGGCATTCTGGTAGAGGAAATAGTAGCCAAATCACATATTAAAATACTATGCAGCATTAATGAACTTAAATTTACTTCAAAGAAAATGAATAGCGCTCCCTGGTGTATACATTTTGAGAATATACCCAAAGATCTTCTGATACCAAAAGTCATGGAAAATACAAGTCTAAATACTCTCAACACAAGGCACAACGTATAGTTCAAACTGTGTACCAATATCTTGGCTTTTAGTATCTGAACAATGAGATCTTCTTTACTGAAGAATATAGACAATTTAGGCTTCGGTTTAGATTTAGATTTGAACATAATAATAAAAGGATCAAAAAGCTAATATGGAAAAGAAAAATTAATCAGTAAATCAGCAAACTCTTGACAAATAAAAATATACAATATAAAACCACAAAAAATGAAGAAGATATTCGATAAATGACAGAAGGTCATAGAACAAAAAAACATATTTGATTTATGTTTATTACATTCTTATGTATTATATATTAAATACTGAATCAGGCGAACGAGCTTTGCTCGGGGTTTATTCTGATATTTGTTATATATAGAAATGAGCATAGGAAACCGCACAATGGCATGATAAAACAAAAAGATTATTCTAATAAGAATCTAAATTTTATTGGGTGGTTTGTTTGGGAGTTACTTCGCCTAGTGGTCCCATTCGGCTTGATCGGTTAGTCTGCTCATCGTTCTATCTGGATAAGCTCACTTAGGCTTCAGGCATACTTACTACTATATTCATGTGGTGTTGAGATTTAAGGCTATTGTAAGCTAACTCTGTCATAATTTCCAAAACATTTTTCATATATTCTATAAGTATATATACTTAAGTACTTATTATTGTGATGATTTCAAAAGTATGATTTAAAGAATAAGACCAATATTTATTTCCATTAAAACTCCTTACGCCTTTCTTAACAGAAATTATCATTAAGCCAAGAATATATTTTACTTAGTCTACACTGCACCATTACACCATTTGTTTTCAAATGAATTATAACATTGATCTCTAATGCACCACTGCCGCCTATAATTATTACACAACCACATACATACAAGTATATAGAGATCTAAAGACGGTTACAGTATAAATATATAGCTGCTTCAAAGTCATGTAAATAAACTAGCGACTGCTTTTACCTTAGTTAAGGTGCGGTATGCATTCTTCCACAATGAATTAAATAAATTCCTGCACATAACACTCATGGAATTATGATCTATAATCATAAAGTAATTACGATTCTTATAGAATTTTTTTTTTCACACTATTTTTGGTCTTTAAAACTCTGATGCCATTGAAGAAATGCGCACTTGTACAAATCAACAATATTCTATCGGTTGTTCAATGTATTGATAGTTTTTCAACATTAAAAATTCAGTTATAAGTAAATATTTTCCTTCAATGCCTTATAATTCTCAAACGATTTATACTTCAATTGAAACAAATAGTTCGATGTTCCTAGTGTTAAATTGGTTTGGGGTGTGTAATATCCCAAATCCACTGTTAAGAAATTTTTTTTCGTTCTCGACGCATTGTTTTATTTTGTTTTATTTATTAACTAAATTTATAATATACTTTTTTTTGTTTGCGAAAGTTTCCTACTTTGATTTTTTATATTTGGTGTACTGAGCAAATCCATCGAAGCGAAATCGCAGTTCAGTCGTCGTGTTATGCTAAGCGTTCAATCAAATTTTCCTTTGTTTTGTAATGTGATTTTTTTATTTTGTTATTAAATTATTTTACAATCTTTATCTGCGATATAATTCGCTGTTGTTGCTTTACCGTTTTCATATATTTTTTTTTTTTTGATTGTCTATTGCTGAATTTGTGCAATATTATCTGTAAGAAATACGTCGGCGTTTTTTTATTTATGAGAAATTTCCCGAAAACACTTATTGCCTCCTATGGCAATCTTTTTTATTTTTCCAAATAATTTATCTATTTATTTAAAGTTTCAACTCTTACATATTAACGGTTTTGTACATTACCATAGTTATACATTTCTAATTTGCCTCTCAAGACATACTCTGATCATATTTAGAATTAATTAGTCATTGTCTAACAAAGTTTTGTGCTGTTAGTTCCATGTATGTCTTTCTCTTTTCTATATGTCTCCATCCAGTGAGATGTTTTGTTTATCCAGGTGATTTTGAGCAATTATAGCGCTGTTTAAAGTTACTGGAGAAGAACTACCACGATTCAGTGTAAATGTATCGGGCATTGAATATGAACCATAAAATAATTTTTATACAATACAAATTTTGCAGAGGTTCCAAAGTTTAAATGGAAATGATAGCCAGGAATAGTGAAACCATATTGATCTATTGTATGGTATGTGGCTTCAAAAAAAATACAATTATTACGAAGGCCATCTAAATTCATTGTTTTAAGAAAAACCTTAATCCTTATGGAATGGATTTCTTTACTTCATGGCGCCTTACAATTCATTTCCCAGTTATCATTAATAGTTTTAGTATATATGAAAGATCTATTATATTCTAAATTGGTTTTGATAATCTGCCCAGCATACCCAAAATTAGATCGAACGGACAAAAATTTAATATACAATACTTTTTGAAGTGAAACTTCTTTAGCTAAGGGGGGGGAGTAAATCCAAAAAATATGAAACTGAAATGTTACGGAAATCAAAATGTAATGATGCTTCAGAGACGTAGTGGGGAGACACACAAGACAATGAATTCTGATTTTCGTCACATTTCATTTTCAAATTTTTGAATTTTCCTCCCTTCGCTAAAGAAGTTTCACTTCCATATTTTATTTTTTTTTGCAAATTTTGAGTATATTTTCCATTAGAGAAGGTTTGCAATTCTCTTGGTGTTGAAACTTCACAAAATCAAACAAAATGATGTGTAGCTTTCTACTCTTTCTATTGTATTTAATTCAATAATTTCAAAATGAATCCCCTTTCTGTGAAAATATGTGCGCTACTGCTTTGCCAAACATATAATTCTTAACAAACCACACAAGGTCATTGCGGTACAAGTAGTACAAATGTAAAACCCATGTTCAGAACGAATCAAGCATGACGTTAAGTTGCATATTCTCTTATTTTATTTTATTGTATTTTACTTTAGTTTGGTTCTTCTTTTTGTATTCTCTCTTTAACCGATGTCACCTATATGTTGCTTATCTACCATGTATATTGTACAAACATACATATGTATGTACGCGTATCTGCATGACTGACTGTCTGACTGATGTACAGTTCAAGCAATCATAGAGAGCCCGATGGGAGAGGGTAGGAGGGTAAGTAGTAAAGCAAGTGAGTAAGTTTCACACTTGCACTTTTGGCATGATAACATTGCCAAGCTGACATTTATGCACTTTGCCAACAAGCCTCCGAGCGTAACTCGAACAGAAAACACAATTCCACAAAGACACCCAACTATACAACATATTGTATTACAACTCTAGTATGATTTTTTTTTTCTTTTTTCTTCTTTTCTTTTACCATAGTCAAGCCAATTCAAGTTACCAGAGAGTCAGTCTACTAGGATTCAGTAGAACGAAGCTAGCTGAATGCTTGCGGATATATCACATGCATGATTGACTGCGCAGTTGTGCAAGGCGGCGCGACATAAAATACAATACACTCAGCTCAACTCAATTCGACTTTACGCTACTCTACTCTGTTCTCCTCCATCACTCTAAAGCCACTCGACTAGACTGACTGACTACACACATTCTATATTATACTTTACTATATATAAAGATATACAGAACTACTACTATTCCATAGAAGTATGGTCTATCTTCTACTCTTGACTGCATTGATAGATAGAGTCACATCTACATACTCGTAGTAGTAGTACATCAACTCAACTCATGGAACGCGCTGATGTGAACAAAAATATAGCAAAGGATACTCTTGAACTCACAGGTGCGCTGCTGGTTCTAGTTCTGATGATGCTCTTGCTGCTATGACATTTTTCGAGGCGAAACTTTTTCTTAACACAAAACAATTTCCAGTATCGATTGATGCAACATGCTAGTACAACTTTGTGCAAAAAAATGTTGTATCGTAGTAGCTATGGGGAGTTGAACTACTAGAAGAATGTGTTCAAGTTTATTGGTACAAATTATGCGCATCTTGAGTTTAAGCAACGTAACGCAGCACATGGTGGCATCGCATCGCATCGGAAGGCAAGGCAAGACAAGACAACTTAAGAAAGACCTTGTTACTCTGCTATAAGTAGAAAAAATAAAATAAAATGAACAGAAAATCCCCCATGAAGATAGAAAGAAGTAGACGGTACTCAAAGATGCCCAACATCAGGGGCAAAGCTGCTGTGACCCAATTAAACGCAAGCCAACTCAGGCAGGAGGCACACTTCATAATTACCAAGTTATTGCGTTGCATTGCGTATGAAGAACGCGTAAAAAGTACATTGAAGTAAATAAAGCAATGAAAAAAGTTCCAATACTATAGAATAGAATAGAAAACTTCAACGCTTAGAGAAGACGTGATAGAAGAAGTTATTGTTTTGCAATAACGTAACCTTAATTGAAAATTTATTGATTAACAATAAGTGGGAAAAATTCTAAAAAGAAAATACTACTACAAAATAGACGATGGAAAATAAAAATAACTATGAAGGAGAATGAAGAGAAGGAAAAAAGATGAAAAGTAAAATCATAAGAATAGCATGAGAGTCAAGAGAATATAGCTGAATGTATCCATCAATGTTGGCATGGAAACGTTTTACTTAATGAATGAACGAAGAGAATAGAATTTTTTTCTTCCTTCAATTAATTTGTACATGCAACAATCAACAACAACGTCGAGATTAAAGTTAATTAATAAAAAAGAAAAAATATTGTATCAATAGCAAACTAAGATCAATCAGTTTTTATGATTGCTAAGTGAACTGATATGTTCTAGTAATGGATGTATTTACTTTGAAAAGAAAATTATTAAAAGTTCTTTTTATTTTTTAAATACTGAGAAATATTTATCTTTAATTTAAAAACTATGAAATAGTTGTTTAAAAGTTGAATTGTAGTTTATAACTACAAGGGTCAAACACTGAATTCGGAACTTTACTAAGAATAAATGGATCGTTGCCAATGGACCAGTTGCCCAAGAGCGACTAGAATATGCCAATAGGAAAGGACTTATGTTTCACCTGGACAACGCCAAACCATACAAGTCAATAATACCTCACTAGAAACTCAGGAAGCTGGGTTGCATCTATCGTATAGCGCGGATCTTATCACCTCATTTTTTCTATGCAAAATTCTCTTGGTGACAAAAACAATGGATCAATGAAAGCCTGCGCAAATCGTTTAGCCGAGTTTTTGAGATCAGAGCTTCTATAAGAGAGGAATCACAAAGGGTACAAATAATGGATTTCTTTTGCCCAACCAAAACCTTCAAGAAATATGAAAAATGTCGTTATAAAATATTTCTTTTTAGGAAGACACTCTTTTTTGTGTCATCAGGCAGCTTTGCTGGTTCTATATGTTTTTATTATTGTTCTTGTTGCTGATTCAATTAGGCCTTGAGGCCTACAGTTTTTGCCTCATGTATAGTATTCTTATCTATTTTCTAGTCAGCATTCTCACTTGTATAGTTCCAAATACATTTATAGAATGATATGGTCTTTGCAGAAATCGGTAAGATTCAGCTTATAAATATTATACTTATTATATGGTATTTAGTTGTAAACCATCCAAATTAAAAATAAATAAAAAATAAGCCAAATTGGTCAAGCAATTCTTAAGAGATACGCTTACAAAGAACTGCGAATTCATAATATTTTCACTATGTTCAACCCCCTCCGCCCTCAATGACGTTAGATCACAATGACAAAAATACTCTTACAGGCAACGTGCATTCCTCTATTTTCAGAATATATAAATTATTTGGCGCTATGACTTTTGAGTCACAAGATTTATTAAAATTTTTGGTGACACCAAAAGCATTTGGGTGTAACGCAGCGTAAGATTTTGACATGATCATGGAACACTTTTAAAAAATATTTTCACGTTAAAAAGTGTACAATTTTTGAAAATATTTTAGAGATATATAATGTAGGAAAGATCTTATGAAATGAGATAAAAATAGTAACAAATATTGAAATGAAATATATGTGCGTACAACTTGATTTGAAAAGCTAATCAGAAATATGTATGGTAGAGGACAAACATCATTCGAAATTCATATTCCATATTCATTTTTTTTACAATTATGAAGGGTATCATGTAAGCAATAATTAGTATCAATTATATAAAAAATGTTGATATATTTTTTTATGTATTTTAAAATGAATACATACGTGTTTTTGAATCGTGAGATAATAAATGAAGAATGTTGCAGTCTGTTTAGATTAAACAGAATAAAAACTCAATCAATTTACAAATAATTTTGAACATTTATCAAGACAAGCAACTTCACTCAATAGGAAAATTAAGAATAAAGAATAAAGTAAAAGGAAAGGAATGGAAAGAAAAGGAAGAGATCATCTGAGTATGGAAGTAAGTACAAAAAGTAGGTGAAAGTAAGTCTGATTCATAATAATCGTAAAAGACAATGAAATGAAATAAATTTATCATAAAAATTAACACATTAATGAAGAGCAAAAAGCAAATAAATCAAGTAAGCAACGATGTGGACAATAAACAAGCACCAGACAACAATGACAACAGACAAAGGATCATAAGGTGAAATGTGACATGATAATAAACAGAAAGCAAACAAACAACGGAATTACAGACAGACAAATTCAGCGAGAGCCAGAAAAGAAATAAATATACTTACATACTCGTACATATAATGAAATGTTCAAAGTTCAAAGTGACTGGGAAACATTTATTGACATTTTATTATTTACTTTGTGGCTTCATTAAAAGCCAACAGGAGTTCAACAAATGAATGCAGAAATCATTGAATGAATGAATCAATGAAACAACGTAAATCTTGTCAATTGTTTACATAAGAAACTGTAAAACTTACAACAAGAAATACAATACTATGAAAAGCCATAAAGTGACAATCAGTTTGAGGTTTGAGTTTAGTATTCACATAAAATAAAATCATGTTTATGACACTCGGCAAAACATCAAACATCATCAGGGTTTCTCCCGTCACAAATAAAAAGTATGTAAAGTGAAAAAATGAAAAAATTCTCGTAAAATCAAATGCTTGACAATATTGAATACGAAACTGCTGTCGTATGAGTAATAAACCAAAAGTCACATCTAAAAATATGCTACTCCGGATGTGCCCTGTGCAAACATAGGACACTTTTCTATTTTTCCTTTTGATGTTGGTATATTCCCTTGGCTTCCTTGTGACCACAAATGAGTGTCAAAATAATAAGAAGAAAAGGAAATAGAAAAAAAAAAAAATAAAATTATATGAAAACATTATTTTCATTATTAGATTTCATGGCATATTTTACGCAAATAATCTGTGAGTTTTAAACGAACGAAACAAAAAGAACAATTGAGCAAGAAGTGGAGGGGGCGATGTCGTCGCTAACTAAATTTTGTTGTTTGTATTATGTAAACAAACTTCACCACAGATACAAATACATAGATACATAGGTAGTACACCTACAAATACTTACAAACAAAACACTCAATTTTTTTATGACTTTTACTTTGGTTCCACACTCAGAGGTTTGGGGCGACACACAGAGGATTGATTCAACTGCTCTTACTGCTGTCGTCTCTCTTGTTTGACGACTGACATAAATTTCATCAACTGTCTAAGTTAATGACAGTAAATTTGTTTAGAAAATTGCTTTAAAATGATAAGACAAGCATCTACTAGAACAGCGACAAACACAAATAGACAGACAGACAAGACAAGATACACCTCAGCTTAACGCAAACCGCCTAACTACAGCCATTTTGTTTAAATTCAGTCAGCTCTGGAGAGTGGCGTCATTGTGCTATGACAGCGACTCTTAAACTGTGATATTATCTAGAACTGAGATTGGGAAGATCCCGCTGTTTGAAGAGGAATCGCTCTGAAGGAGTGAAATTATTAAAAATCTTTATAATGTCTTCCTGAATAAAACTCAACCTTTTGTCTTTAATAAACTTTTTTTTATTGAGAAAATAGGTAGAGATAAATCACCATTACATTCTTATAAAAGTTATGGGTCAAATCCATTTAAAATTCGAAAATTTATATCCTAAAGCCTCTAGATTAGATAAGATTATTGAAGTGGAACTTCTTTAGCGAAGGAGAGTAAATCCAAAAAATATGAAAATGTGACGAAAATCAATCATTATTGTATTGGAGCTATTTAGGCAAATGCAATATGGAAGTGAAACGTTTAAAGTAGATGGTCAAGCAATAATACCGACCCATTTTGATTTTCGTCACATTTCATTTTCTAATTTTTGGATTTATATGCCTTCGTTAAGGAAGTTTCATTTCCAAATTGTGCTTATGAGAGTGAGGTACACTACTTAATTTCTATTTTAAATTACCAGCTGCTGGCCTTCATTAACTCAATTCTGACAATCGACTTTCACATCAGATTTGTTCTAGGATTTCTCCAGACTGCAATTGGATTAACTTTAGTTGACCATCTTTTATGTCACAGCATTTATGGTATAATGTTCAGCAGATATAAAGTTAGGAATCGCTGTTCAATGACATATGAATATGTCCCATCCTATCTTCTACCTTCCATGTAGGTATTGTATATCTTCATATGCAAGATGTAGAGTTCAGGAAAGGCATATATGTTGACCCAGTAAGCAAGCAAGCAAAATTCAAAGTTTCCCATAAGAGAAATGCAAAAGTAAGCATCATGTTAAGAGAATTAAGAGAAATAGAGGGGGAAAGTGAATGAAGGCTTTCACATTCATATAGGCAAACAGCAAAAAACGCGAACTTATTATGGCGACGTAGACAAAGATGATGATGATGATGATGATGATGATGATGTTGATGATGACGACAATGACAACGAAGACGTTGGTTGAAGAGAAGGAGCAGCAGCAGCAGGAAGAAAGAAAAAGTGAATTTATGAAGTGAAACGAGTTAAATGAATGTGATGCCAACTCAAAAAGTATCTGAGACAACAACCCAGTGAAATGAGAGATAGATAGAGAAGCGACAACTCGCAATAAGGATGAGAACAAAACAAAGGCTACATACAGCACCATACACCACCAGCCGAGCCGATGAAACTGATTTTGGTGTGGCAGCACCACCAGCCACCAAGTAAACACGAAAGGATGTGTAACAAAAAAAAAAAAAAAAATTATAATAATTTTGCTTGTTCAGAAAAGCGAACAAAATAGCGAAGAATAAGAAAAGTAAAATGGAAGAAAAATTCTTTTAATCTGATGATGTCAACACAATTTGTAAAGAGGCAAAAATAACAACACAAATATAAGTGAAAGATGAAGGATGAAAAAGGCAGACAGGCAATCTACCTACAGTATAACAACAACACAACAACTAAAACGAAGAAGTATTCAGTTCTGCTGAATGCCACTCAAGGACTTAACATTTTGGTTGTTTGTTTCGTTGTAAATCTGAGGCGTCTTTTCGCGGCCTTGATTGCCACTTACAGCGCTATAAATTCACTTTTGGCTTTCTATGCAATTTCTTTTCTTCTTTCTTTCATTCTTTCCCTTCCGCCAATTTGTATTTATATTCATTTTTTTTCACATTATAAATATTATTTCATTTTAGGGAAATAAAATGTAAACATATTTATTCATTCCGATTGATTTGGGGGATGAGAATGAAGAATGTATGTATGATTTAAAAGTAAAGATTTCTACAATAAAATACAATATTGTAGGTATGTTGGTGGTAATGACTATGGGATTGAAGATGGAACAATATTGCATACATCATTGTGGCTGCGGCAAAGCAATCGAATTGAGCGCAATTAATTAGAAAATCGAAACCCAATTAAGGCAACACATTGCACTTTCATACTAAAGATGTGTAAGTCATGGAAAATTATAAGTCTAGCATGGTTTTGTTAAGATTCTAAGAATGAATATTATAAATATTATCATGTAATCATGACCAAATTGATTTATGTTTAATGTAGAAGGGGAAGATTATTAAAGAATTTCTCCTGCAACAAAAAAAATACTGCCTTGCTGAAAGCATATTTTTATAGTGCAAGTGAAACTATTATATTGCATCAAAGGTCTATGCATTGTTTCAAGCAACTGAGATACAGTTGAACCTATGTAGAAAGAGAATGGTAACATAATTCACTTTCTAATAACTATTATTATTTATGAATTGAAGCTTACTTACTAATGGAAAAGGGGTTTTATGTTATCTTTGATATCATCATTAATCGAAGAAATTTTTGCAAAATCATCATAATCGGAGAGCTTTCCAACAATAATTCTAGACAAAGTTAATGTGCATACAGTTGAAATTAGAAAAGCATTAATGACTTACGATTTGTTACACACTAGTCTTCTCTAAATATCCACAACTATACATACAAGGGCATTGCAAAGTAAAGGAGACTTTTTGAACGATAGTACGCTATCTTTTGACGGGAGTACGGTGCAAAGTACCACTTTACAGACTTTCTGCTGTAAATTTTTGACCATGGACAATGAAGTACCGGTGTTTTACGTACTCGCCTGTCAGACTCGCGGTAAACATGGATTGAAAAACGTCAATCAACGTCTCCTTGGATAAATATCCGCAGGTACCAAATTAGAGTCATATTAATTTTGGTAATATGACTCCCTCCTTGGTGGGGAGCGAGGCCCATCTTAAACCTCTGCTACTCTATGGGTCAGAGCACCCGGTAGTATAACGCTACTCCACCTCGAGTAAATACTCTACCCGCATTTGGGTATTAAACCATAGCCACCACGATACTCCCATAAGAGGGCCGTACCCGCTGGCCAGGACGGAACAAGTGGTACAAGAAAATAGCCTCTGGTCAGACTTCGTACCCGAGGTACTACCAAATTCGAACCCCATAAAGTCCATGGGTTGGTGCCCCATATTGTTTTCATTCATGTAGTAATGACCAATGGACAATTAGAAGCCGCATTATTGCTTTCTAAGTGACAGTGTCTTTATAGCATCGGTCGACGCCTTTTGCATAGTCTCAATATTGGCATAGCGCTTTCCTATTAATGCCAAATGTAGTTCTCCGAAGAGGTAGAATTCGTAAGATACCAAATAAGGAGAATACGGTGACTGGTTGATGGTTACACTGTGCTGCCATTTCCACGGGGTTTCTTTGGAAAGTTTTTCTTTGATGACTAGGGCATTCTGCTATATTTGCAATTGGAGAAGTTGGTTCTTTTTGTCGATTAATGAGTTCGTTCGATCCTAAGATCAACCAAGGATATCCATGGTGAGCTTCTTTCCCAAGATTCCTTATTATCAATCACTAGTCCCAATCAATGGATCAAAAAAGCTACAATTTTGATATTAACAATATTAGGATAGAATAAAGAAGAAGCGGATAGGATATGATAGACAGGCTTTTCGAGTTCACCCAGAAGTTTTTCAGCCAATAGTGATGTTTGGTTTGGACTGCTCTTAGCTTCAATGGTTGCTTGTGATCTACCTGAGTCCCTAAGTTATCGGTCAAAATGCGATGAACTGAATTTTTTGATATGGTCAATTTCATTGCATAGATTTTTGCTAATTTTTTTATTAATTCACGCATTATTTCAATGTTAATGATGAATTTTTTCTGACCGGCATATTCATCGGCCTTCATGTCCTCACCACCTTCTTTAAATTGCTTAAACTACTCATACACTCTGGGATGGGATAAACAATTGTCACCATACACTGGTTTCATTTATACAAACGTCTCAGTAAAAGTTTTTCCAAGATAAAAATAAAACTTAATATTCACTCTTTCTTCGAAGTTTATTTTTCGACCGATTCTATAAACACACTGTCAATAACTGGCCCTCTAATTATCCGTTGGTCTTGAAATTTTGACAGAACATCTGTAAAAGATGTACCTTTCCAACTCGCTCAGAGATTTTGAAAAACTCTTCTTTACTTTGCGAACGATGTTGTATTTCAGAACGAGTTTCATTAACTGATCATTGACTGTTTAGTGTATATATAGTATTGTCCAATGAATATGTTATGTATGAAAATGAATTAAGTAACCGAGCAGTAGAACACGTGCATGTGTATTTTCTGTGTGTGTTTGTGAGTGTCGCCTTGGGCCGCTTTGATAACAAATAACGTTGTGGCAATATTTGCATGGACCAGCACCCAAATTTCTCACACTCACAATTCATGTAGAAACCAGTTTTGCCCGATGAAACCTGTTTAAATAATCACCGCAAGCCTATCAAATTTATGACGCTCCTTATATATATAACCAAACAAATATACATATTTATGTATCTACAGTTTCAGATAGATGCATACATACATAGAAACATGACCATACTGATATGAATGTGCCCAAAGCTAAACAACAACACTAAAATCAAAGCAAATGGTTGTAAGATAGAAATGACCGACCGACCGGCAGTCAACAACAGCCAAAATGGAATTGTATTAAAGCAAATTCAATAAATTTTCACAAAAAAGAAATGCTACTTTAAATTATGGAATCAATAAATAGTATAGAAGACTAGAGAGATGGAGTGAGATAAAATAGACAAAGAGTTAAGAAAAATACATAGACAGAATGGAACGCGAAGCAAGAAAATTTAATGAAACTATTTTCATGATTGGTTTCAAATGTGCAACAGAGCAACGACGACAAAGAAGATGAAGATGACTTTAGCATAGAGTACACGAGTACAAGAAGAAAACTCTGAAGAATAACGACAATGCAGCCGCGATGGAAATGGAAATGGCAATGGCGACGACAGGCATAATGAATGGCGCTGCTACTCGTCGTTTAGTTGTTATGCCGGCATTTTTATTTTGGGTAAGAAGAAAGGCCAATGAACGCCCAAAGTCCAAGATACCCACCATTTTATCAGACTTAAAGTCGATTGTCCTAGCGGTCGATCCTAGTCGTAGTCATCTATGGTTATAGTCACCAACTCTATGGTAATACCAAAGCAAACGGACTTTAAAAAAGAAAACCCTTTTTTTTTTTTGTTTATTTTCTGTTTTCTTTCCTTTTAACTGACAGGCAAAAGCAACTTAAATCCAGCACACAGCACACTGACAGTTTAACTCAAGTAAAAGGAGTCGCGAAAGGAGTCCTTCCACATCAGAACCATCAATGGGAGCAGGAGAAGTAGCTTAGCTTAGTTGCAGCTAAGCATCAGCAGCATCATCCAAGAATAAGATGCATTGTTTGGCATGGAATTTAATTTCAGTTTTACTTTGTAATTTATCGATTCAACAGCAATGGTAACGTCTTCTAGGATTATCGACGATGAAAGGAAAGTAGTACAGCGATTCTTAAACTTGCTTGGGGATTTCATTTTGAACGAGGTTTCTTTACACGCAAAGTTCAATCGAATACTAGTTTTTTAACAATTATTTCATAGGCCGAAGGCAATCTACATAAATGTTTACTAAAACAAGACAGAAGATCTTAGAAGAAAGACTTAGTACTGCTGATTTTCTGGATTTGAAAACACTAGTACTATTCGGAAATCGCCAGAAAATGTCTAGGGGTCTTCAGCGGTAAAAAAAGAAACCAAAGAATCCTTTATGAAAAGCCTCAATTTCTTAGGTTATCAATATAAAGCGCAATAGACCTTTGGATTTTGCGGTGCATTCTTGATAATAATAGTGTCAAAATTTTTATCACTGCCATCTTGGAACGCCACAGTTTAAGAAACACTGTTGTAGAATGCAGTTTATGTGCTTATGGGAAGAAGGAAATATACTTAGAAGACTATGAAAGCCAAAATAAACGCTAATAAGAAAGCAAAGCACAGAACTACCTTCATTAGTTGACGATGACATGGGGTTTGGTTTGATGGCGGATGGAAGAAACCCGTAACTTTAATGTTGATTGTCTCATTTGAGGTCCACACCAAAATTTTTATTTTTTCGGTAGTCTGTCTTCAAAGTTTTTAATATTATTCTTTGCTAGACCATTTTTTATTTCCTAAATTTTCTACTCTTCTTTTAAAAGTTTCAATATACGCGTGGCAACAACATTTGTCTTCATTGAACGCCAAGGAAAACTCACACAAAAACTTATCAAAAGCAGAAAAGCAAAAATTGGGAGAAAAAAAAGAACAAGAAAAACTTTTTGCCAAAATAAAGACTGAACGGATTTTGATTGGTTCTCATTCCTTTGACTCCGGTTTCGTTGCCTTGACTTAACTCACTGATGGACTGACTGACTGACAGACTAACTATAGTTGTTATTGTTGCCTTAAAAGAAAGATGAATGGAAACAGATGGAAGGGGACTCTAGTAGTCGTTTGTCTTGTCTTCACTTGTTACGTAATGACAATTAGAATTGACATACAATTCTAGTTCTCTCGATTCGATAACTCAATCCATCTACATTCCATTCCATATCCTTGTAGATAGAAAGGAAGAGGAGGAGAGGAAAGAACGGATAGTTGAGTTTAGATTTAAGTTTAAGTTTGAGTTAGAGTTTTGTTTGATTGCATTGCTTAGCATCAGTTACTTGTCGTTTAGACCAAAGCCAACAAACAACGACAACAATTGTCCAGTTTTGTCTATTTCTTTTCTAGTTTTTATTTCTTATCATTTTATTCTTCTCTCGTTTTACCCTACTTTTGCATCTTTCATTTGTGTTATCCTTTATTTATTTCATTTTTTACTTCTTGTTTTTTATGTTACTTCTTCATGCATTAAAATTAAATGAAAAATTGTTCCTGAGCATGTTAGCAACTCGAACGTGCATCATACAACTTGACAAAAGTTAGTTTCTCCAACGACGTGAGCTTCAAATTCAATATGCAGACATTTTTCTAATTAGTGTACTATACATATATCTACATACATACATACATATACGAGTATGTGTATAGTTAGATAAGAGAAGAAAGAAGGATGAAGAATGAAGAATGAACTGAATTGCCTTTCATTTCCCATTTCAAACAAAACAAAACAAAACAAAAATTGACTCGGCTCGTTAATCAGATATTTAGGAAAGTAATTTTCCTACTTGTTGTATTTTTCACAAGTAATTGTGAATATTAACCACAGAATACTAAGAAAATCCTTTTATGGACTGTATAGTCGAAATTGAGAAATTGTAAAGTTTAAAGAATAAAATTAGAATTAAAATTTTGTATTTAAAATTCTGTAATATTTGATTATAAAATTAAATAGATTAATCTCTTATATCAAAAGTGTAAATATTGGTACAGAACTTGCTTCAATTTTAAGGTTCCATACCTTTAGGCCATGATAGTATTGGAAAACTATATACTGTATTAAGGGTTTTTAGTATTTTTTTTGCACACAATCGATAGATTTTAAGACACATAGAACGTAGGTAGAACATTATCTTATATCAAGCATCCACCTATGTGGGACCAACAGTAATTTAAAAAAAAAAACTAGAAAGAAGGTTATCTTCGACTATGCCGAAGTTGAAATACTCTTCACGGGATGCAGTGAATGTTTCATTGTAGTATTGAAATGGGTGGTTTGTATGGGAGGTACCCCCCTAGGGGTCCGATTCGGCTGGTTCTGACAAATGTCCTGCGCTTGTATTAGAAACTTATTGTGTCCAAGTTTCAGTTCGATAGGACAAAAAACAAAAAAGTTCTTCTAATAAGAACATGAATTGATATGGGTGGTTTGTATGGGAGGTACATCCCTTGGTGATCCGATTCCAAAAATGTACAGCGTATGGTAAAAAGAAAGATTCGTGCAAATTTTCAGCTCTTTAGCTCAAAAATTGAGGGACTAGTTTTCATACATACAGACGGACATGGCCTAATCAATTCGTCTAATCTAGCTAATCAAGAATATATAATTTATGTGTTTTTTTTTTTTTTTTGTCTCCTTCTGCCTGTTACAAACTTCATGACAAACTTATAATATTATTCACTTCCGTGAAGAGTATAAAAATCGCCCAAGTGCGAGTCAGACACGTACAAGGAGGGTTCCGTACAAGATTGGGGTTTGTATGGGAGGTACTCCCCCTAGTATTCCAATTTGACTGATTCCAACAAATATACAGCACCTATTTCAGAAGAGAGTCTAAATTTCAGTTCAATAGTCCCAAAAAGCAAAGAAGTTTTTCAAATAAGAACCTAAAATTCAATGGTGGGTTTGTATGGGAGGTACCCTACTTAGCAATCCAATCAAATTGAAATTTCGACAATATAAGTTTCTGATGTATAGCCGCCAACCAAGCAAATTTCAAGATAGTGGGATTACTGGATCGTATAGCTGCCATACTACTTAAAAAGTTTCTTGTATGGGGACTCCATTAAGTTTTTGAAAAAAATTTAGTTTTAGTATTTGCTACCGATGTCCGGATATAACTACATATTCTGTGAAAATTTCAACTCTCTAGCTATTACGGTTCATGAGATATGACCCGAGAAAGGACTGAGGGACGGACGGACGGACAACGAAGTTTCTGCAAAAGTGAACACCTGCGTATCTTTCTCTCTCTCACACATACTTACCTTGTGCAAGTGAAGATGAGATAGCTTGCACAATGCAGCAGAGAGAGAGAGAGAGAGTCAATGAGATAATTGAGAGTACTCGATCTATTAAAAACTATTTAGATATTCCATCCAGCATCGTATATGAGACGCACACATACAAATTTCACTAACATTGGGACGATTATTGGTCATATATAAATATTTTCCTTCAATGCCTTATAATTCTCAAACGATTTATTCTTCAATTGAATCAAATAGTTCGGTTTTCCTAGTGTTAAACTGGTTTGGGGCATTTAATGCCACAAATCCGCTGTTAAGGGCTTGTTTTCTTCGTGCCCGATATATTATTTTTGTTTGTTGATTTCAATGAATTTATTTTTTTTTTTCGTTTGCAAAATTTTTAATTTTTATTATTGTGCAAGTTTGTAAATACACTGTTTTTCTTCTGTTTGAAATCGGTCGATTTTTTATTGTATTATGCTAGTTTTTTTTCCAATTTTGCATTTGAAGTCTTACCAAGAAAAATCAATCAATTTTTTTTCTTTTATATTAAATTTTATAAAATCCCTGCACGCCAAGCACTAAAATTGACGTACATACGAATTACGATTACGGGACTGTTCAGTTTTGACAACAGCAAGTGGTTTCTTTAATGATTTTTACAATTTTTTTTTTTTTTTTTTTTGGTTTAAATTTCATTTATTCTTTTTTTTTTTAAATTGTATTTATTAATTAGACAGACTAGTAATTATGTTTGCTCCTTTCTAACATGGAACTTTGTTTATTAGACAGATTAGTTGTCATTTTTTGTTTGCTTTTCCCAAGTTTTGTACCGTAATTTATTTATTTTGTTATACAAAACTTTATTTGCAATACAAATTTTTATTTCTTTTTCCTTTTTGATACGTTTATAATATACGAAAATCTAATAAAAATTATTACCTTCTACTTTTTTTAAATAATTTGAAATTTGCTTGTTATTATGTATTTGGTTAATTCTTTGTTTGATAATTGAAATGAGTCAATTGTAAAGGATAATTAGTTTCGAATGAATTTCACTTTTCCTTATTTTGTTTTCACTCTCATTGTATTTTGATTTCTTCTTATGAAAATCTCTTTAAAATTAATGTTAACATTTGTTGTAGTTACTTCATTTCCATCAGTTTGCTGTAACATAACAAAGCAAAAAAGGTGCAGCAAGAAATGAAAATAAATACAAATACCACAAAAAATAATTAAGATCCCGTGCTCGGTACTCAAAGTTTAATATGTATCTAGATATTGTTGTTATCCTTGTTATTGTTCTACAGTGGTTGTTGTTGTTGTTTCCATTTGAAAAGTCAAAGCCCAAAAAACCATTGTTGTGACCACGTTTTTCGCTTTATTGAAATATTCTCTTCTCTCAACGTTCGCCTTTTTCTGTTTGTGGCAATTGCTTCTACAATTTCGAGGGTAATAGAAGCACAAAATTAAAATCCAAAATCCGCTGATGTTTTCGACAAATGAAGGGGCTACCATCTCCACCAGCAGCATGAGCCCTCTACTAATACTTCAGGAACTCATTCACCACTCTCAGGGATATGTACATGTATGTTTGTGTGTGTAGTCTGTCATTGTATTGAAATCAAATGAAGTGAAATCGATTTCTTTATTCATATTCATAGCCAAGAGCTAAGTTAAGAGCTAACAACCATTATCAA
Source organism: Amiota minor (assembly GCA_037043295.1). NCBI lineage: Eukaryota > Metazoa > Arthropoda > Insecta > Diptera > Drosophilidae > Amiota > Amiota minor. The sequence continues at coordinate 5,862,061 of JBAMAW010000081.1, read as the reverse complement.
AGCAAGTGATAGACTTGGGTATTATATAGTAGACAAGGAGGAGAATGACGGAATGAGCGGATGAAGGCTGTCAATGACGCCACACATACACATACGCTACTTATATGTCAATCTGTCTATCGACGAGAGTGGATTTGGTAACTGATTTTGTTATTGAGTTGACTATCTACCAACTGAACCAAACCAAACCCAACCATATCAGCCTCCAATATTATACTGAGCTATGCCTAGCGACTGACGACATCTAAGTGATGATGCTATTATACCACAACACCATGCCATGCCATGCCATGCCAGGATTCATTCGATCGCTCATTCGAGTGTGCTGCGATGACAATTGAATTTGTTGACGTTGCTGTCTGTTTTTGTGGCTATGCTCAGCACATAAAGAGAGTGAACTCGCTCTAGAGAGCTTCTAGGGATTATTACTTCATACATAAGATTCGAATCGAGTTGAGTTGAGTTGGTTGGTTTGAGTCAATAGCGAAATATTGTCAATTATTTGCTATTTCGATTGTTCTAGTACTATAGTACATGTTTGTTGCCCTACGCTATCTTTTTGTATCAATCGGCGACGCATGAAGCCTATTAAAGGCAGCGGCGACAAGTGACAGAAATCCGTGACGTATCGTGTCGGGTTGAGTTGATTCGAGACGAGACGAGACGAGTCGAGTCAATCCATGTCATAGTATCTATCAACGTTTCATTTTGTATTTCCATGCGTTTTCCATACAACTCAATTCGTTTCGATTTGGTTCGATGTGAATCTAATTTAGCTATTCGTTGACGCTTATTTAAGGAAAAAACTTAATAGAATCAGTATCAGGAGTATTAAAGCTTTGGGTTTCAATAATGATGATGACTTGGGGTGGTGAGTTGAGCAGAGAGGAGCGGACATAAAAAGACTAAGGTTAATATGTACATTGCTAAATTCATTGGAAAATCATGCGTAAGCAATCACTTTATTTAATATTCTAATTTAACGAAAGCCTAATCAAATGCTTTTCTAATAAATATCTCCCTGCTCCCTACACTGACTCACTTCAATTCTCTCAATATAATTTTCTTTATCAGTTCTGTACGCTTCTTCAATCTGTAATTGAGATGTTGTAATTTGTCTAAGACCTTGAATTATTGCACAGTGGCTCTTAAACCTACATAGGTATAGTGGGCCCCTCGGGGACAAAATTATTTATATTCATCGATAACCTCATCGTAATTATTGGAACTTAATTTTTGTCTCAGTTATCTAATAGGTCTAGAAAAATTTTCATCGAGAAATAAGGAAAATTATTCAGTTGAATCTGTCTTCCATTTTAAAGATTTTTCAATATTTAAAGGCCGGCAGGGCAAAACTTCCTTAACTAGAAGGAAGAATGCATCATTTCCTATTGAATTCTTTTTCTTTGTGTGATATTCACACTCCTTGTATTCAAATTCTCTTTGTTCTTTATGATATTTTTATATAAAAGAATAGGATTATTTGACGCCCAGAGGCCTTCAGACTTATTGTGATACCTGGCTTGGTCTACTCTTAGTTTGATTGTTCCTACTGACAGTCCAAGGGTTTCATTATCTTTACTCCTACTAAACTTTGACAAAACAAGGTTTGCCATTCAGTTTGGAATGATGGGGTTGTATGATAAAAATAAAGAATATTTTTGAAAATATGTTCAAAAATTAAGACTGGCATCACCACGGAACACAGTTTAAGCACCACTGCTGTTTGTTTGTTTGCTTGTTTGCTATTCTGTTTTTTTTTTCTTTTGATTGAAGCACACATCCATATTGATTCCATTCCATTCATTCATTCACTTATTGGAAATGCAAAATTTAAATTGCTCGAAAATTCATTTAGCAAAATCAATCAAAAGCCTTTGTATAATGCTGCTGCTCTTCCATGGCTCCATGATTCTATCATGCTACTGACACCTGCTTTTTAAGCGGAATTTGTTGATGGCAGTTGCCATCTATTCGCGCTTATTGTGGGGCTTAAACAACTAAGAACGTGTAAGACGCACGCACGCACGCACGTATGCACTGTCGATATCGAGAACTTGCTCACAGGATTAACGTTAAATGCTTTATTATATTAAAATCACGCATTATACGCTTGCAAGATTATGTATTTTGACTACACACACTCCATCACTTTTCGTTCTCTAAGTCATAAATATATGGTATTCATATACTGAATACTTAGAGTCACAAAACACAATCAATTTGTGTAGTACAATGGAAAGAAAATGAAAGACAAGATTCATCTACAAGGATAAATACTCTCGTACTTCATTATCCTTGACTTGCGTATGCGTGAATACAAGTAAGTGAATTTGTATTGTATCTAAGGACTCTATATTTAGTTTATTTTTTTTGTTATTTTTGTTATTTTTTAGAAGGGCAAAAGAAATACTGTCAAAGTTATAAGCAAAAACGTATGCGTAATATTTTGTTATTTTCTTAGTTCATGTGGCCTGGTTTCTTTTCTTTGTAATTGAGTAACATGAAGTAAATGTGAGTAAGTAATTTGCCGCCACTGTGACGTTGATACATGAGACCTTGATGCCTGAAAGTTATTCTCAACAAATGAAAATATGTGGTAAGGACAACTACATCAGATTGATTGAATCACTTATTAAGTTGTCTTAAACCCACATATTCTAAGTGTATAGACACAAGCAATGTGTACCCATCTACCTCTTATATGCATATAGTCATTTATTGTATTTATCTTCATCATCCTTGTAATACAATATAACCTAAAAATAAACTGCACACCAATGAATATATGAAACACATGTATATTTTGAGTTCAAAGTTTTTAATTAAATATGAAATGCTGTCACCTCTAGCAACAAATAAAAGAACTTACAAATCAGCGAACGCACGAGCACATATGTGCTGCAATCCTTATTTACTTTAGTCCTGTTTAAATATGATGATCAATGTTTTGATTTCACTGACTGGGCCAATAACACGCAATATTAACGAATCCATGATGCTTTGGGCATTCCATGTGCATCTAATGAGTTTAATGTTACAAAATCGAAATGATGGAACAGCAACAACCATAGCAACAACAACAACAACGGGAATAAAAACAAGTTTAATACTAAGGCAGTTTCTATCTATGTGGCTTTTCATTATGAATATTGCATATGTCAATTGTCAATATGAAACAAAATATTAATGTATTTTATGGCAACTGGGTTGTGTGGTAAGTTAAGAGATGGAATCAGATGAAATAAATTCACCTTTGATGACAACAAATTTTCACTTTAGAATCTATCTTAAAAACATTCGTCACCTTGTACCTACAGGTCTATTATAATTGCATCTACATCATAGTACTGTTTGATGCTTTGTGCTATATTTTTTTTTAAATTAAATCATATATAAAATTTTTCTTAAAATCTATGTCAAACAGTATCCATAGTGTGACATCAGAACCAGATTTTGGCATTTGTCAATCTCAGTCTTATCATAAATAAGACATTACATCGTGTGGATACAATTTTTTAATGAGATTTTTATTTTATATAAAACTACTCCTCAAACCTCAATGACAAGTATTGGCGGTGATTCCTCTTAAGGTTGCGGAAGAGTTTTATGTTGGAGCGCAATAATCAAAACAGTAAGACAGTCTAAAAAAAAATTTAAGTAGTGTGCCTCACCCTCATAGGTGCACGCAATATGGAAGTGAAACTTCTTTAGTAAAGGAAGGTAAATCGAAAAAAGAAAATGAAATGTGACGAAAATCAAAATGCGATGTTGGGGAGAATCACAAAACAATACGCATTGTCTTTTGCGGGATCGTCTGCAGCATAGAGAATGAATGCTTAAGCGTGAGTAAGAGAGAGTTAAAAAATGATTTACTGATTGTGTTTACTTTGCGAAAAATCGTACGAACAAGTGGCCGAATGACCGAAAAATAAAATAACTCTTTTTTTTCACTTCCATATTGAATTTGCCTAAATAGCTCTAATCTATACATATTATAAAACAAAGTCGTTTTTTTCCTTTAAATAAATAAAATAAAGAAAATTCTGCCATGAATTACGATCCTTCGATTTCTTAAAAGGACGATCGTATAGTATCTGTAGGTACTATGTCAGTAGTGTGTGAACATTGCTTGGCATTGAAATTCAAGGAAAAATCGAAAGGCATGTGTAGCTTACAAGGAAAAGTCAAATTAGAAGAAATTCTCCCTCCACCTGAACCACTTCACTCTCTTCTTACGGGTGATCATCTATATATATAGAAATGACCCCGCAAAACTCGAGAACGGCTGGACCAATTTTGATAATTTTGTTTTTCTTTTTTTTTGTTGTACTCATGGAGTTACAGTCAGGTTCTTTGCTACATTTGGATCCGGTAGGTAGTGCTGTTGTCCAGATATAGATAGTTTTATGCCATTTATAAATTTTTTTTTTATTTGGTGCAAAATATACTGAACCGATTTTTTTTAAAGAACAAATGATTCTTAAAGACGCTTAGGTTATAATAGAATATTAAAATATATTGTTAATTATGAATTACACATTTTACAATAAAGCTTTTTATAAGAAACACCCAATTAACGCGTAGGGGGTGTAGCAACGCACGCCGGTTAACGCTAGTATAATAATAAATAACGTCGTCAAATTTAGATTTTCGTCACATTTCATTTTCATATTTTTTCAAAAACATCTTAAAGTATGCAGGACTGGTAAAAACTTTGCAAAATCACTTAAGCTGGAGTAAGCAGCTCTAAACCTAATTTTCGTTTTACAATAAGAACCCTTCAGTTTCATTATTTCCTTGCTTCCGATTTTAAGCTGCTTGCAAAATAATATTGTTTATGATCTACTGCAAAAATGGTGTAAGGCGACAAAGTATCAGTGAAGCAGTCTGCGCAAACACTATGAAATGTATTTTTCTCACTTTTTTAACCCATAACACATATTCAGAATATAAGCATTCGTTGTTACTGTTGATATTTCTCAGTAAATTTATACAAACTATGAAGACAACAAGGAACAAGTGAATTGTACCCATAATCAGTTATTTATAACAAAACATATGAAACATGATTCAATATAAAATTAACTTAAAAATACGGAAAATATTAGAAATTATTTTATATTGTTATTAGTTGTTATAAGAAACTAAAAGATTTAAAAGCAACAAAACTTAGCTTTGTTAACTTGAAGCACTTAAAAATTTAAATAATCAGGAAATAGTTTTATGTGCATATGCATTTTTGAAAGTATGTTTTCTTTTTTCTTGGATTCAAGTTAAATTTAATGAACCAAATGCAAGTTGCACTGAAATTTGAGAGCCCTTAACTGACAAACCTAATAGGGCAAGATAGAACAGAACTGAACAGAATAAAAGAGAACAGAAAACAGATTTATAAAGCTGGTGAACTGAACTGTTATGCCGTAACAGTCATTTTGCTTAAATGCACCCTTAATGTCTAACGATGAAACTTAAAGTGGCATTTGGTTATTTTTCCTTACTATTCCCTACTCTCGACTCTACTATTGGCTATTTTGACTCATATGGCGTTGTTTTCTGTTTTTAAAACGAGAGCAGCAGCAGCAGCAGCAGCAGCAGATTTGTGTACGATTCGAGGACAACGTCGAAATCACATTCATTTTCATTTCCTTTTGCTGCAAAGTGTACTTCCTCTCACTCCCCCCAAATCATATTCTACATAGTTTTCCTTTCTATATCTCTTCAATTTAGTACCTACACTCATGGTTGGATGTTAAAAAGGGAGAAGTGGGCAACAAAGTGAAAGAAAGAAAATATGACTGTAGTTGATTACTTGCTTTGCATAAAAATTCAATGATGTTTGCTTCGTTGGGTCTTCTTTAGACCTCTTATGCAAGCAAACCCATAAAATAGCATGTTGCATAAAAATATTGAACATTTTTGACAGTTTCACTAAGGCAACCAAGCAACCAACACAAGCAGACGAAGCTGTAGGAGCAGTAGGAGCACCGGCAGCAGCAGCAGTAGTTACAAATAGCTTATTAAATTGGCTGAAGGACACAATTTGGTCCAAAGCAAAAACATGGCCTTTACTTTGCTGGCAAGGACCCTGGGTATGTTGGTTTCTTTATTTTTGCTCATTAGAATATCATCTATGTTGTGCTGGTGTGTTCCACTTTAGGCTTTGCGCCTGCTTCTGTCTTTACTTTAAACATTTTTTCCTCATTAGTCTTAGAACCTTTGACAGTGGCTAATGGTAATTAAAAAATGAACAACATAAAAGGCACAAAAAACTCGGACAAGTTCAGGTTCTGTTAATAATTTAGTTGGCTTAAAAGCTTCAATTTGCAAGAAAGTTAACGTAACACAACGTAGGCAGTGAAGTGGGGACAAAATGCAGACATTTGTTGTTTGTCTGTAGCAAATTTTGTTGTTAATGAAGTGCGTTCTAAGAAATATATAATAATAATAAGAATATATGGATGACAGGACAGTTGGATATAATCAAGACCGTAAGGTTAAAGGTTACAATGAAAATGATTCTGGAAAACATTAAGTTTAAAGTAAAAAGTGAAATTGAAGTGTCTAGAAGTGAAGAATGTAACACTATAATATTATGTTAAGAGAGAAATATTTATTAAATTATTTGATTTTTGTATACAATATTTTATATGCAGAAGAGTTTGGCCTTCCAAAGCAAGGCACAGAAAATGCTACTCCAATACATTAGCCCTTCCACTAACCGGCAATAACGAGCCAAGGTACTAATCGCTATGATGCGTAACCCTGGGACATCCAGATGGAGGAAAAGGAAGAAGGAGATGAGGGAAGAAGGAAATGATGGCAATAATGTATGCTCCACCGCCGAATGACAAATAAAAGAAATTTTTTATTTATTCAATAAGAAATACTGATTTTTCAAAACGATGCATCTTCAACATCGAAACGCTTTTGGTGTCGCCAAAAATTTTAATATATCTTCTGACTCAAAAGTCGTAATGCCAAGTAATTTGTATATTTTGGAAAGAGGGGAGTGCACATTGTCTGAAAGAGCATTTTTGTTATTTCGCGCTAATATCATCTAGGAGAGAGAGGATTTAAAATAATGAAAAAAAAAAATGAAAATGTAACTCTTTTTGAGAAAGGCTTTATCGATTTCTTTGTTGCATTCAGAATATAAAATAATATTTTTGGATAATCAACCGGAAATATACAATACACTATTAATAGTGACTTTGGTAATAGGCCTAAATGGTCAATTTATGTCTTCTTATGTTCATTTCTTACTATAAACTTAAGACAAAAGTTTTCTTTTTTTTTTTATATAAAAGCAATAAAATCCCCAATGGGCCTGTATAAATTTTCAACTTCAAGGAAAGAAAAAAATGTTTGCTATTGCAGTTTTTTACTTCCATCTTCACTCTCTCTAATTTCTTTGCTTTTTTAGTTTCCGTATTTTCACATGAACATACGGAAACAAATATACATATATGTAGTATATATAAAATATGATATTTTATAATTTAAATGTCTTGACCCGTATATAAAAAATGAAATTTTATGTTTTCATTTTGTTCACAACTTCCTAGGCCACATCACTACTCTCACACCCTCCCTCCTTCTCCTTCTTCTCATCACACCAAATTTATTTTTCACTAAACCCAAAGAGCAAAATTTGGAGAAAAAACATACAAAGCAAATAGCAACAACAAACAAATAGAAAGAAAAAAAAAAAAGAAAAAAAAACCCATAAAATAAGTAAAAGTAAAAGAAAAGAAATTTACGGAAATTCTTATGGTCACAAATTGTACGTTTTGGCTTCGATTGCCACCTGACAAGTTGTTGAAGTTCTTCTACAGACACACACACATGCGTATGAACACAAATCTCTTTTCGATACCAGATGAAAAATGTCGAAATATTGCCAGCCAACTTTTCGAACGTGGGAACAGTGAGATGGAGATGGAGGAAAGCGTTGGAGACCCTGAAGAGACCCAACTAAATTCAAGCTCAAATTGAGAGAGTGAGAGAGAGAGAGCGAGCGAATGAACCTTCAACGGCACAATTTCGTAATTTTTATGGCAAAAGTTCTCTAATCAAATTTAATGAATTGTGAAAAAGGCAGCAACAACAACAGCAACAGCAACATCAAAAAGAACAACAATAAATACAAACTCACATACTACTACTACTACATACTTCACCAAACATGCGTCTGAGACTTTGTATTCTGACAAGGATAACTTGGCCTGTTTCACATGGTAAAATGAAAATGATGAGAAAAAATGAAAATAAACTTTGTCCTGTCGTCTTCCGCTGATTTCGATTGCTTTCGATTGCGTTCGATTTGCTACCACTTTGGTTTGACTTCACACACAACTACAGATTTGGCATTCCAAATGTTTTCTTTTTTCTTTTTTTTTTTTTTGCTTTCAATTTTTTTTTTTTTTTTTCATCTTTTTCTTACTAAATGCGGCATAAAATCAGGCACAAACCCTTAGAAGAAGACAAGTGTAGGCAGGCAGGGAAAGGCAAATGAATGCGAGCGAATAAGTGAAATATACAATAAAGAAAAAATATATAGCATAAAGTTTGGCGTTCACACAATGAGCCATATTGTTAGCTTTACTTACTTACTTACTTACTTATTCTATGGCTATGCTTTTCCTGTCTTTTATACTTCCTTCCCTCATCCATTTTGTCCACCATCACCATCACCATCATCTTCAACAACTTCGATTTTGAAAAACCATTTTGCTGGCTTTGCTTGTTTGTCAATGAAACGGAAAACTGCGTTTAAGTAAATTTTTCATAAATTTTCACATGTCTCATGAGTACGAGATGAAATGTGTATGTGTATGTGTATGTGTATGTGGTGTGGTGTGCCATACCATGTGGTGTGCGCGTGTATGTGTAAATTGTGGATGATATAATAAATAAATTCAAGTGAAACATGTGTGAAAATAAAAATATTAATGCCATTGTTGTTCTCGATGTTGTTCAGTTGATGCCGTTGCCATATGGAGTTATTAATCAAAAGAAGTGAGCCAAAAATTGAATTTTAAAGTAATTTCATTAAATTACTTTTTTTCGAATTTCATCTATTTTTATTTATGATTTCCTCATTTTTTGTCTTGTTCCTTTATTACATCCATACACATTTTTTTTTTTGGTTCTGTTGTTGTGTCTTTTTTTTGTTATTTTATTTTATTGTATTTGCTTGGATATTTTTGTCAATTTTTTATTACTCGTACAAAACTTCAATCAGAAGAGTCACCTACCCGTTTGATAAAATAATTTTCCAGGAAGCCACATGATGAAACTCATCATGATTGTTTGTTTGTTTGCTTGTTGTATCACTTGACATGCGGATAGATTGTTTGTTCTGTGTTACCAGGAGAATTTGAGTTTGATATTAACTTCATTTTATCATGATTATGATCAGTTTCATTATTATTAGTACGAAATTTTATCATTAGCATATACAAAGCAGAATATAAGAAATGTGTGTTTGGGATTGTTAAGCAAATGTATCACAATGTTCCAACATCTAGTGATGGTTTAGAAAATCTTGACACAACTAACTAAAGTAAGTCATTTATGTAGATACACCTCTTGAAAAATGATTGCTCACTTCAATCTATGCTTAATTTTAAGGGCAACTGAAACAAACTGTAACACACAAACCTCTACATTAACATTAAGTTAAATCAAGGTAAAGGGCCACTTTAGTTTTTTCCTGAATCAAAAAAAGTGATAGAAGTGTAACATTTTAAAAACTGGCAGAGAGAGATCGTATTAAAGACGGGCTGTGGCAATAGAAACACACATTCTGTGAAAATTTGAAGTCTCTACCTAGTGCGGTTCATGAGATACAGATGATTCCAAAACGTGACGATTTTTTTCACTAACGCCACTAAAGAAGTTTCATTTCAAAAACTTTAAGTAAACAGCCAAAAACCTTAAGAAGTTGGATCGAGAAAAAGCACAATACAATTGTTTTTAATCTACTCTGCAATATAAAATTCAAAGAAGGAAGTTGTACTATTTTGCCGTAAACAATGAAGTTGATGGTAGATAATAAAGAATTAAAATTTATATTGCAAATTTGGAAGAGCAAAAGAAAATATTGGACTTGCAATTTGAGATCCTCAAGAAGAAGAAACAAATTTGAACCATTGGCAGATTTCTGAACATTAGTTTAATATACAATCGCGATTGATCGTTGTGATTTTTTTTCTCAAGTCTATTTTCATAAATCAAGTTGACTATTAACTAGTCCATAAACAAGTAAGGATATCACATTAAACATTTTCTTAGGTCACGTTAAGAAAGCACCCTGCTCTTGAGTAGCAGACTTTCCCTTTTTTTCTGATGACCGAAGCAGTGAAGACGTCAATTAAATTTCTGGAGAAAATTTCAAAACTTTTGTTATGACTATTTTAGAGGTAAGGACCCAAAAATCTCCTTTCTCCTAATTGAAATAAAAGTTTTTTCTTCTCAGACTTGGAATTCGTCAGACTTCTAACTATCGAAGCGTTCGTTAGACTTAAATTGCATTCTGGTTCCCTAGGCAACGAGGTGTTGCATGAATGTGCTAAAAGTGGATCGTCACTGTCTATTTCTAACAGGTGCTAATAGGTATGCATAGGCCTTTACAAAACATTTTTTCAGGGCTGTAAACGAAACCTAAGGAGCTAGCAAACATAAGGTGGGCAAATGAGCTTAGCTGCACTGTCGCTAGGATACCCTGGCCTCTGGGTTGCTACACGGAATTTCGAGCTCTTACACTTTAATAAGAAAAGGCTTCAGATGATGACGGGAGTCCTGTAACTGTCTTGTTCTTTTTGGAAGATGAACTCGTCTTTTCAGGAAACTTTTCCCACTGAGTGACTTACTTTGTTTGTTGATTCTTCAAATATTTAGCATTCTAATTCCTCTCTCCTCTTTTTCTAAAATCAATCATCACAATATGTTGTATGAACTTAAGTTGGTGTGGCCTGCTAAACCGAAGTAACTCAAAACCCTATAAGATCTGCTTTTGAGTTGATGGCCAAGTATATTAAATATAAATAAATTAAACAGAAATACATTTTTATTATTAACAAAGCTGATGGCCTTAGTTGCGAATAGTTCATCATGAGATTAGTCGTAGTTTAAATTACATTAAGATAAGTATATAATTTTTCTTAGGAATAAAAATATCAGTACAATTTTCTTAAAGTTAAAAGGATTTTTAGGCAGATAGAAACCAAAGGAACCATATAAATACAAAATTATAGATTTCTAACTTTAGATTTTTTGTTCAGGATGTTAAACATTTCATTATAAATAAATGCTATATTAAGAAAACGAAAATCATCAAGTCCACCTTCTCTTCATTCCAGTTTTCATTATTATTATTATTTTTATTTCTATTTCTATTTTGTTTTTTTTTTTTTTTGCTGGAGCATGTGAACATGTAAAAATCACAGTAAAAATAAAACAAATATTATAATTCCTCATACACAAATATCATTCTTATTTAGTCGTTGAAATTTGACTTACAACTTGATTTTCGAAGGCTTGTCATGCTTCATGCAATTCACCAAGGGATGAGATGAGAGTCTAATCACATGACTATAAGTCAAATATTATGTTTTGCTTTGCTATGCTAAAGCTTAGGAATGAAGACTATTATGATGATGATGATAATGATGATGATGGCAATGATAATAATGATCCTGTTGAGAATGACAGCAACAACGATACAATTTTCAACATTTTTCGTGTTAAGTGCTTTTGCTGACGTAGTCATCATCATCATCATCATCATCAACATCATTATCTCATATTTTTGTATGTTTTTGTCCCATTATTTGAGGCATAATTGGTTCAGCTATAGAGATTTGGTGGCGTTGACGCGCTCTGCTTTTGCTTGAGAAAGAAAGGCATGCTTAGCATTCTTGAAATGAAGTCGTCAACAAAAATGCTTTTCTTGCTTTATTCAGTTTTTTCTCTTTTTGTTTGTTGCCTTCTTGACTTCTTCTGTCATGCTATGCATTCCTTGACAGATACATGACTATATCTACATACATATGTATGTGTATGTGTATCTGTACATATTATTGTTGTTTTGTATTTGCTAATTGTTGCTTTTGTTGCTTTAATATCTTTTGCTTTATGCTGCTGCTGCTTTCAGCTTTTATACAAACAAATATTTGTGGCTTTGTTGTCACTTGTCATTGCAAATGTTTGCTGTATGCCGTGCTCCCCATTTTACTTCAACTGCATGCATATTTTCATTGCTTTAAGCTATTTACGCTTAATTTAAATAAGAAAATCTCGATTTGCGTTGATGTTGTCAAAAGGTCATTGGTTGTGAATACTCGTATATAGATATATACACATACACACACACATACACAAAAGGAAATAAAGTCATGTTATAAGGATATAAAGGGGCGGTGAAGTGAGTGAATTATGGAATGAAAATTTGCTAAGCTCATATGCCTTACAGCATATTTAGCTTTTATTAATGTTTATCTCTTACTACTCTCTATCTTTCTCTCTATCTATGTTTTTCTATGAAATCAAAGCAGTTAAAACTGCTGATTCAGCATTCTGTGCTTTACATTCATTCACATGACATATCTATGTCCATATATCATTCCATAATGTTACACTCCAATATAAACGAGTATATTTATGTTTATCTATATAAAGTAATTGAAATCAAACCACATCAAAAGGCAAAATTTCATATGATGATTTCAGTAGTAATAGATAGGAACATCATCGTTCATCGTTCATCGTCTAGCCTATGTACAATAACAAACGAGGGTTGCTTAAGAGAAACCCAATAAGATATTTGATGGATACACAATATATTTATACAAAATTATATAGACGAGATATAAGCGTAGTCTTGCTATGAATTTCCTTGAGAAATGTTCTCTAAAAGCCAAAAATTGGTGATGTAAGAAAAATACAAGGAGTTTAACTAAAAAGTTTTCAGTAAGAAAAGAGAATGTAGAATGTTATATTCCATCAGGTCAATATTCAGTAAGCATTTCTATTTACCAAGCGATCGATCAATTACATTAGTATGTACATCTGATCACTTCAAACCAAATATATAAAAATATGCAGTGAATTGAAAGAAATTTATTGAAATAGAATAGTCAATTAAAACCATTATGTTTTTTTAAGAAGTTAATATCCCTAGGACTAAATTGTCTTAGCAACTCTACCAATCGAAAGTAATAGTTGGGTAGAAAAGGTCATCGATAACAACGATTAGTGATTGCATGATATTTTCATTGATCAGAGATGTATTGAATGATTAATGATTGAGAGATTTGTCGATTGATCAGTAATTGTAAAATATATTGATTAATCAGTGATTAATAAATCTATCAATCGATTAGTGAATGATTGAGGAAACTATCGATTGATAACATCTATCGATAAAACAGTGATTGAAACATTTATCGATTCATCAGTCATGAAAAGGTATATCGATTCATCAGTCATGACGAAATATTTTGATTGATTGATTATCGAATAATCAGTGGTTGTGAGATCTCTCAAAGGCCTGTTAGATGGTCAGTACAGTCTCAGCCTCAGTCCATCTTTACCAATCGAAAGTAACAGTTGGGTAGAAAAAGGTCATCGATAACAACGATTAGTGATTGCATGATATTTTCATTGATCAGAGATGTATTGAATGATTAATGATTGAAAGATTTTTTGATTGATCAGTAATTGTAAGATATATTGATTAATCAGTGATTAATAAATCTATCAATCGATCAGTGAATGATTGAGGAATCTATCGATTGATCAGATCTATCGGTCAAACAGTGATTGAAACATTTATCGATTCATCAGTCATGAAAAGGTATATCGATTGAACAATGATTGTGAAATCTCTTGATTGATTGATTATGGAATAATCAGTAGTTGTGAGATCTCTTTATTGCCTGTTAGACGGTCAGTACAGTCTCAGCCTCAGTCCAGTTTTACCAATCGAAAGTAACAGTTGGGTAGAAAAAGGTCATCGATAACAACGATTAATGATTGAAAGATATTTTGATTGATTTATCACTGATAAAGAGATGTATTGAAAGATTAATGATTGAGAGATTTATCGAATGATCAGTAATTGAAAGATACATCGCTTGCCCAAACATTGAGAGATTTATCCATTGATCAGTAATTGTAAGATATATTGATTAATCAGTGATTAATAAATCTATTGATTGATCAGTTACCGTTCCCTGATTGAGGAATCTATCGATTTATCAGTGAATGTGAGATCTATCGATCAAACAGTGATTGAAACATTTATCGATTCATCAGTCATGACGAAATCTTTTGATTGATTGATTATCGAATAATCAGTGGTTGTGAGATCTCTTAAAGGCCTGTTAGACGGTCAGTCTCAGTCTCAGTCTCAGTCCATTATTGACTCGAACTCCGCACCAATAACCGAAACGATAACAAAACGATAACAAAAGATGGACTAAGGGCCTAGCTTATTTGTCAGTTCATTTCGATAGGATATCGATAAAAGTAAACAAATGCAACAGGTGCATAAAAGCGTCGTTGACTTTATCATTTGTTTGGCATTTTGTCAAGCCATTTCGATTTCTGTTTTTTTGTTTTTGTTTTTTTTTTTTCCTCTAAAGCGATAACATGGACTGAGACTGAACTGACCATCTAAAAGGCCTTTTAATTGATCAGTGATTGAGAAACATATCGAATAATCCATAATTAAGACAGATCTATCGATTAAACATTGATTGGGAAACATATTGATTGATTGTGATTGTGAATTGATTATTGATTCAAAGACCTATAGATTGCCAAGAATCGATCCATTTATTGCAAAATTGAAGCAAAGAAAGTAAAAGGTATTTTGACTCCTGAGAGAAGATTTGACAAATTCATGTAGGTAGAAAAATCCTTCAGAATTTTTGATTTGCATTGAATTATGTATAAAGATGTGTAAGCTTTATTTAGCTTGATCAATCTAGTATTATGTATATTTCCCAAGGATAAAATTTTAAATACCTTTTTAGTTTATTTTTGAAAACAAAATATTATTCCCAAGTAATAAGTTTATGATATTGAACTTGTTCAAATATTAGGTTTGACTTTTTACAATTTTTTTTCTATCTTTCGTTGATTTATGGACAACATTTAATTTCAGTAAAATATTTATTAATAATTTCATAAACATAAACTCACCAGTTTGTTGTCTCAATACTGATCAGTTAATCTTACAAAGTCACTTGTTGCTGGGGGCAAAGAGTGTGGATGTGCTGTAAATATAAATGAAACTGTTTGTTAGCCAAAGTTTGTATTGTAATTTTTATTAAACTCTAGAAGATAAATTGTTAAAGATTAACAGCTAAAAGTATCAGCTTTAACAAAACTCTAAGTCTCATAGATTTATAGCATCACTAGCCTTACCCGGAGTGCGTTGCTACGTCCCCTGTGCGTGCCCAGTTATTAAAAAAAAAAAGAAATGGGCCAAGTGCAAGTGAGACTCGTACACGGAGGGGTTTGTATGGGAGGTACTCTTCCTAGTGGTCCGATTTGACTGATTCCAACTTTAAAATTTACCGCATCTATGTTAAAAACTTATAGTGTCTAAATTTCAGTTCGATAGAACAAAAAACAGAGAAGTTTTTCTAATAAGAACCTGAATATTAATGGGAGTTTGTATGGTCCGATCAAACTGAAATTTCGACAATATAAGTTTCTGATGTATAGCGACGAACCATCCAAATTTCAAGATTGTGGGATTACTGGATCGTATAGCTGCCATACAAATCAAAATGTTTCTTGTATGGGGATGGACAGACGGATGGACGAAAAAAAACCTATCCTATCCTATGTCCGTCTCCTGGTTCTAAGCTACCTCCCCACCAATTTTCAGCCAAATCGGTTTAGCCATTCTTGAGTTATAAGTGGCGTAACTAACACGACTTTCTTTTATATATATATAGATATAGATAATGTTTTTTTGAGGTACTAAGTTTCATAGACAAAATCTAATCCATTGTTCCTAGAAAATTAACTTTCATATTACTTAAGCTTATCACAAGCTGAATCACAATTAGATGAAATAACAAACCAATTTCCTTCAACTTTTCCTTTTTGAAAATTCTTTTACTCAGATGATTTTAATTTTGTCTACTTTAAGCAAACATCTTTCAAATATTTAATTTAAATATTTTTAAGTAAAATTAACCCTTCTTTGTTTTACATTCTCAATAAATAGATTCTTTATTAAATTTTACAAAATTCTTCAAACATCTCTTTTGGCAATTTGCTTTAAGCTTTCACCCTAACATGCTTTTGCTTGCAGGACAAAATGCAACCGCAACTAATTAACTTCATTCGTCTTTTAGTCAAATGTCCGGTTTTTTGTAATCTTTACTTTCTTTTTTGCCAAAAGTTTTTTAAAAGAGAATTTTTAAAATGCATCTTCGTTGCTTTTTGGGGTTCAGTGCACTCTTAACTCAAGTGAACTAAACTCAACTCAACTCAACTTGCCCACGCACCAGTATTTTTTTTTTTTTTTTAAATTATTTTTCCACTATCTATGGGATTTTTTTTTGTTTTGGCATCATCAGCATTTGGACTCTTGGTAGTGGTTGCGATACTTTGCTGACAATGATGCAGCGTTGTGGTTATTTATGAGTCTAAAAGATACAAACACATACAGATACACATACACACACACAGACGCGTATGCATAGCATACACTACTTGGAGTCAAATAAGTTCAAAGCGTTAAGTGAGTGAGTGAGTGAGTGAGTGTCATGTTTGTTGCCGCCACTGAAAATTTATGGAGTTTTTCTTCATCTTCATTGCCTTCACTTATTTCTACTATTTCTCCATTTATTTTATTCTTTTTTACTTTTTGAAGTATTTTTGTATACTTTTCTTCTTTTTCTTTGTCAAAAATGGTTGAGTCATAAAACAAAAATTAAAGAGATACGCCCCTAAAAAAAAAATGCTGTTCTAAATGTTGACCGGTGACCAACAACAAGTAGTAGTAATGGCATATCCTTATTGACTTTGGGCTTTTGTTTATGACGTGTGTCGTATGTCCCCTCATTCATTTTAATTAATTTTTATAAACATCTTCTCCGTGCCCATAGCAATGACCACAAAACTAAAACCTAAACCTAAATAAAGTCGAACAATGAAACATAAAAACAACAAAAAAAAAACACAAGAATTGGAACACAATTGTAGTCAAGTCCAAGGCGTAGTACCCCTGAAGGCTTCACTATGCGTAGGCGTGAGAGAAAAAAGTGTGGTAAAGAAATACTTGAAAAGAAATATCAAATTGAAAGAAAAGAAATCACAGAGGCGTTTTATGTTGAAGCGCACCCCAACTATTTTTAGACACCATTTTTATTTTTCATCCTCCAGATTCTTTTAATACTGTTGCCACACGGTAGTTGTAAGTAGTTGTCTGCTGGCGAAATGCAGAAGAAGTTACGCAAAATATGAGGATAAAAAACGAACAAAAACAAGAAAATAAAAAAATAAACAAAGAAAAAAGTCATATAAAAACAAAGAACAGGAAGAAATATGTTGGCATGCAGTAACACACAAGGAATTGCGCTTCCAACCAACAAGTCACAAACAAACAACAAACCAAGTGAAGGACCTTCCCAGAGACAATGCACAGAGAGAAGAATTACAGCAAAATTATTGACGTAGTTTATGGAGCCATTTATGACGATTCAACATTTTTATTTCAACCGCAAGAGAAGATCATGAAGTTTATTCTGATGGTGATGTTGATGGTAGTGATAGAGATGACGTTGATGCTGATGCCGATGCTGATGATGATGATGAGAAGTAAGTACATCAAGGAAGGAAATATAGAAGAAATCACAGTAGAGATAGTTGAAGAAAAGACAAAAGTTGCCAAGGAAAAAGAAAATCAGTAGCAGCAGAGGACAAAAGCAAAAGCAAAGGCGAATCTTACTTAAATTTACTACTTGTAAAAGCCGCAAGTCAAAATAAAATCAAAGAAAAAAAAAGGACAAAATGAAAATAAAAAAAAAAAGAAAAAAATTAAATTCTTATAGAAATTCTGAAAAACAACAAACAATAAGAAAAGTAGAAATAAAATAACAAGGCAAAATGCAAGCAGCAAGTCCAAGGAAATATACTGAAAACAATAACTCTGCAGCATTGACTATCGCTAGAAGAAGACACGGAGGAAATGTGAAGAGGATGGAGTCTTGAAACAAGGAGAAGAATAATATGGTAACACAAGACGGGGAGCGAGAGTCTGAAACAGGATCGAGGGAGTAAAATATTAAAGATAAGATGAGCTGAGTCGCCAATTCATGAGCTCAACTACAAAAAAAAAATATAATACTTGGTATAGTCAAGGAAGCCAAAAGCGTATCGAGTTTCTATTATCTTCTGTCAAGAATGTCGCGACGTCGTCTGCGTGGCGTACAAGTTTATTTTTTTTTTTTGTTTTTTTTTCATTTTTAATTTTCTTTTTATATATTTTTTTTATTATTTATTTATTTTTGCAAGAATCAAAAAAGTTTAAATATAAATAAATAAAATAAAATGAAATCAAAAGGCAGCACATAAATAAATACATACAAACGAAAAACAAAAGCAAGAGCAATGAACGAAACAATACAATAAGATACAAGATATAGAAGGCAAGACAAGGTTTACTGAGATTTAGTTACAGCGCGCGCGCGTTCGCATAGAGAATCGCGTCATTATGCTTAACACACACACAAGATACTTTTACAATAAACAACACAGAAACAATAATAACTAGCAATTGTTGTAGCAAAGTTCATATAAAGAACCAGTGTAACAACAGAAGTAGCAACAACAGCAACAACAACAACAAATGCATAAATGTAAACAAAGTTAAACGAAGTAACAACAATTGCTGCTGCTCACAAAAGTATGCAGCATTGTTTTCTCATGTTTAATTACCGAAGCAAGTTCCTTGAACTCAAGTCAACACAAACAACTTTTATTTTGAATGTTTCTTTCTTTATGAATACAAAATTACAGGGTGTGGCAAGTAGTCATTGTTTGACACTTGAAACTAGTAAATGTTTCCACAATAAATAATAGAAACAGTATGACACATGAACACATTGACTCTGATTGGGGTAAAATATATGTAAGTCAATTTTAAAATATCTTTAAAAGATTCTATTAGCAGCATTAAATCAACTCAGCAAAACTAGCAACAAGTTTGATTCATGTTGAGTATATTTATCAAAATTAAAATAACCCAATAAAATCTAATCTACCCAAGTCGAATATCCATGGTTTGAAGGTAAATTTGTAAGTTTAATGCGATCAGTAGGATTTTATATACTCATATTACGATCTACTGAAACCGAACACAATTCCCGCTTTGAATCTATGCTTTCAACACCAAGAATGGAAGACACAAGACATGACACATGAGGTGCAATCAGTTGAAAGTTATTTGAAGTCTTACCGTAAACATTGCATTCACCAAACTCTATATAGTTTGATTAACGCAGAATGCTTTATCTCCAATACACTTGACTAATGTTAAAGAAATGGATCTACTTCTTCAGATTGCAAGCTACTAAATAAAGCCAAGGACTATTCAGGTGTACTAACCAATTCATTGTTGAAGAAGATTCTCTGAAGAAATGTTAATTGAATGCTGGGAACTCGACTAAAAAAGTTTCTCAAGTTGTTAAATCACAAATCTCTGACCTTACATGTATTTGCAAGGCTATACAATTAAGTCAGTGAATTTGTACATTAAGCAGACATCAAAGCAACAATAGACAACAAAATAATCCAAAGGGAAACCCTGAAATGGAAAAGAAAGTTTCCAAGGATCATTGGTCATTGATCTAGCCTAGCTGCAGGTCCATTAATGAAAACGTTTTACTTATCTTATCTGTGACTATTAGCAATTAGATTTTGCCATCCAGCAGCACAATTTCTTAATGATTGATCTTAAACAATAAACTACATAGAAGCATGTAGTTTACGAAGGTCTACATAAGAGATCTGAATGAATGCATTCAAAACGCCATATGAAAATGCATGCATGTTTTGAATGTGAGTAAATGGTGCTTTTGTTTCTCTGAGGATCATAGTGTTCTTATTTATAAGTTCCGATATGCAAGCATTAATAACTGAATTCTGAATATGGTTTACTCATACTCATAATTTATATGAGTATAGCATTTTACTGTATACTATACTTACTTACTGTGCAGTGAATAAACATGTTGTTTTTTACTCCGCTCAAAACATCTTTGCATTTCTCTCCATTATTTTTCTTTGTTTCTGGTATTCCGAGATAGTGTACAGTGTACAATGAGAATAGTATTCAGTTAATTTGAATACAATGTACAATATTACTGCACATAATGAAATGGAACATGTTAATTTATTCAAGCATATTCCAATGATACCACAATTTGTCATATTATCATCATATTAATTCTACATAAGTTCAACCCATTGTGTCGATCGATAGCTTAGTGACTCACCATGTATTCATGTGTATCCGTTAGATGTATGTACATATTTGTTATAATAGCCATCTATCTACTGATGCATTTTCCTATTCTGTTTTGATTTTTCTTTTATTTTCTTGGAATTATTTGTTGTTATTGTTGTTGTTGTTGTACATGCTGTCCGATTGTTTAGGTTATGTTAACCTTATTTGCATTGCAAATATACATAATATTGTCTTTTTTATCCCCACAGAAAAGAAACCATTTAAAATTTTTTAAAATTGTTTACTTTCATAATTTTTTTTGAAATAATAAAATTTTTATAAAAATATTTTTATAAAATTCTTCTAGTATTTCATGAAAAAGAGATATGAGTATTTATTTGTGTATGTGTGTGTGTTTGTGTGTGTCTATGTAAATCAATGAATATATGTATGTGTGTGTTTTTGTTATTGGCGCCGCGAGCTTTAAAAAATTTTCAGCAGCCGCCATCAATACTAGAGAAATTGATAATAAAAATCATGATGATGCTGCGGATGATGATGATGATGACTATATTGAATGATAATAATGATGAACTGATTGCGCAATTTATCAATTAAATTATGAAAATATTTTTGTTATTTTCTCTCTTCTTCTTTCACTGTTTTGTTTTCTAATAACAAAACAAAAACAAAAACAAAAAAATAAATAATAATAAAAATTGTATCCTTTACACACAATGAAATTTCAATTGTGTTTTTTTTTTTTTTTATATGAAAAATATTATATAATTTTACCATTTACCAAATAGAATAAGAATCTTTATGACTCCATTGGCCCCCTTCACCTTATGCTTGTTTACTCTATTTATATTTTTTCTGTTTGCAATTTAATTAAAACTGAATTTTAGCTTTCGGCATTTTGGCTAAGATATTAATAAAAAAAAAAAAACACATAACAGCAACAACAAGATATTGATATGTTTACTTATAACAACAACTCAACACAACCCAAGCCAAAGCAAGCCAACAAAATGCAAGCCCCAAATCCCCAGCTGAACCCATTCGCTGTGGTTCCATCCTTTTACTGATTGTTCAAACTAAATTACGCATGCCACGAATGCCGCAATTTAGAGGCACCCAACAAATATTTTTGCTTATTGAAAAGTTATCAAAATTGTTGCACGATTAATAAAGCGATTCATCAGGAATCCGTTTTTCTCTATTTTGTTATCAAATTTTGACGCAACACAAAAAAATAAAAAGAAGAAGAGTTGGAGTTGATTGTACAACCGGGAGCAGCAGAGGTTTTGGGTTTGCCTCGCTCCTCACCAAGGAGGGAGTTATATTTACCAATATAAATAAAATATAAATATAATATTTGGGTAGGGGACGCTGATTGACGTTTATCAATCCATGTGCTAGGCACCGTGTTCTTAAGTCAAATCAAATGTAATAATTTTCAAGTGCGAGTATGATTCTTTCGAAACATCTTTGTGAGGCCATAGGTTTTCTAATGATCGATTATTATTGTCTATTGAGTCTTTCATTTTATTCTAACCCCAATTAAGATTTGTTTAAACTTGAAAGAAACAATTCCACTTATTTAACTTACCTCCATGTTACCCTTTATCCAAACGAAATCAGTGTAGAACGTTTGATAATTCATTTGTCAACTGTTCTTCACTTCTGTGTACAAAACTGCTAGGGGTAACACTAAATTAAAACCTTTAAATTCCAGAGATTATCGATATTATACAATAGAAATAGATGGAAGGATGGGGATGGAGAGCGCTTGCTATGAGTTCAAAGTCCTGCATTGTCCCAAGAAAGTCACACCTGATCGTATTGATTCGAAAGCAATATAGTTGAGTCCGATCTTTCCCAAGTATTCTCACAAAGTGATGATAATTCAATGATACAATAGTTTATACAAGGTAAGAAGTTGCTTACACAATTGTGATTAAATTAATTTAATGTAAAATTCTCAGCAATCAATAATGGCAAACAAAGGCTTTCTTAGATAAAAAAAAACCACATAAGTTTGTCAAACAAAATATTATTCCTAACAAACAAAAAATTGTAAATTGAATGTTATAAAATTTAATTCAAAACTAACATTTTTCTTCTTTGTTGTGATTGTATTTTATATACTAAAAAACAAAATGATAAATGAAATAAAATGTGAAAATATGACAATATTTTTGATTATATTTTTATTTAAATCAAACCAGTTTTGTTTTGCTCATCTAACAATTTCTAGTTATCAAATAACATTACATTAAATTCATCTACTATGTCATCATCATCATATCCATTTTATGTGTTACAACTACTGACTACTGACTACTGACAACTGATGTATAAATAAATGAAAAAGGAGAACAAAAAAGTTAGTTAACAAAACACAAAAATTCATTCATTCATTTATGATATATTTTTTAAAATCCGCATATTTAGCAAAAATTTCATCACGAAGTTTTCAGACCATTCCACACTAACCTAAACTATCGTACAGTAAAATTTAATACAGTAAGCTACACTACAGTAAGCACTATATAAATACAACACAACCAACATGTCATAAATGTTGTTGTTTGTTTTTTTTTTGTATCTTTTTGCTATTATTATTTATTTAATAATAACGCATATGAAAAATGGGTAAAAATAATTCCAAAATAAAAGATAAAAGTGGGGAAAAAAACCTCAAGTGTTCATAAGCTTGCAAAATTATTTTCTGTTTTTTCTTCTTTCATTTCTTGGTTTTTTTCTTTTCTTTTTTCATATTTCTCATGATTTCTTGTTTTGTTGTTTGAATTCTTTTTTCTTCTTTTGTTGTCACGCTTACTTTTTAAATAAGCCACATACACATGGCGTATGAGTAATTTTTATTGCAAAATTATGTAAAATGCATGTTGCAGATCTAAAAAAAAAAAAAAAAATATTACTAAAAATATGCATAAGTGAAGAAGAGAACGAAAGAAAGGGAGAAACAATAAAGAGATTTATAGAAATCTGCTGCTGTTTTTATTGTTGTTGTTGTTGCTGCTGTTGTTGCTACATAAAATTCAAAGTAAAAGCTTCTTAAGGATTAAATGCGCAAGCATTTTTTTTCTTCCAATTTTCTGTTCAGGAGTATGAATGAGGTACAACGACACGACTGTGGTTCTTGTTTTTTTATGGGTTGTAAAAGGTTAAAATCAACAACAATAACAAAATAGTAAAAAAAAACAAACAAAAAAAAAATACTAACAAAAATATTTAATAAATTTTTCAAGTAAACAAGCAAACACAGAGTCACAATAAGAACAATAACAGCAACAACAACAACAACAACAACACTAGAAATAACAATAACAATATAAACAATGCAAAGGTCTAAAAAATAGTAACAATAAAAATAAAAAGGCAAAGGCAAACAAAATAAAAATTTTGCTTAAAAAATGCAGCAGCACCAAATTTTTTATAACGATAGCATTAGCATCTCTTTGGGCCTTGCTTCCTTCTTTTCTTAATGCTGTGTTTTGCTTGTTTTCTTTTCTTCTAAGAGGGTCATTCAATAGTTAAGAATATAGTTCATTGTAGAAAAAAATACTTTGTTTCTCTGTTTTTTTTTTTATTAGAATTTAAATAAAGGAAAAGTCACTTGGTATTCAATTAAAATATCATTGGATCGCTTGTATGGGTAATCCAGAGAGGGCAGTTGCGTGCTGTTATCCAGCAGGTTGACTATAAGGGCCTTTAATCATTACATGTGTGTGCTGTTGAGCTTGATGATCTCTTTCGTAATAACTCGACGTGGAGTTGCGTTATACAGAGGTTTAAGATGGGCCTCACTCCCCACCAAGGAGGGACTCATATTTACTAAAATAAATATGGCTCAAATTTGGGACCTGCGGGTATATATCCAAGGGACGTTGATTGACGTTTATCAATCCATGTGCTTGGCGCCATGTTCTTAAGTCTTCACAGATAGGTGAGCACGTAAAACACTGGTACTTCATTGATCATTGGAATCTTTAAGTTTGAGTTTCTGATTTACCACGATGCATCTACAAACCTGCGCTGGAGTTTGAATTCTAAAATCTGAAGAATTTCTAGATTTGTGTTAGCAGCAAACAGTAGGTAATTAGTTCTCTAACTGACTTGAGATTGGCATCTCTACTATGAGTGAGCTGCCGATCAGTAGAAGGCATGTTCACTTAAAGTTTCTAGATTAATTTATGAGGTTTTGTTGCTTCTTAAAGGTATAAACTCAGCTTAAATATTCTCTTCATTGCCTTTGTAATGATGAATGAAAGTTCTTAAAGCTGCTGTAATACACTTAAAAAACATATGAATCTCAGTGCCTAATGAACAATTTCTTGGATGGTTTCAAGTTCTTTCATTAATATAATTCATGCACAGTGAAGGAAAGAGAAAGCAACCCAAGAAATGGAAGAACGAGAGTCAACCTTATGGTATTTGCGATTATGTGGAAGATGAAAAGAGATCCTACTACTGAGACATGACAGTAACAACTCAAAAACAATAATACTCGATCATTCGTCTGTCTTTCAAGGCTCCTGCTTCCATTGATGACTGACTTATCATTAATCAGCATCTTCAATTGCCATGAAAAATTCAGCTAATTTGTATTATTCTCATCAAATTGTTCCATACTA
This sequence comes from Amiota minor, assembly GCA_037043295.1. Taxonomy (NCBI): domain Eukaryota; kingdom Metazoa; phylum Arthropoda; class Insecta; order Diptera; family Drosophilidae; genus Amiota; species Amiota minor. The sequence continues at coordinate 5,836,921 of JBAMAW010000081.1, read as the reverse complement.
ACTGGAATAATTGGATATGAAATTTTTGCAATGAAAAATGATTAATTTGACGGACATTAGTTTAAATGAAATTTGCTAACTTTGGGCAACCCACTGGATGTTGGTTATTGGCTATAATTTGTAAGAGCTTTACACAAGTTTATTATGGCAAGGAAATACAAAATAGTTCAGTGCCATTTGAACAAATAGTAAGATTGTTGTATAGTTCAATCAGACAATATGAGGTACATATGTAAATATGTCTGAGCCCAAATATGTTGCAAAGTAAAAGGAAAAGTATCATTTTCATATGATCAATTTCAATTATTGTATAATTGTATTCAAATCACCCAGAATAAAAGCCCTTCGAAAAATAACCGATGCGCTATGGTACGTCAAAAATAGTACTCTACATTCTCTACTCTATTCCAGATGCCTTCAGTTTGGGAGGAAATCAACAGGGACACTAGCAGGTATAAGGATCGGCTGATCTCTCACCTAAATCCATTTGCCAATGAACTCCTTAACCATAAATGTCGCAGACGATTTAAAAGTCTCCATCCCAGTGATATGCGTCGTGGACGCCAAACACTACGATCTCATTAATTTTTAATTAAAATTGATTTAATAATAATAATGACAATAATATATATTCTTTCTTCCCCTGTCAACGTGACACCTATGTTTTATCAGTACCTTGGTATTTAATTGGCTTAATAAAAGTTGACACAAAAAAAAAAAAAAAAACATCTCATTTTATATTCCTTTTTAACAGACAACTTTGTTTTCTTTTTATCACAAAAATAATTAAAATATTTATTAGAAAAAGTGATGAAGTTTAAGTTTAAGTTAAAGAATTTTTATTAAGATTTTCCAGGAATTTTGCCAAATAACAAAGAGGAAATACTTAAAAAATCAGACAGAAATATATCTTCAAGATTCTATCCAAATTGTCTTGGGGAAAAAAAAAACATATGACTGAGTGTCCTTTTTTATTGCAAAAAGAAAGTCTTCTTAATGTTTAAAAGAGAACCTTCCTTTTTTGGACTACCGTAGTTCTTCTTATTAATCAAAATTAGTTATATAATAATATAATATACTCTACCCTGCCAATATATGAGATCTATTCCTTGGTATTAGATTGGTTTAATAATAGATGAAAAAAAAAAAAATTATGTTTAGATATTTTGCTATATAAATTTCCTTCTTTTTTATTATTATTAAATTCCCCTCGTACTAAAGTTACTTTATTTTTATATTTATTCTAGAATTTGCACTGCACCCACATGCTAATGATAGTTTGCAAAGCCGCAGCTGCTTCTGCTGCAACTAAGCGATGTTGAAATAGTACAAACAAACACTTACAGGCTCATACAGGCACAGGATGATGATGCAGAGACAGAGATGCAAACCTTTGGTGGTTTTAGAGTTTGCCAGGTGAAAGGGCAGTAATGTAGTTACACTAGGACTAAGTCCCTATGCCTTTTCATATAGAAAAAGCAAAAGGTTAAAGTTTTCAATTCATGGAACTAAGCAGTTTTTTGTGTTTTTACAAATTTCTATGAAATTTCTGGAAGTGGAAGTGAGGAATGGGAAGTGAGGAATGAGTTTTGTATAGTTTTGTTTGTCAACCCAGAGAGTGAATAGGAAAGTCATGTGGTGGCAGCACACCACCATCAACATTTATAGAAACAAAAAAAATAGGAAAACATCAGGAGAATGAAGGAAGTGTTAATTTCGTTGTCAACGACGAATAAGTGAAAGAGCAACGCATGGCATAGCATAGCTGAGCTGAAGATCCCATGGAATGGCAAAGTATAGTTGCCACAGCCGTTGTCATTTGGCCATTTCCGGCATTCTAATTGCCGTTAAGCACAGTTGGCAACGAGTATTTAATTGGAAGTAAATAAGCCGTAAGCAAGTTGTTTAACAGACGGCAACGGAAACGGAAGTGTCACTTTACCTAAGTGTGTGTGTATGTGTGTTTATGAATGTCTTAATGTGAATATGCTTGGGAGAAGCAGAGAGGGAAGAGGTAGATACGATATCACTTGAAGATGGTATGTCACACTTGTGTTTAATGCTTCAAAAGTACTTTCATTTAAGCATTTTACTTTGCCTTTTCCACCCAAGAACCCGAAGAAAAGAACATATGAAATGCGTGTGTAAAAACAGTAAGAGAAAGTCACTATCACTAAGCCATTTATTGATGTGTGTAAGCATATACATATATCTGTATAAGTGTAACTGTATCTGTATCTGTATCTATATCTGTGTGAGTCTCCGTATATGTGTAAGCTTCAATTTCATGCTCAATGTCTCTTTCTTTTTTTTTTTTGGTCACTTAAGTTTTATGTTGTCGCATATTCTCCATTATTTCTCCTTTATTTCTCTTCTGTTAATTTCTATGTTTGTGTTTGCCAGTTGCAGCTGCCAATCTGTGGTGGTGTTCTGTGAAATCCTGAAGAATATCGTAAAACCGAAAAGCGCGTGTTGCGTCATTCGCACGTGATTCACTTTGCTTGAAGCATGACGAAAAGCAACAGGAACATTTTACTGGACACTTCATTTCCTCAACTCATCTTTTCTTCATTTCAACATTTCTTCTTCGCCATTTCTTTTTTTTTTTTGTATTTCCTCCTCATTTTGATGAAAGGAAGTGATTTTTTCTTGCTTTTCTATTGCTTGCTTTTAGTCAACATTTGCGTTAATGCGCCGCTTTACACTGTGTGTTGAATGTGGGGGGAGGAGTTCTTCACGAAATGGCGCCAGTTCTTCTCTCATCACTTCATATGCCTTACTTTTATTTCACTCACGCATCAACTAAGCACTTAAATAAAGAAAATCTCCACCAACACCACTAACTCATTGAAGACAATTCTTAGTTCTCGAATTCGAAGACAAGTCCGTTAGTCATTTCATCAACATCAACATCAACATATCCTTCTTAAAAAAGAACAAACAAATTCTTGGTGCTTAGAGTCCCGGAATGTGGCATTGGCATGGGCAAAATGATATGCTTTGACAGCAAGAGAATTGAAAAGGAATGAGGCAAACGAACACGAAGTTAATTTTTCAACTGCTCAACAGCCGGAAGTATACATTTTGTTGTGATTTAAATATGTCGCGGCGGCAGTGACAGTCAGTGGTAGCTATAGAGTCGCCGCCTCTATGGTTTCCATTCAGCCAGCTTCAGAGTTGAGTGAAAGTAAAAGCAAGCATCATCTGATTTGTACCTCCTCGCATGCGGCACGGCATAAATTTCTCAAATGCTAAATCGAGTGTGCCACATCTCGTATTGAGAGTTAGGGTCTTCTACAATGAATTTTTGTTTCAAATTTATACATATATTGTATATTGTGTATTGTAGAAAAAAAAAACAAAACAAATGGTGGATAGTCAACGTCATCGTCGTCGTCGAAATTAAGGACAATGCGAGGCCATGGCGCAAAAAGATTGATAGACATTTGTTTTATTTTATTTATTTTTTTTTTCTTCTTGATTTTTTTTTCGTAAATTTTTTCCCTTTTTTTTTTTGGTACTGACTTTAGTAGTAGTTGATGGCGGCGGCGGCGTTGGTTATTTGCTTTACGAGTATTTTTTGGTGAAATGGGGCATGGGACATCTGTATGTGTATGACAACTCTAGGGGGCATAAACAATTGTTTTTATTCTCTGTTTGTTCTTGTTGGCTAAATATATACATATGTCGTCATGTTTGCGAATTATGAATGTCGTTCGAGCGTTATCTTGTCGCGTGTAATAATAATAAACATAATACAAAATGTGTAGCATATTTTTTGGCGTTTGTTTGGTTTCGTGTTTGCTTTTACTTCTTTGTTCTTTTTGTTTATGAAGATTCTTGGATTTATTGTAATTTAAAGGAAATAAAAATAAAGTCAATGTAGGGTGCAAGGCAATGATGTGAATTCAAAAATTGGGGTTCATAAAAATATTGTAGAAATTCCATCTACACAAATAAAAAAGGGTTCAGTTCTTTGCATAGATTTCTATTAATGTTAAGAAATTGGTATGACAAAATGTGTTTAGTCAGTCCACAATATTTCGGTTTTGACAGCAAATAAAATAATATAAAAACATGAAAAAATACTAAAATACTTTGTATATTTGTTACCCTACAACTGAAATGTAGATTTTTCAAACCAGAAAAAAAAAAACAACAACAAATTATTGTAGTAACAAGACAGAACATAAATTTTGTTTCTACATACTTATATTTCTTGCAGCCACAATTTTTGTATATTGTACATTTTTTAGATTAAGGCTAATGTTGTTATTCCATGAGCAAATCAAGTTTTGAAATCAACTTTGTCATATCGGTTGAAAACGAATCTATTTAACTCAACTGTATCCCATTTTTGGTTTTAAGTACAAAATCTTTAGCAAAGGGGAGTAAATCCAAAAAATATGAAAATGAAATGTGACGAAAATTAAAATTTGACGATGTTATTATTATATTGGATCTATTCAGGAAAATTCAAAAAGTCAGTGTCTTTCGTCAAATTTTGATTTTCGTCACATTTAATTTTCATATTTTTTGTAGTAACGTCAAATCCTTGAAATGATATTGGACGATCAGAGAATGAAGACTGTAGACATCACATTTCACATGAATTTTTGGTCATGAAAAAGCTATCCACGTGATGAGTGTCGTGGCCACGTTTCCACTTCAAAGGTGATGCTTGGTGATGTTCAACTGCCATCCAAATCGTTTTGTAACCGTAATGTCGAAACATGGATGCATCACAACTAATTTGGACAGATTCGATATTAATTTGAATCAAAAACGATTGCATTTAAAGGCACATGGGAAAAGTTGCCGTACCAAAGGCCCTAAATTGGGCTACCCCATCCAGATTTAGCCCTCTGCAACTATTTCCTATTGCCAAACCGTCAGGAATAGCGGAATGGTAATAGATTGAAATCAAACGGTGAGATCATCATTGAAACAAACGTCTATTTTGTGGACCTTGAGAAAACCTTTTCATTAGAAAGGATAAAACAAAAAAATTGGAAAAACTTTGGACTAAATTTATCGAGCTAAAAAGGGACTACGTTCAAAAATAAAACGCCTTTTTGTCAAATATCTTCTATTCAAAAAGTCAATGACTTATTTGCCCCTGTTTATCTTGATGGTTTTATATTTAAGCATTTTTTTTATTTGTTAGTCTCCCCATGTTCGAGATCCGAAATAATACACAGTTTAGCACCTTGTTCTGGAGCACTAGAATTTGCTAGACATTTCTTAAGCTGAATGATTAAGCCCCTTAGCTAATGAACTCACTTCAATTGAATATTTTTGTATGAACTGCGTGACACTACAAATATTAAGCTACAGACTACTGGTGGAAGCTACTTTTTTTAGTAAGCTTATTGTTCAAATGCATTTCATAAGCTTCTCAGAAGAAAAAATTCTACCAATTAAAATAGAAGTTTTGTGTTAAACCGTTGATGTAGCAAAACAAAATATATTTTGCAGTTTGGCCAAGGCAAACGTTTGAATACTTTCTATGTTACAAGATTTCTTTTTCTTTGGTTTCACTGACATCGAAATTTACCATCATGGAACATTTACAGGAAAACTTAACGCAACTTTCTACGTCTCACAATTCCTCAATTGATGAAAATTTATCTTCAAAACTTTCTATATTCAAACCACAAACAAAACCTCGACCAAATCGAACCAAATTTTCTTTGGTTTGTAGAATGAAACCAAAACATTTGACAATTAGGAGTCGCTCAGCTACAAATAAATTTTGGACAAAGTATCAAATCATAAAGACTCTTCTTGGATAGTAAAAAGATTCAAGAATTCAAATTCCAAATTGAACGTTGTAAACCTGCTTCTGTTAAATGTATTTAAATTTTCTCTTAAATTTATAATGAAATACATTCAGTGTTTAAATCTAAATCCTTGAATGCAAAACAATTGAAAGTGCCAGAAGATTTACATTAACCATATAAGCATATAAATTTCTCAATATCCATTATAAATCTTTATTACTTCCATTTATTATTTTTTTTTTACACCCATTTTTTCTTGCATTTCCTGATTCCATCACACAGAAGCCGTCGAATGAATGCTTAGGAGATGCTAGAATAACTTTAAAGCAAACTACAAGAACAAAACCATGAGCCACAATTGTCCTACTGACCTGCAAAGCAAAGAAGGAATTGCTCTTTGCCAAACAGCATTCATTCCAAACACTCTTAAATTAAAGATTTCTCTTCTCTTTAGTTCAGTTCAGTTCAGTTCAATTTCCAATTTGTTCCACAGAAAAAGAATCTTTTCTCTTAAGCAAACAAACTTCAATAGAAACAAACGAACAATTGATGGATAAAGCTTTCGCGCGCGCTTTTGTAAATTTAACCAATTTTCAAAGGATTACGCGAGAAGAAACTTCATTTCATTGCACACTTCACTTCAGTTGGCTTCCTTTTAATTGTAACCCATTTTTCTTGTTTCCTTTCTTTTTTTTGTTTTCTGTTTTTTTTTTTTTCAACGTTTTAGTTGTCATTGATATGCTTAACTTCTTTTAGCATCCTTTTGTTGATGGTAGCTTTCAACTTCTTTCATTTGAGACTTAATCCAACTAGTTGTGTCTGGTGGCTGCTCTATTGTGATGATGATGACGACGATGACACCAGTCCAGTCACAGTGTCTACTGGTCTTGTGCACGTTGCAAGTTTCATTACATTTACTTAGTTACGTGTACGTAAAGTGTGTGTGTGTGTGCGTATTTCTCTTTATTATGAAAGGGCGCGAGCACATAAAAATAAATGGCTGCTTGGATTATTTTCATAAACTTGTCCATAATGTCAGCTGCGTGATCTCTTTAAGCGTAAGAACCTTTTGTTAGTCATTTTAGTTTGTCGCTTGCTCCTATGTGCACCTCACCATCTTTTCCTTACTAAGGCATGGTGATGGTGGAAAAGTTGTCGTCGACACTTGTTTTTTTTTTTTTTTTATTTATGGTGATGGCAGAGGCGGTTGCCTTTTTCAGTTGATGACTGCGTCAGCTATAAAGTAAGACAACAAATTGTCGGGTGGCGTGTTTATTGCAACGCATTTTTCCCACGCATACAAAAATACATGGGGACGACAGTTTAAGCCTTTCATTTTGCTTGGTTTTTTATCTTTACTCCATTTGTTTTTTCTTGTCTCTTTTTTTTTTTTTTACAAGTAGACCAGTGGTTCTTAAATAATAGAGTTTAAATGACTCATTTAATTCACCGTTATTAAATCTTAATTTCTGACCTAATAATTTGATGATGAAAGGTCTCTTTTAGATGATTCCATTTTTCCATTCGTGTGTCGTTTAATCCAACTGCTTATTCCTTTCTTCATGTCGTCACTTAATTTTTAAGGTGGTTTTCTAATGTGGTCATAGTCCTTCTATTTTCTCAAGATAGTAATTGATTGGATAAATATCCTCTAACTATTTTCCTTTGTTACTCTTTCAATTGTGTCTTAAAGATTTGACTATTCGCATAGGAAGAGATTCTTATTAGAACCTTTATGGCACTTGGGCGAAAGTCTGCTATGCTTATTTCGCATTTTTTATCTCAATACAATCATCAGAAGTTACATTAAAAGTTTCTTTTATCGTTGGCATTTAACAATAATTGTCAAGGAAACTCCTGCTATGTCAACTTCATTGCCCCAAACCGGAATTTTCTAAGTAATATGCAATTGCTTCACTCTTGATGTCTTTACCCCAATATTTTTTCAAAAAAAGTATCCCCCATCATCTTGGATTTCCCTAAAAAAACATCTTATGATAATGCAAAAGTCAATTCTTCTATTTGAATTATGAAAGATTGACTGACTACTAAAATATTGTAAACTTCGAGATGTTACTATTGTTTTTTTTTTTTTGGGGAGCACAGTTTAGGAACCACTGTTCGTCCTACTCGCTTAAGTGCGAAGCAATATATTGTATATTTTTTGCTTTCGCAAGTGCTCAACTTAATTGTAACACGCGCACGTGCGCGATGCTATTCAAGTGCGTGCATGTAAAATGTTTATTTAATTTTATAAAATCATCATCAACAACAAAAACAACAACAACAACAACAACAGCAAGCAAACATTTATTTGCAAAGCCCTCAGGCATCAAAATTTGGCCCAGTCCAGATTCAACCAAATTTATTACAAACGCTTATCACTTTACATAAAACTGAAACATTTTGACTATGAAACAAGTGAAAGCCGAAGACAAGTGTTTTCACAACCTCGGAACCAGCAGCAGCAATGGCAGCAGCAACAGCAGCAGCATCAGCAGCAGCATCCGCAAGCAACCTCGTGTTTCATATTCGTTTATATTACGAAGGCTGCTCTCGTTTCGCATTCCAAATTGTTTCATTGCTTGTTAAGAAGACTCCGGCTGCTGCTGTTGCTGGATTGAATGGGAATGAAACATTAAAATGAATTCATGTTCGTGTCTTGTTCTTCGTTGAAAGAAATATCATTCATCGTTAATCGGATGTCGTTGTTCTCGTTCTCGTTAGACCCGATGGTAGTTAGTTTGAAAATGTCTTTCGTGCGGTTCGGACGCTCAAATCGTTACGTATACGACCCAAGGGACATTGGCAGCTGTTTGTGTTTGAATAAAGTAAACAAAAATAACAACAACCAGAACGAGAACGACACCAACGACATCAACGAACATTTTTAATTTAAAAAAAAAAAGAAACAAAAACAAAAGAATTCAAAATTAATTCAACATCATCAAATTCAATTTAATCAGATTACTTAAGTTGAAGAAATTTATTGCAAAAAATATTCAAATTCAATTGAGATTAGAGAAATAAAAGAAGAGCAAAGAAAACATTAAATTTCAATACAATAACGATACCGGTTACAGTTCAACTTAACTGTTTGTCCAACTTAAGGACTATAATAGAAGATAAGAATTGATATTCTGCTGCTCAACAATCAAAGTAAATGAATGTTTTCTCTGCTTAAATATCTGTGTATCTATGTGCATTAGTGAGAATCTAAGTGAACAACAAACAAAATAAAATAAAAAAGAAATACTCACACTATAAAGTCAATCAATTGTTTTATATCATTTTCGCATTTTTTATCTCAAAGTCTCAGAACAGTTACAAACACCATCTAAACCCCTTTAAGTTCTCTCTATTAAGTGTGTTTGTTTTTCTTATCGTTGGTAACTATTTTATTTTTATGTAATTTGCTTTGATGTACTGGCATAGCATACTTTGTGCATACAAAATCTAGAATAAAAAAAAAAAAAACAACAACAATCATCGAGGAAGACCGGTGATAATCTTTTTCATTTTCATCTTTATCATTATCGTTACCAATTGAATGGCAACAAAGCCGGCAATGATATAATCAAATTGAATGTCTGGACAAAATTCTAACTTTCATTCTTATTCCCTTTCTCCTTTTTGGGGAGAGAAACTGAGACACTCATCAAGAAGCGGTGGCTTATCAAGTGAAATATATAAATAAAATAAAGTCCTTAGAAAAAGAAAAAATATACAATACAAAAACAAAATAAATATAAGAAATAAAAAGAGAATACATATTAAAAAGAAAACGTGCGTGGATTAGTAATAAAAAAAAATCCAACAATCCAATCCAATCCAACTGTAACCGCAGATAAAATAAACGGCTCATTTAGTTAAAGCATCAAGGACTTACAGCAGCAGCAGGTTTGTGTCAAACTCTTTTGTTCTTTTTAAGTAATTTTTTGAATTATATTTACCATTATCGGCGCAATTCAATTGTGGATCATTGAATGCGGTTATTTTTGTTTTATCAGGATTATTGTTGATTTCAAACTCATTTACATAAATTAATTTTTATTTATTTGACTTTCATCTGATATTCTTTAATGTGTTTATTGATCTATGAATAAATTGTTGTACACTTTGTCCTTTTATTTAAATTGAAGGAAATTTTTTAAGCAATATTGTTGTTGTTGTAAATGAGAGAGAAAAGGTCAGGAATTTGAAAATTGCTTAAGTACAATTATTTCAAGCCAAGAGTCCTAAGACTCTACATAATAAATAAATAAATTAGTATTAATTAAAATTAATTTTAATTAACAAATTAAGTGATTATTAAAGCAGAATTTAGCTGTATGTGTTTAGTTAAGAGAAATTAATGGGAAAGAATATTTAATTGTTAAAGAAAAATATGGAAGCTAGAAAACCATAATTTATATAAAACTCTACACAACTGCTAACCTTCTCGTGGTGGCCCCCATTTTTGACAAATGATGCGACCGAGTGTTCAGCGGTATATCTTTTCCCCTTTAGCAGTATTGTAGAGGAAATATTACTGCACACTTAGCAAAGCTGGCAAGTTCGGAGGCCTGCTTGCATTAAATTACCTTCGTTACAAGGCAGCAATCCTACCACCGAACTAGGACGCTCTGGTTTAATCTTCCATTGCGTCTGAAAATTCATCGATTCGTGTATTTACAATCCTTTGTTAACTAACTTTGTGAATAGACTATGTTTATAATTTCTTTAAATTGTAAATACGGCATAAATAATAATAATAAGCTAGGGCACTTGCAACTAAGAACTTGGGGCATTGTTGGTCTAACCAAAGGCATGCTTCATCCTTATAACTTTTTGTATTTTCCATATAAATACAGACAATTTAAAGGGTCTTTTTATCATGAAGATGGGAGATGTCACTCAATTCTTAATCAACTTTGTGGGGGTTTTTTATTATAATTATCCAACAACATTTCTCCTCTGCATTTAAAACAATGACTTGTTATTTGCTTTAAAGTAATTTAAATGACAAACATGTCGTTAATGTTTTGAATTATTTGCGATGTGTGGTGATGCAATTGTGGTGTCTTCAAAGAATCTATTTATTATAAAATTATTATTAAAATTAAATTAAATTATTATTTTTAAAAAAAATAATGACCATGATGATTTTGTTTTCCCGACATATTGAAGAGTAGATTAGGAAACGAGAAATTTAATAAAAATATTTTCAGTGTTTTGCAAATGTTTCATAATTTTGAATGTTTTTTCGAATGAGAATGTAGAAATTACCAATCAATGTTTATATAATATTACTAAGCTTATATGAGACCAGAAAACAGTAAATGTCACTCAAGGAAATTTAAATAAATTTGAACAAGGCATTTGCCTGATGATTGTTAGATAAGCCTATAGACTAAGGTGCTTTTCACAATTATAAGACACTTTGAAAATTTTACTTCTAACCCTCGCCAAATCTGTGTGGTTTATATTTTGTAAATAATTAAAAGAGCTAATAAAGGTACAAAGAATAAGCCGCAAAAGAACAGTACAATTTCTATTTTTATAACACCATTGGAAAAAAAATGTTAGTTTCAGTTGGAATGTTCGCATTTTTGCGTATCTGCAGCCTTATCAGAATTATAAGACACTTATTCAAAGGAGCATCGAAAGTGAAAGAATCAATTGAATTTTTAAGAATTTGGAAATTAGAGGAGAATGGTGAGATAGTCGTAAAAATATTGTACACTCAGCTTCTTTTTTTTAGATGTTGAGTACACTGGGATTTCTTTTTTTTTTGTTTAATGGAATTTGATAACTTGACTGGCTCTTTGGCTAAGATGTTAGTGCGGTGGGGTTCTTCCTGGACTTATCTAAGGAAAGGTCCTTTCTAAACTGTCCCTCTATTGCTCATGTTAAATACTACATAATAATTTATAATTATAGTCTTAGTTCTATTGAAAATGGAAACTTAAATGGGAGGTCTTGCTCCTTCCGACTATTGGCTTTTTCGACGGATGCAAAACGATTTGGGGGGTCACCGGTTCGGGTCTTTTGAAAAAATCGAAAAATGGCTCAATGATTGGATCGAGGCCAGAGAGGACTCATTTTTAGAGATGGTATTCGAAAATACTAGAGAGATGGGAAAAAGTAGTCGCTTCCGGCGGACTATACTTTGAATGATGTATTTTTTACTTTTTTTTTCAATAAAAAACACTTTCTTGAACACAAAAAAAACGGACCGAATTAATTTGTACTCCCAATAATAAATAATAAATATGCAAGTTTAAGTGTCTTGTCTTATTAGATATCGAGTTGATAAGTTTTAATTGTTTATAAGATAAAATTACTCTAAATTTACTATTGTATTAAGAGAAAATAAGTGTTAATCCAATTTAATCAAGTACTTTTGAATTGACTATTTGTAGATGCAAAAATCTTAAATGCATACATATTTACATTTATCTTCTATAATTTAGTATTAAAGAAAACATTCTCACCAAACAAAATCTAATTTAAAATCTTATTTATTGTTGTTTAATTTTGTTTTACAAAGCTTTCTCGATTTACCATAAAAGGATTTATTATTATTTTGATAAGTCATTATGATTTTATTTGAATACTGCCAAGACGTTAAGTAATGAGATATTGACCAACTAATTTTCATTTTAACGTTGAATGGATATTCATTTCTTCATAGTTTAAAGCTTAGAATTCATGTGCTCATCACTTCAGTGGTATATTTAGGGGTGCCGAAGTGAAGAAATATAAAAAGGAATTGTTATAAACGATTGCTTTATCTTGGTTACTTGTGATTAGTGATGAGGGCTTTAGGTTTTCTGATTGTTGATTTGTTGTTGAGACCAAAACACAAATGTAGTCCGTTCTTTGTCATAGAAAAGTCCACCAAAGCTGCCCACGCTCAGTTGGGATATCCAATCATTTATTGTATGATTTTTTGATCGCAACCTCAACTAGTTTCTGTTCTCCCACATGTCAAAATGATTGCCGTAATTAAAATATTAAGCTCTGAGGTCCAACACGCTCTAGTATTTACTATGATAGAATTCATTTATAACTACTTAGCAGCGTTAATTGTCTTCCTTCTACATGTCCTCAAATATGTTATGGTAATCAAAACAATTGAATTTTTATAAATATTTAATTGAAAAAGTTAAGTTTCATTTATATAATTTAAGAAATAAGGACCATTTTCATTCATTCATATATGACTATATACAATACATAATAGTAGTTATGCCTTTCAGTATTTAGAAAGATCTGCCAGAATCTTATTACTCTTATTATTAAAGGAAAAGAAAAACATCTACATAAATTGTTTTGTTTTTTTTTTTTAATGGAAAATTTCATATTTATGAAAATTTGAGGTAAAAGTTATTCAAATAAACCAAAACCAATTTCAGTTCACCTTGAATATTTTGCAATGGGCCTATTTATCAGGCACTTTTAAATTAAATAAAACCATGTCATTCACATACTTAGCTTGGCTTAGCAGAGACCACAAGCAATATAATATTTTTTAGCTAATTTTAATAAATTTTTAATATTAAATATTTATGCCATTTAGCAAGGCAGCATCGTTCAGTTTGTGTGTTGTGTGTTGTGTGCTGCTGCTGCAAGTCAAAACATATGTGTCAATGTCCCACTAAACGAAGGCCACCACAAATAATGTTGTTGTTTTTAGGCAGACAAGGCAAGGTGGAGCAGAAGCTGAAGCTGAAGCCTGGCATTCAAAGGCAGTCAAATGACATTTTACGCCCACTTGACGCACCCTTTCTGTGCTTTTCGTTGTGCCTTTGCCTTTTCATGGCATCCTATGCTATGACACAAGACCAAGTTGCAGAAGCGACACACAGAGTCACAGTTTCAGTGATTTATGACAATTGAACGTAACAGCATCAGCAGCAGCAGAAAATTCAGTGGCATATCTGCAAGTGGTGAAGCATTTACCAAACAAACAGTGACACAGTCACAGTCACAGTTTACCTCATACACTCATATTCCATCCAAAAATAAACACATTTTCCTTACCAAAACTGTTACTTGTATTTAGTACACACACAGTACGAGTACAGTGAGAGTGAGAGTGAGATCAAGTGTGGTGAAGATGTGGATATGAAGAAGGTGCGCACAATTTCCGTCCAAGTGGAAACTAAATAATTATATGCTATACTAGATACGCACACATCTATAGATACTCGTATACTCATACAATATAATATCCCACCAAACATTTACTCATACTTGCAGCCTTGCCCCCTTCCTTAGAACTTATACATATTTAGCGTTCCAAAGATGTTAAAGCTCTTAGGCAGGCAATACCAACCGCCTGCTAACCGACATTTATGCGCTTTCATGTATAGAAACTGAATGTTTGTGTGTGTGTCTGTGTGTGTGAGTGAGGTGAGTGAATTTGGTTATTTATGCTGAGCCTGAGTTATGCATATGTAGATGAGGATCTGTGTTGGTGTATGTATTTGTGTGCTATAGTGTGTGTGTGTGTGTGTGTGTGTGTGTGCGAAGCCACCTTAGCTAAGTAAATGTTGCGAAAATTCACCTGTCACACATGTGCCTTCCTTTCGGCAACACTCATACGCACTGTTGGCCGCCAGCAGCTTAATGCTGCTTTTGAATTTGAGTTTATTCTTCGTACCATTTCTATTGCTTCCACTGCTTTTCACTACTTCTACCTACTTTTGCTTTTGCTGCTGCTGCTGCTGTTCATCAAGTATGAATTAAAAGTTATTTTAAATTCGTGACACTTGCCTAATTTTGCAAAATGGCACATGTCTACCTAACTTGCTTTTGCCTTCATTCACTCAGTTGCTTTACTCACACACACAGTTTAAGGCAGGTAAGGTAACCTTTAAAGATACTTTACATTTACTACCTTTTCAACCTTTACCATATTTTTCAGTCTGAAGCTGACAACAGCTGACAACACATAATATTGTACAACAGGCAGCACAAACTCGTATCATGTTGAATTTAAAATATACACATTTAAGTAGAAAGGACATATGTATGTAGTATGATGATGATGATGATGAATGTTATGATTTCCTTTGGGCCCAGTTTATATAATATTTTGGTCTTTGGTAAAGTGAATTAAATAAAATATTGTACAAAATATATATTTCTATGTTTCTTAATTTACTTTTTTGGTTTCGCGTTGACAGTTCAAATTGCTTGAACAAATTTTCTAACATTTTGCATGTCATTCATTCTCACAGACATACACACACACACACACCCTCACAAAGATCATAGATATTCAGTTACATTGGTTGGAGAATATAGAAATAAATACAAGGCAATAAGGAGCACATGCCATTTACATACACAAGCAGCATAAGTGACATGTTATGTTTGAATTCCATAAAACGTAAATTTCCTTCTCAAATCAAAATCGAGAAAGGAACAAAGTGAAGGAGTCCTTTGTCTATTGCTTTTTATAAGTAAACAAAATAAATTAAGCTATTCGTGTGCAATCAGAAATTCGCATTAAAATTTGTATTTTTTTTTGCTTTTCTTTGTTTTGTTGCCATTGAAAAGGAAATAGAAAATTGCAGATGAATATGGTGACGGCTTCCCATGAATTTCAACTCCTTAAAAGACATCAGAGTTTATTTTGAAATCTTACCTACTTCCTACTTTCTAAGCTTAAAGTCTCTTTATCAATCAATCAGTTATGTTTTTATTCTCAATGCGATTTTCATGAAAATTTTCTAAGTTATTTTTCGTGTTTTCCAACTCACAAATTTACAATAAACCATCATCGCATTCTCATCGGTTCTTATCAGCATAAAAATCCCTTAAATTCTTTTTACTTTTTATTTCCATCTTTCTCCAAATCAATTATTTATAAATTCTTTCAATTGTTTGTTACCCACTTTCATTTTGGTTTTGCTTTTGCTTTTGGTTACTTAAATGCTACTTCTGCTGCTGCTGCTTCTACTTGTTGTGTTTCCTTTTTCCTCAATCATCATCAACAACAGCAGCAGCATCAGCAGCTTCACTATCATCATAATGATGATGAACATCAACATCATCCGCATCAGCATCAGTTCAATTGTGAGTTCAACTTGAGTAAATACAAAATGCCTGCTAAATACTTCAATCGAAAGTTTTCCTTAAGCAGTTTTCAGGTTTCGTAAAATTCAAATTCTCAACTTAAATGAAGTGCAACTCAATTAGAACTTTTGCGCGCGCAAATTTGTGGTCACCACTGCCGCCACTACCGCTGCCTTCAACATTATAGGGAAATAATGTATAGTTTGCTTCTTTCTCTTCATTTCTTTGTACTTAATTTGATGTACTTTTTCTTTTAACTTCCCTTCTTTTTTTTTTTTTTTTTCCTTTCTAACTTTACTACTTGCGCTCTGTCATTCGCAATGAAATCCTTCAACAAAATGAAATTAGTGTCAAAACGTTGCAACTACAAGTGGTCGTCGCTTTGCGAGAGTAGAGGGAAACCGGTAGACCGTCTGATTCTAAATAGAAATGATATTTTCTCTTAGTTTTTTTTTATGTTTTGTTGTGTTTTGTTTCTCATATTCTCTGTGATGTAGGTAGAACAAAACAAAACAACATTTTCCGGGTATTTTTGCCAACGTCACTTTTAACTTGTTTTATGTTTTTTCTAGTCATCTACTGTTTCTGGGTACTTTTATTTCCTTCTGCTATTTCTGATGTTTGTTGTTGTTTTCTTTGATTTTGTTTTGTTCTTATTTCATTATTATGTATATATACATTTTTTCGTCTTGCCAATGCAGTGCAGTGTTTTGGGCCAACGTTAGCCAACCGACGTTGTTGGTCATGTCGCCCGCAGGCTCACTGAGTGAATCAAACATTTTCTGTTGATGGTTTTTATGCTTTTTAAGTTGATTATAGGATGAGTGAAAGAATGGAAGAGTAAAATCAGAGACGAGACTTGAAGTGCTTTTACATAGGACAACAGAAAAACAGACAACATGGCGACGGTGATGAAGGCTTACTAGAAAAATGTTGGCTTAGGACTCCTAGTGAACTACTCCTGAATACATTTCTTTCATTTTTTTTGGACATGAGTATCTTTTATGTCAGTTACCTGCAATCACTTCCTTTTTTTGTTTAGTTACTTGTTTTTTGGCTTTCATCCGCTGCATAGCAAAAAGCGTTTTGCATAAAATTGAATAGCTCAGGAGGTCAATGGACCTCTGCGTTTGCTGAATCTCTTCTTTTCTCTCCATCCATCCATCTATCTATTCTCTGAGCAATCTTCAACATTGGAACCTTCTTTTTTAGCTTGACTTTGCCCATGTTTTTGTTCAAAATTTCTTGATATTTTTTTGTTCAATCTGTGATGGTTGGACAAGTCAAAATGGGTACCACGCCATGAATGAAAATGAGTTTACCCACTAACTTTATCCATCCATATATTTTAGTATTTTTTGTTATTTATTTGTTTTTTTTTTTTCTATCATTTAATGCCGTTTAATTTTAGAAATGACTTTAATGCAATAAATGCTACATTGACTCGTATCATGGACTTTGGTCAGAGAATCGTCCACATTTACATTATTTATATATTTCTCCTTGTGTTCAAGAGCCGCTTTTATTTATTTTTTTTTGTTTTCCTTTGAGATTTTCTTAGCTTTTCTCGTATTCTGAATTGCTCAAAATTAAAATTTATTGCCAATTTGTGGCAAATTCGATTAAGTTAAGCTCTCCAAAATAGATTTAGATGCCGTCGCAAAGCGTTTTCAGCATTTAAATCCAATAAGAATATAAGAACAGAAAAACATAAAAACAATGGAAACTAAAACTTAGCCAAGGCAAACAAACTGAGGAATAAACAGGCACAGCAGCAGACAGTGAAAGGAAGAAGTGCAAAAAATATTTATAAAAATAGAGTGGAAAACAATGTAAATTCAAAAAAACAAAAAAAAAAGAAGAAATGGGCAAACAATAAACTAAGCAATGGAAGGCTCGCGCTAACCAAAAAAAAAAAAAAAATAAATAGAATGAGGCAATGTGCGTCTGCCTAGTAGAACTTTTTTCATCCCCTTCCTCCTTCCTCTTTCCGATTTACTTCTTTTCTTCCCTTCTTCGTTCCTTCTGTTTACTTAAGCTTCTTCGTTTTTAGTCATTTCAACAGATTCTATCACTCATTCAAACACACTATTGTCTGCCGCACAGCATGAAAGTGGCGTTTTAGATTTGTTTTACTTTGGTTTGGTTTGATTTAGTTTAAAATTGATGCCAACAAACGCCTACTTCAGTTTCAACATTCCCTTCACTTCATTCCATCTTCTTGTCTTATCCAACTTCAGTTTCATCTCAAACTCACTTCATTTCACTTGCCATCAAAGTCAGTTACACCACCACGCCAATGTTACTTGTCCATGAACTAAGTGTTGTTGAGCATCATTTCAAAAGCCACTGATGTTGCCACCATCAGCAGCATTGCTTTTCCGTCTCCATCTCCAACTCCAACATCATCTCCTCTCTCCATGAAGCTGACTGGTTTCATCACAAACTGTTGAGTGAAAAGCGCTGTTGAAAAGTTTATTGGAAAAATATTCAAATCACGTGGGCGTCCACCTAACAACGACAATAAAAGTTTTGTCCCTTAGCAAAATCAACAACAATGGAAAGCAAAAGTTTTCAAGTTTTGCTATTGACTTTGGACAAAACAACGGTTTTGTCATCAAGAACCGATAATCTAGAGGATGAAAAAATCCATAATCCCTTTGTTTGTTTTCCAGTTTCAGATTTCTTTAAGAAAAACAAAACAAATAAGTATATTGTAATTAAAAAAAAATGCTTGGCATTTGAAAAAAGGATTACAAATAAATTGGATAATTTGTTTTTTACTTTATACAATTGTATGTACAATAATTTCTCATCAAGAAATACTTAAAAACCTAGAGAATATCAAAAAACAACTCATTAAAAAATCGGCCAAGTGCGAGTCAGACTCGTACACGGAGGGTTGGTGCCCCTCCTAGTCAGCCGATTTGGCTGATTCCAACAGATGTGTATCGTCTATATCAGAAACTTATAGGAACTAAATTTGAGTTCAATAAAACAAAAAAGTTTTTCTAATAAGAACCTAAATTTTAATGGGGATTTGTATGGGAGGTACCTTCCCTAATAATCCGATCAAACTGAAACTTCGACAATAAAAGTTTCTGATGTATATCCACGATCCATCCAAATTTCAACATCATGGACTTACTGGATCGTATAGCTGCCATACAAACCAAAATGTTTCTTGTATGGGAACCCATTAAAGTTTTTCTATATATAAGCCTTTGTACTTACTGCTGATTCCCGGATAGAACTACACAATCTGTGAAAATTTCAACTCTCTAGCTATTACGGTTCATGAGATATGACCCTTTTGGTTCCCTTTGGGTCGCGAACCCTAAAAATGGTTTCAAATAACGAAAAATATGAACCCAGCGAATCTTTAAAACATAAATAATTAATTCAAAAATGCATTTCTAAACTTTATTTCTTCAACAAAAAACAAAAAAAAATATCACAGGATTGAATACATGTGAGAGACCATTTTGCTTGACATGATTTCACACGGACACCTGACATGCAACTCACTTGCTTTATCACCTTTTCGCTTGAAGTTTATAGAGCCAACATGCGAGACCATACACTCACTGAAGAGTGACCAGTTGGATAAACTGTTTGACCCCAAAGGCATGTACAATACCACATCCTTATTCTGCTTCTCTTGTCATGCCATGGTTTGTGTTCATCGTTCAATGTCCAATGTCCAATGTTGTCGTTGTTCTGCTTTATTACTTATACATATGTGTTGTGTGATGTGATGTCCTGGCGTTGTCCACTCTTTCTTTCTGTGTGGGCAAACTGTCAAGTGAAAGTTATCTAATAAATGTCACAAGGTCGTAGTTACTTTGATTGCTGCAAGTCGTATCCAATAAACATGTTGCTATCAATATCCACAAAGGATGCGTGTCCTCAGTTCCTGAATGCGTATAACTATGCTACATCTGTGGGTGTGTGTACATATGTGTGAGTATCTGATATCCTGCTGTCAAGTGTTCAACTCAACTCAAATGCTTCTGTTATCTTTACTCCGCTCCACTCTTCAGTTTGGAAAATAAAAATGGCATATGATTGCAAAACTTATGCCAGAGCATGACTTTATTTCTTTCTATTCCATGCGATTCTCTTCTTTCATTTAAAGCCTCGAGGACGCAGGACAACGTACAATACTATAAAGTATCACGTATGCGTAAGGCTAACATTAACAACAACAACAACAATAACAACATCATTTATAGAAAGACGATTGAGTATTTGAGCCAAGTGCAAAAATCAATGCTATAAATCGTAAAGTTGCTCTTAGCTGCCATACTTTATTTATTGTCATTGTGTGTGTGTGTGTGTGTGTGTGTTTGTCTTTACCATTTCTTTCACACACACACAACACAACAATCTCATACGCATATTTATTTATGAACAGCAATTTTCTGCTCATTGCCTGCCTATACATATTTGCCTTGTTTCTCCTGCCTCCGATTGTCCTTTCATTCACTTTCTCTTGCGAGTCATCATTTTTGTTCTCATCACTCGCTTGGGAAGTCCTCGTCGTCGACTTTGACATCGTCGCCGTAAATTAGTAAAAGCAGCAGGAGCAGCATTGGGAGTTTGGAGCAGAAACAGGACCATCATCAGCAAGTAGCAACAAATGGCATCAAATGTAAATAGTTCAATAAACAAAAACCAACTCAGACGATAATAACAATAACAAGTTGACATGTTTTATTTATTGAGAAAACGTACAACCAAAAAAAAACAAAAAAACAAAGCTGTTAAAATTGTTTTAATTTCGTTTTGTTTCGTTCATTCGTTTGCCTTCTTTCTTCTTCCTTCATTTGTGTGTGTATGCTTGTTTTTGTGTGTGTTAATTCATTGATTCGTTGAAACATTAATGTTCGGTCATCAATGTCCAAAAAAACATAAGAAAAATAACAAACAAAAAGAACAAATATATTTTTAGTATCAGTGGCGTCTCCGTTTCCATTTGATTATCACATAAATTTAAAAGGGTTTGGCAAAAATTTATACTAAAGATTTGAGTAAAGAAAATAAAAATTGTCACGTTCTGGAATCATTTGTATCTCATGAACCGCACTAGGTAGAGACTTAAAATTTTCACAGGATTTGTATTTCTATTGCCATATACCCAAGAAATAATAAAATTTTTAAAAAATCCACCGGAAAAGTCTCAAAAAAGAGATAACATTTCAACAACAACAACATGCAGTTTGTGTGTATAAAAATGTTTACAACAACAAAATGCAAGCAAACAACTTGTGTGTTGTACGAAAACAAGCGAATGTAAACATAACAACAACAATTAGACACGACAAAGAAACCAAAAGTAATATACAGACGGACAGACAGACTGACGAAGAGACTTTGAGATGATCTCTCTCCGTCTGTTTTTAAGAAGTTCCACTTCTATCACGCATTTTTTTTTTTTTTTTGAAATTTTTTTTTTTAATTTTCCAACATAGTCTATCTCTATACGCTTTTCTAGTTGAAGACTTTTTGTAATGATTTCTTTTCCCAACTGATGCAACAACGACACAGTAATCAGTGTATATGATTCCTAGGGCATCGTCAAAAACCGTGGACATCACCCTACCGCCGATTTTACTGCCTTCGGCTTCTTTGAATCACGTTCATCTTCAAAAATCCACTGTTTTGACTGTTATTTTGTTTCTGGAATATAGTAGTTTACTCATGTTTTATCTACTATTATAAATCGATGCAGAAACTCATTAGGATTGCGATGGAACAGAGCTAAAATAACTGCAGAGTTAACCGCACGATTGCGAATAGTACCACGGCACTCACCTTACCGAGACTCTGAAATTTTGGATTAATAAAAAAAAAGAAACCACTATATCTTACGTTAGACCTTTGTCTTCAACTATTTGGAGCAGTTTTATTCGACGATAACCCAAAACAATAGTATATTTTCTGAAACCTTTCTAAGGATGCCACCTCTACTGGATGCCCTGAAACTTTTGTGGACGTACGGCCATGTTTAAACTCATTTACCCAATTGTAAATAGTTGCAAATGCAGGAGCAGATGTGCCATGAACTTCATTGAACTCAATTTATTTTTATTATTTTTTTTTTTGTTTTTTTTACTGTGAATCTTTTTAAATAAATTCAGTGGTTTCTTTTGATAAAGTTTGGTTCAATCACCTTTAGTCAAACAACCAATGCTTGCTTTGATCTGCTCTTGTTTTTCAGTTGAAATAGTTTCAAATACAAGGAAGGGAAATAGTGTTGTAGAATTAGAGGCAGAAGTTCGATTTTAATGACTCAAATTAATAAGAATCTTCCTAACATACTTTTCCTGGAACTTTTACCAACTTGGAAACATTCTTTCATTCGAAAAACAAAACCATTTATTTCAAAACTTATTTGAATGCAAATTGTATGAAAATTCTTTGCAACCATAAATATATAGAAAAATAAGCAATTTAAATTTTAAAAATCTTAAAAAAAAATCTGTCCTTTCCCAATAAAAAAAAAAACAATTCTATGCATTTGTAAAGTTTTGACCTTCCTCGCATAACAAACCCCTTGGAGCATAACGACGACACTGTAAAGCAATTCACGTATGCAGGCAATAAACAGTTCAGGAGTTAACATGAAGACATGCGTGTAAATGAGCTCTTGGGAGCATTTTCGACTAAAATGAGGAAGTTTTGGAAATTTCCGGGGGGGGGGGGGGGTGAGAGAACGAACAATGATGCTTGGCAGGCAGCTGACACATGTAATAATTCAATTGCGCGATATACAATCATTGAAAAGATTGATGACATACATTGAGAGTTCTTTTACAAGTGCGTGTGTTAGTGTGTGTATGCATGTGTGTTTGTATATAAGTATCTGTGACTTTGTGTGCTGCCTGTTGGTGACATTTCTTGTGTTGTACATTATTGTTGCTACTGTTGTTTTTCTTTTGCCTTCTACTTACTTTCTTACTTACTTCAATTCTTCTCTGTACACAGTCAACGTGTCGCCTTCGTGAATTATGTATGTCACAACAACAATAACAACAAGAACAACTTGCACAGTACAAAAAAAAAAAAAAAACTTATCTTTGCTACACAGTGCAAAAATATCTTGTACTTTCTATATGAATCTTTTGTGTACTGTAAGAACGCTTCTGAGAAAACTTTCCCACTTGAGTCCACAAAAAAATAAAAAAATTAACAGAACCAAAAAAAAAAAAAGAAAAGTAATAATAAAAAGACTTGTCTCTGGAATTCACAAAACTCAGCAAATCCAAAAAATACAAAAAAGAAAAAAATAAAAGCAATGTGAAAAAAAAAGAATCACAAAACTTTTTGCTAGCTTAAGAGTGAACGAAAAGATAAATCTACAGAGAGCTTTGATTCGAGAGTTTAAGCATTTATATAGATATATGAGTACACATAGCCATGTACATGTATATTAAAGCCGTCTTAAGTTGACCAAGTTGACTCCTGGGAGGCAGCAACTAACCAACCAGCGGTGCACAGGAAAAGTTATCAAAAATTCCGGCTCTGCTGTGAGTGAATCAAGCGACAACGAAGGCTCAACCAGAACACTGTACATTCTACATTTTTTCCTCACTTTACTTCTTTTCACTCTTTTAACATGAAAGCAAAGACAAGAATGTAAAGAAAAAGACAACAAATGAATGAATGAATGAAAGATAGATAGAAGAAAAAAGTTGATAGCAAATTCAAAGAGCTAAGGGCTCTAACTAATCCGCTTCGCATTTTATCAGCGCTGTGACACACAGCATGCCACATGATTCCATCCATGCTCGCGTTACTTGCCGGGTTACTTCTTGTCTCAGTTAGTCAACTCGAACTCAACTCGAACTCAAACTCAAACTCATTCATAAGTTTTGCACATAATACTACGTAACTGAACTGAACTAAACTCGTTGTCGCTTTAGGCACACTTTTTTTTAGACTTGTTTTTCTCTACAGATTGTCTCTGTCTCGATGCCTATTATAGATGATCTCCTGCTTCCTGCCTATTTCATTCGTTTTATTAAGTGTCGCATGCCACAACAGAGAAGGGAGAAGGAAGAGCTTTCTCTTTGGTTTCATCTGTCTGTCTGTTTGTCTGTCTGTTTGTTCAGGCAAAGTATTTCCTCTTAAATTGACGCCTAATGCTACAACTAATCCCTTAACAACAACACAAAAATAATATACACAGAATGACAACATTTCTGACAATTTTGCTTTTGCTGTTATAACACACACACACACATTGATGCTGTTGGCAATTCACTCGAAGCTCCCTCGGTTCGACAGTATCAGTATCGTCAAGGGTATAATGAGTTAATCGATGGTTAGATAGATAGGCTACATACAACATACAGTTCAGTTCAAATACATTTCACATTTTCACATTTCACATTTCTATTCTGTTCAATTTAGTTCAGTTTTTGGTTAGTTTTGGTAAACGAATCTCATCATCATACTTGTATTGTATTGTACATATATATGTATATTTCACCTCCACTCCCTAGACTCTATATCTGTGATTATTTTACACTAAAGATACGAGTGGTTAGATAGATAGATAGATACATTTATAGTAGTACAATAGTTGTTCAATTAACAAAGATTTCTTTGACTCAATTGCCAATGATATACAAATAAACAAATCTCAAAAGAGCACAGTCACGCACACACAAACACACTCACACACACTTCTGTATAGTTGTATGGACATATATACATATATTGATAAAGACATAGACCCAGACACTTAACCCAATCTTCATATACCGTATACGTAATATTTGCAAACGAGTGAACACTAAACGAGCCTTACGTATACGTAATAAAAGTTACAACAATAATAATAACAACAACAACAACAACAACAACAACAACAACAACAACAACAACAAGAAAAATAACAATAACATCTACTTATGCTTTGAAGATTGTTATTTGCATAGATAGGCATAGATACAAATACACACAGAGAGACACTCATGAATATCCTTATTGGTTAACAATAAACTGCCTAGTAAAAGTAAAAGAATAAAAACATTTAACAAGCTAAAAGGAAAAGAGAAAAACACGTTTGAGATAGTGAGTGGCATTTATGCAAATGTTGCAAGTTTCTAGATATTTTTAAATATTGCAAATATGTTTGGTTCTCAACAGCAACAGTAGCAACAACAACAAAAATCAAAGACCATAGGCGTAGTAAGACTTAGATAAAAATTCAAATAGTAAAGTTTTTTTGAAATGCAGATGGCATACAAACGTCATAGATTGTTCAGATTATATATATAAGATATCTTAGACATATGTACGTCTATGTTCTTTTTTTTTTTTTTGGGTTTTCTATTTTTCCTTTTTTTTGTTTTTTTTTTTCATTTTTGTCAGTCAGTTGTTCATAAGCAAATATTGTTTGCTTAGTTTCTTCTCTTCACTTTCATATACCTCATAGGCATGAAGGACAACACACAAAAAGAATTGGACTGACACACAGACAGACAGACAAACAGACAAACAGACAGACAGTGAAGGATATTCAGTCATGTGAAGTCAGTCAACAACAGCGGAGTACATATTTTTGAATAACAACCTTCTCTACTACGACTGCGACTATTGTACTTACAAGCTCAGCATATTTTCTGAATATCTGTTTTTCATCTGTTTTCCATGTGTTTTTTTTTTTTTTTTGTTGTTGGGTTTCTTCTCGCAACTTTGAGTTTCGTTACTTTTCTTCATTGCATATTGCAATGCAAGGGAATTGTTCTCCATTACTTGCTACTAGTCTTTTTGTTTCTTATTGTTGTTGTTGTTGTTGTTGTTGTTATCCTTTCAAAGTCATGCTGACTGACAGACATTTCAATCAAACTTCACAAATATCTTTTTCACTATATACTGTACTATCTCTGAACCAAATGAAACCAAACTAACCAAACCAAACGAAACCAAACCAAACCAAACCAAACCAACATCTTTCCCTCTCCTTTACTAAACTAAACTATCATTCACTTGCTCACTAGTTCTAGTGCTTTTTTTTTTTTTACTTGACTTTCTATTTCTTGTTGTTTTTATTTGAATTTTCTTTGCATATTTCAACTTGGTTGCAAGTTTCTGATGCACCCTCATTCACCATTTTTCTTTTTTTTCATTGGCTTTCTACTTTTGTATAAACAAGTAGCAAATTGCGTAAAATTTTATTGTAAATCTTGTTTTCTATCATTTTTCTTACTTTATTGTTATTATCATCCCTTTTTCTTTGTTTTTGTTTTTGTTGTTGTTATTATTACTTTTATTGTTAGTGAAGTTGTGTGCTGGTTTTACTGAAGTTTTGTCTTGCACACATACATACATATTTTGATGTAGTTGCATATTTGAACCAAACCCAATAATACAAAAAAAAAAAAAAGATACATGAAAAACTACAAATATTTGAGGGGGCAAGACAAAGATATCCAATTAAAAATACTTTTTAACCCTCAATAACAATTTCGGTTATTAGCTCAGGGCAATTTAACTACATTTTTCATGCCCTCAACTTCACTACTTCATTCCTTTGCTTCACCCATTAACAATCTCTCTCCTTTTTTCTCTCTCTCTCTCTAGTAATTATTTTGTTCCTTTATTATTTTTGAAGAATATTTTTATTGTTGTTTATAACCAAATTGCAACATGTTCATATCGTATGTTTGTTATACTCAAATTCCATAGATGCAGATGTATCTGTTGGTAAGGGTGTGTGAGTGTGTGTTTATATATAGTCATATATATCCCAGCAATATTGGCTCGTTCGCCGGAACATAATCGAAAAAGTTTTATACTTTACTCGCTCGTTTGTTCATTCATTCATGGCTTGAAGCGAAAAATGTGTGAAAAATTTGAAAAGTTTAAGTGCTGCAATTGTATCTAAATGAATGTATGAATCAATGAATGAATCTCTTTACTTTACTACATATGTTAGATAGAAAGGTAGATCGGAAGGAAGTGCAATAGTTAGGTAGTAAATGTTGCTATTCTACATAAGTAAAAATAAGTTAAATCGGTTAAAGGCAAAACCATTTTTTTTTTCCTTTTGAAATATCTGCCCATCCTCAAACTTATCCACTTGATTGTCTTCATTTTTAGTAAATTGATCCTAAAATATGAATTGTGTTTTTGAAGTTGGACACACATGTACATAGTCAGGAATTGTAAGTATTTTGTAAATTTTTGTGTACAAAAACAAGGAAAAGTTAATAAAGAAAATAATGATTATGATCCCTTGATTATTTATAAAAAAAAAATTGATAAACAAGTTAAGAAAATTTAGGATTATTATTAGAACATTAACATTAAAGTTTGGAAAGGTTTCTTTACATTAAGAATTTTTTATAGAAAGCTAAAATGGTTCAGGAATTCATCAGTTCTTCTTAATTTATAAAATTTTGATAAATTTTTTTTTTACTTATGTGGTCACCAAAATGGTTTATGCTTCAGTTGGACCCGATAGGTAGCGCGTTGTCGAGATACAGGCACTTTTTTAACAAATTTTTTTATCTGGCGCACACTATACTAAGTCGATTTTAATAATTTTTTTTTTTTAAATGACAAATAAATGCTTATAAAAAGAGTTGCATACTTGTTTTTTTAATTTTTTAATTTTTAATATAAAATTATTAAGTATTAAGTTTTTTGAAAACCATTATAAGACCAAGCATACAAATTTTGCACGCTTTTTCGTTTTTAATGCCTTGGTTCTTGTTATTGTTGAATTTTTCATCTCTGATAATGTACTTTTTGCGCCTTCCCTTCTGTATTTTTTGTTCATTTAAAGTGGGACAAGAAAAAGACAGTATGTTTTGTTGTTTGCTTTTCGTGTTTGAGATTACTTATCAATTTTGGTTTGTTGATAAGGTAAGTGGGAGGGAGGCCAAGCATTGGAACATCGGAATAAACGCAGAGAAATAGGCAAACTGCGTATTTAAATTGAGACGTGGCACTTTTCCAGTTATTAACTATGAGTCCAGAATCATCGCACAAGTGAACCAAATGCATTACTTCAGATTGATCTTAGACAAGCACCTCACATGGCAAGCTAACATTAAAACAATCACCGCATGCTGCGCTGATATGCTACGTAAGCTTGACTGGTTGCTAGGGCCGTCCAGTATATTGTCGCTCACTAACAAGTGGGAAATTTATAGACAAGTATTGGCTCCAATTTGGAATTACAAGATACAAATTTGGGGTTCCACTGCTGCCAGCAACATTCAGAGAGTTCATGCACAAGTGATAAGAGAGATGGAGAAATCTACAGCAGATGGTGTGTGGTGAGTTGCGTCAGAAAAGAAATCATTTAAAAGAACAAAAAGAAACAAATTAACAAGTCGTTTGCTGTGTTAATTGTCCTATAAATACTACTGTTATTGTTACTGTCCATTTCTTGTGTTCGCTAGCAACAACCTAGTCAGAATTGACTAAGCTATAAGCACTTTATTTAACTCACTGACACAAGATGGCCCACCGATTCAAATAATTACAATATAAAAAGGGCTGCAAAGCCCTAAATGGGATCCTAGTCATACAAAAATATTGATAAAGTTCAATGACATGGAAAAAAAACTTCTATAATGCTTATCATACAACGGCTTTTATCGAATGAGTTTGGAACATCTGCTGTATAGTTTCCAGGACTCAATACACTTTGAATAGACTTTTTGAGAAAAATCTCAGAAATCTCTTAGATAAAACTAATAAGAATCCTTTCTTTCATTAAAGGTGGAGTGAGGAAAGGTCAAGCAGGCCTTAGTAAAGCAAAAGTGCATTAATTTTCTTGACACTCAATCTAACATAACTTAAGTTCTATTCAATATGTATAAGGATGCTTATCTTGATTCCTTCTAAAGAAAATATAAGAAATTATAAGTTTAAGAAAAGTTTTAGCTAAATTGACTCATCACATCTAATCAAATGACTAAGAACTTTACATTTTCTTCTTTACTACCAAAATTAAAGTATAATACAATACATAAATTTTTAGATTTTTTTTTTTTATAAAAGAAAAATTACTGATGAGAAAAACTTAAAACTAAGAAAAATTGTACAACAAAATTTTAATTGAATTTATCCTTGACAAGTTGTTGAAAACTTCTTTGCATAAATCTCATTAATCATATTTTTCGATTTAGTAAATTTTCTTTTCTTTTCTTATTTTTTTTTTGTGTTTTTTTTTTTTTTTTTGTTATTTTCTCTTTTCATTAATGGCTTCTTCATAAAAAAAAATTAACAGAAATTTCTGCCTGCCAAAAATCTACATCAATTTTAATTAGTCGAAAGTCAGTGAGTTGATTTCTTAAGCAAAGTCATTATGGAAAACTTCATGGGGATAGTGTTAAGTGCTATGAGTTGACATATTTCATCATGGTGATGATCTTATAATTATTTAATTAAGTAGTTTACTTCAATGAAAAAAAAAAAAAAATCCTTTATTAACTTCAAGGAAGCTAAGAAGTATCTGACATACTAAAGAATTGGAATTGGCTAGTGAATGATGAATTAAGTTTAAAGCTTCCATGATTTTTTGTATTATTTTATAAAAATATGGTTTCTTAGCAATAAGTTCAATGTAAAGACCATCAAAGCTGCTTTTTAATTCAATTATTCATAATGTTTTTATTATAAGTATGTACTCCGTGTATCTTTTCGTTGATTTAATTTGATTTATACTGCTTATCTGTGTGTCTATGATTGCTTCATAGGGATTTGTTATTTTCTTTGACTTTGTGAATGTCGCGTTCTAAGCTTATCTGTGTCTGAGACATGCGGATTTGTTTTCTCTTTATTGCATTTAATCTTATGAATCTCGCAATATAAATCGAAATAAATCGCTTTAAGAATAGAAATATAAATGATTTATATTGTTATCAGTTGAGGTAGAACAACTCACAATTACTGGTATTTATCAACACGAATTGCATTTGCTGATGTTTGAACTTGAAGAACGGATAAGAAAATTACATGAATTATATATTAGAAATTCTCTATACTTAGATCCATTCTGGGGGATATGGAACTTGTTTCTGTCCTGACCAGCGGAGTAAGCTATTTTATACCTAGATGCTGGTAGAGTGTTGGGTTATAAATTCAACCTGGTTATGTTACTCAAGAATACGCCTCAATTCTAGAGCAAGGAATGAGTCATATGATCAAAATTTGATATCTGCAGATATAGAAATATCCTACAGGATATTGTTTAATGTTTATCATTTTTCAGTTGAGAATACTACTACTACTCCGCGACCCTTCCACTTCCCTTATCAACAAACCAAAAATGATTGAAAAATACAATAACAACAACAACCAAAGTATTAAAAGCATTATGCTTAGCCTTGTAGTGGTTTTAATAAAACTTAATACTTAATAATTTTATATTAAAAGTAAAAAAATGAAAAGAATAAGTATGCAACTCTTTTCATTAGCATTCATTTGTCTTTTTTAAAAAGCTAATTATTAAAATCAGCTTTGTATAGTGTACGCTAGATAAAAAATTGTTAAAAATTTGGTAAAAAAGTGCTTGTATCTCGACAACAGCGCCTCCTACCGGGTTCAACTAAAGCATAATCTATCTTGGTGACCCCATAAGTAAAACAGAAAAAAAAAATTATCAAAATTTTTGTAGCCATTTAAGAGAATAAGAGTCACAAAATTTCGTACACTCGAATTATATATATATACAATAAATATATCCAATCAAACTATCAAAAATAAATAGACCCCGACTTTGGCAGAAATTTGTGCGTTTTCTTTAACAAATTCTCATTGTCAATCGGAAGTGGCTATAAGAGGTTTCCTTGCACATTTACAAAGTATTTTGATAGAGAAAAGTTTCGAATTATAAAAAATTATTGAAGATATCAATTTTATTATCACCATGTTTTCCACGGGTTGTTTTAAAACAAATATTTATTGAGGGCGGTTGTTCAATTATCCATCAAGAAAACAAAATACTCGAGAGTCAATTATTTTGTTAGTTGGTTAATTTAAATAAGAACATTTGAACTCACTTATGTTGCAAAGTTTGACTTATTGAGTTACCATTTAAAGTATTGTACTTTCACCTCTAATGGTGCGAAGAAATAAATAGGATTCCTTTTAAAACTTAAATAGCAATGTCATATATTGGAATCGTCAATAAATTACACGGAGAATTGGATACTCATCTTTAGAATTCAAATTAAAACTTGTGTAATCATTGCTATGGTCTTTAGATATTGCATTTATTATTCACATACGAAACAAGAAGAGAATCTAGTGAAAAAAGACAAATTTTCCATTTAAATTTCAACTTGTATTGGTTTGCAAATTAAGCCAATCTTTGACTCATACATCATCTCTATCTTCATCTTACATCCAACATTAAGAACAGCACCATGCGTTTTCATCTTCTCCACCATGAAGAACATAATAAAGCTTTTTGCTAACACAAAAATGAGAAATCACATTAGTTGGAAGCGGTTCTGCCCCACAAGTCCGCAAGTCCATCCGTCTAACCATTCATCCGTTCGTCTTTTCATTTCCCTTCTATCTACTTCCCTCAATGCAATTCAACAATTGTTTGTCTCTCTGCCTGTCTGTCTGTCTGACTATCTGTCTTTATGTAGCCATTCATCTATCTCTTCATTTAACTGCCTAACAAACAGCACCAACAACAACAACAACAACAACAACATTGGATTGTGCCCATCCTGTGGCCTATACTGCTACCCACTTCCTTCTGCTCATCAAACATCCAATCTATTGTTGGTTTTGTTGTTTTGTTCCTACAACATCAGTTTGATTCATTTGTGTTATGCCTCGTTTAGTGAACGTGGACCATGCTTCTCGTTTAACTAAATTATGGCGTGTACTACTAAATTGGCCGCATTGGATGCCAACCCCCTGCCAACCCATCACCACTTACTACATCCTAATATCCTTTATCCACAACTACACTATCTCATCATATATTATTGTATTTTTTTTTTTTCTTTTTTTTGTTAACATTTGTTGTTCCGTTCCTTATTTTATAGTCAACAACGACGAGGCTCATAGACTAACTAATACCACCTATACACAATTGTTAAGTTTTTGAGCACTCATCATCATCATCATCATAGCTGATCCTACTCTTTCAAACTAATTCCCTCCCTATACCGCATCCTTCTTTCCGTTTTTTAGTTGAGTTGAGGTTCCGTGCCGTTTGGTTTGGTTTTGGTTCAGCAGTAGCAGCAGTTTGTTTTGTATTTTAAACAATTTTCGGGAATCAATATTTGCGGAATGTGTTTTGAATTCAAAATGAGTTTTGCGCGCATATTTCTTTGCTATGTTTTTCATTTGATTTTTTCTCCCAAAAAAAAAAAATTGTATTGTATTTCATTTTAGTCGCTTTTAAACAACATTCTTCTGACTTTTGTGTTCTGCCGTTATTTAGGGGCTTTTTTTTCATTCCTTTTCTTTTTATTTCTATTTTTTATTTCCTTTCATAGGTTTTAACTGTCTAAATTGAACTCAAAAGTATCCTGTCTGTTCAATTGTGGACTGACTACTGATACAATAGTTTTATCAATGAAGGCCGAGTCCCAAACGTGATCATTTTTTGATTTATTTTCATTTGCTCTGAAATTCATTTAAATTCATTAAATATTTCGTGGCGCAAATTTGTTCATTTTGCGTTATTTAAACAACAAAAAAAAAAAAAAAAGGATGTAAGAAAAATCGACCAAAATTTTTTGTTCATTTCATTCATTTATCCCTTTAACTTTGATTGCATTTGTCTTCGATTAAGGGAAAGAAGTCATGGTCTTGGCCCTTTTTCTTTTACCGTTTAACATTCTATCTTGGGTTCGCACATAAATCGAATTTTATTTATTTTAGAATTTCGTGTGAACTATGCGTCTGTGCCTGTGTGGATGTGGATGTGAATGTGGCGGATATGTTAGGCACAGATAAGTAGATTGTATTGAAACTTAACCCTTACAGGCTCACAGTTTCCTCAATGAAAGCAGGCCGAAGTCAACATTTCTCTTAGAATGTCTTCCTATCATTTGTTGTTTCTAATGTGTTTTTCTTGGCATTTCTATTATTGTTTGTTTTTTTATTTTCAATTTTCCTTTTTTTTTTTTTTTGCTCTTCCATCTTCATCCTGGTATCCTTTTATTTATTTCCGTATGTTTGAGAGTTTACTAAGTTCGGGTCAACAATATGAAAACCACAACAGAGCGACACAATACAAAAAGGCACCGCATCTCATAGCCAACCAAAGTAACCAGGAAGGAAATGAACCAAAGTTGGGTTTTCTTTGTTTATATATATATTGTACAATATATGTATATGTGTGTCTTCTATACAAGTATATATTTATAAATATATATATATGGATGTAATGTGTTTGTATGAAAATTGTGGCTGTGCCTGAACAACAACAGCAGCAGTATTTTCTTGTTCAGCTCAGCTTTTTCTTCCATCTACTTGAGCAATAAAGGAAGCTTTTTGCGGTAGCGACTGACGTCTTTTATTTGTTGTTAAATTCAGTAAAATCCTTTCATACAGAAAATTGCAAACAAACGAATGAACCAAGAAATAAACGTATGAACCTATGAACGTCTGAATGAATGAATGAATGAATAAATAAATAAGCAACAGCAACAACTACAATAATAATAATAACAACAAAAACCAACAACAATAAGCTCTATAGTAGTAACAAATAACCATGAGTATATCCTTGCGAAATCCATAAGTATGTGTGTGTGTGTGTGTGTGTGTGTGTTTGTGTGTTGACCAAATATGGGCAAAAATTCCTTGGAAGAAAGTCTAAAATGCACAGTGTCTTGAACTGTGTCTACTTCCCACTTTTCCATACATACCTACAAAATAATCTTATAAATGCCTAAAGATTTAAAGATATTCTTCGCAGGTAACCATTTTTTTACTTTAGTATCATATAACATTTTCTCTCCAAAGATACACCAAGAAGAACCTAATAAAGGCCGCAAAAGAAGCTATGCTTATCCTATTGGATTATATCTAAATCATATTAAGGTTTTTATAAATGCAAACATCTTCTTCAATTTCAATCTCATTTAATATTAAGGATTCTTGTAACAGAGTCGATTTTGGGTATGGATAACTTTTTAATGCATATAATTAAGCATCTTTTAGATAGTAAACCATGTTAAATTTTGACCACAGTCTTGTATTAAATAGAAATTATATTGAAATTCCTCAAAATTGTATCCTTCTACGTTTATCCTTAATCATATTGAGGTGCTGCCTTTTTAACTTGGAATGATTATTTGATATCATTGAATTACATTTGATTCATAAAAATTCCTGAAAATCGGTTACCTAGTTGTTATATGAATTACCTTTTCTCTACATGCTTATTATAAATGTGAAGTCTTGCTTTGTTCTGCGAAATACCTTGGACTAAGTTTCAATAGAAGGTTAACTTGGCAGCCCCACATAAATTGGCTTTCAAAATGAAGCTCGCATCTAAGCCTGAAAAACAAGTTATTACTCTATAAATCCAAACTTAAACCGGTATGGACTTATGGAATATAGCTTTGGGGCACTGCCTCCAACTCAAACATTGAGATCCTTCAAAGGTTTCAGTCCAAACTACTACGAAGATTTATTGGAGCTTTTTGGTACGTGAGAAACTCAGTCCTACACAGAGATCTACAGATTCCCATGATCCGTGAGGAAATCGCAAGAATCAGCAACTCATATATCTCCAGGTTGGAAGGTCATGTTAACCATCTTGGAGTCAATCTGCTTGACAATAGCCAGCACACATTCATCAATCCTGAAACCTTAATGACAAATGAAAAATGTGACTAAGTTCTTAGTCCTATTTTGTTTTATTTTCTAAGATTCACCAACCAGTGCTAAGAACTTAAGTACCTTTTGATTCAAATCTATGGATACCAGTGATTCATCTGATATTTCTAGTGAAACCTGATACAAATTTCTTTATAACTATAATCTCATTGGTCTTAAATGTATTAAGACTACAGATCTATAAATGATAGAATTCTACTTTCTTTTATATAGAATCGGTAAATGTCTTTGTGGTAAAAACACCATAGAAACAAATGTCCAATTATTCCATAAAATTCATTGTATTTAAAAAATCAATCAGCTAACTTTAAAGGACTTTCAGTTACTTATATAAAACTCTTCCCATAATCTACTATGTTATTTAAGACCGTTTTCAATATGCCCTTTCTCTAACCACTGTAACTACCTCAGTAGCATAACTTCTATTTAAAGGATGACACCCAAGGAGCTTGGATGGGCCGCCTCAAACTCCTTTTTGAATAAGTTGGAAGAGGACAAGAAAATTTCATTTGCTAAAATGAAAATGCCATGAAAGAATTTATAGAAATTTATGCTACTACAAAAGAAATATGCGTGTTCCCCATTGGTCCAGCTATACTAAAGCTTTTGACTACCAAAACCAAAAAGCAAAAAAAAAAAAAAAAAATAATAATAATAAAACTTCTCGCACCATAACAAAGGCATTCAAAAGTACACAAATTCTAACTAAATTTGAAAGACACTCAGGGATTGGGATTGGGCTTTGGTGCCGTGAAAAACGACAGGGACCAGCTTCATGGGTATTTATCTATTCACGCTTTTATACTCAGAAAAACACAGGAATAAAAGCGGCACAGAGCCAACAAAGGCAAATGCGTGTGGAAATTAAACATTGTAAATTTTCCATTGTGGCTTGGCCAACTTTATACTTTATTTCTTTTCATTTATACTTGTTCTATGACAGTTGAACTGATTTTGGGATCTAGAGGAGGGGAGACAGATGATGAGTATACAATATAAAACTTAACAGCTTCCGTTAGGTCATGCTTAACATACATTAAAAGTTTCCGGTTAAAGCACTTAAAGCCTGGATTTACTTCATCTTACGAGCCTATAGACTAGAATATCATAGTAGATAGTCCTTTTCGTGTGTTTGTTTGTTTGTTCAATTCTTTTCATTCATTATGCAGAGGAAGTGCTCAATTGAATAATGAGAACAAGAAAAAGAGAACGAGAAACTCAAAATGAAATGACAAAACAAATGAATCTGAATCAAACTGA
This sequence comes from Amiota minor, assembly GCA_037043295.1. NCBI lineage: Eukaryota > Metazoa > Arthropoda > Insecta > Diptera > Drosophilidae > Amiota > Amiota minor. The sequence goes on along the minus strand of JBAMAW010000081.1, from coordinate 5,800,958 downwards.
AGAACCAAAACTGATTTTGTCTTTTACCACGAAATTGTTTTTGCCTTCGGTTGACGATTAACTAAACTTGGGATATTGTAGGAGCAGTCAGCTGGAGAGGAGGCTCTTTTTATAGAGAGAACCAAAAGAAATGAAGTAAAGGCAACCAGCCGCCACCGCAATCAAACTTGTGGTTTTATATTCGAATTTCATACTCACACTTGGCCTAACAGGCAACTGATTCTAGTCTAATCAGAGCCACCACCATTTTCTAGTTTGACTAGTTTTGAGATTTCGTGTCACGTAGTGTCACGTTCTTCAAAATATGAAACGTCTACTGATTTTTAATGAAGTAAAGTTTGTCATATCCTCCTCCACATTCTGAGAAGCAAAGTAAAGCACAGCAAAGCAAAGGAATGGAAGAACATAAAGCAGGACAAGGCAAAGCAACTCGTAGAAGAGCCAACAAACAACACAAACTCAAACAAGCTAACAAACAAATAGACAAACAGACAGACAAACACTCGAACAACATTCACAAAACATCCCAGACCAAATACTTCAAGTTCTGAGATAGGGAGAATGGACGTGTGCGCAGGGATGGGGTCCAGTTCCAATCCCAAATCCGCCCTTGCCTTGCTAAGGCCAGCAACAATGTTATGGTCATGTACGCAATAATTAAAAGCATCGAAAGTTACTCCGTGAGGTAGTGTCAACTAAGCGGACACTTCCTTTTATATATAGATACTACAATATATATACATGTATGGCTAGTGAGTGTGTGTGTGTGTGTGTGTGTGTGTCCACAAATAAACAAACAAATAGACATTGAGACAAATACTTTGAGAGCACGGCCCAAGCTCAGCACAATAAGATGAAGCACACTCAAGTGATATCAGCAGGAGCAGTAAGGATACTAACAACGCTACTCAGTTACACAAACAAATACACATGCACACAATCAAACAAAACACACACACACACACATACTCTACTCAGAGTTATACTTTGAAATACATTTGCCGTACGTGCGCTTTCACATTCGTTTGGGATTTATGCAGAGTTAGCTTAGCCTGAAAACGAAGCGAGTTGAGTGCCACTGCTAACGTGTGTGAGTGAGTCTTTGGTGGACACGTGGGTGTGTGAGTCAAAAGCCGTGCATTAGTAGGAGACATATGAAGGAATAAAAAAAATTATAGTATCACACACACCCACACACATTGTAAAACTATACTGAGACAAAAGTTTGCCATTGAGCGAGAATAGAAATTGGTTTTTTATTTATTTTTTTTGGCACACGTTCTTCTATTGTGAATTAAAAGGTGTATAGAAGAGGATTTTATGTAGCACAGTGGTGCGAACGTCACAAAGATTCATAAGAGTTTCCCATTATTGTATTGTATAAGAAATGTTTAAAAGCTTTTAAATATCGGGACATGAAAATCCCAATTCTGCTGATATTAGCATTGAAATCGATTGCTCATTGGTAACAAAAACTACTTTTACGGATTAATCCAATGCTAAATGGTCATGGGAATCCCAACATTCGTGATGTTGGGATCAATCTCTGTTTGTTATGAGTTTGGGCATTGAGAATTGAGACAGAAGAAGCAAAGAAAGGAATTAAAAATTAAGTTTGAATCCAAAGATGACAGTTTTCTGCTTCGGTTTTTGGAATAAAAAGGTTTAAATTGCAAATTATTCTTTAGCAAACCATAGAGTAAAGTTAGATGTCAGGGAACGTAGCTCAAATTATTTTAATTAATTTCTTATGTTAAAAAAAACTACATTACAGCGCTGGAATAATGAATCTTTATTTATAAAATGGGCCAAGTGCAAGTCACACTCGTACACGGAGGCTTCCGTTCCAGATTGGGGTTTGTATGGGAGGTACCCTTCCTAGTTGGCCGATTTGGCTGATTCCACCAGATGTGCAGCGCCTATATCAAAAAGTTATAGTGTTTAAATTTCAGTTTAATAGTCCAATAAACAAAAAAGTTTTTCTAATAAGAACCTGAATTTTAATGATGGGTTTGTATGGGAGGTACCCCTCCTTGGTGACCGATTAGGCTGATTCCAACAGAAGTATCGCGTATATATCAGAAACTTATAGTGTCTAAATTTCAGTTCGATAGTCCAAAAATAAAAAAGTTTTTCTAATAAGAACTTGAATTTTAATGGGGGTTTTTATGGAAGGTACCCTCCCTAGTGATCCAATCAAACTGAAATTTTTATAATATAAGTTTCTCATGTATAGCCATCAACTCTCTAAATTTCAAGAACATGGAATTACTGGGTCTTATAGCTGTCATACAAACCAAAAAGTTTCTTGTATGGGGACCCCTTTAAGTTTTTGAAAATATTTTAGTTTTAGCATTTGTAGCTGATTCCTGGATAGAACTTCACATTCTGTACAAATTTCAACTCTCTAGCTATTACGTTTCATGAGATATGGATCTAGGATGGACGGACAACGAAGTATCTGCAATAGGGTTCCCCTTGGGTGCGGAACCCTAATAAAAACTATCAATTTTCATTACATTTTGTGAAATTGAACAAGACTACAATATTAACTCTAATTAAAAGGCAATTACGTTTCACTAATTTGGAATGCTTTTCTATTCATTTTCAAATTATTGCAACCACAGTGGCATATCGCCATCAGATCCGTGACATCGCTTACTGTCATAAGCCTTGCTTTCACTGCTTTAACCCGGACCAGATTTATTTAGTTAGTTTATTTATTTATTTGTTGTATTGTTTTCGTATTTGTAACCATTTCTATTACAGGATTTCTTTTGACATGATTTCTTTGTTTCAATCCCAATCCACCATTTGCTTTTATTTTCTCTTCATCCCAAACTAATACAATATGAAGCTCTCTTGACAACTTTGATTTGATTGATTTCAGCGTCAGCTGCACACTTCAATAATACATACTAATACACTCGCAATCATCGATGTATTGTGTATGTACTATGTAGACAAACATACTCGGTATAAAACAAACCAACAAAGGCTCAAAACACAAATTGAAATAAAAGAATATACTGAATTGGAAAATTGCATGGTTCTCATGGAAAACAAGGAAAACAAAATCAAAAAAATAAATAGAAAACAAAGTGGGGGAGAATTGAAACGAATTTAAGGGAAATAGTAGAAGATGATAAAAAGTATAGAAAATGCGCTCAATTTCAAAGGCTTTAGTCGATATTTGAACGCTTTGTTTTCGTTGTCGTTATCGTTCAACTACTATGCTGACGCCCCCCATACATGTAAATCTATATACATATATATAGACCACACCGCTTATTGACTAAGGCGGCCAATAGATGTAAAATATTTTTGCACAAATGAATTGCATATATAAATATTGAGGCTGCTTTAAAGTCCCGCATATAGCATTAGTTTGGGTTAGTCCAATATTGGACATCGCATGAACTATATATACTATATGATTCCCTTTGGATTGTGGATTGAATTGAAACAAGAAATTTAAACGAAAATTAACTTATAGGTTGTCGAATAACCCTATTAATAAATTGCCATGCACATGGTGAAAGGGGTCAGTTGATATGGCAAAAGAGAAGTGGTTCATTTTCAAACATCAGAATCATCAGAAGGCAATGCTAGGTTTGATAATAGATTCTATGAGGCAGTTAAAACTTATACCTGTGCTTAGGCCTAAGTATAATTGTTGATCATATTTTTTAAGTATTTTTCAGCAATAATATTCTCTGTCTATGAGGCGTTTACCATAAGAGCTGCAACTGCTTTTTTTTGGGTCATAGTTTTTATGATGTTTTTCTGCATTAATATTCTCCGTCTATCAGACGCTTTAGAGCTGCAACTGCTGTTTTAGGCTTAGAATAATAATATCTTTTTTATTTCAGAATATTTTCCGTATATTTTGTAGATATTTTTGTCTTACTTTTTATAGATTTTTTTCTCTTAATGTGTTTTTGTTTTTGTTTCTATTTTTAAATGCGATTGTTTCATGTTTGCACATTGAGTTTCTATTATCGCTTTTCATTGTTCTTAAACATTTTTTTAATATATTTTTTCCATTTTTTGAATATTTTTTTTCTAAATATTTTTGCGTTTATTTTTGGATTTTATTTAATTGTTTGATTTTGTTATATTTTGTTTTTATATTTTTGATTTTTTCCATGAATTCCAACTGAGCAAAATAAAATCAATGAAAATTTATTTTTGCATACGAAAAACATTTTCATTTTTGATTTGCTTCTTAATTTTTTTCGATTCAAAAAGTTCATTTATTGATGATGATGATGATGATGATGATGATGATGTTGATGTTGGTCAGTCTGTCAGTCTTTCAGTCAGTCAGTCAGTCAGTCATTCAGTTAGGTCACTCAGTCTACATACAATAGAAATTTCATTTTCATATTGTTGCATACTTTCAGGCAACTTTATAGCAAAATTCAAATTCAAATTCGCAATCAAATTTCTATCTGAAGCAAAAAAAGATATAAGTACAACAAATTTTCTTTAAATATTATTTAAATAATATAAATACAAAGAAATATTTATTGTAAATTTTGATTGTTTAAAGTTATTTGTTTATTTCATTTGTCCATTTGCGTGTTGCTCTTTGTCTTCTTTGTTTGATTTGTTTGCTTTTATAATTTATGTCAGTCATTTGTGCTTGGGCAATAAAAGAGAAAAATAAAACATGAAAAAGGCATAAATAAATTACTATAGAAAATGTATAAAGAAAGATCAAAAAGGGAAAAGAGCAAGGGGAAAATGGAAGACAAACGACATTTTTTAAAACAAAAGATTCAACGGAAGGCGAAAATCAACAAGTGTTGACAGCGCAATGGACGCTGGACTCGGCTCGGCTTGGTTGAGCTCAGAGCGTGTTGAGTCAAGTTGAGTAGGGCGAAAGTGCTAAAGATAATGAAAAGCAAAAGACAACAATTGTTGCAAACAGCAGAACAAAACACAACATGACGCGCAATGGTGAAGAAGCAACAATAATACATAATAACAAGGAAGGAAGGAAGGACAGAAGGCAAACGCGGCAATGGCAATGGTAACGGCAACGCAATGCCGTGTCAAATTGAGCCGAGCCTTGCAGAAGAAAGGAAAAATGACAAATGAACAAGAACCATTGGGAAAACTGTCGAAGTCTGTTTTGAATACTGACTGTCCTTCTTTTGCTTGCTTGGTTGGTTGCATAAGACACCCCGAAATTGAAACATCCAATGGCCAGGCCCAAGCATTCCGCATTGTCATTGCTATTGTCTAGTAACAATGTTGACGATGATGCGTTCGTTGTCAAGTTCCAGTCAGTTTGAGCATTGTAAGACCCTTTCTGATGTTCCGTCATTCTTGTACATTCATTCACATTCGTTGTCATTGTCATCGTCATCGTCATCATAATCATCCATTGGCAGCTGCTTTGCATTTATGTTGGCATTTATCTTGCTTTCACTTCCGCTGTCCTCTTCCATTTCGCCCGCACCATATTCTATCAATTTGTTTATCGTTGGTCTTTCAATGATTCGGCAGCAAGTAGTAGCAATTGTTGTAATTACGCAAAAGAGTTGATGGATAAAGGTAGTTTATACTATATGGAACACGTGACAGTGACAAAAATTATGAGGAAAGAAAATCCTTTGAAATAGCAATAATAATAAAAAAAAAAAAAAAGAAAAATGTTTCTCAAAGGATATTCAACAATTCACTTAAGTGAAAAGTGAGTTATGTTTTGTTTTATTTTTGTACAATGTAAGAGTTTTGTAAGGACTGCAGAAAAATCTTCTCTAGATTAATTTCAATTGATTCTCTCTCTCCTATCTACCAACTAGGCCACGTAAAATCATCTTCTTTCTTCTACAATATTTCTATTGATTCCTTTTGCCTATTTAAGCTTTTGTATTTCAACCATAAATCAATTGATGTAACCACTTAAAACTTCCATTCGTACAAGGACTTCCTCCTTGTCCTTATATAGGTTGGTGATGGTATGATGATGTACGGGTATGTTGAAGTAACATCATATACTATATTACACATAAGCAACGCGTCACGTTGCCATGATTTGAAGAGAACAAATAAAACAAAAAAGCTAGGTAACACAAAAAAAAAAGGAAAGATCAGCAAAAGGACATCATTTTGTCAGAAAAATATGTTCACATTCAGCAAGTAGTATGAGCAGGCTCGACTCAGCTCAGCTCGGCTTATCCTGGCCAATGTTTATTAAAATTTTATTGTTCGAGCGTTGAAGGAATAAAATGCAATTCAAAGCAAACCAAGAAAAAAAAAAAGAACACACAAAACAAAAAGAAGAATAAACGCTAAAGTGAATGTCAAGCGAAGTCAAACAGTGTCGGCACTAGTATGACGAACAACAAAAATGTAATGATGATGATAGAAAATGTGTGCAAAGTAGGAAAGAAGGAAGGCAACCAAAATGGACAGAAAGGACATAATACAAAGGAATAAAATCACAAAAGGCAGGTGAAAAATAGGCACAAAGGAGCACTTATGGCAACTCCACACTTTAGGTAGACAGACATCAACAAAAAACAATGTACAGACACTTGATGGGCAAAGGGACAGAGGCAACTGATAGAGGAATGAATTTAGAGGGATAGAATAGATAAAGCTTGGGATAGAGCTTTGGTTACTAGATGTCTAAACGACATACAAAAACCAGAAAAAGTGATTATTGCGCACAATGAATGCGCTTCATGATATTCATGGTAATGTTCATGGCTTCAGAATGGAATATCCCAGAGATAAAAAATTAGAAAAACATTGTACATGATGTTGATGTTCAAATTTTGGTCTTAAAGCATCAAAGATACTGGACAATGATAATGATGATGACGGCGATGATGATGACGGCGATGATAATGAAAATTATGGTCAATTGTTTGGCTTGTTGTAAAATTTGATAATAATGATGTTGATGATGATGTTGGTTAAAATTCTGTTAAAGTGCGTGAAGCGTAAAGCAACCTATGTTTTTCACATATACAAAACTGGCTAACTTTACTCATTCATTCTTTACTCATCCCCTGAGAGACTCACGCAGTAACCCATTCAAAACCAACAATTCTTTCGATGGACGTTGCCGAAATATTTTAATAAAAATGTCAACTTATTTACGATGACAGGTCGCGTGACATGCTGCAGCGACACTTTCTGTCGCCTGTGTCGAATTCAATACTTTTGTCATTTCTGCCAACGACAGACGGCTCCAACTCCATTGAATGACAGTGTATGAACCCAACGAGCAAACGTGAGTGTTCACCTAAGCATATCAGCGGTAGCAGCCAAATGTTCTGGCTACCCAGACATACTTTTTCATTGAATGAGCATCGTTTCTGATCTATTGTATATATTTATGACGAGCAATGCGTTTGAATGGGAACGAAGACGAGTCCATGACTGTTGGTGGAAATAGGTGTAGAAAAGAAAAAAATACTTTAAAGCATGTACATGTATTTTCAGTGAATTCAACATATACAGGGGATGTCTGAGAAGTTTCTTAACATACAAGGAGTAAAATACAACAAAATTTCGGTAAATTTCATTTATTTCGTAATTTCGTATTTTTCAAGCTTCTAAAATAATGTTTCGCAACTTTTTTGAAACATGCATTAGAGTCCCCAACTACAACTTCTTCAAAGTCTTCAAATTAGGCCAAATTTTCTTATAGATTTCCTTTATAAAACATTCCCAGTGCAGGACTCGACCCCACGCCCTTGGTTTGTAAGTCCTACTCTCTAACCACAACGCCACTGAGACGTTTCAATTGTATTTGCCTAAATAGCTCCAATATAATAATAACATTGTTAAATTTTGATTTTCGTCACATTTCATTTTCATATATTTTGGATTTACTTCCTTTCGCTAAAGAAGTTTTACTTCCGTATTGTGCTTATGTGATCTTTAGTGATCTGTCGAATTCCAATAACGAGATGTTACTTGGCTACCGAATCAAACTGAAGATTTGACAGCAGGTGAAATATCTTGAAAGAAGAACAGTTCTTTACATTGCAAAGGTTGTATTATTTCTAAATTCTAATCTTCAGTCAGCATAATCTGTAACTGATATTGTTTTCCTTTTTCATGGGGATTTCATTCAGCCATCAATCAGTTTAGATTCCTTGCTTTGTAGAATTCTTATGTTCACATTTTTGTTCCAATGTGAGACAACTTAGAAATAATTTGTTCATACGCATGTCTACTATTTTCTGTTGAAAGGTTTGCCATATCAGCTACACTTCAGATGCTTTCTTTCTTCGATTATCTACAGCGGTGGGCATTTTTTAATCATTAGTTCACTGAGAGCGCCTTTTGGAAGTGGTAAATGTTGTTCATTCGAGGCGCTGCTGCATTCACGTTTAAATTCATATCACCATAATCACTAGGTGGCGAATAATAGTGCAGATGAACTTGACCCAAACCCTCTTTCATGGCTTTTGGGCTCTTTACATGAATGACAATAGTTTCAGTTACTAACAAAGTTCATATAAGTATAAACTGATATCTTCACATGGTCAGTTAAAAAACTTATCATACCTTCTCCGTACACACAACTAGAAGTTTTTATCGTAGACATATTTGCCTAAGCTGCAGCAGCAGCTCATAAAGTTTTCAATCAACTGTGAGCCAAGCAGAATAGTTGATGGCATGAAATATTTCATCACAAGCAGCAACAGCAGCAGCATCACAAATCGTTGCATGTAAGCTTAATAATTCGGTGATGCTATAAACGTTAAATTCACGGCTTTAGAAAATGTGATAAAAATATATAGAGACAAACATATCCCCATACGCAATCAAATAGAGTAGAGCAGAGTAGAGAAGACCACACACACCACAAGTGAGGCATACTTTTGTTTTCATGAAAAATAAAAAAACAAAAACAAACAAAAAATTCCGTGTGTGGCACGTAAATTTTATGTTTTAATTTGATTTGATTTGTGTTTTGTTGTTTATGTTTTTGTTTTCATTTGTTGGTATTTCTATTGTTTTTGTTATTTCAGAAAGCATAATAAATTTTTTTACTAACAAAAGCGCGCATAAATTTGATTTATCGTGCGTGACGCGCCTTGCCTTCAACAAAAACTTAGCTCAGCTGATGCTCTTAAAACGCCTTGTACTCCTTGCTGATGATGTTGATGATGAAATGCGTTACGCTTAAGGGCAACAAACAATAAAATAAAGAAGAACAACAGACAACGCGTAGCCAAAAAAACACTTGAAAAGTCATCAGCACTCGTATCTTTACTTAATTGCTTTGCGCGTGGGCAGACATGGACGATATGAGGATTTAAAGAAAGTATCTACAACAACATAAAATGCCACTGCCAAACAAATTTACAGTCCTTCGCTGTTGCAAAAGAAACAATTTAAACGTTTAATGATCACGTTGACAATTAGCAGCCAACGAATTTGGGAAGGATATGTGTTGGCCACCAAGACCAAGGAGTAGTGCAAAGTGTCTATCACACGCCGACATTTTGGCAAAATGCCTAAAAGCTGGCAACCAACCACTAAAGTAGAATCAAACAAACAAGTAACGAGCGAAAGTGGTTCAAGATGGAAGAATGAATGAGTAAGAAGTAGATAGATGCAAGGTGGTGGGATTGAAATGTTTTAAAGTGTTGTAAAGAGGTTAAACAAGAAGAGTAGAGTAGGTGAATTGAATTGAGTTGAGTTGAGTTAAGTGAGGCGAGTGGCATCTTTACAGTAGCACCGTTGTTCAAGTGCATTTTCATTAACTTCGATTGTAAACGTAAGATGAAGATGGTGACTACGAAAACGACAAGCCAGGCAAGTAAGAAAGTCCTGAGCAGCTGAGCCTTGCTAGCCAAGTTTAAGCAAAACAAAAGGCCACTAGTAGCAGCTAGCACAGAGACAAAGAAGTGTAAAAAGAACTGGTTAGTAGCAATTTCAAAGAAAAACATATAACAAGGAAGAAAAAAATCATTGACTTCGGTTTCAGCGAATGTCAAATATCCTTTCGAAGGAGAATCTCAAAAAAATATCAGTAAGATATTTGAAATCTTAAGAAAAAAACTTTGATTTAAAAAGAACAATCCCCTTTTTTTTGATGGTGATGATAGTTTCCTCCTTTTAAACATCACACAAAATTGATAAATCCCGCTTGTACTTATACTAAATGCGAAGAAGGGTATCAAATGCAAAGAGACTAGTAGCAAAAGGACACAAAGTGCAGCAACATTTAAAGATGTTGTCGCAGTAACAACAGACGCCGTTGTTGCCACCACCACCATCACCATTAATGCTGCCTGCACTCAGTGCGCCACTTAGGCAAGGAGTAGAGAGTAGGGGAGCCCAAGTTGCAAGGCATAAGCAAGCAAACGAAGAAGTGAATGGCTCAAGTGCTATTCAACTAATGTCCTTATGGCAAGCAGACAATTGACTATGACTACTACACACAGTTCAACATAGTTGATGTTGCTGGTGTTTTTATTGTTGCGGCACACACAGATAGAAATTCTAGTTCTTGTTGCTGGTTTTATGTTGCAAAAAGCTAAAAGGAAACGTTTGCCTGAAAGTTAGCAGCTGCTGCAAGAGCAACAACGAAACTTCTGCTTGACTCAATTTGACTTGTCCTTCTTGTCCTGATAGTGAAGACGGACGCGTTCTCTTAGATTGAACTGTTATTTTAATTATGCGACCACAAAGTGCAGCATGCAATGGGTCGAAGGGTCGAAGGAAGAGAAAGGAAAACGTTGCTTGGTTGTGGGAAATTAATAAAAATAAAAAATAAAAAAATTACTTGCAGTTGTTGGTATCTACTAATGGCACCGCGAAGCATTAGCAGAGACCGATGATGACAAGACCTACGAACTCCAAGATCTCAGAGCAGCATGCAGATTAACAAGTCACAAGGAGCCAACATTCAGCAAAGCTAAAAACACTTTGCGGTCGAGCCGCATAGTAAAAAGTTCTGTTTTGAAAAAAAAAAAAAAAAACAAAAAACCGTGAAATGGAAGTTGGAGTGCAAGTCCAAAGGGGTAACACGCTTTTGTTAAATGTAAATGTAAGGAGAATTTGTAGAAAAGCAAACAATCAAATAACCACAGCAACCATCAACAACACAGCAATATTTAGAACCAAGAGCGTTCTAGAAACAATTTGCTTCAGATTATGAAAATTGCTTAAGAAATTAAATTGTTGAAGATTTTTCAATGACTCTGAACTCACTGAACTCAATTGCACAGAGAACCAAACCTTAAGACCAAACCTTAGGACCCCCCCTTGGTTACTTACTATACATTTAACTTCTGTTTCAAATGAAAGAAAGGTCGGTCGGTGGTCCTTGCTGCTAAAAGTTTCAAAAACTTTGGTTTGAGAAATTTGCATTTCCATTTGTGGTTTTACCTATCCTATCTAAGGAACCAAGCAGTCTGACAGTTAGTAAGGGCTTGTGATTTGTTATGCACAGGAGGCTGCTATTGCTAGGTGCTGCCTATTGGACCCTAAATAGCAACACCAGGAACAGCAGCAGAATTAGAATTACGAGAAAGCCTTTTACATTGTGGTTGCTGTTAATTCAATTTGCAATAATAACCAACGAAGAAGAGGTCATCACCATCATTCTCATCATCAGCTTTGCCAATGTACTCAAAGGATATCCTAGGCGCGTACGCTCTAATTATGTAGTATGTACGAGTAAATGAAGAAATAAATGAATTGACAAGAGGAAAAATGGAAATTGCTGCAAATAAAAACTGAAGCAAGCACTACGAAAAGCAAGAAAAAGCCGCTTAGTCAAAGTTTATTAAAAATATTTGCCCAGTTGGGTTTATTTGCCATAACAAAAGAAAAACAAATCACCAAAGGCCTGACCAACTTCATAGACTCCGGTATTACTTCCATTGGAGAAAGGCTATGCGTTTTCAGCATTTTTTATGTTACATCATAAAGATGATAACGATGATGATGATGATGAAGATGAAGATGAAGAGTAAAAAGTGGTGGCACGTCTACTCGTATAAACCTTTTTCATTTTTGTTTTTTTTACTTTACTGTTCAATTAGCATAATAGGCCCCTGCTCAGTTAGGAAGTAATGAGAAGTTGGAAAGGCCACCAACCAACAAACATATATATTGTACTTATAAAACGAGGCAGCTGTCAGCAATGGACGGCAATGGAAATAAAATAAAAACCGAAACTGAAACAGAATAAGATAGAAGCAAATGGAACGGACACTTCTCAATACAAATGCTACAAAAATAGCAAAAATTTTAGGAAGATGATGAAGCGGAATGGCCACGCAGCCATCAGCAGTTAGCATCCTTTTTACTTGATTTCTCTTTAAGCATTGTCTCTTTTTTGAAATAAATAAATTTTGAATGACCGTCAGTCGTGATGACAATACTTAGACTTCTCCTATACATTATATATACAGTATATGAACACAGAGTGGACAGAAGGGACAAGTTTGAACCATTATTGAGTAATGTTTGAGTGACCACAAATGCTCTACCAGGTTTCAAAAGACTTAAGCGCTTCCATTGAAGATGCTTGCTTGGTTCTTCGTCCTTGCTATTTTTTGTCTTTTCTTGTTGCTTGTTGTGTTTGTTGTTGTTGTTGTTGTTGTTGTTGTTGTTGTTGTCATCTTCAACAACAAGAAGAAGTTTAACTACACTAAAGTATTATACTACATGCCTAAGCTTTAGCAAAGGACATCATTTCCTGTTTGTTTGCTTGTGCAAATCGAGCACATTTTCGCATAATTTCCTATTTAAGAATTTGTCCTTTTTCCTTGCCCCAATTTGTTCTTTGTGCTTCTGATTCATTCGCATATCTAACTACATTTACTGCTGTTGCACTATCTAGACTACACTGGTTCAATTTTTTCATTTTTTTTGTATTTATTTTTGTTTTTTTTTTATCTTTTTTTCTTATTTTTCTCTAGTTATATTTGTGTGTGAATATGTCAGTCATTGTGTGTTTTTCTTGTGGGAAATTTTATGAAAATGTTATCCAAATTGAATGAAAACATATTGAGAATGACAATGGCAGCGAACAACAACAACGATAACAACAGTAATAAGTAACAATAACAAAATCGAGTAAAGCTAAGTGAATGTCGAAGACATTGGACGTCACATTTTCAAACGCAAAACGTTTGATGTTATACTAACTTTAAATAAATGTATGTAAATAAGTACATATAGATACACACACGCACACACACACTCACACATATGCTTTTCTAAATATATAAGTGTGATTGTCATATTCATACATACTTTCTTTTACTGGGTGCTTCAACTAGTTATGAAAGACTTTAAGAACTAAATATCTTCACACACACACATCATCCAGGATGCCAATTATTCCAAATTTGGCTTAAGTAATAGTAAATTCGAAATATTTTGTTCTTCAATTCAGTTCATAGAAATGATAAAGTCATAACATAGTCGAGTTGACTTGCGTCGTATCTTCCCTTCCCTTCTCATCTCTTCTCTTCTCTTCTCTTTCTCTTCTCTTCTCTTCTCTTCTCTTCTCTTCTCTTCTCTTCTCTTCTCTTCTCTTCTCTTCTCTTCTCTTCTCTTCTCTTCTCTTCTCTTCTCTTCTCTTCTCTTCTCTTCTCTTCTCTTCTCTTCTCTTCTCTTCTCTTCTCTTCTCTTCTCTTCTCTTCTCTTCTCTTCTCTTCTCTTCTCTTCTCTTCTCTTTCTCTTCTCTTCTCTTCTCTTCTCTTCTCTTCTCTTCTCTTCTCTTCTCTTCTCTTCTCTTCTCTTCTCTTCTCTTCTCTTCTCTTCTCTTCTCTTCTCTTCTCTTCTCTTCTCTTCTCTTCTCTTCTCTTCTCTTCTCTTCTCTTCTCTTCTCTTCTCTTCTCTTCTCTTCTCTTCTCTTCTCTTCTCTTCTCTTCTCTTCTCTTCTCTTCTCTTCTCTTCTCTTCTCTTCTCTTCTCTTCAACCAACCAAATTAACGTTCCAAAGTTTTAAAAATATCGACATCTATTGCAATTGTCTTACCCGGTATGCTTGCTCAATTTGTATGTGGCATGTGGTTTTGTATATTTTAGAAAATATGTCCTTCATATTTCAACAATTTACAATTCATAATGCTCAGCTATATCTAAAATATCTATCAGATACATCCATATTTTATATGAAAAAACAATACAAAAAAAAAAAAAAAACATTTCTTGTTTGTTTGGTTTTCTTTTTCTATATTTGTAAGCACCCAATTGGGAGCAATTACAATACAAGCAAATTATTAGTTCGTAAATTTATAGTACGAACAATTTTCCATTGTCGCCTTAAAGATGCAAAAGGGCTTAGTGGGGCAAAGAAATCTTTGCCTTAGTAATAGTCTGGTCATCTGATGGTAACTTTTCAACTTCCACATCACGATAGACAATAGCTTCATCGGTGCTAGGAACGCCATATTAGAAGATAGGCTCTTCGGTGCTAGAACCTGCAAAATAGGCAACAGCCTCATCGATACGAGCAACGGCAAGATAGAAAATAGGCTCTTCGGTGCTAGGACCGGCAAAATAGAAAAAACGCTCTTCGGTGCGAGGAACGCCAAGATAGGCGATAAGTTCTTCAGTGCCAGGTACGGCAACAATAGCTCCACCGTCTATTAAATTTTGAATGCCTTCTGGGGCCTTCAATAACTCGTGGTCTAACCATTATACTTGTACATTTACTGTTCATTTACTTAGATCTATTAAAGTTCTAAAGAGTATAAATTTATGTTTTGACAAAAGAATTGAAGTCAAATTGAATTCATTAAATAAACTTATCCACAATTCTATGAAAAATGCAGACACCTCAAATATAAGTTGATCCCTTTTCTTTATTTATGCTTCTTATTTCATTATTTTCAATGAACGAACATCAGATAAAATGAGTAACAAAAAAATAAGCATAAAAAATAAATAATCGTGGATTCTGACAAATTAGACAAATTCCTAGTGACAACGTGACAAGTTTTTTCTTACATTATTTAACATTTTATTATAAAGATATAAGTCATGTTTGACAATCTCTAACAGCAAATAAGAAAATCCCAAAAATAAAAAAAAAATAAAAACATCCAATAAAACATTGAACTCTTTCCTTTCTTCTGCTATGAGAGATAAAAATTTATATGGATCGTCACGTTCAATTGGCTGCAATTTAACTAAGTGCAGCCTAAAACCTAATACACAAAAAAAAACTAAGGAAGGCATTGAATGAAGAGAAGAAAATAAATACGAAAAATAAGAAAGACAAACAAAAAAAAAAATAAAAAATACCAAGTATAAAAATGGCGAAACAATGACATATACAAAAACCAACTAGAAAGTAAGAAAAAAAACTGCGTGATTCAGGGACAAGAAGAGAAAGAGAGTCTCGCACTGTAGGAAAAACAATGAAAAGCAGCATTGTGTTTTTCTTTCTTTATGTTTTTTTTTTTCATTTTCGTTTTTTATTTATTTATTTTTTGTTTGTTTTATTGTTAATTTTTTGTTGTATCTTTCTGAGCTTTCTTTTCTACTTTTTCTAAAGCCATCAGCTACATTAGTGCACCGTGTTGTTGTTACAATATTTTTGTTTGGTTGTTGGTAGAGTTCATGTTATTGTAGTGTCACTGTTAGTGCCGGCGATTGATGGCATAACTGCCAAAAGGCTTTTCACTGTTTTCATTTTTTCTTTTTTTTTTGTCACTCCCTTTTCCTTTCTTTATCCTTTTTTTGTGATATTTTTTGTTTTTGTTTCGTCCGGCGGCTGGCGACTGCGGCGGCGTCTGCTTGGCACATGTTTTGAAATGACGGCGGCGCTTTTTTTCATTTCCTCGCTTCTCCCTTTTCCCATTTCATTTGTTCATTTCTCCTTCACCATTCATTTTGCTTGAAATTTGGTCTTCTTTTTTAGCACTCATTCACAGATACAAAATCACACACTCGCTCACACATTTTCTGCTGTCTTTGCGCTTAGTTAAACTTTGCGTAAAATAAATGACATTTTCTCCACCATTTTCACATCCTCATTCTCTTTCCATTCCTTTTCTGCACTATACTAAACGACACTACACAATACTCTTCTATTTTAGATTTCACTTGTCTCATGTTTTAGTTTTTCGCGTAATTTTCTTGTCTTGTTTTTCCTTTTTACATATTTTTATTTTATAATTTTTTTCTTCTGTTCCTTCCGCATTTTGTTTAGCCTTACTTCGTCAGCGCAGCCAAACCCGGCCAAGTTGAATTTCGTACATAATTAAATCAGATCACATTTTAAAATTCCATTTATATTTACCTCTTGTCTGACATCGTAAATCATGATTAAAGCTTTAGGCGACACGATGCCTGCCTGTTTACTTATAAACGCGGCCCGGTTTGTGGTCGCCGGCGTTCCGCACTAACTGAAGTACATCACCAAACAGCATAAAACACAAAAAACTAAAAGTGAATTTATCCTCAACAAAACAAAAAAAAAGAAAGAAATAAAAGAAAGATGAAAAAACGAAACCATAATGAAAGAGAAAAAAAAAAAAACGCTTGCCTTGCGACATTACGCGATTGCCAACCAAGCAGCAGCAGCAGCAGAAGCAGCCAGTTAGTCAATCCCAGACCAAACCAACCAAACCAAGCCAAGTCAAGCCAACAAGACTTAGATGTAGACAGCGACGCCACCGCCAAAAGCACGCCCAACTTATGTCGTTTATACTTCAACTTAGGGTAAGCGGCGGACTCTACAAAGGGTCATGATGGGCAACTTGTGATGCCATTCAAGCGATAGATGGATAGATATAGATACCAGTAAAAGAACATACAACAAACGAGTAGATGACTAAAGTTGAGCAGCAATCAGTAGAGAAGAGATGCTATTGTACATTGACGATGAGTACCACACCAAAACAAGCATCAAGTCAAGTCAAGCCAAGGCAAACCAAGACAAACCAAACCAAACCAAGCCAAGCCAAGCCAAGCTGAGCTGTGCAATTCCAAGGAAGCATGTAAAGCATGAAACACGAAGCAAATACTACAAACGAGTCACTTGAGTTTGGATTCTAAATACGAGAGGATGAAATAACCAAAAAAAGCAAAGAAAGTAAGATATAACTAAACGAATATCGTTACAAGATAGATATAATACAACAACAATAGATACTCATACCATTATATGTCAATTTTTGAGAACAAAAAAAAAAAGAAAAGAAGCTACAGAACTAGCTAAAAAAAAATGTACCATTAAAGAAGTTGTTTGTTTGTTTGTTTGTTTGTCTGATTGTAGATGTGAGTTTTGTGTATGTGTTTATTTATATAAAGGCGAGATAAATCAAATGTGGCGAGAAATTGCAACAACAACACAATCATGATGATGATAAAGACAAAAAAAAATGCCATATAAAAAAGATACAACACAACAAGAAGAGTAAAACTCCACAAATACACAACACAACACAAGATGAGCAACTATGAGTTGACGCTGCTGCTGCTGCTGCTCCCGAGGACAAGCACCAAAAATATAAATAAAAACAGAAATTAAAAAAAAAAAAAGAAAAAAAAAAACGAGAAAAGAAAGGAAAGGAAAAAATTCCCAGAAAAAAATGTATAGCGAAAATACGAAAAATTTATCCAATTTGGTAAAAATTTAGGTCACACAGCGACGACGCACAGCAGCAAACCAAGATGAGAAGTGAATTCGAAGCGCGACAATGCGCTTGATGCATACAGAGCAAGCAACATCTGAGGCAACGAGGCGAAGGAACTATGATATGGTACAGATGAGAAGGAACTATGATGTGGCAAAGATTAGAAGGAGGAGAACAAGGAGCAGAGACCAACCATAAAAAGCATAAAGTAGGACCAAGGCACCAGTAGGACGCAGCAGTAGAAAAGAGCATCAAGTAAAGTGAATGGCAGCACATGCGAAACTGCAGCAGTAAACTGCAATTGTGAATGAAGAGAACAACAACAAGAACAACAACAACTAAGCTCAAGCAGACAAAACTGAATATATGATTATGTAGAACGATAAACAGAAATAACAATAGTTTGAGAGAGGGAGAAAGTTTGAGAAAAGGATTTTAAAATGAGGAGTAACAAAAGTACGCTAACCAAGTGCTAAGATCAGGACACATCCACACACACACACATTCACTGTACGAGTATCTGCATCTGCATTGGCGCAAGCAAAGCCGAGAAACATCATTTCAGCCGAATGTTGTGGTCTTTTGGCCACTTTTCGGGATTGTTGTATCTTTTAGCGCCAAAAACCGAAAAGGAACAAAACGAAGAAACATTTTTTAAAAAAAATATTGAAAGAAAATTCTCATCTAAAATGCAACAAACAATAAAATAAGCAACGATAAGCATCTAAGGCAGCGGTCGGCAAGCTATTTAAGAAATGGTTTCGAGATTATGAAAATTGTGAAGATTAGAAAATATGAAAATATGGTAGATTGCAACAGGAAGTTGGAATAGAATAATGCCGATAAAAGTTCAATTTCTTCATCATCAATTGCCACCTTTACTTTTTCCCATTTCTTAATTTTTAGTGTTCCGGACCCAAAGGGTCTATTGCAGAGACTTTGTTGTCCGTCCTTGGGTCATATCTCATAAACCACAATAGTTAGAGAGTTGAAATTTTCACAGAATGTAAAGTTCTATCCGGGCACTAGCAACAAATGCTAAAACTAAAATATTTTTGAAAACTAAAAGGGGTTTGATCGGATTGCTAAGGAGAGTACCTCCCATACAAACCCACCATTCAAATTCAGGTTCTTATTAGAAAAACTTTTTTGATTTTTGTTCTATCAGAATGAAATTTAGACACTCTAAGTTACTGATATAGGCGCTGCACATCTATTATTATCAGCCAAATCGGGAAACTAGGAGGGGTACCTCCCATACAAACCCACCATTAAAATTCGGGTCTATAAGTTACTGATATAGGCGCGGTATATTTTTTGGAATCAGTCAAATCAAACCCCAATCTGGTACGGAACACTCTGTGTACGAGTCTGAATCGCACTTGGCCCATTTTTGTTTTAATGTAATTGCACTTTACCTCCTATATGTCATTACTTCATATTGTAAGCGCTCTTTCAATGTCCTTTTTACTTTCTTATGGTCTTCATTTTATAATTGGCTAACCAATTATCTACCATGTGAGCTACTACTCATATTAACAGCCTATCACGGTCAGTTGCTCCTGGTGACTACCAACATCCAGTTAACCATGTTTGCAACGTTTCACAATCACCAGTGATTACGGGCATTACAAAATCATCATACAATTTATTTTTAGGCATTTCGCTTTTAAAGATTCGAGTATCTCTAAATTTTCCAAAAATCTCCCATGGAACAATTTATTCCAAGAATGCAACTTCCGATCTAGATTTTGGATTCCGTTCTGTGTTTTTACAAGCAGGCTAAAGTTTGCCAACCACTGATATCAAGAAAAAAGTACTAAAGGAACTAAATGAGTGCAAAGCCAGGATGGCGCTGCTGTTTATTGCGTATGTGGTTTGCAAGACAAAAGCAGCACAATTTTCATATTGCAAATAAAAAAAAAAAAATTGAGCAATTTTCCATACGACAAACAGAAACAACAGAGAGGCGAACTACTAGATAGCAAAGCCACAGCTGAACTGAACTTAACTGAACTGTACTGAACCCTATGGATGATGATGCTAAACAAATTTGCAAAAGCTGCAAATGACACTCTCATACAGATACAAACTAATACATTAAATTCCCTTCTATAGAAAGAAAGAATGAACGAAAGAATATAACGAATTACTAATGACCGTCAACAAACTAATGCCGTCCGTCGCCAATAACTTAAATCGTGTGAGTATTCTCCGGGATGTCAGAAGGAAAAGATACAAGGATACAAAAATGGAACTAGCGTATGAACATGACATAACCACAAATAACTTTTTTAACGAAATTACTTGGGGAGCTAATTTGTTGCTGGCAAGTGAGACAAATATATATAGAAATACATACACACACAGAAAGTTGGTTTGGGTGGGGTGAAGTTCTCTTTAACTTAGTGTATGTAGACTGCTGCGTTGCGTATGAGTAACATCTTGATTTTGAACGCCATTACTTTATTTTTTTTTTGTTTCATCTGCACTTTTGTTCAATGCACCATTTCTATACGTCCTAGTATCCACTTCCTCCTCTCTTACTCTTTTCTTTCCATTCAATTGCCACTATTTTTCTTTATATATTTTTAACTTTTTATAAGGTTTCACTGCACTAACATACAAGTATAGTGCTGCATTCTATAAGATAACCAGAAAAATTGAGTGCATTTTTCAGTTGTTTTCCCATAACCATACCACATACTCACTACATGCATGGCGGCTCCTTATATCAATACTCCTATGTAGATCCCCCTTTATTCCTATTTGTTTTTTTTTGTTATATAGAGACAAGGAAAAAGGCAAACTTATGTAAGCGACTATTTCAATCGCGTATCATTTGGCTGATTGGCTCTTTTGCTGGTGCTTCTACTGCTGATGTTGTTGTTGCTGGTACGTTATGGCACCATATACAACACACACACACACACACACACACACATACAAACGCATTTATATATGTCGTTCAATATCCTCGTAGTGTTCAGGCTTCCCTTTCCATTAGTTTCATTTCATTTGAAGTGTCATGATACCCGTTTTTCGCCGCGTTGCACATTTTTGACTTTCTTTCTGTATTTCTTTGCCTCATTTTTTCTACTTTTCCTTCTGAATTATATCGCATGATATGAACTTTTTGCAACAAGTCGCAATTTTTCTTTATCTCACAACACGTTTTGTGACAAACCGAAATGTCGTAACGAATCGAATGAGTTCGTTCCTCTGGATACTATATAGGTGCAACAACAACAAAAACAATAATAACAAATAAGGAAAAAAAAAAACAAAAAATGTTATCTGCACCATGATATCTTTAATGAAAATAAGGAAACAAAAATAAAAATAAACAGAAAAGAAGAAAACAACTCATACACAACATATAGCAAACTCGTACTAGAGATACCAGTGTTCTACAGTCCTGCCAAGCAACCATACATACATTTGTACGTAGTACAGTCACTTGTTATATCACTAGAGACACCCATTTCAGTTTTTATTTCAAATGATATCATAATATTGACATAACTTTGGGACCACAAAAAAAATAATTGGAAAATAATAAATGTATCTTTTGCTGTTGGTAATAAACTCATAAAAGAAATTAAAATTAATATTAGAATGGAAAACTAATTTTGTAAAGTAAAAAATTCAATGCATAGCAAATAAAAAATTATTCGAAATGAGCCATCAAAGTCATTTGATCGTAACATTAAGTCAAAAATACATACATATGAATAAGCCTCCAACAAAATACCATTAGATCTTGCAGCATAATGGAAGTATTTCAACTTATTTCTTCAAGAATGACCATGACCAGACCCAGACTGTCGATGGACAGCTTTAACAAAACATAATAACCAAAAATATGGTATCAACAAGCCTCTATCAAAATATCATTCGATCTGGAGGCTTATGATTTAATTGCACCTTATTTCTTCGAGAATAATCATGTCCAGACCACAACTGTCAAGCAGCAGCTTTACCAGAGCATGATACGTAATATAAAACATAGTCTTCTCGCCTAATCTGTCTGTCTGAATACGATAAACTGTGAAACTACCTAACGGATTTTCTTACCGATTTCACTAATGGATAAAGAGATTCATGAGAAAGGTTATAGGTATACATATATAACGGTGAATGATGAAAATGTCTGGAAAAACTGAGGTGTCAATAATGTCATAGACAGCAGAATGAAGTGTAGATAATAATACATTGTGAAATCGCATCATCGGGAAATTCCTCATCATTTAGCAATCAAGCTTCCGTTGAATTGAAACCAGATCGAAATACCCTTATCAAACATTAACCACAGTTCAGAAAAGCTCGCTTAATGCACTTGACCTAGAAGGCGTAGCAAAGCCCACCGAGGATTGCCTATTTAGTATAAGAAAAGTTAAAAAGTAAAAGACTAGCTTTCTATAAAATAGAAATTGTCATCTTAATGGGCTCTTTAAACATTTCATTTATATGAAAATCTCTTCATAATCAGCAAGACAAGCGATCGAATTTATACAATATTTCTGACAATCATCAAGTGCCTTTTTCCCAAATATACTCTGAGGAAATTGCCGATTATTTCCAACAACCAGTTCAATTAATAATTCATTGTATCACTTTTTAAATTTTTGTTATCAATTTAATTTCATTTACAAATTTTACTTTGAAACCTTTGGAAAATTTTAATATTCATGACTTTTTTACTGGTACTTAACTAAAAATATGAAATATCCTAACACAATATAAAATATTTAAAGCCTCTTAATATTCAGTTCACTTCTGAGATTTCATTAACAAAGTTCAATACATGTACTTGTATAAACAAAAAGTTTCTCAGGAAGGAAAATTTTATGTCGTGATGATGATATTGTTATTAAAATTGTGTCATTAAAACTTTGATAGGTCACTATAAGACTGCCTGCCTGAGCTTAGTATTGGTGGTAAGTAATGTGGCCTGTTTTTCACAATATGCCACTTCCTCTACCAATTCTACCCATATCCCATTCTACTATATTGAAGTTATTATATTTTCACCTTGGTATTTATTTGCTTTACGATAACTCATTGAACACAATGCAAAAGGACAGCAAAGAGAGCACGCAATACAACGGAATGTAGTAATATAACGTAAAGTAATGTAACGCAGCGCAATATATCGCACAATATCAAGAACCACGTATCGAAAGTCAGAGTGAACTGCCATTTTGTGAAATTAAAAGTTCCGCTTTTTGACATTTGCTGCCTTTCCTTCGCTTTCGCTATCATCTTCGTTTCTTTGCTCTCTTTATCTCCATCTTCTGTTCATTTCCGCTCTGTTGATTCTTCATATGCCTCATGGTGCGTTGCAAATATGTAGTACCTCGTATCAGGTGGGCAGTAGATAGTCAGACAAACAGACAAACCACTTGCCATTTGCCTTTCATGGAAGTTGAAGTTTGGTTCAATGCAAAATCCCCAAACGGAATCCTATTAAAAAAAAAAAAAAGTGAACGAAACGAAATGTGAAATTACATTTCTTGAGAAGAAGAAGAAGAAGACGAAGGATGCAGGCGGCTCATAATGGCCACAAAAGTATTCATCCTTATTGTGGTTGTCGATGAGCCTAATAATAAGAATATTGTAATATTGCCAACTCAGATCTTCTCAGTATATACGAACTGAGTGTGATGATGATGATAATGATGACTATGAAAATGGTGTTGTGGATTTGGTTGCGAATGGAAATTGGTAATGGTGATGGAAATTGGATGGATGGATGGATGGGTGATGAGCTTCAATATGATGTTGATAATAAGCTGACTAATAAGCCTCAAAATAATGCAAAGTGTTGATGAGGCGCCACGGTACTTAAATAAAGGCACTTTTCCTTCATTGTCGTGCAGGAGGAGTTAAGGACACGTAGAGTGCGAGCCATTTACAGTTCGTCAATTTTAATAGCCGCACAAGGACTTTATTTTTCATTATCATTTCTTTTTTTTGCTTTTGTTTTTTGAAATGAAAGTAAAAGAAAAGTGCGAATAATTCTGACTTTCTTTTCTTTGCCCTTTTTTCCTGTGTATTATTTTCTCTTTTCCTCTTTTTTTGTTTTTGTAGTGATATTGCATTTGTTAAGTGCTTTCGATTTACTTTTGTTTAGTGCTTAAAATTTTGCCACTTGACGCCGGTTTGGACCCCACAATTCCTCCATACCCATAACCAATTTCTTTTCAATGGCGTCAAATTTGATAGCAGCAACAAAATTTACATTTTTGTCTTTTCTTTGGTTTACTTTGGTTTTTCCTTTATTACATTTTATGGTTCAAAAGGATGTCCGTTTTGCGTGCTTAAGAATTGCTGCACCCGCCGCCGCCGCCGCCTGTCTTATGATGTGTTGAAGGATGGAAAATTTTAAGCAAAGTAAGAAACTTGACTCATTTGCATGCGTCACAGGGAAGGTCCAAGGACATGGGTAAATGAGAAAATGTTGCGTTGTGCGTTGAAAAGGAAAACATCAAAATAAAATCAAGAAATGAATTTTATCTACAATAAAAGCACACAAACAAAAAAAAAAAAGAGGCAATAAGAAAACAAACAAAGTACTCTTCCGCCATCTCTCCACTATACATTCAAGTGCAGATTTTCGCCGAAAAAAAAAATACTCAAACTCAGAATAAAAAATCAAGCAGAAGATAAAGAAGTATCCATACTTCCACCTCAAAGTCTTCACCATCAACTAGAAGGAAGAAGCAAAAGAAATGTACAGAAAGAATAGCGTGAAAGTGATTTATATTTTAATTCAAAAATGAATTATTTAGGACACTTTTTAATTCTTCAAATAACAAATAAAAAAATCTTATTCCACTCTCTCAGTTAGTTCCTTATCCCATCGCATTTTTTCTCTCCTTTTCTCTTTTATCAAATTCATTTCAAGTATTTTTCTTAATTTTTTTATCATTTCCTCCATCACTGGAATTTTTCTTTGAAAATCTCTTTACATAAATATTTTGCAGCTTTGAAGAGGATACAAATCTGAATTTCTGATTACTTTTTATTTTATTTTTATTTACTTTTTCCGTATTTTGTCTCTGCCCCTTTTCTATTCTCTCCCATTTCCATCACAATTATTATCTTCTTTTTTTTTCAATGATTTCGAAATGAATTCCATAATGGGAAATATAAACGCATTAGAATTCGTTCGACAATGAGGGACTCAACCAAAGAAGAGCCAAGCAGCAAAAGTGTTGGTTTTTGGTTACTGGGGAAAAAATTGAGGTGAGGGTTAAGTTTTGGATTGGTTGGATGGAGTTTAGATTCATAAGAGGCGCATGCAAATTTGTACGCTCATTATTGCGCTACATTTAACTCGCAATAACTTTAGCTATACATAAGATTGGACAGACATCATCATGAATAGAGGAGGAAAAACGAGAAGACCAGTCGAACAGAATATCTACGAGTATATTGGCTGTCGAAGTTTTATAGAGAAAGCAAAAGGAGACCCAGAAAGCCATGGAGTAAGTTAAGTGAATGTTTGAGTAAAACTCGGTCGCTTGGTCGATCTATCTCTCTTTCTGTCTATTTGAAGTTGCAAATAATTTGTAAAGTAATACATTTATTCAAATGATAAAAACATTTTCATATTACTTACTTTTGAACAGCAACAACAACAACAACAACAACAGCAATAAAATGCAGAATTTCAAACTTAACTTTTGCTGAACTTCCAGCAGATTTACTAAATGAATTTTGATTTGTTGGAAACAAAAATTAAAGGATAAATGAAAATAAAGAGGGTTAATGGAATTTAATAAAGTAAGTATTACGATTTAGAAATAATCATATCAAAACCAAAACCGCGTCTATATCAGAAACTTATAGTGTCTAAATTTCAGTTCAATAGTCCAAAAAACAAAAAGAGTTTTTCGAATAAGAACCTGAATTTTAATGGACGGTTTGAATTGGAGGCACCCCTCCTATGTGGCCGATTTGGCTGATTCCAACAGATGTGTAGCGTCTTTGTCAAGTACTTATAGTGCCTAAATTACAATTCGATAAAGCATAAAATAAGAAAGTTATTCTATTAAGAACCTGAATTTTAATGGTGGTTTGTACGGGAGGTAAGCCTCCTAGTTAGCCGATTTGGCTGATTCCAACAAATGTACCGCACCTATATCAGAAACCTATAGGAGCTAAATGTCAGTTCGATAGAACAAGAAACAAAGAAGTTTTTTTAATAAGATCCTGAATTTTAATAGCGGTTTGTATGGGAGGAACCCTTTCTAGTAATCCGATCAAACTGAAATTTTGGCAATATAAGTTTCTGATGTAGAGCCACCAACCACCCAAATTTTAAGATTGTGAGATTACTGGATCGGATAGCTGCCATACAACTCAAAATGTTTCTTGTATGAGGACCCCTTAAAGTTTACGAAAATATTTTAGTTTTAGTATTTTTTGCGAATTCCCGGATAGAACTACATCTTCTGTTAAAGTTTCTTCTCTCTAGCAATGACGGTTCATGAGATATGACCCGAGGACGGACTGACGAACGGACAACGAAGTCTCTGCAATAGTGTTCCCTTTGGTACCCTTTGGTCCGGAACCCTAAAAAAGAAATTAAGTGGCTAATCAAAATTTTTATGAAAAAACAAGGATTCTTTACTTATATTGCACTTTACGACTTTATTTATTCTATGAACTTCAGAATCAATAATCTGAAAACCTTTGACTTTAAGTACAATTATCCAGGTTTCCTTTATGTCCATAGTTTTTGGTAGCAAAATGGAAAATAAACCATCAAAATATAAGAAACTAAAGTTAAAAGAAAACGTCATTAAATCAAGAATAAAATGTTCTATTTTTTTTTTTTGCAATTCTCATTAAAATTCCAAAATATTTCAACTATGAAAAGGTCAACTTGAAGTCGGGTCAATTTTCTTTAATAAAACTGTCTCAAAATTCTACCTATTTTCCATTCATCCCTTCACTTCTTTAATGCTTTATTTCCCATTTTATTGAACTTTGTTTCTTAGTTTCAAACATAATAAATTTTTGGGTTTAACACCCCATAAAAATTGCTAAAAACACAAAAACAAGTAGAAAAAAAAAAAAAACAAAAAACAAATAAAGAAAATCATATTAAAATTGATACATTTCTCCTTCCTTTGCTTCCTTTGCTTGTCGACATAGACAAACCTTCTAAACCCAAATGCAATTGTCTTAAGCGATATGCAAAATCTTTACTTTTCACAGACACACAACACATGCTTAAAAGATAATTTTCATAAACAATTTCCCGCACTAAAAAGGACATTGACTGTCATTCTAACTGCGCCAGGACCGCCTTGTGAGTCTTGTGCCTCTGAGTAGTGTTTGGCGCATAAAATGCATAAATAATAAAGAAAGCAAGAGGCGATGCCTAAGAGCTGTAGACCAAACCAAGTTAAGGAATTCAAATGAAACGAAATGTTTGCCAGGATATATAGAGAATAAGAAGACGAAAGAAGAGAGATAGAGAGAGAAAGAGTGAAATATAAGAAGAATGAATGAATTCAAGCAAACTTGCGGCATTTTGCATAAAAACTTGTTATAAACTCAAATTATGTGTACATGCATGTGGAAAGGATAATGAAATGAGGAGAGAAAAGGGAAAAGCAAATAAGTTATATAGAAAGTAAGGGAAATGTGTTAGATGTGTATGAGAAAAAAATAAAAGTCGGGAACAGAAAGTTAAGTATGGTGAATGAGTGTATGAGTATATGTCGCTGTCAGTGTAAGTGCTTGTAAAATCGACACTAAATTTTGCAGTCGCCCCAAACATTGTTACTCCTTCTGCAACTGAAACTGATTGTTATGAACATTCTAAATACGAGATGTGTCCCAAAAATATGCAAGCTGCGTTCGTAAATCGGCGCTTGTATTATCCTCTTCATTTGCCTTGTGACATCGTTTGAGGAAATCCTCAATTGAGTTAAACAAACAAAACCCTCCCATTGATGTTTCCACATCCTAACACAGTTCTGGAACTGTGTATTAATTTATTCATCGCATTCCTTTCAGTCATTCTTGTATCATTGAACCATTTGCCATTTTGGAGGCGAATTTTCAATGTATCAATCTTTTCTAAATTTGAAATTCGAAGCGATTTCAGTTCTCCTGGTAAGAATTAATTTTAAGAAGCAAATAATTTCTTTCTCTTTCTTTGATGTAATTTTGTGAGCAGTGACTTTATTCTGGTGAGGAATTATGAAAGCAAGTTGGTTTAAGGACACACCTCGTATATTTGGCTTGTGCTGTGTAGAATATGAAAAAAGTACTTCTACACTGCTGTCAATGCTTGAGGCATCTCTCGGGACTTGATCAGCTGCACGTTAAACTAAAGTCAAGTAGATTTCATACCAAACGGGACACAGAGAAATATTTAAATATGAACAGATGGAAGGGAGAAAAATAAACTCTAATCCAAAGTCACACAAGCCACAAACGACTCAACTCAACTCGACTTGACTTGACTCAAGTATAGTAGTAGTAGTAGTAGTAATAACGGCGTCGGAAAAATTTGAATATAAAATGTCGCGTTATGCAAAAGAATCAAGAACTAGTAGTACCAGCAGTGGTAGTAGTCCTTGCACACACAATTCTTCTGCTGTGTTGCACTTATCTCATCTCGTTGTTACTGGTGGCAACAATGAAATTGCGTATGTAAATTTGATGTCAGTTGGCGTTCTCTAATGGTGATGGTGGTTGCTCAGAAACTACCATCCGGAAGAACAAAGGAGAATAAATGGATGGAATGGACGTTGAAATAATTAAAGTGGTATATGCTGTTCGGTCCAACAACTCACTCACACACTCATTTGCTTGCTTGCTCCGCCATCATCATCGTCATCATCGTCATCATCTTTGTATTTGGCTTCAATTTTGGCTTCTTTTTTGTGGTTGCCTCAACTCAAAAGTATTCTCTCACTGCCACTTCTAAACACTTTACAAGGCTTCATCACTATTACTTACTTTGCATTGCTAAGCTTGGCAAGATCCAAGCAAAACTAAGCATAGATCCCTCTTACCCTCTTTGGGTAGTTGTAGTGTGTCTGTCGCCTTCCATATGCAAACTAGTGTCACCAGCTGTTTGTTGGTTGCACTTCGCTTTGCTTTTGCAATTCTCTTTATATGAATTTTGTGGATTGTCATTGTCCATTGTGTCATCTCCCATTTCAGCAGTAGCTTCCCCAACACCAGCACCTTCACAATCATCATCATCATCATCATTATAATCATCATCATTCCTTCCTTTCCTTTCTCTCTTCTCATAGCTTTGCTATATTATTTTTTAACATAAATATGCGACCAAGCGAGTGTCATCAAATTAATATGCACAGCATATGGCTGATGTCGTTTTGGAAGCATGTTAAGTGCAATAGGAGAAATGATACCACCACCACCACCACCACTGCCGAGTGCTCACTCTGCTCTTTACTGCAAGTTGCAACTTGCTGCAACATGATGACTTTTAGCTTAACTGCAATGGCTGATGGTAACTTACCTAAATTCTTCTCTTACTTCTTCTTTTTTTTCTTGTTTTTGCCTACTCGTCGTCGTCGTCGTCGTATGAGTTATGATGAGATTTGCATGTCATATTTAGTTTACATTCTTACATTCTTTTTGCAACAAACATCTTAGCCTCTATGGCTGTCAGTGCCACTTGTCAGCTGAAATGCCTCAAGTGCCGACGAAACACCTTAGAGTAAGCAAAAACCGTTTAATTTGAAAAGACTCGAGACTCACAGCCAACAAGCTAAGATATGTGACACACTTGTAAGTGTCCAATTCTTGTCTCTTAGTTTGTGGTGTTGTGTGTTCATGTGGTGAATCCTTTTCATGGTTGGTAGTCGTCAGTCAGTGAAGCACTTCGTCATCCTTATCCTTGTAGTCGTCAACGCGTGTTCGCTGGTGTCATGTTGCAGCTACTGCTTTTAGCGGAATTGTGGCATGTGGCATGTTGCAACACACTTATGATGATGATGATGCTGCTGCTACTGCTGCTGCTGTTGCTGATGGTTGGTTGCTTGGTCTTTGCTATAGAGCGCATCGCATCTCCAACTGACTCAACTCTTGTCACTGCAACTGCCGTGGTAAATAAACTTTAGCTCAAGCATGAGGCAATCTCTGAAGGACCCCATACACTCTCATATACCTATTCACAAGCTAAAGTTGATACTTTGTAAGAGCCACCTGTTCCCTTTGTTAATTTTTCAAATGGGTTTTACCCTCACTTACCTAATGTCGTTTTTCAAAAAGTCTCCATCACTCCGCATGTGTGAATGTGAATGTGGATGTGTGTGTGCCACACAGTCTCGTTAATGTGAAAGCTTTTCATTTTTGTGCTCAAAAAGGTAGCAAAACTATGCTTCCCCTCTTGCTGCAGCTCCTCTGTGCTCTGCATTTGTTCTCCTTTTGCCATTAAACTCATCAACATCTACACGGTTCTTTGGGTTCCAGCAATATTTTTCTATTTTTCCATTTTTTGTGAAAACTAACAACGCAACATCAAGTCAAAGTATACAACGCTTGAGTGACCAATGCACTCAGATCCTTTATTCCCCTAACCATCCAATAGAAAAATTACACTTAAAAATTGCTTTTTTCGAAAAAAAAAACATTTTCATTTTCATCTAACAGCCAATTAGGAGGTTAAGTATTCCATATTGATACATTGAAAGAATAATTTTCAAAAATATTAAGAAGAAACCCTATAAAATTAAAACTCAAAACTATCTACAATGAAATTTAGATATATAAATTTTCAAAAATAACGAAGAAATTAATTATGTTTTGTATGACGGTCATATGATCTCATCATGTTTATTCTAAAGAACCATCGGCTTAATTAGAAAAGTCATCCGTTATAGATTCCCTGAAACAATTTCTATAGAAAAGAAATTTTTCTCACTTTTAGATGCTTTTGATAATCACTAAAGGATAATTAGAATATAGAATATTTGGGAAATTTTTAATGATTAAATAATTATAAAAAAATATCCCTTCTTAACTAAATCCTTATATTTATTTCCTTCTATTTACTTGCAACTCATTTAGAAGTCAAAAGTCAAATCTTCTTCTTAACCCATCTATTACTGGTATAAATCTTTCGGAGATGTTTAGGTGAAAATTCGTAAGATATCTTACAACAGTTCGCAACTCATATAGTATTTAAGTATAATATTCTTGAAAACATTTGAGATGAACATATTCATAGTATTTCTCACATTTGAATACAATGTTATTTAGGTAGAAGTCACAACGATTGAGAATAAGAATTAACTGAATTAGGTTCGTGACCAAACCATCATAAAGAACCAATATCAAGTATTTTTCCCTATTGTAGAAACGCTACTCTAATTTTAGTTGTTGTTATTGTTGGTGTCAAGGGAGTACATGGCTTTGTTCATTTGAATACTTCCTGGATAAGCAATGTACCTTTCACCCATTCACCATACAAGCATCGGCAACTAGTGGCCAAAACCAGTTTTTGCTGCTCATAACACTTTGTCATTGAATCTCTTTTTTTTTTCTTGGAAAGTAAACATTATCACTTTATCCAAGGGTTAGTTTTTTCCCTTAAATGATTGCTTTAACTAAATCTTCGCCTTCATGGTTAACTTGATCAGAAAGTCACAGTTGATCTGTGCTACGTTCGATTGTCTCGTGAACATTGATGACAGATTCTATGACGTTCATATATCAATAAGTATTTCAAGCAAGTCTAGGTGGAAAGGATACAAAACAAACTGATGAAATAACAACAATAATGAGACTAGAGCAAAGAAGCTCTGTAAAGTATAGTAAAGTGATAAAGCATAGAACTATGGTAATAAAAGATTCATTTAAATAACAACACACACATATTTACTGCTTCCAAGAAGCAAGGATGAAGAAGTATCTTCAATAAAACCGAAACATATTTATCCCTTATGTAAAAGTAGTTGTATTCTGTATCTGCATCAAAGACCAATAAAGATCTTTATTTAAAGGATTGTCTTACTTGTAGTCCAAACAATCAAAAATTTTGTAATATCATTTTTGAGACTTTTCCGGTGGATTTTCCAAAAATTATTATTATTATTATTTGTTCGGCATATGGCAATAGAAATACACATTCTGTGAAAATTTCAAGTCTCTACCTAGTGTGGTTCATGAGATACAGCTGATTCCAAAACGTGACGATTTGTTTTTTTCACTCAAATTTTCAGTATAAATTTTTGCACAACGCCGCTAAGAAGTTTAACTTCAAAAATTGATTCTACAGAAATCTCAATTAAAAATGTAGAAAAGGGGACTAAAGTGGACAGCTATTGTTTTGAAAATGCTTGCAAGTTTTTGTACAAATTCACAATATGGTTGATTCTTTCGGAACTCAGTTTTTATCATTTAATTTACTTGAAACTCCACCTGAAAGCAAAGCAAACATCTGAAAATTGCACATTCTAAAGCAAACTTGCCTACTTCAGTGGAAATTTTAGGACATTTTTTATGGTTATTTTGTAATTTCGTCTTCTTTACAAATTGATAAAATTTATCCAATCTTTAACTCAATTAGATTATATTATAATTTGGACTTCAATCTTTGATTTGATAATCTAATAACAGAAACCATAAATTTCTAGTTTAAAATTGTGTTTGGTTTGTGACAAGAATGGTAAAGGTTTAAATTCTAATAAACCTGAAATATAGAAATACCCAAACTTGTCCATTAATTTCACTCTTATCTAATTAACACAATTTAATATACAACATTCTACCTGCTTAAATAATTTACACTTCCACAAAGCGTAGAACGAGAAACTAACTCTACATCTCAATCAATTATTTAACTCACTTCACAAAATCTTCATAATTAAAAGCTTTTAATTTTTAATTTGTCAATTTGAGTTTTCATCAAAAATGTTTTCATTAAATTTAATTACTTAACTCTTTAAGTGTTTTGTCTGTCCTAACCACAATATATTGAGTTAGAAATGAAGGAAGCATATGGTTTGATCTGGGGTCAAGTTAACTCAACTCAAACCATATTTAAATTCTGATACTGAAAACCTCCATGCCATTTTTATCTAGTTTTCTTTATATGTTTGTTGTTGATAGTTTAATCGCTTAAACAACTTCCCATTGCAAATCCTTAACCCCGCCTATTTTCAAAAATCCTTTGTCCAGTCCAGTAGTCAAGAGTCAAAGCCAAAGATTATCTTGATATAAATTTCCTTCGATTTTGCGTGCCAGAAAAACGCCAAAAATGCCAAAACTGTTGATTCAGTCAAAGCAGTCGAGCGCAGAACAACGAATCCCAGTTAAAACAATACACAAAAGAAAAAAAGGAGCAAATGAAAATTGGAGGATAGGAAAAGAAAAATCGACCAAATCGACGAAATGAATGAAACAGGCATAGATTGTGTATTTATGAGTGAAGGGAAGGGCGAGGGAAGAAAGAAATTTGGTTCGTTTGGGTTAAATGGGTTGGATCGAATGGTAGAATTGGTGGTGGTGGTGGCGGCGGTGTCGGTAGCATTTGTTGCGTTTTGCCGGTTCACAGAATTTCGAAGGAAGTCATGGTTTTAGGTTTTCGATTTGGTCAGTGGCGCGTAGTCTGAGAGTGTAAGAGGAAAGTGGGAATGGTAGTTGTAGTCATCATCATCATCGGACATATACATAAACGTCGTTTGGATATTAGAGACGCATGAGTGAGCAGCCTTGAAAAATGTTTGTGTGTATTATTTTGAACTATGTATACTTTGAAGTGAAGGCTATAGACGACTAAAAAGAGGAGTGAGAGAAAAAAAGGTTGGATAAAAGGCCAACTAGCCTAACAACCAACCAGCCAACCAGTATTCAATATGTAAGGGGAAAGAAGCAGGGATTACAGATGAAGTTCATCGATATTTGTGCTTCCCTTGTCTGTGTCTCATGTCTCCCTTCACGGACGACTATACTGAACTCTAGACTTGGTCACTCTTTTTCTCTCTCTCTACTGCGTCTATGGTTTTGTGCGTCTGCTAGCTGTCAAAGGTCTTTTTTTTTGCTTTCTGCTGCTACTGCCACTAATGCTTTTCTTCTTTCATTTGGCCTGCAATTAATATGCTTTGTTTTTGACGCTTGACTAAGCTCACATACACACACAGATACTCACAGAAATGGACAGAGATATATACATATACAGAGCTCCTTTCCAGCCAAAGCATCATGAAAGGATGCCTACTGCGACAATGAGGCACAGTTTGAGACTGAACTTGACTTGACTTGAAGCCTTTCGTTGACTTTTTATTGTTTATTTTCTTTTTTGTCTCTCTATGTAAAGTACACGTGCCTATAAATTATTTTATTAAGCCACTTCGTTGAGCGCCATACTCCTCTTCTCTTAAACTCTCTTTTTAGTTTTTCTCTTGTAAACACTTTCCCTCTTCCCGTCCTCACTCTGTCTAAATGCTACAAGTTAATTTCATGTAATAAATTCAGAAATCGCTTGTGCCAACATTTTATGGCTCGCTAAATTCGATTTACTTACATAATTTTCCACTTGATGTTGATGTTGAATTGTTTGGGATGGAAACAGAGAGAGAGAGAGAGAGAGAGAGAGAATATGAAAGTTTTGGCAAAAAGCCCTAAACTTCTTCCCTTGATATGTGCAATATTTATACAATATGTAATACGCCTTAAAGTATGCAAAAGATAATAATTACATTTTCAGCAGGTGATTAAATGATACATAATTGTTTTCATTTATGTTGAGAGAAGAAGCTTAAATTATTCTCATTCTTCTTTGGTATACTTAATAGCCATAATTAGTAGTGCAAATTGCCACCTCTCTATCATTCCCTTTTAGATGATATCACCCGCCCTAGCACTTAAAATCCAGACACACAGAGTCAGAGATACTCATATAAGGCTATCATTATCTTATTCAAACTTCTAGTTCCTCCTTCTCCTTGCTCTAGTAATTTATGCCCATGCATCTATCACAAATCCTATTCAAGTTCTGCTATGCCATGTTTAGAGTTTTTCTCTAGCAATTCTGCCAACATTTTCCTTCAGCACCACATTGCGTATACGTAATTAAATAAATTTATATAAATTTCAGCATTATTTTGATGTTCCTCCTCCTGCGTCTTTGGCATCTTCCATTTTTTAAACTTTGTTACATTTAAATATTTGCTGAGTCACAATGATGGTTTGGTCGTCATCTCCGTCTTACAGACACAAATGGGTTTTCTTGGAATCTTGTGTGTTTCTCAACTTTCTCTAGATTTTTTGTTAAGTGAACTTTTTGTGTTCCATTGAAATTGTTAATTGCCCGCATTTTGAGAGTCTATGGGAAATGGAGAAGAGTCTAGGAGGGAGCAAGCAACCTTAGATGATTTCGATTTGACTTGTTAGCTTAGCTCTTAGTCTTAGCTGTGAACTACAATACTTCTTCAACTTCATATTCTCTTTCTCCTTCTAGTAGTCTCAACTCTGTTTCCTATACAAAGAAACCTAGCAAGGGCGTCAGGATGTCGTTGCTTTTGTTACTCATACACACACGACACCCACTCACAACATTATCATCATCATCCTCATCCTCATATACACAATGAAATTCATAGTCATCATCATGCCACCAATGTCCTTCATCACTTAAGCTTACGTTTTTTTTTTTTGATTTTGCACTTCGAAATTCTTTCTTCCTTTTTCCAGCAATGTTATACATACCATCATTTGGCCCTAGAGAGATTCTGTACTCCTTGGTCTTGTTACTCGTATTGGGTCTTTGGGCACATCAATAAAAATCTCTTGATAAATGTCCAATTTAATTTTGCGCTTTCATCTTCATCGTCTTCCTGTATAACTTGCCATTTTCATTCATTCAGTCATTCATTTATTCATATCTTTTCTCTATCTATGCCTTTCTCGTTCATTGGTTCATTCTTTCCTTCATTCGTTCCTGTTCTTCATTTCTTGTCATCATGCGTATGGTTTCTCCTTAACTTCATTCAGTCAACGTCTTCTTTCGCTTTATTTTTTTTTTTTATAAAATTTTCTTCGTTTTTTTTTTTTTTTTGTCTTCTTCTCTTGCTTTTGCCAATTTTTGACTTAAGCTTTAAATGTAATTTAATTTCTCTTCCGTTTTCTACTTCTTTTTCTTTGCAGCAGCAACAGCAGCTCAAATTCTGTGTCCTGCACCCGGCTTTGTTCGTCTTGCTTAAGTTTCCTGCTACTGGTGCTGCGTCTGCCACTTGTTTCCTTCAGGAAGTGTGTGCGGGTAAGAAATATGCTTCGTCTTGATTTAATTGAACTGCTGCCATCATTATCTTTTCTCATTCATTTTTCACTCGCTTATTTTCCTTGAGTGAATCCTTGAAGCGAGGCGAGAGCAAGCCAGACGGTTTTCGTTAGGATTTTATTAAAGCTGATTTCCATATTTGTTGCAAGTAGTCAGGGGAATTGTTGCCTGCAGTCTACTACGATGGATTGAGAATTCACCATTCCCTTCCCAAAGTCTCTTCTTTCCATTTTGTTAATATGAATGAATGTCCATGTGTTTGTTGCCACAACGTGCAAATATTGTTTCTCATTTTGTATGCGGCAAGAATAGTAGTAACATGAATAAAGCTAGGCAAAATCAATAAATCAAAGCCATCAAAACAAAAGTTGAGAGATGCTGGTGGCGGTGGCGGTGGTGGTGGTGCTAACAATAATGGTGACGGTGACAATATGTGTTGATAATGACGAGAACGCTGACGATGACGATGACGATGACTACAATAGTAACAACTCTTGAGCCTGTCTATGGGTGCAACAGATGTGTTTAACATTCCCTAGACTTGCATAGTTGAGAAGTAGTAGAAGTAAGTAAATATCTGTTCATCCATCTATCTATGTATCTATCACATCAACAATATTTCAAATGTTCTACGATGCTTGGTTGCTTGCTTGCTTGCTTGCTTTACTTGTTTAGCAGCAGATACAATAAGCAAACATTTTCGTTAAACTTCAACAAAACGCGCCAAGGACACGATTTCGTAAATCAACAAAACATGCAACAACAACAACATACAATAACAATAACAATACCGTCAATGATGAAGATAATGATGATGATGATGATGACAATGGCGACAACAACGACGAAATCAATAATAATAATAATTATACTAATGATGATGATGGCAAAGATGATTATGATTATGTTGATTGGTGATGTGCATGTGATGATAATGATAAACACAAACTTAATGTGTTTACCCTGCCACACACACACACACACACACACGCACATGCTAAAGACAATCAAATAAATAAGGTCGTTTCACTGGGAGCCCAAGGCAGCAAAACTAAATAATCCCAATAACCTGCTCAGAAATCTGTAAACATTGTTGCTCTGAATCAGTGATGCGTTTTGACTATTGTGAAACTTAAGAAAAGTATAGTCTCTCAAAACCTAAACTCCATCATGAGATAACTTTAATAATCAGTTTAGACGAGACTTATTGATTGATACAGAAATCTCCTCTTTTTTCCGGAGATTTGCAACTATCATTTTGTTTGGTTTAATGTTCGAAGTCTCTTCCTAGTCGAGGTTTTGATCATAAGCCCAAGTTGAACTTACGAAAATTTATTGGAACAAGAGAATTAAATTATGATTTCTATTTCAAGAGGACACTTTTCTTGACTGTTTTGTGAAGAGGATTTGATTACAAATTCAAGACTTTCTTATTGTTCTTCTGAACATTGAACCCTCCTGGAACGAAGGCCTAATTTGATGTTCCTACTAAGTCCGCCAGTGGGTTTTTTTTTTCCATCATTCAGTTCAGTTCAAGAACAACATCAACAAATATTGTATGCATATAAAAGTTTTGTAGAGCGAAATAAGACGACGACAATCGTTTTGAAAACACTCAATTTTGATGGAAACAAACTTTATTTGGCATTTGGAATTTTTTGATTGTCATTTAACAGGACAATTTGTTTTGTTACCCTTTTTTTTCATTTAGTAACAAAAACAACAGGAAAAATAACATGCGAAACAACGAAAAACATCCTTTTGAAGTTGAGTTTTTGATTGAACAAAATCGAAAAAAAATAAATAAAACAATCTCAATGGGTAAACGAGGGCTTATTGAAGAATTTATTGCGATTGATATAAAAGTCAACCCAAATATAATTAATTTTTAAGGAATGCGAGCAACCATGCCAGTATTTTGATAATTTAAACTAGAAAAACTGAGTGGATAGTAGAGATAACAAAGAAAAGTACATAAATAAAAGAAATAAAGATAACTTCATGAGAATGAAAAAAATACAGGGTAACACGAAGAATAAAAATGGGCCAAGTGCGAGTCAGACGCGAACACGGAGGTTTCCGTACCAGATTGGTGTTTGTATGGGAGGCACTCCCCCTAGTGGTCCCATTTCACTGATTCCAATAATAGTATTGCGCGTATATTAGAAACTTATAGTGCCTAAATTTCAGTTCATTAGTCCAAAAACCAAAAAAGTTTTTCTAATAAGAACCTGAATTTTAATGTTGGTTTGTATGGGAGGTACCCACCCTAGCAGTCCGATCAAATTGAAATTTCGACAATATAGGTTTCTAATGTATAGCCACCAACTACCCAAATCCTGGGATTACTGGATCGTATAGCTGCCATACAAACCAAAATCTTTCTTATATGGGGACCCCTTTAAGTTTTTGAAAATATTTTAGTTTTTGTATTAAATGCTAATGCCCGAATAGAACTACATATTCTGTGAAAATTTCAACTCTCTAGCTATAGCGGTTCGTGAGATATGAGCCAAGAATGGACGGACAGACAACGAATTCTATGCAATAGGGTTCCCTTTGGGTACAGAGCCCAAAAAATTGTTACAAGCTTTTTGTTAAAGAAAGAGTCATTAAAATTTATAAAATAAATTCACTTTGGTTCAATGTTTATTGCCCGATATTATTATATGCCTACGAGTTCAAGAGACATTCCAAGTCTTTCTCATGGTTTCTCTCATTGTCAAGTATCATTGTAATTAGTTTTTGAACTTGTAGCTTTTCAACTAAATATAGATCTATTTCAAGTGAATATAGGACTTTTAATTTAACTAAAGGTGCAATAGGCAATTTGAAAGTCATGGCAATCACCAATCGTCTGACAAGATGACGTGAATGACAGTCAAAATTACCTTCCGTTCACACCTTGTGAATCGAAATAGCGTGGTCAATCGACTGACAAAATAAGTTCTTGGGAATCATCTGGTCATAGTTACTGGCAAGTATTCACACTGACGAGCAATGAGTTGAATGTCAATGCGAATGGCACTGCGATTGACCAATGTCGGCGATCAAGTCACCAAAAAGAGAATGAACCGACTCATTCTGTGCAAGCCATAGTCAGTCATGCTGTGAGTCCCACAACTCTGTGCTAACACAATCATTTTGACAGTCAAAGTTCCCAATCATTGCAATTTATCAATTTTTACCCAAAATAGTGTCAATTTGTCAATTGGTTTATATAAACCTTTAGATGCATTTAATTTTCTATCAATATTGATTCGACATATATAGTAAATCATTTTGGATTTTGTAGCCCTGTAAATCATAGATTTTTTTCAGGAAATTTATTATACAAACCTCTAAGAACTATTCAATTATACCTCGGCCGTAATCTTCACACCAACAAAAAGAAAAAAAAGGGCATCATCAAAGAAACTGTGTTAAAAAATCCAATAAGCCAGCAACGCATATGCGAATCTAAAGCAAATAACACAAGAAAACGATGAAAAGCATTTCAAAAAAGATTTAAGGACTTAAACTTTTCAATTTTTTTTTTCCTCACTCTTAACCATTCTTTCTTTATTTTTATTTATTTTTTTTTTTTTTTTGTTTTGGCTTATTCCTTTTTCTACTACACTCATATGAGTTTCCGAAACCCAAGGGTTTTTGTTACAAAATTTTGGGAAAAATGTTAAGGAATATAACAGACGAAAGTAGAAGCAAAGCAATTTCAAGTATTGCCCCTCACTAACTTATAGTATGAACCATGGGTTTGGTTTTAGATCCTTCCACTTATCTTCATTGCTTGAGAAGGAAACCCCATGAACGCAAATATCATTGTTAGTACAATATGTACAATACTATTGTACTGGCGTTGGTAAGACAAAGTTCGACTTAAGGCAAATATGGATATGTGTTTATGGTAGCAGGTGACATTAGGAAGAGCGGGGCAATAATTCAAAAGCAACAGCAACGAGAAAAACAACAACTGACAACAATCGTCTGTCGTTATCATCGTTTTCACTTCAATTAAAAGTTAGCAACTTTTCTTCTTATATATTTATTTTTTTTTTTTTGTCTTTTGTTTTTTGGTATTTTGGTTTTCATGTGTTTCTTTGTTTTGAAAATACCTACGAATTCGGTTGAAGTTTGGAGTACGAGTATAAAAAGCAAAAGTTGGAAAGTAAGAGAGAGAATGAAGAGAGCAGAATAAGCTTAAGGAAAGTGCCTTCCTTTTTGTGAATAATACTAAGAAGAAGGAATGAAGTTGTTAGTTAGAACGCTATGAAAAGCTGGGTATGTTGCCACAATTGCCTCATTATGCAGATTGCTGATTACCGAATTACAAAAGTGTAATTGCAAGCGAAGAAACAAGCTGGTGAATGTAGAATAATAGCAGAAATGGGAGGAAAAGGCATAATGAAAGGAATGATAGCGAAGTAAATACAATTTTATGTCAATGTCGACTCAAATAAAGATCTACTTCAGCCCCCCAACTATTATTCTTATATAATACGGAGGTGTGTCTGAAAAATATTCCTCCTCAGGTTATGCCTATCTCTGCGCATTATTCTAATCCTAAGTAATCTTAGTACTCGATTTATGCAGCTTTCATATAATGAAGCTGTTCTGGAAGTCAGTATGTGGATTGACCTTTAATGTACTCATCTCATTCTTTTCAATCAGTCCTTCTGTCATTGGAGCAATATATTCATTCCCAAAAGCAAGCGTTGAAGTTTTGAGGAGACACTGGTTATTTGCTCAAGTCTATCAGAAACTTTTAGAATACCCCACGAATACATAACCATAGGAACACTTACAGTACCCGCTGAGATGCTTTAGAAAGTTCACTTTGAGTGGGCCTTCAATGCAGTGAGTGCTCTTTTCTCTCTTGTATCATTGTACTTCAACTTGCCACATTACGTTGCGTTGCATATGCCACACGCTATGCGAGCACAAATAGAAAGAGTTCGCTTCGTTTGCAACTTTTCGCTTTGTAGACTTTTCTGTTTGTTGCAGCAGCAGCAGCATTAAGAGGACCGCGAACAGTAGAGTAAAGTGGGTAAAACGGCCACAAACGAACGAACGAACATCAACAAAGTACAAGGTTTCCATGTCGCTCAAAAGGACGCACAATTGTGCGAGGCAGCAACATTTTATTTTATTATATTGTTTTGCTTCTTCTTGTTTATGTTTTTTGTTATTGTTTTCCTTTTTGAGTTTTTCTACAATTGTTGCTCACGCATCGTCAAACACAAACTCGCAACAAAAAGCGTGTGTTGCACAATAAGCAAAAAGCCAAGTAAAAGGGAAGCAAAACGAAGAAAGCACATTGGCAACAAATGATGATGATGATGGCCATGCAGCCAAGTGCGCGCCAAACAACAATCAACGAAGTGGAGAAGGTCAAGTCAAGCTGTGCTGAGCAAGCAAACCACGTTAGCACACAGCTAAACTACAAAAAAAAAAAAAAAAAGTACACAAATAAATGAAACACACACAAAGGCGCACTATAAAATGGCATATAAAAGCATGCGCGAGCACATTTTGCCCAAATTGCTTAGCTTAAGGCATTTCTTTCCTTCCCATTCCTTTTAATACTTTTATTTTTTATTATTTTTTTTTTTGCTTCAAATGCTGGTTTTTCTTACGCGTTAACGCTTTTCCTTGCAGGTTTAACTTTTTTGTTATAAGGAATTTCCTTTCGCGCACATTAATTGCTATGAACAACCGCGCACACTGAAGTGAAATGAGAGAAAAAGAAATAGAAAAGAGAACACCGAAATAAAATGGTAAAATAAGAAAAAAAAAAAAGTATGTAGAAAGGAATTCTTTTGTTGAAAAATGAAGAAATATTTAAGAACAAACT
Organism: Amiota minor; assembly: GCA_037043295.1. Taxonomy (NCBI): domain Eukaryota; kingdom Metazoa; phylum Arthropoda; class Insecta; order Diptera; family Drosophilidae; genus Amiota; species Amiota minor. Next base: position 5,759,228 of record JBAMAW010000081.1, on the reverse strand, counting down.
CCTTCATTAAGAGACTGCAGCAGCGCAATGAAGCAGTGGCTGTGAATAAATGAAAGCAAGGCCAGCTTATCCATAGGGGCGTTAAAAAATAAACTTTTGTCAAATAAATATTGTGGATGGAAGTTTCTAATTCTTAGTTAGCCTTAGACATTTCTTTTATAAAAAATTTATTTGAATTTTGATTTCCGTCACATTTCAGTTTCATATTTTTTGGATTTACTCTCCTTCGCTAAAAAAGTTTCACTTCAAAAATCTTTAATGAGTCCATAGAATAAATTAAATGAACTTGGAAAGCAAGGCACGATGTGACCTGTCTAACTAGTCTATAAAAAAATTAAAGAACCTACAAATTAATCAATAACAAATACAAGATTGAATCTGGAAACAGACTAATATGACTGTTAATAAAAATAATAATAACAGCTTCACATCACCAGAATCTTATCAAAGATATTGATGAGTTCAGCTCTTTGTTGATATTGTAATTCCCTAACAATATACCTACTTTCCCTCTAACAAGAGCCCCAACACTCGCATTGCCTAGATCTTATTTACAGCTGAATGCGGCCCTGATTGAGGCAGGTAAACATAGGAAAAGATGCTGACAAATACCACAGAATGCAAGCGAAAACCGCTAAGAGGAACTAAAGGGAATGAAGCAGAAGAATCTTTTAAATGGATGAAATACTGAACGAGTGGTAAAACAATAGAGAAAAATGAATATGAGGCATATCACGTTGAAGACGTTAACGATGATGATGATGAAAGCAATAGCAACAAGAGAGGTGAAGAGAAATTCTTATCAAGTGCTTGAAGCAAAAGAAAGTTGTGGCCCAAAAAGGGAGTTGTACACAACAATAAGAACTACAAAAAATCATAGAAACAACAACAAAAATATATACAAAATGGTGGAGAACTAAAACAAAATACAAAAAAAAAAACCCCCCAAAGAAAATAAACGAAGTCATTGAAAGTGAAGTGGAGCGCATTCACAGGCAACACGGCGTAAAGCATATTGAAGAACGTTGAACAGCAGCAGTTGCCACGGTTTGCTTTACTTCACTCACTCACTCATTCATTCATTCACTTCAACTACTAGTACGTACATGTACTACAACTTTCAACTCTTCTTCAAACACTTCAGACAAGTCAAACTGCCGACGAGCAATGTGCAATCTGCTGCTGCTGCTGCTCCTGCAATATCATATGAACGTGCCACAACAACATCAACCTACAAAATCCTTACACAATCCTTAGTAAAAGCAACTAAAGATGAAGCACACAACACACACATTAAATGATGGCAAGCAGCAGCATTTTATTTACGTGCCATTTCCGTTTTAATCTAGCAATGGTCGAAGAACATTGCTCGAATGAGGTAAAGAAACAGCAACCAGAACTTCGACCACGTTTATCCACGATCCACAAATCGTTTCTTGTGTTGCGTATCATTAAAATTGATTTTCATTAAAAAAAAAAAGGAAGGGATGCAATAAGAAAGAAAAGTGAAAACTAAAAAATAGTGAAATGAAATTAAAAAATAAAAAATAAAAAAGTGGAAACAACGCTTAGAATAAATTGCACGCAGGAATTTAATAAATTGCTTTGCTTTCTTTCTACTCCTCTGGTTTTTTTGATTGGGATCACATACTTTTCTTTGTGTTTGTTGGCATTTGCTTGACTGCTGCTAGTTCCAGTTCCTTACACATGGAGGAACCTGTCCACATTTCTTCCATTAAGTGTCGCCCTCACTTTATAATTATTATAGGTTCTGCTTGATCTATGAGCAGTGGCGCGTTTTGACTTATGGAACCCTGAATAAAACATAATTTCAGAGTTCCTAGCCCAATTAAATAAGATTTCAATATCTATCTGTACATTTTCAATTTACTCATAAATTTATTATTCAGTTTCATTGTTTTTCTTTTTCTTTTTCCATTTTTGTTTTAGGATTTAGTTTTTGTTTGATCGGGGCCCACTAAGAAAATGCGTCCATGCGTCTATTGGACACACACACACAACATGAAGAACTTTTTCTATTGTCACCGCCTTCATTGTTGGCATTCACGTGTGTTTTTGTTTGGTTATTATTATACTTTTCTATAATTTCCCCCCCTCTAATCATTAATGAAGACTTGCGCTCTTCTTTCTTAATGTCAATTTTTTCTTTTTTGTGCACAGAAAATCGCTTTTTATTGTTTCGAACTTCTGCGTCTATAACAAAAGCGATTAAAACTCACATAAACCCGAGTCCTATTAATAGCGCAATAATATTATCAGCTTATGCTGTTGCCATTTATCGGGTCGAATCGGGTCGGGTCGATTTCCTTCATGCGTTTATGAAATGTTCATTTTCCATTTCTTCCATCATCATCATCATCATCATTATATATAGTATCATTCTATAAACCATAAAGAATGCCTAGCTAGAACTCCATAGCCCACCCACTTTTTTGATATACACATATTACCAACCCAAGAATAATAACTAAAACTTTGTCTTTTGTCTATTTTCATTAACATTTATTGGTTTTTCACTAAGACTTCGTCGACATTGCAGGAGGATAACAGCAAAACAACCCCAACCGAACCACACTTAAACCGTAAAAAAAGAAAATCTAAAACTGAAAACCATTTTGTATTATAGTCAACTTAAGTTGACTCCCTACTTTAGTATAAATCGAACAGGAATAGAACCATATAGATGTACATTCTTAGCTCCTTTAGATTCACCATACTCTGACTCGAGGTTCGTTTCTAGTTGTTCTTCTATTATATTTCGCGGTCATATCAGCGTCATCATAAAATAATGTTAATGACGGCAACAAGGTCGTAAAATCAAAATTCTGCCCTAAAAACCGCAACATGGCATAGTTCGTCGGTTTTGTTTGGTGGCCATGAGAAGGTTTTTGCTGAAAGAAAGGCAAGCGCCATATATTCTAGCTGTTAGCTCTTAGGCTTAGCGGGAAAAGAAAAAGCTGTTAACACAATTTGAAGAAAACTATAGATGAAACATTCATTATGACTCTCAAAACCAAAATTCTCACCCACTCAATCAGTCTAAGGAGTATTAAATAGAAGCCTCTTTAAATGTTGAACTTAGCTAAATCTCTGCTTAAGCATATTTTATGTTGGATTTATTTACTTTATGTTCAGAATGATTAACAGCCTTTAAAAGAAGAAAAGAAGAAAAGAAGAATTTGGAAATGAGAAATGAGAAATGATTTGGAATGAACAAATGTAAATAAGGTTTAAGCATGTGAACAAAAATCAAACCACATCCATGATTGATAGAAAGGCACGCACACACGACATACATATGTGTATGCACGAGTTTGTACAAGTAATTTACCACAAATATTCCTTGATTCATTTGAAAAACTTGGAATTAAGGGAAAATGCAAATTAAAAAAAAAAAATTTAAACCTAAAAGAATTTTAATTACTTAAAAACTACTACTACTGTCAATAACATATTTCACTCATTTGACTTTATTGTTGGTTTAAGAGGAGAACCACCGTATAAAATAGTTCAAGCGATCAACGTCAATCTTCATCGACTTCATTTCGTCAGTTGAAACATTAAATCCACAAAAAATGAAAAAAGAATAAAAAAAAAAAGCAAAAATATATATCAACTTAAAATCCTTGTGAGTTCAATTTGATTGAACTGGCTTTGGATTTGATATACTTCTACTATAAAAACTAAGAGTATACAGAAAAGATATTTGTAGTACAACCTGTGCTAGGAAAGTGTGCCACAAGTTTGAATTTATTTAAATAAATTTCACATTCAATATGTTGTAAATTCTAAACTTAAGTAAAAACCAAAACACCCACCCGCATCTCCCATTAAAGCAAATAGCAGGAGTAGAATTCCTTGACAGCTTTATATCTTAAATCTAAATCCATGTATTTCCTTATACGTGTATCTCAATTGAGGCATTCAACATTTTAAATATTCATTAGACACAGAGAAGCTGCTCCTTGTTCTTCTACTACAATATATACAGGGTCACGGTCGTTCTCTAAGACTTTGCTATCGATTACATATCAAATCAAATCAAAGTATGGTAGACTATGGCAGGCAGGCGGTACAGGCAATCCGGTATGACAAGCGAGCAACCCAATATTCTAGGGAGACAAACTCAACCAAACCCAACCCAACTCAACGTGTCTTAATGTCTCTTCATTCTATCTATCTATCTATCTATCTGTCTGTCTATCTGTCTGTTTTTGTATCTGTTGGGTGTCGATTACCAAGTGAGAAATGACATTTGAAATTAATTTAAATCACCAAAGATTTTGCTACAACAAAACTATATGCAAAATTGATAAAAGGGATCAAAGTTGATTTGTTGCTTAACAACTTAGAACAAAAGTTGAGTGGAAGGCATTTTCATTGCCCCATTTTTCAATTTCCTTGCTTCAATCATCATTATGTTACAATATATTTTAAATAAACATATGTTTATTTAAAAACCAACTTTTTCATTTATTTAATTTTCTAGATTATTTTTTTTTATTTATTTGTATTCAATTTAAAACAAAAAATTCCATGGCAGCCGCAATCACCACAATTTGACTGACGACTTTACTTTATTTTACTACTACAATTTTCTCATATATTTTGACTTTGATCTTGGCTTTACATTACTTTTTCTTTCAATTGAGTGTGAGAGACGAAGGAAAAATGTAGGAATAGGGGAATTTCCAGCATATTGAAATTTACATCAAAAGCAAAAGAGAAAGAAAAAAAAATGGAAATGTTTAACAGGGAAAGAATGCTTTCTTCTCGCTGTTTGTTATTTTCTGTGCGTGTGTTCTTTTTATAACTCAAATATTTTTACATTTATTGGTATTTCTTTTCTACAAAACAAGCTGGTGGCCTTTTTATGTGCATAAAATTGTATCTAGATGTGTACATACATATGTATGTTTCTATTGTTTGGCATCGTTCACTTAAGTAAATCAACATAAAAAACTTTACTAAATGAAGACAATCAAAAATTCAAGTGTAAAAGATACAAATAGATGAAGAAGATATGCAACAAAAATAATAGATAAGAAGAGAAACATTATTAAGTATGACAAGTATGTTGATATTGTTGCTTTCAACATTTTATTGAGTAATATTACGCATACGCCTTATTGTCCAAGTATTTGGAATTGAGTTATAACCAAAAAAATAGAAAGACAAGACAAGGGGAAACGAAATTCATAGAAAATGAGTGAGTACTTGAACAGCTGTGCATTTATTCTTTAGTGTTTGTCTTAAATAAACGTTGTTTATTTTCATTTCCTATTTTTTTTTTTTTTTCTTTTGCTTTGTTGTTGTTACTCAACCAATAAAAAGTACTAGTCCTTGTTCTTTTTTCCTTTGCATTTATAGATATTTTCCTATTTTATTTTTTGTTTTTTTTTGACCAAGTCCCTGTGTTTGTGTGTTGTTATGTGTTTATGCATCCAAAGTCCACTTTGCGCAATGAGTGGCCATTTTGTAGCTTCACATCCTCTGACACACACACACACATACATACGTGTATTCAATGAAAATATCCTTGCCGTTGTTGCAGTATAGAAATTTACTAGGCCACAACAAAAAAAAAAATGACAAAACCAACAACACCAACATATAAAAAAATGACCAACTATTCTCTAAACCCCACTATAGCTCAATCTCTTTCTTCCCCAGACTATATATTAAATGATATTTGTTGTTGTTGCTGTTGCTATAGTTGTTGTTGTTGTTATGGATATTGTTTTTGTTGTCTTTCATAGGCGAATATCATAACAAAAGCCTGCTGAAGCTTGACTTGTGCCAAGGCACGCCTTGGGGGTTAAAGTTCAAGTCTTGGCATCAACATGAAGACTAAAACCCAGTAGCCACTAGAGCAGCATATATATATGATTATATATATGTATAAAAGACTGAAAGGACATTTAGACGGACATAGGACAATGACGACAACAACGACGCCAACGACAACAACGACGACGACGACGACAATGACAACCATAAAGATTTTTAGTGTCCTAATAAAAGACAAACAAAAAAGCGGCAGTTCTACTATGATGCTGTTGTTGCCTGGACTAAACCCTCTGCTACATCTCCTCCGATGCATGGTGGTGCAAGTCCATTTACCAGGAAAAGGAAGATTCTGTAAAGGAAGCAACAGCAACATCATCGAGGTTACATATCACAATTTTCATTATTTTATTTGCCTATAAACGAAGTCATAATTTTGTAAGTATATTGCAATGTCCTGCATAAACATAATATGTATACACACACACACACACACACACACTCAGGCACAGATAAAGGAAAAGATATACACAGACAAGAGATAAACTTTGTTTTCTCCACACTGTTACCATACAAAGGGACAAGGGAATTTTTCATTATTATTTTATTTTGTTCTTAAATAAGGTAAAAATAAAGTAATTAAAAGGAACTGAAAATATACATTTTGTTATATATGCTTTTAAAATGGAAAAAAAACTGGAAATTAAAAGCGGAAAATCATCAGCTTATGATGTTGATGTTAAATTATATTATGTTGCATACTTTTAGATACTTTGGGAAGCCACTTTACTGGATTTATGATTATTGCAATATGAGTGAGTTTGCATGAATAATGCAATTTTTTTACTTAAAAATAAAAATTGTATATAATAGAAAACAACATTTTATAGGTCAGTTTTTTAGATCAGAAAACGAAGTTGATGTTTTACAAAAAATTTCTGATGAAGAATGGATTTGTTATGTTTCATACTTTTAAGCTTAATGCAAATGAATATATTTACTCTATTTATATTTGATTTGATAATAAGGAATACAGTTTGTTAGATTTTAAAATATTTTTATCAACTAACATAAGCTGAAGGTCATTGTAGCTAATGTTGTCTGTATCCCTGAGTTTTGGTACTTGAGAAAACCACTTTGTCAAGCTTCTTGTTTAATTCAATAGAATTTTTCGAAGTATACAATTTTTCTTCCATACCTCGAAGTGTTTACAAGTCACCTGCAAGTAGGCAACCTTTCTTTTGAAGTAAAACTTCTTTAGCGAAAAAATATGAAAATGAAATGTGACGAAAATCAAAATTTCACGATGTTATTCTTATATTGGAGCTATGTAGGCAAATACAATTGAAATGTCTCCGTGAGATAGTGGTTTGAGATTAGGACTTGCAAACCAAAGGCGTGGGATTCGAGTCCTGCACTGGGAATATATATATATATATATTTTTTTTTTTTTGTTGTTTAAGTGAAACTTCTTTAGCGAAAGTAAATCCAAAAAATATGAAAATGAAATGTGACGAAAATCAAAATTTGATAATGTTATTCTTATATTGGAGCTATTTAGGCAAATACAATATGGAAGTGAAACTTCTAAAGTAGATGGTCAAGCAATAATACAGAATATTGTAGTGTTTTATTGTTTCAATTTTGTGCTTATAAGGGTGAGGCACACTACCTAAATTTTTATACAATTCCTTGTATAATATTCAATCAGCTAATATCGATTTGGAGAAGTTGACCCAAAAAAAAGTTAATTAGAATTTATGTTATTTAACTGCATCGACACGCTTGAATAGAACACCAATTTTTCATAAGTGTACGCAGCAACAGTTCAGTTCAATATAACAAGTTCTACTCATATTGTCCTAAATTTCTTTATCTCCTACGCAGACAAACCACTCATCATAATCAATCAATAATTTGGTTCTTAATCCTCTCATTCTCTTGCTTTCTTTGCCTTAGTTTTTCATCTACCTATGCGCATAGAATTTGTCAACCTAATTTAATCGATGAATGACTTTACTTCCATTCAATTCCTTGTGATATATCAAGAGACTTTTTTTAGCCAAAGCTTTTAACTTTTATGTGAAATGAGGGACCGTTTTACAATTATTGTATCTTGCATGAATCACTTATCGATAAGCAATGATAAATCTATATGTATTTAAATAAAAATCTCTCGGCTGCATCTGCCTGTCTGTCTGAAAGCGATAAATTCAAAAAGTACCGAACGGATTTTCATACGGTTTTCACCAATAGACGAAGTGATTCATGAGAAAGGTTATAGTTTTATAATTCATTAAGATTTTGGGTAAATTTGATGAAATTTGACGAAGATTGTTGCAAATGTCAGAAGAAACGAAAAAATACCGATAGCTGTGTTAATCACACAACCAAAGTGTAGATAATATTGTAGACAGAAGAAATCAGTGTATCGCTTTGAGTATTTCAAAACAAATATTACCCATAGGAACTTAGAGGAATCAGGAATGTAAGATGATGTTTAGAGCTATAGGATGTATGTCTTTCAGAAAGCACGCGTTTTAACTTCAATTTTCATTATGAGAATAATAAGAAAAAATCAAACCGGGTATGAGCTTTTAAACTGCAAATTTTATCTACATATAATCTTTTTATAAATAGACTTTTCACAGAAAAGGATGTACATATTGTATAATGATGAAGTTTCCTTTGAATATCTATGATTTGAAATATCTTAGCTTATCTTCCATCAAAAATCTTTTTAGCAATTTATTCAGAAAAATCATTTCCATTTAAAGTAAGCACAAAGGGAAAATTTTATTTAACTTTAAAGTGGAAAAGAGAACCCAACACTTCTTCCACCTATAAAAGTACTCAATAAAACTGTTCCTTGCATAAGTATAGTGATTCAGGATGCCCTTAAAAATCCTTGTTACTTCTGTTGTTGTTGTTATTACTTCGTTTATTGTTACTCCTGCTCGTCTGGTCGTCGTCATTGTAACAGTTATTAGCATCGACATTAACATCAAAATCATTACCTTTGCCAATATCATCCTTGTGATGGAAGTCATCATCATCATTGTTATTCTTTCTTGTTTCTATTACTTGCCCTTACATTTTGTGTTATTCTACAAACCAAAACGGTCCTCTAGGGTGATTAAAACAACATCAATTGAGGCACATGAACAAACACTCGCCCACTAAACACATTATTAACATATTCTTGTTAGTAGTAGTTAGTTGCTCTCAACACCCACAGTAAACCCCTTAAAATGCGGTCAAAGGCTAATATTATAAATGCGGCCCTCTGCTAGTATAAGATTAGGTATGATAAAACAAATATATGTAGGTGTTGGTGTCCTTGTTTATTTACATGTAACTTTTGTGTCTGCTGTAAGTAACAAGGCTTTTGATTATGACAACGCGGCTTATGAATTAAAATCTATGAAGACCTTTAGACCACATAATGTACAATAACAAAAACCATATTAACATTAATATTGCACACGTTAAGTACAGGATAACATATACACACATTTGTATATAGATACAAATACATAAAAAACATATGAACATAGTAAAGAAAATAAAGTAAAATACACGACAAGGATCACTAAGAGAGAAAAGCAAAGGAGAAGCAAGGAATATAAAATATAAAAAACCGGCCATTGCGAACCAGACTCGTATACGGAGGGTTCCGTACCAGACTGGGGTTTGCATGGGAGGTACCCCCATTAGTGGTCTGATTTGTATGATTCCAACAAATGTACCGTGCATATATCAGAAACTTATAGTATCTAGAATTTCCGTTCAATAGTCCAAAAAACAAAAAAGTTTTTCTAATAAGAACCTGAATTTTAATGGGGGTTTGTTTGAGAGGAACCCTTCCTAATAGTCTGATCGTACTGAAATTTCGACAATATATGTTTCTGATGTATAGCCAGCAACCACCCAAAATTCAAGATCGTGGGATTACTGGATCGTACAACTGCCATACAAACCGAAATGTTTCTTGTATGGGGACTCCTTTAAGTTTTTTAAAAATGTTTTAGTTTTGGTATTTGTTGCTGATACTCGAACAAAACTACACGATCTGTGAAAATCTCAACTCTCTAGCTATTGTGGTTTATGAGATATGACCCGAGGGCGGGAGGACGGACAACGAAGTCTCTGCATTAGGGTATCCTTTTGGTCCGGAACCCTAATAAAAACGCAAGGTAAGAGAACGATGAATGTTTAAAGTAACCGAAAAAAGTTTTCCACTTTAAGCCCAAAAATAGAACCAAATAAAAATTCTCGCATGCCATTTTTGGGCAATTAAATTTTTTTTTTTTTTCTAGCATGAGAGAAATTTTGTACATTTTTTACAATTTTATATGCAGCTCGAGCAGATTTTTCGGTCAACGCTCTATGGGCAAAGAATTCTTTTTACTTTATATGCTAAAAAATTTGTCAAAAAAACAAAATAAAATAAATAAATAAAAAAAACAAAATGAATAAAAAATGAAATAAATAAAAATATAACAAAATTATACACAAAAAAAAAAAACTTAAAAAATTTATAAAAATGTTTTTAGTATATAAAAATTGTATATACGCATGGAACTCGCATGTATATTTCATTTATGTGCCACAAAATGAGGTCGTCAGCGTGAAGTGGCACAACGTTAGCAAGCACAAGAAGTAGCAAGTAAGCGAGCCGGAAAGCGTTGAGTGAGTGCCACAGTGAGTGAGTGAGTGAGTGACTTGGTAAGCAAAGGCCTGCTGAATGAGTGAGTCAGTTAGTGAGTGACTGACTTGGTGAGCAAAAGCCTGAATGAACAAGAGACTGACTGACTGACTGACTGAGTGACTGAATGACTGAGATTGTGAGCCAGTGAGGAAGTACTACTAGGTATGTTGTTTTCGCTTACAAAATTGTGTGTAAAACTTTTGGCTTTCGAGGCTGAAGTATGCACTTAAATGTTTATAAAGGGTTTCTGTAAGTTAAAGATGGGCACGGAACACAGCATAGGATCAGAAACTTAAGCAGCTCATAGACGTTGAAATATATTAAATATTTAAATTTTGATTGGACAATGCAGGAAGTAATCATAGTTTACAGTGCGAAGACAATAACGTTTCAATTGTGACTTGGCATTTCACATGGATCATATGAAGTAGTGATAATTAAATCTCTTCCATAAATGATCAACTTATTGTGCATGTGAAAACAGCTTCAATATTTGACGAATAAAAATAAATATTGTACGTCTACTGGCCTCTTTACTTTAAAGGAAAGGACGGATGGGCGATCCTAACAACATTACCAAGGCTGCTGCGCTTAGGGTCTACAGTCTGAGACTCGACATGCACAACACAAAATGAAATATGGTTGCAACTATTTGTTATGTACATACATCTTCTTATTATTGTTGCTGTATATATATTTTATTGTTGTTATTGCAATATTGTTTTTGTTATTTACTAAATAGGAAGGGATTTTCATTACTTTTCTTTTGGTTTTTTCTGCAGACAGGACTACATGCAGCATCAGGCAAACGATGGCATCATTTTCTGTACTCATTTGTTTTTCAGTTACTTTATACTAAGCAATATATAACTTTTTGTTTTGTTGTTGTCATGTTAATGAAATATGTATGCATATATTTATAAATATGTAAAGCACTAGAAAACAGAAGAGAATAGCGAACGAACCCCATTTCGTTAAAAATTTTCACTGTTTTGTGGTTTGCATGCGGCAAGCGAAACTGCTATTGCAAAATGCAACAAATGCCAACCGCCAACCGTCACCTCTTTGGGCATTTTTCGAAATTAAATGCAATGGCAGCCACTTTTTATTTGGTTGGTCGACAAAGTAGTCTATGAGTATTTTGACCCAAAACACAACAACAAAACAAAAAAAAGAAAAAAAAATTTGCTTAGTCGTAATGTGAAGTATAATTCTAATAGTTAAAGAGGAATAAAAACTATGCGCAATTTGCATGTGTGACAATTACCAAAACTCATGTTTTGGATGTGCTGCTGCCTGCCATCAAATGTCTAATGGCACACGCCGCCACATGTGGCCACATTATATTTACAGCATAATTCTACTACTACTACTAGTACTACTGATGAGTTTGAAAGTGAATGTGGCAATGTCATTTGTTGTTCATTCATTCACTCACTCATTCACTCATTTAGGCGCAACAATCGTGCATAATCAAGTAAATGTTTATCATCCACACACAGATACTCACATTTACATGCACATGTTTCTTGTACTAAGTTCTTCTTGTTATTGTTATTGTTGTAGTTATATGTTTGTAAATACATAAATAAAGACATTCAAGCGAATGTCAAATGTGTCATGTTAATTCCAGACGAACAATCAACAAACGAATGTACGAAGGAGAACAAGTATGTATAGGATCACATCTGAAATGAAGGCACAGAGAGAAAAGGAGGATTCTGTAAAAGAAATAAGTTAGAGATAACCAACCCTATAAAGTAGAACGTAACGTACGTAACTGTACGTAAATATAGAAAAGTGATAGAGTGAAGATAATGGGGTGTATGAGGAGCTAGCTACTTGAAGGTTATGAAAACAAGTGAGGTAGTTAAGTCAGTCATTTGTTTTGAACAGAAGGAGTTTCATGTCATTGCCATGTCGCAAACAGTGAGAAATGGTATCTCAATATTTATGTGTCTGCTCTTCTCTAAACATCTTAAGGAGGTGTATCCATTCTAGCATACTTAAAAGTAAATGGAAGAAGAATGGTAGTAAGTTCTTACGTATTGAGAACGAATGCTTTTGGCATATTATATCTGTCTGTCTGTCCGTGTGTCTGTCTGCCTGTCTGATTGCAAAGTGCGCAGTAACTGATAAGCTTATTTAAACGTATTTTTCTTATTTTTTTATATCAAATCGCATCAAATATCTGCCTCGTTGATTTTCATTCCATATTTCTTCATTTATCTAATATGTTCTCAAAATTCACAGTCTTTTTTAAAATCATTTAAGATTTTACATATGTCAAATATGCAATGAGGTGTAAAACAACAAAGTTCTGGTAAACTTAAGTTTCTCTAAGGAGATGTTTGGAAATTCCCCTGAATTTATTTATTCCTCAAGAGCACAAGCCATTGACAAAAGATTTACAATGCTTTCCAAGTCACTGAATAAAATAAATTTATACAATCAATAAAATTGTATTATATCAGAAATATTAAGCAATCTTCGGCTTAACAAATTTTTTTTTTGTTTTTTTTTTGTTTCTTTTTTTTGGACTAATTAAATTTAAAAGTGACAAATCCTCAATACTTAAGTAGATTGCGAGAAGCGATTCTATTTTACTTCAATTTAAACCTGTAAACTGTCGACAAAACGTCTTAAATATTTGTGGTTCATTCGAAAAATAATAGCAGGATGGTTGTGAAAAAATTTTTAAGATGACGAATTTCAGACTTTTAAAAGAAATAAACAAAAAACAAGAAAAAAGAAGGTTCATTTCGTGTTTTCTGAAGTCATCATACTCATCAACTTTTTTGCCTACGCTACTGTGATTGCTCATACAGAGTCTGTACACCTACAGCATTTCAACACTAAGGCCGAAATATTTTTATGGGAGCTATACGATCCAGTAATCCTGGAGTCTCGAAATTTACATGGCTAGTGAATATTTGTCAAGCATTTTTACTATAAAAATTTCAGTTCGCTAATACAAAATCAACAAATTTATTCTAATAAGAACCTGAATTTGAATTTGGATTTGTATGGGAGCTATACGATCCAATAATCCTTGGGTCTTGAAACTTATACCTTTGAAAAACGTCATTCAGAAATTTTTAGTGTCCAAATTGCAATTCGATAGTATAAAAATTAAAAAAGTTTTTCTAATAAGAACCTGAATTTCAATGGGGTGTTTATATGGGAGGTATTCCTTCTAGTGATCTGATTCGGCTGATTCCAACAAATTTGCTGCAGCTTGTAAAAAGATATCTTTGCGCAAAATTTCAGTTCTCTACAACAAAACTGAGAGATTGGTTTGTATGCATACAGAGAGGCAGACGGACATGGCTTAAACAACTCGTCTCGTGAGCTGATGGGGTCTCCGATGTCTCATATTGTCAATTACAAACTTCATAACAAAGAATGAAGGTACATCGACGACATGGATATAGAATATAGAACAAACATAAGTGAACAAGAAATATACTTACGTGAAATGACTGTGAGACCAGGCAGGAAAGAAGGAAGTCATTTGAGCTGCAATTTCTCACAAAAAAAAAATTAGAAGTTGATTTTGCTTTAATACAATGCTCGAAAACAAAAACACAATCCATTGGAAGGCCTTCACTGTTTTGTGCTACCCAAACTGACACCTGCTGATTGCCATTTGTTTCGGTCAATGGCTCAATTAATTTCTAAAAAGGCCAAAAGCCGTAAACAAACAACAAAGAATAATTCAATAAAAAATTTGATTTCAAATAAAAGATGATTTTCTCATTTATTATCTAATAAAAGTTATACAACTTATAAGTGGATCAAAAGATCAAAAACATCAAAAATTTGATGGGACTGTTAACTTTAATTGAACACTTCATTAATTTTCTTTAACTCTTTCTTTTGAAGTCTTAAGCATTTCAAATTTTTTAACCCTAAATAGTTGATATTTTCTACCCATCATCATTTAAACAAAACAAAGAAAAAAAAAAAAAAATAAGAAGAAGAAGAAGAAGAAAAATCTCATAAACTTTCACTTTTGTTTTGGTGCAATCAACTGTGAATAATTTTTTTTTCCCCTTCACTGTTCCTAATAAAACATCAAATTCAATAAGAACTTTTCACTTATGAATTTTCCATTTCCACTTTCATTTGCTTTCTTAAGATTTTTATTTTCTTCTTTGTTTTTACTTTAACTTTTCAAACTCAAATACGCGAAAACAATTTCAAATCTCAACTGAGCACAACAATTGACTACAACAACAACAATTTTGTTTAACACCTCTACAAAAAAAAAAGAAAACCAGTAAAATGCCTTAAGATCCTGAATATAAAAAAAACATAAATAGTCCTTCAGAAGTCATTTGTAGAAGAAAGGAAAGGAAGTAAAGTTGACAATTTATATGTTTGTTTTACTTCACTTAGTTTTCTTTTACTGTGCATAATTTATAAATACTCTCGCGCCTCCTAAAAGTATGCAATATTTATTTTAATTTATATTCCTTATAAAATATTTTCGCGCTTGTTTTATATTTTCTTTATGTTCAAGTCTCTTCTACATGTGATTGTGTGTGTGTGTGTGTGTGTGTGTGTGTGTGTGTTTGTTTGTTTGTTTCCACTCAAAAAGGCTAAAAGCAGCTTTACTTTAAAGTTTCTCCTCATCATCTTAACTGACTTTTTATTATGCACAAACACACAAAAATGCGAAAGTCAAAGGCATCGACTAAGGAGGACTTTGCTTAGCATCAGTTTAGTCAGATATTGCAAAAGGATATGAGTTGGGTGTCTGATTGTATATTATGTAGAGGAGTCTGTCTGTTCTGTCTTAACTGTCAAAAAGTTATTTTCTTTTGGTAAAATGTTTAACGGAAAACTTGTACAACATTGTCGACACTGATTCTGTTTACAAGCCGCCGAAGAATCCACCACAAACTTCCTTCGTCGATGGATGATGACAAGGATGTGGTGTCTGTCGGCAACCTTTACTTCATTTTTATTTTATTTTATTTCATTTCTTTTTTTTTTGCCTTTTGATAAGGTTAATCAAAACTTTTTTAATCCATTCTGCATAAATATATTGACATACATGGATGCGGATGTTCCTGGCAAAGACTAAAGACTACACACACTTACACTTACACTTACTTACATATTACACTTCCATATGTGTGTGTTTGTTTGTTGTTGAACTCAAACAGCTCATTATACATTAGCGCCTCAAAGCCAAGCGAAGTCAAGTCAAAACCAAAGCAATGGGAAGCCAACTTAAATCAAAGGAAACCAAGGGAAGTTAGCCCTTTTCTGCCGACAGCCAAACTTCACTTCAACCCATCTTACTGACCCCCCCCCCCTCAATCTACTAGTTAACCCTTCTCTACTCAACTGATACATGATTCAGTTCTCTTCTTACTCCTTATTCATCCACAATTTCTCCTGCTTCTTTCTGTTTATTGCAAATCCCTTCTTCTTCCCTTCTTCCTCATTATACTTCGACAAAGTGAATTTCATTAATGCAAAATTATATTTATTTGTTTTCCTCAGAAGTTGTGCTTCGAAATTTCACAAAGTATGTATGCTTTTGCCTCCCTTTCCCTTCCCTTTGCTCATCCTATCTTTTTGGAAGTGTTCAGTTTAAAAAATTGTGCCTGTGTGAATCAAGTCCTGTTTGCTTTACACTCCAAAAACTAAACGTAAAGACAAAAATAAAAAAGAAACTTGATTTTGCTTGCTTTTTTACTTAACTTTATACTTAACTTCACTTCATTCACTTTACACACAAATATTCACATATCACATCACACAAACTCTCACACATATCATCATCGTTCATTATAAAATCAGTTTGCAAAATGCTCTTTACCAAAGAAACTAAATATTAAAAGGCAAAGCAACTTTGTGTTTGAATTTGTTGTTTTTTTTTCTTCTTTTTTCTTATCTCATTCCGGTTTTTTCACTTGGTTTTTTTCCCTTTTTCTTTCTTATCACCACCACCACCACCAGTTTTTCATCTTGTACTTTGACGTTTGCCAACTTAATTTATGTTCAAGTCAAAAGTTTAGCATGAAATCATCAAAAGTAACTTTGCAATTAAACGCACTTTTCTTTTTCTTTGAGTTAAATTTTCTCAGCCCCCAACTACAAAAATTTGGATCCTTTCCATCTGCATCAGTAGCCACAAAACGAGTAAATCCAGTTGATTGAAAAAATTAAATAAAATTGAAACTTCTTGCACGCTTCAGCTTATTTTCCTGCTTTCTCTGCTTGCAGTGTTTTTTTCTACTTTGAAATAAGATGAAAACTAATAATGCTACTGCAAGAACGAGCGAGTGTAAGTTTTGCGATAACTTTAAATCATCTAATTATGACTCACATCCGTTGGTCAACAATGAACACCCAACTCTCATACATACACAGATACTAACTAACACATACAAACAAACACAGATACACGCATTCATTTGCACTTTTGCAAACAGAGTTCACTTCACTCATTCATTTGGCCTTCTCACACTTTTATTCTTTTTTAGTCTCATAGTCAACCATGCCAGCCTGCCTGCTGCCTGACTTGCTTGACTGGAATTAATGACTTTTGTTGGCATAGTTTTCTCAATTCTTTGGTTCCCCTCGATGGATCCATACATCCTTCCTTCCTTTCATCCTTCCTTTCTTCCTTTCTTTATACTTTTCCCAACTTGTCTTCCGTCTTTCTTCCTTCCGTCCTTCCTACCATTCTTCTTGTTGCTGATGTTCAAAATTTATGTTCGAATTTATTGCAAAGTTTATTAGATGATTCCGCTGCTTTTCACTCGGTTTCATAGTCTACTTTGTGGCGCATAAAAAGAATTTAGCGCGTAATAATTTTTCAGCAGCAACTAAAAAATACCAAAGAACAAAGAAAAAACGAACAGTAGATGGAAAGAAACACAGAGAGATGGAGTGAGACCAATGCAACAAATTCCAAAAAGAAAATTATTATTATTATTATTTTTGGTGTTGGTTTGTTTGTCATGAAAATTTATGACTTTCATAAATGACCAAAACAGCTAACTGTCCTCGAAAAAAGCACCACCATCAACTAGCCCAACTAAACAGAAAAAGAATAATTTTCCATATAATAAAAAAGATTGACCATTGCCACCTGAGTAACACAAGTCCGCTGCACATGAAATGAGTTACGAAATCTTCTTTTGAAGGCAGCAGAGCACCACTTTACTTTAATGTGCCAATTGTCAATGATTTTTAATGTGACTATATCCGAGCCTAAGGTATCCATTGCTATACTATAGTATATACAGTGAACTTTCTATTAATGAAACTTTTCATCATCAATGTGACGACTAGTGTTCAATAGATGATCTTTAGATTTTTGCAAATTTTTTTGTATCCTGATTTAATTTCATTTAATAGCTTTCAAGTTTTATATTTCCGTTTTTCAATTTTTTCTCGTGATCTGCATTCCTTGAAGAAAATTCACAGATGAAGACTTTTTAAAGTCGCTTAGTCATTCACAGACTTTACACTTTTAGAAATTTTGTATCAAAAAATTTACATAAAAAATCTATTAAATGAAAATGAACCAAAAATTGTATAATTCGCATATGAAATGTGTGTTGATATCAATAAAAAAATGGTAGTTCCCTTTTATATGCCTAGTGGACTTCCTTAATTAGTTCATTTCGAATGTCTCTTTTTTACGATATAAGTAGCATGTTTGTATGGAATTCTCTCGATTTTCGTTCTTGTCAAAGTGTAGTTGAGAGAATATTAATTTTCTTCAAAGGTTCAATGAGGATCCAATAGTATAGAACATAGCTTTCCATACATATTTTGACAACCGACCACCATGACCTGTAAAAAAATCTTTTTCTTAGAGCGTAGCGGCGTGAGTAAAATTTCAAAAAATGATGCTAAAAATAGCATCACTGGTTAGAGTGTAGGACTGGCAAACCGATGGCATGCAGCTCGAATCCTGCACTGGGAATTTTTCTTTTTTATTTTTATATGGAAAATGATGGGTTTTTTTTTATTATATTGGCGCTATTTAAGCAATAAAAATTAAAATGTCTCCGTAGTGTAGAGGTTAGAGAGTAGAAATGGCAAGGAAGAGGGCGTGGGGTTCGACTCCTGCACTGGGAATATTTTTTTATATTTTTTTTATTTTTACTTTATTCTGTCTTAATAGAACTCTTATTCTCTCATTAATGCAGTCATGAGTGAACACATCGTTCATTCTCTTGAGTGTTTTTGTATTTAAAGAGAAATACGAGGTGTGACAATTAAGTAACGGGACTGAGTATACCACAGTCGTCTGTCTTTAGCTTTAAGAGTGGGGATGGATGGTGAGTGACCTTAATTCCTACTGCGCAGAATCCACTTGATCCCGCCTCTCTGTCTAGTCTAGTTTGCTTTTAAACCTAGTTTGAGTAAAGTGTTGTGTAATAGAAATGCCGGAAAAATGATTAGTTTAATTAAAATCGAGCAGCGAATTAATTTAAAATTTCTCGTAAAATTAAAAAACCTCCAAGTGAGTGTTTTCAATTGCTAAAAAATGTGTTTGGTGATGACTGCATGTCACGTACTAGAATTTTCGAATGGCACAAACGATTTTCTGAGGGCCGGGAAGAAGTTGATGATGAGGAACGGACTGGACGCCCTGTGACATCAAGAATTGCAGAAAACGTTCAAAAAATTAATGAAATTGTTCGGAAAGACAGGCGAGTCTTCGGATGATATCAGACATGTCGAATGTAGACAGAGCGAAAGAAAAGACCAGACCTGTGGAACAACAAATCCTGGATTCTGCATCAGGACAACGCGCCAGCGCACAATGCACTCTCTGTGAAGCAGTTCTTAGCGAAAAAATCAATTACCGTGCTCGAACACCCACCGTATTCACCAGATCTCGCTCCCTGCGACTTCTACCTGTTCCCCAAAATCAAAAGTTCGTTGAAGGGAACACGTTTTGAGTCGGTTGAAGAGGTAAAAGCAAAAACGGCAGACCTGCTAAGGAGTCTAACACTTAGTGACTTTCAGCACTGCTTTAACCAGTGGAAAACTCGACAGCGGTGTATAGATAGGGAAGGGGAGTATGTTGAAGGAGATTAATTGTTATTTGTAATAAGTTTTCAATAAAGTATGTTTTACAGACCAGTCCTGTTACTTAATTGTCACACCTCGTAAAATAAATAAATAAATAGAAATAATAATAAATAATAATAGTAAAAATGCATCAAAAAGAGGAAATTAAAACATAGATTTTTCAATAAATAAAAACAAAAGTAATAATTAAAAATTTTGTTCTGAATGGAGCTGCGCTCTATACTGGTGTCACACGACAATTCTTACTTTTTGGTTTTTTCGTTTGAACAAGGTTCTTCAACTTTTTTACCTGAGACACATTGGCAGAAGACGTGGAAATTATCAAATTGACGTGCCATTTTGAGACTGATACTTGTCTTGGATCGCGGATTGAACAGTGCTGGCTTTGAAGGAAGAATTTCTATGCTATTTCCCGTTTTGATTTCCTTAACTCATCCTTTTTAATTTCTCTAGGCCACCAACTGCTCGCTCCCTTGTAAGTCTTGAGCGCCTATAAGAGGGCGATGATATCGTTCACTTTGTGAATCTATGGTATAGAGAATATCTCTGGTGGTAAGATCTCATCCAATTCTTAGCAGCCACTATACCCAAGCTCACATAAGTAACATGATTTCTCCCATGACCGGACAACATTTGTAACCAGTGGTGTATTTCTTCTGGTATGCGAGATTTCACTGTACTTTATTTTCTCTGATATATTGCTTCATGCAACATTACATTAAGAAATGATGCCGACGACAGGCAGGCAGACAGACAGTCGAACAAGAAGCAAAGATGAAATATAGAGTACATTCATAAATATGAATGAATATAAATGCTTGGTGTGCTAGTCAGTCAGTTAGTAGGACAGGCAACAAACACTAGAGTGACCAACTAAAACAAATACGAGTAT
Organism: Amiota minor; assembly: GCA_037043295.1. NCBI lineage: Eukaryota > Metazoa > Arthropoda > Insecta > Diptera > Drosophilidae > Amiota > Amiota minor. The sequence goes on along the minus strand of JBAMAW010000081.1, from coordinate 5,738,742 downwards.
GTGAAGCAATGCCATATCATATGAATATGCAATAGGAAATATACTCATCTGTTGGTTGTTTGGTTGCTTGGATACTTTTGTAGCCTGCTTTACCTTTCGGGGAGTTAAAAGTATATTTACACTTTATTTAAAAAAAAACAAAAATATGTGTTTCAACTATAACATTTTTTATTCTTTTTCATTTCAGTTCATATCATATTGTATTTATTATTTCCTCCTATTTTCATTTCATTTCATTTCATTTCATTTCGTAAGCATTGAAAGCTTTGTTAATAAAAACTAAATCTATCCTTTTCACAGTTGGTAACTCAGTGAGGACACACTTATTCCTCTTTTACCCTCTAATGCCCATTCTCTGTGTACTGTATATGTTACGTGATGTTTGCTTTGATTTATGAAAACCATTACAAATCTGCACGAAACATACTACTAGTTCAACAAAAATATACACACATGAAACATAGATACACACAATCCAAAACACAAAGGGGCAAACATATCATGACGAGTTAGTGGCCGTAGGTCTTGAATATGATTTCACAGTCCCTTCATTTGACTCCTCATATGGTTCTTTAGTTCAGGCTGTATGCCGTCCTAAACACCAAAATACCATTGAATGAATGAGCACCTAAAGCTTTCCTCATCACCATCATCATCATCATCATCAGCACCGACATCATTTTAGATACAAATACACAGTTCCAGAAATGGTTTGGTTTGCCTTTTCATTATACTATACAGTATTACCACCTGCCTCAATCTTATCCTTCTATTCCAACACATCATCATCAACTTCATCATCATTGAGTTTTGAAATAAATTCCACTTGTTGTTTCTCGCATCAAAAATGTATTAACGAGAATTCAGCAGTAGTCGGTCTAGAGGCAGCAAGCAACAAAGGCATATGGCAAGTTTTATATAAATGAAACGTGCGGTGGCGGTGGCGGTGGCCTAAAAGATTTTATCTGCCGTCAGTGATTTTATTATTTTGCAACTTATGTTCACAAATTCTAAGCTTTCTACATAAACACACTTATGTACATATACATACATGCATATTTAGAAAAAGATATTTATCAAAATTTCAACGGTTGTCTGTAGGCAATTTATGTTTGGACTAAGTTCAGCTAAAGCAAAAGATACAACAGAAGTTAGGGGAAAGAGTAGAAGGCAGGCAAGCCGCTCTCTAAAGTAGTAAGGCAAATATTTGTGCAGATGAATGCAAAGTTTAAAGATTACATGCCGTTACATACACACATATTCTAAGCTTAGCAGGCCTCCTTGCCATCTTTGTTAGAGACGACGACAATCCGCACTTTCTTTCTTGACGCTGGTTGCGTTTCCGTTTTCCAAACTTTTTAATGGCGCATTATTTCAGTTATAAATTATGACTAAAGAACAGTGAATTAACTCAACTTAGCCAAGCTAAGAAATAAAGAAAGAACGATAAAAACTGTTAACATTTCACCATTAGGAAAAGTCAAATGTATTGTTAGATGATGAAAAGTTGGTATAACCAAGCCTTCGACAGTTGTTTCTTTCTTTCTTTTCTTAGTTTTTTTCTTTTCATTTTTAATATTTTTCTCACAATTTTCTCAACTACTGTAAATCAATTTGAAATGCATGCAACTTTTTCAAAACATTAAATATCTTTGAAACTAAAGAAAAGAAAGTTCCATCATTTGGTTAAGTAAAACAAGGACATAAATAATTGATAAAGACAACCAAACAAAATGTAACAAAACGTAATAGTCTCAGGTTTTTTTTTGTCTTCTTGCTCTGGTCCTGATGATGGTGAAGATCCTGGTGCGCTGGTGGTGAAGGTAGTTCAAAGAAAAGCAACTTTTAAATGCCACTTTAGTTGAGAAACGCGCCTTGAAGGCTACAATACTTTTCTTTTAATGTACTTGTGTTTTGCTTTAGATACTCACTCTAAAATACATACATATGTGTGTATGTGTGTATGTGTGTGTGTGTGTGTGTGTGCATGTGGTTTTGTATTATTACCATCACAATAGAGAATAACAGAGGTGGCTGCTTCTCAACAATTTATGGCGGGGATTTTCATATTTCCATGTATGTAAGAAAATAAGCAAAAGTTATGAAATATGACGTTATTTTTTTGCCTTCATACACTTAAAAGAACAACAAGCAACAAAACGACTTCAAAATATGAAAAATAAAAAAAAAAAAACTTAAAACGGGGTACCGAGCAACCTTCGCCATTCAAAATTTCCACTCTGCAATATATCTAAATACTTACTCATATGTGTATCTATCTGTGTATAGTATTGTATTTTTATATGTATCTATTTATGCAAAAAGCTCATTTCACGCTTCCGCTTCCGGCATTTTTTCCTTTAAATTTTCTTTAGTTTTTCTCTTTTTGCTTTTTACACACTTTTCTCATTTTCATTTTCATTTTTATGTTTATGCGATACGCTAAGGTGGAAATACACAAAAACAAAATCATAAATTTCCAATAAAATAAATATGCTTGCTTTTCTTTATCCGCGCCAAGTTTAAGTAACAATAATCTAGATATTTTTTGTGTACGAGGATGCAGCATTTTCATTTCTTCCAAAGTTCTCTGTTCTTTAGCATTTATAGCTGGCGACAAATAAGTTTTGCAAACAATTTATTTGAACAGAAAAAATATATCAATGACCAAACAAAACAAAAGTCATAAAGATAAGATACATTCAGATATTCTTTCAGATTTCATTCTTTCCTCCATTCTATTTTAAAGATTATTTAAATTTTTTTTAAATTAAAAACAATTGTAATTGATAAGGATTTTCCATAAGAGAGATGTCACATATAAGAATTCTTATTAATTTTATTAAAATTTCTTTAGGATTTTAGTTATTTATTCAATGTATGGAGTAAAGCAGCAAAGTCAAATATCCAAAGAATCCATACCATGCAAAACAAAGCCTTGCGCCTTTTCACTGGCTGCGATTGGTTCGTTTGCAATTCAACTCTACAGAATTAAGTAAAATTAATAAAAATAAAAATATTCCCAGTGCAGGTATCGAACCTCACGTTCTCTCTAACCACTAGACAACGCAGAAATTTTAATTGTTTTTGCCTAAATAGCTTCAATATAATAAAAAAAAATAAACAATCACTTTAAATGTAAAAAAAAAAAAAAAATAAATATTCCCAGTGCAGGATTCGAAACCTTCTCCATCGGTTTTCCAGTCTTTACTCTAACCAGTAGAAAAAAATCTGACGATTCTATTTTTAGCATAATATTTTGAAATTTCACTTATGCCGTAACGCATATGAAAGAGCTACGCTCTAAAAAAAATATACCTTCTGTTAATAAAGTACCCGGAATTACTCATTTAAATTGCCCGCGTTAAGTATTTTTTAGGCGAAGCGGCAATTTGAGTTTGGGGAACAGAAAAAGTCACACGGTGCTAAGTCAGGTGAATAAAGCGGCTGGTCAATAGTATTTATCGCGTTTTTGCCCTTATAATCGTTGATAATCGTGGCTTGATGAGATGTCGCGTTATCATCATGCAAAATCCACAAATTATCGGCCTACAATTCCGGCCGTTTACGACGAATTTTGTCACATAAACGCCTCAGCCTTAACATTTAAGTAATAATATTCATTACAATACACAGACACAAAAAAGATGGCAGCTCAATTGAGTGACACTCAGAAAGCCGTTTCCAATCACCTGAGAGCCATGGCAAAGATACGAAGGCTTGCAAACTGGGTTCCACACGAACTGAGCAAACGACAAAGAACCATGAAAATGAATTCGTATCGGGTTGTGAGTGGTGATGAAAAATTGATATATTTTAAGAATCACAATTGCAAAATATTATGGTTAACGCCAGGAAAACAATTAATAATAAGTCCAAGACAGGATCGCTTCGGCAATGTGTTTGTGGTGGAATCAGAATGGTATCGCTACTCAAGCTTGGTGATACAGTTAATACCAACCGCTACCGCCGGCAAATGATCAAATTGAACCAAGCGTTTATCGAAAATCGGCCACAATGGGCCAGAAAGCATGGCAAAGTCATTTTGCAGCATGACATGCGGAAAATCTGATTAAAGACATCATTTCCAACCTTAATTGGGAACTCTTACAGAAATCCTCGTATTCAGTTGACTTGGATTGCAGATGGGGCACTTACTAGCTGAACAGCATTTCAACAAATTCTATGAAGAGGAAAATGGCTTGGTGAATGGATTCCGATGAAGAATGAAACTTTCATTTGAAATGGCATCCATCAATTGCATTAAAGATGAACAAAAATTCGTCAATCTACATCTGATATACACAGAATGATTGATATTGATTGTCCTGCTAGTTGTAATTTCTTTAAGTCTCAACAAGGACCGGCTGCTGGTGATTTTAAGTACTTACAATTTACTATTGTCTTAGTAATTTAATATTTATTAGAAACTGAATGAATGTCTTTTATCTTTGCTTTAATTATTTCACAATTTGAAGTAATGAAACTTGAGACAAAATCAACTCAGCATTGATTGTCTCTGCCAAATGATATTTCAATCAATATTTGTAGCACAAATTTAATTTCGACACTGTCATAATTACATTTTCTAAATAAACTTTGTGTGCTAATAATAATAAAATATATGTTAGATGATTTAAATCAAATTCAAGTCACATTTCCCAAACGAATCTCCCCCCATCCAATTGTAAAACTTATGCCAATCTCTCAGAAGTGAACCCTAAAAATTATTATAATTCGAGTTTCTACAACAACAAATGCATATCAAAATGAGAGGAAAAGTAAGTCGTGGAATGGGAAAAGTATTTTCCATAAAATGAAATGATGAAAACTTAAATTTACTGAACCGAAAAGCAACGAATTATTGTGAATTGAATTAAAACGCGCTTTTGTGTGCGCATCCTTAATGAGCACTGAAACCGCCCGTAATCAAATTAAAAACAGCACACACACACACACAAAGAGACACACACACATTGAAGCAATGAAACAACAGAGATACTGCCAACATTTACTTACATTTATTTAGAAGATGCTTATGACGCAAAGGATATCACTCAAACCTTTAACAACAATTTTTTACTTGTCTGTTGATGATGATGATGATGATGATGATGTTGATGATGACGACGACGATGAGTTAAATCATGTTGGCGTCTGTGTCTTTATGTGGCAACAAATATCAAGCCAGATAATTCTACTACTTTGTGTCCTTACTTAGCTGAAATAAACAACCAACCACACAGATACAGAAATACATACACAAGGATAGACACTTAGTTAAAGGCAACAAGACGACAACGCTTGGTTGCGTCTTTTGCTAAGAAGGAGCAAACGAGCGACTGACTACAACAATGTGGTAACATAAAACTATTAAAACCACGATGAAGATGGCGACAATGAAGACATGAACACGACTCCTAATTACCCTGGGATTTGCATTTAGGTCTTTCTTCTCACAAAGTATCTATGCATGCATGCATGCTTATAACATATCTGTGTGTGTACTTTTTTTTCTATGAAGAAGTGAAGTGTCTAAAACTAAAGTATTGTACTATATAGCAAGAAAGTCAAGCCACATAAGCATAAAAAGCCTCAAAAAACAAAAGAAAACTCAAAATCAGAAGAAACACACAAAGAAAATTACAGAAAAAAAAAACAAAACAAAAATTGGAGTAAAGAAAACTTGGCAGTCAAACAACGAAACACCAATAACAATAACAACACAATTTTAATGCGGTCCGGAGTGTGGTTAAGAAGCTGACACTTGAGTAACCTATTCATTTTCATACTCTTACCATGTAGGTATAGTTTCATCTATGTTGTTTATTACTTCATCCTTTGCCTTGTGAAATCCCTTTTTGTTTCAGTCCGTCATAAATGGCTTATCTCGACGCCTTTATGCTGCTTTGTATATTGTATCAAGATGACTGTGTGACAGACAGACAGACAGATACTCACTCACTCACACAGAGGCATCTGTCACACACACACACACACACTTTGTTGTAAGTGTCAAGCGTTAGACAACGTTTTTCTTTTCTTTGAAATCTTTTGCGCCACTAAAACAAAAAAAAAAAAAACCTGCACCATTCTTTCTTTTCTTTGCTTGAAGCCTAAAGTTTTTTTTTTTTTTTAATTCTACACATGTTTATGTTCTATACTATACTATTTATGTGTGTGTATTTGTGTGTATGTATAAGTGAAAAAAAGTCATTAGGTTTGCTTGCTTATCTTTTTAATGACTGCAAAAATGAAACGCCATCGAGTTTCACTCGAATGAAAATTAAGCCATAGTAAAAGCACAAAATCTCCTTTTTCTCTAAGACATAAAGGACTTAAGAGAACTCAATTCACTCATCCACAATTTTATCGCTTTTAAAGCATCTTTAATGAAATTTATGTTGATTTTTTTTCCCTTCTTCTTCTTCTGTACTTTGCAGCATCAAATTATTAACAACATCAGCAGAAGGCATGTCATTAAACTGACTGCTCTGTTAAAAGGCGGAAAAGGACAACACAAAAACCCAAATACAAATACAAATATAAATACAAACTCACACACATAAACAGATACAGAGATACACCCAACTTCAACAACATTTAAAGTCATTAAGCTGGCTTAGCAAGTTAAACATACGAGTTAAATTCCAAAGGAACATACTTACAAACGAAATACAAACGAAAAAGGGGAAATCAACATACACAAAAGTCCTTAGAAAAGGTAAGTGTTATTTAAAAGATAAATGATTTTCTGTATATTACATATACATACACACCATATATGTATAATTATTATTTTATTCTAAAGGATGATTACATGAAGATATGAAGAAGTAACATTTAGAAGCTATGAGACACCATCATCTTATCTCAATGGAACAAAATATCTAAGGCTTTAATTCTAATTCTAGTAATTCACAGTCAAATCTTAAATTCTTACATTATAAAGAATTATTTACTGATAATGAAGATCAGCTCATTTAGGCCACTGTTGTTTAGAGAATCAAATTGTTTTGCAAAGGATATCCATATCTTTTGAACAGAAAACAATAAACCAAGTGTTCTGGTTCTTTGAGTTTAATTCACAATGAAATCTTAGATGTTTAGTTTTGTTAGAAATTGTAGCCGGTAATTAATGAATAAGTTCATGGAATGGAATCTATTTATTCAGGTTTATGTTTCTACTCATGAATAATATGACAAACTTGTTCATCATAACTTTTGACCTTGTCAGCGAAACTTAAACAAATGTCACAACAAGTTTTCTAACAGAAAGCGAAATTAAACAAAGAAAATTGATATGATAAAGTGAAAGACATGTAGAATTTATGTCGATGGATAAATGCCACAATGAGAAATATTGTTAAAAATAAATCACATATCACATGAACAACTTCTCGCTCCTAAACAGATTTTTGGAAGAGATACCAGCTCTCCGTTAGGCACTATTTAGCATCTTGAATTGCCATAGAAATTCTCTGTTCAAATGTTTTAAAAATACTTCTTAAAGGCAACAATGTCAAACATCTTTCCCTGCCATAATACTTTTCAAAGCCATCAGCCTCAGCTTTGCATTTTTGAGAGCTTAAGATCCTTAGTAGCAGTTTTGCATATTAAAGTTGATCCTTTTCTTCTCGTCTTCTCACTCTTATTAACATTTTATGATATCCAAAGCATCTTCGATTATTTCGATTTCAACAGACAATTTAAACTCCTCAGTCCTCATTATTCTTTTCAACACATGACACCTAAAAGTATGCATTACTTTTTTGTTTATATCCTTATAATTCTCAAACATTTCATACTGATTCATGTCCAAGAAGCTCAATTTAAGTTCTGATTATCAGATCAAACGATCTACTCACTTGACTATATTTCTTCCAAACGAAAGAAAATACATACTTATATATTTTGTAGTTCTATTATAGATATTGACTAGATATTATAGAAACAAAATATGAGTTACCACGAGACTCGTTTCTATATAAATATAAAAATTTTGGGCAGATATGTTCGTGCGCTAGTTGATTCTGGAGCAACTCTTTCCTACATCAGCGAGGAAACAGAGCATCGAATACTGCAACATCGAATCGAACCAACACCTGACAGACGTGAGATTATACTCGCTGATCAAACCAAAGTTGACTCCTATACGGTCTATAAAATCAATGTTAGATTTAACAATATTGTGACCAATTTGAAAGTCGCAGCTTTAGCAATGTTAACAGAACCTGTTATTCTGGGTATGGATTTTCTTATCACAAGAGGAATCGAAATAAGACTTGATGGAATACCACTGAAATATATTAGAAGAATCGATGACAACAGTGATTATGATGGTTTTGCTGACATTGGGAGTATTGTCAAGCGTCCCGGCGTAAGGAGATGGGTAACTTGGTATAAGCGAAAGAGAATCGAAATTAAATTAGTCAGTAAGACCTGGGCTCGTATTCGTGGCAATGGAATGGAAAAAATTGTACCCCTTGTAGATAGAGATGATCTATGCGATCAACAAGAAATTATACCCCTTGCACATAAAGATGATCTATGCGATCAACAAGAAATTGTAGATAGTGATGATCTATGCAGTGAACAAGAAACATAAATCCGGTATTATGTTCAGAGTATTTTTAAGGAAATTATATTGTAATATATTATATTATAGGAATTAAAACTCGATGTGCAAGTAAAAACTATAGTAATATTAACAGAAAAAAAAAAAAAATAATAATAATAAAATTAGAAAAATGTATTAATTATACAACAAAGTGTCTTCGGTTTATACGACGATACTTGTGTGATAATACCTTTCAAAATTGCTGAGGAATGTGTTCATTGGATGCTTTGGACAGTCTGAGTTTCGAAGATACAATTGTCCCTTTTAGACTGTCTTAACATCCACTCTGATCCTTCCACTGTCCACTGAGAGCGCCCGCAAGAGGATATTATGGCCCACTTTGGGAATCTATATTCTAAACCATGATCGCAAGCAATTTGTTGGCAGCATCATGTCCAGCCATTTTTCAAATTTGGAGGCGCAGAATATCAGGGGAGATGTCTTACAGCGCAAAAAATGAAAGCCTGGACATAACAAAGGGAATAATCTTGATAAAATAAAACTTTCTAAGCTTTTTGCTTCCGGTTTTAATTAAATTTTTGGGTACCTCTATTAGCTACAAGCGGGAAATGTTTCTACAATTATGTACTACATGATAATGCGATATATAATCCGTTTATAGATCAAGTTGTCTAACAAACTAGTTGCCTTAATAATAAGAATAACAATTAGTTTTATCCAAATTTGTAAGACCGTTGAACATTTTTCTATCGAGAGCATCAAAATTTAGTATAGAATTCGTCCAAAATTTAAACTTTGCTTACACCTATGTTTATTACACTTCTCACAACTAGTGAACTTTAAATTAAGGGAAATTGGTTCCTAGGAATATAAATTAGATCACAAATGAGTTTTAAATGATATTGATTTATGCAATGTCTTCGTCCACTTAAATAACTGGAAACATTAAAATGCTCATTCAGATCTATATTTTTGAAATAAACTTGATCTACTTTATGCCACTTACAAAGTAGTTGAGAGAGTTTATCTTTTGATACCGTAATATATTATTTACTTACAAACAAAACCAAAAACAACAAACAACAAAAATTCCCAACAAAGTTATAAAAATGTATTTGATCATGAGCTTTTGTGCATGAATGTTCATGCTAGTTTGCTTGCAGTCGATGCGCAATGACAACAACTACAATAGCAATACTACAAAGAAGATGTCAAAAATCACCCACTGACGATGTAACAAAAAGCAGTGGAAGAAAAAGAACTTACCTTTTTATGATTCAATGCTGACAGATCTTTTTGTTCTCTCAGCTTAATAATGCTCGTTCCCAAAACTCTCTCTCTCTCTCTTGGTATATTAATGCTACACATCCACACTCTTCCACAAAGCATTCTCATGCTCTTCCTAACAATCACACTCCCTGTTTCTGTTCAATTGCTTCAAACAAACATAGTCTTTCTATTCTTTGCTTAAAGTGCGCTGCATGTACAATATTGCAATGAGAGAAGACAATGGCAAAACTCACTCTCAACAAACGGTAAATTTAACACAAGAAGAACGAAAACGACACTTATATACGAGTAATTTCATGAAAAATATTAAGAAATTTAAAATGGACATAGATAATAAGCTTTAATTTAGAAGATTTTAACACTTTCACTTAAAAATATACTAATATACAATACAATAAATTAAATCTAACACAATTTCTACGTTAACCTTAACAATTATGACTAAAGAACAATATTAATGAAACACTTGTCACACGCGACTAACCGACGCGAGCCCATCCACCATCCAACCGATCGCTATGACAACGCCAACAAAACTGATCTCTCGCAATATGTTAGTAGTAGTCAGTAGTAGACTTGATGCTGCAATAAAAGTAAAAAGTTAACGGGAGTGGTGGATTAAAAGGTGTGTGTGAATATGCAAAGTGTGTAAAAACCTTTGATGAAAGTACTGATTGATTGTGCGTGATAGATTTCGGTGAGTATGGAATGCATACATTTGCATCTTTGGAACTGTAATGTAGAGAGAATAATATTCCATAATTGAGAAATTGGTAAAGGTGTTGCAAAGTTTTTGGAATTTGATTATGCATAAAGTGTGATAAATCTTAGTGAAAATTGTATGAAAATTGTAAAAAGTGCTTAATGTTGATAGTCAACAATGTTTAACAATTGAGTCAAAGACTATAAAAACACATAAACTGGACGAATAGTTTATAAAGAGATGTTATCATTCTATATTTTGGGGTTTTTTTGCGAGATTCACAACAACAATTGTGTACACCCAGCAACAAAATTACAAAAATAAAGCTTCGGAGTTTTGTTTCGAGTTACAATAACAATTGTGTGTCATTTTGTTGCTGGGTGTACACTAGGCAACTATTTGGTTTCACTCAAATTAGTCGCTTCTCAGAATAGCATCGTAGTTACTCAAAAATTAGAATGGAAAAAGCCGTGGGACATGAGTGATTAAGTGTTTGAGACAACATTGTATTTGTGTCTTGCTTATTATTTCTTTCCATTTGGTTGAGTGAGTTATGAGTTAGTACTGAATTATCCGATAATATATTCAGACAAGAAAATAAGTGATTGTTAAAAAACAAACAAAAAAAAAAAATAATTCATTATGAGGAATAGGAATATACAATATTATAAGGACTACCATAAGCCATAGTAGTTATTTAATTTTACTTTTTTTTATCATTACACTTATCATATCCAATCGCTCCATTTGAACGTGTTCCTCCTCATAGTTCCTCCCACTCACTCATTCCTTTAAGAGTGAAACCAAGCAGCTGTGTAGTAGTGTACACCCAAAACTCCGAAACATGAAATGTTGCGAAGACGATTTGTCCAGTCTATGTAAATAGGCAAGGCCTAAGCTTCATAGCTGAAGGACTGTTCAGTGTACATATTAGAATACACTTTTATCACAGAAACCTGCGCGATGTTCGGATTAAACTTAAAGACCTTCCCCGGATGATGATGATGGACATGGTTACCGCTTAATCAAGGGTTTGTTGTCCTTCAATGTCGCTCACAGATTGCGAAAGAATGAGATGTTATGATCTTCCGTTTGCTCATTTGTTGAGAATCTATAAGAATACAAGAGTAATAAATAATATAACATTAGATAAACATCTTCTGCTCGTCATATGAATATACATACTTGTGTTCAAGGACTGAAAATAACTTATTTTTGAATTACTCAACTGCGTTTTGGTAGATTGACTCTTAATGCTGCATGCTGACATTTTCTGAAAAAAGTAAGATATAAGTAAATATATGAAAAGGTATCTATGCCAAATATTCCCATTATCTCTTCTTTAATATCAAAGTTTATAGCAAGGATGTTTCTTTATCAACATTATTACAAAGTTATATGTAATTCTATTCACTGCCTGAAGTACAATATATAATTAAAACCCATAAGAAAGAAATATCACTTAGAAGTCAATTTGAAACTTGACTCAAGTACAGGAATCTTGTCAAAATGCCATGAATACCAAAAGTAGAATGAATTTTAAATTAAATTTGTAAAGATTATTGATATCATTTCATTTAATCAAGTGTCCTTTTCTTAAGAATTCACACAATAACCAAAAAAAAAAATATTCTTTATAAAACCTCAACAACTTAAATTATTTGCCTCTAAGGTTACCTAAAGTTAGTATAAGAAAAGTATTGTAACTTGATATAATCGAATCCCAATGCTAATAGCACCACATTCCCAACCTAAATCAAATCAAATACAACACTAAAACAATCATAGAAACAGACAGCAATCACAAAGAACCCCAGAACACCACATTAGAGTGCAAATATTCTTAAGACTAATTGAATAATTGAAATGCAAAACTCAAATAAAACAAGTGAAATTGAATTTTGAAGCTAACAAAGGAAAACCACAAGGGAACGTGTAAATGATGATGATAATGATGATGATGATGAGATACAACAAAAGTCAAAAGTGAAAATTGAAAATGAGAAATTAAGCGATGGTTTTTTGTTGTTGTTACTTTTTCTTTCTTTATACTCATACGAGTATGTTGTATATTGTTAGTTCCTTTAGCTTTATAATCAATGCAAAGTTGTTGTTGTTGTTGGATTTAATTAAATATTAAATGCAACTAATTGCGCATTTCATAAACTAGCAGAAGGATAGATAGAGAATGAAGGACAAAGAATAAAGATGTGAGAAGCTACCAGGTACCATTGTCAATGTAGAGCAACAACATACGCAATGAACCAAATTAATTATTTAACTTAAAAACTAAACTGAGCAATGCCGTGCATAAATCACGCAGCATTTACATGTATACACACACACAATCACATATGTTCACTCACTTACATACAAAGATACTTTTACTTATACTATTCTACGTTCTATACTCGTGTAGATCAACATGTGCGTTACATGGCCGCAAGCGTTTGAAAAAAATAAAACCAACCAACAGCAGCAACAACCAAAACAAACAAGCAAACAAACAAACAATAAGTGGGTGGGAGAATGGATGTACATACACATACATACATACATAGTATGTATGAATGTAGTAGTAGAAGGAACACAGAAGAATGAAGACCAAAGAACATACAACAATTTTAGTTGACGTGCAACCTTTGTGGCTTAAATGCTCAGTTAATTTGTGCGCGCCCCTTTACGCTATACAACTACTACAAAAATTATAACTTACACAACAGTGAAAGCACCACAAGATGGATAAATTCTGTGGTGATGTAGAGTTTTTGTTAGTTTTATTTTTTATTTTATGTTTTTTCATTAAAAAAGTTATGCTTTGCGCTTGAAAGACTTTGAAGCTGCGCCATTGACACAATAAGGGAGACTACGATGATAACGACGATGACAACGACAACGACAACGACAAACGACAACCGACAACAGATAAAAAGTACTACCAAATAAAACAAGGGAACGAGGACGAGGCTTTGTAGAAAAGGATGCGCATGTGTCAAGCTGTAAGTTGAACATAACCTCAGGCCTTAATTATGCAAATTTGAAAGTAGTTCAGTTTTTACTTGTTTTAATTCACAATCCCTCCTTCATCATTATCATTTCTCTATTCTCTTACTCTAAGCGAATTTCTCATCTACAGTTGAACAATGATAATCTGTAACTTTTTTACCCGGGAACATTTGTCTGCCATGATGATGTGAGTTCCCTCTTTTACCAATGTTAAATTTCATAAATTTCCTTCAACGACATTGAAAAACTCGGGGGAATCACATTTCTAATTTTGTAAGCTGCTTATTATGTATATTTCAACCTGCAATGAGCAATCCAAATAATCAAGATTCAACTGTACTTTTGTCATTTAATATAGAAGAAGGCAGCTGAAACTATCCATCCACATTTGATCTTATAATAGTTTGCCTGTCTGACTGCCTGCCTGACTGCCTGCCTGCCTGCCTTCTTGTAATTATAACGCTCGGAATATTTCTCTACTACAACAATACAATATCATCTATCTACAATAACATTCATCGTTGGTTGTTATTTTAATTTTATTCTTTAGATTTTATAGTTTTCCACTCCTTATCTATCTATCTCCCTCAGTTTATCTAGACTTTTTTTTGAAGATAATTACGCATTCGTGTGTATCTTGTGTCGAAACGTGGCCAAAACCATTTTCATTGTAAACAAATACATAATTTTTCATTGTGAAAATTCCCAAACAATCGAAATTAAAACCAAAACATGTCCGCTTCGCACTCGGCAAACTGTCAATTTGCGTAAAGTTTTTGAATTGAAGCCAGAATAAAACTTTTGCCTCAGTCCGAGGAGATCGAGGACTCTACTCTCGTAGTCAAGGAAACTATTTTCATAAATACTACCACACTCACACACACACACACACACACACACACACTTTAACATACTACATTTTATAGAGTACTTTCTGTACTATCTGTGTGAGTGATTGAGTGTGTGTTTGCCAAAAATATAAAAGTAGTTTACCGCACTTACACACAACTCAAATAAGCCAAAACTTCACAACGAGAAATGAAATGAAATGAGACGATGAAGAAGGACACACACACACACACAGACACATATATTCTCCTTAGAATGAATAACTCCGAATGAAGGACTAAGAGGAGAAGTATTTTCGAAGCCTTTCTCAACCTCAACTCAACTCAACTCAACTCGGCTCAACTCAACTTAACTCAACTATCTGTGACGGTGAAGTGTTTGTACTCACACTCCTCCATCATTCAGTTCCTCTGCCGACTGTTGGAGTTGAGTTTTAGAACGCGGCATGGAATCTCTGTATAGAGTGTTGACGTCATCGGGGCAACGGGTAGTCAGTCATTCATTCAGAGACGGCAGCGTGAATCCTTTAAGTTTCTTTGTTAAAATGTAATTCCAGTTTTTCACTTTGTGATTTATCGGTTTCGAGGTTCACAGTTCGAGTTGCAAATGCATTTTCCATGTACAGGGAAGAGAAAATGAGAAATGGCTCAGAGAAAAAGAATTTCGACCATAGGAGGAATCAGTAGAATCAACATGAGGACAGTAACTAAGTGAGTGAGTAAGTGAGTGAGAATTAGAATGTTCCTTTTCTGTTCCAAGTTCAAATCCATTTCAAATGCACACACACACACACACACACACAGAGTAAGTGACTTCCTCTCGTCCACTCCAAACCCGAAAGGAGAGAACCAAACGGTGGTGTAGTATGATAAAAATAAAGTAGAAGGCCGACCAACCGGAGTGTCGTGGCATGGAATGGCATGGCATGCCAGCATTCTAAGAGGCGTTAAGTAAAGTGTTGCTTGGCTATGTGCTGGAGTACCCTCAATACTGATGTGGGTTGTTCCCTAGACAAACTTTTTGCCTTTCAAATTGTCAACTGTTTTTTATTTCACTTTCTCTTCCGGATTTTTTTCTGTAAGTATGTCGTAACATCTTTATTAAGGCAATAAACAGAATATTTATTTAATAAATAAATAAATTAAGTGATTTCAGGACTCAAATTTTTTTGTAAACTGAATCTTAGTAAAGTCGGGTAATAAAACTTATTTATTAAATAAGTATAAATTCTAGTTAAGTAAACTTTGGTTATTTCAACTTATTTAGATTTACTTGGATCATTTAATGGAAGTAGAAGTGGTTAGGCTTAAGTTCCCAAAATAGTATTTTATTTGATCACTCCACATTACTTAAATTTAAGTTAAGAAATGACTAAATATTGGTCTAATTATATTTAAGACTAGATTATTATTATTTGTATCTTTAAAGGTTTGAATATAAAAGGCAATGGCTCTTAAGTTCAATATAACATCTACAAAATTTCATAGAAATCTTAAAGGTGATTTGTCTCCAATTGGAGGAAATAACCACTAAAATGTATAGCCACCAAATCATAGTGCAAGTTTTTTATTGAATCTTCTGAATTCATTTTTTCAAAAGCTTGGAATAGGAATTTCTGTAGTACTATCTTGATAATACAGTAAAAACAAAACCTTCCAATGTTCTTCAGAAATATTTAGACTTACATCTGCTATACAAGAAAGTTCATGCCCTTTCAAAAAAAGCCCCGGGACCATCACTAATGCCCCACTTATGTCCGTCATGAACTCGACGCTTCACAACGAACTCTTCAACTCAACAATTCTTTAGGAAATACATTTTCACAACTTCCATTACAATGACAGACTTTACTTACACCCAATTCCGCTTGCAGATTCCATAAACAAAATGGTGATACAAAGACCCTTAAAGAAGCTACATAACCTCAAAATATACCGAAGAACATCCAGTAAATTGATTTAAAATCAATCCTTTAAATTTTCATAGTCTTCACAACAATATTTTATGGCGTAAACGTTAAAGAAATACTAAAAAATTTTATCTGAGGATCCTATAAAACTAGACTCTTGTAAAAGTACGAATGAGACTCTTTAGAAAGTAACAACTCATAATCAATTGTTAGGCAAAAGACAAGTTGATCTTAAAGAACAAAAAACTGATCTCATATTCCTAAGAACAACTTAAGATGATGATGAAGATTTTGTTCATAATTTCCATTTACTTTATTAGCCATGGGAATAGTATTGGGAATCAAAGAAAAAAGGATCCAAAAGATCTTAGGACAATTTATATTATCAGCAATGTTAACACAAAATGTTGTCAGACATTTTTACTGCATTTTGTTTCTTTCTTCTTTTTCATCTTTTCTCTTGACATAATATTTTTTGAATTTATTTTGCTCTGCATAGTTTTTTGTTTTTTTTTTTTTTTTCTTTCATAATTTTCTTCCCACGTTTCTGATGCAAAAGAATTTTTTTCAAAAAAGAAAATACTTTTCCTGCTTTTATACTATTTCTTTTTCTCAACAAAAAAACCAAAAAAAAAAAAATATAAAAATAAAAGAAAATGTTGTAAGCTTATAAACTTGCAATGAATCAAACGCCGACCAACTGTGCGTATGAGTGATAATAATTTATGGCACAAATCGGTAACTTTATGTTTGTGTTTTTTATTTCTTGTTATTCGCATCTAAGTCAAATAGAAAACTTAAAACAGAGTAAACTAAAAGAAATGAATTGCTTTGATTTGTTGGTTAGTTGCGCTTTACTTGGAGTAAGTAAGCAAAGAGAATTATTACACTTTGTGAGTTTCACAACTACTCCAAAATCTTAAAACTTTAAGAAAGAGCTTGCTTTATATTCAAGATGAGTCCCTTTAGAATTGCAGTGTTGGTTTTTTTTTTTCTATTGGTTGCACATGTAAAACGATTTCCCTGCTTTCTGAATCAGTTTTTTTTTTTTTTTTTGCACTTCATCTGAGCCTTGTTAACCATTGATAAAAACATTTTTAACAAAAAATAAATACAATTTTTTTAGAACTTTCAACAAGAAATATTGAATGACGCTTTGCTTTGTTCATGCAACCATTGTTGTTCTTTTTTTATAGTATAGTAGAATGAGATTTTTGCCCCAAGTTGGCTGTTATTATTATGGTTGTCATACATGCAACAATTGATTTTGTATTATTTTTTCTGTGGTGTAAGGAATAAAAATCTAAAAAGCTAACAAGCAAATCTACCTTATGTGTTTTTCAGAGAATAGTGAACAATTTCCTGTAAATTCTTTCACTTTAATAGAAATCAGATTCTTCAGTTCACATCAGTCCTCTTTTTTTTTCTGAAAGGACTTTGAATGGACTTGATATATTTTATAGAACCCAAATCTATTCTCAATTTTCATTGGACTTCTTCTTTCTATAAGTTTTTCGTCAAATTTGCCTTGTAGCTTTTTATTTTTTAAAGTGAACAAGAATTCATCATTTTCTTTATTTTCCTATTGGTTTGGGAACCATTCTGGACAATTGATTAAGAGTCAAGTTTCAGTTTTAAGTTAGCCGGACTTTGCACAAGTCTTCATTGAGGACACAAGTCCATCATTTCGTATTATCTATTCTGTTCTTTTGAAACCAATTTCTTTTTTCTCCGATCTATTTTAGCTCATATTTCTTAACCGATTGCAATTCATTCAATTGTTCAATGCCTTAGTCTGTGCCACTCAAAATTGCCAATTAAAACTATTCAGCCAATGAATACAATACATTTGTATTATCTCTGAATGATGTCAACAACAACCAATATCAGCATACTAAAGACTAATAGAATTAGTAACAACAACAACAATAGTGACTAAAGTATTGCAAAACCAGTAATTGTGCGGTATTGCTAGGGGGATCCTTATTCATATTGTATTAGGATGTACCTATATCGTATATCTGATTATCTTTTGTTTCCCCTTTGCGTATATAACAATTAATTAACTCGAAGGGTCAAAGTTGAGATACAGAAACAAAGCAACCACACACACACACACACACACACAATCATACAACAAAACTACTATGGATCTGCGTATTGCTTGCAACTCATTTGTTGCATGCACCTCATTTGTGACATGAATCAAACCGCGTTTTGCGTCAGGATGTTATACAAAAACCACATCACGCCTTGTAGCAAAACGCGCGCGAACGATTTCAAGTTAATTATGGGATCCTTTTGGTCAGCGTTAAATGATGACACACAAATGTTGATGAAGTGTACATAAGAGCAAATGTATTCGCTTTGCTGATTGAATTACATTGGTGCCTATTGGTGCGAAACCACTCATTTACAAGGCAACAATGCATGCAATGCGGCAACGAGATATAAATTTGCTAAACCAAGCACAAAAGTATGCAACACTATTTCTTTCTATTACTTGGAAAAGAGTGCAGCAATCTCATTCTTGCGGGCAAATACTTCACAACATAAAGAAAAAATTCTCAATGTGTGTTCGAAAAGGAAACAACTCTCGTCGCCAACTCAGCCAATTTGCAATCCTTTGTGTCATTACACAACGTTTCCGTTGCTTAATAATCCTGTGCTGGCGCGTGCTACGATCGACAGAATCAAGCCAAATCATTGCCTCGTGCTAAACTAAACTGATCCAATAAATCAATCCGCAGCATTAATCTTTCATTGGCAATCAAAAATAAAAAAATAAAAATGCTTTGAACTTTTCTTTTCTTTCTCCTTGCATTTGATTTCTTTCATTCTTTCTGAAAAGGAATTTCACTCCATAATCATGACAATGATTATGACGACGATGCCGATAATGATGATGATGATGATAATGATGTTGGAGATGATGGTAAACCACTGAACTCTAGTGCTGCTCTCAAGGAACAAATGAAACGTAAAAAATACAGCGGAACTTCTTTAAGTGCCGCACAAAGCAAGCACAGGAAACTAACAAAGAGCGAGTAGCAGCAACAGAAACAACAGAAGCAAGAGCAACCAAAAAAAAAAAAAAAAATAAAGACTCGGGGCAAAGTATTACAAAAGTGAAAAAAAAAAAGGAGAGGAAATGCTGCCACATCTTGCCATGCGCTTTGCCAGCAATTTCGTCATCTTGATCTTCATCACTTGTCGTCGTCGTCATCATTTCCTCGCCTTTTCATCATCCTCACCATCCAATCCATACAATCATCATCATCGTTTGTCTACTTTTATTACTTTTAACCGTTGGCACGGAACCGATTATAGGATTCTGATGATTTTGATTTCAGCTTACTACAGAGTTCAGTTCAGTTTGGTTTGGTTGGAATTGATTCAACGGATGCTCATTCGTAAGGCCTGAGGGCATTCATCAAACGATTTGCCACCACAGCAGCAACTCAACTCAGCACAGCACAGCTCAAGTCAAGCTCCTGCTCCTGCTCCTGTCGGGGTTTCAGGGAAAGTAGTTTGGCATGGTGCACAGCGAAGAAGGGCAATTGTTTCTTCTAATTCCACTGTTGATTTTGCTTTTTTTTTTTCGATTTTTTCCTTTCGTTTATGCCACGTCACATTTGCTTTGTGCTGCGCCTCAAGAGTTTTATGTTTTTTCTTTTTTTTTTTCTTTTCTTTTCGGAAAAGAATAGCGCAACTGATTGATTGATTAGGAATATACATAGAGTCGAGTAAAGAAAGGGACAAAGAAAGGCATGTTCTGATATTATTTTTTTTGCTTAATGAGACGATGCCGCCCTCTAGGTGGAAGTGTCGCATCAATCAAGCGCATTTAATGCTTTATATACAATATATACAAAACAACAATTTTTCTTGATTTGCGATTATTGTTTAGGTCTTTCTTAAGACTTAAGTCTAAGCATTGGTGATGCTTCATCATCATCATCAACAGCAGCAGCAGCAGCAGCAGTTTCATCATCATTATTATGATTATCAACATGTCTTTTAACAAATTACTGAGTGATATGTTTTTCGTTTAGTTTTTTCTTTTTATGTTCTTTATATTCTTCATTCATTCTTTCTTTTTTGGTTTTTTTTTTGTTAGCCTCATATCAAGCGATTAGCTCACATTCTTTTGACTATTCAATCTTTATGACCTCCTCGCTATATAAGGGGAAAAAACCGATGATTGAACGATGATTTGCTTTCACAGGAAACAACAAGGCATATGAGTACAAATTCATTTGTAAGAGTCTTTAAAGTAATCACTCAGGTACGCTTCATTATCACAACTCAAAGAAGGTTGGTTCTGGCTACTTGTTTACATGGTTGCTGAAAACTTTTTTAGAGAAAAGTCAAGTTGGAGAATAAATTCACTTGTCACAAGTAAGTTATAATAATAATTGCATAATTATTTTTGTCAGTTTTTAACTTTTAACATAATATTTTTAAGTATTAAGTTTTTTAGAAACATATTTCGAATATCACGCGTACGAAATCGTGGGCACAACTAGTATCACTATAATTTTAATACTTTTATTGTGAAATATGCATCCGATCTAAATTTTGTTACATTTCCTTTCAGCCGCCCTGTATTTTTGTCATATTTCTTCTACTACTAAAGAATGTGAATAAGAGAAACTAGCTAAGGAATTGAATAAATTCTTAAATTAGATATAACACGCTTCACTAGCTAACTAAACCAATTTAAGGCAAATGAATAAAGCTCAAATAGATACATATCAGCACAAATTGGATACTTTAGTCAACGCCCAACAACGTCATACATACCTAACATATCTTAGTTGAAACGATAACCACAGTCGGTCGGTTCATCCATCCATTCATTCATCTAATAGGCCGGACTCATAGCAGTACAATACACATGATAAGCGAGACAGTAAGTGAAAGATAACATGAAAGCGAGTGGGAAAGATACATATATTGATATGTACAATGAAATGAAATCAAGTGAAATCAATGCCAGAAAAACTGACTGACAGATAGACAGACAGACAGACAGTTTGAGTTGAGAATGTTACTTGATCAATGCATACAAGTTAAGGTTTAATAGTAGTTATCGTCATGGTTCCCATCATTATCATCATCATCATCATCATCATCATCATCATCATCATCATCATCTTTAACATTCCCTTGATTAACTTCATCTCCTTGATTATCATTCTATGATTATCCACATTCCATTCCATAGAGTACATGAAGCTTGTCATGCAGTCAGTCAATCAGTCAGTCATTTAAAGTGCGTTTTAAAGGCATTCAATTACTTGCTAACGTTATGTTAAACAAAAACAAAAGGTATCTTCTACTACAAAATAAAGAAAGTAGATTGAAATGGGAAAAACAAAAATAAAAAAAAAAAATTATAAAAATCTAAAAGATCTTTCCCTGCTTTTCGTACTCATTACCAGTAGAAATGTTGTCAATTAAGGTTTTTGCGATTGTTTTGTACTTTGATTTGACTTGACTTAAAGTGACCAAACCAAACGAAACCAAACTAAAGTGAAATGAATCAAACACAATTGAATATCGATTTGAATATGATTCACTCATCTCATCTCATCTCATCTCTTGCTGTCTGTCACTATCTCAATCTACTGATTGACGGACTTGACTGTTGACTTCTGTTGTCTAAAGACAAAACGGAATCGAATAAACCTTAATACGTAGATAGAAGATAGGTAAACATTTACTCCATAGTTCGTTGTACATAGCGACGTACGTGTTGGTGCAATGGAAATTCGATAATCACATTAAAATACACTCACACAACAGTAAGACAATAAATGTTTATCAAACTAATGATGACGAAGATGATGGAAGGAGAGTAGAGCGGATTGAATAACTGAAGAATGATGATTACTAAATGTGGATGAATGGGTGGGTGGGTTAGCGCTTGCTTAAGTTGATAATGTGAAAATTTTTGATTTTAATTAAGCGAATTTGATATTAAACCATTTAATGACCATGATTTGCTGGTTTGCATGACAAGTTTTCACATAAAAACGAAATAATTATAAGAAAATAGATGAGTAAAATATAAAGAATATTAAATTGAAATTGTGTTTAACATCTATGATTAACATTGATCTGAAACACAGTCGAATAGTTCTTACTGCTGCGCTAAATACAGCAACATCTAATATCTACACTATCTCTGTTGCCTACTCTGGTTAAGAGTCATTAGATGGCGCCAGGTCTCTCATGGTAAAGTCGACATGTCATGACCCACTCTGGGGAGGATTTTACACATAGACCTCGGTACGCCTGCACCCAAAGTCCCGATGTTCAGGAATTGAAACCGAATGCCCTTCGTAACGTTTACGCTTCACTGAGTGGGCTTTCAATGAGTTCAACGACAACCAAGACTTTGCAAGAAAATCCATCTCTTCCTTGCACTTTTATCTCGGCGGCTACGTAAACAAGCCAAATTGGGG
The DNA here is from genome assembly GCA_037043295.1 of Amiota minor. Lineage (NCBI taxonomy): Eukaryota > Metazoa > Arthropoda > Insecta > Diptera > Drosophilidae > Amiota > Amiota minor. The sequence goes on along the minus strand of JBAMAW010000081.1, from coordinate 5,715,931 downwards.
CATTTTGTATTTGCCTAAATAGCTCCATTATACCAATTTTGATTTTCGTCACATTTCATTTTCATATTTTTTGGATTTAATCCCCTTCGCTAAAGAAGTTTCACTTCAAAAAAAGAAAAAAAATATATATTTCCGGTGCAGTTACGCTTCGCTGAGTTCAACGATAACCAAGAATTTTCAAGAAGAATGTTTTTTTTCTGCAAAGCTCATTCTTATCTCTTATTTGGGGAATGGAAACATCTACACTACATGCTGTCATACAGAAACCAGTGTATCCAGCTCGAGTCACTGTGTGGTGTTGATTTTAGAGTGTTGATATCATTTTGCCATCGAGACATGATAACTGAATTGGCAGATACTGAACTCAATGAGCTATGGTTTCAACATGACGGCCCAACTTATCATACCAAGACAACAATTGATCATTTGAAACGGAAAATATGCGCTGAAATTGCCTGAATTTACCAGGAAACAGAGGACAAAGTGCTTGGAAATTGGTATTCCAACAAACTGCATGTTGTTATGGAAATGTAATCTCTTTTTTGAAACTTTTCCGGTAGATTTTCCAAAACTTTTATTATTTGTTGGTGATACGGCAATAGAAATACATATTCTGTGAAAATTTGAAGTCTCTACCTAGTGCGATTCATGAGATACAGATGATTCCAAAACGTGACGAATTGTATTTTTTCACTCAAATTTTTTGTATACATTTTTTTAATAATTGTAAACAAACTTGTTAACATTTCACGCTCAAATTTGGTGCCATCGTTGGGCACATTGATAAGCAACAAACAAAAAATGAATTGAAAATATTTAACAATTCAAAAAGTAGCTTGCTGATACTTTTCTTAAATGTAATACAATAGTTTTAAATTTTTGTAAAAGAAATTGGCATTTTAATCATCGCACAACAAAGGGACAATAATCAGATAATTAAAAGGAAAATTTTATTCTATTCATGCAGGAATGAAAATATATTTTATATCCTTTTCTCAAGATGTTAGCACACAAAAAATAATAAACGAATTAATTTCATTATTTTTTTATTATCTAATTTTTTTTTTTTTTATTCTTTGCACTTTTTCACTCCAACACAATTTTATGTTTTTGTCGTCGACTAAGATTTTCTCTGAGATTTTCTTTATGTCCTCACTTATTTGAGTAGCGTTGAGGACTTGCGTTGATGATGTGATATGATACTTTCACTCGAGAATGGAGAGAGAGTAGTTTCTGTTAATGATGCTATAATCAACTGTTTTATGATGCTTTAAAAAATAAAAGTTAAATGTAAATTTTGTAAAAGATTTTTATTTTATGATGTTTTGTAACTTTTTTAATTATACTTTATATTTTTTCTCGTTTTGTTTGAATCAAAACAACACAACATAAAAATGAAGAAGAATGAAGAACCCAAATATCTAATACACAACAAAGTACAGAAGGAGATGGTGGACAGATGAAAGGCAGACGAAGGACGATTGAAGGACAGACAGACGGAGGACAGTTGGAAGACAGTAAATGTGGGCAAAAGATGAGGTTGAATGAATTCTTATGCAAAAATTCTTTTAATAGAAATTTTCAAAATAAAAACAAAACAAAACCAAATTGGCAAATAACAAAAACAATAGTAGTCTTTGTTTCGACTACTGGGATTGTTTGTAAAAACCCCATGGGGTAGCCTACTCTTCTACATGCTTTTGCTTAAGGTAACTTCTACTAAATAAGTCCCTGTCTGTCTAGAAAACACTCTGCTGGACTGTGGTTCTGTGACTTTGTTGATGTCCTCCTTCCTTCTCTGTTGTCTTGCATCATCTACAACTACAGTGTAGAATAATTCCATGTGTTAGATTTAAGTAGAAAATTTCAATTAAAATCATAATGAAATATTTTCGAAAATTTGCAGTTTTTATTAAATTTATTCGTATAAATTTCTCAAATTCTTTTGGTATAGAATAATAAAATAACAACATCAACATCAACATCAAAAAACTATGTCAGCCAAGTAGTTAAAGGAAAAGGGATATGGGATATTAATATACAATAATACAATATACCTATTACATAATAGAATGGTTAGGGAAAGAGTGGAGTGGATAGAATAGGAAGAAAAGAGAAGTCGATCAACTCAGCTTTAATCGAATGAATAGAATGAGATTTTACTCCTAGTTGATATAATGGTACCAGTCACCAAAATATAACAAGCCAAATTTCATGATTATACTTTCTATGGATCTAAGTATCTACCATGTATATTTCTGCGTATGTGTGTATGTGTGTGTGGGGGAGTGTATGCAATCTGCCTATCTTTATTATATAAAGACTTTCTTTTGTTTATGCGATTTACATTTTTGGGCGGTTTTTAAAGACAGAAACACTCAACCTCAGACAGCAGGGCGGACGGACGGACAGACACAAACATAGATACATACATACATACATACATATAGAAAAATATACTTAAGCAAAACAAAGCAAACAAACAATGACACTCAAACACATTCAACTACAAAACAATAAAATAGACATTAAACTTTAAATTACTTGAGAACGAAAACCGCCCCAGAAATTCCATTTGACTTTGACTTGATTACGATTACAATGAAACAAAGGAAAAGGCAGTCAAATTCGTTACGCCCCAAAACACACCCAAAGACACCCAAAATCCACACATAATTTCTTTCTTGTCTTATGAGTTTCTTGGGTTTGTCAGTCAGTTTCTTGTATGTGGATTCCTTATTCAATCTTGCTAACTTAATCGATTTCAATGCAATAATATTTAAATTTAATTTTAATGCGAGCACACACACACACACACACACACACATAAATAAGTGTCTCCTTTAGCTAAGTAGAAGAAGGCACCCTAGTAGTAAGTAGTTTAAGAAAGATCGAAAGCAAGAACACTTTATGAAACGAAAGCGGTTCTCAAGGGAAAATATTTTTCCCAAGTCCAAAAAAAAAAATCTTTTTGAGGTTTTGTCCAATGCCATTGCCGCTGCTAAAAAGCATAAATATTGAGTGGGTCAATTTGGTTGGTATGAGGCGAATTCTTGGTCGAGGCATATAGAGGGTCACCCGCCTCCATTTGAGTTAGATGTGTCCTATGGTGAATGAATAATTCAATTTGCTTGGCTAAGCACTTTAAGTTGAACAATATACTTATGTATATAAGCTTTTTGTCAAGACAATTTGGAACAAAGCTTAGTCAATAGAATGAGAAGAAAGCAAGTACTTTAAAAGGAAGGAGAAAGGAATAAAATACACACAACAAAAGAAGAAAATTGAAGCATGCAAAGTTGTTTAGCAGAAGAAAGGCGTCGAATGTTTGCTCGCTTGGTTGACTTGGATGAACAACATTCAATGAATGAATGAATGCTTGGATTATTGAAAGCAAACACTAAAAACTGGTTCAAAATACTCTCGTACTATTGAAGAATAAATCGACCGACCAATGGACCAACAGATACTGGTAGATAGGAAGTTAGGTAGAAGATAGGTAGATAAGCCGACTGACAGACAGACAGACAAAATTTCAAGATACATTTAGTAAAGATGAATGAACAACACAAACACTAGTGAGTAAGTTACTGACTGACTGTATAAATGTAGGGCAGAGCACATTTGAATGAATATGACTCTTCAAATATTTGTGGCATAAATTTGAAGCAAATACCATCATCGTCATTATACATTTACCATACATTTGTGTAAGCACACACAAGGACTTGTTCTACAATAAAAGGAAAGAAGGAAAGTTGCTTGTGCTTTGTTAAATATGCAAAAAGGCCTCCGGATCATTTTATATTTGGGAAAATTCTATTGTATTTAATAAAAAAAAAATAATAATTTATGAACAAAACAAATAATATAGAAACAAAGAAAATATGGTACATATATTTAAAAGGAGCACCAGAGAGAGACCAGAAATATACCTCACAAAATTCAAAAGAAATTATTTTAGTCTGAACCTTTCTTAAAGAGAATGGACATATTTTATTAACATTTAAGGGTAATTGAATTTTGATTTACTTAAAAATATGAGACAATATGAGTTGTTGAGACATTTGAATGATTTTTAATTAATAAACTTGTCTGGGTTATGTCTTTAAGTGCAACTGAAATGGGAGTTTCAACTGTAAAAGTTATTATTTGAAAAAAAATACAGAAAATATGTTTATAAACTCTTCTTTTCAAATTTAAATGTTGAAAATTTTAAACGACTATGCAAAAAAATTTCTTATAATTTTGTTAGTTTAGTGCAAATTTGAGATTCTTGAACAGAATTCAAGGGTTTATAAAGAGAGATGATTGCCTACTTACGAATATACTTAGTGACTCTCCTTAAATAATAATTATTTTCCAGCAATATGGTGACCCAAGCATGCGCATATTACGCTTATAGTCAAAATTTTACAATAGTAGGACTCGAACATAAAGGATTCCGTACCATCATACAAAAGTTAAAAAGAAGCAACATTTAGGTAGTACTATCGTCTGCATACTTAACATTAAAGAAGCATTCAAGCAACGCCTAAAAGTATACATCAAAAAAAAAAGTTTTGAAAAAGTATGGTATAATAGGGCCCCGACACGTCCATGCATTACCATCAGTCATTTATTATAGTGTTTATGAAAGAAGTATATGTGCGTGACAAAATATCCAATCGATTTAGATATTTCATTATTCTTGTTATTCTCTCAACGCTCTCTTTCACCACCATCATTCTCTCTTTGAACATATTGTCTCATTTCCGCCTTCACGAAGTAGGTACGTATGAAAGAGGCAAATATAGGCAAGTGCTCACTTTTATGAAATATATGGACAGACCTAAGCGCTTGAGCGGATGTCGTACAAAATATTTGCAAAGTACCGACGGCGTCTGTCATCGACTTGTTGTCCGCACATCTGCTCACTTCGAAACAAAACAAGAAATGAACGATCATCATGCTTCATGGAACACACGTATACGAAAAGACCAATGGTACATGCATGATCGTATCGCCGGCCTTTTAGAGCACGATTATTAGTCACAAAACTGTGGACACGAGCAACGTTACAATGCTGTGCAAACTGTGCGCGGTGTAGACTGGAGCACATGTTTCTTCCATGGAAATTGTTATCTTTATTTTGTTATTATTATTTCTTGCTGTGGTACCAATAGAACTATACATTCTGTGAAAATTTCAACTTTCTACCAGACACGGTTCTATGAGAGACGGACGGAAGGACAGCGAAATCTTGGTAATAGGATTCCGTTTGATACCATTTGAATAGCTTGTGCCCTATTGTAAAAGGCTCTGAGCTTCAGAAAAAAAAGAAATCCTTATGCAGTTTTTTCACTTAAAGGTAATCAATAATCTATTCAATATAATGAAGCTTATTATGGCAAAACATAAAATGAGATATTTAATGTTAAGACATGCATATATGAATGATTTTTATTTATTCCACTTGTCTGTGTTATGTCTTTAAGTATTGTATATTCGAAGAATTGGATTTGCAAGAAAGTATATAGAAAAGTTTGTTCTATCAGGTGATTGTTTAGTTATTTCTCTATCACTGTTACAGTTTTTTTTTTTATTGACATTTAATAGTTGACACTTTCATGTAACAAAATTCCTGTCATTTGTTTACAATCCAAGATACTTAGAACAATCACGGGAGCTCCATGGTATATCAGGAATGAAGACATTCACAATGACCTGGAAGTACCACCTGTCAAAGAAGAATGTTCCAAGCGTAAAGCTATTTACATGGATAAACTAGTTCGACATGTTAATCCTCTAGCCAGAGTCCTTTTCCATACAAGGAACTCATCTCGACTGATCCGTAACGATCGTGCTGCCCTTTTGATTAATTAGACGCTCGTAGTGCTTAGTGAACTCCTTCCTCTTCATTGTAGGAGGGACACATATGTATTGGTTTTTAAGAATCGTAACCTTATTGTTAGTCCTATTTATTTTTATAGGAGATTCAATAAATGCTATTAATATAAACAGACAAAAAAATTTGTTTACAATTGTCAGTTTAGTGATAAATTTGGAGGTGGAGGGGTGCTTAACAAGCCAAAAAGCTGGTGTGTAATCGACTTTATGGTCATCTATACATACACTGAAAGAGAAATACTATGTTAACAATATGGTGACCCAAACAAACCAAACCATAAGATCCAAGATCTCTATGCAAATAAGAGTTTGATATTCATGAAGATGAGGATTGGAAAATATAATTTAGCATAAGCTTTTGGGCATGAATGGAATACTTCCAGAACTCATGTGATACTGGTATCTCTGCTATCTTTTGTATGTTTCCCAAAAGTGGCTTGAATATGTCGACTTTTTTTCTGAATGAACCAAATATTAAACTCAAGTAAAATAATAAGTGCTAAGAACTTAAGACATTGAAGTCCACTTATTCTAAGACAAAAGAATAGAGCTAGCAATCTTAAAAAGAATTGAGTTCTATTTACCAAGGCCACGATAAAAAAACTGAAATTTCTTTCTGCCAATCTAATACTTCAAATGTCATATATTTTTATTTAGAAAACTGTACAATGCACCAACATTTTAGTGCACCTAAGAATTAGCATATTAACTATGGAAACTTCTTTTCATTTCTCTTTCATTTGAAAAGATATTCAGATAAAACAGAATAATAACAGATTTTTTTTTACCAAACATTTCATTTAGAATGAAATCAATTAAATCAAATGATTCTGAACATATGAAAAACTAAAATGCTTAAAAACTAAAGTTTTTCTATGGAAAAAGTTTTGCAATTCAAATTCTAAATGTTTTTTCTTTATTTTTCTTTTCTGCAAGAAAGAAATGCAATCTTTAATATAATCAGAAAAATTTTCTTTTAAATTTTGGTTTTTGTACAATATTATTTTATCTTATTTTCCTTTTGAGAAAATCAATAAAAATTCTTATATTTTTTTTTTTTTGACATAAATTCATTATTTAAGCTGAGAGCATTGAAGAATCTTAACAAATGTATAACTTTTTTTTTAGTGTTTTTCTTTCTGTGTTTCACTTTTGTGTTTCTGTCTAATACCCGTTAAAAGCCAACAAATAAAGTATGGGATAAAGTTGGATTTTTTTTTTTTTTTTCTATATTTTTACGTATCTGCAACAAAGTCATATAGACACATGCATCCATCCCTTATATATATTTGTATACAAACACATTGGACCACAATGAAAACAAGTTGACAATTGTTTTCAATGCTGCGGTCAACAATGCTTTTATACAAGTGTAAGTATTATACATGTATGAATTAGTAGTATGAGTGTGTGATTGTATGTATGTGTATGTGTGTGGCAAAAGTATTGTTGCCACAGAGTGCAACAAGCAACAAGAAAACAACTAAAACATTTCAACCGCAAGCTCACAATGGCAAGCGCAGTCGGGATACTTTAGCGTATTCTTTTTATTCTTAATGTAAGAATATCTATGTGTATGCTTATGAGTATCTGTGGGTGTGTACTCGTACATATGTGTGACTAAAGCAACTTTTCTACAAATTACACACACACACACACACATATATATATATATATTCATACGTATGCAGACATTTTACTGTAACACAAAGCTGTCAATCAAAGTCGTGTTGTAAAACTCTAAAAGAAAATAGAATAGAATAACACAAAAAATGAAGCAAAACGAAAAACTCGCATAGAAAATACTAAAAGCGAACAAAAAAAAAAAAAAAAAAAACCATTACTGATTTCTTAATTTCACTAGAATGGTTCTTTTCATTTTCAGCATTTTTATTTCTATTTTTTTTTTTCCACTCTACTTTTTACTCTTTTTCTTGTACAATATGACAGCAGAACAAACTGATATATTATACATAAGAACTTAGATGCAGAGTTGCGTTAAAGAAGGATCATGTCTAGATTTTTTTTTGTTTTGTTGCCATGAAAAGATATGAAAAAGAACAAAAAATATTGTTAAAATACTTTAACTTTTCTATTTGTCTTAAAATGAGGAGAAATGTTTTTGTGAATAAAATTTAAGATCTTTTTTTCGCTAAAATTTTAAGAAAATTTCAGGGATAAAGACAAAGTTCACTGAATGTTATTACATCTTAAAATATTCTTTTATTATTAGAGGAATAATCTGTTTAAAACAAACTATTTTGCCAGAAACAAGTCATCTTAATACCAAGCAATGACATTGTTTCTTATATAATTTATGTGTTATAAAGAAATGGATCTGATTCTCCATTATTATTAAAGGTTGGTTAATCCAACAGTGGCTACTTTCGTTTTTTTTTTTTTTCGTTGCTTCCATCATTGAAACGCTCAAAAGAGTATAAATAGCAGTTCATCTGTGAACGCCAAAACAATTAAGCCACGCGCCATGCAGTTTGGGATTAATTTTACTTAAGATTAGCGATCCACATATAGATAACAACTTATCTAGCATTAAAACTTTTAACCTATTCAAGAGGAAATTGAATTAAAGAGAATCAATGATCCTCAGCGTCAACATACTCCAAGGAAGAGGCAGAGCAAGACTCACGGACCTTATGACCCCGCCTTCCCCAAGTCGTGGATCATGTCGACTGCCCTTAGCCTACCATGTACAAGAAATGACAGCATGACCATACGAGAAGACAAGAATAAGCTATAATATTATGCTGGAACCTAGAAGTATGCGAAAATGGGCCACGTGCGAGTCAGACTCATACACGTGGGGTTCCGTACAAGATGGGGGTTTGTATGGGAGGTACTCCCCTTAGTGGTCCGATTTGACTGATTCCAACAAATATACCGTGCATTTATCAGAAACTTATAGTGTCTAAATTTTAGTTCAATAGTCCAAAAAGCAAAAAAGTTTTTCAAATAAAAACCTAAATTTTAATGGTGGGTTTGTATGGGAGGTACCCTTCCTAATTGGCCGATTTTGCTGATTCCAACAAGTGTGCAGCGCCTATATCAAAAAGCTGTAGTATCTATCTATTTCAGTTCGATAAAACAAAAACCAAAAAAGTTTTTCTGATAAGAACCTGAATTTTAATGGGGATTTGTATGGGAGGTACCCACCCTAGCAGGTCGATCAAACTGAAATTTTGACAGTATAAGTTTCTGATGTATAGCCACCAACCATCTAAATTTCAAGATCGTGGAATAACTGGATCGTATAGCTGCCATACAAACCAAAATGTTTCTAGTATGGGGACCCCTTTAAGTTTTTAAAAATATTTTAGTTTTGGTATTTATTGGTGATTCCCGGATAGAACTACGCCTTCTGTGAAAGTTTCAACTAGTTCAGTTACAACGGTTCATGAGATATGACCCGGGTACGTACGGACGGACAACGAAGTCTCTGCAATAGGGTTTCGTTTGGTTCCCTTTGGGTCCGAAACCCTAATAAAGGGATGCATAAGGTGCCTATTTTGAATTAATATTGTACATAAAGAAGATCACGAGTTGGTTTATTGCCTAAGGGAACCATCACACACGTGACTTTAGGTCCAAAGCGTTTCCTCCATATGTCACATGTCGAAAAAAACAAGAAATTTACCTAACATTAAATGCTCCTTTTAACCAGCTTAGACTTATTTTGATTCCAAAGGTAACTTACAAATTGTGTGTATGCTGCCCGACTTTTCCTTCGATCTTACTAAGATCATAACCTGGTTGAACTTAAACTATGAATAAATTAACGACGATATGAAGTTCCAATTTATCTAAATTTTAACTGACATATCTTTTTTATACTTTCATTTATATATGTATGCCTGCCTTTATTGCTACTAGTTTGATGTACAGCAATGTACACCACTATTAAATAGTTTATTCCTTGGCACTAATGAATCTAATCTGTAAATAATCAAATGACAAATATCTTAATGATTTAATTAACTTGAACAATAACCAAAAGCAACCTTTACTATTTTCCACTCAATTCTTTCCATTTTTCACAATGACAACTTCACTTTTCGTTGTCCGTGTATACCAAAGAATCAACTAAATCCATCTTGCTTACAAGGATTCTTTAGTTTTCTAGGATTTAATACTTAACAACGGCGCTTTTGTATATAAGCCAAGTAAACCTGACAACAACATTTTTTATTATCTACAATCACAATGACAATAACAGCATTCGTCGTCGTCCTTTTGTCAGTTTGTTTTGAACTGACAATGTCAAGACAACCTGTCTAAATGTCTGTCTATCTGCTAGTGAGCCAGTCTAGTCCTGAGTCCTGAGATCTGAGTTTGTGTGTCCTAAGTCCAAAAGTTCAATGGAACAAGTGAAGCCTTTAAAGCCACACATACACACTGAATTAACAATAATACAATTCCAACCACATACTCGTATTGTCATTTTTTCTATATCTACTTCTTTCTCTTTACTTTTGTATAGATGATTCTCCTTGATTCTCTTTGTCTCTGGCTCTACTCGTATTAGAGTCTGTGAGTCACTTTGCTGTCAGCAGTTGGTTAAACCACAGAAAAACGAATCGATTATTTTCGAAAATATTGAGGAAAAAAAAGAAACACATTTAAGGAAAACTTTTTTCCAACTTTCAATTCCTTTCCTGTTCTCAGTCTTTTTTCGTTTATTTCTTATATTCCATTTTTTTTTCTATTCTTTTTCATTGCAGGCTGTCGCTTGTCATCGACTAAGCATTGACAGGATACTCTGACTAGACAAAAACTAAAGGACAACACAAAATACAAAAGAAGGCAAGGAAAATTTGAAAAAAAAAAAAAAGGAAATATGGCAACGCAAGGATCTAGGAGCAGCAGCTGTCGCTATCGACTACAAAACATATGCAATATGCTGACATTGATTTGGTTCATCATCTCAGAGACATTTTTAAGTGGTAAGTAGAACATGGAGAAATATTTTTTTCAACTTCAGAAAACCAATAAGCATTTTCATTTGTCATTCTGAATCCTGAGTTCGGGTGTCCTTGTTGCCTGTTAAATTGATTATTGTTATTATTATTTAATTTGGGCAAACATAATTCGATCCTTCTTCACCCACTACACACACACACTCTCTATAAATATTTAAAATAAACTCTTATGCATAAAAAAAAAAAAAAAAGGATACACGTACACATAGTAAGAATGTACGTACATGACTGTCAATTTGTTTGACATTACATTGTGTACGTGTCCTGTGGCCTTTGTCCAGTGTGCAAGTGCATTTGCATTTGCTTTGGTATTGGTATTTACGCATTTGTGTGTAACTTACTGATTAATATCGGTTTGTCCAATTAAAGTTGCCATAATTTGGCGAACCGCAATGTTCAGAGTTTGCATAATGAACATGAACAAGGATAGACAGACAGATAGACAGACAGATAGACAGACAGATACACAACAGATACATAGATATCACTGACATATGAACAGACAGACAGACAGACAACACAGTTGAATGGATGAATGAGTGAATGTGCAATATTTTGCTTCTTGTTGATCAGTTTGTTTGTATGTGAAATTGCAGTTAATTTATTTTATTTTATATTCTTTCAATACAACATCATTTTTTATGCAATCACAATCCTTGGTTTTTTCGTTTTTTTTTTTTCTTTCTTGTATTATATTTTGTATTATAGTCAAGTTAACTGCAAACACACAAGAAGAACAAAAGAACAAACAGGCAGCAATAGCAGCAAACTGTATTGAATTGAGTTGAACCGAATTGAACTGAACTGAACTGAACTGAATACAAACAGGAAGCATATTCAAATAACACCCACTCACATAGATACTCCTACACACACAGACACAATATAATAGTACAGAGACCGAGAGACAGATTGCTCTGCTTATATAACTGAATATTGATGATTTAACGCGCGACATTGTGTCATGTCAAAAACTAAATGAACAGAGGGAGGTAGGTAGAGTGGGAACAGGACAAACGCCTGGCATGGCCACATTTCAATTAAACGTAACTGATTAAAAAAAAAAAAGGAGTGAAAATTGCAACAGAAAAACACCATACACACACACACACCCACAAAAGAAAGAAGATGCAAATAATACAGGAAATAAAAAAGAGAAATTAATAAAAATTTAAATAAAATAAATTATATTAAACGTAACGCAGTCAGACAATTCAATAAACCGAAAGATGCCGTGTTCGTGTTCAATCAATACCAATTGGTACAATGGGACACAAAAGGCATCAGAATCGTGAAGCGACAGTACAATGGAGGATTTTTAATAATATTTTCAATTTTTAGTATATTGAAAATTTAAGGAAATGAAAGTAAATTTAATGTCTTCTGGGGATTTTTTGTATAATTTCTTGGCTATAAAATAATAATTGCATCCAAAAGAAAGCAATTGGATCTGTAGCTTCTAAGATTGAGTTGGCGGCTCCTTAGTTCGAAATCAAAGCTGAACCTACGCCACAAGTTATCTTTACTGGATAAGACAATACTTAAGCCAGCTTGAACCTATGATATGCAAATTTCGAGCCATGCTTTCAATGCAAATATAGACATTCTTCAGAGATTCCAATCCAAACCGCTGCATAGGTTTGTCGGTGCTCAGAAACTCAGTCTTTTAAGCCTCAGAAACTCGGTCATTTACTAGGACTTAAAGATTCCAACAATCAAAGATGAGATTGTAGGGCCAGCAACAGATATATTCATCTCATGGTTGCGGGACCATACAACTTGTAATCAACTTACTAGACAATTGACTCCACACGCATTATCTGAAAATGCAAAACCCTCTGGATCTTCTGTTTCGCTTACCGGATGAGTGACCTAACGATGATATCTACTCACCCAATGAAATTTAAAAAAATATCTTATCATTTTCTAATCGATTCATATGCGCAAACTGTCATCATCATCAGAACGAAGAAGGAAAACAAAAAACGCCATGAAAATAACATCGAATTGATAAGACGTTCATGATGATCTCTTGTGAATTTAAATGCTTGATGATCTCATTACCGACTAAATACTGCCAAAATCGGTCATAACTTCCTACATTCTCTGACTTTAAATATGATTTATTGACTTTTGAAGAGAAGCTTCTTTAGCGAAGGGAAGTAAATCCAAAACATAAGAAAATAAAATGAGACGATGTTACAGTCGAATCGCGATAATTCGTAATTGCAAGGGACCAGCATTTTCTACGAATTATCGAGGTTTTCGAATTATCGAGGTTTCGATTTATCGAGATTAAAAAAAGAAAAATACGAATTAACGGGGCTTTTACATTTCAGTTGATTTTCATCTATTTTTTAACTTTATTAGAACATAATAACTCCATTTACATATGTATTTACATCTTACATACTATTAATTTAATAGAAAAATAAAAACAGAAACATAAAATAATTACAAAGAGAAAGACTAAGGTTTAAAAAAGTTTGTAATTTTTGATTGCTTGAGGTTCTTTTCACCTATCTCTTCAATTGAATTTTCCAACTTTATTAAGCAATCAAAAACATTTTTTTGGACATCATGATTTGAAACATAATATCGAATTTGTTGAATGGCCGATTTAGCTTGTTTATTCGTTATAAGAATTTCTTCATCGGCGCTATCATCGTCATCACTTTCATTATTAATAACAGTAACTTCTTCCAAAATATCGTTGTCTGTCAACATACCGGATACAGCCACGTCATTATCAACAGTCACGTAATCATCGAAAAGACCAACATTTTCAGAGTTCTCAGATAAACGATTCCATAGATGATCTATATTCAATTGCTCGTCTTGAATTAATTTTTCGTTGCCATCTTTATTAAAACCGCAAGCACGGAAGCAGTTTTGAATACAAACTGCGTTGACACTATTCCATGCTTTATAAGCAATTTGCATTGCCGTAAATAGCGTACATTTAAACTCTTTTTTGTCCTCAATGCTATTAACCAGATTAATAACCATTTCCTTGCGGTATAATGATTTAAAAGTTTTTATAATACCCTGGTCAAGCGGCTGCAGTTTGGAAGTGGTGTTTGCTGGTAAAAACTTTATTTCTATGTGGCTTAGATCAGGGGACCCATTATGCGCCGTACAATTGTCCATGAATAGCAATATCTTTCGATTTGCACTTTTCATGGTGTCATTCAACATTTGAAGCCATTCGTTAAAAAGATCCATTGTCATCCACGCCTTTTTATTATGTCGGTAAAGCATTGGAAAGCTGCGAATGTTTTTGAAGCACCTTGGTTTTGCAGGCTTTCCAATTAATAGTGGTTCAAGTTTTTCGGTACCATCCATGTTTACAACAAATAATAAGGTAACTCGTTCTTTACTATGCTTACCACCATGACATTTTTCATTTCTGAAGCAATAGGTTCGATCTGGCAAGCATTTATAAAACAAGCCAGTTTCATCTGCATTAAAGATGTCTTTAGCATCGTAATCTTTAATCAAATCACTCAACTTTTCTTTCCACCCTACACAAACTTCTTCATCAACAGCAGAACTTTCACCGTACAATTTTTTAAATGTGATGTTGTGTCGATTTTTGAACTTTTCAAGCCAACCACTGCTCGCTTTAAAGTTATTGATCTTCATTGCATTAGCAAAACACAAAGCCTTTTCGGTCAATAACTGGCCGCCAATAGGAACGTTGCTTTGCCGGCATTGTGTTAGCCACAAAAGTAGACACTTTTCTAAATCTGGATATTCAGATTGCTTCTGACGCTTTATTTTACTGAACGAAGATGCTACCATAATAAATTCCTTTTTTTGTAGAATTGATGTGGTTGATGCTGCGATTTCGAATTGTTTCGCCACCTCCTTTTTTTTTGCTCCATTGTCAATTGCTGCAATAATTTTTTGTTTTTGAGAAATTGTTAAGGTTTTATGCGTGCGTTTGTTTGGCATCTTGACGTTACAGCTTATTGTTTTGAATGAAAGAAGCACTAAGAAAAAACAAAGAATACAAACAAAGTCAGTTAGCCGACATGAAGGCGACAAAACGGTAAACTGAATCCCGATTTGTTTGTTTTATTTTACGTTTTCATTACGAATTATAAGAGGTTTTAGAAATGAATTACGAATTATAAGAGGTTTTATGTTCATTGTATTCCAAATAAAAATACGAATTAACGAGGGGACCAAAACGTATGAAAGTTTTACGAATTATCGAGGTTTTTTCAAGGGACCAGCAGTTTGTTACGAATTATAGAGGTTTTCGATTTATCGAGGTACGAATTATCGCGATTCGACTGTATTATTAGAGTCAATGAGAGAAATATCAAAACAAATCGTTTTGTTTTTTAGATCTATCCATCATCGTATATAAGACATACATACGGTTGTTCACTGTCGTTGTTTAACACTAAAGATAGTTTGCCACCATTAAAAATTCGGTCATAAATAAATATTTTCATTCACTGCCTTATAATTCTCAAACGATTTATACTTCACTCGAAACAAATAGTTCGGTTTTCCTAGTGTTAAATTGCTTTGGGGCATTTAATATCCCAAATCCACCGTTAATGACTTTTTTTTCGTTTCCGATATATTGTTTTTTTTTTGTTTTTTAATTTAAATAAATTTATTCTTATCTTTATTTTTGATAGTCGTATGGAGAAGACATGCTCAGTTTGCATTTTACTTGTGAAAGTGTCTATAATTATTCAATGCTTTAGCGATTTTTAATTATTTTTTTGTTCTTTAAATTGTAATTATTTTTTTTTTTTAAATTGGAATTAATATTTTTTTTTGAAATTTCATGTTTTTTTTTTTTTGTTTTTTTTTTTGCAATAACAATAGATTTCGTACCACTAATTCTCGATAATTTATTGATAAAATAAAGCAAAACTTGATGCAACAACTTGGAAAGGAAATAACAAGTGGATTTTCTAAGTTTTACAAGTATTTGTCATGTCTCTCTTTTTTTTAATTTAAATAAATTTATTCTTTTCTTTTGCAAAATTCCTATTTTTATTTTTGATAGTCGTACGCAATCCACATACTTGTAAGATAACAAAATACATATCATTTGGATGCCTAGTTGTAGTAAGTTGTTTTGATATTCGTCACATTTCATTTTCTAATTTTTCGATTTAATTCACTTCGTAGTTTCATTCCATGTGCTTATGATGGTCAGGTACACTACTTAAATTTTTTTAATAACTGAATATCTTTAAGTAGAACATTGTGGGTTGTGGCACTAAAAGAAAGAGCTTCATCTATTCTACTAAATTCATTTTCAATTGATGACCTCTTTCCAGCTTAAGTTTTTTCAAAATACAATAATATTGGTTGATGGAAAAGTATCAAAAAAGAAATATCTTTCTGATAGATTAGAAATCTGGGAATCCTGGTGAAGCAATGCTGCTTTTCAAGAAGATGTAAATAATAAATCGATTTTTTTTTTTTTAAATATGAGTGTCAAAGCAAATTCGTTATTTTTTTTTCAATATCAAAGATGCAAATTAACAAATTACAATCAATAAAGAGCAATTTAAATAATAAAAAGAAAAATAAATCTACATATTCATAGGTCATGAGTGATTAAATAATATTAAACATTGATTTGGTTTTCATTTTGCCATCCTCATGAATTGCAAAAATTGCAAATTTTAATAAAAACTTATCAGAATGACAGTTTTTAAATCAATTTTGACACGTGACTTTTGTCATGCAATCAACACAAATTATTTCATTCTCACTGAATAGAATAACAAATCAAAAATATATAATACGATTAACTTGAAATAAAGAAATATTTTTTTTGTCAATATTATTAAGTGAAATAAATGTCAAAACAATAATAGCAAAATATTGAATGAAAAAAAAAAAAATTATTAAAGACATAAATGTTGTAAATGTTGTGAAGATAGAATAGGAAAAGCTTGAAGGTTCATCTAGAAGTTGGAGTTACTCTCCACAATGATGCCTGATTTGGTTTGTTTCATTGTTTGCCTTCGACTTTACCGAGGCAAAGATGGCATAAGGCACCGTCTCAGGTTTCTTTGCACCTACTGGTTTCAGCTATGTGGATATTCCTTTGCGAGTTGCTTTTGAGTGTTAAAGATAGACAAAATGGGTATCTGGGCTTCAGTGCCACCTCCTTTAGGTATTAGAAATACAATCTAGGAGGTTACCAAACAAAATATTCCTTTCTAAAGTGCAGACTCAGAATCAAATCAAATAGGTTTTTTTATGTGTTTAAAATATATTTTATGTTGTGAGTGCACTAAGCATCAATTGTAAGATAACCAATGAAAAATATTGCAGATTTTTTTTACAAGTTTTCTCCACAATCTTGAAGAAATAAAGATTCTTAGATCTTCAAGAGTCTGTTTTTTTTTTTTTTTTTCTCTGTTAAAACTTTAATTATACTGTTATTATAAAACAACTTAAATTAAACTATATACAAAACAATAACAAAACAACTTATATTAACAAGTGGGAAGGAAGAAAACATTTAATACGATCTAGTAGGGAGGTCGACAGGAAGCGATCTTCTCAGCCTCCTCGCCACTCTGACCCCTCCCTTTCTGCGTCGCCTTAAAAGCCGCCTGGCTAGATCGTTTAAATGATTTGCCAACCGATTAATGTAGTCCTTGGCCTGATGATTAATCACGTCGCCAATTTTTGGTATTTTCAAGGGGCCCCAGAAATCATGCGCAATGTCTTGGCCTGCAGAACACTAACCTTAGCAATATTTATTTTTGTTGCTATGCCGTACACCTGTAAGCCATAACGCCAAGTAGGAGCAATTATTGCATTGTAGATGTGTACCTTATTTCTTAGTGACAATTTATTGCGACTGTTTAGGAGCCAAAACAATTTCCTAATTCTCTGCCCGAGCGACTTTGTTATATTTGAGATATGGGTTTTAAACGTTAGCCGCCTATCCAAATATACACCAAGGTATTTATATCCCGAGTGATGCTCCAGCAACTGATTGCCATAAAAACGCCCGGACAAACATCCGGCCGTAAGGCATACGTCACATTGGCACATTTCTTTTCATTAATGCCAATGTTCCATCTTTTTGTCCAGACTTCAAAACTGTGCAGATATTGTTGCAGATTGTCCGCGGCTTCATATGTATATGCACCTGTTTCTGGAGAGGATGACCGTATCATCTGCAAACGTGGCGATGATAAAATCATCAGAATCTTCTAGCGGTAGCTTTAAGCTATTGGGCATGTCGTGCGTGAACAGGGTATAGAGTGTCGGCCCCAGAACGCTACCCTGGGGGACACATACGCGAATAGCCTTGATGCTAGACTCCACACCATCCAGAGTCTGTGGATCTTATAAATATATAAAAATTATACATTTAATCGTCTTTAAATACAGAAAGAAAATACATTATTATGTAAAGTACAAAAATTTGTTTCGTTCCACTGTATAATATTTTTACAATATGCTTCTTATTATATAACATTTTCTCCTCGATTATCATAATAAGGCTTTTCGTTTTTTTTTACTTTTGCAAGCATGAATTTGTAACAATTGCATAAAAGCCAATGGCAAAAGCAAATGTACAAGAATGAAATTCCACATATCCACTGAATCTTTCATCTACAAACTATGTTTTCCTCAAAAGCTTATGCAGTAGGAGAGGAGCACACAACAATAATACAATAATAACAATGACGATGAAAGTAAAAAAAAGGGAAATTTTAAATTAAAATCAATTAAACAAACAGAGTTACGGTGATACATACATACATACACATACTCACATACATATAAATGGATATATGTCATGCAAGCATATGCGGCTTTAAGCAATTCCATTTTCAAGTAGAACCACGCGCCACTTATCGCGACTCTTCAACTATCGATTGGCAACAAATGAATGAATGAATAAACCGACGAGAGAGCATACGAACGCTTAAACCGATTACGCTTTAACGCCTTGCACACACAGCACACACAGAAACACACTGTGCAATACTTATACACTTTCACCTCCATTTATAGTAGAATATTATACATGAAAGATATACATATGTATTTCTTACCAACTATTTTCTTCAATTTGAGTTGAGTTACACATCACTCATTCTTACTTTATACTCCTCTTCATTGCAGCACATTGTCTGAAGGATTTAAAGATATTCGTACCGGAAGCCGTCATTATGGGAAATGCAGCAACGCTCTCATGTCAATATGATTTGGAAAAGGTAAGCGGTGCACTTTCTTGTCATTGATGCCTGATCCTGTCTGTCTGTCTTTCTGTCTGTTTGGCTGTCTCCGTTGCCTTCATTAAGCAGCAGCTGTCAGTACCATGCCTCGGATGCTTTTGGAATCTCTTGCTATCCAATGTGGCAATAAAGAAACGACAGCAATAGCACACAGTTGAAGCAACAGCAGATCCAGACATGGCATACTTAATTATATTAATTACAAAACCCTTATACCCTTACATTCATCTCTCACGCTCTCACGCTCTTATACTCAATCACTCAAACTATCTTATTCCTTTCGCTGTTCATTCCTCATTCACTTGGGAACAACAACAACAGCAACAGCAACAACATAAATTTCTTTACACTTTACACTATCTTATCTTGTACACGTTTATATAATATATATATTTTCCATCATCTTTCTTGCTATACAGGCGGCCTTGTACTCTGTACGTTGGTACTTTGGCACTGAGGAATTCTATCGTTATGTGCCACAGGAATCACCGCCCACATTGGTCTTCCCAGTGTCTGGAATAAATGTTGATGTAAGTAGCGCATAGCATAATTTTTAAACGAAATTTTAATGACTGCAACCTAAAGTTTGTCAAGGAGTTTGGAGTTTCTTGGATAATCGGTTGGACAAGTGTGGGAGGGGAGGGGAAGGGAGGGTTTAATGGATGAATGATGATAAACTATTAAAATTATGTAAGGAGACAACTCTGCTGCTATGAGAATCTTTAAAATAATAGATAAAATTTGAAGAAGAGGAAAGAAGAGAATTTTTCTTCATTTCTACTTTAAAAACATATGGAAATTTTTCAGTTGCATAGGAAATTTAAAAAGATACACATGGAAAATTATAGAATTGACAATTTGACAGCCATGACAAGCAATTTAAAAAGAAAAAAACAAACTTTAACTTGAACTTGAGTTTTTTTTTTTTTTTTGGATGCCAAATGAATTAACAAGAAGTTTATTGATAAAATTGACAGCTAAGTAACCCATTTTAGATTAAAATAGACTCAATACAGAAAATGATGATGACCAAATTTCGCATCTGATCCATTTTATTGTTTGTTGTGCTTTGATTTAACAGATGTCACTTGTTTTGTGTTTAATTTGGTTTGCCATTTCATCATGAATAGACAAACACCTGAACAAAGCCTGCAAATTTTGCATATTTTTTAATAAAAACATGGTTCAGTTCAATAAACTTAATGCACATTTTATCCATTTTGCTGTTGGCCTAAACGTCAATCAGAGCAACTATGAATTGTTGTTTCACTTTACAGGGAAAGATGCATCCTCAGAGATGTCGTTCAGTACTAAGTGTCTAAGAAAATATTGCTGATGCAGAGCTTAGTATCGGGGAATACTCAAATGAGTTCATTCATAATTAAAGCTCTGGTCCATTCACTTTAGGGAAGAATTATGTATAAAAGAATTAATAAGATCATCACAAAGATTTTGAAGAACGATATTCATTCTTTGCTCTATAGGGGGAAGTGCATTCGATTAGGTTTTTAGGGTTCCGGACGCAAAGGGTACCAAACGAAACCCTATTGCAGAGGCTTCGTTGTCCGTCCATCAGTCCTCGGGTCATATCTCATGAACCGTAATAGCTAGAGAGTTGAAATTTGTACAGAATATGTAGTTCTATCTAGGCATCAGCAAAAAATACTAAAACTAAAATATTTTGAAAAACTTAAAGGGGTCCCCATACAAGAAACATTTTGGTTTGTATGATAGCTAGACGATTCAGTATCCCCACGATCTTAAAATTTTGATTATTGGTGGCTATATATCAGAAACTTTTATTGCAGAAATGACAGTATGATCGGATTACTAGGGAGGGTACCTCCCATACAAACCCGCCATTAAAATTCAGGTTCTTATTAGAAAACCTTTTTTTGTTTTTGTTCTATCGAACTGAAATTTAGACACCATAAGTTTCTGATATAGGCGCGGTACATATGTTGGAATCAATCATGTCAGATCACTAGGGGGATTGTCTCCCATACAAACCCCAATCTGATACGGAACCTTCTGTATAAGAGTCTAACTTTCACTTGGCAGATTTTTCTTTTTGTTTAAAGAGTATTCGGCTCAGTCTTTGACTCATTCTGCTTCCACCTAGATCAGTTCCTTAATAACAAAAGGTTCCCAAGCAATATCTGGAACCACAATCAACTAATCTTTTTCAGATTTTATTTAATTATAATAAAAAAAAAGAAAACAAATAATACAATTAAATTTCCATTATATAAATGAAATTCAGTTAATTTCAATCCACATTTCATTTAACCAAATTTAATTTTCACTTACGCACTTCAGAGACAAATCATATTTCATCTACTTTTACAAACCTCAAAATAGTAAAAACTTTCTCAAAACTATAATGTTGGTGCATACTTTTGGGCTACATTTTCCAAAACATTTCAATGCAACCAACATGCAACAATTTAGAAAATATAGTAACAACAACAGCAACAACACGGACAACAAAAACAGTGAGAACTTAACATGAAACACAAGCGAGCTTAACTATTTTCAAACAAAAAAAAACCCTAAATAGTCCAACAGCATCACAATGGAAAATAACAAATACAAAATTCAAAATACTAAATACAAGTACAACAACTTAGAAAATCATACAAAAATGAAATGAAATACAATAAAATTCAAGCGTAAACGATATACTGAAACATGGAAAGGGAGAGGGGAATAAAGTAATGGACTAAGGGATGTGGACCAGAGAGGGAACTTTTGAGTGATGCCGCGAATTGTAAAGGGTTGCACGACAACAGCAAAACAAAAAAACATGCACGAATGCGCACTTGGCAGTTTTGATTGTCAATTTTAAATAACAACACAGACACACATACACCCACATAGAGACCAGAACACACATACCAATTACACACAGATACTTATGCAGGCATATAGCAAATACACATTTATACAAATATATTTAGAGAAATTTTTACAGAAAAATAAACGCGCATAGAAAACATAAAATAATAAACAATAAAAACATTTTGCAAAAAACAGTTGGTATTTCATCCATCGCCAGCCCATTGCGAATGATTCTTGCACTGAATGAGGAAGCGTTCATGCATATCTACACTCATGGACAAAATAATACGTACATATTTATGTCCTTCGAATGAAACGATTAATTGTTGTATTTAAATAAAATATAAAGAAAACAATACTATTTTCCTATTTGGATTTTATAGGATAAGATAAAATAACATAGAACAGGATAGAAAAGATAAAATAACATGAAATAAAACAGGACATGATAAGATAGAAAACTGATCGGCATATAGCCGATATCACCTAGAAGTTTTGAATTGATTTGTGAAGCATAATTTGGACTGCTCTTAGTTTTAACCCTTTTCCAATCATATTGTCATTTGACTTCCTATTCGACGACCTTATGAAGAAAATATCTGACTTGTTAGTTTATTATTAATTTCAAACCGACTTAAATGTCTCATGAGAATGTGAATGTTTCCATTTAGGCAAGAATGTCATAAGATCTTCTATCGGAAAGTCTTCCACTTGAGTTAGCACTTTGTTTTGCTTCTAGTTATACAAGAATTGAGAGAGTGGTCCATATTTATAGCAATTTACCAAAAGGTTATACTGTGGATATCTTAGCCTTAAGTCCAATCATTTTCTTCTAGAAAACTAATTTCAATAATTAAAGAACCCGTAGAAGAAAATCTTTCTACATGAAGTAAAACTATCAAAAAAGTCTCTGGTTTTTCACTTCTATAAACCACGTGTTAGCCAAAGATATTATAATTGATGAAATTTAATGATTTATCTTTATATATAAAATTCGAGAAAACGAAATTTTGTGACTCCTAAACGGCTAGACCAATTTTAATAAATTTTTTTTTTTTTTTTTTTGTTTTTGTTTTACTTATGGGGTCACCAAGATGGTTTATGCTTTAGTTGGATCCGATTGGTGTCGTTGTTGTTGAGATACATGCACTTTTTACCAAATTTTGAACAGTTTTTTATCTATCACTCACTATACTAAGCCGATTTTAATAATTGTTTTTTTCAAAATGACAAATGAATGCTAATGAAAAGAGTTGCATACTTAAACTTTTCAGTTTTTAAGTTTTAATATAATATTTTTAAGTATTAAGTTTGTGAAAACCACAGCAAGACTAAGCATAATGCTTTTAATGCTTTAGTTGTTGTTATTGTTGTATTTTTCGCTCTGAGTACGCACTTTTTGCGCTCTTCGTTTCTATATTTTATGTGCATTTAAGGTTGAACAAGAAAGAGACAGTGTATTTCGTTCTTTGAGTTTTGCTCTGTTTGTGTGTCGTGTTTGAGACTATTGATCAATTTTGGTTTGTGGATAAGGGAAGTGGGAGGGTCGCGGGGTAGTGTACCAAGCACCAAAATGTGTTCTGGTGCTTTTTTTCTCTTCTTTATTAACGTATTAAAGTAATACGAAGTCGCGGGCACACCTAGTGTTATATATAATTCGATAAATTTATATGATATGTGATTATGTCAGATCTTATGTCATGATGATCATATGAATCATGCGTCCACAATGCAGAGATAGACACATATGTCTGCTATTCTCCATCAAACTGTTTATAAATTGATTGCCATATTGTTCAGGGTGTGTTAATTTGTCTGATGATCTTCTTTCTGGTCATCGGGATCTTCAAGTCTCGGTGAATAACCGAATTTCTGAAGTATCAATAAAGTCTGATAATTCTTTGCAGCAATTTTTAAAGAATTTCGGTAACAACAAACTTGAAACATGGAATAGAAACATACAGTGTTATAATCTTTTATTGGGAAAAATTATTGAAACATAAGAAGTAAAGCAAAAACAAACTTTGTCATTTAGCCCACAAGTGGGGCTTTGTAATGTCATAATGAGCAGTTTCGCTTTATTTTCAATGCCTGACTACTAAACCATTATGATCTTGTAAGAATGTGCACCTGATTTATGATATTTGTTGCCAAAGATTGGCATTTACTTTCTATAAAAAAGAATCCCAAAAACTGTTTTGCTACAAAAAAGCTGATTGATTATCTCCAGCTTTTTCTTGCCACTGCAGTTCTAATGTCCACAGAGGGCTGCTAACAGAGGACTGTGTATGATAAACAATACTTTTTCGAAGCATCATATTCCCCTTCCAAAAATATCAATGAAAATTATGGAAATTCTCAGATTTTGTACTTGGAAAATATGGTAATAAGTAAGATTTATCAAGTATAAAGTTTTTTGCACTCATTGTTTTGTCCATGAGTGTATATAAGTGTGTCTGTCCTATGTGTGTTTGATTGTTAGTATGCGTGTGACTATTGGTTTGTGGAATTAACATTTAAATGTTTGCACAATATTTGAATTTAGCGACGCCATTTACGAAAATGCAAATTTTTCAAAAACACACTTCACCCACACACAAACACATACCATACATCTCATCATATCCTTGTGAAGTAAACAAACGTGGAACACATACACACACACACACACACACATACAGAGGTACTTTTTTTCTATATTTTCCTAAAACGCTTCAAGTAAGTGCTGGCAGCTACATTACTAGTATCTGAATGGGTTGCTTTAGGTTGGCATAACATAAACAACCAGAGACAGAGAGAAATGAGTTGAGAGAGAGAGGGTTCAGAGAGTTGCACTGATCTCATCTGAGTAAAGCTAAGGGAGAAATATTTAGTAATGATGGTGATGATGATGATGATGGTGGTGGTTGGAGATGGTGATAGCAGGCATTGTGGCATTTTGTGATTTGTTGAGCAAATTGACAACTTCCAACGCATTTTCCGCATTTCAATAAAATTGCGTAGCCGACTTTTGCCTGGCTGCACATTGCGGCCATGTGTGGCATGTTAGGCTCTGGTTATAGCCATGCAACATACATTCACACACACACAAACACTCTCACACATATGTAGATGCATATATATTTTCATTTTATACAAATGTGTGTATGGTTTGGTGCATGTTTGCCAACAAGTCGCATGCGCTTTATCACCCAGAGCCCATCTGCCTTCCCAGCATTTCAACCAGCTCAGTAGTTCAATACCCATTCTATGTGCATGAGGGGGGGGGCTGTGTTTATTGATTGTGTCCTGCATGTTTGTCACTGGCATATTCCAATCATGACAATGCAACGTTCAAGCCAAATGCACACACCAAAGTACACATACACACCATAAAGATCAGAACAGGAACGACGACAACCCGGGCGTTGTCGAGGAAATAACAGCAAAATTTTGTGGTTTTACATTTTCCACACATTGATTGCGTGCAGCACGCAGCACGCAGCAAGCTGTTAGGTGCATTTGCATCTGCGCCTGATCTGATATGGTCTGAGTATCTGCTTGCTTTTGACATGATGGCTTGGCTTTATTATTTATACTCCACTTCCACATCCACCAATTCGCATCCTTTCTTTGCATGCCTTTTAGCGTTTTAATGACTCCAAAAACGGAAATAATCAACAAAAAAATCTCGATGTGCTTCATTAAGACCAACAATAATAACAACTCCAGCAGTAACTTCATCATCATCATCATGAACAAATAGAACAACAAGAGAAAAATTAATACCAAATAAATTGTTAACAAAAAAAATCAAAAAAAAAACATAGGAAATACAAAAATTAAAATAACAAAATATAAATAAAAACTTGTTGAAAACAACAAATAAATAAAATACTAAATGCATTGAAAACTCATTCGCGCATAAACTTTATTTACAACAATTGATGTTCTTCAATTTCTTTCATTCTCTCAACTTCATCTGTCATGTTTTTTTTTTTCATCTCTTTAAGAAAAAAAAAAAACATAAAATAGAATGGGAAATAAAATAAAAGAAAGCAAAGGAACAAAAAGTGGCTAACATGATTTTTTGTTAAAAAAAAATAAAAATGAAAAATATATGGGATAAAAATCGAAAAAAATATATGTTGAAAAATTGAAAAACAAACCTGAATGTATAACAAAAAGGAAGAGAATATATAAGAAAAGTAATAGCAATAAAATTGAATAGAATCCAAATGTCCATCCATCCCAGCATTATGGATAAAAATCTCTCTAGATGAGTTTAAAAATTATTATTATTTTTGATGTCATTGACTTCTGATTTTAAATTTTTAAATGGTTGGGAATCTCGATTGTTTCGAATCATGGTCCACTCTCTGTCTCTCTTCCTTTGTCACTTGGACCATGGACCACGGGTTGAACAGCCATGCTAAGCCATACTAAGTTTACTGCCCCTGCTGAGTCTACTACAACTACAACAACTCCACATTCAACCTTCTATGCATTCTTTGCTTTTATATTGTAATATATTAGGGTTGTTAGCATTCATTCGCAATTCGACTTGATTAATACGCTTCGATTTTGCTTGTTATTTTCTCTTTCTATTCTCCTCTTTATACATTTTTGACCAAATTGTTTTCGAAATGCCACCAGCACCATCATCATCATCATCATCACCAGCAAAGAATGGAATCACGAACCCTACTCAACACAACAAATGAAAATTTGCCACTAATTAGCATTCAAAAGAAGCATTTTCTGTTTTTTTTTTTCACGCGCATTAATTAAATATTTTGTTTGCACGCAATACCAACCCACCGCAGCAACCCTTCTCCACCCACTGATTGGCAAAAGGAAACTTTGAGAAAATAATTTTTCTAGCTTTTTTTATTTTGCATTCAACTTTTATGTAATCAATTTATTTTAAATTGTTTTTTTTTTTTGTGTTCTTGGCTGCTTATTTGAAAAGCATTCAATTGGAATTTATGTGATGAGAGGAGAACTAACCACAAGTAGTCAAAATTAAGGTTAATGCGAAAATTCGTAGCCTACTTTCAGGCAATTTTTAAGTCAGATTTCCCTATTTTTGTAATTTTGCAAAATTTCAAGTCAATGGGTTTGAAGGAGTAGAAAACAAACAAACAAACAAACAAACACCTTTCAACCATCACCATCAACATCAACATCAACATGATATACAAATCTAAATGTTAGTGGTTCTTTGGACAGAGAACTCTGATGATGATTGAGAACGTTGAAGATGTCGAAGACCAGAGGCAATAATGCACCTTGAGCTGCAATGAGGTATTAACTAGCAGTAGGAAAAAAGATGAAGCTAGAGGGAGGAGAGAAATACTATGCCAAATGAATGAGGTAAAGAGTGCTTACTCATGTATAAAGAAAAACCAGCAGCAAGCAATTGCAAACTAATGCAAATGCTTTCAAGACAAGAGCAATTAAAACTGAAGGTTAACTATTGGAGGCGGCAGGATCCATCCAAATCATACCAAATGAATACGAAGACTAAAGAAGGAGAAACTATACTGAAAAGCATCGAAATCAAAAGAAGAAGATAAGGCAGGGAACTGCAATAAAAAGTACTGAAATAAAAGAATGAGATGAGCCATCATCATCATCATCATCATCATCACTATCATCATTTCCATTTCCAAGCATTCATCTGTTGGCCAATATCCGTAAGGAAAATATTGAATTGAGTTTGTTTATATTCGATAGCTTCAAAGAAGTAAGGATCTACCGCGAATCAAGAAGAATCATCAGTAGGAGGTACTACTGAAGTACTGAACTATGAAATCAAGGAGGCGCATATGAAGTAGTAGTTAAATAAGAAAGCGAAGGAGATGAAGAAGTAATAAGGCATTGCACACACACAACACAAAACAGTGAGAGTTCTACCACCGGGAATGTGAAGTGCAACCATTAAAATCGAGACTCGCCCGCCTGCAGCTTAATTGAGAAAAATTAAGAACGCTCGAAGGTTTTTCATTTAAATTGATACTAGCACAGGACAAAGAAAAGTAGGAGGAGGAGAAAAAGAACAGAAATGAATGCAGAAGTAGAAATTGCAGAAGCAGCACAGAAGTAGATTGTTAATTCAAGAAAACAAGCGAGAAAATCCAAAAAAAAAAAAAAAAAGGTAAAATAAAAAGAATACCAAGAAGAGAAGAAATAGTAAAATGCAATGGCGTTGAAAAGTAAACTTAATGAAAATGAAATGTTCATGGAGCAAAAATAAAAGAAGAAAAATGTTTGGAAAAAAAAACTAAATAGAATTTTTAATGTAATACAAAGCTAAATTAAAGTGAGAAGAAAAAAATGAATGAAAGAATGAATGAGATAGAAACTAGTAGCAAGGGAGAAGGTAAGAAGCGGAGAAATAGTAGTAGTCGCAGGTGAGTAGGCACACCACATTCAGTTCGTTTGAATAACTTGTTCAACATAGGAGAAGCAAAATAGTAAGAGAAGTGAAGTGAAGTGAAGTGAAGTGAAGCACAGCATTTTGAAATTGTGGCAAGTGTTGTAATTGAGATTAAAATATTAAAATAAAACAGAATACAAATATACCAAAGAAACGGGCAAAGTGAAATGAAAAGGATTGACAATGTTCTATGTAAGGTAAGGTAGTAGTAACACCAACTTGTCTCGCTTACTTTTTCACTAATTCAGTTTAACTGCTAAACATATACAAACACAAACCTTAATGAGAAAAGTTCATAAGGAAATTGTAGAAATAGCAACAGCAACAACAACAGCAGCAGGAGCAGCAGCAGGTAAAGTTCTACGAGGGGAATGTGATAAGTTTCTTAAATAAGATTAGTTCGTTTTTTATACATGTTCAATTTGTTTGATGACTCATACCTTTGCTCAACGGATGTCAAGCAAATTGGTCATGCATATTGGCCAACAATGTTCAAACCTCCGTTTCCCTTTTAAGTATTAAAAGTAAAGTTGTAATTCAGAGGATGTCAAGCAAATTGGTCATGCATATTGGCCAACAATGTTCAAACCTCCGTTTCCCTTTTAAGTATTAAAAGTAAAGTTGTAATTCAGAGGATGTCAAGCAAATTGGTCATGCATATTGGCCAACAATGTTCAAACCTCCGTTTCCCTTTTAAGTATTAAAAGTAAAGTTCTAATTCAACGGATGTCAAGCAAATTGGCCAAGCATATTGGTCATGCATATTGGCCAACATACTTCAAACCTCCGTTTCCCTTTTAAGTATTCAAAGTAAAGTTATAATTCAGAGGATGTCAAGCAAATTGGTCATGCATATTGGCCATTAATGTTCAAACCTCCTTTTCCCTTTCAAGTATTAAAAGTAAAGTTGTAATTCAACGGATATCAAGCAAATTGATCATGCATATTGGCCAACAATGTTCAAATCTCCGTTTCCCTTTTAAGTATTCAAAGTAAAATTGTAATTCAGAGGATGTCAAGCAAATTGGTCATGCATATTGGCCAACAATGTTCAAACCTCCGTTTCCCTTTTAAGTATTCAAAGTAAAGTTGAAATTCAGCGAATGTCAAGCCAATTGGTCATGCATATTAGCCAACAATGTTCAAATCTCCGTTTCCCTTTTAAGTTTTAAAAGTAAAGTTGTAATTCAGAGGATGTCAAGCAAATTGGTCATGCATATTGGCCAACAATATTCAAATCTCCGTTTCCCTTTTAAGTATTAAAAGTCCAGTTATAATTCTTTTACCTATATAGAGGATTCATTTCTTCTTATTTGGATACAAATCAGAAATAAAATACAGCGACTAATTTGGAGAATAAGATGAAACATAGAGCAAAGCAGAGCCATATGTGATAGCCGGTGTTTTGCCTTAATGGAATAGTCATTTTTTTAGCTAAATTTTTTACTTGATTCATCATTCAGTCAATCCAAAAATACAATATAAGTTAAGTCCATGAAACAAGTTCTGCCTTTTTTAGCGTACATATTTTTGACAAATTTTGTCTGGCGTTTTAACCATTCTTTTGTCCAAGTGGTGGATATACAAGTATGTTTCATCCACAACTTTAAATTGAAGAAGAACTATACTTGTATTTTGGGATTGGGATTGGGATTGGGATTTTGGGACATGATCGAAACTGTTTTTGGAAATTTTTACTTGCGGGTAACTTTTTTATACCCAGTTTTTAATATGATATGGAATATATATTTAACTTGTGGAATAATGCTGCAGATATGAACTTCATGGCAATCATCATTAATATCCTCTGGAGTATTTCTTTTCCTACTATGAATATGATTGATTACATCAGTGAATTACAATTTTTCTATCTTCACAAAGAAATGACTTCATCTTTGACCAAAATTTTCACTCAAAATAAAATATTGTTTGTTTATTTCTAACTTACTTACTGAACATCCCTCGTTAAATAAGAAGTAAATTTTTATGGAGTTGGGTCATCATCATTCTCTTTACTATTCCAGAAGCCCAACGACAGTAGCAGCAGCAGTAGCAGTAGTAGCAATGACTGTTTTGCCACTTGTAGTAAGCAAGCGAAACACTTGAAAAGCAGAAACAGAATGTTGTATACTACCAAACCCTTTTCCCTTCCCTTCTTTACCAGTCAACAATTACTATGCAACAACACCGCCACTTATGTGTGCCGCATACATGTGTGTCTGCAACTGACATCCATCTGAGTGTATGAGATACACACATGTGTACCTTATCTAGATAGATGTATGTACTCGTATGTAGATGGATATTGTGGCGTTTCATGCAGCGTCAAGTGCACTCGAGCGCCCACTTGAGCGTTATTGGAATGTAAATGTATGCATATTAAGAAAAAAAGAAAACAAAACCCAAGAACAGGCACAGAGAAGAAGAGAGTATGGAATGTATTATTGCTGCTGCTGCTGCTGCCACTGGTGATATGCAACAACCGCGCAAATATAACCGCAGGAAAATGTTGCAGCAACATTTACACGCTGGCAATGGCAAGTTGCCACTGCAGATGTCGCTGTTGTGCTGCTGCTGCTGTTATATGTTTGACGCGTCAACAAACTTCAAAAGTCATTCAAAGCATCATTTACTCAAAATATAAAACAAAAGCAACCACGAAAAAAGAAGGCACACAACCAAGTACAGCAGTTACTGGGACAGGAAAAGGGGTAGTAGGATCAGGAACCAGAACAAAATCACAAACAGGGGCAGGGGATATACAATATGTACAAGAGATGGAAATGCTGTGAAAAAACTCATTTTGGTTCCATTATGGAAATTGCAAAATAGAGAAGAACAAGAGGCATACTAACAACACACACACACACAAACACACGCACACACTTCCAAAACATTATACTAAATGTAATTACATTTTTAATTTAGACATGCATAAACATAGAAACAAGATTGAAAAAAAAAAGAGAGAAAAGAAATATATATAAATGAGTCAATCTTGCCAACAGGAAGGTAGGAGGAAGGTAGTTGGTGGATAGGTAGGCAGTTTGTAGGTGAGTTGGAAGTTGAAAGGTTGCATGCTTTTAAGGTGCAGCACTTCAAGTTTGTTCAACACTGCAAAACACTTAATGAACAATTTTGATGCAAGCTCCTCCTCTGTTTATGTCCACGACATAACCAACAACCAACCAATCTTCATCACCATCATCATCATTACCATCTCGATGTACCAAACCAAACCAAAATAATCTATTAATATAGCCACATTTTCGCTTGTTTCGTTACTTGCGGCTATGTTTTGAAGTATCTCAATTAAAAAAGCCAATTAGGCGCGTCTAACTTTATTGGAATAGGAAGATTTCACTAAGTAAGTGGGAGAACTAAATAAGTAAGTTGTGAGACTGTGAGTAAATGAATGGGGGAAGGAAGTGAAAGAGGACTGTGGATTCGAGCTTAAGGGTAAATATAATTGCCATGTTCATGTTCCATTTTATTTAGCTTCAAGTCTTTCAATTGATAATTTTTTTTTTTTTTTCTTTGCTTTGTTTATATTTTGATCAAAATAAATGACTTTAAGGCAAAAACTTTGACTTAAAGAATCATAAGATTTGACTTAAGGAGTTTTTCATGAAGCTTAATTAGTCTCAAATTTTATTGTACGATAAGAAATTTATTCCCAAAAGGATTTTAAATTCATATAATTGAAATCAAAGATTTATTGCCTGGGGCAAAGAATAAACTTTCTAAAATCATCAGATTTCATGTGGACTTTCAACAAAGCTAATCCATGTTAAATGAAAATAGGAACTTCCCAAAGATTTTGGAAATGTTCTTTGTTAGAAATTAAAGATTTTTTTGGATAGAAAAACTTTAACTTAAACTTTGGAAGCTCAATTGGTTTAAAATTGTAGGACAAGTAGTTTATTCCTAAGGGACTTTTAATAAGGGGGCAGTTAGATAAGTCAGTGACAAATTTTTCGTGCCCAATATTCACGTAAAATGTCTCAGCTGAGATGCCTTTAGAAAAAGACATTTCACGCACTTCATTCTTCGATCATCCAATAACATTCATATAATTGAATTCAAAGATTTATTGCCTGAGATAAGGAATAAACTTTCTAAAATCATCAGATTTCTTGAGGAATTTCAACGAAGCTAATCCATGTTAAATTAAAATAGGGACTTCCCAAAGATTTTGGAAATGTTTTTTGTTAAAAATTAAAGATTTTTTTGGATAGAAAAACTTTAACTTAAACTTTGGAAGCTCAATTGGTTTAAAATTGTAGGACAAGTAGTTTATTCCTAAGGGACTTTTAATAAGGAGGCAGTTAGATAAGTCAGTGACAACTTTTTCGTGTCCAAATATTCATGTAAAATGTGATGTATGAACTTAGTTGAGATACCTATAGAAGACTCCACTTCAGGTGCTTTTATTCTTCGATCATCCAATATCATTCTAAGGATTTTATTGACAATTTTTAACGTGACGACGTCACTTGTTCAGTAAATGACTTCTAAACCATTGAATTTGATGGTGTAGAGTCCCCATAGTATTTGTTAAGCCTTTCCTTTGTTTCAATTATCTCTTTCAAACGAACTTAATAGGTAAATAAATTTGTCTTGAGTTTTAGAGCAAACCAAACTAAAGAATTTCAAGAACCATCTTTTAATAAATTTTACAATATTCCGCGAACGACTTTAGCCTAATTACAGACACAGAAATTATTACAAATGGAATGAATTGCTAATGACCTCCACTTTTCAATGAGAAAGTTAAATTTTTATTTGATTTTAATTATTTTCAATTTAACATTTGCCTGAAATTCTTTTTAATATTTTTATCATAAGATTATGGGTTTTCCCAACAAAGATGCAAGAACAAAGGTTTGCTGGATTTACAAGATGTTGAACAAAACTATAGTGTCAAGGCATAATGGTATGGCGATGCATTTGCTTTATATAATCCTTCATTTCTCCCCTCTTTTCATCATCTTATCACTTGTTTCTTTTGTGTCGCTTGGTTCTCTTGAAATGATAAGAAGGATCTCCCTAGAACTTTTATTAAACATTCTCCAACTTCAATTAAAACAAAACTGATTTAAATCATAAATTACAATATAAACTCATAAACATAAACAGAAGCAACAAAGGATCTTTATTTCTTATTCGCACACGTGATTCACAATTTTATTGTTATGTTGCATACAAATACAATAATAAAAATGACAAATATTCAACCAAATTTACACAAAACTTAAATATCCACACACATAAGTAAGTACTAAGCAAGGACACACATATCCTGCTGCTGGTGCTGGTACTTGCATTGCTGATGCTACTTTTGTTGTTGTTGCTGTCATCATATAACAGAGTTCAAAAGTGCCTCCGACAAGTAGTCAGCATTTTGCAATTCACCGCGCTGCTGTTAATTATATTCACACTTATTTCTTTTCCACATTCATTTTCACATCTCATACCAAACCAAATTCATGCCCATTCTCATTCCCATTTTTGCAGCAAACCAAAGCTAAAGCAAAAGTGAGGCATAGCCGAAAATCCAACAAGCGGATTTTGTAAAAGACCAAGTCGAAAAATATCCAAATATCTAAGAAGAGAGGAAAGTAGTAATAGCAACGAAGCAAGCAACGATTACATAATATAACGAATACAAGGACTTACACTACCAAATCCTGTACACATAAAACAGAATGAATGCCATGAGGGAAGGGAAATGCGAAGATGGGATGGTGTGACGACTCAAGCGGATACGAAACAAAAAACTACTAAACTAAAAACTCAAATTAATCCTTTCAACATGACGTTGTCGAGCATAATTCCGGCTACGCTTGCTTGCTTACTTTCATGTCCTGTGTGTCCTTGACTCCTCTTCCCAATCCTTCATGATCTTCTACCGACAAAGTTTGTAATTCTTGTTTCTCCAGCAAAGACTCGCTATCATCATCATCACCATCATCATCATCATGTCCCTTCAGCGCAAAAGCGACGCCTTTAGCTAACAACACATTTAGTTCTCGACTGCAAAACTATCTAGCGTCCTTTGCAGAAATCCACTGCAGTTGAGAATCTCTAGACTAAAGTGCATCTATGTATTTACAAATATAAATACATATATACAAATCTCTATTTGTGTTTGTGTGCCTGCTTCGTTGCGTTTTTTGTATAATTTTTGGCATCTTGCATTTTGCAATGAAATCCATTAAAAAATTAAAATTTATCAACAACAACAACAACAACAACAACAACAACAACAACAATGAAAATAAGTAAACAAATATAAAAAAACAACAAAATATTTTAATATAAGAAAATTGCTTTGCAAAAAATTTGTAACAATTTTGTATAATTTTATGTCACTGAAATAATTTTTTTATAATTCATAGAAAAAGAAATAAATAAATTCATTCAATATTTTTGAAAATATGAAAAATAAATAAAAAATGTGAAAAACGAAAAAAAATGAATGAAATATTCATCGTTTTTACATATTTTTTTGGTATGTAGAAGGTAAACGGATGAATAGAAAATTGACTGAAAGAAAAGCTTTACTAGATATTTCTTAGATCATATGCAAAGTCATTTTAACGAAAAATATGATGGGAAGGATGATGGAAAATAAAATCCAAGGTTATCTGCATTTTTTCAGTTAAGCACATTTTTTTAAATTTCTTAATCGTAAGGGATATTTCACCATTGGATGAAACACTTATGAAAAGCTTCTTAAGCATTACTCGGCTATTCTACCGAGTTCTTTTCAAAACAACTCTTACAGTTTTATTGTAAATCTTTAAGAAGACTTCTCACCTGCTTTTTTGTGTGCAAATTGTGTGAAGTTTTTTTCTGGGATTGAAACATATCCCTCATTTCACGTCTCATTCCGCAAAAAGCGGATATGACACTTTTGATTCAGTATTCTTCTACAAAGCAGAGAAATATTATAAACTTTCTGTTGCTCTTAATATTAAATTTCTATGCATTGCGCTTGATAGGAGTCAGCCATGTCACCTTTCTTTCCCAGGTATTTAGCAGTGATATTACAAAAATAACAATAAAAATTGCAAGACCATAAAACATATGAACGACCCGGAATAACTTCAATCAATCATGCAGGATATGACATAACCAAACAAAACCACTTCCAAATTCCATGCAAAGCTAATTACAAACAGTAGTATGAAATGGAAGGCTCCTGTTGAAGTCCTTTGCACCCAAACAAAAAAAATAATTACAAATAAAGAAAAATAAACACAAAAAAATTTGACAAATTTCTAATAAATCAAACCACAGACAAAAACCCAAAACAAAAATTATATAAATATAAATTATATATGGTATATTTTTTTTGCCATAAACAACAACAACAACAATGGCGAAAAGGATAAAACTAACTTAAAAAAACGCAATAAAAATGCGCACAAACACAACTTCAACTTCAACTAACTCAGCATGAAGGCTAAACCACAATGGTAGCAACAATAGCAACAATTCCTGGGCTACAAACAAAATAATAATAAAATAACAACAATGACTAGACTTGGTTGATATGATGACCATAGTGGCAGTGGCAAAAGAACCCTTAATAAAAAAAAAAAAAAAACAAAACCCGAAAGCAATGCATTTTCCAAACACCAAAAATTTTTGCTGAAATACAATAGCTAAAACGGCAACGGCGGCAATAGCAACAACCGCAACGGAAACATCTCATTCACTAAATTTGTGGTCGGTTGCTAGTTGTGAATTTTCAAAAAACCAAAACAACACCAACAATGCATCCTCCCTCTATCATTCTTCATTCTCCTCCTTCTACACTCCTCAAAAAAAAAAAGAAGAAAGAACTCAAAAACCTAAACAGCAAATGAAACTCAGCCGAATTGTGTTGAGTCGTCGAGTTGTGTAAAATAGTACTAGTAGAGAAAGAATAGAATTCAATGGTAACCAAAACAAGGAATAAAACTGAACGAAGTCCAACACAAAATGGAGTTATATCGTCCTAGCAGTCGTCGTCGTCGTTCTCATCGTCCTTGTTGCAAAAGTGCAACGACGTTATTTACAACAATGCTTAAAGCAACGGAAATTTGGTATGACATAATACGGCAATATATGAAGTACACACTAGGAACGAATATGATGATGTTGTTATGTACTCCTTCTATCCTATATAGGAGAGTGAGTAATACAACGAGTAGGGGGAGAGAGAGAGAGAGTCCGCGACTTGAGTTGCTTGCTTGATACAGCAATAATTCATAAAGTGTTGCATGCAACGAATACTGCAAGCGGCAGCAGGAATAACAGCAAACAGATGAGGCACACATAAATACAAACACACAAACATACAAGATACACATACATACATACATAGTATACATATAAATGTGTGGTTGACAAACAACCAGAAGCAGTAGCAGCAGTAGTAGTACTAGCAGTAGCAATAGCAGCAGCAGTACCACCAGCAGTAGCAATAGCAACATCAGAATAAGGCAACTCAGACAGGCTGGCAAAACCATGTGTGGTGTCCAGTGGCATTGTTATAAAGAGGGATTAATCTAATCTTGGGTTTTGAGATATTTGAAGATGATTGGAGATATTAGTAAATTAGTAAAGTATCGAAAAATAATAGTAGTAAATTTTCTTCCAATCCAATAAATTCAACGCGGATAAGCTGATTCAAGGTCCCAGGCAAAAGGAGTCTCCAAAATATTGCTCTTGCTTATCCTCACAAAATATCCATCTGAACATTATCCACTCTTAATATCATCACACAAAGAAGGGAAATTTCTTCTCAGATTATAACTTAGTCAAGGCAAAAGTTACCTTATCAATCAAGATGAGGTAAAAGAGAATCTTCATAAGGCTGGCACTGCAATCTTTCGTCGACATCTTGGTTTCGGTGGGATCTCTCCAGGCTCAAGGTGAGGTGTCAGGACTCATTTGAAAACATATTTATACAAATAATCTATTGTAAGGTCACATAAATATCTCAACAATATTTTTTTTACCTTAATAATATTAAAATCTTGTCTTAGACAACTTATCATTACATCCATTTAGAGATGGCAAAAATCACTGGTTGCAGTCCCATTGATACTGTAATTAACTAAATTAATGACAAGTCCAGTGAACCATTTAAAAAATCACTCTCCCAAGGACATCGTGGTCAGATTACTGCTGTGGTGGGCCGGTCTGGTTCAGGAAAAACAACTGTGGCAAATTTATTACTTCGTCTGTACGATCCACGAAATGGTGTCGTGCTGCTAGATAGTCATGATTTGCGCTCGCTAAATCTTCAGTGGCTAAGAACTCACATAAGCTCTGTTAATCAAGAGCCAGAGCTCTTTTCAGGAACGATAAGTGAGAACATACTCTACGGATTGAACCTAGGTTCAGATGCAAGCGAAGAGTTACTACAAGGGGTTGTACGAGAAGCAAATGAAGACGAATTTACATTCACAGTTACCCGACGGCCTTGAAATACTTGTCGGCAGCGCAGCATGATGCTCAATGGCGGTCAAAAGCAACGTGTGGCTATAGCAAGAGCCTTAATATAGAATCCTACTTATATCGTGCTTGATGAGGCGAGTAGTGCTTTGGATTCCGTATCGGAACAATTAGTACAAACCGCTCTGGATCGCATGATGCAGGGACTCGCATGGTGCTAACTATAGCACATCGCCTAAGCACCATACGTGATGCGCATAAAATTGCTGTAATCGAGAAAGGCAAGTCAGTGAACAAGGCTCTTACGACAATTTAATGGCAAACGTCAATGGTGCATTTAGGGAATTGGTGTCCAAACAGGCTTTTATAGGAAGAACATCATAAAATTTGTTGACGACAACATTTAATTTCATTATTTTAACATTGACAAATGACAAATGAGTAGTTCTAATTAAATTTTTTCTTTGTAAAATCAGACCACAATAATAATCTACAGATTTCATCTACAGACATAAGTCTATCTGTGATCACTTTATATATTAATAACCACATCTATGGCGAAAATTTCTAACTTAGTCAGATCGTCCCCTTAAAAAATGCCAAAAATCTATGACTATGTGACTCTGTAATTCCTGTGATTTTTTCCCCTTTCATTGCTTGTATAGAACTTTGCTTTTCTTTTACACACTTTCAATGTTGTGATATTATTGCTTGCCAAGTGGAGTGCAAAGCAAGTTGCATTTGCAAAAGATTCGAAAGCAAGTCGCATTGAGTTGACTCAAGTTAAGCCGTGCTGGCGTGCGACAACGTTTGTAAAATTTAAATTGGTGCCGAGCACAACAACCAAATAACCAAGAACCAGGAAGCACCACCACCACCACCACCACCACCACCAATTTCCAACTTGCCAACTTCAACGGAATGGCATCCTGCATCGTTGTATGCCTTCACCATTGTGCTGCAAATGAGTGCGCATCTATGTGAATGTGTATGTCTTTATTTGTTCGTTACTAACTTGCTTACAGCGAAACGTTACTCTACGTTTGCAGTAAAGTTATTATTTCATAAAGCCAGAATTATTGAAACAATACTTATTCTGTTGCATCATCTTTCATCATCTTCATCGTCTTGGTAGCACAACAACAACAACAACAACAACTTCTAACTATGCACATGCTCACAACATGTGAGTTATATGAATAGTTTGTGTGATTGTGTAGCCACATATAAAATTCGGTTTTTAGTAGCATAATTTTTTATTTTAATAACTTTACATCGCTGGGAAGTCAGTCAGTGAAAGTTTTGCATTTTAAGAAAATAACAAAAACAAATGATGAAAGGAAATATAAATAAAAATTTAAAAAGACAAGAAGAATGCAAAAAAAAAAATTAAAGAAGAAATAAAATGCAACTGCGGTTGGTAGGTTAAAGCGAAGATACAAACAAACAAAAATACACACATCATAAGCAGCTCACATCATCATCATCATCATCATCATCAGTGTAGGGTTTAGAGAAGCAGAGGGCATCCAGTTGCGTTTGTCACGCGTTTCCGTTTCCGCGAAAACCATTTCCATTTCCATTTCCATTTTTTGCAACAAAGTTACTACTTATATACAATTTAATGATATACAAAGTAGAAATTTGCTTGTTTTTCCACATTTTAAATCAACCCTTTTGCAACAGCGATTCTTAAGCTTAAGCAGTCCACGGGCCTCCTCTTGAGTAAGTCCACTCTTCTCCTCATTTGCTCAACAAAAAAAAGGTTATTGAGAAATTTCTGTTTAGCATTGAATCTTTAAAAGAACTTTAATTTTAAACCAATAAAATGACTTGTTCGAAGCGAGGGAAGAAGGCACCTTACGTTATAATATTATTGTAGTAAAAGGAAAGATTGGGTATATCAAAATTGTTTTGCGAGACTTAAGATGCCATTACCGATGACATGTAAAGAACAACTTTAAAAATTTTAGGTCAATAAAAAGACTTATCCGAAGCAAGGGAAGAAGGCAACTTACTTTTTTTAATATTAGTAAAAGGAAAGATTGGGTATATCAAAATTGTTTTGCGAGACTCTAGATGCCATTACCGATGACAGTTAAAAAACCACTGCTTCATAATACTCAAGAGCATTTTTGCCTTCAACTTTCCTTTCCCGTATGTCTCCAGTTCAGTTCAACTTTGTGTTGAGTTATTATTTTTTGATGAAATATATTACAAAAATATTTTGTTTTTGCTTTTATTTGCATTTAATTAACAAAAAACCATTCCTCATAAGCTTTGAGTTTTTGTATATTTTGGTAGCAGAATGAATCTTAAATTCTGCATAAATTTATATTGTAAATATTTCTTAAGTCAGCTCTATCGTATACGCAACATTAAAATAACTCGAGGCCAAACAAGCCAAAGCAAAGAAAGCATATCACATCACATAACTTGGCTTAGCTAATTTACCATACAACAAACGCTCTAAGCATACACGCACACATAACCACATAACACTCAAAGATATGACAACCAGAATCTACACTCATAAGCCTCCAGTAC
Organism: Amiota minor; assembly: GCA_037043295.1. Lineage (NCBI taxonomy): Eukaryota > Metazoa > Arthropoda > Insecta > Diptera > Drosophilidae > Amiota > Amiota minor. The sequence goes on along the minus strand of JBAMAW010000081.1, from coordinate 5,675,537 downwards.
TCTATACTCTGTCGCTTTGCCTCTTTTAATTCGAACGATTCGAGCGATTGTGCCTTTGCATCTAAGCCAGATGAGCAGAAAAAAAACCAAGTTTTATCAATACAAACGTTCAACATTTGTTTTCATTTTACGATTTCGCAACAAGATCAACCTCGACAAATCTAAAAGCCACAAATACCAGCAACAACAACAATAACAACAATAATACTAAATACCAAGTGACTACTAGCGATAACAACCAATGCTATTGTATATGGCGTGGCATCAGTGCGCGCATGGAAATCCAATTCGAACTCATATTGAAATGAGCACATAAACGACCGAATGAAACGCCGGCTTCTGAGATACTGTGATACTCAGAGATTGTGAGGGAATGTGGATGTGATGGAATCGTTTGGGAATAAGTAAGCCGCGGGTAAAACTGCTTGTTTCGTTCAAAGCGGAGAAAGCAAGAAGTGGAGAGAAGAGAGAATGAGTGAATTGGGTTCGGGGGGCACAATGAGAAGTAGTGCTTATCGAAAAACACTATCTGCAAACGACCGAATGAACAAACCAAAAAACAAACAAACAAACAAACCAACGAATGAGTGAACGAATGTGAAAGTGTTGAAACAAACGTAAAAAGGAAATATTTTTATACCTTTCCTCTATATAAACTAAAGAGGGATTTACATTTTTCCATTAAGTTCGTAACGTTTGAATAGAAATTTTACAAAACTGTATCTAATTAGTCCGGTTTCTATGGAAATAAATCTAGCATTTTTTTAACTATTGTTAAGCCTTATGATGCTCTTAGTGTGTTTCAATTCGAGTTTCCCGTTAATGAATAGAAGTAGAAATCTATGATTGAAATCGTATTTTCTTTCGAAACATAGTTAACTGGATTCATAAGTGGTCTATTATGGTCCTCGGGTCATATCTCATGAACCGTAGTAGCTGGAGAGTTGAAATTTTCAGAGATTGTGAAGTTTTATCCGGGCATCAGTCAAAAATATTAAAACTAGAATATTTTCAATAACTTAAAGGGGTCCCCATACAAGAAACACTTTGGTTTGTATGGCAGCTATACAGTTCAGTTATGCCATGATCTTGAAATTTGGATGTTTGGTGGCTATACATCAGAAACTTTTATTGCCGAAATTTCAGATTAATCGGTTCACTCGGGAGGGTACTTCCCATACAAACCCACCATTAAAATTCAGGTTCTTATTAGAAAAACTTTTTTGTTTTTTGTCCTACCACACTGAAATTAAGACACTATAAGTTTCTGATATAGGCGCTGTACGTCTGTGGGAATCAGCCGAATCGGCTAACCAGAAGGGGTACATCCCATACAAACCCGCATTAAAATTCAGGTTCTTATTAGAAAAACTTTTTTGTTTTTTGTCCTTTCATATTGAAATTAAGACACTATAAGTTTCTGATATAGGCGCGGTACATTTGCTAGAATCAGTCAAATCGGCCAACTAGGAGAGGTACCTCCCATACAAACCCGCATTAAAATTCAGGTTCTTATTAGAAAAACTTTTTTGGTTTTTGTTCTATCGAACTGAAAATTAGATACTATAAGTTTTTGATATAGGGGCGGTACATTTGTTGGAATCAGTAAAATCGGGTCTATACAAACCCCAATCTGGTACGGAACCCTCCGTGTACGAGTCTGTCTCGCACTTGGTCCATTTTTTCTGTTGTGCTTAAAACCTTAAATTTATTCCATGCTAATAGCATATTTCACTCTGATAACTGATAATATGTTACTGCCGTTTACTGGAAGAAATAACTCCTTCAGAAAGTGTATTACTTACCTGCAATATATAAGGATTCCACTCACAAACAATCATTTGTTGAGTTATTGAATTCTGAGGCTATGAATTGCCAAACTCTGATAATATATTTCACTTAATTCACCAATGAATATGAACAACATTTTCTTTCACAAATTCTATGTGAAGTGTATGCAACCTTTCGGTGAAATCAAAATTAATGTTGAGACTGCTATTTATTTGTTTTTGTTGTTACAATAGAAGTCTTATTTGTTTGTATGCACCTCATGATGCCCGCGAATGGCTTGGACTTGTGTCGACAACTCGAAAAATAACAGCAACAACAACAGCAACATCAACATATAGAAGAATTAGAAAAAAAAAAAAAAACAACTTCAGTTAGGATTCAGGATTAGAACATACATACACACTTACCCATATGAACATTTGCACATATGCAAATGAAGAGGCAACAACAAAGCAAAAGATTGCCATTCAGCACTTAACTCACGCTGCAATAGCAGTTGCAACAGCAGCTCAAAGGACGAACGAAATACCTAAAAGAATCATAGAATGCAATAATACTCTACACTACACCATGCATATGGTATTGACTGTAGATCTGTAGTAGGCGGCTTACATTCATTGAAACGGCGCTTGCATAAAAGCATATTGTGTGTGTGCGTGTATCTCTGACCGAGTAGATTTTGGTTTTCTTTTTGTTGGGTATTTTTATGCATTTGTTGCTTTTTATTTCGTTTGTTGACTTCTAATCGGTATCTACAATACATATAAACATGCAACAAATTGTAATGGAAATTGCAGAAAATAAATAAATGACACAAACAAAATATTGGTGCAAATGAAAGATGATTTATAATTTAACAAATTGTCAAACTTCTTTAAAATAAGATTATTTTCCTTTGTAATAATAATAATTTGCACAAGGGTTATATATAGTCTTAGATAGGAGTTAAGTGCTTAAAGTCTCCACTTTTGCCATGTTATAAACCTTGTCATCCTTGACAAACTAAGGAACTTTTCAGAATTCTACAATTCCATTGAATTTATTAAGGTGCTTATCATAATTATAAGACACTTTGAAAATTTTACTTCTAACCCTCACCAAATCTGTGTGGTTTATATTTTGTAAATAATTAAAAAAGCTAATAAAGGTACAAAGAATAAGCCGCAAAAGAACAGTACAATTTCTATTTTTAGAACAGCATGGGATAAGAACCGTTAGTTTCAGTTGGAATGTTCGCATTTTTGTGTATCTGCAGCCTTATCAGAATTATAAGACACTTATTCAAAGGAGCATCGAAAGTGAAAGAATCAATTGAATATTTAAGTTTGGTAGCAGAAAACGTGTTTTTAATAGATTTTAATATAATTAATAAATTTTTGTTGTTTTAAAATGTAAAAGAAGAAAGTGTCTTATAATTTTGATAAGCGCACAAAAGGGGAATTTCACAATTTTTGTATTTTTCTAATTATTATTTACTAAATAAAGAAAAAAAAAAAAAAATTAGAGGCAGTAATCGACAATTGAATGCCAATAACCCAAAATTATTTTTTAATTTCTATCTTTAAAACCTAACCTAACCAAATATTTTAATAAAAACGAAGTGTCTTATAATTGTGATGAATCAAACTGCAACAGGCAATTAAAACTGTGAGCTGCTCATCTTTATTTACCAACTCAATTGCATTCAATTGTTGTTCATATAATTATTAAATTATGATAAGAATATGATATTATGGATATACATATATTTCAGTGGTTAGTTGCCTTTTAAACGGTTTAATGTTTTCATTCATTAAAAGTTTAAAACAGAGAACCAATTGATGCAAGTAAAGACCACCTCTTTCAGCTGTTTCTATAGTAACAGAAGCAAATACATTGCAGATTACTTTTGGGTTCAATATTCACAGGCTTCGGTGGCTCTACTAGTACCTTCGCGACCTTCGGCATTGCTCTCTGGATCACCATATCTTTCTATGAGATCTATTGAGATCTGAATATATATACCATATCACCATCAATCAATCTCACTTCTGTCAAAGATCAAATTCTACAAAATAAATTGTGAAAATTCTTAATTACTTAACCTGTTTTAATTTAAATACTAGTAAAGTATTGTATCTTCTTACTTTTCTCTTATAAATATAAAATATTTATGTTTTTTTTTTCTTATCTCTTTTACAGCTCACAAATTCTGATGCCACATCGGTGACTTTGAAGGGTGTTACACGTGAACTCACTGGCACCTATCAATGCGAAGTGTCGGAGGATGCGCCGCTCTTTCATACAGATATTCGGGCAGCGCATATGCAAGTTATTGAATTACCCAAAGATGAACCCACAATGCAAGTTGACAAAAAAGTGATTAGTGCTAATGATAATTTTAAGGCAGTCTGCACAGTAGGAGCCTCTTATCCGCCAGCAAATATTACATGGTATATCAATGGACGAAAGGTAAGAAAGACAAGGAGACTCTCTCTCTCTTTGTATACCTACATACATATATTGTAACACAATTTGTAATAAATATAAATTTGTAAAATTTTGATTGAAAATCAAATTGTTTTCTCTTGTTTCTGTCTGCCATTTACAGGTTTACAAAACGCCCTTTCAACGCATCACACAGGATGCCTATGAGGGCTCTGCCACATATTCCTCGCTTGAAATCTATCCACATAGCCAAGTGCTGCAAGGCTTCTTCCAGGCTATGCCGAAATATCAGACAAGCATATTGTTGCTCTGTGAAGTCTCTATACTGCATGTGTTCCATAAAAATGTACAACAACGCATTGGCCTGAGTATGACGCCGCCAACAACCATTTCACCCAATCTACTTGGTCTTGAGGGCTCAAAACGTCGACCCAATGGTGATCCGGATAACTCAGCGTTAACGGGTGGCGGTAGAAGCCATCATCATCATCATCATCAACATGCATACAATTTGGGTGCAACCATTTCTTTGGCTGTGGCAGCTTTGGCTTGGGGATCTGGACTAACGCGCAATTGGGCAAGTTTGTTATTGAATCTGTGACCAAATCAAGTTTAAATCATGTTAAAGCTGCCACAATACCAACAAAACCAAGAAAATAATGCAAATTAATAATAGAAGACGAAGGCAAAAGCAAAGTAAACCACATTCACATTCAAAAAATACATTCATTTTATGTAATTAAAAAATAACAAAACAAAACAAAAAACAAAAATTATAATATGCAAATAATTAAAAAACATTCAAAGTCCTTGGCAGATTGAAAAAAAAAACCGAAAACAATTTGAAATGATGAACGAACAAGCGTCCTGATGACAAAGGGTTAATGTTAAATAAAAGGTTAAAAATGGCGCTCAGCAACACAATTTCTGTTCTTTATTTGATTTTCTTTGTTTACTTAATAAATATTTAAACAACAATAACAACAAGAAGAAAAAACTGCAAAAAATAAATAAAATTTATAAATATATATAAATAAATTATGATGATGATGAGATGATTAAAAGTAAAGTAATTAAAGAGCAAACACAAACAAAAAAAAAAAAAAAACACAAATCAAAAAAAAAAATCAAACAACAAAAAATTATTAAAATTGATAATAAATTAATTAATAAAATATTAAACGAAAATTATTTTTTAAGTATAATACAAAAATAAATAATAAATGAAACTATAATGAAACAAAAATGAAATCGTCACAATTTTTAAATGTTTTTATTTTAAGTGCAAAAAAAGAAAAAATAAAGCAAAAAATATAATAAAAAATAAAATGGGTCAAGGGGGACAGACAGACAACGAGGTGCGCTGGATGATGAGAGGTGATTGATTATATGCATGGAAACCTCGTTTCAAGGGCATTTTACAAGTAAATAATTAAAAAATTATATAAAAAAAATAATAATAATAAATAGGCATAAATATAAATAGAGTAATTTAATAAAAATAAAAAATAAAGAAGAAAAGAGCAAAAAAAAAAATATAAATAAATAAATAAATATTTAACAAAAAAAAAAATTAAAAAAGGCAAATGATTAAAACACAAATTCATAAATATTAACTAATAATTTAATAAAATATACATAAAATATATTTATGAAAACAATTAATAATTTTTAAGGCATTTTACACTGAACGACAACAACAAGAAAAACGAAAACGTTTAAAAGAATTAAATGATAATTTAATTGTTTCATTCTCAGCATTAGTAATTTTTTTTTTATTTTAAATAGATTTAATTAAAAAAAATTTAATTCACTTAAGTATTTCACTAATTGAAACAAATTTAAATAAGGATTGACTGGCTCGTTGGTTCAGAGGTTAGTGCGCTGGCTGACATCCCAAGAGTCGCGGGTTCGATTCCCGCTCAAGGCAAGTCTGGTCCTGCACTTTTCTAATTTTCTCCTTTCCTTCTTAATTTTCCCCTGAGCTGAAGGCCTATGTCGCTATTGCTCATATTAAATACTAGGTTATAATTTGTAATTATAATCTTAGTTCTAATAAATAAATAAATAAAGATTGAAGATTGAGGGTTTTGTTGTAAAGAACAATATCTGTCTGCTGTGAAAATGAAATCTAAGCACTCCCCGTATGGACGTATAATAACACAACTATGCTGTAGAACAGAGCAGGACTGTGATCAATTTAAGTCGATTCTAAGTTTTGTTTGCTAACAACAAAGTTTACCCAGGACAGTTGACAACTGTAACAATAAACAGAGATTTCAAGCATTCAATGCAGCAACACGACATTTTCGGAGATTCATTTAACAGGTTTCGTTTTCATTACTGTATTCACACGAGGCCTGCTTCAAATCAATCATGATTCGACCATTGATTCGCATCAGATTCAAGAATAACCACAACGAAAATTATATTTTTCAGGGATTGTCATTGTAGAATGTGATTCGCTTCATAGTCGAATTACGAATTGATTCGTCATGATTCGGATTTTTTGAAACGGTCACCTAGTGTTGGGCAATTTTTTCATGAGACTACAGCAAATCTTGATGTGCGCCAATAAAAACACAGCAAAACTTTCTGCGCCACCTAAGTACAATACATAAAAAAGGTGGTTCATGATTTAAAAAACGTGATTCCGGTGTATTTGGGGTATAGAAAATAATACTATGAGAAGTCATAAATATACTCTGTCTCTCTCTTCCTCGCATGTTTCCTGAGCATGCTAATAAATTTGCTTAACTTAACCATTTTAACAGGAAAATATAATAAATTTATGCACCAAAGTTGGTGTAGAAAAGCATATTAGGCTTCCTAAGTCAATAAATTATTATACTCTAAACGGTAAGACCAGTAAGAAATATCGTCTGAGTCTTATCAAATTGCTATCCATGTCTAAAAGATTGAATCCTAGTATATTGTTATAATTTTCCATTTGTTTCATATATGTAAAGTTTTGGTCTTTCTCTATTGATAACATCAGTCAGCCTCTCAAGTTAAAATTTATAAAGTCAATTGCTACTAAAGAAATTTACAATGGTCTTTTAACGACGTTGAGATGAGCAGTTAAATGAAAGATGCTATTAAGAGTTTTGTAAAGAACTAATGTAACAGCACTTACTTCATAGGTCACCACTTTCACATATTTGATTATACATAAATCATGATTATAGGAGGTTAATGACACCTGAACTGGCTCTGATACGAGTGCAGAGTCTTACATTGAACAACTGGAGTGAATTAAACGATTTTTAATTGAAAACTGCCCAGAGACTGTCATTAAAATGAAAAAATTATTATGGAACATGATAGACAAAAGATAAAGTTGGATGAATTTCTTCAAATTCGCGTAGACTACACATACTTCAATTTCGTATCTTTGCAACCATTGGATTTTAATTTATTTGGAAAACAAATTTGATATCTTGTTTAGATTTTTATGAATCCATGAATCATAATTAGATGCATAATTGAATTATTATACTTCGATATATTTTAATTTATTGATACAAAAAAAAAAAAAAAAATGAAAGAAATAAAATACCAAAAAATTATATAAACAACAAACTTTTCCCAATTAATGATTGAAATGTATTGTAATTGATCTGCAATGAAATTTTATTTAAACAATAATTTATAACAAAAGAAAAGTTAAATAAATTGAAATTATTTTAATTTTGTAAACATTTCTAATTTATCAATAAAATAAAGTTTAAAATGTTAATTTTATAGAATTTATTTATTATTTATTTAGTATTTATGTAGCAGAACTCTTGTTCTTGTTGTTGTCACACATTGTGTATGAAGTTAACTTTAAGTACACCCTACCTACCCTCCAAAAAAAACTCCGCATTTTAGCTCTGTAAGCGTGTAAATAATATTTGTAAAATAAATATAATGAATACAGCAAAAGCAGTAATAAAAATACCTAAAAAAAAAAAATCAGAATATAAGAAATTAAATAAATAAATAAATTAAATCAAAATATAAAAAAATGGAAAGAACGTTAATGAAATATATTTCAAATAAATATATTAAATAAATAAAAAAACAAAAAAAAAAAGAAAAACAAATAGAATAATTACGACAAACAAAAATGAAAATACAATAAAATACTGAAAGTTCGGTTTAACCGAAAAATTTATACCCTTTACATGATCAAATCAATAATATTCAAGAACAAATTCATAACTCAAATGCATCAATTGTTTCGATTACAATAAGGTTCTTTTCTTTTCAGCAAGGAGACTATGATAAATGACTTTTTTTGTTTAGCTCGTATCTCATATGACGGAATAGACCATTTCTTTCATCACATTCTATGATAAATTGTTGAAAATTTCAGCTTGTTATCTCATAAACTAAGGAAATAATTGGTACAAAACCCAAACAGGCAGTAAGACATACCAATGGAAAATGTTACAGTGCCTCTAGCGAGTCTAATTACTTTCCATTTCTTACAATCTATTGTAATAAAAATCTACAATATAAAATTTCAGCTTAATATCTCAAATACTAGGGTAAAAGCTGCCATAAAAACTGACAAAAAGATATTGTAAGGAACATATGCTTAGCAACATATTTTCCTCAAGCTTTTTCAAAAGACTTTTTTTTACTTCAAGACATAAATTTCGACTTCTTATCTCAAAAACTAAGGTCAGTTGGAATAGATGGACAGGCAAATAGCTAGACAGACAGGTTGATAGGCAGACAAATATATAGACAGATGGATAGATAGACTGACAGATAGAGAGACAGCCACAGACAGATGGTTGGATATACAGACATATAGATAGACAGATAGATGGATAGACAGACAGGCAGATGGATAGATTGATTCACATGCAGATAGATAGACGGAAAGTCATAGCAACGAACATAATATCAATGACTCCCTTTGCAATAAACAAATGTGAATGATGAATCTTATGAAAGCTTGATCTTTTGGTTACATATAACTTCCAGCATACAACTTCCGCTACAGTCGGTGCTGTTGGACCCCCATAAATAAACTGTCGGCCACAATTGGTGAAGAGTATCAATGCTACCAAATCAAAATGAATATATTACAATATGTGACGTAAAATCAAATAAAGAAATATGTGACAAAATAAGTATATAATATACATACATATATGATAATGATACAATATACAAATTTAAAGGTTTTGCAAATGTTAATTTAATTGAAATGAAAATGTTTAAATTTTCGAATTTTTTCTTTCTTTTTTTTTTCTTTGTATAAAAACAAATTTATTTTTTTAATTAATTTTTATATTAAAGTTTTCTTTTTTTTTTTGTTTTTTGGGTTCTCTTAAAGTAATTACTAAATAAAAATGAAGCGCAACACTGAATTAAAATTAAATAAATATAAATAGATAAAATGTGGAGAAAGTAAAGGAAGAAAAAAAAATGGTTAATTGAGTGAATTACAAATTGATGTCGAATGATAAATATTTTATGGCCAAGAGAAGAAAATGATAATTGAACACACAAAAAACAAAAAAAAAAACATAAATTAATGAAATATAAATAAAAAATTTTAAATTGACAGAGATGTGTTAAGATAAATAAATAATTAAAAAATAAATTAAATAAATTAAATAATAATAATAAGATACAAATCAAAAAAAAAAAAAAATATGATATTGTAAAAATCAAAATAAAATTCGAATGCATGGGCAAAAGTGTCAAAAACAAATAAAATTATGTAATAAATTAAAAACAACAAAAAACAAAAGAAAAAAAATCTTCACAAAAAAATATGAAAGATTAAAAAAAAAAAAAATAAATTACAGGAAAAAAAAACAAATTGAGAAAATTAATTTTCACATAGAAAAAAAGCATAAACCAAAAAAAAAAAAGAATGAAAGGAAACGTAAACAAAACCTAACTTATTATTACTATAGCAAATAATTAAATAATAATAATAATAATAATAAATAATAATAATATTAATAATATATTATGAGTTGATGGCCATATGAAAGAGAAGAGAAGGAGTCAGGCAGGACACCAGGTGTCCATCACAACCTGGCGACACAAAATTTATGCAGAAATAAAGAAATAATTTAAAAAAAACAACAAAACATTTCTTTTTCTCTTTTTTGTTTAAATTTTGGTTTATTTTCCATTAATTTTTTTATTAGCTTAAAACGCCTTCTTACATGGCAATTGAACACGAATTTAACATTAGATTAAACAAACCATTTACTTTCTATACAAAGACTTCTCCATTACTTTACTTTACTTTACTTTACTTATGTATTTAACATACTTAAACCACATTGGTGTGTTCATCACGATGGAAAATCTTAACATCATGGAATTTAAAGTTATCCACATCGAAGTAATAATCATGCATCACTGGCCTGTTGAAGGGGAAACCGAATGGTAAAGCATCAACAAAACGTGAGCCATGACCGACACCGCAGCTGACAACAGGATCGTAGCCTGAGTATTGTTGTACACTGGGTTCATGGAATGGATAGACCATGAAGAAGAACTGATAGGTCATACCGCCCTTCTTACCGCGGGGCAACATAATTCTGTTTGGTACTCCACAATGAGCTTCGCTCTGATCCAATTTGAATTTGTAATCACTGTTGGTGGCATCCATCAGCTTCTGGTATAATTCCAAGTAGGTAGTTCTGTCGTTGACCCACCAAGTGAAATCACCTGAGCTACGCTTAATTTGGTTAACACCAGCAACCAAATCGACCTTGAAGTGTTCCAACTCAAAGAAGTTCATGTAGTTGTTGTCCAAGTATATCAGGTGACCGTTCTCATCGTATTTGGGACCAATGAATACCTTGACAATAGCAGGTTGAGCCTTATCGGAAGTAACATCCAAAGTGATTTCGAATGGTTTGTGGTTCAGACGTTGTTGACGTGCCTTGATCACATAGCTTTGGCCATTGTAGTGCGAGTTGCGTCCAAAAGCGTAGAGGGGATCGCTGCCTCCAACATCCTTGGGGGCCTCAACATTGACAGCATTGCTAATATCAGCATCGAAAGACTCAAAGTAGGTGGTCAAGCTTTCGGGCATGTGGACGGCATCGATCTTAACACCATCGAATTCAAGATCCTTCTGGGTGTATTTAGGGAAAGTCTCCATCAAGTGCCAGTAGTACGAAAGGATGGTCTTGTACATTGAATAGAAGAGAGGATCACGCAATGAAGTCTCGTAGTGCATCAACACACCAGCAAGTGGCTCTTTGTGTGGTCCATAGGGGCGACCTTCGTTGACAATTTGGTGGTACCATTTGTCAATGCTGCCATAGTATTTCTTGTCAATGCTGTCCAAGTTACCCTGGACTATGTTACCAAGCATGTTAACGACATCAACGTCGTATTTGTCGTTCTTGTGGATCCAATCCATAATACGTTGGTTGAGCACAGCAACGTGGTTCACGTAGTCAACATTGTCATCGTAGTAGAAGTTGTAGTGGGGGTCACGGTTGGGGAATGAGATGCCATTGTAGTGACGCAGACCGCTGTAGTAGCCAGCCTCGGTAGGTTCGTACATGTTGAACATGGGGATCTCACCGAGATCATTGGACAAACGCTCAAGGTAAACACGAGCCAATAATTGCCAGTGCACAAAGAGATACAACTCACCGCGACGATCCTTGTTCAATTGGTATTGCTCATCACCCTTGGTCCAGAATGGATAATCGATGTTGAAATAATAGTAGAAGGCGTTGAAACCAACATCCTCCAGCAAATAGGCCAAGGTATGATCGTAGTTAATTTCACCATAAATATTCGAGTAGTTCGACTTGAGTACAACATTGTAAATGTTGTCCAATTTCTTGACATGATGGAAACCGTGCATCTTGTAGTGTTCAGCCATCTCGAGGGTCTCAGCATCATAGAAGCTCCATGGATGGATTTCGTATAAAGCAGGCATGACAATACCCTTCAGGTCTGAACGGAAAAGACTTGCAACGGTCAAAGAATAGATGAACAATTGTTTGTTCACATGTTGACGAGCCCAGAAGACAGCATGAGTGAAGGTCTCCCAGTTCTTGGCGAAGTAGAAGAGATGCGCCAAACCAACAGCATATTCCTCATGACGATCATACATGACAGTGAAGACATCATCGTCGGTGAGAGGATCGTGTTGCCACAATTCTAGGAAATGTTCCAATAACTCAGGTTTCATATAATCGCCAACGTGTTCCCAAGGTTTGTATTCATAGAAGCTGGTATCATACTTATGTACAAACACATCATCCTGGTAGATGTGTTGCATCATATCAAATATGAACTTCTGCTTAACAAGGAAGTCCTTGTCGGCTACTTTAGATTCGATGCTCTTAGCATTGGTAGAGCCTTGGAGCGCAACAAGCGCTAAGGCTACTACAGCCACGGTAACTGCTATGTACGACTTCATGTTCGGAAATCATGCTGTTCTACGACATTCAAGAGCAATTTATAGCTGTTGCTTATCATCATCAAGCCTCCAGAAGTCAGCGTCGAAATATTGCAGCCAACAGATTTGCATAGCAATGCAATGATTATCGAACAAAGTCGCAACAATATTCACCTAAATTGTAACTAAGCTGAGATGATGTTGGATGATGATGAGCATATCACCTCTGGGCCAATAGATCAGAGCTTAATGTCTAATTCTAATCAAATTGGCTTATCTCTCACGTAAATAACAAAATTGAATTGAAATTGAAAGTCACGGACGTGAAAGTCCACCACCCCCAGACAGTAGATTAGATCATGTAGTTTCAATAGTTTTATAATATGACACATTTCAAAACAAGTGATTATTCTAGACTTTGTAAGTGTGGAATGATGAACATCTGTTTAGTTATTTTTCCAAATCACCTCACGGGGGTCACCACAACATTGTAGTTTTAGTTATTCATCAAAATGAACAAACAACACTAAGTCAACAACGAATTGATAAATAACAATATTTGTCGATTACGCCGCGTCTTAAAATAAATTTATGTTGATGTTTGTGACCCCAAAAATATTTAATAGCATCGACGGCACGTTAAATGTGCCGTGATGTCTCCCCAGCTTCATTTGTCTATGCATCTATCCATCCATCCGTAAGTCCATCAGTCTGTCGATTCGGCAGACAGTCAGTTAGTTAGTTAGTCAGTCAGTGAGTCAGTGAGTCTGCCTGTCTGTCTTGTCTATCCGGTCGGTAAATATTGTACAATGCAAAAGGTCAAAATGGCGCTTGCTCGCTGGCTTATCAAAGTAAAATTATTTCCATGCTGCGGCCGTGATTGTTGGAGCCAACATAAATTATATAAATGTATCAATGTGAATGCAAAAATAATGTTTTATAAATGGAAATTAATTAAGAAATATGTACAACAACCTCAAAATAAAACAATTAAAATCGAAATGCTTTTAATTACACTGAAAAAATAATATTGTACTATTGTAAAATGACATTAAATGGAAATATATGCAAATTACAGTAAGAGAAATATTGTAATAAAGTGTTATTCACTTCATTTTACTTAAAAACAAAAGGAGATTTTATTCATATTTACCCAGTCTTTATTTTTCAACAAAAACTCTCTTTGAATCACAATAACTTGGAGTAAAGTTTATCCATTTACAAAACTTCTTTTTTCCTCAGTATAAATGAAATAGTTTCAGACACGGTAATTTGGTGTAAAGATCATTTTTAGGGTTCCGGACTCTAAGGGTACCAAACGAAACCCTATTGCAGGGACTTCGTTATCCGTCCGCCCGTCCTCGTGACATATCTCATGAACCCTAATAGCTTGAGAGTTGAAATTTTCACAGAATGTGAGGCTCTGTCCTGGCATCAGCAATAAATACTTAAACTGAATTTTTTTTTCAAAAACATAAAGGTGTCCCCATACAAGAAACTTTTTAGTTTGTATGGCAGCTAAACGATCCAGTAATCCCAAGATTTTGAAATTTGGGTGGTTGGTGGCTATACATCAGAAACTTATATTGTCGAAATTTCAGATTGATTGAACCGCTAGAGAGGGTACCTCCCATACAAACCATCATTAAAATTCAGGTTCTTATTAGAAAAAGTTTTCTGTTTTTAGCGCTCCGGACCCAAAGGCAACAAAAAGGAACCCTATTGCCGAGACTTCGTTATCCGTCCGTCCGTCCGTCCGCCCGTCCGTCCGTCCACGGGTCATATCCCATAAACCGCAATAGCTAGAGAGTTGAAATTTTCACGGAATGTGTAGTTCTATTCGGGCATCAACAACAAATACTAAAACTAAAATATTTTCAAAAACTTATAGGGGTCCCCATACAAGAAACATTTTGGTTTGTGTGGCAGCTATACGATCCAGTAATCCCACGAACTTGAAATTTAGATGGTTGATAGCATTACATCAAAAACTTATATTGTCAAAATTTCAGTTTGATCGGACCACTAGGAAGGATTCCTCTTAAACAAATCCCCATTAAAATTCAGGTTTTTATTAGACAAACTTTTTTGTTTTTTGGACTATTGAACTGAAATTTAGACTCTATTAGTTTCTAATATAGGCGCGTTACATTTAATGGAATTAGTCAAATCGGACCACTAGGGGGAGTACCTCCCATACAAACCACAAATTGGTACGGAAACCTCCGTGTACGAGTCTAATTCGCACTTGGGCGATTTTCTATAAAACTTATTAGACATAAGACTTTTGTTAGTTTTGACTACATTCATAATAACAATACGGGTAACTAACAAAAATAATATTGTGAAAAAAGGGAAAAGTTTCATACAAATGCCAAATCTGTGAGCCATTAATAGATTTACGTTACTGTGTAAAGATGAGAGACTATGAATGTTCCATAGACTGGACTCAGTCCAGTGAACAGTTCTCTCTCCACCAAATAAGGTAACCAGGTTATGCAGTATTAAGAAATAAACTGTTACCTTTCTTGTTCATGGGAAAAGTGTCCACATTATCCATTTCATAGTCTTATATCAAATGATAATCTGAAATAATGAAAATCAATTTATTTGTCATTGTTTGGATTGCAAACTTTGCCTAAATGTTACTCAAACATTTGCTCACATCTGTTCAAACAATGTTCACACTAGACAAATATTTGCTCATAATTATTGGCCAACAAACCAAGCCCAATATGCTTGATCAACAAAATTAGTCCAATTTTCATTCTATTCACACTTAGCAAACGAAGTTTTCTCCGTTTTTCTGTCAAATACAATATTTACCTAGTATGGACGTAACCTTTGATCTTCAATACATAACTTGACAAGTCTCATATCTATCCAAATTATTAAATTGAAATGTTACAATTGTTAAATTTGTTTTAATATTAAAAGTAATTTGTTGCGAATGAATTCATGTTTATGCCATGCATGTCCAATCAGAACTTATCCAATTGCAATTACCATTGCCATGTAATCAAATCAAATGTAATGAAATTATTTTCTGAGTGTATTTCTAATCACTTACAGGTACTTCTAGCTGATCTAATACTAAGCTCCAAGAGCTACGTCACTTATGAACTTGAAAAGTTATTGAACTCAAAGACTGACATTAACAACTTATTTGATTTTGAATGGATCAAAACATGAGTTTGAGAGCTTAGAATTGGTCACTTTGCACACACATAAAGTAATGAATAACCAGCAAATGAGGTAACAAAGAACTAAGATTACGTGTACTTAAGTAGTTCCAAGAGTGAAGAATATTCTCAAAGCAGTTACAACTTGTTTAAGAACTGACAACAAATATTAATAGAGAAAGCAAGAACTAGGTATATTCAATAGACACACACACATGCCTCTGAGAAGGCAACTTGTTAGTGCGTAAATTTGTTAAGACCTTCTAAAACCTAAAGGAAAATTATATAGAAGTATAGTTTGGCTGAAGTTTGGGTGCGCCCACTATAGTCAGCATCACTATCATCATCATTTTCATCATCATCATCTTCGTCACTAACATGTTTTGTATAATAAACTTAAGCAAACAAATTAAGTGCCTTTGCTCTCTTCCTTGACTTCAATGGATGCCCAGGTTACTTGTCTTCATGCATCTTTGCTTGTAGCAAGCAAACACTTTAGCGCTTTCGCTAACTATATCTTCTACTTTGTCCCTTACTTACTATACAAGTATCTGCATCTCCATGTACATCTGCATCTCCAACTCTGTGTAACTCTGTGTGGCATTGCACAGTGTACATGTTCGCAATAAAACACGCATGTTACTACTACTTACAAGTGCCTTCCTCCACAACAGCAAGTGAAGCGCCTTAGGGAATTTTGTTACCAAGAGCTTAAATGCATGCGTGGCAAATGAGCAAAACACGAAGCAAACTACTACAAGGATGATGATGATGATGATGATGATGATGAGGACGTCTTTGCCTCATGATGGTGGCACAGGGCAACACTTGCAGCGTATTTTGTCTTAATTAGCTAAAATGTCTGTAACAAAGTGTATGTACAGAAGAACACTCAAAGTAACAACGACAACAGCAACAAATATAAGTGTCTGCAACTGCAACTTGCCACTTGTTACAACAACAACAACTACTACTTATTAATGTGCAGCCAGCACCTTAGTTACAACATTCACCTGTGCCATTGTGCGCCATTACAAGCCATTGGTGGACTTGACCTAACTTCGACTTTAACTTTGACTACGAAAATTCCAACTTCAACAGCTACAACTCCACAATTCCAACATCAACTCCTAAATGATATTGCAGCCAACAACTGTTTGCCACATTTACCACACATATGCTGCTTGCTCACCACCCTCTGAGTTATAATTGCATCGTCATCGTGTATCATTTTTTCTATAAAAATTTCTACACGCATGCAACATGAACTACTTATGTTGCAACACCATGTTTTCAGCACCATTGCCAACATCCTTGCCTTCTCTCATCATCATTATACCCTCCTATTAAAATATATAAATTTCTTTTAACACCCGTTTCAAGGGTGGGGCATCCGTCTTCCTCCACTCCTATTACCACTACCCACTACCCACAATTTATTTAAGCTCATTCCACATGACTCAAAAATGAATGCCATGAGTAAGCGGAAAACAGTCAGTCAGTGAGTGGAACTTCGAGACTCTGTTAGGTGTTGAATGAGTATTTTTCTTGTGAAAGTTATTATTATTATAGTCGTCGTTAGTTCTTGCTGATACTTAAAAGAAAGTGAAATGCGTTTTTGACATTTGAAAGTTGCTTTTCATGCTTTTCAAGTTGACTTTTAAACTAAATGAATAAATGAATGAAAGGAACACTGAAGGAATGAAGTAAATTAACGAAAGAGTAGTAGTGTAAACAGTAAAATGTATCATGACTCAGCTGCAAATGATTTGCAATTTATTTGTATACATTTTTGAAGTTTCAAATTTCCTCATGTAATATTTAATAATTTCCATTTATATATAATAATTTTCTTTTTAATTTTGTTAGAGTATTAAAATCATTTTTAATTTCCGTTTGTCGATGACAATGAAATAAATTTCGAGTTTCAAAGTAGACGACTATCCAAAAGATTAGAGATGGGCAAAGTTTTTAAATTGGTTTATGCTTTTGACATCATCATTATTGTAGATTATCATCATCATAATCGTCTGGATTTTAGTAAGTATAAAAGTCTAACAATATGAAAAGTTTTATTGTTGTGAACATTTTCTGGGGATACAATGTAAATCGTGCTATTCTTCCTGGAAACTATCTGCTGTAAACATATTCGTAGAGTAATTACATGGAAACAGGGTCATCTTTATGCACTACATCGCTAACCATTCTATCAAATGACAGCCCTATTACATATATAAAACGCAAGTGGTTCTATAGAAATGCAACAGTAAAAAAAACTCTTTTTTGATTTGCTTAAAACTTTACACTAACAATTTTTACCAAATACCGTTATAAGTTTGTTATTTTGCCTTCCACACATTTTCGTAGAACATTGTGTTACCCTACAGTCTTTCGTTTTTAAGAAATCAAAAAATGTTAGGTGGTTCTATAATTTTGCAACGCACCTTATAAAACTTTTCATAAGCTGACATACCCACATACTAACGAATGTACTTTAAGAAGAAACAAGAAGGACTGCAATGGAATGCTGTGAGTCGTTGAATTAGAAAATTAGCTTACAATTCCCTTCTCTGAAGCGAGATTTATTAGCAATGGCGATCTCTGTTCTAATGAGTCATTAGATTAAAGAAACACTTGCTCAAAAGCTATACCATGACTTTTCAATGATTTTAGCAGCCAAGTTCATCGATTTGAAAGAATTGTGCTACACCAGTAAGAAGGAGTTTTCAATATCCATGCATTCATCATCTCTTTGCAATCTTTCTAAGCAGACATTGATCTCAGCCAGTTTTTAAAGGAATCAAGATGGGTTTCAAGACAGTCCTGGAGGAATGTAGATGCATGTACAATAGTTTGCAAACCAAAGTCTTTACCACGACACTTTAATGAATTATTTAGCAGAGTCTATTCATAAGGAAGAAGGGTCTTACACCAGTAATCTAGCAATATTTCTGAACTGGCATTGATACAAAACACATCCACTGCTTTCAGAGGAAAGTGTGTATGTCAAATGCTTCGGCCCACAGAAAGTTAAACATTACTAACTTTTGAAGTGTAACTTCTTTAGTGTGAAAGAGAGTAAATCCAAAAAATATGAAACTGAAATGTTACGGAAATCAAAATGGGATGATGCTTCAGAGACGTGGTGCGGAGACGCACAAGACAATGCAGCGTAGATAATGATAAAATATGCTTTACTGTTGTATGTTTTTATGAAGAGCGTACGAACAAGTGGCCGAAGACCGAGCGAGCGTCTGTTGAGAAGGGAAGTGGGTTGCTTGTGTTGTTGATGCTTTGTTGGTGTTCTTGACATTGTTTTGTGCGTCTCCCAACTAAGTCTCTGAAGCATCATCGCATTTTGATTTTCGTCACATGTCATTTTCTAATTTTTGGATTTACCTGCCTTCACTAAAGAAGTTTCACTTCCATATTGTGTGTACCTCCTACTTAAATTTTTTCTTAGTCTTAACTTAAGAATCATTCACCCAATACTGGCTTTCTGTTTTTTGGATTGTACTTCAAGATCACAAATCATTCATTTACTATAAAATTCCTACCAATCTTATGTCTTTTCCTTTTAACAATCACCACTTATGGGCGTTTAAATTTTTCTCAATTGTTCATTTCTCTTTTCACAATTTATGTCCAATTAAATATTATTACGTATACGCAGCAATGCATTGCATCAATAAATTGTAAGAATTGCTATTAAATTAAGTCAAAAAACCAGAGACAAAAAAAAATAAATAAACCAAAACCGAGGATTGAAATGTCTATAGAGCTTTTCTAAAAATTACATACATCAAATTGTTGCAACATCACTGCTTACATTCAAAATTTAATGAACAAAAAACATTTATAACACATAACATAACACAAAAATAAGCACAAAAATGTCTAACGAAATTTCAATTTGAAATGTTATGCCACACAACACACAACATTTTTAAACAGATTGGTATTGGTGTTACGATGATTTTGTTGTTGTTGTTGTTGTTGTTGTTGTTGTTGTTGCACGTATATTAAATGGAAAATAGATTTTTTTGAAACAAGAAAACTAAAAAAAAGAAAAAATTATATGAATAAAATAAAAAAATAAAAAGAAAATTTTAGTAAAATGTGCGCAAATAAATTTTGGTTGCATGTAAAATGTTGTTCATTCGTTGGTTGTTGGTGTGTTTGCTGCATGCAACATTTTTAGATTTATTGCATGCTAATCATGAACAACAACAATAACAACAACAACAAGGTAGGGAAAATAGAGTAAAATGAGTAGAAAATGCAACATAAAATTGTAATGGAAATTGAAATGCAAATACACAGAGAGACAACGACAACGACAAAGACAGGAATGACTTAAATACACAAGAAAAAAAACCCCCCCATAACACGCAGGACATGAAACGATGAAAAGGACGACGACGTCGAAAGTTAGTGAGCAATGCATTGCATTGCTGCTGCTGAAGCTGCTGCCAAAAAGCCAACAATGAAATGTTGCAACTAAAAGCGATGCAACAACAACAACTTTTAAGAGTATAAACAACAATGAAATGTCGCTGGCCGAGGTTAATGGCAACGACGTTGGCGGCGGCAATTGTACCAACAGCAGCAATGACTTGGTATGCACGATGCATGTAAGTATATATCTAAGTATGTATGAGTGTGGCATGTAGATGTTTGTGCAACATTTGGCGTCAACAACACTGGCGACATATTTTCATTACAAATTCTCGCTTCTTTCAAATATTGTACAAACGACATGAATATGCATGAAGACGACAAACAAAGCAACAAAACTAAGTAAATCGGAGTAAGGAGAATGAAACAATAAGAAAGCAATAAGAAAACCAAACATGAAACTAAAGAAATTAAGAAATACTTAAAGAAAATTGCATCAGGCTACCACGCCCACTAAAAACCAAGGCGCCCACTACAAAGCTATTGTTTCATTTAGATCAGCGGTTCTTAAATTAAGGTCTACAGACTCTTGGGGCTCCAAAAAGCCGTTACCGGAGATTCGTAGAACAATTTTCGATATATTAACTACACACGTTTCACTTAGACTAGGAAAGAAAATGGCATCAGCAGCCAGAATAAGGAATACTAACAGCCAGTAATCCAAAACACCTTGACATGTTCATACCTCCTAAGTCATAGTGTGCGGAAAGTGTAATGCTGAAGGATGGAGAACAATATTTTTGTACAATGAAGTACCAGTGTTTTACGTGCTCACCTATCAAATATTTTTGTACAGGCAGTTCTAAGTATCATAGAATGGCAAGCTCAAATTCAGTATGCTGACCATTGAAGATTCTACAAAGAGGAAGTCATTCAGAGCCATCAATGAAAAGTAAACTCTTCTTTGATAGCCAATCAAGCAAACAAATTTATGGACACGGTGACCCTTAGTTACAGTATAGGGAACAACACAATGCCAACATTCACTAAATGAGATTCCAGGATGCCTTAACTCTATCCCACTAATACACAAAACCATCTATAAACAATCTTTATATATAAAATTCGAGTGTACGAAACTTTGTGACTCTTAATCTCCTAAACGCCTGGACCAATTTTAATAAATACTTTTTATATTTACTTACGGCATCACCAAGATAGTTTATGCAATAGTTGGAACCGGTAGGTGGCGCTGTTGTCGAGATACAGGCACTTTTTTACCAAATTTTTAACATTTCCTTATCAAGCGCACACTATACTAAGCCGATGTTAATAAAATTATTATTTCAATAACAAATCAATGCTAATGAAAACAGTTGCATACTTATTTTTTTAAGTTTTTAACTTTTAATATAATATTTTTAAGTATTAAGTTTTTTGAAAAGCACTGCAAGACCAAGAATAATGATTTTAATGCTTTGGTTGTTGTTATTGTTGTATTTTACCTCTCTGAGTATGCACTTTTTGCGCACTTCTTTTCTGTTTTTTATGTACATTCAAAGTGGAACAAGAAAGAAACAGTATGTAAGTATTACAAACATATTTCGAATACCACGCGTAGCAGTCACGGTCACAGCTAGTATTTAATACATTTAAAGAATAGTATAAATAATAAATTTTCAAAGGTAAAGGTGAGTTTCTACCTCTGGTTAAAGAAAAGAGACCGTGACGGTCTAAAAATCTTAAAATCATTTAAAAGATTTAAATTTACAATGAAATTAAACCAGAAACATCAAGCTTTTAAATCAGTCTGAGTTCTAGGAGATTATTTTAAAAGGTTTCAACAACGATACATGCTTTGAGCAAAGTATTGAATATTTTTTAAGGATACACAGATAGTTCAAGATGAGTTTAAGAGCCGCTGTTGTATATACAATTTTTAAATCATCTCCTCCTCCTTATTCTTGTTTTATATGATAGATAAAAACGAAAATAAGAAATGCAAACAATTTACGAGCTTAAGGCGCATCTTGCAATTAGGACATAACTTGTAAGTAAAAACGAACAAAAAAAATCCAAATGGAGTTGGGCCAAAGACATCACTGCCTTGTCTTTTGCCTTTGCTTGACATCATTCGTCGTAAAAATCATTACCGAGTACAGCATTTTATGGACATTCGAGGGATCAAAGCAAAATCAAGGGGACAAAAAAAGTCAATTCTCGATTGGCGCCACGAAGATGCCTAGAATCTAGTATTGATGTCATTGCAATGCGAACGTGGTGTGGTAATCGTTTGATATGTCAGTTTATATTTGATTAGACCATAAATGTTTTATAATGCTTGCGCAATCTGCTGCAATTGCACGCCAACTTTGCTTAAAAGATAAGGGAAAAAGCAAATGATGTTACCTAGGAGAGAAAAAAAAGAGGTTGGAGGGGAAAAGATTGTGTCTATTTGCGGTTGACGTGTGCAAACAAGCGTGAAACTGTTGATGAGCTTTTTTTACAACGTCAGCCATGAAGACGATGAAGATGAGCCACAAAATGAAAGAAACAGATGAAGTGAAGACCAAGTACCAAGATATAAAAATGAAGAAGATGTCAAGTAAGTTGACGTTGATGCCGAAGATGACTTGAAGACGTGTTTGTGATATTCTACCAACCAACCAACCAAGCAACATCAACATTTCTTCCTTGACGTTGTTAATGCAACGTCAAAATGTCAACCGAACGAAATGGCATTTCAATCTATGATAATCAAAAGAAGAAGAAAAAAACAAATCAAAAGAATAAAAACTCTTCATTAACAATGCAAAATGCGTTTCACAGTAAACACAGCAAAAACATATAAATAAAATTAAGTGTCATTTTGAAGAAAAACACGCGAAATGCTTCCAATCAAAATCAAAGTGGAGGCATTACTCAACTGCCAAAATTCATTCCATTCAGAGAAATCAAACTTGTGCACAAAAGTAGGCCAACAACATTCATGAATCCATTTTGGTTTTTAAATCACCTTAAATAAAATATTCTTGTAAAACCCATAAATTTTAGTTTAAATTTATCATCTTTTCTGCTAATTTGTTAAATGCGACAAAATTTGAGATGCCTAAAGAATTTTCTAAAGAATTTAAGTTATTCGAATCCATCGCCAGCCATTACCTTGCCGCCGCTGTTCTTGTCATCATCAAGAATGTAAAGTGATAAAAACAAAATCTACAAGAAAATTATGACAAGCCATCAACAAAAACAAAATCTAAAACAAGATGGAGAACAACATCATTATCATCAACAATATCGCCATCATTACAATCATCTTTTTAAAAAGAACATAAGCTGAAGTGTATAAAGAAGCCAAAGGCAATTTACTATCAAAAAGCTGAAAGCGTCAAATAAAATTTAAACAAAATAAATAAAAGAAAATTCATAGTAATATAAGCGCGACAAATCTTTTCGAAAAAAAAAAGGATGAAACTAGTAAATACACAGAAAAGATTCCAACAAACTAGAAATGATAAAGTTTTGTACATATAGGAGACAGTGGAAGAGCGAAAAGATCTTTGATGAATGGATAAGTGGAATGAGAGCAGTAATAATAATAATAATAACAAGTATGAATTACCAACACTGGCAAAATAGAAGCCAAAGCAATCAACACTAATAGACTTAACATAGTTTTCATACAAGTATAACAAATATTGTCATTTTGATATGAAAAAATATTGAAATAAATTTATAAACTACTGTATCCAAACAAGGGATGAATCAAACTAACAAAAGCTTGTTATCTCATCTTGGCAGAATCACAATGTCAAGCACTGGGAGAGATGAATTTAAGGACATTATTAACAAATAGAGGAAATCAAAGAATCAAATTGATGTAAGTAGTTTAATTTAATATGATTTAGCATGCTTCGTCTTAATAAATTTTGTTAAATTCCAAAAGGGAAAAATATTATTCCAGGACTCATTTCAGAAAGTGGAGATCTTGTCGGAGGTAGGTTTAGCCATATGAAACGGATGTGGTCAGAAGAGCTTCTATATCTCTGCCAATTCCGGCGATGTTGGTTCCTAAGTTGAATAAGAGATTTTTCAGTGAGTACGACTCTTTTCATTGGGACGCTGTTATGCTTCGTAGTACGGATAGCAAAGTTGAAGTCAGTGAGCAACTTATCAATATCATCTGGACTTTGGACAGAAATTTGATCAAAGCTTGTTAATAATAAGTTAAGTAATCTTGCAAATTAAGCCCAGTTAGCATTTTTAATATAGTAACGGAAAGAATAACTGGACTAGTGTGCGGAGTGATTTGGACCGGAAGGGGGTCAGAGCTTAAGTCTTTGATAGCGACAGCGTTTAAAAGAAGTTGCAAACAATTTTTTAGGAATTCCTATATCAAGAGTGGAACTAGGACCACTTCTACACGCTGGGATGTACGTACATATGTTCCGTTGGGTAAAAAATGTTATTGATATTTGATATACTTCTATGCCGACTGTGGAAGTCGCCTTCTAACACGTAAATTCCACTGGTGCCGATCAATTTGCGGATATCAGTTATGAGTTGTGATGTTATCGATGAAGGAGAGCAGAGACAAAACCTATACTGAGACGGTTGAAGTAGAAGGCGATAAGGCAGAAAAATCAATTAATAAACTTAAAAAAATCGTCTTTGCTTGTAAATTTTCAGTGTGATTTACATTCTAAATCATACAAGAGACAAGTGGTGGAAGAATAAAAAGACTATGTTCACAGATTCACAATTGAATCAATTGAAGCCATTAAGAAATTATTAGAGCGTAGCTCTTTTATGTATATTACGGAAAATGGGTGAAATGTTAAAAAAATGATGGTAAAAATAGAAATGTCAGATTTTTTTCTACTGATTCGAGTGTAGGACTGGCAAACCAAAATTTGATAGATCAAGTTCAAGTTAGTTTTTTTTGAGTAGAGTAGAATATACAATGGTCCCCATCATTCCATTCTTATTATTCAATTTAAATATGAAGATCAACAATCAATTCTTTATTAGGATTTTAATGAAATATTATCCACCATAACCATTTATTTTCTTGGTTTTCTCAAGCTAAAAATCAACAAAAGTGAAGACAACAGCGATAATTTTATTAAATTTATATTTACACATTTTTTTTCTTTTCTTGTGGTCCTCATATTTTTCATTTCCTGTTTTCTATCTACTTGACTCCTTAGTGCCTTCGTTTATCTTGTTGCCACTACACAATATATTCACAATATCTGAGCTTGAGCCGCTTCTTTCTACCATTTTTTGTTGTTTTTTTTTTATGTTTCGTTTTTCTCATTGTTATTATTATTTTTCATTTTTCTTGTTGTTTTCTTGGCAATTTGTTAATTTTGCTTTGATTTGAGATGAAATCTGCTTACATTGGATTATGAAACAAAATTCCAGCCGCCGCTGCCACCACAGGAAAATTCATAAGCAGCCGCAAGCTTTCTTAGTTAAGATGCTCCTTCTATCTACTGGTTGCTTCAACCTCCACTGTTTGTTATTGTTGTTGTTCGCGATGATGATGATGACAATAATGATAATGATGATGATGTTGAATGTATTTTGCTTTTAGGCTGTTTTCACTACTATAATACTTCATTCTTCATTGAGAAACAAACCATGAAGAAAAGCATTTTCCATTCATTCCATTTTGATGGTTGATGGTTGCTTACTTGCATCTTCTGCTAGTTGATTGTTTTCGCATTAAAAGCCAACAACAAAAGCAAAACAACTCTTCCATATAGTTTTGACTACTTTTTCTGCCAATTTGTAAACTCTCTCGTCCCTTTCCATGCTTCCTTTACTTGTATCCTTTCTTACCAATTTCATCATAATTTACGGAAAAATCTTCAACGAAGAAGTTTATTATTTTTTGCTCATCAGTTTTCCGCCTTCGCCTTTCTAAATTTTGTAACTCGCCACCAATAAGCGCGCCTGAAGTTGCTTTCACAACTCATTCTTATCCTTCTAAGGATGCAGATACACTGTATAAGTGTTTGTGTGTATCTGTGTATATGCCTGTGTGTGTGTGTGTGTGTAAATATATATTGTGAATCCTTTTAGGTACAAATTTGTAGCGCAAAGATTAAAAGTTTTTAATTTGCTTTTAATTAATTAAGTTGAAAATCGTGGCTAGAAGTCATTCATTCATTTAGTCATTCAGTCAGTCATTTAGTTAAGAAAGAGTTAATTTATGCTTCCAAACAGTTTTTGACTTTAATTGCGCTTTAGAAGACACAATCAGTTGTTCTGGGAGTTACTGGGAGAAACAAACTCATGGTAGCGTGCCATCTTTTGTTAACTTGTGGCTTGTTGTAAGGAACAAAAAATTGTTAATACGCCATGCCATGCCATGCCATGCCAATGATTTCATTTTCATTTATTGTAAGAAATTAAGCATGAGAAACATACAATATTACAACAAGTAAAAGATAAACTTTTCTTTCCATTTGTAACTTTGTTCTATACTAATTCAGTAAACCCCCCGAAACCCAAATACAAGTGAAGAAATTAAATTTTATGCCGTTGATGTTGAGAAATATGAACATGCAACATTGCCATTTAACATGGTAAGTAAATTCCCTAAGGTGTCTTTTGTGTGAAAAATATAGCCCAACACTAGGATTAAGTTGTTGGAGGTGGGTTAAGAAAATGGTGAGTTAAAGATGTTTGTTATTGGTGGTTGATTAGGTGTAACTTGCAACTTGTTGATGTTGATGTTGGCAACATTTGTTTGCTGATAGTTTATTTAAGGGGGTATTCTGGTGTAGAAAATTGAAAAAATCGATTTTTTTTTTGCATATGTTCAAAGCTTAGACTTTCAAAAATATGCTCTTAAAAGAATTTTTAAAATTCGAAATATTTTGGGATATACAGCGGATTTTGTGACGTGGCATCTAAGCCGGCCGAGCGGATTCATTCTTTCCAGAAATTCTTTTATATCCGACTCGAGCTCTTTATGTATATATATATATAATACATTTGCACTTTTAAATTTCCATATAAAAGCCAATATTATTATCTGAGTTATTCTACTGGAAATCTTTCTCAAACTTCAAACGCGTTTTTCTCAAAACTCCTTTTTTTGAGGTGGTTGACACGATATCTCCATTTCTATCTGACCGATTCCTTTGAAATTGTGTGAGAATCTTCTTTATACATTTCTTTATTGTCATACCTTTGGATTTTGAAAAATTTTAATACCAAGTATTTTTAAAAAATTCGTAAAGGTCGAAAAACAGGGGTAAAAAAAAAATTTTTTTTTATTTGTGAATTTTTTTTTTTTTTTTTGCTGGGATACAAACGATAGCGACATCTTTACTGATTGAGAATTTTTTTTCTTTGTTTGATTTAGATCACTACAAGGGTTGGAATCATGTCAACCAGGGAGCACCCTTTGACAGACAACCCCCACTTCACCAGCCTGGCATTGGATGAATTTTTGACTTTTTTTTAAATTTTTTTATATACTTTAAAAATCAATAAATCTTTATAAATATAATTCTTCTGTGAGTGTGTATGTCACTGAACTTCTCTTAAACGACTGGACCGATTTTGATGAAATTTTTTGTGTGTGTTCAAGGGGATCTGAGAATGGTTTAGATTCACAATATACATATATGTGTGTTCATATTGAGTCTTATGCGCGGCTATACCGTTCGTTCATCTGATTGCAATGACATTTTGTGAATGCGTGCATGGTTGGTTTTAGCCTTGAACATAACAGAGTAATTTTGGATTCGATATGTGACGCTGTTGTCGAGAAATTGGTGGATCAAATACTGCATTTGATTTGTCTGATTCTGCGCAATGTACTACAGTTAGTTTTGAATAAATTAAAGGACTCAATAATACAATAACACTTAAGGCAAGACCAGGGAGCTGTGCATTGTTGTGGATTTGGTAAGTCACTGGAATTATTAATGTGACTGACTATCCATTTAGCCAAATTAAAGTGCAGCGGGAAGCAAAAATGAAATACCAGAATTGCAATTCAACTTATTAATAGCGATGGTGCGAAACCGCAACTGTAGGTATGGCCCAATCCACTTGCGTTCTACTGAAAGTGAAGTTTAAGGAATCCGATTGACCGTACGACGTCGGGCAGGATACCCTAGTATTATATAAAAAAATGGATACTAAAAATGTTTTTAAATTTTTTTTTATCCTAGTTTGAAAAATACCCTAAAACTAGGGCTCTGGACCATAATACCCCCTTAAACAACAAATAAGTGTTGCCAAAATAAGTGAACAGCAACAGCAACAGCAACACAACATTTTCTTTGTTATTATTTTGTATTTCATTGCTTTATCCTTTTGTCTAAGTAAACAACAAGACACTTGTTTTTGATATTTTCTTAGCGAAAAACACAAAAGCAAGCAACTTCAAACATAATAGTGTCGAACTGCATATGAGAAATTTTTACAAAGCTTACCTTGCCACATAGAATACACAGAATACACATATTCAGACACAAATACATACATGTATATATCACAGATTGTGTATCTACTACAACACAAAACACTTGACAAATTTCAAATTTCTTAGACACGAAAATTTACAAGAAAATAAAGAAGCAAAAAAAAAAAAAGAAACATTTAATTTGCAAAGCAAAGCAAAGCAAAAATTTTTGCTCTCTTTTTTCTATGTCTATCTATCTTTCTTTCTCCACCATTTTCTTTATAGTTCTTAATCCCTTTCTCTCTCCATATCTTAATCTCTCATTCTTATTGTATCTTCTTCATCGTTAGCAAATACACTGTGTAAATACCAAACTTTAAAAACAGCAAAATAAACAGCATTAAAATTCAATTTAAAAGTAAACTTATTGTTTGACTTTTGACAACATTGTGTCGACGAACGTCGAGCGACAAACGAAAAACGACAAATGACGAACGACAGATGACAAACGTCAACAACAACAACAACAAGGAAAAACAAACTAAGTAACTACACCAACCAAGACGAAGAAGGATAAAGATACAATAACAACAACAACAATAACAACAACTTTTGTATTGCTCTTCCTGCTGCTACTGCTGTTTTCGACTCCTGTAGATTTTACTTTACATTTTTACACTTTATGTTAAGTGTTTTTATGTGCGTTTGTCTGCCTATCAAACTCTGTCTGTTTGTCTGCCTTTCTATCACTGTGTTTTTCTTTCTATATGCCTGCCTGCCTGCTTTCCTGTCACTCTTCCTATGTACTAACTTGTTGTGTCTATGTTTATAGGTATAAAAATATCCCATAGACTCTCAAGTATTGTACAAGTATTGTATCTTTTTATCTTCATATCTATCTATCTCTTTATAAATTGTACTTAACTATGCAGTAATATTGTACATACAATGAAGGTGCAATACATGTACACAATATTTGTTATTCTTCTACAACAAAATGTATTCATGTTACTTGCTTTGCCTTTCTTCCTTCCTTCCTTCCAACTTTGTCTTGATTGATGATATAATTTGTTGCTGTAGTTTGCTTGTTGTTCATTCTATAGTCAAATGTCAATCTTTGAACGGGCGAAGCAACCAAGGAAACATGGAAGCAAGCCAGGCCAAGCCACCATTGGCAGGCAAACTTCAATGAATTTTGGCATTTCAATTAAAAGAAATTCAAACATCGATAAACACTCAATCTTTCGTAAATCTATAGGCATTTGATTTTTTTTTTTAATACTCTACTTTTTTTTGCAAAATTTTAGGGTATATTGATTTGAGATGATACATTAAAATAGAGAAACTTTTATATTAACCAAGGTTAAAAAAAGAAACAAAAGATTGGAAACAAATCTAATTTAAAAGAATTTTGTAATCAACCTTGTCAAATTTACATTTGCACATTTACAAGAAAATAGTGACTGCAACTTTCCATTTAAATTTGTGATAATTCTTAGAAATATTAAGGGTGTTTGTAACACTAACCTTCATAGAAGAGATCTACGTTGCTAGAGGAAATCATTTTTTCAGCAGCATCCCTTACAATCAATGGCTTCCAAGGCATCCAAATATATTTGTGACAGTTCTCACCCAAAATGCTTTACGCCACAAATAAAAGAAGGTGCATGCTAATGGTCTTCAAAGAAGAATGTTAAGTTCCCATGTTTATCAAAAAAATATTAAAATAAATTGTCATAATCACAAATATTCTTTTCCCATTTTCAGTTCAAATAAATAAATTTTTATAACTTTTAATGCAAAAGTTATAATTCTATTTTAATTAAATGCTGAAACTGAATGTTACTTAGAAAAAGAAAATTATCAAGTCAATTACATATAAAATATTTTTATTAGCTACTTCCCTTTGTTTATAAATATGTTTATTAGAGATTGAGTTTCTTTAAATTAAGTAGAGATTTCTGTTCTGAATATTTTCTTTCTAAGTATTGTATATAAAACACAGGAAACGTTCTAACTTTAAGAAAAGAAGATCCAACTTCAACTTAGTTTTAGAGCCTTTTTTCATTAGAATACATTTCGCTGAAATGCTGGGTCTCATTAATTTTGTTCCTAAATTTATAGTAGGCGGCATAACTGGTAATGAGAAGAATTTAAAATCAGAATGAAGTTCAAAAATTGTTATAAAACAAATAAATTGATAGACTGCACACAAATTTAGCGAATAATTAGTACATTTACAGATTTGTCATTATCCCAAGTCCAAGCAAGTCCCTATGGGACCCATTTCCTAAGACAGATGAAGATGGTTTCACCCATTTCAAGGTAATCGATATAAATGACAATGCATGCAACCAAAAAAAAACTGCCGCCTTCTTGGCCAAAAAACCCAACTTAGCATTTCTTATAGGCACCTTTAATTTGATTTTTCTTTTTCTGATCATTTTCTAGTTTCAATTAAACACAAGTTTAGTAATTTAGAAATTTATTCTCTTTAAATTCACAACAAAAAAGGCTATCGAAAGGGGCTTTGAAACTGAACTCAAGAACATTCTTAGCTGCTCCTGAATGCATGCAACATTAAAATTTGAAAAAACTCTCGTACACCCAAACTCACAGTTCTTCAAACATTGATTCACATAGTATTGCTTGCATATACACAATGTATGCATTCAGGCTTCTTTGACTTTTTACGCCTCACCAGTAAATAAATGCCAATATAGTATGTTCGGTTGGTTGCTATGGAACAAACTCAATCCCATTCCATCCTAGAGCCTTAGGCCTTAGTGAGTACACTACGATTAAAAAAACATATACAAGAACTAACACTTACTCACTCACTCACTGGCACACAATACACAAGTACACTTGCGTGATTTTATCGGCGCTCCTTTGTGTGTTCAACGTGACGGAAATTAGCGTGACGAACAAGCAGCACCAGAAACAGAATCAAACCAAACCAAACCAAACTAAACCAACCATCAACAAATGAAGTTCCTAACCAAGGAAGTGCTCAGCTTAAGAGCGCGTACGCCATATTTATTTTTCCACTGTT
Source organism: Amiota minor (assembly GCA_037043295.1). Lineage (NCBI taxonomy): Eukaryota > Metazoa > Arthropoda > Insecta > Diptera > Drosophilidae > Amiota > Amiota minor. Next base: position 5,643,861 of record JBAMAW010000081.1, on the reverse strand, counting down.
CTGCAGTTATGATGATGATGATGATTGTAAACAGTACATTTTAGACATGTAGAAGTGTGTATCTATTGTATTTATATTGAGTGTATGTGAGACATCGGAATTCAATGCGCATCTTTTGTAAAAACACAAAATATGGAAAAATAGAATAATATTTTTTTTTTTCTGGAATTCTAACTTATTTATTTTTCTTGATGTTTTATGCTTTCTTCGTTTTTTTTTTTTTTTATCATCATCATTATTATTATTCCCTCAACATACTTGAGTGAATTTTGTTGAATTGACTATGCTCGCTCAGCAATTGTATTTGTATTTTTTATAAGTGTGTAAGTGTATATGTGGTAGTGTATGTATCTGTGTATGTATATTTTTCGTGATATCAGCGCCTGCCACAAAATACATTCATATGAATTATTTCGCCTTCTTCTGTGATTGATGCGGCTTGTGCCGCATCATGTGTGTTTCTTACTTTGCTTGGCTTGTTTCGCAAACATTTTCAAAATGCACATACAAATTATAATGCACACACACACACTCAACACATTCATAACCTTTAGGCTTCAACTCAACTCATCTGAACTCATCTGAAGTGAACTCGAAATTTTATTCACTCGTTCATTCATTCGATCCTTCTTTCTTCATCATCATCATCATTGCCAAACACGAATTTGCGCATATTTACTTTGCTTTTGCCTGCTGCTTCGTTCGAAACGTCAAAAAACATCAAAAAATATTGGTAAAATTGGAAAACCATCAATGAAGTCATGTACTACGCTACTACCGTTGTTACCAAACTGTTGCCTTTCTCCAGTGCCACTGCCTGCCTATAATACGTGTATCTTTCTTTTCAATTTTCATCATAATTTTATTGTTGATTTTTGTGGCCAACAGAAACTTCACTTCTCATTCTGTTGAGATGAGCTCATGGCACTATGCTGCCACCTCGATAAATGCGTTTACACAAAACATTTGCACTTCATTTATTGGAAAATAAATTAAGCAAATAAACAATTTGGAAAACAAAAGCAATTTATTATTGCATTGTGCTGAAAAATCTCAGTAATGGGAAAGTTTTTGGAAAATCCAATTCAATTAAATTTTTCTCTCTTACAATTAACTGAAGAAACTGGAAAAATGAGAACAAGAAGGTAATATTAAGAAATATTTGCTACAAAAAGAAAATATGATATCCAATCATTCCAAAATCATCATAATCCATTAAATTTAGCAATTTTGAAGAAGAATTTAGAAGTATTTAGAGTATAATAATGAAACTTTATGCAACAGTTTACAAAGGAGATGATATACAAAAATATGGTAAATTGACGCCAATTTGAATTTTCTAATTGCTGTTATAAGTATTTGCCATGTCTCTCACATAACAGAGTTTATTATAAATTTGGATGCCTAAGCATAGTGAGTGTAACAAACCATCATTTCATAAGAAGGGTAGTAAATCCCAAAAATATGAAAATGAAATGTGACGAAAATCAAAATTTGACTATGTTATTATTATATTAGGCAAATACAATATGGAAGTGAAACTTCTAAAGTAGATGGTCAAGCAATAATACAGAATATTGTAGTGTTTGTAGTATTGTTTCAATACAAAAAGACCTATTTTTTTTTTCGGTCATTCGGCCACTTCGTACTTTCTTTCGTAAAGTAAACACAATCAGTAAATCAGTTTTTATCTTTTTCTTACTCATTCATTCTCTACGCTGAAAACGAGCCCGCACAAGACAATGTGCATTGTTTTTTGCGTCTCCCCACTACGTCTCCGAAGCATCATCGCACTTTGATTTTCGTCACATTTCACTTTATAATTTTCTTCCCTTCGCTAAAGAAGTTTCACTTTCATTTTGTGCTTTTAAGGGTGAGGCACACTATTGTACATTCGACTTTATTTATAAACATATTTACATACCATCTACACTCATTCCATTTTTGGATGTCTTTTTCAGGTGCACGATATGCCTTTGCTCTCGGTTCAAGTAATCACTTATTCATTTCAACCAAATATTTTTTGGATGAAGCATCTTTTTGATGATTGCGAAAAGCCAATAGTCGCTGGAAATCATTTCTGGAGAGTACAATGGGTGCGGAGACAATTCAAAGCATAATTCTCTCAATAAAATAAATGTTTTCATCGAATTCTCACATTGTTTTGCATTGCTTTGGGCAAAAGATCATCTGATCTGATGCAGATAAGGGCGTTTTTTTTTTTTTTTTTTGAAAGTATAATTTTCTGACGTATAGCCACCAACCAACCAAGTTTTAAAATCGTGGAACTACTGGATCATATTGCTGCCATACGAACCAAAATGTTTCTTGTATGGGGACACCTTTAAGTTTCTGAAAATATTTTTTGTTTTAATATTTGATGCTGATGTCCGGATAAAACTACACATTCTGTGAAAATTTCAACTCTCTAGCTATTATGGTTCATAAAATATGACCCGAGGATGGACTGAGGGACGAACGAACGGACAACGAAATCTCAGCAAAAGTGAACACCTGCGTATCTACCTCTCTCTCATACATACTTACCTTGTGCAAGCGTACATGAGATAGCTTGCACAATGCAGCAGAGAGAGAGAGGGAGTGAGAGAGAGAGAGAGAGTCAATGAGATAATTGAGAGTACTCGAAATATCAAAACGATTTAGATATTGCATCCAGCATCATATATGAGACATACATACGGTTGTTCACTGTCGATGTTTAACACTAGAGACAGTTTGCAACGATTAAAAACTTGGTCATAAATAAATATTTTCCTTCAATGCCTTATAATTCTCAAACGATTTATACTTTATTTGAACCAAATAGTTCGCTTTTCCTAGTGTTAAATTGGTTTGGGGCATTTAATGTCCCAAATCCACCGTTAATGACTTATTTTTCGTTTCCGATATATTGTTTTTTTTTTATTTTTTTTATTTTAATAAATTTACTATTTGTTTCGAAAGATTTCTATTTTTATTTTCTATAGTCTTATACAATTAATCTACGGTTGTGTTTGTATTTTACTTGAATCAGGCACTTTCGTGCTAATCCGTTCATTCACCAATTTTTAATTATTTTTTTTTGTTTTTAAATTGTAATTATTATTTTTTTTTTAATTTAATTTTTTTTATTTTGGTAATAACAAAAATTTTTTTATTTAATTGCTGAAATAGATTTCCTGACTCGTAACCAAAAATGGCGACACCCATTAAATAAATGTAATCAAGTCGTTTAAAGTCAATAAGATTTTTCCGAAAGATGATGATGATTTGGATGCCTAGTTGTAGTGTTAGAGAACATAACTCTATCACTTCACTTCACTTCATAAGACTCTAGTTTAACCAAGGAAAAATATTTTTTTTTTTTTAAATATTCGACTTTATTTATAAACATATATTTACATCCCATCTAGATTGATGAATGTATTTTTGGTTTTAGTAAACACTTCTTCATTTAAACTAAATATTTTTTGAATGGAACATATTTTTGATGAATGCGAAAAGCCAACAGTCGCTGGAAATCACTTGTGGAGGTACAATAGGCGCGGAAACAATTGAAAACGTTCTCTCAATAAAACAATTGTTTTCATCGAATTCTCACTTTGATTTGGTGAACGATCACTTCTCTCTTTCGCACATAAGTGTTTTTTTTTTTTTGTTGTTTTTTTTTTCAATACTCAATTAGTTCAATATTGTCATGCAATATTCGCTATTATTATTTAATTTTATTGTGTATTTCTAAAGAGAATCGTTAAACAAAATACAATGAAAATATAGGGAACGCAAATGTTTTTGAACCCCATTCAAGACAAACTCAAAGATTCTTTCGAAGGTGAATCACATCAATATTGTGAACGTGAAGTTCATCTTAGGCTTGACCACGATAGATATACGTAACTTACAGAGAATCATAGCATCCTCAATTATACGTGAAGTTCCCCTTAGTCCTACCAGGGAAAGACATAGTAGATATCAGAGACACATATAACTCCAAATTCTGTCATGAATAACGTTAATTTTAGTGGTTACAAAATTGATCCAGTCGTTTTAATAGATACAATATCTGCTATCTTGCATAAATTTCTCTTCAGTGAAATGGAATGATGAATCTAAAGAACTGTCTGCATAATAACCATTTATATTGAAGTATCTTAAAATTTAATAAAGTCATAAATCTTTAAAATGATAATCTCATCGATTATGTTTGACAATAAGGACTGGAAAATTAATTAATAATAACGATGATGAGAAAATAAGTTTACTTCATAAAAATTTTGATTATTAAATGTAAAATCTGTAAAATTCTTTTTTCTCTCAAAAATATCTTGTTTTCCATAGCTTGAAGTTATTAATAACTGTTAAGTAATGTCATTGATGGACACCACAACTTAAAAAAATTAATAAGAATTAAAAAAAATATATATATACAAAAAATTAAAATCCTTTACCAATGTCGTTCAATAAACCGTCATTATGGTTGACAAAGACACAGAAAAGAATGGACAGTTGAACGCAACGACAGACAGAAGTAGAAGGATGAACGAACAAAAACACCAAAGGGATACAATATTTTTTAAGTTTATGCCATTAAAGATATTTCACTCAACAATAATGACGATTCCATAGAATCAACCTTCTCTTTTAATACCGCGAGTCATTTGCATTTTCAATTGCAGCTGCTACTCCTGCTGCTGCTGTTGGCTTCTCTAGGCCTTTGCCTAGATGCCTTGAAATGTTGTTTTTGTTTTTATTTTTTATATTTTTCTGATGACCAAGTAGGACATTTTCTTTTGCGTGTTGTTAATTGTTGAAAATTGAAACACGAAATTAAATGAAAACAACATCTTTCACTTCACTTCTTCCCTTTCTCTTGAGTTGCATTGCGTTGCGTTCCTTTCTCCAGTGTATTGTTATTACAATTATAAAAACACAGACAAAATGAAAATAACAACAACCCAATGGTGAACGCATGAACATAACTCATATGGCGTTGTGGCCAGCAGCTGGCAGACGCCATCGCCTTCGCCCTTGTTGCTGTTTTTGCTTATGGCCACCATCAACGCCATCATCATCATTGTCGTCCTTTACCGTTGAAGTTGCCACATGCAGGTAATTAATAAAAGTTCAGCTGAAACTCAGCTCCAGCTTCGGTTTCGGCTTCATTGCGGTACATCGGTCGCGGTCGCGGTCTTTGCTGCAAACCACATGACGAGGCAATCAAGTTACGTTGCTCAACTGGATCAAGCCTCCTCAACCATGTCATGTCGTCTTTCCTCTCCTCATTTAAGTTTGCCTGCCTGCCTTTTGTCTTTCATTTCTTTATCCTTTAACCAACCAAACTTATCTACCTCCATCTGCATCTTCTTCTTCTTTCATACGGAAATTATAAAAACTCTGAATAATAAAAGAAAAAAAAAACAAAAGAATAAACGTGAAGCTTGACAAGTGACAAATAAATGCGCTTTCAATCCATGTATTCATCTCATGCTGACTGTCTGCCATCCTCTGCCTGACTCACACTCATGCCACTTCCATTTACTTCACTCACTCACTCACTCACTGCCACTACTATACTATACTCATACACTTACTCATTTATGTATTTATCCTGCTTCACTTGTTCAACGCGTTATCCAGCGCTGTTCATCTGACAGTTTCATATGACCATGCCGCATGCTGCATGGATGCTGTTGCCGCAATTGCATCTTCGCGTCATGCTCATCATCATCATCTGCATCATCAGCATCATCAGCCTGGTTGTTGTCGTCATCATCGTCGACATTGCATATTTTATGTCTGCGCAAAAATATGAACAACAAAAAATATTTATATATATTTTTTTTTTCTTTCATATGTGGTGCATGTGCATGCCTCGCCAACGTAAGCGCTTAAAAATTATGAAAAATTCGTCGCTATACGCAAAAGTATTTCGATGTCGTTGCGCCGCCACATTGCCAGAGAGTGAAATTGTACGTGGGAGTCCACAGTCCATTTTTCGGTATACATTGTGTATACGCAATTTTGTTTTTTGTTTTATTATCCTTCCTTCTTTTATTCTTCTTTTAGTCTCTTTTATTTTTATGCCGCAAACTGCATTCAACATTTACAGCAATAAAAAGACAAACAGACAGACAAATTTAAATTGGTTGATGGGAAAAACTCAGGAAGTGAGAGAATGGTTGGAACAGGTAAAAACAGCGATAATATTGCATATAAAGGCGCCGCAATGAACACTCACTCACCCGCTCGTTTAAATTTTATTAAGGTTTTTCCATTTTTTCGGTTTGAATTGTCAAACATAAATACAGAACAATAAACATAAATAACAAAAATGTACAAACATCTGAAATTTAAGTAAGTTTTTCAGGACAAAATTTTTATTCAATTTCAATTTTTTTTAATATCAATAAAATTTTAATAATAGATTTTCGTTTGGAATACAAAATATTTGCATTGTTTTAAGGATTCAGAAAACTTAATAAGAATGAAAAAATGAAGACAAAGATTAGAAAATAATATTTAGAAATTTGGATAAAGTATTCCTTATGTTATCTGCTATCAAATTAGTTTCTCTTATTTTTCTTTTAATGAATTTCGCCTATAAAGAATATAAAACTAAAGGAATCGCGGATGTTTACACAAATATCATAGGTGATTCTCTAGAAAAATTTATGTATTGTACATTGGTTTACGAGGTGTGGCTATCACATAACGAATTAAATGATGTTAAGCAGCGGCACTTTCAAGCACAGAAATTTTGAAATTCAGACATAATTTACATAATTTAGGAGTCATAGTTGCCTACTTTCCTTCGATTGTCATCCCACCATGACTCAAATCTAACGTGATCTTCTTTTGTATAAAAACCTTTAGATTTTGTATACTTAGAAATTAAATGAAACAATAAAAGGGGATTTACCATCTAGACCAGACTAATATATATGCAGAACACATATCAAGTCTTTAGACTTCTTTCATCATTTTCTTTTTTGGGCTCATTGGGAATTAAGTTTAATATTATTCTTTACAAAAATGAGTCCTAAATGTTTATTCCTCATTTTTTCCCCCCCTTTTCTCGGAATTTTTTTTTTCTCCTTCTTGTTTCTCTTGTTTTTCTTTCCATACATCTGAACGTTCCAGGAATACACACCATAGCGATCAGCTCCTTAGCAACATTTGCAGATCTCTACGATTTAATTTATCGTAACAATAAGATGCATTCTTTTCGAAAGAAATATTTAGTGTTTTAATAGAATAATAAATTATCATTCTACTGAAGTCAAGAAAATGGTCTGCGGTGAGGGCAGCCGCGCAAAGATGCTATGCTGGACAAACTGATCATTTGTAAAAGTATTGATGAGTGATTCGATTATGTTCAATATGCAGGCGGATGAAAATTCTATATGCTCGTCTGATTAAGTTGGAAGGTAATCATACATTACACATGAGTTGAGTTGATAGTAGAGTACCGGTGGATAAAATGCGTCCATTCCATCAATTTCATCTCTTAAAAGTGACAGGTAATGAGGTTCTTTAAATCTTTGGTGCTGTTGGAAAGGGTAAAGATGTGTCATGGAGCACTGATGGGCTGCCATGTCGGCATATTGTGGTGTCTGATTTTTTGTGGTGTGTGGTGAGTACATAATTTACAGATATCCTGATTTCATTATGCTCCTGATATTGTATGGCTGATATGCAGGATAGGCTATCAGAGCAGATTACAATTTTACCATATTTGCTGATGGAAAATTGGCTTGCTTTCAATATTGTAAAGGCCTCTGCAATGAAGATCAATTTATATGATGGGAGGATCCTAGCTTCTTCCTCGTTTCCAAATTGTCAATTGTCGAATGCAGAAGTGTATTCTGACTTTGAGACATCCGTGTAGGGAATATTTTTTTAACTGAATTTGTCTTTCTCTTCTTTTATACGTATTTTACAAGGATGGATACAGTTATTGTACAACTTAGTCGAGTTCCTTTCACAACTAAGAAAGTCGGGTTGACTTACATGTGTTCTTGTCAGCTTTTGCTTTGCAAGTGAAGTTGCAACTTGATTTCAATATTCTATCCAATGTAGCACGAAGTTAAGCGCTATCACTTCTATAAACATGAGCCGAGAAACCTTTTTTTATCCAAGAAAGTACAACAAGACACATTATCCCAAACCTGTATTTACTCTTCTCTAGGTCTAACAACCCAATGTAAAATTCATACGAACCATTGCATGGCAAGAAGAAGGGCCCCTAATGACCCCAAATATTACAGTCACACCTCGCTTATTTATACAAATTTATACATTAATATGCATTGAAATGATGCTTACAGCGTGCAACTGAAGCAAGCATCATGATGAATTTTTTATAAATAAATTTAATTTTTTTCTTTTTTTAAAATTTTTAATTTGTTATTTAAATAATTTCTCTATATTTTTTTTTTCCTTTTAGTTAATTAATAAATTGTGGGAAAAAACAGCATACAAAAAAAAATATTATTATTTTAAAGCCTGAAACAATTTTAAAGGTAAATGAGGCGTATGCGTAATACAATTTTAATAATAATTGCATTATTGCTTATCTTCCACTGGCCTTCGCAGACATAAAAGTCAACTTCAAATCAATTTTACTCCAAAACAGTCACCACTTAACCTTAAATGTATGCATTTAGTTATTTTTTATACCTTCGCATGTCCTTGCAATCAACAATAAATACACACACACGTAAATGAAGAGATATTGAAAGATACACACGACTGTTATGGCTTAGAAGGATATACTTGCATACCTTGGGTAATATATTTGCGACAAACCGGAAACTTTTCGTTACTTCAGCTCGAACGCGTCTTCATCATCGCAATGAATTCTAAGTACATCCGCACCAACTCAATATCGCATTCAATGAAGGACAAAACAACAAATGAAGCCAAAAGATGAAAGGACACACTATGCAGCAGCAGCAGTGGAGATGAAGATGAAACATGGCCGTCTGACTTGCTTTTATTTCAATACTTTTGAGTTCTTCGCCTAAGTTTAAGATATCAATGTGCATCCTTGAGCGCTCAGTCCGATTCTATTGGATTTTGTTACCACTTTTCTCTCTGCTGTTGTTACTATTGCTTTATTTATGTGTGTTTGTGACAAAAGCGATGCCATGACTTCCGGCGACCATTGTCGTCTTTCGCAAGTTGAAGATTGAAACTTACCAAGAAAACTCACTTGAAAATGAATTCACGTGCAATGACAAAAAAAAACAAAAATAAAACCAAAAAAAGAGCATAAGAGTGCAGGACAACAACAACAACGACAACAACTTTAAAGGAGTTTTTGAATTATGGCACGATCCACAAGAGTCTCTTTCAACAACTCCTCCCTCCTTACCTCCTTTCTATTTCGTCATCATGCATTCCAAATTAAGTCGTCGTCGTCGTCGTCGTTGTTGTCTTCTTATTCTTTCACTTCATTCACATCTCGTCTTCGTCTTCATTCATTCATTCTACATTCATCCATATACCTCATGATAAAATCATAAATCAGCGTTGGAATCAGGTAAATAAAAATAATGTTCGCTATGCAATTGAACTGAGATTTGTTGATACACACTCACACACCCACACACAGTGGGTGGAAACACTCTCTCAAAATATCTAAAAAATTCAACTTCAAAAACTTTTTTTCATTCAATAAAGAAAATGACAAGAAATAAAATATAAAAATGTGCAAAAAACCAAAAAAAAAAAAAAAAAAAATCAGAGCGCGTCAAAAAATTTGCCAAATCAGAAAAATTTATGTGTAAATTCATTGCTTCACTTTGCTTTGTGTGAGAAGAAAAATACGGAAACCAAACAAAGAACAAATCATTGAGAGAAGGGATATGAATAAATCAACAATGGAAAAATATAATAGAGATCAGGGGTTCTTAAATTGAGGTTCATGGGCTCAGGAGTTTGGTATTGCCAATTTTAGTTCCATTTCTAGGGTGGACCTAGTTCCAATATACAATAGTTTCAAATCAAGTTCCATCTTGAACTTCAACTGAAGTTCCAACTCTATATCCATTTCTAATCCATCTCTATGTCCCATCTCTAGATCAATCTATAATTCTATCTATAGTCCTATTTTCAGCGTATCACTAGATCCATCACTCAATTCGTTTCTAGTCCATCTATACTTTCATACAAAATATACTTCATTTTCTAAATCCATCTCTAGTACCATCTATACTTTCATCTATAGTTCCATCTCTTGTTTCTTCACTAGTCCTGTTTCTAGTTGCATCTTTAGTGCCATCTTTAGATCTGTTTCTCTCCATATCTAGTCCATCGCTAGTTCCAATTTTAATTGCATCTATAATTATATTTCAAGTACCATCTCTAATTCTATTTCCAACCCATCTCTAGTTCCATATGTAGATCAATCTATAATTCTATATAGCATCGGTTTATCACTAGGTCCATCTATCGGTCCGTTTCTAGTCCTCTATAGTTTCATACAATATATAGTTCCATTGCTAGGTCCACCTATAGTTCCATCTCACGTTTCATCACTAGGTCAGTTTCTAGTTGCATCTTTAGTGCCATCTCTAGATATGTTTTTATCTATATCTAGTCCACCTCTAGTTCCAATTCTAATTCCATCTATAATTACAATACATTTCTAGTTCCATCTCTAATTCTACTTCTAATTCATCTCTAGTTCCATATGTAGATCAATCTATAATTCTACCTATAGATTCAACATTAGTTTGACTAGGTCCATCTATCGCTACGTTTTTAGTCTTCTATAATTTTATATCTAAGTCCATCTATAGTTCCATCTATAGTTACATCACTAGAACCGTTTCTTGTTTTAACTTTAGTGGCATCTCCAGATTTGTTTCTTTCCATACGTAGTCCATTTTTGGTTCCACTTATAGTTCCATTTCTACTTTCATTAGTTCCATTTATAGTTCCACCTTTAGTGGTACCTCTAGGTTCATTTCTATGTCCATCCCCAGTCCCATCTCTAGTTTCATTTCTATTGTCATTTCTATTCTCATTTCTATTCTCATTTCTATTCTCATTTCTATTCTCATTTCTATTCTCATTTCTATTCTCATTTCTAGTTCAATCTTTGGTACCATCTATAGATCTTATATTCTATACCTAGCTCTAGTTACATCTTTAGTGCCATCTGTATATCAATCTCTATTTCCATTTATAGTTCTAACTCTAGTTCTATTTTAAGTTGCGTCTTTAGTGCCATCTCCGGGTCAATTACTAGTCCATCTCTAGTTCCATTGCTACGTCCATCTCAAGTTACATCAATTGTTCCCTTTCTAGGTCCATTTTTAGCCCCATTTCTAGTTGCATTTCGAATGCCATCTTTAGCTCTATCTTATTTGGCATCTCTAGTCCAAATCTAGAGCATCTCTAATGCTATTTCTAGCAACGTTTTAAGCTTAGTTCCAAGCTCATTGCCTCAATAAGCATATTAGTTGAGAAAATGGCTCAGATTAGTCACCATCCCTAGGCTTATTGGCTCTAAGGTCCAACAGATTTTAAAGTAATTTGTTATAAATTCTTAAAGATTGTTAAACCACAAATTAAGTTTTAAAAACCATTATAAATTGTGATACGATTCTTCAAGTTCGGGAACACTGAGAACACAAATTTAAGAACCACTGGTAATAGAAAAGAAGAAACAGAAAATGCCGAATACTACAAATGAAAAACATTTCGACGTCAAACTGCTTTCACAAACCATAATAAAATAACCACCCAACTCAACTTCAGCGCAATCCAATAATTCAAAACTCGAAACGAAAAACCAATAGTTTGTTGTTGTATTTCAAGATAACAACAAGAATTGTCAAAAAATTGTGCAAATATTTTCAGAACTTTTGAATTCATTATGAAACTCTACTTTACCCTCACCCACACACACACCCCCCCTATTTCCCTTTTCCTATATACTATATACATACATATAACTTATTCAGTCAACCTTTTTTTTTTTTTGTATTTTTCACTTACAAAGAAAGATTGCGCAAAAAAGTATGCAGCGCAATGCTTAATGAGTTTGTATCACAGCGCCATCTAACGTTCGGCGGAGAAACATCAGAAGTTGAAATGAATGAATGCAATGAAAAGAGAGAATGAATGAATATAAATTCAAATGCATAAACAAATGCAAAGCAGACAAATTTTTGGTAGTCGTTGACAAAATGACTGCGGCATCAAATCGTGGCTAATTAGTGTGCGGTCGAACAAACGATTACGTTTTAGGGTTGGTCATGGCAAAGACTCTTCCTCCTCTTCACTAAAGGAGAGAGGCTTTGATTACAAAAAAACAACAACAAAATAAACTTTCAATTGGCATATGAAATGAAACCAGACGAAATTGTGGCAAATCAGTCATCATCATCATCAGCACAGTAATACAGTAACAGCAGCAGCAGCAGGAGAAGCATAAGCAGCAAATGATTGAAGTTGAAGTAGCGCTAAAGTTGCGATGAATGAAGCTCTGCAGAATTTTTAGTCTAATAGTCAGTCTGTCAGTGAGTCAATCAGTCAGTCATTCATTCATTGACTCACTCGCTTGATTAGTTCACTATAGTTTTAGAATAATGTGTAGCGTTAGGGGAAAACGCTTAGAGGCTGTTATACAGAAAGGCTTAGCCAACTTTCAACAGACTACTGAATTGAACTGGAATGAAGTGCAGAAGCAGCAGCAGCAGCAGCAATAGCAGTAGCAGTAGCAGTTGCTCATTTAAGCAAACCACAAAGCCAAACAAATAGCAACATTGGGAGCACATGAACAGAACATGCAACATACCAGCTTTGTGTTGGATAGCAGCATATGATTTCGAGAATCAGAGTAAATCAAAAAAGGAAAATGATGAGGAAAGTGAGTGGGAGACCTGATATGGAAATGAAAGTAATCTGACTTGGTTAGAGATAGCAATAGCAAAGAGAAGAGATGGTGGTTGAGTGGTTTGATTTACCCGAAATTGTTGCATTTTGTAATCGAAAACGTCTGCGGTTTAAAGCTAGAAAGCATGTAAGGAAACATGAATGTTGGCAACAGTAGAAACTGTAGCAACAGAAGTAACCAAATGCATTGCAGTCATCGCCTCAAAGTGTGCAGCTTATTAATTAACATACATATACAGATGCATACAACAGATACAAAAGCGCACGCTTTCTCTTGAAACTTTTCGGTATTGCAACATGCCGCATGCATATTTATACAACAAAAAAATTCCTGTGGCCTAAGAACGAATGGAATATGCAACTAAGACTACACACTAGCTGTCTGGTCCCTTCTCTTCATAAGGGAGAACACCCAATGAGCTGCAATGCCCAAAATTATAGGCACATTATGTTGCATTAACGATGTGCATGCATACTATGTATTGATGTCTGTTTCATTTCGTTAGCAGCAATATTCACTTCATAATATCCTTGAATACAATCGAAAGTAGAGTGAAGAAAAACACAAACAAATTGTATTTCTTGTACAATGCAAAGACAAAAAGATATTCGAGAGAAAGCGCTGGCGGTCTAAGAGGACTAAGTAATTCCATCTTTGGCATCCGGAAAATCTCCATTATAATGAAATTTTAAACAAGGCCTACACATGGCCGAAGTAAGGGAAGAGGCTTAGCCGGGTTCCTGATCGAGGGGGCCTCCCAATCTGGAGAGTGAAATTTCCTTGCGTGAAATCAAAAAGCCCCAAGACAAGATAAAAAATTGAAGTTTCCCTTTGTTCTACTCATTTCACTTCTAAGTCTCCGTCCCAACATTTTATAAACAGAAAGACCATAAATAAGTCATGAAAAAAACACAGTCTTCGCTATATAAGTAAAAGATACTTTAATTTGATTTAAGAAGATATAATAACATACATCAGACGGTATCGTGCAAGTGGTCACCTTGAGCTCGAACTGCGTAATGAGCCCCTTATTCGTTATTCATTTTTCATTATATTTACCAATGACGATTGTTGGCCTTAAGTTCGTTTAAAGTCATTGGCATCTTGATGTATACTTTCGACTTCATGTTGCCTTGGAGAAAACGTCTGACGGTCTCAAATCAGGCTAATGCCAAAATGAAAAAAAATTTAAGTGAAACTTCTTTAGCGAAATTTGATTTTCGTCACATTTCATTTTCATATTTTTTGTATTTACTCCCATTCGCTAAAGAAGTTTCATTACAAAAAAAAATAAAAATATTCCCAGTGCAGGATTCGAAGGATTCGCCCTCGGTTTGCAAGTCCTACTCTCTAACCAGTACGTTACGGAGACATTTTAATTATATTTGCCTAAATAGCTCCAATGTAATAATAACATCGTCAAATTTTGATTTTCGTCACATTTCATTTTCATATTTTTTGGATTTACTCCCATTCGCTAAAGAAGTTTCATTAAAAAAAAAAAAAAATAAAATATTCACAGTGCAGGATTCGAACCCCATGCCCCCGGTTTGCAAGTCCTACTCTGTAACCAGAACGAAACGGTGACATTTTAATTGTATTTGCCTAAATAGCTCCAATGTAATAATAATATCGTCAAATTTTGATTTTCGTCACATTTCATTTTCATATTTTTTTTTTTGGATATACTCCCCTTCGCTAAAAAAGTTTCACTTCAAAAATTAAATACCGTTCAAAGTAAGTAATGAACTGACAAATGGTATGCGGATACCAATTCATGGGAAACAACTGTCGATCTTAAGTTTACTAAATTCCAGCATGGTTGTACAAGGTATTTATTCCAGAAAAACGGTTTGCAAGATCTTAAAGTCAACTTACTTGACACTGCTGACACCTTAAATATATCAGAATATTTTTGCATAAATATTTGTATTTAAAATGGGTGTCACCATTACTAACAGTGACTCAAAGAAAGCATTAAGACGGTGAATTTCTCGATCAACTGTTTTCTCAAGTTTGAAAGGGCTTAGTCCGCCACTGAAAAGAATTGTGAATGGATATCACAATGCCATCATCATCATCATTATTATTATGATTACCACAATAACAAAAATAGCAACAAATATTTGGTAGAATGCAACTTTACACTAACCAAATGCAGTTGCTGGCTTGATGCAGATTGTGAAACAAAAGCCGCATTCGTTAGTAAGTAGCAGGCAACGATTGTTCTTCCTTTCTGTATTTGACTAAAACTAAAGGTATAAAGAAAATCAAAACGGAAATGTATGAGAAAACGGATGAAAACCACCAACTATCTTACATCGTATATGTAATACAATTCTATAAGTCTTTGTATTAGTTTTTGTGGGCATCTGTGTGTGCGGGGGTTTCAAGTTAGTTACCTTTTGTTATGCAGTAAATGGTGCAAAGTATCTTAACATTTTGCATAGCATTCAAAATACTTGTTTGTTAAATCTATTACAACAACAACAATAACAAGTAACTTTATTGCTGTATGTACATATTTTATGTAACCAAATCAAAGTACAAGTCCACATACACAATATACTCACATATTTACAGCTCCAAACCAGTGAAATTTTCGTTTGAGTTATGCTTTGAACAAATAGAAAGGAACTTCCTCATTTTGCTTTTAGAGTTTCGAGAAATTGTGGTTAAGAACGAATATATGAAATTAAATTGTATCGAATGTGAAATTAGATTTGGATTATTATCAGATTCTAATACAAATTGTACGAGTATGTGTGTGTTTCTTGAAAGATTTTACAATACATCGAACAAAGGACTATCATCATAACTCATACAAAGTTCAATGCAAACTTTTGCTTTATCATTTAATTATTTTCAAATATTTTACTTGAGTCTATGTTATTCTGCCTTAATACAATATCTCACATTTCTTCGAAATACATTCCAATGAGTTTGGTGAGCTCCTTTTAATATGCCATGGAAAGTTTTAGAATAACAGAATTATTATCCTTAATCCGAGATTGTATGTGATTCTATACAAAAATGGACAAATCGAGCTTCTGAACTAACACGCAATGAGAAAAAAGTAATCTGATATTTGTTTAATCCTAATAATCTGAAACAGAATGGAAAGTAGACTGGAAACTAAAAACGAAAGGATCAAGAATGTTATTCACTGATGAAAATTGTCAGACTAACATTCCTCAGCTGCATTATTGGGTATGCAGTCGCAACCAAAACCTGCAGTAGAAAATCATATTTCACAAGAGCTGGCGTTATTGATCTAAGTACATTAAGGACTAACGCAAACAAGTTTTTTTAAGGGAATGATAAAACTACGGTGTTGTAATACGAGATCGGTCAAAGCGCTTACACAACGAACTTCTTTTTGAAAACCATTTTGATTTCTGGAAGGGAAAGCGCTACATGTGCATAGTGTTAAAACAATGTGAAATAAAATAGTTTCCTAGGGTGAATTTGTTGGCAAAAAGAAAAAATCGACCAAGTGGAGGGTTATGGACCAAACGGGGTTTTGTATGGGAGGTACCCCTCGTACTTGTCCGATTTGGCTGATTTCAAGAGATGTAAAGTATCAATATCAAAAACTTATAGTTTCGCAGTTTTTCTTTCAAAAACCTGAATTTAAATGAGTGCTTTGTATAAGAGGTACCCTCCCTAGTGATCTGAACAAACTGAAATTTTGACACTATACATTTCTAACTTATTTCCACAAAACATGTAGGTTTCTAGATCGTAGGGTTACTGAATCCTATAGCTCCTATACAATCCCATATGTTTCTTATATGGGGACCTTTTCTAAGGTTTAAGTTTTGTATTTGTTCCTGTAGTCTCGATTGAACTGCACATTCCGGAATGATTTCAATAGGTTTTTTTTTTTTTTGATTTACCGATGGGGAAGCTTTAAAAGCCGAACGAATCTACTATTCGAAGTGTGGGACTTGCACCCACTAAACCCCACCGTCCCAAGTCCTACAGTCCCCCTGGCACTACCGCAAAGCATTACGTCAAGGAGGAAAGAGGGAGCATAACAGCACAAAGTCTGCTTTTACCCCATGTAAATCAAAACAAATTTACGTTAAAACTTCTTGTCAATATCAAACTAATGACCTATCACGTCTTCGTTCGTATGAACTCGTCGTAATCGTTCAATATGCCGCAGCTCTGTCATGATTTGAGATGCAGCCTGACTTACCACATCCCAATTCAGCTGTGATTCACACATATGCCGGATGCAGTTCGACACAGTCGACACTTCACCAAACGCAGATGAGATCATTGATCTGGCAACATCAAATCTTGGGCAATGCAGGAAGACGTGTTCTGCATTTTCGTTTTCGCCTGTGCAAGTCGGACAGAAGGGATCATCATCATATCCCCGCTTATACAGATATTCCTTAAAGCACCCGTGACCGCTCAGGAACTGGGCTAGGTGATGGTTGACCTCTCCAAATTTTCTGCTCACCCATTCTTCGACGTTGTTAATGAGCTGATGGGTCCACCTGCCTTTGTCAGAGCTTTGCTATAAAGAAAACCTATTACGGATTATAGATATATGACAGAGACATAGGATAGAGCGCGAGAACCGTGGGAGGGAGATAATCATCATGGTGTTGCAGCGCCACCGTTTACAGTGTAAGATACATTGAATAATACAGGTTTGTATGTAGTTCTTACAAGAAAAAAAACAATTCTTATTAAAAATTCGTCTAAAATTAAAATAACTAAAAATATGAAATTATTAAATTTAAATGAAATGGAAAGTTTTAAACAAACTAATATGAAATGAAGGAAGAAAACAGAAAGTCAAATAAAATATGCCAAAAACTTTGTTGTGATATGACTTATGACATAGTATTTTTCCTTCAAGAACAAAACAACAACAGTCCACTGTTGGGTTTTAATAAAGTTGATCTAGACACACTTAGCTTAATCAAAGCCATACACAGATACACACCCACATATCCAATAAGATACTTATACAGAGAAGTAACTAATACTCGTATTTCACAAGTCTGCATACATATGATTAAGCAATAAAACACATTGTTGCGTTTATCCTTGTTATATTCAATCTTGTTGTTATTCTTGTTGTTTTTGTTATTGTTCATTTTCGTTGAAATTAATGCGCGCACTTTGCCACTAATTATGAAATGTTTTACAAAATCAACAAACACCGAGACAAAAACATACTTCCAAGAAAACAGAACAACGAATTTCATGAACGAACGTTGAACATGAGTTGCCTCTTTAGACAAACATATTTGTACTTGACTCATATATCTATCCATTTATAAGTGTGTATCTTTGTCTCTATGTGCGTATCTTGCGGTTGATTTCCGCCTTCAAGGCTGATGATGATGATGATGATGATGATGATGATGTTGTTGTGCTTACTTTTCTAGTATCTCGAATGAATGAATAAATATATACATATTCTTAGAAGAAACGAACGAAGACGAAGCATTGCCGGAAGTTACTTTTCTCATAGATACTATGGTACTACAATACATATAAACACATATTAAGCAACAACAATAACAGCATTTGTGACAAACATAAACAACAACATTAAGAGTATCTATGAAGATGAGAATTATATTCAATGCCAGAAGAAGAAGTTCTTATAACAAACAAACAAATACATATACCTAGAAACATCCAGTAACCTGGAGAAGCGTCAAAGCAACATCTTCGCCTTTAAGCATAGCGGTAACATTTTAAATAACAACACCAACAACATCAACAATGTTAATCAAACTTGTATCTGTGACGCAGACAAATATTCAATGTTACATAACTAAGTGTGTGCGTATTTGTTTTGTGTCTTCAAGTCAATAAATTTTCATTTTGCTTACAGTAAAAATAAAAAAAAAATAATATAAATTTTACCTGGGAAGCACAATGAAAGTCAAAGCAGCAAAACTGAATGGTAGAGAAGTAGGGGCAGGATGAGGAAAGAGATGTGAAGATATTCCAAGCATAAGAGTAATAATAAATACAAATACAAATACAAGTATTATAAGAAAATTGCCTTAGCACGTGGATTTTAATATCATACAGAGCCTTAGTCCTTAGATTTCTATAGCATACAAGCAGGCGCACGTTTAAATGAACTGAAACTGAAATGAAGAAATAAGCAATGCGTTCGAACACATTGACATTTATATCAATTAGTAACAAAAAAAAAAAAGAAGATAAATGACACATTTATTGCTAAAGTAATAGTGGGTCGATGAGGATGGGAACTCAAAGGCAAAGGCGTTGCAGATGTGGCAATCACTACAGAGAACAAGAAATCCAAGTTGAGTTAAAGCAATTGCTTTGAAGAGGACTGGATGAAGGAAATGAACTAAGGTGAAGACTTTATTGAACTGCAAGATGTCTTAGTAAGCCTAAGCAGAAGTTGTCCTTGAAGACAAAGTACATAGAATTTCGTGATCCCTAACCTCAATTAAATAAAAATAAAAATTCTTAATTCAAAATACTTAAATCAATTACAAAAACATCTTCATACTTAAAGCCCCAGGATTTTAAATAATAATTTAATATGATTGAAGTGAAACTTCTTTAACGAAGGGGAGTAAATCCAAAAAATATGAAAATGAAATGTGACGAAAATCAAAATTTGACAATGTTATTATTATAATGGTTAGAGAGTTGGACTTGAAAATCGAGGGGTTGGGGTTAGAGTCCTGCACTGGAAATATTTCTTTGAAGTAAAAGTGAAGTGGAATGGCCCATCCTTTGTTTAGTGTTTGGAAGCCCTTTATATCCATAGGAAACCACATCTATGTAAATTAGTCACAATATATAATAAAGTTGGAGACTCATATATTTAAATGAATAGAATACCTTGAGAGTTTTCAATGCTTGGCTTAAGCTAAATGTCATCTGTCCTTCAATTCTCTTCTACAGGATCCTCCACCTTAAGATGATTCTCAATCTGCTTTAATTCATTTGGTTTTACCGTCTCCTTCTTAAAACTTCGCTCTTCTCTTACCATTTTTGCTCCAGTTAAACCGAAATTAGTTACGACAAACTGCAAAAACTGTTTCATTTAGAATGTCTGTCATCATCAGTCGTCTTCGTATTCTAGAAATAAAACATTCAATCACGCGTTGAGAGGTTTTTGGTATCACTGTACTCGTATTTGTTTTGTTTGTGTTTGTGGCACCACCATCAAACCGCAGTCACCACCACCACCACAACCACCACCACCACCAGTACCAGTGCGATGCACTTGATTGAATGCAAACATAAGCGAGAATCAACAGAAATAACAAAAGCAAATCGCTCCATTCCTAAACAGATACAACCACAAAGTATACGAATGAGTGGAGTTCGCTTGACTTGACGGGTTCAGTTTAGTTGTTGAAGATGCAAAGATGAAAGCTGCTCCATGCATACGAACGTAGTTTACAAACTCATCTAACGCAATAGAAATAATCGAGATCAAGTATCGTTGTCAATGAAGATGTTAGTTAGGTAAATGGGTAAGGTGTTTTTGTATGCAAGGTACAGTGTACTGTATGGAAAACCATATTCAGACTATTTTTGTATTTCTTTATTTCACCTAGGATCGAGAAGATAAACTATAGGATCTGGTCAAAGTAGCCTTTCATGAGTACATTGGTTTTCAGGTTGTCAGTCTACGGTAGCCTTCTGCAATTGGACGTTATGGCGATTGAACGCTTCCTCCGTGTTGACTTTCATTACCGCGTCCTATCTCAGACGATGTTATATTCGCCATTTTTACTCCTAACCAACTCTTTCGAGATTTAAATTCATATATTTAATCCTTTCAGCTCCCCAAGGAGAAGAACACTAGAAGTCTGTCGAATCAAAATGTGCAAAATATAACCAAAGTGATCTGGTCTTTATCACCGGCTATGACTTAAAACCTACTTATAATTGAGGATTCACTTCACACACACAAATCTTGATCAATGAGAAAGAAGGTGAGAGCGAATCTTGAACTTAAAGAAATCTCTTCTATCTTCGAAAGCTTAGAAAAATTAATTGAAAAAATCTTTTAAGTTACTGGAACCAAAAAAAAAATATAAAAAAGACCCATCTCATTATGCAAATTTCACCCACTGTTCATTATTTCTACTACAGTTTCTTCTCATTTACTTTTAGTGTGAATATTATTATTATACTCTAAGGTAAAAGGGAATGGAATGGGAGGAAAAAATGAAGGTACTTTGAATGAAGCGTCAACAAATCACGACGCTCTCAAGCCAAGACGATATTGATAGACCAACAACAAACATACAAGTATATTAGAAAGTGCAGATGAATGAAGAGATTTCATTACGTTATTGCTAAGATTATTAGCTTAGGTAGGTTGGCTCAGTTCAGCTTAGTTCACGGCTGCCAACCATCATTCAGTAACAACTCATTTCATTATGCAAAGCAGAAGTATCATCATCATCATCATCATCATCAGCCAAACAAAGGCTACATTTCTACATTAGTTCAAGTATCTATCATGGGTGTGGGTGCAACGAACGCGTTCGCATATTAAGTGAGATTTAATATAAATATATACTACAAACATATATCTAGATACAGTACGAATGAGCTTTCTGCAAATGTATATTTATTTATTTATATTTAAACAACTTGAAGAGGAGCACAAGAGTAGAGTCCTAGCATGAGAGAGAATCTAGAAACTTAGGTTAGCTGGTTGGCTAACTACTTAGTTTGCATCCATGGGTTTGTTGCTAATGTACTTGGCCATTAAGTCAGCTGCGTGTCTTGTTTACTGAAGCAAAGTTAAAGAGAACCAACAATGGCAACAATTCAAGTAATGTGAATAACAGGAGCGGTGAGTGAATATATGGCAAATGCAGCTGACGGTTTGGTTATGCACGCAAGCAACCACATACACAAGCACTCACACAAACACTCATAGTTACCTACATATTTAGATACAAACAAGAGCCATCATCTATCTCACTTGCTACTCAGCCATCCAAAGAGGTCAGTGCAATGCAGCGAATTCACGTACAAGTGAGCTCAGCACCTCAAAGTATGCAACATTTTAATACAAAAAATCAGAGAGCAAACAGGTTAGTTCAGGGGTTCTTTAACTTATGAAGTACGCCAGCTCTATCTTGAATAATAGTTTCTTCGCGCACTCTATTGCAAAACTAATCATTTTTTCTCGTTCTTAAGACTTAGTTTTTGGATCAATAAGCTCATGGACAGGAGATGCAAACCCATATTGATGGACAAAAATTTAGACCTAAAAGTATCATCCAATTCTTTTTGCAGTGAAGTTTCTTTAACGAAGGGGAGTAAATCCAAAAAATTTGAAAATGAAATGTGATGAAAATCAAAATTCGACGATGTTATTATTATATTGGAGCTATTTAGGCGAATGCGTTTGAAATGTCTCCGTGGCGTAGTGGTGAGAGATTAGGACTTGCAAACCGAGGGCATGGGGTTCAAATCCTGCACTGGCAATATTTCTTTGAAGTGAAACTTCTTTAGGGAAGGGAAGGCAATCCAAAAAAATATGAAAATTAAATGTGACGGAAATCAAAATTTGCAGACCAGCCCGTACAAGACAATGCGCATTGTTTTGTGCATCTCTCCACAAGAAAATTGAATACATGCCTCTGGTAAACTGGCTACTGGGTCTCATAACAAAATATCTAGCAAAGATTTCAACCAATGTTCCTTGAAAACCTTGTCTGATCCCCTTATTTTGTCATATATTCAGCTCACAACCGAGTTATTTGCATACAAAAGGTAAAAATGTGGCAAAAACTATTCAATCTCAGCAATACGAGAAAACTCAATGTGATCATTAAATTCTCTTAGCAAATTTAATATGGTAAATGTTATAATATTTCTCGGGACCTACAATTTAAGAACCTCTAGTAGTTGGTAAATGATGATGGGAGATTAGATAAAAGGACTAACTAAGCAAATGTGGCATGGCTTCTACTACAACTAAGTGGCAGCATTTGCATGAGAAACTAAAGAACTAAAGACTAAACAAAAGCTTCATTCTACCCTCACAACACAATCTTCATCAACCTTTGTTGGTTTTGTTTGTTTATTTGTTAGTTTATTTAGCTTTGCTTGGTTGCTAAATGCATCAAACCAAGGTAACGTATGCATAAATAAATAAGAAGAAGAAGAAAAAAAAAAACAATCCAACAAACCATCAACCAATTGTAGCGTCCAACCAAATTGTCATCATTTCTACAAAAATCCTCAGAACAAAAAGAAAGGAAAAAATATTTTAAAATAAAATGCCAAAGTAAAGTTGTTCATGTTGGAAAACACATTCACCATGACTATGATGATGACGATGATGACAGTTGACAGGAAACCGGAACCAAAATGAAAATCGGCAAGCCACCCACTAACCAACCAAGTACGTGTATGTTGGAATATGAGTGAATGAAGCAAATCAAAGTAACATGTGAAATATTTTAAATTTTTGTTTTCAAAAGAAATATTTTTTGACGCAAATTTGTGAAGGCGAAAAAAAAAATATTTATATAAAACAAAATAAGCAAAACAACAATTTGAAGCTTATAGAGTTAAAAATAACAACGTAACTCAACAACGCAAAAAAAATTTGCACACAACAAAGATACAATAAAGAAGAAAACCTTTCAAATTCAGTGACGAAAACCTGCAAGAAGTAAGTGGGAGTAAGAGATCAAGCAGATTAAGAAGTGCACAGAAGGGAGAAGGGCGACGGCTGAAGACTTTACTTCGACAAGCTGAGAGTTAGTCAAGTCAGTCAGGCAGACAACCAAGGCATACAATATTTGAATTTGGTATTTGACGTGGAAAGCCGCCTTAACTGTTGTCCTGGGATACACACAAACACACTCACATACACAAGACACTCACATGCCCACAATAGAATTTGCGAGTGAAAACAACTGCAAAGGAACACAGTCACACGTGGCTGCTCCTCAGCAAAACAACAACAACAACGTCAGTCACTCAGTGAATGAGAGATACGAATGAAATGAACAACAGCAACAACAACAACTGAAAATTGATTGAAATAACAACAACTACAATACAAATAACAACAAAAGAAGAGACAAAGAGAGAGAGAAGGAGAAAGGAACAACAATAATCGTGAATCCTTTTGATGTGCAACCAAGCGACGCAGCTAAAAGAATAAAAAATACAAATAGACAACAGAAAACAAATCAAATAAAACAAACATCACATAACAACAATAAATAAAAAAAAAACACAAACAACAACAATAACAAAAAGACAACGAACATTAGGAGAACAATAAGAAGTGAAAGAAAAGCTACAGAAAGACATTCACGAAAGAAAGTGGTCAGGAAGGAACAGGAACAGTCAAAGGTGAGTTTTGACAGACAAGTGAATGCATCATGACAAAGCACAAGAATGATGCATGAACTTAATTCAACTCAACTACAAAAAACCCAAACTTAAACAAAAAAAAGGACAATTGCCACAGGATTACAACGATATTCATTAGCTTATGCATTAGGCTTTGTACCTCCGCAGAGGTAATCCAGTCTTGCTTCCCATTGCTCGAGTTCAAACATAAACCATAAAATGAAAGAAAATCTATAAATATTGGTATTAGGATTATGTGACATGAAAGAAAAATAATCCCAGCACCTTTCTACAATATATATTATATTTTTAGCCTTTCATCTCTCACAATTTATGGGTAACTAGGGGAGTGCTCAGTATCAAATAACACAAGAATAGTATAACAATTCTTAGTGCTTACCTACATCATAACATATTAAGATTATTGAATCCCACAGTTTTCTCTTGGTTAGTTTTATAATTACTCAAAAACAAATCTAGAAAACTAAATCTATAACTCTATTTTCCTTCTTTTTTTTCAACAGAATTTCATTTACAAAAAGAGCACACAGCACCATAAGCAAATATGGCAGAACCCGGAGGAGACGCACCCACTGAACAACCTGGCGAGGAAACTCTTCTCGAAGAACTTGAATATGAACAATTACTTGATGAAGAAAAAGATCTATTAATTGGAGAAGTCGGGGAACTAGATGAATTTGGAGGCCTAGAAGAAGGTCTCGAGGAACTGGAAGCTGAGCCAGAAGAGATCGAAGAAGAGACACCACAAACTGAACCAGTAACCGAACCAATACCCGAACCGGTTATCGAATCTATTGATGAAGAAATTGAACTGGAAGCTCCTGAGGAATTGGATGTGTCAATTGGTTCTGCAAGCCTTGATGAACCACGTGTCCTTTGGCTTAAATGCATTGTAGCCAATTTATTGGGTGTCACCGAACCAATCTATGTGAATACATTATTTCATAAGCATGCCAACCAATTTGATGAATTTCTAAATGGAAATTATTTATCTCAAGATCAATTGAATCGCGTTGCCTGCTATGTATGGCGCACATTCTATGATAGGCTTATCGAGGAAGAAATCACAGTACTTGAAGAGGGTAAGTTTGAGTTGTATGGGATATATTATTCACAGTAATGAGTAGTAATCATGTCAAATGTTTGGCATATGTTGGTTGGATCTACTACTACTACAAGGAAGTTGTCGCCTGTCCGCTTATAATCCTTGCCTTCGTTGCCTTTCAGTATTTGGTTACATCAAATGTAACTAAAAACTCCTAGTTTTGTGGCGCGCAATTGTCTGTCTGTTTATATGTCAGTCTGTTTGTTTGTAGATTTCATTCAATTTGTGCCAAGTAAAAAGTTCAACAATGACAGTTCCTTTGAATTGTTGTGGTCTCGGTTGGACTACTGAGCAAGCAAAAGAGTAGAAGCAAAGCGGGCTTAAGCGTTCTCTCAACCAAAAAGTGTTTTGCTTGTCTTACATATCAGGATTTTCACACAGTTGGAAAATAGTTTCATTCGTTAACTTGTTTATTTACTTACAGTTCCACCACCGCCACCGCCGCCTCCTTCTGAGAAGAAAGAGAAAAAAGGTAAGAAAGGCAGAGCTGGAGGTGGAGGTATCAGCAGCGGAGTACTTAAACCCGAGAAAGGTAAACTAAACTTCCATCTATCTACCAGTTTCAATTTCTAATCAAATCATTTACTTATATTAGGGGGCGGCAAAGGTGTCCGCAAAAAAGGTGGCGCCGAAGCTGCACCAGAATCTGAATCTGGTATAGCTACAACGGATGCGGATGCCACTGAACCCGAAGCCACGGAAGGTGATGCCACTGAACCTGAAAACGATGGCGACTCTACACCAAAGAGTAAAAAGAAAGAAAGTAGGCGTAAGTATCTCTAATATTCAAATCGTTTGCAATTGATTTGATTTTATTTGACTTGACTTGATTTAATTAGAATTGAGTTCATGATACAACACTTTTTTCTTAAACTACACACAGCCGGCACAGCAGATCAGAATGGTAAGAGAGCATTTAGTTTAATATTCTACCATAGTATAGATAGATTGTATTGAAATTGATTTCTCTTCACTTAGATATTAGAATAAAGAAATTTCTTTATTTTTATGTTAAGTTTTTTTCATTTTCCTTGTTATTTTTCGTTTCAATTTTCTTTGCAAATCTCATAAATATTTAACGCGCTCATTTTCGGTCAGGAAGTTTTAATTTCAAAATGCATTGCTTTCTTGAGATGTTGACCACACCCTTTGTCATCTAGTAAGTTTTTCAGTTTTACAGTTGTGATGTGTCTTCATGGGAGCTTCTGATTTTCTCCTTTGGATTCTTTCGTTGCAACATTTCATGTGATCTGTCAAAAGATAAGAATAAAGTTTTCTCTTTGCTCATTGCATTTAAATGGGAAAATTTCTTGATTTAAGCGAGACGACTTTTGTTTTTTTGGTGATAATCAAAACTACCCCAAACTCACCAAAAGCATCCAAAGCAGTTTCTTGTTCTTTTTCTTTTCTAGAATATAAAGTATGGTGGAACTTTATTTCCTTGTGATGCATTGTGATGTTGATTCTATGCATTTATTCATTACTCATTTAAGTCATTCATCCATTAATTCATTCATTCATTCGTCCATTCAATCCCATGCATTTGTTTTATTATCAGGGTGAGAGAATTTGGTTAGCACATCCATTAATCTGGAAAGATATGGAAGCTGACAGGCATGAAATGATCCACTAAGCCATGCTGTTATAACAGTCGGGGACTTTTGCAAAAGAAGCTTATAATGGTGACAGAAAACATAGCAAATGACATGTTTCACAGCAGGCTACGAAGATAAAAAAAGAGGCACAAGTTGTCTATAAAATTCCTGGAAAACCTTCCTTTTTTATCAATCGTAATTTCATTAAATTTTGATATAAACCTAACGCCAATCGTCTTAAAGAGAATACAACCTAAATTCATGCGACCTTAATATTCTATTCTATCCTATTCTGTGGCATTTTATTACATCCAATCCAATCTTATTCTAGTTTATCTTATCCCATTCTATTCCATTCCATTCAATCCAATCCAAGTCTTTCTCATTCTATCCTACTCAAGTCTATCCTAAACCAAAATAATTAGAGGTTAAATATTATACTCGTACTAGATCTCTATGATATACATTTCTTCCAACAGAACTTATTTTCGGTTAAAATCAAAACTGATTTTTTTAATATAAATTGATCCTCTTTTATTCAATAGGCAAGAAAAAGAAGAAGAAACCTAGCTACGTACCTGTCTACGTTGAAGTTAAGGTGAGATTTTTTTTTATTTTTAAGCAAAAAAAAAAACCATTTATATTAATCTAATTTCTTTACTCTTCTATATAATAGAAAATGGTACCGGCTTATGTGAAAACGCCTCTACTCCATTGCTCTTTTGGTCATATCAGTCATTTAGATGCTCCCGAATCAAATAGTAAATATGTTTATATTGTGCGACGAACACCAAACGAGATACGTAAGTAATCAATCTCCATAATTCATATTGCTTAACATTTACACTCTGAATGAAATTTTCTGTTTCCTCTTTTTTTTTCCATAGCCTTCTTTTCGGAGATTCCAGCTTGTTTTGCAGAAATGCCACGCATGTTTATTATCGGTTCAGTGCGTGGCACACACATTCAATCTTTACGCACGGATCTTAATGTTGTAAGTGTCCACTCAAGCAAATCCTAATCCCCAAAATTCTCTGGGACTAAGTCCGTTAAGTATTATTACTCAAATTTACACTTTATATTGTCTTCGACGCCGCTTATTTTACACACCAACGAGTGGCGACACAATCAATCAATCGCCACCAAACCATTGCCATGTCCACATTCACATCAATCCCGAATAATCGCTTAAAGAGCTTTATTTACTAGTCTTAGACCATTCCAATATCGAATGTCGGGTTGTCCGTCTGCCGGCCCAATCTGCCATCCGTTTGAATTCGATTTTTCTGTTGGTTTTTTCTTTTACTGCCCTGATTCTCTGCCTGATTACCACCACAAAACAAAATGTTGTGACGAATTGTAATTAATTTTGAAACAAAGCAATCCATCCATCCATCAAATTCTCGCTGGCTGGCTCAAAGTCTGTCTGTCTCTCTCTCTCTCCCTCTCACTCTCAGTTTGTGTTCCAGCAGTTCGCTGTTCGTGGTTCGCTTCGTTTTTACACTTGACTGCACAGTAAGCGCCATGGCGCCCAAGGCTAACAACACTCAGTCATCTATACTGCAGTGCCTTAAATTGCTTCATCATAGTCGTGCGGTTTCCATTAGACTGCCTTGCCAGCCTGCCTGCCTATTTGTTGTCTACTGCTCCCTATTCTACAATATGTATAGCATTCCATCCATTTCTTCTATTATCATTGTGATGCTAGCGAGTGACCCGAACCTCGCTCCAATTGGCATTTTGCAAATTTTGTGGTCTATTGGCCTTGGAGAGTTACTTCAACCATTCATCTCTCATCGCATCGCATTGAATTTCTATCCCTTACTTCTTGCTTACTTTATTCCACATTCTGTCAAGTCAGCAAGTCCTTTCTACACAATACACATATTTCTCGACTTTGGTTTGTATTAAAATAAATTAAAACAAAAAATCACTTTCGGCATACAACGATGCCGCGTTACCACCGCCAAAATCAGCAAATCAATTAGAATTTTCTATACAAAGACTAACCTCAAAACTCCTCCAACAACCCATCCACCATCAGCTATTATTATTTTTTTTTTTTCTTTATTCAATTTTAGTTAACATTTTTACTCAAAATTCCTACTTTCTTTCTTCTCGAACACTCGCATTCATTCCACCATTCTTACATATTCTTTTCCCTTTATTTCTCTTTTTAGGTCTACAGAAACGCAATTGAATATCAATTTCGCGAACCGAAATTATTGGAAGACCAACAATTGGAGAGTTCCGGTAATGCTCTGGAGACCACCCCAGATGGTGGTGGCGGTACATCGAGTGAAGCCAAAGAAACGGGTCCGGGTATTGGAGCTATCGCGCCCATCGGAATTTCGTTTGAAAGCGCTTAAGCAACAAAAGTATTTAAACTTTTTTAAAAATAAACGAAACGAATGCATGAATGAATGGATGGTTGAAGAAGAATCATTTATTTGCTGCTGCTTGTGGATTCAACTCTCTCCCGGGTTGTTCTTTAGCATCCATTCGTTCATGCTTTGCTTTATTGGTTTCGCTTTTGCCAACATCCTCCGCTTGTTACATTTTATTTTCTCTGATTTCTTTTATTTCATTTTCTTGACTTTTTTTTAATTTTGTTGCTTCAAGTTATTTGTTTGACGCCTTTGTTTCGCTTTTATCGTTGCATACCATCGCAAGCGAGCGTTGGTTTCATTTTGTTTCACCTCCTCTATATAGCCAACAGCAAAGCCATGGAGTTCCGTCGGGTGTTGAATGGCAATGAGCAGCAGTGGGGGTAAAATAGCCTCCTCATCTACGCTTAACCCTTTTTCGCACATAAATTACTCTTCCATCCGATAAGAATATTTCTTTTTTTTTTATTTTTAATCGGATTTCATACTTTGCCGCTATACAAGTATAGACTAGCCGATTTTCAAGGCGACTCTCATTCTTTTTGCTACATTTATGGAACCTCCTTCCGTTCAGAATCGGGATGTTCATTCGTCAAGCGTACACCATCATCATAGTTCCCCGCGTCCGCATCGTTGTCGACTTTTATTCAGTCGTCAGGCGCTTTTCTCTTCTAGATACATATATTATAGTATGTAAAATACATTATTCTTTTAACATACTCGTAAACGCAGTAGTACTCCCCTTCCCGATTTTCAAGAGACTATCTATCGTCTGCTTAATTCACGGCTAAAACAGTATATCAGCGGTTTTTAAACGATGATCTGCGGATCGTGTAGGTTGTCGGTTCTTTTAACAACAAATCACCGAACGATATTGCTCTTTTTTCATTTTTGTAAAACTGACTGACACGCTTGCTTCCAAAGCCCATCAAACCAAAACTAATGAAGGGAATCGACTGAAACTTGGACATTAGGCTACTAAAAGAATGTACTACTGCTACGTGATGGTAACACTCTTTTGTAATAGCAACCAGTAATTTAAAGAATTTTATTATAAAAAAGGAAAAGGTGCTTTATGGCTGCCATGATGATTTGGAGTCACCTTGATAGACTTAGTTTGTAGAAATTCTTTAACAGCCCAAAGCTAGTTTTGAGCCTCAATAAACGGATTTATTGAGAAAATGGGATTCTAAGACCATTGGACCAGAAGTTAAGTGGTAAAAATGACTTAAAAATTTGTTGAACAACGGGAGCGCGAATTCAATAAGCTTAAGAACTGCTGAACAAGGCTTACGCAATTTAATGTGAAGCTTGGTTTTGTTCTGGTTGAGGTTCGAAGTGGTGGGAGAAGTGGATGCATTCAACTGCGTACAGATTAAAATGCTTTCATCACGATTTTGGTCTTTTCAGGCCATTCGAACACAGTGTGAGGCTACTCTACTCCATTTGACTTTTCCCTTTTGCTACGCGATTTTTCCCATTTTTTTTTTGTTTTTTTTTTTTTTGCGTTTTCCTCTGTCTGTTTTTTTCCTTGCTGAGCCCAAAAATTCCCAACAACTCTTTGCTTTAATTTTTTTATTTAAAATTTTGTTTTCCTTACTTGCGCCTGTCAGCTTGTGTATGGCAGCGACAGCGTCCCTTTGTTACTCGTTTTGCTTATCAGTAGCTTTTCATTACTTTTGTATCAACGGCACAGTATCCTCTTTGTTTTTTCATTTGCAATTTTATGCCTTTAATTGTGTGTTGGCCTGCCTTTATTTGCGGCTTGTAGGAAAGCACTCAGGCAATCATTCAAAGCCTTGCTTTTGATTAAATAATAAGTATTATTGGATGAAAAAATCTCAACATACTTGTAAAATTAACTTACAGAAAGCAAGAGCGCCAAGCACAAGAGCAAAAAGAGGCAGCAGCCCAAGCAATTGCCAGGGAAGCAGAGGAGGAGGCCGGCGGGGGAGGTGATGAAGAAATTGAAGTCATAAAACCAACTGTAGAATTAGTATCATCATCCGAAGAAGAAGGTAAGTGGAGATCAATTAATAAATATATAGTAGTATACAAAAAAAAAAAACTAAATTAAATACATGATGTAGAGGAAGTAAAGGTCCAACTTACAATTGGAGAGCGTTGGGAACTACTATTGGCCGAGACTAAGGCTAAAGTAGAAGCTGAACATCGCAAGGAAGAGAATACACCACCTAAGATTTCACCTCAACAAATGAAACTCTTCAAAGAAATGGACGATTTTGATAATGAAATTAATTGGACCTTAAATCATATTGTTTGGGCCTTTAATTTACCGACATCGTACAAGGCACCCGGTCAGGAAGATGTTGAATTCGAAGAAGCTATCGTCCGCATACCCATCGATGCGAAAAAAATCGATCTTATACCAACATATTCAATACACATACTTGAAGATGTTGTTGATGGTTGGGTCAAGTATATGGTGAAATTTATGAAAGGTCTAAAAGAAACCCCATTGGATGAATTTACACCAATGGCGGAATATCGTTATTGGCATAAAATGGAGATCGAACTCTATAGTGTATTGGAACAGCTAAAAACTGATTTTGTTGTGGCTGTGCTCGATCGTTTGCGTGCAGAGCATTCACCAGCTTTAAAAGAATGGAAACAAACATTAGATATAACAGAAGAACGATTTAAATTGGCAAAGGAGAATGCAGATTATTTGGGTACCATAACGGACTATTTAGAGGTAAATAGTTTTGGTGTATTCTTTGTAATAAAAGAAAGAATCTTTTATAATTTTGTTTTTTTTTTTTATTTAGAAAATACGAACCTTTGATAGCTTCAAGATGACTGTTCTTCAAATTCCAAATGTTATGGTGGGTCTACGGCATATTTGGACCATGTCAAGCTATTACTGTCGTGATAATGAAATGCAAGTTTTGCTCTGCGAAATCTCACATGTTTTTGTCGAGAAAGTGAAGAATATTATAAATTTTGATAAAATTTTCCGGTAAGTTCTTGTCAAAGTAGACATTCTCTTTAATGTGTAACGAAGGAACGATAATTGAAAAAAATATATATATCTACATATAGATATACTCGTACAATATATAATCCAACCAACAACGCTAACACTCAAAGTAGAATTGATGACAATCTGCATCTGCATTTTCTCGTCGATTGCGTGTGCAAACGGCATTTTCAAGTGCCATTAAGGGTTCCAGCAGATGGCAGTCAGTAAAACCAGTGAAGTCAACCAAACAACGAACTTTCCTTCCACCAACCACAGCCCATTCTGCCTAACATCTCTACCAAAGACCATCCATCCATCCATCCATCCATCCATTCCATTCTTAGTACAAATGGTTGACACAAAGCACAACAAGCTTCGTTCGTTTGTTCGCTCACTCAATACCGGAATGCAATTCCATTGCTGTCATATGCAAATTTTTTGCATGTTCTTTTCGATTTCCTTTTGTCATAGTCATCCCATCCTTGTTGTCCTTGTTTTCGTTGTTGTTTAGCAGTTTGTTTCCTATTTGTACATACTCAGACATACAACAATACAACAATATGAATGTGTCCCCTTCTTTTAAACATTTCCTCTCTTCTAGTACTTTTTAAACTTAACTAAACAAAACTAAACTCAATTTCTTTTCCTTACACTTCTTTCTCTCCTCTTCTCATAGTTACTCAGCCAAATACACATATGAGACGGCCAACAATTGTGCCAATCTTCTACGCTGTTGGAAACAGGCCTACAAACTAAGTCGAAAACATATTGAGGATTCTGGTGCTGGTTCCCGCTGGGAATTTAACCGTGTTGCCCTCTTCAATGAGGTTAATCATATTTATCGAGTAAGCAATGATATTGCCTACATTGGACGCGTCTTTATCCAATATGAGAACCTCTTCGGACATCGCCTTAAAGCGCTTATCACTGATCCAGCGATTGTGGACAATTTGATGCGTAAAGTTTATCGTATGCTGGATGATATGATACGAAACATAGATTATGATATGTTCAAGCCTAGCAATTGGGAAAACTGGGAATATACATTGGAGTTATTTAATAAACGTTTAGAGTACATTGAAATCGAAGCAAAAGGAGTCATTGATCAAAGTATTAGTATGTTACGTTCATCGGAACGTGGCCTAACATTAATTTCCGAAGCAAATCAGCTCGATACACGCCAAGCACTACAAGAATTCATTTCAACAAAGCATGAGAATATTTTACGTTATTTTGTGACAGAAATTAATGCAATCGAATTTGAGTTTATGGTGAGTGGAACTAGTATTTCATATATGACTATAGCAACTTAGACAAATTATATAAATTCTGCCAAATCTTAAATGCAAAAGTTTAAGAATAAAATAGTTTAAGGGCCCCGTTATTCCTTTATTTACGCACCATTGTTTGTTTGTTACCTTAAACTTTACTTTTTTTGTGAACAGAACAAAAAGAAAACACCGCCCATGATGAAGCATACTCCGGCAAAAATTGCTGCCATTTTGTGGGCACGAATGCTGATTAAGAAATTAAAAACATCGGTTCTGGCATTTCGCAGAATGGAGGATGATCCCAATTTGAAGAATAGTTATTTGCGTCGTAGCGCCTATAAACAATACTTTGAACTAATGACAAAGATTTTTCTCTTCGAACGTGTCCTCTTCGAAAAATATCATCAAAATGCGACCTACATGTTAAATCATACTAATCGTAGCCCTATACTTAGTATGCAAATTTGTAATCATGATGTATGTAAGTAGAAGAAATATTATTGTACTTAAGTATAAGAAATTTAAACGGTAGTATTGTATATTAATTGCTGCCTCCCTCTTCCTATCACTCTGTAGTTAGTTATATATCAGAAGCCACACAAACATTACGTATTAAGAATCGAGAATCGGTTTTCAGCTCTGTAAGTCAAAGACAATCAGCTAGTGTCCATAGAACACATTCAGTGACGTCGGGTGCATCGGATTTTGGTTCTATTACATCGGATGAAGGTGTACAAGAAGAGTTCGGTGAAGCTGAAGCTCAAGGCTTTGTACGTAAAATTAATAAATTTACGATCTTCGCCACATTAGTCATGTGGCTGGTAAGCAAAACAAAACGCGCAAATGTTCAAGTGAAAAAAGCAAAAGAATTTATTGCTAAATGCAAAGAAAAGAAACCCAGAGAGTTGACTGCTTACGATAAACAATGTTTGTTGACTTGCGATTGTAAGTTTTGTTTTTTGTTCCTTTCTATTCATCAAATAATAATTTTGTCTATATTAGTGTTAATACGCGCTGAGACCCAACAAGGTTTACCAACCTGGCGTGAAATGGTGGGTGATAAAACACTCATCGAATACGATATGCACTTCGTCGTCAATATGAGTAGAGGTGAGTGCTTGCTTTAATTTGTAAATCTCCCAAATTACAAGGGTCAATCAAAAATTTAAAAGACAACAAGTACAACAAGTATAATGTAATGCTGATGATTTGGGGAGTAAATTCCAAAAAGATGAAAATGAAATGTGACGAATTTCAAAATTTGACGATGTTATTATTATATTGGTGCTATTTAGACAAACACAATTGAAATGTCTCATAGTGGTTAGAGATTAGGACTTGCAAACCAAGGGCGTGGGATGCGAGTCCTGCCCTAGGAATGTTTTTTTTTTTTGAAGTGAAACTTCTTTAGCAAAGTGGAGTAAATCCAAAAATTGTGGCGATTTTATTATTATATTGGAGCTATTTAGGCAAATACAATATGGAAGTGAAACTTCTAAAGTAGATGGTCAAACAATAATACAGAATATTGTAGTGTTATATGGTTTCAATACAAAAGAGTTATTTTATTTTTCGGTCATTCGGCCACTTACTCGTAAGTTCTGAAGCATATTCGCATTTTAATTTTCGTCACATTTCAGTTTCTAATTTTTGAATTTACCTGCCTTTGCTATAGAATTTTCACTTTCAAATTGTGTGTGAGGGTGAGGCCCACTACTAAAAATTTTTTTTAAATGACCCTCGATATTGTGATCTTATTATGTTCCCCTCAAGCATTAACACAATTTCTTTTCTTTTTTTTTTTTTTGTAGAGGTTTTCGATATCATGTTCGAGGGTCAATTATTTGAACATCTGGGCTTCGATTTGCCCATGGTCATACGCACGGCAATTATGAAAAAGAATGTAATGTTTAATGACTATGAAAGTTTATTGGAAGTCATCAATCGTTATAATGAAGTGATAAATAAATTATCACGTTCCGAAGTGATATTTCTACGTGATCATATTTATGATACTGAGCTCTACATACAAATGGGTGTGGGGCGCTTTACTTGGTTCTCATTTAATATTTTAAAATTTTGTGATCAAATTAATTCCAAATTACGCAAGCTTTTCTCGATTGTATCGCAGATCAATTATATACGATTGGATTTGCGTCACCGCATCGATCAAATACAACAATTTAATCTATTCAATTTGGATGATTCTATTCAAGACATGGAAGAAAAAGATGATGACACAATTTCAAGAGTCTCGACAGATACGAGAAGTTTCACTTCTGCAAGTGGTCAAATGGTGACTCTTATGCATGCTGAAGCTGCTGATGCTCATATAAGTGCACGTGATATTGCTTGTGGGATTGGTGTTTATAATTGCCATGGTTATTTCGCACAATTGGAGACCTCACGTAATCGTAAATGTGCTCAAATGAGGAAACTCTATGACTCATTGGGTCCCGTACTTGTAAAATTGGAGAGTCTAGTGTTAGGTACATTCACTGGACGATCGGAGAAAATGCGCACATATTATGAGTTTTGGGAAATGGAAACATTCAAATGTCTAACCGAGTGAGTAATTACAATGCATCATCAAATCATTATATAGGTGAATCGTTTAATATAAACTTGTTATTCCATTAGTATGACATACGATAATCTTAAATGTTACTTCGATCGTTTGCTTTCCAAAAGACCTATGTTCGAAGTAAAAGCTGTATTACTCATGTCTGAGGTTGTATTAGAACCATCAAGTAATGAAATACAGAACATAATGGTTACAGCTGCTAAGGATTATCTAGTTAGGTAAGCTTAATTTTCGGTAAAAAAAATTGCATAGATATTTAGCCATCACTATCATCCATTATTAGACTTAAAATCTTCACACGTTGGATGATCGGTACTTGCATTAATTGTCCGCTGCTCGAGATCGATCAACAATGGAAATACAATTACACATTCTATGAGGATATCGTCAGCATTAAAGCAATTGTGGACTCTATTGCTCGCATTCATGACTTGTCAAGTCGTATAATTAATACCGTCAAAGCCTTTGTTGTACAGTAAGTTTCAATATATCAATCATACAAATTATGTACGAGTATTTAGCATAAACAATTTTTATTAGATTTCGTAAATATTTCAATCTGTGGGCGTTTGAAAAACAACAAGTGTGTCAAAAATTTGTCTCACGTCGTGTTCCTCTCGTTGAAATCGATGAAAAATTCACATTCTATGCTAATATCATCGATGAATTGCATGGTATGCGTAAATATAATGATGTGTGTTGCATACGGGTCAATCTGGAACCACTTTTGAGTGCAATATCTACTCATGCCTACGAATGGATTACAATGCTTGGTGATGAATTATCTAAACATGTTCATTCAGATATGAAAACAATGCGTGATGAAATTAAAGAGCTCAGCTACAATCTAAATAAACCAACGAAAGAATTGGCTGATTTTAAATTGGTCATGCAAACGATAGCAACCATTCAATCAGCAACTC
This sequence comes from Amiota minor, assembly GCA_037043295.1. Classification (NCBI taxonomy): domain Eukaryota; kingdom Metazoa; phylum Arthropoda; class Insecta; order Diptera; family Drosophilidae; genus Amiota; species Amiota minor. The sequence goes on along the minus strand of JBAMAW010000081.1, from coordinate 5,606,712 downwards.
TCACAAATGAGCAAAAGATACACGAGATGCAGGAAACTTTTACTGTACTAAGTGAACATAATATTAATGTAAGTATTACAGTATATACCGCTTAATATATTGTCTTGTGCGTCTCCCCACTAAGTCTTTGAAGCATCATCACATTTTGATTTCCGTAACATTTCAGTTTCATATTTTTTGGAAGAAGTTTAGGTTATCTATACTCTATACTCAGAATACACTCGTTGCAAGTTTGATGAAGAATCCAGTGCGGGTAGTAGTCTCAAAATGGCCCCTAATGGTATATAAAGAATCCAGTATGTATATTCTTTTGGAACAATCGACCCCTTATTGGGATTTGCTGACCTAACCAAAGTATTTTTCGTATATTGAAAAATGTTTATTTTGAAATTGAAATAATCAACTCTTATCGAGATATGAAACAAAATTCATTCCAATCCATTTTCATCATATTGCGAATTTCGATATATTCGAGAATTCTTACTTCTCTTCTCAATTCTTTCCTGACACATAAAATCCTTTTATTTTCCGAATATAATATTTAACAAAACATCTATTTGTATATTCAAATGAGGAATTTTAGTGAAAATCCTTGCAAAAGTCGTTTACGTTCTGTCTGTTTGTCTGTCTGACTGTGCGTCCTGCAGAGTTTTGAGCGTTGTAGTCCAGTCGAGTAGGAGTCCAATGCAGTTGAGCTTATTTTAGTCTGACAAGATGAACCTATACATGTTGTGTATGTACATATGTATATAGAAGCCCCTGTAGCGTTCATACAACTATGAGGATGATGATGATGCAAATAGCTTTTCATAAAGCACACACACACACGCAATGATTTATATGTAAGTATGTATTCGTATATTTATATAGTGAAGAGAAATGTTACGTAAGTGTTTAGTCCAAAATACTATAGAACAGAAGCATATCAACTCTTAGTACTCTACTCTATTGTAGCTGTACATTTTGGAACATTCACATTTGTTCGTCGGTCCGCCGGTCCGCTGGTCAATTCATTTGTTGGTCTGTTCGTTTGTTTTTTTTTTTTTTTCATTTATTGATAGAATTCCTGACGGTTTGGTAACCAAACCAACCAGTGGCATTGCTTAGCTTAGCTTATGGCCAGACACAAACGGAATTAACTTGCATTTTATATAAATTAATGAATGAACGACAAATGGACGATTGGACAGACAGATACGAACAAATGACCGAATGAACAAATGCATGAATGTGTGTATCTATGCATCTCTATAGATGACTTCATCTGTGTAGTACTGTATGCAGAAACATACAGAGCGGAATGAATGAAAATTTATGCATTTAGCTACTGCAAGAGAAGCAAGATTTTCTTTTTTCATGCATACACATATGTATGTATGTATGTATGTATGTAGTTATATCCCTGTTAGTCATTCTTCCTTACACTAACTCTCCTCTCTCCTGGGTTGTACGAGATGTGTTCCAAAGGTATGTGTCTTATGTTCATCAGGTTATTTCCATGTTTAAAAATGTTAAAGCTGCTTGAGAATGTGACAGCATAGATTGGTGTAACGTGTTCATTCCTAAAAGGATTCCAATTGTCTGATGAAAAAGAAGAATTCGAATACTTTTATGACAAACCTCTCTTACTATATACAAGTATAAAGAAAATATATTCATACATATGAAGTATATTACTATATACATATATTTTGGCATATTTTTTATGATTCTCTACGCTTCGTTGCTCGTTAGTCGAAGCGTTCTTTCGTTCGTTCATTCGTTCTTTGCTTTTTGTATTTTGATTTTGTTGTTCTTGTTGTTATTATTATCCTTTTTTTTCCCGCACTTTTACTGATTATTATTTGCACTCAAATGTAATTGGCAAAGGACATGCTGCATGCAGCATCATCATCATCATCATCATCATCATCATCAGCATCAACCGTGTGTTGCTTGTGTTCTTTAATTTTTAGTATTGTATATTTTGAACAAGACATAAAGACAATTTCATATCTTGTTTGTATTACTTTTAATAATTTTTAACATACTCATTCTCTCTTTTTTTTTTTTGCAGTTTCCTTATGAGGATTTGCTGATGGCACATCACCTGTCCAAGCGTTGGAAACGTTTATTCCTCTCAGCTTTATATCGCTCGGAGAAATTACAACCAATTAAGCAGAAATTCGCCGATATGACAACCATTGAAATAAATGTATTCTGGGACGATGTACGTATAAATGATGCCAATGCATGCAAGCAAACAACATCTGCCACAATCTACCCAACTGATCCACTCTACTCTATTCTGTCACCTATGATGACATTCAGCACAATAATCAAATGTGCACTATGAATGAAGCCTCTTCTTTCCCCTTATAAGAAGTCAATGCAACTCCTTTCTACTTCCACTCCACTGTCCTTCCGTTCAACTCATCTCATCTCAGCTCAACTTAACTTAACTTAACTGAACTGAACTAAACTGAACTGAACTCAATAGCTCAACTCACTCATTCAGTCGTTCGCATATTCTCCTTTGTGTTTCGAACTGACTTTGCGTTTTCACCATTTTTGCTTTATAATTTGCTTTTCCTGCACTCGATTTTTCCCATTTTACTATTGTATATCTTTTTTTTTTTCTCATTTTGTTTTATACTTTGTCCCTCCAACGTCGTCCATTCGCCTGGTATTCGTTGTTCGTCGCTACGTTTTGTTTCCTCTTATTATTTCCTTTCAATGGTATTTTAATTGGATTTTTTCCACGCTGCCATTATTGTCAATTGTAACGCAGTGAACACCACCGACGACCATCGACCAACAACACATCAGTGTATAAACTGCATTACGATACTATACTATACTATAACTACAATATAGTAAGTACTGTGTCCCGTTTCCATGCAACAGCACCAAGAGGAGCAGCAATAATGTCGAACGGAAGTCGCTCGACATGGCAAAGGCGGCAGGAAACGGAACTGCCAACTAACCAAGCCACGTTAGCGGGTTGTATCATTGAGGCGAGGCGAGGCGAGGCGAGTTGAATCGCGTGAAACGAATTAACTTGAAGTGTTTATTATTTGAATTAAGCTCACGTCGACGACAATCCAATTCGTTAGTTTCCGACTGCATTGCCAACTTCCTTCATTTTGCATTTCCTCTCATCACTCACTCTCATTTATCCCATTCTCATTTCTCATTTCTCATTCCCTCATCAATTGCTCAAAGTTAAACACCAACTTGTTTACTATTGTCCTCTTCTGCTGTCATCGTTCTTAATGCAACCACCACCACCACCACCACCGTCACCATCATCATGCAAATGCATGTTAAATAGCACAGGATTTCATTTTCATTTTGTCTTTATTATTATTATCTCTTCTTTTTTTGTGCCACTTATCATCTCTCCCCCCCACTTCAACTGTCCTGCTGTCAATTAACTAACTCAATCACAAACATTAACCGAAATATTTCTTTTTTTTTTTTTATAAAAAAAAAAGTTATCTGAATTTATCAAAGACTGGGATGAAAATGGTCCTGGTTCGGTTGAAGGAGAGTTGGAGCGTGGTGCACGTCTTATGGAACCATATAGTATAAAGATTGCACAACGCGAAGCACGACGTGTGGAATTGGGTAAGTAACGAGGAAAATTTAAGTTTCCATCAAATAGATTTATTAAATGAAATTGATTTAAAATATCTAATTAAAATTATATCACCATTCACAATTATTTGCATTCACACAGCCAATGCGGAACGTTTATTCGATATGCCCATGGTTGATTATCATGAATTTGCACGCGTACAAACAGAATATGAAGGCTTAGAAATGGTGAGCACCTTAAACATAAATCAAACAATAGAATTTCTGCCACATCTAAAATATTTTCACCAACATTGACACCTCACCTCATTCATTTTCCATAGATTTATAAACTCTATAAAGCACAAAAGAATGGACGTGAAACTTGGGGAAAAACTTTGTGGGTCGATTTGGATCCCACTGTATTAACGGAAGGCGTCGAAAGCTATTTGAAAGAATTCCGAAAACTACCAAAAAATGTAAGTTACTCTACAGCAGTTTGTTATAATAATTTCAAGTTTGCAACGATAATAAAATTTATATATATTTTTTTTTTTATTCAAAATTATTATGAAAACTTCGCTAATTAGTGCGCCATTGGCGACCTTCATTTAAGGCAGAAGTAGTACATAAAATATGAGAGGAGCAGAGATGAGGTAGCGAATGTTGCAATTTTCAGAGCTCTAGTCGACTGTCGTCCATTCTTTTCTTTTCATTTCATTTTGATTTCATTTTATTTCTTCTCGGACAGGATAAAGTTAAAGGTATTTTCTGTTTTGGTGATGAAGGAGAAGGGTGTGGGAACCAAAAGGTACATACATAACTATATACATTTGAACTATGGACGTTTCGGCATTTCTCTATTTCTTTTCATAAAGAAGGTTATCGTGGTTGTAGATGTCGGTGGAAATTTCAAGGAAAATTTTACACCTAAACTGATTATGACAAATTGATTTATTTACTTTACTAACAAGTTTTGGAAGAGAAAATTTTTGCCTGGCGAAAAGTTTTAACAAAACTTTTTTCTTCCCACACCCACCGCATTTACTTTTTTCCACCATCATACTCTTCTTAGTCTCTCATTCAGTCGCTTCAAGAGTCGACAGAGATTAGCATTTCAACTATTTCATTTTAAGTTTTTTCTATATAATTTTTCCCTCAATATCCTTTCTAAAAATTCCAAAAATTTGAATTTAATCACAACGCACAGTATTGCACATTGTTATAATAATAATAATAATAATAATTTTTCTGTTGTTATTGTTATATTTTAAGCAACATAAATTTTGTTTATTGTTGAAGTTTTGTTGGGCTTATCGCGCTATGTCCTGCTGCTGTTGCTATGAATAATTTGGCATCGACAGCAGAGAGATACAAGAGGACATGCTTCAAACTATAAACTAAAAAACGCCTCGAACATAAAACGCTACTACTACTAACTGTATTGCCATCAAATCGCTGCCATACAATCAGCTACCGATGACAAAATGTAAATCAATTTGTTCAATATTAAAAATAATTGAAATATTTAGTTTAGTCGTCGGCGCCACCATCACTGCCACTGGTATCTCTCTAGTTTTTGACAAGTGCCAACAAAAATGCGCAACATATTAAGTTTATTTTGTCGTTTACACAACCAAACCTAAATCAACCGACCCTAGTGCAACCCTTTGAACAAAACCGCGTGTAAACCGCGCGCGACACGTTACCATCATAATTTAATTTGTAAACGTTCAACATAGGACACACACACAGAATAAACATAGATAGATAGATATTGTATGTAGATACAATATACATCACCGAATCTACCAAAGCAATAGCAAACGTTTGTGTGTGTGTGTGTGTGTGTACACCAAATATGCCACCCACCCAACTGACCGCAGGCACAAGCCAATATTGTTTCAACTGATTTGTGAGGCTTGCCACGTTCGCTCGCATCTCTCTCTCTCTTTCGGTTCATATATACAATATATATATATTGGGACTATGCATTAATTTTAAAGGTTGCACACAGATGGCGTTATTTACAACAGTATCGCATCTGGCAATATTGTAACTATATTCATGTCAAAGCCTCATCATTAGGCTTTGTTTACCAGTATCTGTCATTTCGCTGAAGTGTACACAACATAGTTTTTTTGTGCTCCGAGTATGTCAACTTTCGTGCCGTCAAAACGCAATTTGCGGGAAGCCTTGCTTTTTTGCTTCAATTTGAAGAAAAATACCACCCAAGCCCGTCAATTGCTGTTGGATGCCTACCCGAACCATACTCCATCGATTTCAACCTGTGAGTACTGGTTTCGACGCTTCAAAAGTGGTGTTTTTGATACCGAGGACAAGGAGCGACCTGGCCAGCCCAAAAGGTTCGAAGACGCAGAATTGGAGGCATTGCTGGACCAAGACCCGTGCCAAACGCAAGAAGAGCTCGCCGAAACGTTGGACGTTGACCAAGCAACCATTTCCAGACGTCTCAAAGCGATGGGAATGATCCAAAAGCAAGGTAATTGGGTGCCATACGAGTTGAAGACGAGAGACGTCGAACGCCGATTTTTCACGTGCGAATTGCTGCTTGAACGACTTAGCCGGAAGGGTTTTTTGCATCGTATTGTGACTGGCGACGAAAAGTGGATCCATTACGATAACCCAAAGCGTAAAAAAACATATGTCAAGCCCGGCCAACCGGCGCTATCGACGTCCAAGCCGAATATTCATGGTTCGAAGCTCATGCTCTGTATTTGGTGGGATCAGAAGGGTGTGGTGTACTATGAGCTGCTCCAACCCAACGAAACCATCTCTGGGGAAGTCTACCGATGTCAATTGATGCGTTTGAGCCGAGCATTGCTTGAAAAACGGCCGGAAACGGTCGAAAGACACGACAAGGTTATTTTGCAGCATGACAACGCTCGGCCGCATGTTGCACAGGTCGTCAAAACATACCTTGGAACGCTCAACTGGGAAGTGCTACCCCACCCGCCGTACAGCCCAGACATTGCTCCTTCGGATTACCACTTGTTCCGGGAGATGCAGCGTAAGCTGGCTGGACACCGCTTCTCTTCATATGAAGAGACCAAAAAATGGATCGATTCATTCATAGCCGCCCAGAAGCCGGAATTTTGGAGAAACGGAATCCGGAAATTGAAAGAAAGATGGGAAAAGGTTGTGGCTAGCGACGGACAGTACTTTGAATGATGTATCAATCCATTTTGAAATCGAAATAAAGCCCCATTTTTGGTGAAAAAACCTTTAAAATTAATGCATAGTCCTAATATTTGTACTATTTCATAGTGTTATTTTTTCCAAATATTTTATTTAAAATGTGTGTGCAATAGAGGAAAATTTAATCATTGTTCAACCTTCAATGTTCCACAGGTACGTTCATTGCCCGTTGGTATACAACTCGAGTTGCAAATGAAGCAATTCAAGGCCACTGTACCACTGATGGTTAGCCTAAAACATGAAGCGCTACGTGAACGTCACTGGCTGCAATTGATGGAGAAGACGGGTCAGGTTTTTGATATGTCACCAGGTCGTTTCACATTAGAGAACATGTTTGCCATGCAATTGCACAAGTATCAGGTATGATGTTTTAATATAAAAAAACACAATTCTCTGTAACCCAAACTCTATGACGTTAGGAAATTGCCGAACAAATTCTCAATAATGCCATCAAAGAATTGCAAATTGAACGTGGTGTGCGTGCTATTGAGGAAACATGGACAGCAATGGCTTTTAAGGTTGTAAAGCATCACAAAGCTGGAGAAGATCGTGGTTGGATATTGGGTCCAGTCGATGAAATCACACAAGTTCTAGAGGACAATGCCATGAATTTACAATCAATGGGAGCATCACAGTAATAAATTTCTCATTACATACTTAATAATCCATTTTCTAATAAAATTCTTCATCACAGATTTATTGGCCCCTTTTTGGAGACTGTCAATCGCTGGGAACGTAACTTAGCTTTAGTTTCTGAAATTATTGATGAATGGCTGGTGGTGCAACGTAAATGGCTTTATCTGGAAGGCATTTTCATAGGCGGTGATATTCGTACGCAATTACCGGATGAGGCTAAGAAATTTGATGACATTGATCGAGCATATCGTCGGGTAAATACATATAAGTTTTTCTTAACACTATAGTCAGTGGCAGAAAAGTGCTTCTACTATTATGTCGGAACGTGGATCTTTAAGTGCTTAATGCTTTGGTTCATGTTATTTGTAGTTTATTACTTGCTATCGACAATATGGCGACTTGTCGTTTTAGCTGTAAACATGTGTACATATGTATGTATGTATGAGTATATGGTTGAGTCCATAACGCAATAACAATAATGTAAGCATGCAAACGAGCAAATGAGATTGTAAGCGCATGTTGTGTACGAGGGTCATTCAATGTGTTATTTACATTACAAATTTAATGTAGAAAAGAAAACTGATTATACAAAAATATAGAAATTGTTTATTTGTCCTTTTTAATTGAACAACTCTCAGTGATCCGTTTTTAGGGCACCGGACCCAAAGGGTACCAAAAGGAGCCCTATTGCGCAGACTTCGTTGTCCGTCTTCCCGTCCTCGGGTCATATCTCATAAACCGCAATAGCAAGAGAGTTGAAACTTTCACAGAATGTGTAGCTCTATCCGGGCATCTGCAACAAATACTAAGAGTAAAATATTTTCAAAAACTTAAAGGGGTCTCCATACAAGAAACATTTTGGTTTGTATCGCAGCTATATGATCCAGTAATCCCACGATCTTGAAATTTAGATCGCTGATGGCTTTATATCAGTAACTTATATTGTCGAAATTTCGGTTCGATCGGATTACTAGCGAGGGTACCTTCCATACGAACTCCCATTAAAATTCAGGTTCTTATCAGAAAAACTTTTTTGTTTTTTTTAATAGTAAATTGAAATTTAGAAACTATATGTTTCTGATATAGGCGCGACACATCTGTTGGAATCAGCCAAATCGGCCACCTTGGAGGAGTACTTCCCATACAAATCCACCATTAAAATTCAGGTTCTTATTCGAAAAACTTTTTTGTTTTTTGAACTATTGAACTGAAATTTAGACACTATAAGTTTCTGAAATAGGCGCAGTATATTTTGTGCAATCAGTCAAATCAAACCCCAATCTTACGGAACCCTCCGTGTACGAGTCTTACTCGCACTTGGCCCATTTTTTTTTTAATATTAAAACATCGTATGATGGTAAAAGTGAAGTGATCCAAGGGACTTTTAAAGTTGGTGAATAGAACAATTTAAAAACAATTAAACATCAGTTATTGTTTCCTCTCGTACTGCCTAAATGACTAACGAAACTGTTAAACATTGGGTTCCAAGTATATACGGGTTTTCTTAAAGGTCAAATGTCTAGGCCCCCACACAAAACGAGTCTTAAGAAAAAAACCGAAACGCAAGTTCTACGTTTGCCCCATTTATAATACAATTGATTTATTTCCTTCCAAACCAAAAAATGTTTAGTTAGGATCGTGGAATTCTACTTTGCTTTATGCCTATCTCTGTTCTAAACATGTCATAGGTCTCAGCTCATTCTTTCCCACAGTTTTACTTTTATTTGTTTGGCCCACTCAAGGAGACTTTTCCAGAACGAGCAGGTCAAAAAAACATTCCAACATAGGGAAAACTTCTCAATATTGTCAGTGATTGAATTGGAAAGTAAGAATAGTCTCATGAATTATTGAATGACGCTCGCAATTTGTTGGTTTGTTTCCTTATTTTCATTCATTTGTTAGAAATCACCAAAATACAGCACCACATCTTTGATTCGTGCTCGCGTCATCCATGTGAATTCATTTGCAACATTTGCCGCATCAATATTATTTTGATGCCATTTATTTGATGATTTATTATTTTGATTTGCCTCTTTTTTTCATCCACTTTCCTTTATTGTTTGTTTGTTTTTTTTTTTTTTTGTTTTCCATTATAATTTTCTTGATTTCCACAAATGTGGCGGTTGTGTTTTGTTTTAATAACTTCGTCGTCTCTAAATCATTTTTCCTTTCTTTTATTTATTTATTTTTTTTTTTTTAATCATTCATTGCAGATCATGGTTGATTGTGCTAAGAGTCCATTGGTGGTGCCATTTTGTAATATACCCGGCCGTTTAGCTGAGATACAAGGACTTGGTATTGGCTTGGAAAACTGTCAGAAGTCGTTAAATGAATATTTGGACTCAAAGCGTCGCATATTTCCGCGTTTCTATTTCATATCCACCGATGAATTGCTCTCGATTTTGGGCAGCAGTGAACCGTCTGCAGTGCAGAATCACATCATTAAGGTAGGTCAACGTACACAAGATGTCAAAAACAAATAACGAGGAGTAGTAGAGTACACAGATTTGCCAAACTACTAGTGACATTATTTTTATGTGAATGACGGTCGTAGTCGTCGTCATCGTTGTCATCGTCGTCGTCGTACTGTTTCATTTCGTTCATAAAACTTAATGTTTCTGTTTATGCGCTCATATGGAGCAACTTAATGGTGACATCCCAGTCCGAACTTCTGACTATAGCATAAGGGGCAGAAGTCGTCTGCCACTAGCGGAAATAACGCTGATTTACCGCATGCTTCCATTATCCTCCTTCTTTCTTCACTCCGGTCGCTGGTAGAGCACATAAATTTTTATGAATTTATGCTTATAGAAAACAAAAACAAAAGAAAAAGAAGAAATTTATTGTATTTTTCGCATTATTATTGATTTTGTTCCTTTATTTTTCTTTGTTTTTCTTCTTATCGCTTTATTTTTTTTAACACAACTTAATTTTCTTGTTGCCTCACTCCAATTCAATCCAATAAACTCTCTTCACAGATGTACGACAATATTAAATCGCTAAGGATTGTTAAAGAAGGCGAAAAGCATATCGTCAATGCAATGATATCAAGCGAGGGTGAAGTCATGGAGTTTCGGAAAAATGGTAAGTTTCCTTTCGTTTATACTCACTTCCTTCATTTCATTCTCCATCATTCGATTGTCGGCGGAATGCTTTTGAATTTTATTTATATTTCTTCTCTCGTTAACCCAAAACAAAAAAAAAAACAAAAAAGAAGCCAATTGTTCAATTACAATAACAACAACAATAATAATGGCAAAAATAATAATAACAACAACATGGGTAATAAATACAACAACAAGAAACAATCATGGCAGATAAAAATGTGTATTGGTTTCATTCATCCAGAAAAGAATAAAAAAAAAAATAGAAAGCAATAATAACAACAACTCACTTTGGCAAAAGAGTTTATGCCGTTAAAAATCAGTATCGTAGAGTTAACAGGGGTTTAAATTCAGTGTTAAAAAATACTGATAAGATTCAATAGATCGATCTTTAGATTATGGTAAATATTTTGATTTGAATTCTTTAATTTCTGAGTACCAAAATAAGTAGAAATAGAAATCTTGTTATGCAAATGAGAAAGAACCTGAAAGTATTCTCTTCTTGGAAGGCGGATACGTTTTTTTCCGGGAAGCCTTTCATCGATGATGTGGTCAGTTTGGCAAAATAGCTCTGTTCGTTGATTCTTGGAGTTGATTTCAGAAGCGGAGGTTGTCTCTACTAGCAAGAGATATGATTTCAACATAGAAATAACTGAAATTCCATCTGACAAAATGACAAAACTTAGATGCACAAAACGAAGCAGGCGAAGCTTACTTTATTAGGGTGCCGGACCCAAAGGATACCAAAGGGACCCATAATGCAGAGACTTCGTTGTCCATCAGTCCGTCCTCGGGTCATATCTCATGAACCATAATAGCAAGAGAGTTGAAATTTTCACAGAATGTGTAGTTCTATGCGGGCATCAGCAACAAATACTAAAACTAAAATATTTTCATAAACTTAAAGGGGTCCCCACACAAGAAACATTTTAGTTTGTATGGCAGCTATACGATCCAGTAATCGCATCATCTTGAAATTAGAGTAGTGTTGGTGGTTATACATCAGAAACTCATATTATCGAAATTTCAGATTAATCGGATCACTAGGGAGGGTACTTCCCATACAAACCCACCATTAAAATTCAGGTTCTTATTAGAAAAACTTTTTTGGTTTTTTTCCTATCAAACTGAAATTTAGACACAATAAGTTTTTGATATAAGCGCTGTAAACCTGTTGGAATCAGGCAAATCGGCCAACTAAGGAGGTACCTCCGATACAAACCCACCATTAAAATTCAGGTTCTTAATCGAAAAACTTTTTTTGGTTTTTCCTCTATTGAACAGAAACTTAGACACAATAAGTGTTTAATATTGGAATCAGTAAAATTGGACCACTAGGGGGAGTACCTCCCATATAAACCCCAATCTGGTACGGAACCCTCCGTGAACAAGTCTGACTCGCACTGGGCCCATTTTTTTTTAAATATTTTTAAACGCAAATAAAAAATAATTGGGACGTGATAGAAACAAAATAAATACGTTCTTATAAAGATGATAGGTAGATGTTTCAAAATTGGTATTCACTCCTCTTGTCACAAAAACAGTGTCTACCAGTGTAATTTATAAGAAAATTTAAAACAATCACTTACCCAATTGGAATATTTAAATTTTAAAAATCCTTTTTAATTATTTTGGTACTAAAAATGAATAAAAAATTGGTACAAAAACTATGAGGTTTATCATGTCATACTCACTTTAGTCCATCGACGATAAATGCTTATTTTTTTATCCTAAATTATTCTTTAAAGTATTCAATTTATTGTAATTTAATAAATTTAAGATTAAAAGTAATCATCATGATGATTCTCAAAACATACTCACTTCGTTACATTAATCAATGACAAATAAGTACTTCCTTTGACCCCTTTTAGAGGACCATAAGTAGGCTCCTGCCGCCGCCTCTGTTACGGTGTAGAGCTGCTTTATTTTCAAATTTGCGATTTCACTCAGCTAAATGATATGGCGAGGCATGACTTTGGGGGCAAAGAGACATTCTTAGCCAATTTCAAAATTGAACTTTTTTATTGTCTCCGTCTGTGTGACTCTGCTACTGCTGGTGCTGTTGTTGCTGCTTTTGTTGTTGTGTGTTGCTCCTTTGCTTTACTTCTTTTAATTAATTTTGTTGCCGACCAAACAGCCAACGTTGGTGGCAACGATGGCATTGACCGACCGACCACCAATGCTGCTTGCCATGCAAATAAGTTTAATAAGGATGCGCGCACAGTCAGTTGATAATATCGAATTTCATGTGCCAAGTTTCGCGCTACTATTCGAGATTATTACACGGATTTTTTTGTTATTATTCTTATTGTTATGTTATTGATGTTGTTGTTCTTGTTCTTATTATTATTATTGTATGCATACAGACAAACACACAGGGACTCCTCACACAGATACTTATTGTATCTATTGTTATTGCCTTTGTTGTACTACAGTTATTATTTATGTTGTTTCATGCAATAATTTTGTGGTTGTCCTTTTTGAGTTCATCGATTGACTTCTCTTTTATTATGTTTTCTTTTTGTTTCTCTTATATTGTCTACATTCAACAACAACATTTCATTTCAGTGCGTGCCGTTGGACGTGTTGAGAATTGGATGAACGATGTTCTCGATGAGATGCGTCGCTCGAATCGTTTCATTAGTAAGGTAGCAATACATGACTACGGCACAGATCTGGAAATCGCAAGGTAAGCTTCTCTCGATTTACTGCCAGCCTTAGGCATCTTTCTAGGCAACATTCATATTGTATCTTTTAACCAGAGCCGGATTAAGGTGATAGAGGGCCTCTCTCTTACCATGAAACCTTAACAATATTTTTTATAAAGAAATAAAAACAAGTTTTGATTGGCTAAGGTAGCGAAACATTTAGGTTTAGTTCAACCTATGAAAGTCTTTGTCTCCAATTCCCTTGGTGGCATATTTACCTTCAATCCCTCTATACGTAATCTGGTTCTGCTCCTGACTCATACCTAGAGCTCTCCTTTATGTAGGTGGTGCGTGGTGCGAGTAGCGTATTAAGTCAAAATGTGACATAAAATATATTTTATGAGCAGCAATCGAATTGGAAACAAAAAGACACGCAAAAACAATATGTTACTTTTTGCACAGGTTTCATTCGATGACTCCTGCTTTTTTTTTTTTTTATTATTCGATGGTTGTATAATTTTGTCGTTTCATACGATTTATTACAACAGTAGGTCTTAGGCAGTGACAAGAGAGAGGCAAAGAGAGGTGTGGCTCAATGGCAAATTGAATTAAATTGACACTCCACTTCATGTGCGTTCTTTCTTTTTTTTTTTTTTATCAATTTTTCATTCTTTTAATAGACCCGATTGGCTAATGAAGTACCAAGGTATGGTTGGCTTGGCCGGTAGTCAGGTGTGGTGGACTGCCGAAGTCGAAGAAGCCTTTGATCAAGCACAAAATCATGGCAATATGCGGGCCATGAAAGATTTTCTTTCCAAGAATAACTATCAAATTGAAGAACTTGTGTTAAAGGTGCGTTCAAATCTCTCACGTAATGATCGCCTCAAGTTCAAGACACTTTGCACAATTGATGTACATGCCCGTGATATTATTGATGGATTCGTGCGTGACAATGTACTCGATGCCAGCGAATTCAGTTGGGAAAGTCAATTGCGTTTCTATTGGCTGAAACTTTATGACAATCTCTATGTAGTGCAATGTTCCGGTCAATTTGAATATGGCTATGAGTACATGGGTTTGAATGGTCGTTTGGTAATAACGCCACTGACTGATCGTATTTATTTGACAATAACTCAAGCGTTGCTTATGAATTTGGGTGGAGCGCCTGCTGGGCCTGCGGGAACTGGCAAAACCGAAACCACCAAAGATCTGGCAAAAGCTATGGCATTACTTTGTGTGGTCACGAATTGTGGTGAGGGTATGGATTTTCGAGCTGTAGGCACTATACTTTCCGGTTTGATTCAATGCGGTGCCTGGGGTTGTTTCGATGAATTCAATCGTATTGATATTTCTGTACTCAGTGTGATTTCGACACAACTTCAAACCATACGAAATGGTTTAATACGCAAGCTGAAACGTTTCATAGTAAGTCTTGATCTAAGGATCTCTTAATAATTTATTTTTTGTAATTTTTTTTCCAATTTTTGCCATTTATAGTTTGAAGGCGTAGAAATCAAATTGGATCCCAAGGTAGGCGTTTTTGTGACCATGAATCCTGGTTATGCTGGCCGCACTGAATTGCCAGAATCTGTTAAGGCACTATTCCGTCCGGTGACATGCATAAAACCTGATCTGGAACTTATTTGTTTGATTTCATTATTCTCGGATGGTTTTCTAACAGCAAAAGTATATTGAAATCTATTTATCTATATAATATTATGAATTATCTATCAATTTTATTTAACAGGTACTTGCCAAAAAGATGACAGTACTCTATTCTCTGGCCCAGGAACAGCTGTCTAAGCAATGTCACTACGATTGGGGTTTGCGTTCCTTAAACTCAGTGCTACGTATGGCAGGCGTTATGAAGCGTCAATCCGAGGATTTGCCAGAGGCTGTGGTACTTATGCGTGTCCTGCGTGATATGAACTTTCCCAAATTTATATTTGAAGATGTGCCACTATTTTTGGGTTTAATTAAAGTATGTCAACTTTACAAATGCCATGTCTTATAATTGTAACTCATATAATCCCATTTTTGCAGGATTTATTCCCCGGCATTGATTGTCCACGTGTTGGCTATCCTGACTTCAATGCTGCTGTGCGTCATGTCCTGGCTACAGATGGTTATGTCCTCCTCGCAGATCAGGTGACAATTTCTTATTACCAATTTTCTTTAACATTCATTGAAATTACTTTACATTTTCTTCATTTTGCGTGTTAAGGAAAAGGATTTCCTGTTTGTCATTTAAAACATTGTCAAAGTTTGACAATGATGACAGCAAATAGCAGCAACAGTAAGGTACAACTTAGTTTGATCCTTGTCCTGTTGCAAGTTTCTATATTCTATCTTGTTTTGTTGTTGTTCATCGTTGACACTTTGACACATTGTAAATTGCACTTTGTTGTCGCACAAGCACGCAAATGAAGGAAATGTTTCGAAGAAAGAGAAGAAATTCTATTTTTTATCCTCTATCTATCCTCCTCTTCTCTCAGATTCATCATATTCTATCATATTGCAACAAATTCGCTTTATTACTTTGTGCTTACACATTTATTTTTCTTTTCTTCATTTCATTTTTCTATTTTCATCAAACGAAAATTTTACAACACTTCACTGGATCCCATTTGACGATTAAATGTGCTTCTTCCTTTATTTCTCTGTTCCGCTTGACTTTTGCACGTCGGACATTTTATGTGGCCGTCTGTCTGTTGGCCATGATACACAAAAACAGGAGGACAAAGTCGTGCAAATGTATGAAACCATGATGACCCGACACTCAACCATGCTTGTGGGTCCAACAGGTGGCGGTAAAACTGTCGTCATAAATGCCCTGATCAAGGCTCAAACCCACATGGGCTTGCCAACCAAGTGCATAGTGCTTAACCCAAAGGTAAGTGGCTGAATGTTCCAGCACTTAGATTATGTCATTGCTTTACCTTCATCCTTCTGTTTTCTTTCATTCTACACTTTTTGTTAAACACAAATTGCCTTTCTTTTTGTTTAATGTGTATGAGGAGTTTTTGAGTTTTTAAAAGCTTTGAACTGGACAACTTGAGACGAACGATGAAGGTACAGACGAAGAGCATTTCCGTTTTCCTGTATCCATTGTGCATCAACAAAAGCAGAAGTTTGATTTGTTTTATGAAGGAGGTTTGATAAGTTTCTTAGCTGACCAGTTGATATCAATATTATTAAATGCTCTGAGTATCAGACACAAATTCATCGAGTCATTTCTTGTAGTTATATGCAAAGAAAGGAAAAGTCCTTAAGTCTTCGTGTTTGCTTAGTCATAGGAGAGAGAAACTAGACACTGCAGAAGAAGCTAAGAGGCCACGATTCCCTGTGTGCAACATTTTTAGAAAGTGTTATAAAACAATTAGTCCATCCAAATCTTTCAAGAATTCAACTAATTTAATTGTATTCATAGCAAGAGAAAATCATATAATCTAATAAATGGGTAGTTTTATAAGTTTTGATTAAAGAAAAAAAAAAAATTTCTTTTTTAAATTTTCGTCACATTTCATTTTCATATTTTTTGGATTTACTACCCTTCGCTAAAGAAGTTTTACAAAAATCCTACCAATCGAATGTGACTAATAATTCTAAGTTATTCCAAAAAATTTAATAGTACCATAGAATAAGTATAAATCGCCTTGGTCAATTGTAATCCTGTGCTCATCGACAGTGGCATAATATTGCCAACTGTTAAATTTCGGCAATTTTGTGATTTGTGTAACATATGTAAAATCAATTTTTGTTCCGGCACCGACAATTCATACCAAATACAATCATTATATATTGAATCACATAATTCATTGTTCTGAAAATTTAAGAAGGAAGATTATCTTGAAGAGTATCTAATAATAGTATATTATATTACCGATATTTCAACAATAGTACCAACACCACAATAACAATATAGAATGACAATTGAGTATAATAGATAAGCACCAGCAGCGGGCCAAACCTTAATGAAGATACAAAATAATGTGCATACAATACCAAAACATTTTAGAAAAACTGTTACAAATATAACGGGAAAGAAGATATTATCTGTTTGTTTAATTAATCTGAAATTTAGATTTTGATTTTTATTAAAAATAATGATATTGTTGATTAGTTTGTGGTTCACTATTTACCCTATATATTTTTGATGCCAATCGATGATATCATCAAGTAAAGGTTTCGTATGCTTGGCATCATGTGTCTCGATTAGAACCTTATTTAAGTCCATAAATTTAACATGGATTAAGTCCTTGATTAATGGTATATTTACAATGTATATAAATAAATACATGTCACCAGCAAAATTTCCAAATGAACCGAAAGATACTAACAACAAATGGGCTGCCTGGTGTATAAAATAACCATGAAACGATGTCGAATCAATGCCCGGTAATAGAAATTGCATAACAAAAATTTTCTGATCATAAAATATCCAATACATAAGTGGAAATGATACCAAAAGAGTTACACCGAAAATATAAAGTCCCATCATCATCACTATCAATTTGAAGCTGATGTCTGAACGTTTATTCAAAAAACGTTGGTACTCGCTATGTTTCTTCTCGAAATCTCTATAGACGTCATCAAGAAATTGATGAAGAGCACACATAAGTTTGCAATTACGAAACAAACAGTAATATTTAGTTAGACCTTCCACACCACAGACCACCATAGACAGAGCTTGCAGTATGACAGTCCAATCACCATTGACAATCGAACCTATGTAAATCGTGTAAACAGTACAAACGAAGAACGATAATACAGAAAAAATCACAAAATAAGTGATCCAAGTCATCTTATAATTGGGAGCTGTTACGTCGGCACCAACAAATTTTGCACAAAAATTCACAATATTAACTATTTTTCGAAAACGTTGATGGCAAGTTTCCTTCATGATGATGATGATGAACGTACAATACAATATCTCCTTTATATATACTTTGGTTCGCTCTGTAGCAATGTTGTGTGATTACTAAACTGTCAAAACATTTGCAAAAGGCTTTATAAAGGAACGATTGAGGCATGATTGCCTTAATTAAATTGTCAATTATAATTGCAGTTAATGAGCCTTGTAGTGTCGGTTACATGTTAATTCATTGCCATATACACTGGCGTTAATTTCTTTTTTCCCAGGATTATACATACAATGTATACTTTCTTATTGAAATCTCAACTTTTATGTTTTATTTGTTTAAACAAGAAAATTTCCCTCATTGATTTAACTAAAGGATATAAAGGAGATATACTACGTATTGAACCTTCGTTAACATGAAATCTAACAGTTGGTAGTATTATGCCATTATCGATGAGTATAGGATTGAATTGCAATTGACCAAGGCGATTTATAGTTATTCAATAGTACTATTAAATTATTTGGAATAATTTAGAATTATTAGTGTCATTTGAAAATTAGGACTTTTATTTTTAAAGTGAAAGGGGAGTATATCCAAAAAAAAAAAAATATGAAAATGAAATGTGACGAAAATCATAATTTGACAATGCTATTATTATATTGGAGCTATTTAGGTAAATATAATTATTTTCTTTTGCCATAAATACAATTTATTTCAGTGTTTCTCAAGTTAAACTAGTTGAAGTCTTCAAAGAGTTGGTTAGATGCATTGCCATTCAAAAAATTGGGGGATCTTTGGTTTATTTTTTTTTTTTTGCTTAGTTAAGAAACTTCTCAGACTCTCTTCGCACTTAGTTGCATTAGTTTATTCCAAAGCTTGGTGTTCGTCACCTTGTTGTTATTGTTATAGTTATTGCTAGTGCCATTCACTTTTCACATTGTTTCATTTCATATTTTTGCCCAACTAACTTCCTTTGTTCTAAAAATCTCATCATCATTATCATCTTCATATCCATCATCACCATTAGCATCAGGTTAGTTCAGTTCAATTCAGGTCAGCTGCATGCAGTTCTTTTCTCCCATTTTCTATCTATTATTTCTCCATTTCTTTCTACAAAATTGATTATTCTATTTGGATTGCTTTTACTCTACCTACACAGCCACAACAACAATAAGACATTGAAAGTACTTTGCTTTCTATCTGCTCTTACTGTTGCTCTCTGTCATTAGCAAATTATGAAGTTATTAAACCGTTCTACATTCATTCAAATTGAGTTCATAACAACCGATTATCACAACAGACAAAAAAGATACTCTATGATTATTAAAATGCTCCCTTTCAACGGTTCGTGATAATTCGCGAGAAAATGTGGGAGTTAAAAAAAAAGAAATGGAATATCATCAACTGATTGTTGTGCTGTAGTATGAAATTTGTTATTATTATTCATATCAAAACGCTTTTCCGATTTTTATTTCCATCAATGTCATTAGCAGACAACACCAGCAGCATCAGCATCAGCATCATCACCAACAAAATACCACCAACAATAACAACAATAACCAGAACAACTACAAGCACGCGTGCCAGCAATAACTTCATCAGCAACATTCGCGTTTATTATGAATTTTTAACAATTTTTTGTGTGAATTTCTTTGCTCTTAATATGTTTACGAGTATCTATGTACAGCTACGGTCAAAATAATAGCAGCGCTAGCGAGGCAAGCACTGTACACCTGAACGGCGTACACTCATAAAAAAATTGATTTCACACAGAAAAACGTACAAGGAAGTTCAAAACATGGTAGGTTGCTCTCCTACAATGGTGCGTAATGCTATAAAATTCATATCAGGTATTGAAACACGTGGACGACCTCGCATTATGTCCGAAAGATTAGTTACCCGTGTAGTAAGATACTCAAGGCAGAACCCATTTCGGTGCTCTACAAAATAAAAAAGGAATTAAATCTGAATGTAAGCGTAGAAACCATACGGAGAAGCTTGAGGGAAAACAATTTAAATGCTCGGAGCCCAAGAAAAGTGCCCTTTTAAAAAAAAATCATCTAGCTGCACGAATTAAATTCGCCCATGATCACATTGATTGGCCATTACAGAAATTGAGAAACATTTTATGGTTGGACGAATCCAAAATTGTACTTTATGGTGGACCTGGATCTCGTCAATATGTCAGGCGGCCGCCAAAGTCTGAGTGGCAACCAAGATTCACAACAAAAACTGTAAAACACGGAGGAGCTCGCATTATGATCTCGGCTTGTTTTTCATATGAAGGCGTGGGGCCAATATATTGGATCAAGGATATCATGGATCGGCACCTGTATGTGCATATAATGCAGGAGATAATGCTGCCATATGCTAGTGAAGAAATGCCACTGATTTGGGAGTTTCAGCAAGACAATGACCCTAAGCATACAAGCAAAGTTGCCAAACAGTGGTTGCAGGTCAACGGAATAAATGTACTAGAATGGCCTGCACAGTCGCCGGATCTCAACCCAATTGAGAATTTGTGGTGCGACGTGAAGAATGAAGTTGCCAAACGTCTACGCAATAATGTTCAACAGCTTTGGGAAGCAGTTAGAGATGCTTGGAGCTCCATTCCTTCCCAAAGGTGCCAAAATCTTGTAGATTCGATGCCAAAACGATGTGCTGCAATTAAAGCAAACAAAGGCTATGCTACTAAATACTAATTGTAGTGTAATAGTCGTAATTTTAGTTATTTTAATATTATCCGTAACATTTGTATTGGTTTGGGCAGGTGGGAGACCTACAAATGAATCACTACTATTATTTTGACCGTAGCTGTATGTGTACAGCTATATGTATTTGTTTGTGTATGTGTTTCATTATTCCTTTTACTATTTTGTGATTGTGTTTCAATGTATGGTTTTTCTCTGTTTTTTTTTTTTCCATATAAATATTTTCAATTTTTTTGCATAATTTTTGTTATGACACGATAAATGCTTCAATTCAAAAACATGACCCAGCAATATATAATTAAACTATTTTCATTTTTACAATAACAATAACAACATAAGTAAAAACAACAACAACAACAACAACAACAAAATGGCAATCATTGTTCGTTATTATTATTATTATTATTATAGTTTTTTTTTTCTTTTTTAACGCCAATTGAATTTTTTTTCCGTTCATCATTTATCATTCAAAATTTTATTCACTCACCTCTTTTCACTTCATTTTACAGGCTTGCTCGGTAATTGAATTGTATGGTTATCTGGATATGGAAACAAGAGATTGGATTGATGGATTATTTTCGAATATATTTCGCGAGATGAATAAGCCCATTGAGCGTGAGGTGAGTTGCAGTAAACGTATGTAGTAAGTAATATGGGAGAAATGTCAACTCAGGTCATTTAATTCTGCAGCAGCTTTGAAAAAGAAAAATTATGATGTCATAATTAAAATATTGAGATTCTTTAGCCGATATATAATATATTTATAATTAAATTAATGCTACTATATAAAGTTATGCAGGAATATTAAAGGATTAACAATCTAGAGAAAAATTCTAATGAATAAAGATAATATCATTTTAAAGGACGAGTGATCTGTCAATATTTAATGCGCTCGGCCAGTCCTCTTGTCATGCTGCTGATGCTCTTTAACTTTCGAATAACCTTGGATCTCATCTCAACCATCTTATACATTTTATATCAGTCATAAGATATAATTTCTGTTTCACTAATGTCTTAAGGCGATCCCATATTGATCTCTTATCTCTTCTTCTCAATAAAAATGTTTCTTGAGACCTTTAAAAAATAAAAACTTTACGTCTTAGAAAGGACAAAATCTAAACTGTGACTTCCCAAATTATATTGTACTAGCGTTAGCTGGCATGCGTTCCTCCGTCCCCTGTGCGTGCTCAGTTATTAAAAAATGAGAGGAAAAATACAACAATAACAACAAGCATCATTAACAACAAAGAAACGTATAAAACGTTTTGTGCTTGGTCTTGCAGTGGTTTTTTTTTTTAAAACTTAATAGTTAATAATAATATATTTAACTTTAAAAAATAAAAAAATAAATATGCAGTTTGCTGCATTAAAATTCATTTGTTCTTCAAAGAAAAAAAAATATTAAAATCGGTTCAGTATACTTTGCGCCAAATGGAACAATATTAAAGAAATGACATAAAACTATCTCTATCTAGACAACAGCGCCACCTACCACATCCAAATGTAGCTACAAACCTGAATGGTAACTCCATTAGTACAACAATAAAAAAATTATCAAAATTGGTCCAGCCGTTCTCAAGTTTTGTTGGGTCATACTATTTTTTCAGTTCATATTCTAGATAAGAATAAAGAATTTAGGAAATATTGTACACTCCAAGATATTCAAGCCACAGGAAAACTGATAACTTACTTGGTCTTTACATGAAGATATCAAGAATATAATGTAGAAGTATATACTTTCCACAAATTACATCAGTGATATCTTAAGAACAAAATCTTATCTAACAGTTTCAATATCATATTAAAATGACGTTATTTTTCGTAACTCCAGAAAGATACTTATACTACATATCTGTATTTAGGAGCATAGAATTAATTATTTAAAAGGATATACACAAATAAATATGAAGAAGGAGTAGCAATTTGTATATGAAATCACTCTTTAATGCTGCTAAAGTTATAATCTTCTATTGTGAGATTTTCTGTTAATTCAAAATGAGAATCGAATGAATTTCAAATATTTATTTCCATTATGTAAGTCTATCAATTTTGATTGAGTCCAATTGTACTAAGTACAACTACAACATCAATTATGGGGATTATATCATAACAACAAATTTTGTAAAATCACCTTCAATGAAAACTACGAGTATCATCATCATCATCTGTTTAGGTATAATTTACACTTCTGCCCACAAATTCTAAGTTAACTAAGACCTCCTACTTTAATAAACATACATACATACAAGTAGTATGAACAACCCGCAAGGCTTGACAGTTTACCTACCGCAGGCAAGCAAGCAGGTCACATAATCCCACGTGAGAAAACTCACCATCCCGACCACCCAAATGGATGGAATATGCGTTTCTATGTCACAAACTAAGCTTGTTTGTGTAGCTTCCAAGCAACGCTGAGCTCAATGTCAATTCAATCGTTGTTAGTGGCTTTTGTCATGCGTAAGCTTTGCCAGAGGAAGTTCCAACGGCAATGTAGACGTTGTTGCAAAAACATGCGAATCAGTCAGGTGAAAATCGCCCTAAGCGCTAATAAATCCCGTTGCGGCGCAATAGGCTACACAGGGGTAGTACAGTATATAGCAGTTTTCTAGATTCACCACAAAAACCATGAATCATATTGGCACATTGTCACCGTAGCTTTAAACATCTATGCTATGGTAATGGCACAGACTCCATCCACCACATCATCAAGCATTAAATTTGCATGTCGAAGATGACAGACACTCACATACTCGCATTTCTAGCATCAAAACATCTACAATCAGCCTAATGCACCTTTCTATTGTATTTCTTTTATTTGCCGATTCCCTGCAGGAACGCCGTTATGCCTGCTTTGACGGTGATGTCGATGCGCTTTGGATCGAAAACATGAACTCTGTTATGGATGATAATAAGCTTCTAACGTTGGCAAATGGTGAACGCATACGCTTGGAGAATTACTGTGCGCTGCTGTTCGAGGTGAGCAAGAGTCGCAGGTGTATTTTATCACCATTATAATCATCATCATTATCATAATAGGTCGGCAATTTGAATTATGCCTCACCGGCTACAGTTTCACGTGCCGGCATGGTCTATGTCGATCCGAAAAATCTACGCTACAGTCCCTATTGGGAGCGTTGGGTGCTTACACGTCCCGAAGTGCAACGTGAACTTCTCAATGACATGTTTGAGAAGGTTATTGTGAATGCAATTGCCTTTGTACTTGAAGGCACAGATGGCACGACTCAAGGCAGTCCTCTCAAATTGGTTATAATGCAAACGGATCTCAATATGACAACACAATTTTGTAATCTCTATGATGCGCTGTTACCAATCTATGGACCACCAGAAAACATGATGTTTGACGAACCTACTATTAAGGTCTATAATACAGATACCCTCGAGAATTGCTTTATTCAGGCAGTGTATGGCTCGCTGGGCGCTTGTTTAGTTGAAAAACATCAAATAGTTTTTGATGAATTCCTTAAACGTACTGCTGGCTTTCCACTTGTGACCGATACACGAGAAACACCTGCAGGTGGTGGTCAATTACCTCAAGGCAAACCGACATTATATGATTATTTTTGGGATATAGAGGAAAATGTTTGGTTGGCATGGGAATGGATAGTTAAACCATATGAACATAATCCGGCTATACAGTTCAGTGAGATTTTAGTGCCAACAGTGGATAATACACGTACAAATCGTGCCCTAGGTCTGATGAATGATGTAAGATACCATCAAATTTTGTAAGCTTTTCATTATTGCATTCTTAATCTCGTTTGTCTTCGTAGATTAAACGTCCTGTATTGTTGGTTGGCGAGGCTGGTACATCAAAGACAGCAACAATTATGCAATATTTGCGCAATCTCAATCCGACTACCAACGTAATCACGACGACGAATATCTCATAAACTCTGTTCAAACTCATTCATTCGCTTTTGCAATTTCAGGTCATATTGAATATTAATTTTTCATCGAGAACATCATCGTTGGATGTGCAACGTACACTTGAAGCTTCTGTTGAGAAACGCACAAGGGACACTTATGGACCGCCGATGGGCAAAAAAATTGCATGCTTCATTGATGACATGAACATGCCACAGGTTGATGAGTAAGTCGTCAATGATGTTGGTTGTTGCATCATAGCCAAAATTACCTTGTTGACACTGGCTGGCATACATGATTGCAATTTATTGTATGCTCAATATCATCATCATCATCTTCCTCATCGTTTCTTTTTCTTTTTCTTCTTTTTCAGTTATGGCACTCAGCAACCGATTGCTTTATTAAAACTTTTCTTTGAACGCGGTGGCATGTATGACCGCGACAAAGATCTCAATTGGAAAAAATTCAAGGATATGACTTTTTATGCAGCTATGGGATGCGCTGGTGGTGGTCGTAACGAAGTCGATCCACGTTTTATATCCATGTTTTCCGTTTATAACATTGTCTTTCCCAATGATGAATCACTTATACAGATTTATTCCTCCATATTCAAAGGACACTTGGACGAAGCTAAGTTTCCAAGCAAAATCATACCAATGGTTGATATCATAGTAAAGATGACATTGAAGCTATTTAAGGTGCGTAGTAATTCTGATTCTCATCTTATGCAAACATTGAACATTTTTCATTTTAAGTTTCAAGAGTAGTTCAGGCCTTCTCATATTATGTACTTGGGTACGACGTTCATAGTCGGTAGGTCACATAAAATTATTTAATGATCTGCAATGCACTTTGACGCCGCCATAACGCACATGATTGCTTTTGCACTAGTGTCAAAGCCTGTTTCATTGGCATACATGATTATAATGGTCAATATAATTTAGTAGCATGATGGTTGCCATTTGGACGAAGCACACGCTGCTTTTCCTTTCGACATCTCAAAGAAGATAGTAATAGTAGTAGTAAGAGAGAAAAATGTGATTATTCTCAAGTATCGAAGAACTGCTTTTTTTCTGTGTGTTCAACTATACTAAAGATGCTACTGCTGTTCTTCTGAGACTGTGTGTGCCCTGCCATGCCATAATATTTGTTCACCCCACCATTTGGTTGAGGCATTAGTTTATGGTACTTTTAACAATTGTTGACACTAAAATATTATCGCATTTCATTGCGTTCAGATAAAAATGCATTTGTCGCCACAATTGCTGCCGCATGCTGCATGTATATAGTATCTGCTACTACTGTCTTGGAATTGGTGTCGGTGTACTGATGCGTCTTCTCTACTCCGCTCTACTCTGCTGTGTCTATGGCTGTGTCTATGTTAGCTGTTCCTAAATATGCCGGGGTTTGCTGCAAACAAAAATGATTTACTCACACCTGCTGCATAATATCGTTTACTACTTTGTAGCTACTAAGACTATTTCTTTCTTCTTGGAAGAAGGAGTCCCCACATTTCTGTCTCTTCCCTCTTCCTTGTAGTGTTTTCTTTTTGGTTCCTTTGAATTTTACGAATTGCAAACGTCTTCGTTTCATTCTTCGATTTACTACTTCTTCTTCTTCTTCTTTTACATGGAAGACATCATTGCATAGCAACGTGAAGTAGATATTAATGCGCTACGAAATGGAGTAAAATGAATTATTTGAATAGAATTGTCGTTACTCATACGAAGTGTAGACGACCAAAAAGCATTCAGAGCATTGAACATCGAGAGCAGGCAACTCGATAATGGCTGTAAATTTATATAAGCGCAAAATGAACACATTCACCAAACCACCGTAAGCAAGGCAATAGCTAAACAAATCAGGATATCGGGAGTGTGGCATGAAATGCTTTTTCAAATATAGAGAGATGTTGTCCTTGTTGTTGTTGTTGTTGTTGTTGTTACTATTATAGATAGAGTACTGTAGCAGAGGCAGGCACATTTGAATGCTTATTGGAAATCGAGATAAAATTGATTTGTGTGTTTGTATACAAGTGTGAAATTCTGGGGAACTTCAACAAAGACAACAACACTACTATTGTACTTCACCAATATCGCAATATGAAGAAGGAAGAAAATTACAGAAAATACGAGTATTGCCAAGGCGACGAATGACTTTGTTGTTGAAGCTTAATTTAGTATCTCACACTTCCACTGTTTTCTATTGTAACTAGTTCCTATGGATCACTATTACCATATACTGACTACTTTTTCTTTCTTTCATTATAGCAAGTGATTATTGATTTGCCGCCTACCCCATCGAAATTTCATTACATTTTCAATCTAAAGGATTTATCACGTATCTTTGCTGGCATGTTGCAAATACAAGTAGCTTTCTTTAAGAGTCTACGACATATTGTACGAGTTTGGCGTAATGAATTTACACGCATTATTTGCGATCGTTTAAATGCAAAACAAGATATTACCATGGTCCGTCGTTATGTTGCCACTGAAGTCAATGAACGGTTTCCGCCTGATTTTGAAGACTTGCATGGTTTCCGTGATGAGGAAGGTGCTGAAATCATTGAGCAACAACAACTTTATAATCCTGATGATCAAGATGAGGGTGAAGAGGAAGAAGGCGAAGATGAAGGTCCTACAGTCATATTATCGCTGGCGGAATTCGTTTTACGTGATCCTTGCATTCATGGCGATTTTCGTAATTTTACAAATGAATCAGAGCCACGATTCTATGAGGATTTATTAGATTATGATGCGGTTTTTGCCTTATTTACTGAGATCTTGGATGAATATTCCGAACGTAGACAGAAAATGACATTGGTCTTATTTGAGGATTGTCTAGAGCATTTGACACGTGTCCATCGCATGCTGCGCATGAGTCGTGGTCATGTCTTGCTCATTGGAGTCGGTGGCAGTGGCAAGAAGTGCATCACTCGTTTGTCTGCCTTTGCGGCAGAATGTGAAGTATTCGAAATTACAATATCGCGTGGCTACAATGAGACTTTGTTCCGAGAGGATTTGAAAGTACTATTCACAATAGCTGGTGTCAAACGAAAGAAGGTAGTTTTCTTATTCACGGCAGCTCAGGTGAGTTCGACATCATCATTGTATTTATTTAGGGAACAAGACTTACGGCTAAGTAAACTGTTCTTCTCTTAGATTGCGGAAGAAGGCTTTTTGGAATTGATCAATAATATACTCACAGTTGGTTTGGTGCCTGCTCTTTTCCCAGATGAAGAGAAAGATGGCATTGTCAATCAAGTGCGCAAATTTGCTGAAGAAGATGGCTATTCAGCATCAAAGTAAGTTTATCCTTTTGTAGGCGCATCCTCGAGCAAATGTGGTGGGCTCGTAAACACTAACCAAAGTGGCCCCAAACACAAACCATTTACCATCTATTTTTATCCCACTTCAAAACGAGCTACGAATAATAATCGAAAGAGCCAATTACATATAACTTTTTGAAGTGAAACTTCTTTAGCGAAGGGGAGTAAATCCAAAAAATATGAAAATGAAATGTGACGAAAATCAAAATTTGACGATGTTATTATTATATTGGAGCTAATTAGGCAAATACAATATGGAAGTGAAACTTCTAAAGTAGATGGTCACGCAATAATATGTAAAGTAAACACAGTAAAGCTTTTTTTATCTCTCTCTTACTCATGCATAAGCATCCAGCTGCAGACGAGCCCGCACAAGACAATGCATATTGCTTTATGCGTCTCCCCACTACGTCTCTGAAGATTCATTCGCTTTTTGATTTTTCGTCACATTTCATTTTCTATTTTTTGGATTTACCTGC
Source organism: Amiota minor (assembly GCA_037043295.1). Lineage (NCBI taxonomy): Eukaryota > Metazoa > Arthropoda > Insecta > Diptera > Drosophilidae > Amiota > Amiota minor. The sequence goes on along the minus strand of JBAMAW010000081.1, from coordinate 5,578,282 downwards.
CTTCGCTAAAGAACTTTCACTTCCACGTATAAGGGTGAGGCACACTACTTAATTTTTTTTTTTTTTATGTTTCCAGAGATTCAGTGTGGTCCTATTTCCTGCGTACCTGCGCTGAAAATATGCATGTCGTACTTTGTATGTCACCCGCAGGTGATGCTCTGCGTAATCGTTGCCGTAATTTCCCTGGTCTAATAGGTAGTACTTACATTGATTGGGTATTCCCATGGCCAAAACAAGCTCTCTATGCTGTGGCTCGTCTATTTCTTTCCGAAAATAAACTGGTACAACATTATTATTATTATCAATAGTTTCCGATTTTATAGAAATTGTATTATGTCTATAGATACCAGCGAATACTCGAGATGGCATTATAGAGCATGTGGTACATGTCCATACAACTATACAAGAATATTCGAAAGATTACTTGCAGAAGTTACGTCGTAATAACTTCGTTACGCCCAAGCACTTTTTAGATTTCATTGCCACCTATTTGGGGTTACTAGAAGAGAAAAACAACTTTATCATGATGCAACGTTCTCGTTTGGGTGAGGGCATTAAGAAAATTGAAGAGGCTTCGATTCAAATTGATGAATTGCGTATTATCGTTACGGAACAAAAGAAAGTTGTGGCCGTTGCGGCGGCAGAATGCGAAACTATGTTGGTCGACATTGAAAACTCAACGGTGAAAGCAAATACAAAGAAAGCCGAAGCATCTGAGAAATCTGTTGAGGTTGAAATCAAAGGTAAACAAATTGCAGTCGAAAAGGAGGAAGCCGAAGTGATTCTGGCAGATGCAATGCCAGCATTGGAAGAGGCCCGTTCCGCTCTATCCGCATTGGAAAAAGCTCAAATCACTGAAATTCGTTCGTTCGCTACACCGCCAACACAAGTGCAGGTCGTTTGTGAATGTGTTGCCATATTGAAAGGTCTCAAAGAGATCAATTGGAAATCGGCAAAGGGTATGATGTCTGATGTTAACTTCTTGAAAAGTCTCATGGAAATGGACTGTGAGGCATTGACACAAAAGCAGATAACAAGTTGTCGAAATCACATGAAGCCACATAATCTCGATGATATGGGTAAAATTTCCATAGCTGGAGCAGGTCTATTAAAGTTTGTGCGTGCAGTATTGGGCTTCTTTGAAGTCTATCGTGAAGTTAAACCGAAAAAGGAACGAGTAGAATTTCTAGTTGAAGAACAGGATCAACAAATAAAACTATTGAATCATCTAAATAATGAAATCGCCAAATTGGAAGAACAATTAGACAAACTGAACCAGAATTATGCAGAATCTATGAAAGAGATGAAAGTACTCACCGAAATGATGCAGCAAGCAGAACGACGTTTGGTAAGTAGATCATCTTCATCATCTTCATCATAATGTGTGAGTCTTGAAGTGCCTTCTTCATTTTATTATATCAATAGATTGCTTCTGATAAACTCATAAGTGGTTTAAGTTCGGAGCGCATACGTTGGAGTGAAGACATGGCCGACTTGGGACAACAACTGATCGATATTGTTGGCCAATGTTTAGTTTGTGCCTCTTTCCTGGCTTATACGGGAGCGTTTACCTGGGAGTTTCGAAAAACGATGGTCTTTGATGATTGGCTTTCAAATCTCGTGTCACTTCAAATACCCATTAAATTGCCTTTCCGCATTGATCAAAATCTTACCACAGATGTAGAAATTTCGCAATGGTCCTCGGAGGGTTTACCACCAGATGAATTATCCATACAGAATGGTATATTGACCATGCGTGCTTCACGCTTTCCGCTTTGCATCGATCCACAATTACAGGCACTGAATTGGATACGCAAGAAGGAGATTCGCCACAATCTTAAAGTTCTTTCGTTTGGTGACTCGGATTTCCTGAAAAATCTTGAAATGGCTATAATGTATGGTTTGCCAGTGCTATTCGAGGATGTCGACGATTATATCGATCCAGTGATTGACGATGTCTTGCAAAAGAATATACGCGTGGTCAGTGGACGTAAATTTGTTGTCTTGGGAGATAAGGAAGTCGACTACGATCCCAATTTTAGAATGTATTTGACAACAAAGTTTTCAAATCCCAAATTTGACCCGGCTGTCTATGCCAAGGCCTTGGTTATTAATTACACGGTCACTCAAACCGGCCTAGAAGATCAATTGCTTAGCGTTGTTGTGGGTACCGAACGTCCTGATCTCGAGCAGCAACGTGAGTCTTTGATAGCACAAACAAGTGAGAACAAGCAATTGTTGTCACAACTTGAAGATTCCTTGTTGCGTGAATTGGCTACATCAACTGGTAATATGCTGGATAACGTAGAACTTGTTGAAACTTTGGAAAATACCAAATCGAAGGCAAGCATTGTCACTGAACAATTGCAATTGGCTGCCGAAACAGCCAAGGATATTGAACGTCTACGTAATGGTTATCGTCCGGTAGCAAAACGTGGCGCTGTGCTCTTCTTTGCACTCGCTGACATGGCCACCGTCAATACCATGTATCAATATGCGCTAGCTGCTTATCTTGAGGTGTTTGTTTTCTCCTTGCGTAAAGCTGTCCCGGATACTGTTCTATCCAAGCGTCTGAATAATATTGTAAAGACTCTGACAGAGAATGTTTATTGCTATGGCTGTACTGGTATTTTCGAGCGGCATAAGTTGCTATTCTCGTTTCAAATTGCTACTAAGCTGGCACAACGTGACAAAATTCTATCCCAAGCGGAATTGGATTTCTTCATTAAAGGCTCCATTACATTGACAAAGAGTGAACGTTCGAATCCAAGTAAATGGTTGCCCGAGAAGAGTTGGGAAGATATACTGAAGTTAGCATTTGATTTTAGTGAAACGTTTGGTTCACTTCCCGATCACTTTTCAACACATCTCGATGAATGGAAAGAGGTAAGCAAAAGCAAAAGCAAAGCCCATATGCATTTACATACAGTTGGCAAACAGTTGGAATCATACAGACAACAAGAAGAGCAGCATAATCCTCTTTTAGACATCATCTTCAGCAAATAGTAAAACAAAAAATACTTTTTCATATTTTCATGTTTACTATTCTTCTCTACTGGTCTATGCTGTTTTATTTCATGCCAATTCTGTTTCCTGATGTTCCTTGGATCCATTATCATTTTGGGCATGCATATTCGACAACGTCAATGTCATCATCATCATCATCATCGACATCGACATCACATATACCATCCATCGACAACCGACAACTGACACTTGGACAACTGCTTTCCAACTTGTGTTCTGCTCTTTGCAAAATGCAAAAATATCAACGAAACGAAACGAAACACAAAACTCAATGGATTGAACTTATCTAATCATTTCTTTTTTTACTTTTTTTTCTTTCAATTTATCCATCAGTGGTATGATTTGGAGAATCCCGAAGAAGTATCCTGTCCGGGCGAGTACAATACCAAATGTAAACCATTTCAGGCAAGTACAAACAAGTACATACAATATTTCTTGCAATGCAAGAAGTTCTTTGCTCAATTTAGTTCATTCGTTCGTTCATTGGACGTTGGACATTGGACTTTGTTGATTGGGTGGCGTGCTCCACTTAGGTATAGTGTTATTGGATTTCGTTTGTAGCTTATGGCCTCGTTTGCGGATTATTACTGTTGTATTGTACATACAAATATACAAAATACAGACACATAGCTGGTGGACTTGAGGAGGAGTGTGTGTGTGTGCACAAGTTTGTTTTTGCTTATGTCCCCCAGACTTCAGTGAGCGAGCGAGCTCCGCACAAGTTATTAGCAGCCTGTTTTTGTCAGCTAACCGCGCAAAGTAGTGAACAAGTGTATTTCTCGACCAATCGACCGGCTGACTAACCTTTGCCCACCCACACAGCAAGCAAGCGCAATATGCGTAGGAATTCTTTGCAAGGAGTTCCGTAGATTGCTCTTTGCATGGATATCTGCAGCTGTGTGTTGTGTATGTGTGTCTGTGTGTATGTGCATTACCATATTTTATCAATTTTCCAAGCCATTAGATGAGCGGCAATTTACTCTTGAACCGAAGTCGCTGTTTCTTTTGCCTTGTGCAGCACCAGCTAAGTTCAACAATTCAAGCAAAATTTGCACTTGAGTGGTGATGCTAGCATACTTCTTTCCATTGAACAATATGAATGTCCTTGCTAGCAAAGCAACCACTTCAGTTGCCCTGTTATTATTTCGTTTCTTTTATATAAATAGCTAACATTGCGGCGATGTCTTTAGACTTCATATTTTTACCATTCATTGATTTTTTTTTTTTTTTTTGGTTCATTTTGACAGAAATTAATGTTCCTGCGCTGCTTCCGTGTTGATCGAATTTTCCGTTGCATAAATCAATATATTGTCGAAACAATGGATGAGTTCTTCATTATGCCGCCAGTTGTTAGTTTCTCAGCAATATTTGAGCAAACAACTTGCAATATACCAGTTTGCTTTATACTCAGTGCTGGCTCAGATCCCACAAATGATTTGATAAAACTAGCTGATTCTGTCTTTGGTGGCATGGGAAGTTTCAGTCATATTTCTCTGGGACAGGGTCAAGAGAAGGTGAGTAACAACTAGCTTTTTAGATAATCTTTAAAGTCACTTCTCTTCCTTCCTTCCCACTTATATAGGCCGCCTTGAATCTGCTTGACAATGCCATACGTCAAGGACATTGGCTTATGCTGCAAAATGGTCACTTGCTCATAAGTTTTGTACGTCAACTGGAAAAGATTTTGGATCGCATTGAATCACCACATCCAGATTTTCGTCTATGGCTTACAACAGATCCATCGCCCACATTTCCAATTGGTATTCTACAAAAATCCTTAAAGGGTGAGTTTGTTTTGTGTTTATTAAATGTAATTAAAAACCACTTTCCATTTTGTATCTTTACAGTGGTCACTGAACCACCCAATGGCTTAAAGCTCAATCTACGCTCAACATACTTCAAGGTGCGTCAGGATCGTCTTGAGGCCTGCTCACACTATGCTTATAGAACATTAATCTATGTCTTGGCCTTTTTCCATGCTGTCGTTCAAGTAAGCAATTCTCATTCTTATATTCTCTCTCTTCTGTTGTTGTCCTTAAGCAGCGTTTGTTTATATTTATTTGCAATACAAGGAAGCTCATTGTTGTTGTTGGTGCTTGTATTTCTGTAGTAGATTTGCAGCCAAAAAAGAGCTTAACAAGCAAGCACCCAGCTGCAGTGGCAACTTAAGCATCCTTTAGCAAGCGTCATAGCAGTAATACAACACAAACAATTGTCTCAAGGGGCGTTATTGTCATTGCGTCTTACATCCAAGCTTTCGTCTCTAGAACTTATTTATTATCCTGCGCTACTAATGCGACAATCCAAACATCTCGTACTGTTCCTGCTGCTGCTACTAGAGTGGGCACACAACTCTATTTTCCAGTTGTTTATTTATTAATTTCTTAATTTGTTGCCGCTGAAAAGCTTTTAGCTGCATTATTTGCCCAAAATACAATATAAAAACAATTTAGTCCAGTTTAGTTCAGAAGAAATATCATACAATGAAAGACTGCGCACAAATCGCATTTCATTTCACTAATGAAGTTCACTCCTTCCTTCTTCCCAAGAACTTTTTATGGAGCAGCAGCAGCAGCATAGGCAACACATGTACCATACATGCCTCCTCTCTCTCTTTCTTACAATTGTTATTGATTACTTGAATTATTTGTTGTTTACTGTTGCAATGCTACTATTATGCTGCGCTTGTCCAATTAATAGTTGCCATTTGGACAAATCTGTGACCATTCTGTGCCATTCATTCAGTCATCTATTAATAAATTTTATTGTCAATAACAAATAACATAGGAACGCCGTAAATACGATAAATTAGGCTGGAATATATCATATGATTTCAATGATACTGACTTTGAGGTCTGCACGGAGATATTGCGCACCTATTTGAGTCGCATAACCGATGATCGCATACCATGGGGCAGTCTTAAGTATCTAATTGGTGAAGTCATGTATGGTGGTCGAGTTATTGATGATTTCGATCGACGCATAACCAATTGTTATATGAATGAATATATGGGTGATTTCTTGTTCGATGAATTCCAAACATTCCATTTCTATCATGATGAAAATGTTGATTATTGTCTGCCCGATGATGAAACTGTACTAAAAGAGGATTATATTGGTAAATCTACATATTGTTTATTTGTTGATTCTGTTGATTAGAACTAAGAACATCTACTAACTAACTAACCTACCTGCCTTCCATCCAACAGCACACATTGACCTCTTGCCTCTTGTCAATAAACCAGATGTATTTGGACTACATCCAAATGCTGAGATCGGTTACTACACCGCGGCAGCGCGCAGCATCTGGAATAGCCTCATTGAGTTGCAGCCACAAACTGGTATGTGGAATGAATGAAGTACACTAGAGTAGATTGCGTATATGCATGCATACATATCCTCCAATCATCTGCATAATAATATAATTTACATTTGTATTATTTTCGATGCACGATGTCTTTTTACTTTTTGTTTTCTGTTTTACATTTAAATTTTCACCTTTTTTGCTTTGTTGTTTTTGTTTTGGCATGTTGAATTTTTTATTTAATTTAATTAATTAGTTGCGGTTTCGCAATTAACTTTATTGCTTGCACTATTATTATTATTATTATTTTTATTATCATTCGAGGACGTTCGAGGACTGAGCACATTAAAAATTTAAATATCCTCAAACCCAATTCACTCACTCACTGCGCACCCCATAGCACACAAATCGACTTGAAATCAATTGATTTGGAAAGAGAATTCACCACAAGCGCCGCACGCTCTCAATGACTTATGTCACCTCACCCATGCCACTGAATTCACTTCTCACTTGATAACAACTAGCGCACTCATTGACTCATTCTCATTTACACTCTCATCCTTTCCACCACTCACACAATCAATTGAATGCTGGTGATCACAAAAAATAATGAAAATAAGTATGTCACCACCACACAAAAAAGGTCGATAATTTTATTTTGTACATTTAACATTTAAGCAAAGAATATAATATTATTAATCAGACAATCATTTATTAAATTTTTATCACTTATTTATTTATACACATTACTTCTATATACCCTACACTATACAACTTACACATGATGCTGCAGTGACTCTATGGAAACAAAAGAGTAAAAATGATGATGATGGTAAGGCAGAGGAAAAAATTATACAATTTATTATAGGAATGACAAAACCAAGACAAAGAGAGAATTAGATAAAGAAGTTACGTTAACGGAATCTACAATTGTACAAAGTTACCAGATCAATTTAATAGGAATATTAATATTCAAATTATATAAATATATCTGTCTTATTCTTAACATTCAATCGAGCAAATAACCAGCTTATTTTTCTCGTCGAAATAGACAAAATAGCAAATAAATGTATTGTATGAAAATAGGTTTGATAAATCAATCGACTGTGATATGTTAGACATAAAATAAAATATCTTAATGAAATTATAAAGCTTAATATGTGCACAAAATATTATAGCATAAACTCAACGAAATTAATTTAAAACAAAACAGAAATCAATCGAGATCACTAAGAGCTCTAAGCCGCTTTTCATTTTCAACGACGTCGCTGCTTTAAAGCACGCGACCAAGCAAACAAACAGTTAGTTTTAAAGCTTTTAATGTTCCGATAACATTGCGATTTTTTGCTTTAACAAAAAAAAAAAAAAAAGCAGACAAATTTACATATTTAAATGTTATAATTGCTAATTTGGAAACTAAAAATATAGTTATTATCATTAAAAGCAATAAAAAAGATAAAATTTATAAAATAATATGTATTTTCTATGCAAATACTACAGGTGAACTCACTGGTGGCATCAGTCGTGATGATTTTATTGACAATGTGGCAGCGGGCATATTGAAAAAGATGCCGGTTGCCTTTGAAACGTGGCGCATACGAAAACAATTACAAATGAGTCTATCACCAACGGGCGTTGTGTTACTCCAAGAATTGGATCGCTTCAATGCACTTGTGGGGCGCATGAAAAAGACTTTGGAGCTACTACGCAAGGTATGTGTATCAAGTTTTTTTATGTATGTATGTATTTTTAGGGAGAAGAATAAGAAATTTGTGCATTTGATTGTCACACATAAATCCTTTAAGCTTATATCATTCGATTTTTATTTTCTGTTTTGTGATTTTGTTGGCCATGCGCCCACAATGAATTGGCGGCGACGTTGGCTCGAGATCTCTGCGCACTAGTATGTGAAACAAATGCAAATAATAATTTTGAAGATGGCACACCAGAAATTTGCATACGCCCACCCACATACATACACATACACTCACACAATGCAATCTGTAAACAACAATTGCAATGACAAAGTTAACAACATTGGGCAACTAATGCAAGAAGAAGAATATGGACAGCATAGATGTGTTGCAACTGCTGTGGGACATGTGGTGGATTTGGATAGAATTGTGTGATGCTGTTTTTTGCCAAAACAAATTTGCAATGAACTAAGTAAAGCGATAGCTCTGAAATGTTGTTGTTGTCGTCGTCGTCCTTACAATTGTGTGTTGTTGTGTTGTCTTGTTTCTTTGGTGCTGCCCACATGCGAAATCCGTTGTCATTCAATGCATGCATACATTTTAATTTAATTGCTTTGCTTTCTTTTCTTCTTACACAGGCCATCGCTGGTGAGATTGGTATGGACACTATACTGGACAATATTGCAAACTCATTGTTCAATGGCTTGCTGCCAGATGTTTGGCGTAAACTGGCGCCGGCTACATGCAAACTATTACCAGACTGGCTAGAACATTTGCAGGTTAGTTGCTCTATAGTAATTTTTTAACACTTAATACCTCATTAATCACAATACACAAAATCAATCAAATGGCAAAGGCCAACTTCGGCCTCCTCCACGCTGTCAACACTTTAAGCTTATCATCACAGTTCTGCATTAAAATTAATCCTCTCTTATACTTTCTATATATAGAAACGAGCTACTCAATACAAGTATTGGTCACTTTCTGGTGAACCAATGGTCATGTGGCTATCTGGTCTGCATATACCTCAGAGTTACCTTACAGCATTGGTGCAAGTGAGTATTGTCGCTATTTATATTATTCATATATTCATAAATACATTAGAATTTCCATAACTCGAATCACCAAAATGCCCAATAAAAAAAAAGTTTGAATTATTGATTAAAACTAGGAAGTTTGGCATATGATTTTTGAGATTCTAATTTGTTTAGTGCATCATCATTGTAAAGATCGTCAATTGTGTTTCAATTTCATTGTAAATATCAATTTAAAATTGTCAATGAATGTGAGATGTAATTCTTGGAAATGTGTAGAACAAATTATTCTTCTAAGTCATCGTCATCATCTTTTATGTTTTTGAAATGAAACTTCTTTAGCGAAGAGTAAATCCAAAAAATATGAAAATGAAATGTGATGTAAATCAAAATTTGATTATGTTATTATAATATTTGAGCTATTTAGACAAATGCAATTGAAATGTCTCCGTAACGTAGTAGTTAGAGAGTAGGACTTGCAAACCGAGGGCGTGAGGTTCGAGTCCTGCATTCGGAATATATATTTTTTTTAAAGTAAAACTTCTTTAGCGAAGGAGAGTAAATCCAAATAAATATGAAAATGAAATGTGACGAAAATCAAAATTTCACGGAGCTATTTAGGCAAATACACTTCTAAACTTCTAAAGTAGATGGTCAAGCAATAATACAGAATATTGTAGTGTTAAGTTTGAGTTGGATTTACCAAGAAAACCTGCTGTGCATATCTCAATATCTACATCAAATTAGTATATTAGAATTCAATCTTAACCATGCTCCGTAATCAGTTTCCATCAAATTTCGGTCTTATATCTTAATATAATCAATGAAAAATAAAAATCATGTTGCATGTAGAATATTGTCCACATTCAAATCTTTTTTGAAGCAATTTACTATTGTCTGAGTATTCCATACCATGGAATAGAAAATATGTGAATCTACAATTCCTCCAAATTACTCGATTTATGGATGAACGTGACACTTTTTTTTGTTGGTGTTCGAGTTATGGTAGAAAAATTATAAAGTTCGTGTTTTGGAACTTTGACTGTATTATTATTAATTACTTTCATATTTTTAGATTGCTTGCCGTAAAAATGTTTGGCCTCTGGATCGTTCCACTTTGTATACCCATGTCACTAACTTCACAGATCCAGATGATGTAGAGGAACGACCAGAGACGGTAAGTTGGTTACAAAATCCGAACACAATCTAAACGACAACAAACTCCCAACCATTTACTTTCTGTCGATGGGATCATTCGAAGGAAGGAGTTACATATTTAAAACAAAACCAGACATGTCAGCCCAATCAAGCCCAGTCCATTTTTGGTGGGTTAGTGAAGTTGACCGGGGTGCTGCTTACTAATTTCGTAATTAAGAATTCTGTTTGCATTTTAAACGTTTTAATTTTGTTTCGCCATTATTTATGTCACTTTTTTTTGTTTTGTAACAATTTACTTAAATTTTACTTTTAATTTTTTGTTTTGTCTATTTGTCTCAAAAGGGTTGCTATGTCAATGGTTTGTATATTGAAGGCGCTCGCTTTGACTTGGGAATTAATCAACTGGCTCGTTCGCATCCCAAGGTACTTGTGGAGGATCTGCCGATTTTGTCAGTGGTACCCATTGAAGTACACCGACTCAAGCTACAGGTTTGTACTATAATTTTGGGTGGAGCAGCCATGGTGTGTGTGTCTGTGTGTGTGTGTGTGTGTGTGTCTTCTAAGTAGAAGTGCTAGATACTGTTTGTGGTTGGCACTGTGCTTGGTTTGGTGGCTTAACATTTTGTGGTGTATTTACTCCAAGTCGCGCTCTCATGCATACTTTCAGAGGGCGTGTTGCTGCTTTCGCTGCGGCCACAGGCCATGCCACCACCTGCAAGTGACAAGGACTAATGTACATTTGTAGCTTATAGCAATCTAAGTGTTGTTGTGTTGTTGTTCTCCATCTGTGTGTTTGTGTTTATCCTTGTACTTGTTTTAACAGCACACTAAATTACACTTTTTTGTTTTTTACACATCCCTTCTACCATTTTAAGTTTTTTTTTGTACACTTATTCAATGGTTGCTCACTCACTTACTTAGTTCTCTTGCTTCATTTCTTTTTTCTTTTGGTTCTTTGGTTTTTGCCCATAATTGTTTCTGATTTTAAATTCTATTTTCCTCTATTTTTCAGAATACATTCCTTGCACCAGTCTACACCACATCGTTGCGTCGTAATGCAATGGGCGTGGGACTTGTATTCGAAGCGAACTTGGCCACTTCGGAGGATCTCAGCCATTGGATATTGCAAGGCGTATGCCTTACCTTGAATACAGACTGAATAATAATAGTACTAAAAGACAAACAAAAACAAGGAGACAAACAGCAAAAAATCTATAAATATATTTTTTTATGTATTTTTTATTAAAGTTGAAATTTGTCTGTTTGTTTATTTGCAGAGCATTAAAAGTTGGTTTTTTACTTTGTGTTGTGTTTGTGTGTTTATGTGTTTCATGTCTAGGGCTTTTTCTTAAAAACTACACCGTATACTCCTCCATCTTCTAACGACGCCCTCCGATACCAATGACGACACCAGCAACACCTAAGAAACCATTAAGCCTATAGTAGCCTTTTTGCTTGTGCGTGTGCATGCTTACTATAAAATTAAGCCAACATAATCATGATGAAGCAAGCCACCATTAACTGCGAAAGCAACCAAAGCAACACATGAATTTATCCAGAACATTGCCTTTCAAAGATGTCGGCAATAACAGTTCCAAGTTTTGTGTGCCGCCACTATCATCCGATTCAAGTTCCGAATCGATTGTCATTTCCTGTATGCTAAACGTATCCGTCAGTTCATGATTCTTTTGGCGTTTGGCATGCTTTAGTTTGGCCGGAAAGAATGAGATCTCCTCGGCCTCATCGCTACTTTGTGACGCATAATCGACGAGTGGCTTTTGCTCAACTTCGCCGGGTATGGGCAGTCTATTAATGGGTATAAGCGTAGCTGATTGCGATTTCGTTGCCTGAACACATGAAAAATGAAATTCGTTAACGAAAAATTGCGTCCTTCCTCTTCCCACTGATGTAACTTGCTTACCTGCTCTTCCTGAAATTGAGTATAATTGCGCCGGGCCCGTTCCACTTTAAGTTCTAGCTTGCGTTGTAATATGCGACATGTATTTGGTGGCTCGGCACGCTCATTTGGCAAATCCTCATCGAGTTCCTGCGTTGTGGGCGCATAGACTTCATTGCTACGCAGATGTGCACCACGGAATGCAACATCAAAATCAAGCTCGGACATATGCCTGGTCGCTGCAGTGCCGTAACTTATTGTTTTCTATTGTTAATATTAACAAAAAATATTTGTAATGCCATCAAAACAAATTACAAATTCCAACTCAAACTTACCAAAAAGAGATCGTCCTTATTGCAAGTCGATTGTCTATCTTCGCTATCGATACCACTATCCTCCATTGGCTCAATTTAGTTATTGTAAAAATATTTTGCTAGGAACCACAGAATGAAAACAAAGCATTTTTTAATTTGCTTGCAAAAAAAATATTCAATTCCGGCGTAGTGCGTCTGCGCAAGAAATCAGCTGTTCATAACATGCTTGCAACCCCGAAAGTTGACTGTAAATTCCTATAGTGAATTTCTTTGAGTTTGGGAAAAATCAATAATTACAAATTTAATGACGTTGCCACCTTTTTAAAATGCATATAAATTGAAATTTATAATACTCTTACTATATTTATACTCTTCACGCTGACGGACGGACAGCAAGAGACATCGCAGACCCCATAAATTATACACTTTTACTGTTATTCTTGATCAGCTCTTGGAGATGAGTTGATAAAGCCAGTTTTCTTTTCACTGGACGCTGCATATTTGTTGGAACCAGCCGTATTAGACTACTAGGACGACTACCTTCCATACAAACCCAAATTCAAATACAAGTTCTTATTAGAAAAACTTGCTTCCTTTCTGTATTATCTGAATGAAATTTAGATGGTATAAGTATTTGATTCATATTCAACAACCATGTAAGTTTCAAGGGTTTAGGATTACCGTATCGTATAGCTCCTATACAAACCCGAATTTAAACTTCTGCTTTTTTCCTTTTTTTCCCGAACTATAAGGAAGTTTGTGGTATGTTTTAATGTAAATGTTTTAATTGCTTCTGTGAAGTTGGCTATTATATTAGCAGGCTTAAGATAAGGGGATTTGGATGGGTCTTAAAGCCCTTGAGTCGCATTTAACATAAACAGAACCATTTGCTAAAAATACTGTCAAAAAAAATTTAAGTAGTGTGCCTCACCCTCATAACCACAATATGGAAGTGAAACTTCTTTATCGAAGGGGAGTAAATCCCAAAAATATGAAAATTATATGTGATGAAAGTCAAAATGCAATAATGCTTCAGAGACATAGTAAGGAGACGCACAAAACAATCGGCATTGTCTTGTGCGGGCTCGTCAGCAGCGTAGAGAATGAATGCTAATGCATGAGTAAAAGAGAGAGATTAAAAATGCTATTGATTGTTTTTACTTTACGAAAGAGTGTACGAACAAGTGGCCGAATGATCTAAAAAAAAAAATAACTCTTTTATTTTGAAACAATATAACACTACAATATTCTGTATTATTGCTTGACCACCTACTTTAGAAGTTTGACTTCCATGTTGTATTTGCCTAAATAGATCCAATATAATAATAACAACATCGTCAAATTTTGATTTTCGTCACATTTCATTTTCATATTTTTGGATTTACTCCCCTTCGCTAAAGAAGTTCCGCTTCAAAAACTTGCTTAACGTCAGGCTTGCAAAACTTGACATCCAAAATGATGTCTACTGAGTCTTCAGACATTCAAAATTAGTTGAATAAGGATAATTAATCTTTTGGGAAAACAAAGATCTAAAAACATAATAGTCAAAGAATTGGGAATGGGGAATCAATAGACACAAAGCCCAGAACTAACCCAACCAATGTTTATAGATAAATCTTACGATTGGCCTTCCAAATGAAGAAGTTGGGGAGATTTGCAGCAGATTTGAAGTGAAGAGTGGTTAATAGTCTCTTGGTCTTGGATTAAAAATTGGAGAACTATAGGAAAGACCTCAATCAATATTGATTCTTAAATCACGGAGTCCCAAATAAATAAATAAATAAGAAAACAGAAAATAATTTTGCTTTTTTTATTTACAAAAAATTTCCGAGATTTTTTTTCATTACTTTCAACTTAAATATTAAATTAAATGAATCAATGCACAAATTATCTAAATTATTGTATTTACTTTACTTAAAAAATTAATTTGTTGAGCCATTTGTAATTTGATTTTTTCTCGACTATGGTTTCAAAAATGAACAGTCTCTGCGCCCCCACTCACATGGAGAAGGGGGATCGACAAACAATAAATAGGAACGAAGTACAAAATAAAATCTAATTTTCTAAAATCGATGAAACTCTATTCTCTCTTTTTTTTTGTGATGGCATTTCTATTTTTATATATAATTATTCTCTTTGTTTTAATTGAAATTTTTGGTTTCTCTTATATTCTCTTCCCCTCCATATCTTCCTCTGTGTACTTTGTTTTGTCTCTCTCTAAGTTTATCTGTAAAACTATGGCTCAATCGAATAATTGAACTTATTATGTGATTGGGCCTGAGGATATCGCTTTCAATAAATCATTCGTTCAATTGTTTCATAGATAAAATTATGAAAAAAAAATTAAAATAAATTTTCTTTATTAAATTAAATACTAAATTTGTGCGTCGATTGCAAAATTTATTTTTTGGAATTATTATGCAACGCAGAGCCTTCTTCGGGATCAAATGCATGCTGCCGCCGATGACTGTTGTTAATCGTCGTAGACACCACTTACAAAGCATTTGGATGCTGCGCTTGCGTAATTTGGCCAGCCAGTGTGCAGGACCTGCAGCAGAACTTGGCATAATAATGATTGCGGCAATATTGACCCTTCACGATCAGTTTGCAATTGGCAAAGTAAGGATTATCAATACACTCAGGTGATACTGGTATGGAAGCTGAAAAATGGAATAGAAAATAAAATGAATTTCAAGAGAAATACTAGTATATATTATATATTAATACTTACATTCAATGTTAATCTTCTCCTCACTTGTGCTATAACTGAATGAGTTACGTGCGGTGCAGCCATAGACACCAGTATCTTCGGTGGTAACATCGTTCACAACCAAGCGATATGGTTCAGCTAAGAAATTTGTAAACTGATGAGTAAAGTAAATTCCAAAAGGAAGATAGGCACTTACATGTAATTTGTATGCGTCCATCTTCTGAAAGTGGTATGCCATCTTTGGTCCAGGTGACATTTGGTGTTGGGTAGCCTTGCACTGCACAGCTAATGGCAATTGTCGAACCAGGACTATAGCTATTACGTGGATCCAAGCCGAGTACAGCTTGAGCATTTACTATTATAAAATGAGAAATTTTACGATTAGAAGGATGATATCTATATAGCATCATTTAAATAACCATGTCCCATTGGCAATAACTAAAAAAAAAAAAATACCCATGCCATGCATTAAACTAACTACCTACCTGTTGGTTGGGGTCTGGGAGCTGTGACAATAATCGGCGGTGGTACATAAACTGGACGTGAATATGCCGGTCTACGTGTTGCTGGAGCCCTTGCGGGTTCAATAATATATTGCAGATATTTGGCATCTTCGTTTGTAGCAGCACGTGCTGGTCCAACAGCCTTCAATGTTATAACCAATGAAGCTGGACGACCATGACCATTGTATACATCGCAGGTGTATGGACCCAAGTCATTCAATTGTATCGAACGGAAGGTCAAGGCATTATCACGTGTCTGTTCGAAGCGTTCATTGACAAGACCCAAACGTTTCTCATGACGCCACCAAGTGACATGCGGCACTGGATAACCACCGGCCGGGCAACGTACATGAGCAGGATTGTTTAATGTAACTATTTGTGTTGTATTCCGATCACCATAAATGTAAGCGGCTATATCTTTGGGCTCTGTAGGCAGGCAGTTGATTCAAAGTACGAAACAAGCAACAAACATCATAATAACAATAACAACAAACACCATGCAAATAACAAAGGAAATGTGTGTCATGCATCAAAAGTTAGTAAGTTTCCAACACCAAAGTATGTTATGAAAGAAGCAAGACAAACCTGTAACTTGTAGCTGAATCTCACGACGCACTGGTTCACCTAATCCATTGCTAGCCACACACACATAGGTGCCATCATCAGTCTGGCGTACTTGAACAACAGTCAAATCACCATTTGAAGTAAGCACATAGCGTCCTTGGTTCGTATCAATCTAAAAATTATAATTGATTAGTACATAGGTAGAAGGCAGCTTCCCGATTCCCGATCCCAAAAACTTACCAAAACATTGCCTTTTGACCAGGTGACATTTGGTGCTGGATTGCCTGTGGCAAAGCAACGTAATACTGCAATGCCACCAAGCGATGTTGCAACATCAAGTTCTTTGGGTGTCTTTGGTTCTAGGGTAGCCTTACGATCGCCTGGGTAGACAAGAGAAGGCGGTTGTGTTGATGGACGTTCGGTGGGACGAGCAGGATGCACACAAACTTGGCCACAGCCATTGTCACAACATTTTGTATCCTCACGACAATCAGCATCAGTGTAACATTCGCGACCACAGTCGGAGCTGTTCGAGGAGGCTCGTGCTAGCACTGGAGGACATTCGCCTGGCTTGGTAATATCACGGCAAACAGGTACAAACTCTCTTCTATCGTTATCGGCAAAGTCTACAGCACATTGTTGACCCGGTGGACATGAGTAGCGTTCACAAGGATTCTCACATTCACAGCGTGTGCATTCTTCGTTATCAACTGGAACTCTTCGTACACCGAATGGGCAACGCAGCTCTCGACATTGTTCTTCGTAGCTATCGCAATTCGTTATCTCGTTATTGGTGATGTCCAAAGGTTCTACAGCAAATGAGGCAAATTATAAATTAAGATTGCAGCTAAAACACTCGTTGTACTTTATGATTTAAATCTCTAACCCAAAACCATAACCCCGTGCAGAAACTTAAAACTAAAGAATAATGAGATAAATAGTACGTGCAAAAGAAGAATTCTAATGATCTTAAATTATGAAGAAGAAGTGTCTACTGTCAAGCATATCAACAAATGAAAGTTTGGATGCAGTGATGCAATCTTAATTTAAAGTGGGTGCAGTTTGGGTGCAGTGTGAAGTGCAAGAGTGAGCGCAGGTGTGCAACGGAGTGCTTCGATTTAAGAGAAACTTAGCCCTTATTTGGCAGGCATGGGCTTTGCTTACTTCCGCAGTAATTAGTGCATGCTTCAAAGGAACGGAAATTGTTTTGATTGCCAGAACAACCAGCATAAATGAACGATACACACGTGCCGCGTGCATCATCATAGTACCAACGACGTTCCGATACTGAAGGTCCATTGCAGCGGCCGGTAAGCACCGGTAACTGACAGATATCTACTTATACACACATAGACATGACAAGAAACAAATAAAATATTAAATCCGATGTTCATGATTCAACCAAGATTAAGAGTCTTATATGTTACCTTTTGGTTGTTGCTCCTGATTGACATTACAAATGTTTTCACACTCAGCACGATTGCTAAAACGATTACCATTACCATCACAACCACCATATGTGAAAGGTTCACAAGTGTGCGATTGTTGATTATAGTAGAATCTAGTCTCCCATTGGGTGCATGGACCCGTGTGGACTGGCTGATTGCATACGTCTAACAAAACGCTTTAAAACCAGTCGACAAGATGATTAACTTATAACTAAATTACTTACCAACTCCTCTGAATTCGCCGCATTGACGCTCGCATTGCTCTTTGCTCACAAATCGATTATCATTGCCACCACAGCCAGAGTAAGTAAATGCTGTGCAAACGAGTTTCTCACTATCATAGAACCAGGCGGTTGTGGCATTATCACATTCGCCAACCTCTGGTTGTTGATTACAGAAATCAGGATTCTGTTAAAATGGAAATTGATAAAACAATCTTCTTTATATGTAAAATTAGAGTGTACGAAATTTTGTGACTCTTAATCTCCTAAACGGATAGACCAATTTTGATAACTTTTTTTTTGTTTTACTTATGGGGTTCACCAAGATGGTTTATGCTTCAGTTGCACCCGGTAAGTGGCGCAACTTTTTACCAAATTTTTAACATTTCTCTATGTAGCGCCCACAATACTCAGCCGATTTTAATAATTTTTTTTTTAATGATAAATGAATGCTTAATAAAAGAGTTAAATACTTATTTTTTTTCAGTTTTTAGCTTTAAATAGAAAATTTTTAAGTTATAAGTTTTTTGAAAACCACTGCCAGACCAAGCATAAAAAGTTTTATACGTTTTTTCGTTTTTAATGCTTTGGTTGTTGTTATTGTTTTCCTCTCTGAGTATACACTTTTACAAACAAGTATTTCGAATACCACGAGTACGAAGTCACGGGCACAGCTAGTATTATATAAATAATTTCTTAGGGAACTACTTACCGTTGCTGGTGGAGGTGGTGGTGGTTGTTCAGCTCCGCAATAATTAAGACACTCGACTTCGGTGACAAAGTTATTTCTATTTCCGCGACAACCTGTAAATTCGAACTCATGACAACGTCTGGTCCGTTCATCGAAGTACCAACGTATGGAGTTCTCATAGCAGCGGCCCCGTACTGGTGGCAAAGAGCAAGTGTTCTGAGCATCAATACACTCATTTTGACAATCATCTTCGGTAGCATAATTATTTTCATTGCCACCGCATCCGCTGAACACAAATTCGTCGCAAAGACCTTCATCACTGTTGTAGTACCAGCGTGTCTCGTTATTTTCACAGGCGCCACGTTCAGCAGGCAAGAAACATTTGGCATTATCGTCTTCACCGCCGAAACGTGTATTTATGGTTGCACAACGTCCCGTACACTCATCCTCGGTCTTAAAGCGATTATCATTGCCGCCGCAGCCACCATAATAGAAGGGTTCACAACGCTCTGTAGTAGCATTGAAGAAGTAATTTTGTTCCCATTCATCGCATTCACCCTGTGCTGCTGGTTGGCTGCAAAGATCTTGTGATGGTTGCGATTCAGGTTGTGGTTCTGGCCGTGGTCTTTGCTCAGGCTGGCCACTGCACCTGCGTGCGCATTCATCTTCGGTTGTGAAACGATTACCATTACCGCCACAGCCACCGAAATAGAATTGGCGGCATGTACCGTGTTCGCCATCATAGTACCATTGAAGCACATACTTGCTGCAATCACCAGGACTTGGTGGTTCTTCACAAACATTACTGCTGGGACGCAATAATGGTGGTGGAGGTGGTGTAGTTGGCTCAGGACGTTTTTCACAACGCGCCAAACAGGCTTCATCACTCTGGAAGCGATTTTCATTGCCTCCACAGCCACCATAATAGAATTGGGCACAACGTTCTTCTTTCGTATCATAATACCACATTGGAGTGTAGTTTGTGCATTCACCAACTTCAGCAGGAATTTCACAAATATCTTTGGCTATACATGGTTCAAGATGGGAAATGAGAGAGAAAAATGCATTAGTAGACGATGACAAAGAAATTAAATTGCGAGAAAGTGAGCTTGCAGCTACACTGACTGCACGAACATTGAAAGCAGCCTGAGCAGAACAGTAAGCACACAATGACCTTACCAACTTGTCTGGGACAATGATCCTCGCAAGACTCCTGTGATGGGAAATTGTTTTTGTTGCCACCACAACCCGTGTAGTAGAATGGCATGCAACGTTTGTCCGACTCCGAAAAGTACCATCTTGGATGTTGTTCACTGCAATCACCGGTTTGCTTAGGAAGTGAGCAAGAATCTAGCATAGCACACGCAGGCAATTTTGTGTGTTGTGTGTTGTGTGTGATAAAGGTGTGTTTTGTGCGGATTTAAAGTAGGGTAGTTGTGTAAGCAAGCAAGCAAGGACATTCAATAATTCAAGCATATAGAGTTTGGATAGTTCAATAGGAGGAGGAGAAAAATAAAATAAAATGCATACCATTAACACCAAAAGATTACAAAATTGTATGGGAAAAAAGGAGATAAGAAGCTGAAAGATGTGTGTATTGCCATTCGCCATAACTAAACAAACAAACAAACAAACAACATGCATAACCCAATATTTTGGGGCTTAACAGAGAAATAGCAAACACCACAGCAAACGCTTATAAAATATGGAAAGCTCAAACCTTTAAGGACACCTGGTTGTCTGCAATTGTAGTTACAAGCATGTTCTGTAGGATAGTTGTTCTTATTGCCCTTGCAGCCACCATAATTGAAGGGACGGCAAACATCAGTTTCGTTGTCATAGAACCAACGCTCGAAATTACCCTCGCAAGGACCAGCCTCTGCAGGTTGCTCACAAGGCGCTGAAATTCGAAATATAGAATGTTACTAAAGAAAGAACACAATATCTAAATATTTCCATTCTTACGTAGGTTTTCACTAGCAGCACAAGCTGCCTGACATTTTTCTTGTGTCTCGAAACGATTATGGTTACCATAGCAGCCGCCATAGGAGAATTGCTCACAGCGATTTCGGTCCGAATCGAAGTACCATTGCTTTGAGAACGTTGTGCATGGACCAGGTACCTTAGGTAGATAGCAAACATCTTTTCCTGTGTATTCCTCACAAACTTGTTTGCATTCGCCTTCGGATTCGAAGCGATTGCCATTGCCCTCACATCCTCCATACCAGAACTTGGCGCATGCACCATATGTTGTATCAAAATGATACTTAATACTAAAGTTGCTGCATGGTCCCGTACTTTTAGGTAGAGCGCAAGCCTTTTGTAGTGGTTCCTTGACATTTTCACAACCTTCGAACTTCTCGCCCTGGGCTGCTGTAACACCATCTGTGCAGCATCCATATTTGCTCTCCAGGCATGTACATCCCTCAAAGTCTGGACCTTTAGCAGGCGTCTTATCATCTTGACAACACTTGAACTCAGTCTGTGAACAATGGCAGCCATAATGATGTGGTCCTTGTGCAAAAGTAAGACCATCGGGACAGCAACCGAATTGTGTTGTTTCACAAGCACAACCATCAAACTTAGGTCCCTGGGCAGCTGTGATCTTGTCTGGACAACAGCCATGAGGTGTGTTTTCACAGGGGCAACCTTCGCTGTTCGGACCTCGTGCTGCGGTTTTCTTGTCCGGGCAGCAGCCATAGGGCGTGTAGTCACATTCACAATCCTCAAAGTTTGGTCCACGTGCGCTATTAATATTATCTGGGCAACATCCATAGGGTGAGTTCAGGCAACATCCCTCATAAAGTGGCCCATGAGCAGGTGTCTGCTTATCCGGGCAACAACCGAATGGTTCTTGAGTGCATGCAGCACAACCTTCACCATTAGGTCCAGTTGCAGGAGTGCGACCATCTGCGCAGCAACCATTAGCAGAGCTTCGGCAATCTTCACGGGTTGGTTGTTGTTCTGGTGCCACGGCAGTTGTTGTTGCAACACCCTCAGATACTTCCACTTCCTCACTAACTGTAACCTCCACTGTTGTAGTTGGTGGCAGAGTTGTTGGCTCAGGGCAACCTTCCTCGTTTTCTCCTTCGGCGGGCGTAAATTTGTCTGAGCAACAACCAAAGAGAGTTTCAGCACACTGAGATTTCGGGCATCCCTTATTCTTTTTGCCTTGGGCAGGAGAGACACCATCCAAGCAGCAGCCATATTTAGTCTCAGCACAAGTTTTGGGAATTGGACATCCTTCATCGAATGGCCCCTTGGCAACAGTTTTCTTGTCAGGACAGCAACCGTATGGCGTTTTCTGACAATCTTTGGGTTTGCATTTACGTAGTTTTGGTTCCCTTGTAATAACTGCGTCGAAAGTATTCGGACTGCTCTTTTCATCTTCTTCTTCTTCAGAGGTACTCCAGATGTCTTCAGTGGTACTTTCTTCGGTAGATAAGGAGCTGTCAGTAGAACTTTCCGTTGTGGACTCTTCAGTCTCACCGGTTTCTGTAGATTCATCCGTTGCACCAGATGACGATGATTCCGTTGATTCAGAAATGCCTGACGTGGTAGATAGAAGTTCCTCAGTGGAGGATGATTCAGTAGAAGCATCGCTTGCTGTTGAGCCAGAGACATCAGTTGAACTTTCTGAGGTTTCAGATGTTGATTCAGTTGATCCAGATACATCGGTTGATCCAGAGACATCAGTTGAGCTTTCTGATGTTGATTCAGTTGATTCTGATGACTCAGTTGTATCAGTAGATTCGGTGCTATCGGAAGCGTCTGTTGATCCAGTCTCAGTTGTATCGCTACTATCAGTGGTAAATTCTGAAGTGCTTCCTTCTTCAGCTGTGCTTTCCGAAATGTCCGTTCCAGGAGAGCTAGATATATCAGTGGTATCGTCTGTGGAGCTATCAGTAGAGGAGCTATCCGTCGAAGAAACATCAGTGCTAGACGATTCTGTTGATTCTGAAGACGATTCTGATGTACTTTCGGTTGTGAAATCAGTTGTACTTTCAGTACTATCAGTAGAGGATTCGGAAGTAGATTCGGTAGATTCAGTACTATCATCGCTTGTCGATTCAGTGGACGTTGAAGAGTCTGTACTGCTTTCACTTATCGATTCAGTGGAAACTGAAGATTCTGTACTGCCTTCACTGACTGATTCAGTAGAAACTGAAGATTCTGTGCTGCCTTCGCTAGTTGATTCTGTGGAAACTGAAGATTCTGTACTACCTTCAGTGCTGGTCTCAGTAGAAACTGAAATTTCTGTACTGTCTTCGCTAGTTGACTCTGTAGAAACTGAAGATTCTGTACTGCCTTCGCTAGTAGACTCCGTAGAAACTGATGATTCAGTACTGCCTTCGCTAGATGACTCTGTAGAAACTGATGATTCAGTGCTCCCTTCGCTAGACGACTCGGTGGAAACTGAAGATTCTGTACTTCCAGTCAGATCTGTCGTGCTGTCGTCATCACCACTACCTTCAGTAGTATCAAAGCTACTGCCAGATCCCTCCACAGTGCTAAGAGGTACATCAGTAGAAAGATCATCGAATGAACTGTCGTCTGAAGGAGAGTCACTTAGCATTAATTCATCAGTAATTAGAGAAGAGAAAGTTGTAGTGTCGCCATCAAAGTCTATGATATCAGAAATGCCGGTTTCGTCATCTTCTTCATCTTCTGAGCATTCATCCTCTTCATCTTCATCATCATCAGCGGGCTTAGCAGTGCTTCCAACAAGAGCCTCTATATCTTCTGTGCAAGGTTCAGTATTGCATTTTTCAGAGATTGGTTCCAGCTTAGATTCATCGCAGTTATCTGCTTTAGTGCCATTTGCCAAGCAAAGAACTTCACGAGTGCGCTCTCCACCTCCACATTCTTTACTACATGGAGCCCATGGACCAGTGAACCACTGGCCTGGACATTCTTTCTCTTCGCCTTCGCAATCCTGTTCGATCTCTGGCTTTTTATCAGCACTACATTTAGAGTCATCAACAGCAGGTGAAACAGTTTTTCCATCGAAAACACCGCAAATTACTATGCGATTTTGTACTCCTTTACCGCAGGGAGCGGAACATTTACTCCACTCTGAACTAAACCATTGCGAATCACATTTTTTGGCTTTGCATTCTCTAGTCAAGAGTGGCACCTCAGGTGCACAAAATTCATCAGGATAAACCTTTCCAGATTTGGAGCCACAAATAGCAGTACGTGTCTCCTTATTCTGGCCACAAGCATCACACTGAAATTATAATCAATTAGTGAGTGCTTTCTAATCTCTCAAAGGTCTCTGAAAAGTGCAATAACTTACCCCACTCCATTCCGAAGTAATCCAATCGACGCCTTCGCATGCGGCTAATGTGCATGGTTTCTCAGTTTCTGGTTTTTCTTCAACACAATCCTCATCCTTCAAGACGCGTTTGTGACCATTCTCTTCTATGTAGCAGGTCACTTTTCTTCTTTGTTTACCTTCATCGCAGAGTTTATCACACTGAAAAAGAAAAATTTTAATTACAATTGCTCAGAATTCTTTCCCATTACAAACTAACCGGTGTCCATGGACCCAAATGATATTTTGGACAGTTTTTAACATCGCGATTGCATTCTTGAGTGGTCGCCGGTTTGTTGCCAACAAGCTGCAAGCATACAGAATCTTCTTCGCTGGTATGTTCACTACAAATCAATGAAATTGGGATAGTAAATGGTATCTAAGGTCTTCTCCAAAACTTACCCTGTGGGCGAGATTCGTTCACATGTTACTGTACGATTTTGATTGCCATCAGCACCACAACCTTTTGAACATTTGCTCCATTCACCTTCCACCCAGTGTGGGGCGCAAGGTTCGGTACCGCATTCCTGTTTCTCAGCTGGTTTTGCATGATGATCACATAAGCTAGGGTCGACCTCTTGCAAATTCAATCGATTGTTACATTTCACCTCTCGTGACTGAGTTCCACCACCACATGAAGCTGAGCAAGGTTCAAATTCCATATGCGTCCACGTGTAAACTTCAGGTGTGCTCTGACTAACGGAATCTGGTATGCTATATTCATAGTCAATACTAACGTTCTTATCCTGCACAAGCATAACAATGTAAATTGACTCAAGGATCGGGCCACTGCACGTCAAATGATCAGGTGCAGCAAATCCAGCGGGCTTACGTTGATAATTCCACCATGAACCTGCGTAAAACATTGGACGAGGGAAGTCAATGCGCCAATTGCCGTTCAAATAATAGTGACCAGTTAAATTACGAGCAGCCAAATAATTGTTAGATGGTGCTGTCTCTTGAACTCGTATATTTGTTGCACCACTTGGTAACAATAATATATCATTGTAACCAGCAGCCAAATTCGAAGTTGTAAATGTATCAGCAATTGTTCGGCAAGAACTGCCATCACCATTGCAACGACGACACTTATCTTCTTTAGCATTGGAGCCCAACATCATATCACAGCCCACTGGCTGACATTGCCCATCGACACACACATCGAAATCCTTGTCATTACAACGAGTGCCATCAATTACTTTTTCCTTTTGACGGTAATAGAATCGTTCACCCTTCGGCATACAATTCAACTCACAGGGATTTGGGGCATTCGTGTATGGCACCCAATCGTATAACACGCCATCGAATGTCTCACGATTGAAGCGTGCACATTGTGCAGCACGAAAATCCGGTTCATCGTCTGGACAATCTTGCGTGTTACACGAATAGTAACGACGACTACCGCCAGTGCAAATGGATTCCCCTCGTTCGCTTCAAGTAAAAGATAATTTACAAATACAATGCAATTAAAAATTATAAAGATTATCTATCACATAATCTTCTACTCACTCAGTTCGACGACACTCTCTCGTTTGATAGGAAACACCACCACCACAGGAGCGCGAGCACTCTGATGGTGAACTCCATTCTGTCCATTCATTAGGATCATCACCTTCTCCACCGGGCGTTATAGAACTTTCAGATAAATAAAGATTTGCGCCATATTGACGCTTATGACGTAGTCCATGCTGTTCATTAAAAATTTTTGTTAATTTATATATACATATTTTCTGGTTAGTTAAACTTCAAAATGAGTTACTTACGAATCTGGATTCTGTTTGTTGTATGGACACCAAAAATATGCAATAAATCAAGGCTGTGGTGCTATAAAATAAAAGAGAGAAATATTCAAGTAAGTTAATATATTCAACATAACCTAAGTCAACTTATGTAGTAGATATGAATATGTGAAATTTATTTGTTTGTTAATTTTTGCTTCAAGTCTAAACAAAATTAAAGCCACACTTTGTCGTCATAACAAATATTTGCCTATTTAACTTGACTGGCATTCATTAAAGTTATTGATCATTGAGTGAGTAGTGGTTGCTTGCCCATGCAAAACTTTCTTTGCTTTTGACTGGGCTCCACCTAAGTAGTAGTTGGTTCATTGTTGCTAGTGTCTTAATTAACTTATAGGGTTTCTCTTTTGTTTTGGAATGCTTCGAAAGACATAAATAAACATTGAGTTTGTTTTGATAGTAACCAATACTTTGATTATGTGTATTCAGTGATGCTCTCTTAATCCAGAAATATTAACAAAAAGCTGAGAAGATGAGCTTTAAATAATCAATTTCAAGGGCAAGAAGATCCATATAGGCAAGTGTTTATGAATGGACCCACATACTGTGAGAGGGATAAGGTCACTGACAGTTATCGCTTTTGTTTTTATTATCATTATAATTGTAATAATATTCTAACATATGTCATGACACTACTACTTGAAGTAGTAGATAAAAAATTAATTAAATTAATTAAAAAATTAAATTGATATAAGAATTAAACGAAAGTTTGGAAAATCAAAATTATTTGTCAGTTTAGCACTTTGGACACACCTCATACTTGAAAAGAATAGTCACAAATTTTCTCATTATACTATTGTATACTAGTGGTATCAAAGACCCACTTTACCAAGAGGCTTCCTCATGGCTTAATCCAGTTCTTTTCTTGCAAAAATCATTCTATCATTTTTTTTTTTTTTCTTGGAAAGATCACACATATGAAGTGAAACTTCTTTAGGGGCGTTTAGCAAAAATTTATACTAAAAATTTGATTGTAAAATACAAATCGTCACGTTTTGGAATCATCTGTATCTCATGAATCGCACTAGGTAGAAACTTCAAATTTCCACAGAATGTGTATTTCTATTGCCATATCCCCAATCAATAATAATTTTTGAAAAAAAAAAAAAAAATTTGGAAAATCCTCCGGAAAACTCTCAAAAAAGAGATTTCACTTCCACAACAACAATATGCAGTTTAATTGTAAAAAATGTTTATAACAGCAATATGCAAAAATACGTGAATGTACGAAGAAAAGAGAACGAGAAACACACAGAAGTGTAGAAAAAAATGAAGTGAGGCGTCAAGGAATGAAAATGTCGTTTCTACGGCACCAAAAACCTCAAGTTATTGACACAATAGTGACAATAAAGTGCGGAATTTGTGCTGATATGATCATCGGACCAATTATTTTGAGACGACAGTGGAAAGATGTACAAAAAAAAAATAATAATCGGGCTATGATAACCGATTTTTTGCTGTCCTTCGTGTTCGCCTGATTTGACCTCGCCGCACTTTTTCCTATGTGGCTATTTGAAGTCAAAGGTCCAACATCTGCCAGGAAATAGTCGCCGTATCATCCGACACATTGGGGCTCCGACCTGGTGGAAAATTATGTAATAAGAATGGAAAAAGATTCGTTAACAAAGCTAGATGCTTATCAAGACTAAGATGGGATGGCTATGATGGTAAGGAGATATGGAAAACCTTTAAAAAAGCAACTGTGGAGTGACTCCCAAGGATATGGAGGCATTAAGCTCAAGGCTTAAGCTCAAACAAATATTGCATTAGGTCACATAAAGTCTTCATCAAACTGATTGATGTTATCAGCAAAGAATAACAGAGAAACAATTGGAGACATGATTTTCTTTTTTGTTTATAACAAATCCCAATTACTCACATTTAAGAGTAATTCGATTTTATAATTTTTTGCTGTAAGGTTAACCCTGAAGGTCGACAATTCTCTAAGTTCTGTTCTATATTGTTTTTCGACTATTATTCGCTTTGTTAACTTATTATGTACATAAACAAGACATAATTTTAAGAATTTCCTGCCGATTTGCCAAAAACAAAAAAATTGCTTCGCCGACGACATCAAAACGTCTTTGAAAAATATAATCATAGCATAGACAAAATGGCGCCAGCCTTACCCGCCGAATATATGAGCCCACCCAGTGTGTGTATATGCTGGAATGGTATCCTATCTATCTACCGACCCATCTTCCAAACGAACAATTGAGCAAGGATCGTGCAAACGAATATGTCAAAACTGTTCAATGTTGCAATTTTATTTGTATTCCTTTGGTGCGCTGCCAATTTAATTTTGTGAACTGCATGCGCCTCCATGGGATAAACCAACTGGAAAGGAATGGAATTTCTATGGCGGCGCGTTTATTTGTCACACTTTGTCGCCTTTTCTATGCGAAGCAGAAAAAGCAGGCAGCATTGTCAGCCAAGGACACCTATGGCTTTTTACTGCAAACTATTCTTGTAAGATGATGCTTTGGCAAACCTAACCTCAAAAAGTTTATGATTATAGTTTTGTATAAAGAGCAGCAGCAGTAGACGCACCGCACCACATTATATGCGGATCATTGCACGTCGGATTGTTCTGCAGGCGACAAAATGCCTGGCCACAAACAGTGTATTGCGTCACGCAGCTGGCATTTTAGCGCGAACCAAGAAAGGAGTCTCAATATTTTAAGCAGGAAGCACGCCTGGCATATTTTATGGTCGCTCGCTTATGGAACAACAAATGCTTACATTAATTGTATGATAGAAGTTTGTAGAAAAGTATATTATTGTGCTGAGACAGCGTATGGCTATTATTCACAATTTATTTCGTGGATTCTCTCCTTCATTTGCTGATTACGCAAAAAATCTTGATTTCATTTGTAACTTGTTAACACAAAATATCATAAAATACACGCAGAATGTTAGTATTTTTCTTATAGTTAATTCGATTTCAGCGGATACAAAGTGACACGTACAAAGAAAACAATAAAAGTGAGGAGCATTTCAACTCTCAGAAGAGTAAAATATATGGACAACAAGGAATGAAACAAAGTTCAGTTTTACCAAAGATTTTATACCTTAAACACCATTAAGAAAATCCTAAAAGCTGATAAGTTATTTATTGCAAAAATATTGTACCGTCTAAGCAAATGCCTAGGGCCCCGAAATCTAAATTGTACATATTTCTCATTAAATCAAAAACCTATTACTGGTCTATCGGTAAAGTAAAGTAAAGTGTTTCTGCCTTAGATTATTTTAGAAAAAATTGGTATTTGTCGGCCTGCCTTTTCACTTTTCTGTTAGGCAGAGCATGAATTTCATCTACAAAAAAAGGAAAAACCGGTAGAACATCTTCTGTTGCCAAACTCTAAACAGAAGTATGTTCAATGCAATTTTAATCAACTTAAAAATCTGAAATAAGAATCCATCAAGAAATCTTACATTTATTTAAGGTACAGGGTGGTTCTATGAGGGACTAGAGATATAGAAAATAGCTCAAATGGCCAATAGGCTTAGGCTTAAGTGTGATAGTTCATGGCAACCACATATGGACACCCATTACATTCACTTTTTAGGATAAATGAATAATAATCTTTTTCCCATTTAATACTTATAGTGTTTTTGATCTTCCTTTCGTTGTGTTACAAACCTCACATGGAAGTTATAGTATCTAATCACATTGTACAAATTATAACATAAATGGTATAAAAACTACGCACATACAACAAATTGGTTCGGAGTTGTAATATACTGAAAATTTGTCAAAGAAACGGAAATGCTAAATTCAGCGGAAATGAATTAGAGCTAATAACATATGGCTACTTTGAACTGGGGCCCCATACTACTTATGTATTGTATATTCGATTCATTCGTCTTTTGTAAATAGCAATAAAATATAAGAAAAAACACAACAAACATTAGAAGATTATTTCTCTTGTAAAATGTTCTAATAATAGTAAATTGAAAAATTCAAAGGCGCGCCATTTATTTTGTCTTTTACTCCAAGTATTACAAAAGTCTATCATGAGGTCATCTTTGTTTTGTACACAAGTTAAGGCGTTATACTTACTTTTGATCTTGCCTTGTGCCTTGTGCTTTGCGCCTTGCGCCTTTTAGCCAACATTGCAACAAAGACTCTTAAAAGATCCAATTAGCTGATTTAGTGACAACAATAGTTGCGCTTTTAAATTGGCTATGCATTGAAAGTGGCTGAAGTCGAAAGGTTCGAAATTCGAATGGACAAAACAATGGTTGCATTGTGTCTCTTTAGCTGAGATTTAGTTGAGTTCGTTCGACGCGTTAAAGCGCATTAAAAGAGCATTTACATTGACTTAAGTTCACTTCCAATACCAAACAACTGAGAATATTTCTTGTTTTTATTGTTTAAATCAGTGGTTCTTAAGCTTCTGTATTGCGAGTAACATATCCCAGTCTTAAGCAAATTTATGTTTTTTGGAAGAAACTTACTTGTATTTATATTATGAGCCTAGTGGTTCTCGAGTAAACCATAATAAATGTGTAGGTCAAATCCTTTGATCTTTTGTTTAGATTTGCATTCTACAATGAATTGTCTTATTAAAATTTTTATATTCTTGAAATTAGTTATTTAAATCATAGAATTTCTAGCGGATTCCGGTCTCGGGCTACTTTATGTTATGAAGTCTTTTATAATCAAATGCGAAAGAAATGCAAATTATCTTAAAAGGTGTTCTAAATCCAGAGAAGTGATATTTGAATTAATTCCCAACAAATCCTAAAAAAAAAGTATCAAAGGCACGCCTAGTCAAAAAAATGGGCCATGTGCGAGTCGGACTCATACACGGAGGGTTCCGTACCAGATTGGGGTTTGTATGGGAGGTACTCCCCCTAGTCATCCGATTTGGCTGATTCTAACAGATGTATAGCGCCTATTTTAAAAACTTATAGTTTTCAAATTTCAGTTGGATACGATAAAAAACAAAAAAGTTTTTCTAATAAGAATCTGAACTTTAATGGTGGGTTTGTATGCGAAGTACCCTTCCTATTTGGCCGATTTGGCTGATTCTAACAGATGTATAGTGCCTATATCAAAAACTTATAGTGTCTAAATTTTAGTTCGATAGAACAAAAAACAAAAAAGTTTTTCTAATAAGAACCTGAATTACAATAGTGGGTTTGTATGGGAGGTACCATCCCTAGTGGTCCGATCAAACTGAAATTTCGACAGTATAAATTTCTGATGTATAGCCACCAACCTTCTAAACTTCAAGATCGTGGGGATACTGGATTGTATAGCTGCCATACAAACCAAAATGTTTCTTGTATGGTGACCCCTTTAAGTTTATGAAAATATTTTTGTTTTAGTATTTGTTGCTGATGCCCGAATAGAACTACACATTCTGTGAAAATTTCAACTCTCTAGCTATTACGGATGGACAACGAAGTCTTTGCAATAGGGTTTCCTTTTGATCCGGAGCTCTAAAAACCATCGAATTATTGATTTCCTCCATACATTGAAAGCGTCAATCACTTATTCAAGACCGCAGGATTTGGCAAACCATACATTAAGAACCGCTGGCTCAAAAGAAAGGTTGGGTTTAGCCATAGGCGAATAAATGAAAAGATTTAAAACAATCAACAAGTGTTTGTGCGGAAAAAGCTGTCAGCGGAAATCTTTTAAGTAAAATCGACACACGATGAGTTTAGTGAGAAAAAAATACGCAATCCACAAAAAAAACAAAAATTTCTGTTAAAATACTCGAAAAAGAAAGGAAATCAAATAAATTTTCAAAAATCTCAAAATTCATTAAACTTGCGCGTGTTGGCAATTGGAAACGTCTATGCATAATTCACCTGTACTAGACACACTTACCGATGATAGCCGAAAACAGAAAACCAAACACAAAACAAAAAAAAAAGTGAAAATCAGAGGAAAAAACCAATTGCCCATTGCCACACATTTGCCACGCACTTGTGGCAAGTTACTTTACTTTTGTTATTCTTGTTGTTGCTGTTGATGCTGTTGTTGTTGTTATGGGGCGCTGAGTTTTGTTTATACAAATGATTCATACCATGCATCCGCCTTACTGTACTCCACATACATACTTACATAGATACTCCTCACATATACAAACATACACTTGCATCACAAACAGTTCAGTTTATGTTGCCATATTTGGCATATTTTCCCATGCCACTTGATTAACCCAACAGCAAGTAAGCATTTCTCTTCTAACATGCCACAATCTACTCTATCTACTCTCTATGATGATGATGTTGTTCGCCAATTGAAGTGTACACTGGCGCGACATGATGTGGTTCATAGATGGCATAGTAATGGTAGGGTGTGTGTGTGTACAGACAGCAAAAGAGCATCTGTTGCAACAACTCACTATTCACTAGAACTCCCTCCAACTTCAATAGGAACGTATTGCAGCACTTCAATTGTATGAGATTGCAACAGAATGCAATGAATCTTTGTTAGCTAACGAATGAACGAGCAATGAGCAACCAAGAAAAGAGGTGTGGGAAGGGGTAAATAAATAAATAGCAGATAGCATAGTAGAGGAATATGTACTATGCCTGCTTAGGAATGGAACAGAGCTGAATGTTATTTATGGATTTGGATGCGTGTGCAAGAACCGCGCCTGGTTTCTTCTATAGAATGACAGGAGAAGATCGAGAGATAAATAGAAATGCATTTCAATTTGAAGAAGAATAGGCAGTGGCGCCTTTTGACTAGTCTTGGGGGGCCTTGAGTAAAATAAATTTATAAATTTATACATCACCATATGTAAAGATGATGGAAGGATGAAATAGAATGGTGAAGCTTTTCATTTTGGACTCATTTGGTTAGTGCTCATGGTCCTAGGCTATTTCTCCCATATCCCCTATATATTCTGTTGCTTAGATTTCTGTAAAAACCTTTAAATCCCAATCATTTAGTCCGCTCATGAAATATGTTTTATATTATAGGCCCGGAGAGATATTTGCATTTGCAATAAA
The DNA here is from genome assembly GCA_037043295.1 of Amiota minor. Lineage (NCBI taxonomy): Eukaryota > Metazoa > Arthropoda > Insecta > Diptera > Drosophilidae > Amiota > Amiota minor. The sequence goes on along the minus strand of JBAMAW010000081.1, from coordinate 5,545,623 downwards.
TTTATTTATTATCATGTTGGTCATGCACACAGTAAAATTTCGATCAAACTCAAGACCAAGAATGAACATACAATACATGGATGACTCAGTTGTGAGCCATTTTGATAATGATGATGATGATGATTATGATGGAATGCTGGCATTTATTATTGCACTATTGCAAAATCAGTTGACTTTGCTGACCTGCTTGGTAGTGCAAATTCCTTTTTCCAGAACCATCATTCAGATACTTCTGCTGCTACATGCAAGCACGCAACATGTGCTCCGAGCTCTGTGTGTGTGCTAAATTAATAGAGGAAAACTTTAAGGCCACTACCCCGGTGCCAGTAACAGTGGCACTTGTGTGCTTAAATGAGAATGTTACTAAAGCGTTATTTAATTGCGGCATTAAAAGTGCAACCAAAATATATGAGTTGCTTACACACACCGACCTCCATTCTCCTCCTGTTATACTACATAAATGCATGTGGCACTCGCACATAATCAGCATCATTAAGCGTAGTTGAAACAACATAGTGAATGAATGATAAATGGAGGAGGAGAATTTTGGTATGAAGATACTAGGGGAGAGTGCTTGCAGGAGCATGTGGTTATACTGCAAGGCTACGTTTACGTTTTGTTAACACGCCTCAAAGGATCAACACGCATTCAAGTCGCAATTATGTGGAACGCGCTTCCTCATTAGTCGTTGTCGCAGTAGCAACACCAACACCAACACACAGACGGTGACAAAGTCTTACCACATTTTCATGTATCTATATCTATGTTATACCTACATACATATATGTAGTAGATACATAGAAGCCCAAGCTACGTGGCTAGATGTGGTGAATATGTTTAGAGTGTGGCATGCATGCAAGCAAGCAAATGAGTTTAGTATGCGTGGCATAAAATTGCTTTGCTGACGAACTAACACATAAACACACACATCCACACACATCACTTAGATAGTCAGTAAGTTTTTCAAATGGCAAGCCGCCGCCGGCAGGCTTCAGGATGCAGGCAGGTACGTTGACGAAGACAACATACTAACTATGATAATGATGTTAATGAAGAGGATGATGATGATCATGATGACTGTAATGAAGCGGCGGGCGTGGGCGTCACTGGCGGAAGTAAATGTTTGCATTGTTGAAATTTTAATTGCATTTGCATAAAGCAAAACATTGAAAAGATATAACATAGAGAACGAAACAGAGAGTAAGAGTGGATAATTGAAGGGTGATTGTGTATGTGTATGTGTATGTGTTGCTCTTGGCTAAAATTAAACATTTGATTATGTTGAAGTCATACATACATATATAAATGAATATATCTGTGGCAACATAGAAGATGCCAACAATGATGATGGTGTCGTCTTTAGCACAACAATATAACAACATCCTGTCAAATGCAACTATGTCGCAATTATCAATTTCAAAATTAATTTAACTTAATTGAGTAGTGTACAAAAGCAATAACAAACAAAGTGCAACAAAACAATCAAACAAAATTAAAATACAGACACAGACACGGCAACACAGATACTTTTACTCTGTTAGCTTGCCGTTGTCTCACAAACTGCAAACTTCATGCCTCAAGTTAAATCAACAAAAATACCAAGATTTTGTCACGCTTTTTAAGGACCAACAACAACAATAATAACAACAAACAAGAATGATTAGAAGAGAACAACGAACAGCAACTAAAGATAAAAAGATTCAAATGAGCAAGCAAACAAATGGTGCCACATGATTTTGTATTTAGTAGAAAGAAGGCAACAATTTTTGGTTTGGTTGCATGCTGCATAATCTTACTGACCCACAAATTATTGACTGAAGTCTGAAGTGAGCGTAAAATTATGTTTATATTTGTTGTATTTGTTTTTCTTTTTTTTTTTTGTTTTGTTTTTTAAATTTCTTATTGACAAATACTTGCCGCGGATTATGTCAAGTGGTCGACTGAAAGTTTAAACTTTAAAAAGCTTGTCTCCAATTACAAACCAGTCGAGTTGAGTTGAGTTGAGTTGAGTCTAGTCCAGTCAGTCATGTCAAGTCAATTCAAGTGTATGTAGTTGTAGACAACTGAAGTACCAAAGTGCGCCGTTATAATACAATAGTTTTTATTTTTTGTTTACAGTGTTACAATGTAAGAAAAAAGTCACCATGTACCAACCAATCACTTTAGATACTTCAAATTTATTGTATATTTACACAAATGATGGACTGACTTTGTTGTAAAGTTCGTTTAGCTGTAAATTACAAATATTGAACAACAACATTGGACACAACAACTAATTAGACTCGTCGTTGGATTGAATTCGTGATGTTTCTTTAAAAGCCAAGCAGTCAGTAAAAGATGTTAAGGCGCATTAAGTTTAGCATAGAGAGAATTTGGAAAGAGATAACCTAAAATTTTGTTGGAAACATAATTACTGCTGTCAAGGTTAATTTTAGGTACATTTATCTATTACATACTTTGAGAATGCATCAATGACATATTGACCATCACCGGCCCATAAAACTTCATAATGTTCTCTGTTTCTATGAAACTTGTCAATGAAGAAGCCAACTTTCTACCTTCAAATTTGTTTTACAAGGATCTAAATGAATGACAAATCTGAGTATAATATATCCCAACTAAACTTTAATAATTGATGTCTATTGAGTAAACTTGCCTGTGGTCTTGATTTATTTTGGTAATGTGAACCAGTTTTTGCAAAATAACAAAATCAAAAACAAATACAAAATGCACTCAAACATTTCACATTTATTTGAAAAAACTGACTTCATTTCAATATCAATTTATTGCTACTTTTTAGGGTTCCGGACCCAAAGGGTACCTAAAGGAACCCTATTGCTGAGACTTCGTTGTCCGTCCATCCGCTCGTCCTGGGGTCATATCTCATGAACCGTAATAGTTAGAGAGTTTAAATTTTCAAAGAATATGTAGTTCTATCCGGGCATCAGCATTTAATACAAAAACTAATATATTTTCAAAAAAAAGGGGTCCCCATACAAGAAACATTTTGGTTTGTATGGCAGCTATACGATCTAACGATTCCACGATCTTGAAATTTGGATGGTTGATGGCTTTACATCAGAAACTTATATTGTCGCAATTTCAGTTTGATCGGATTTCTAGGGAGGGTACCTCCCATACAAACCCCCATTCAAATTCAGGTTCTTATTCGAAAAACTTTTTTGTTTTTTGTCGTATCCAACTGAAATTTAGACACTATAAGTTTTTAATATAGGCGCTGTACATCTGCGAGAATCAGCCAAATCGGTCTACTAGGGGGAGTACCTCCCATACAAACCCCAATCTGGTACGGAACCCTCCGTGTACGAGTCTGACTCTCACTTGGCCCATTTTTCTAGTTTTTTTTTATTCCAGACTTCATTACTTTATTTCCCAAAGATCTTCTAGAAGCATTGTTAGTTCAAAATTCGAAAGAAAATCCAATGCCAAACAAAAGGAGTTAAACCTATAAATATTCCAAGGGTCAACTAAGCAAGCACATCTTCAATTAACCATCATTTATCATAGATTTTATGGTAATTTAAACTTATAGGAAACTGTCATTGACATAAATAACATTATTTTGAAGGATTTGTTCAATATATTGAATATTTCAAACCAAAAAGTATGAGACATTTTTATATTTTTAAAAAAAATCTATATCATTGTTTATCAATAAACAAATAAATAAATAAATTAAAATTAAACTAAACAAAATCTAAATCTAAATCATCAAAAACAATGATCGATCTGAAATGCTGTGTGTGTGTGTGTGTGTGTGTCTGTGTGGGCGCAACACGCGTTCCATACATAATTTGTGGCTATTGGGACCAAAGGTGCGTATGAGCAACATTTGCAAATTTATTACCATCAACACATCATCATACAAACATTAGTATCTCATCATGCATTCTAATCCACCCCTTTTCTTCATACAACATTTTGACCCCGCTGACATCAACAAAAAACAAAGCAATCACTTCACGCGAATTAACTATAAAATTTCTGTTTAATGAACATAAAATCACGAAACTTTAGTAGCAACAAGTCCAACTGCCACACATCACGAGGAGGCTGTGTATGTTTTAACACATAGTTAACATTTCGCACAAACTTTAAGATGAATTTTTATATTCCTAATGGTGGTGGTGATGCTGCTGCTTCTGCTGGGTTGGATTGGAATGCCAAAATCATGAGATTCATAGGAAATTTCGTGGAAATTGTTTGAAAAGCTTGCCCCGACAGAGTTGCAAAATGTTTCATGTTTATATCTTCTTTGTGAAATTTTGCCACCCATTGATACAAAAGTAGGGTATGATCTGATAGTGTTTCGCATGTTTTAGTAGGCGGTCATTATGTTTTAATGTTGTGGGTTTTATTTTTTTAAGAAGATTTGGAACAAACAAAGATTTTCAAATTATCTAGATTAGGTTAAAGACCTGAAGTGCCCTTTTCTGATTTGTTCTAAGGAGAGTAATTGTAGTTTGGCATCTAATCCAATTCACTGCTAGAGAATATTAGGATTAGCTTAACTCCTAATTAAGCTAAATAGCATTTCATTTCCTAAATTTTGCTTTCCAGCAGAGACCATTTAGTATTCCTTTAATTGTTCTAAAGCACTCAAGATTATAAAACTTAAAGAAGTTCCTTTGGAATTTTGTGAAATGATCAAAAATTGTTTGCCTGAAAAGTGAAAAGCCATAAGGCATTTTGATCCCTTCAGTTTAAGCTATTAATTTTGATCCAAATGCAAGTTCATTGGCTTCACTTTCAACATCAACATCATCGTCATCATTATCATTTTTATATGCGTCGTGTCGTCATCAACGTCAGAGCCATGGCTTTTTGGTTTTGGCTTGAAGGTGTCTACAACACTTAACCGCATCCACGCTGTGGTTCCTAAACCACAAAATGTTACATACACTTTGGTTGCAATGGACTCTTGCGATTGTAAGCCATACGCATGAATACAAAAAGGTTTTTGGTTTCATTGTTCCGTCAAGGGTAAGGTTCTTCAAGCCAATTTGGATTCGCATTATAATCATTATCATCATCATCATCATCATCATCATCATCATCATCATTAACAACAACAACGCCCTGTTGTCCCAACATCAAAATGTGCGTCACGTTGCAAGCAGACAAACTGCGGACGGACGGATTGACAAGACAGACAGACAGACAGAGAGACGTTTGGTTCAGTCAACGACAACAACAACAACAACAACAGCAACAGCAACAGACGTTTGTTTATATTGTATCTTCGCTGTTTTGCCAATAAAGAGAAAGAAACTGCACAGTCCACATGCGTTTTGGTCATCGTTGTCTTTTGGTTTTTTATTGTTTGATAAACTCGCGACTGTGCAACAATCAAAATATTTTTGTGGACTCATGTTTCACTTGTTGCATGCTTCAAGCAAATAAAGGCAAATGTGTGCTAACATCTTTACTGTCTGTTAAGCAAATACAATATTATTAGTTTCTACAGTTTGGGATTCTTTTTCGTGGAAAAAATTGAAATATTCAATTTACAGATCCTACAGCTTTTTACTCAGATTAGATGTCATGTGATCAGTTAACTTTATAAATCCACACTTTTGTCAATTTAATGTTTGTAATCCTAGGTGTCTCCTCTTCCTATTTTTCATGAAGATGACTTCTAGAAAAGTAGAAGTAAGGTATCCTAAGTCATTCTTTCAAAGTATTTAATGATTGAAAAGTTTTGAGATCGCCTGCATTCTGTTTTCATATATTTCAAACTGTATTTGTTGGCATTTTTATTGCTTCCTTCTTGATCGATAGAATGTAGTAATATACATATTATGCCTTCAGATGTTAACACATTGCGTCATTCACTCATTTAAAATCCATACTAGTATTTCTCTTTTAGTTTCTCTGACGTTTTGTTCCTTTTCCTATACATATTTCTTTACTAAAACTCCCTTTAGAGAAAGATACATTTTATGATTTCGCATCTTTTTGTTTTTCTGAATTTTGTAATTTTTCAGATACTTTTTTTTATCTGAAACATTCTTTTTCGCGTTTCTCGCGAGCTTAAAGTTTTTTTACGCTTTTGTCTTGAACATACATTTCTTTTTTTTTTTTTTTTCTTTTGCCGGGCATCCTTTTATCTTTTCAGTTCATTGAACTATATACGAGTATCAGCAGCTCCCGCATACTTCTGAAGATCAATCTATTGCAGTTCTCTCTTCTTCATCATTCTCTCTCGCTACTAATAAATTCCTATTGACTTAATTATGTACATATGAAGTATGTAAGAAACTTGTATATATTTTCTGGATCAACTCGCATCTAGAACAATGTCTGGTGTTATGGAGCAATTTCAATTGGTTTCAGTCCAGTTTTGAATTATTTTATAACGCATTTGCTTCATTTAATGCCGCAATTATGCGTTACTATGAAATGTTCCATTACTAATGAATAATTAAAATCGTCCGAGAGATCCCATTTCTTCTTTTATATTGTGTCATAGTATCTCTAAAGGCGCTTATTCTTAAGCTTATGCAGCGGCATCCTTTGTTAATTAGGCGAGAAACATAAAATATCGTCTGCAAGTAAGAGAAGAGCCTGGGAAGCCGCTTCTGCGAAATAAGCGTGAACATTTTTATGCAAAAAGAGTTAAAAAAAAAAAAGAGTGCAATGGACACACAACAGTAGAAGCTGCCAATGGGCACACATGTGCCACAAAAATACAAATTATAATAGTCACCAGTTGCCAAATGCCGCCAACGTTGCACTATGTCTGCACTATGCTCCACTTGGTTTCTCTTTACTTTGTTTCTTTTTTATTCCTTTTATATTTTCTTCATACTCTCATCCACACATTCTTTCTTTAAGTCTTTCTTCTGTCTTTCATTCATTCACTTAGTTCATGGATCAGTAAGTTGAACTTGAGTCACGCCAATGTAACTGATCCATGTTAGTCACATGTATTGACTACGCATGGTTGCAGACGTTTTCTCCTCAACTCCTTCGGTTAGTTGTCATCACTTACATATGTGCATGTTACGCTACGCAGGACAACAACAACACCAAGTCTTGTTTCTTGATCTGTCCTCATGTCTTCCATATAAAAAAAACGTTTTCTCTAATGCATCATCCATCCATCCATCTTTTGCCACTGCTTTACATGTTTATATTTATATGCCACATCAATGCAAATGCAATAAGCCCAGAAATCCATAACAGAAATAATTCTGTTTTTGTATTTCTTTGGAATTCTGACTGCCTCTCCCTCATCATTATCATCGTGATGATGCTGCTGCTGCTATTTATGTTTTCATCAAGTTTCAACAACTTCCTGTGCGCGATTTTTCGCACGCCCCAACTTTGTTGGGTTTATCATGTGTAGTAAAATAATCTTTAATATTTTCGTTTCATGGATCGGAGGCACATGATTCTAATCAAATGCATTCATATCATTATAGTTTTCTCACTTATTTTGTACAATTTATTTGCAATAATTAAGGCTCATTATGATATCATAACGATGCTAATGATATTCATCGTTATGTTTACGAGTATGTTTGACTTGACTTTCTAGGAAAAGTCAAAGAATGCATAAGAAAAAATATGTAGTAAGATTTCAATAGAAAGAATAAGATCAGATGATGATGTTGTAAGAGAACTTCCAAAAAGAAATTTTTCTTTGAAATTTGTGATCTTCAAAAGTATGAAATATTGTTAGATACATCTTAAGATGAGGGTCATAAGTTGTATAAGCTTGCCAAAAAATGTTTTAACAGAATTTTCGTAATTAATTTATTTAAAAATTTCAATCCTTTTACTTGGCCCTAAGTATCAAACGGAATTTAAAGAAATTATATATAGGAACTAGAGTGAAAAGTTTGTGGATTTAGGTTTAATTTCATGTGTTTGCCCTTGCTCCCAATAAATACTATGAATTTTAAATAAGTAAATCTCTATGTAAGTCTGAGAATATCTTATCCACAATTCTTATTATCAAACAATGAAATTTTTTGGCATTTTCTTCTTCAAAACAACCATGGGTGGTACACTACATCGATACTTTACTGTGTACTGTGTGGTATAACACTTAATATGTTTACAGAGAAAAAAACACATCCAACGCAATAATTTATAAACATTGTTAAGTGTGCGGTGCCTTAATGTAATGCGTCACCTCTTAATTTTCACAGGAATCTTTTTTTTTTTTTCCTAATTGAAATTTAATTTTCATAAGAAATTTTCTGTTTTCTAATTGAAATCAAAAATAATAACAAAAAAAATATTCAAATATCCAATTTGTTGGATTCTTTTCTTGAAATAAAGTTCAAGGAAATTTATATTATTTTTTTTTATTTTTTAATTTTTAAACATAGTTTTTCATGTTGGAAGCAACTTAGGCAAATTGTCTTTTTGAATTGAAAACAAGTCGTGAACAGTTTCAAGCAACTAAAGCCGGCAATTACAAATGTCAAGTTCAAAGTCAAAGTGTAGTTAGACTTAGTCTTATGTCCAATACAAAACAAAATAGAGAGATACATAGATTCTTAATTGAGAGAGAAAATTTACTTAATAAGTCTATTAACCTGACTAGCGACACACAAAAAAAAAAAAAAAAAAAGATGTGAGTATGGAAATGTGTGAAGTAGGAAAAAAAATTAAAATCTTAATGGGAATTATGACGGACGAAATTAAATCATAAACATGAAAAAGAGAAAAGAACAAAATTGTAACATTTTTTGCACGTGTCACAAGACAACAAGACATCAGGGCTGGATTAAGCTATATATATTAAGGCCCCTAAGCAATGGAAGCCTCGGCGCCTTTCATGAAGTTTATTGTTAAGAAAAAAGCAATTGCTTCGAGATATCTTTTTTTTCTAACGGATTTTTTATTTGTTAGTAATTAAATTCAAATGGCTTAGAGGAGCGGATCTCATACTGTGGTGGTCCAACTGCCCCTGGAAGTTTATTTTATCCTCATTACCCTCAAAATTTATAACAAAAAACATTTATTTAAATTCCAAAATGAATAAAATACTGAAAAACGAAACTTTTATTTTATTTTATTTTTTTTTTTGTGATCAATATAAAATTTTATTGATAAATTAGAGCGAGTAGATCACCACGGATTTCCTATGCCTGGCCTATGCCTTAAAATCTCATAGAAATAGTAAAATTTATATTGTATTTTGAAGTCTGCAAAACAAACTGTTGTTGATAAAGAGGCCTATGGACTGGCGTAAAGTACATTTTAAATCTCCTGGCTAAGAAAATATTCATAATTCATTTCAAAACAGTTTGCCAAGAACTTTAACAACATTTAGGGCCCCCTGTAATAGGCATTGCTGGATGTCAATTACCTATCCCTTATGGATACTCTGACCCTGCATCACATGAAAGTTGGCCAAAACTCGAGTGAACTCGCATTCGTCGTAGTCGCCATCATCATCATCATCATGTGTTGGCCATATTTCAATATGAAGCGAGTGAGATATGCCGATGATGTCGAGATAAGTAAATTTCTTGCTTTAGTCAAACAATTTTTCGCCTTTCAAGTGGCAAGTCGAGAAAATATACTCATATCTACACATATTTTTTTTTTGGCGAAAAACTTCAAAACGACCAATGTTGGATGGATAAATGGATTGAGATGGATGAACTGACAAGTATCTAGAACTATGCAATAGTAATAGCAACAGTAACAGAGCAGCAGAATGTCGTCTGGCTGCCTAATTCTAATGAAAGCATTTCAGTTTTTTAATGTTTTTTACCCATTTTCTATCTGTGTACACATTATGTGTGGCTAAGAAACAAAAAAAAAGAAAATAAAAAAGGCGAAAAAGTAAAATAGAGTTTATGACTTTGGCCAAAAATAAAACAAATACATATACACGCGTGCACACACACAATTTGCGGTCAACTGAATAACAGAAATTAAAAGAATCTTATGGTAATGTTTGCTTAGTTAGTAGGCAAAACAAAACTATGTACATAAACTATTCGATTAGTTCATCAGTTCAGAAGATTGTATTGTATCTAAGCAGATAAAGTGCGGTAATTTTGATTGTGAATAATTGAAATCAGTCGAAAAGAAATGGAACGAACAAGCATTCAATGATTTCAAATGATGATGAGGAGGAACTTTGAACGAACGATGAAAGACAGATAAATTAATGGACGGGATAGAGATCTCATGGACTTGGTACGAAGTTTAATTTCGACAGGTTTCGAACAAGTTGAGCACTTCAAAGCAACATTACAAATCGAAATCTACAATATTATTGAACAAATGGTTTGCGTTTGCGTTTGCCTTTGCTTCACTTCACTTTACTTTACTTTACTGTATTTTATTTCTTCATTTTGTTCATAAGAAAATAAATATTTACATTAATAAATGATGATTTTTAGTAGATTTACTTGTATTTCGGTTGGTATTTTCATCTATTTTTCTTTCAAAGTGCTTCATTTGTTTGGGATATTCAAAATAACATAATGTTTTTTGTATAGTTTCAAATTGATCGGTAAGTATTAGTTAACATTCTCGAAGGTGAAGGTGGTTTTGGCAAATGGTCCATAAATTTATTACTATGTACACATGAATTTAATGATTTCGGATTACGAAAAGTGTTGAATGATTTTGAGATATCATTGACTCGAGATATTGAGTACATAAAAAGATGCTGAAATTTATATGAAAAATTTACATGTTTTCTTAAGTATAAACACTTAAGGATGAGGTGATTCACAAATGCTAACAATAGAAATGTTTATACTTGTAAGTATGTAGTAAAGATTAGAATTACAGTTTCCTTGAGAACACAACAAATGGAATTTTTGGTGATTTAGAGATCTAAAGATTTACAGGGAAATGATGATGAAAAATTATATGAATTTTAATTGTTAGGTTTGGATGATTAGAATTTCAAATGAAATAAAGTCCTTAATAAAAATTCTTTCAGATTTTAATAGAAAGTCCTAGATTAAGAAATTTTGAAGACTTTGTGGACCATGAAATGATATACATTCTGTCAAAAAAGTCCCTAAGAAAATTGAAAAAAAAAAAAGAATTTTAAAGCCTTTTCTTTTGCTCATTTTTTATTCCGGGCTACATGATTTTTTCCATGGGATGGCAGGGCGGATTTAGAAAACAAAATGAGGACTCTATTGCACGATTTTAATATTGAGAAAAGTTAAAGAAAATATAAAAATCTTATCTTAAAATATAAAAAAGTTTGATTGTAGAAATTTGTACGAAATTTAAATTCTAATGAAATATTTTCTATACACATAAAATTGGATGTATGTTTGTACGCTACCAAAGGGCTTCGAAGCCGATGGACCGATTTTGATGATTGATTATAAGGAAACCCTAGCATAGTCTGGAAAGTGTTTCTCTGATGTTAAGTACGAATGGGTAATAAATGGGTAATGGATAATAACGGGTAATAAATGGATCAAATTTTGCATATAAAGATTAGAAAATATCGGCCAAGTGCGAGCTAGACTCGTACACGGAGGGTTCCGTACCAGATTGGGGTTTGTATGGGAGGTACTCCTCCTATTGGTTCGATTTTACTGATTCCAACCGCGCCTATATTAAAAACTTATTTTATCTAAATATCAGTTAAATAGTGAAAAAAAAAAAACAAAAAAGTTTTTCGAATAAGAACCTGAATTTTAATGGTGGGTTTGTATGGGAGGTACCCCTTCTAGTTGGCTATTTCAAAAACTTATAGTGTCTAAATTTCAGTTCGATACAACAAAAAACAAAAAAGTTTTTCTAATAAAAACCAAAAGTTTAATGGGGGTTTGTATGGGAGGTACCCTCCCTAGCAATCCGATCAAACTGATATTTCGGCAATATAAGTTTCTGACGTATAGCCACTAACCTCTTAAATTTCAAGATCGTGGGATTACTGGATCATATAGCTGCCATACAAAACAAAATGTTTCTTGTATGGGGACCCCTTTAAGTTTTTGAAAATATTTTAGTTTTAGTATTTGTTGTTGATGCCCGGATAGAACTACATATTGTCTCTAGCTATTGTGGTTTATGAGAAATGACCCGAGGACGGACGGACGGCACCCTTTGGGTCCAGAACCCTAAAAAACCATCAATTGGAAAAACATCAAAAGCATTAATCTGCAAGTGAATATAGAGAATTAGACACACCCTTGCATGGGAGGTAACCCCGCTAGTGATCCGATGTACACTGCGTGAAGAGTATAAAAAGGTGTTCTAATTGGTGAATTTAAGTGAATTGGGTAAATCCAATTTCTAATGAACCAATTGGATCTATTGAACAAAGGAAATCTGAAGTACAAAGTTTTAATTAAACTAGAATGGGTTCCTGGTCAGAAAGTGGGAAGTTTTTTGATATATTGTAACTAAAAACTTTTCTGATCTTGATTTATTCCAATAAACTTTTGTCATTTTTATATTTCGATTGTTCTATGATATTGGATATATAATTAAGAAATTAATTCATTAAAATAAATGTTCACTGATATAGAAGATACTAATTTACCATAAAATCAATAAATGTACGTAAGGATTTGAGCTATAAAAATAACCCTCGAATGAAAATGGAAAAGCCCACAAATAGACTACAAATTAATTGATTCATTAAACCGCATAAAAGCAATATACTTATTTATTTAACTTCCCCCTTAAGCTCAATACGAGTACACACAATTTTACATTACACACTTTTCCTTTACAGGACATGTTCTGCTTCTCCCTTGACCAATTACTACTACGATTTGATATCCTGATACGAAAGTATGTATTCTATTTGAAGTGTGTGTGTGTGTGTGTGTGTGTGTGTGGATGGGGGTTTGGTTATGTTATTTGCACAATTTTTACAATTAGAAAAAGAGAAATTAAACGTAAATTTGCAAACTTCATTAACTTTTAGCAACAATTAAGTTGATTTTATCACGACTTTTCTCTCATACAAGGTTTTCATTTTCTTTGTTTTTTTTGTGTTTGTAATTCACAAGCAAACACGTTTGCCAGGATAATAGAGAAACGACACAAGTGCTATAGTCAATATTCATGATGATGATGATGATGATGATGATGGCTACACTGTTACTATTATTCGTACTATATGGAGAAGAGATGACGAGAGAATGAGGACAATAGCCCAATGGCAATGATCGCCACCATACTAGTGGTGGTTTGTTGGAATAAGCGCAACAGGAAACACGTAGCATCATCAAGCGTAGATTTTGTGACGCACCATGTGCTGTACTGGCTGACAGACAGAGTGTGTCGAGCTAAAGTGGTAAATATATAGACACACACACATGGGGACAAAGGACAATAACTAACAGATAGAGAGGCGACGACGACCAAGCAACCCAGTTACCATCTCTCGTTCTATACTCGGCTTGACTGCTCGACTGGGATTTGGAGTGTTTGCGCATGTTTTTAAGCGAAATTAAAATTCCCATTGACACAGTAATTTGCGGCATCACACAAAAGGAATCAATTTCACATTTCACAGCGCGCCTCATTCGCGTCCTGTTTGCATTTCATCCTTTTTCTTCTTCTCTCAATCAAACCACCCAACAACATACCAACTGAACGATTGTTGATGACTATTTGGATGACATTGGAGTGTCTTGGCTTTGGTTTGAATAAAATTCAATCTATCTATGTTATCCTTCTTCTCATATGTATGTGTATAGTAAATGCTTACCGCAAACGCCTTGATAAATCCATTTTGGCGTTGATAATTGTCGTTATCCAACTTCAACACTGCCAAGTACACAATTCTTGAGCTGTTTACGCTCCTTCCTCCCACTTCTTTTCTTTGCCTTCTCTTGCTCCTGCTGTTGATGATGATGATGATGGTTTGATTTTCTTATTGAAATCAATCAAATATGGAAAGTTTTCTATATCCTTCACAATCACATACTCGTTCGTACAATACTAAATGTGTGTTTATTTGTGCATATCCTTGAGCGTTTAATTATTTTTCACGAATTTGCACACAAATTGGAAATCTTATTTTCACTTTTTCTCCCTTTTTTTTTTTTTTTTGTTGTATGTTTATTTGCTTTAAATTATTTTACTTTATTTATTACAATATTTCTTTTACACTTTTTAATTATCTTCAAATTTAAAGGATCTTTTTTCAAATCAAAGAAAGGATCATCACAATATTAGAATATTTAAATAGAGTACAACACCAACATTAATATATTAGTATAGTAATAAGAACAACAAGAACAACTTCAATATATATTGTTGTATCTTTTAAGTGATCGAGGATCTTTTTTGTATCACTTGGACGAGGAAGAATCACGTTCGTCGTGTTAGAGCGCCACAAAGCAACTGAACTCAAGATCCCAAGACGCTGACCGTACAAACGAACGAACGAACAAGCGATCATTGGAGCTAAAAAATGCTCTGCTCTTATGAATGTGAGTGAGTATGACTCTGTGTATCTGAGTGTGTATTTGAGTGTATATGAGTGAGTATCTGAGTGTTTGTTTGTGGAGCCGAAAGATATCAACCAATGTGAATATTATAGATTGGCATATTGCCCCACTGTACTATACTATACTGTAGAGGAGGCAACTGTTGGTTAGTGTGTTATAGTTGAAGCATAGCATAGTTGACGTCAGTGCGGGTGCTGCTTCCGCTTTTTGGACCGGCAATGGGCCTTATCAGACACTCACTCACAGATACACAACATACACATACATGAACATCAATGAAACTGGATAAAGCTTAACAATTGTATAAATTGTTATTGTTCCTAGAGTTTGTTCTTGTGAATAGTGTCGTTCCTATCAATGAGACTCACTATCACTATTCGTCTTTGACTCTTATAAGTTATATTTTTTTTATTATTATAAGTATATTCGTTTTTAAAGTCCTTCACAATTCAGTGTAGATACAATGACTCTCTTCTGTTGAAATCCAAATTTAGTATTGTCTAAAGACAAAGCATGAAGATTGATCTCACTTACGTTTGGCCCAAGAAAAAGAGAGTGGCAAGCCAGCAAAAACTGAGAGATATAGAGATGAAGATGAAGTGAATGTTCATGCGAATTCTTGTATCTTTCACCATTGACCAAAGAAAGCCTCTAAACTCTTTTTTTATTTACTTGTATCTTATATATTGTCATGTGTTTTGTTTTAGTTTGACTCTGATAAAACAATCGGCATGCGCTTCACGCATTTTAATGTTTTAAAAATCTTGTTACCATACAACTCACTTTACATATAACATAACAGATTGGATCAGTCAATGCATTTTCATCATCATCATCATCATCATCATCAACAAGTGTGATTTATTATTGTTTACTGGCGATGACTTTTGATTTTCTTTAACAAACTACTATTGTATTTGCTGCACTTATTTGAAGTTGATTTCGGTACTCAAGGCACAACACATGTTGACAAGATTTTATAATTACAATAGTTAGTTTCCTGCTGAAAGACAGCAGGAAGTGGATCCTTTAGTATCTGAACTCATAAAGAGATTGTTTACGATCCTGTGGCATGTTTATTTTGTGCATAATTTACACTTCCTATCCCGACTCCGCGCAGTTCGTTTTAATTGCAGGGGCGGTTAATTGCGCATGAATAAATGAATGAAGAAATGAAGCTGTCATGCACATGTGCAATGTGGACTAAAAATATGTAAAACTAAGACAGTGTGAAGAGTAGTTGGAATGGGTAGCTAGCAACTTTTGAGAGCATGTCTCTTAACTTCAAAGTTCCTTAGATCCAAAATTGATAAAATTGTTTTTATTTTAAATCTGAAAATATTCAAGGACTAGTCATTTCTATCTTCTTTTTCAAAGAATTTGTAGGGTATTTATTAATTTTATATTGTATATTCCTGTACATTTTATTGATAATCAGAACTACTAAACTATTATTTCCCTTTTTGTTCCAAAATTGATATATTTGATTTTTTTTTTTTTTTACTAAAATATGAAAGCATTTATAAAAATAGAATCTCTTTGCCAAAGTTCCGGTCATTCAGTTTGCTTTAAACTTCTCCCGCAGACATTTCTATCTTCATTCTAGAAAAATCTAGAGAAAATAGAGATTTAATATGCTTGCGATAAAGTTCTATGAATCATTTTAAAAACCATATACAATAATATCACATTACTTTCAGAAATCAATAATGATGGTTATTCAAGGCCAATAAATACTTTGGAATATGTGAGAATAACGATATGAGTATCATTGTAGCCTTTTAGAATAGTTTTATAAATTTAATTATGTTAGAGAAATAAGAAAGATCTATTACTAAGTATAATCTACTGTGGATGTCCGTAAAAGACAGAGGAACAAGATATGGAGCATGCCTTTTGAAGACGTTCAATCAAAGTGTAATCAATTTATTATTCTACCATCTATTTATTATACAAGTAAACTATTGTACAATAGATCACCAGATAAATATACTTATATACACTGCGATATAATCGTCCCCATGTAGTCTAAATAATCATCACACACAGCATTTCAACAATGAGAGCAAAATATTTGTATGGGATCTACACGATCCAGCATTCCTTGGGTCTTAAAATTGACGTGGTTGGTGGACATGGATCACACACTAATGATATCCATATTTCAGTTCAATAATACAAAAAATAAAAAAGTTTTTCTAATAAGAACATGAATTTAAATCGGGTTTTGTATGAGAGTTACACTATCCAGTAATCCTAGGGTCTTGAAATTTACATGGCTAGTGGAAATGGATCAGACACTTATGTTATCCATATTTCAGTTCAATAATACAAAAAATAAAAAAGTTTTTCTAATAAGAACATGAATTTAAATCGGGTTTTGTATGAGAGTTACACTATCCAGTAATCCTAGGGTCTTGAAATTTACATGGCTGGTGGAAATGTGTCAGACACTTATATTATCCAAATTTCAGTTCGAAAAAAAAAAAACGAAAACATTTTTCTGATAAAAACATGAATTTAAATCTGCGTTTGTATAGGAGCTATACGATCCAGTAATCCTAGGGTCTTACAGTTTACATGATTGGTGGAAATGGATCAGACACTTATGCTATCTAAATTTCAGTTCGATAAAATAGAAAACAAAAAAAAACATGAATTTGAATTTGGATTTCTATGGAAGAAATCAGTTAACGATCTTCAACTTATATAAATAATTCTAAAGAAAACCGGAGGACAATGAAAGTAGATCTTGAATAATGAAAACACTACAATCAGTGTTCGGGTTTTTAACTTGGGTGGTTTTAAGATAAAAATTGCCTTTGACCAAGAAATAACAAGTTGATTTCGAATTAAGTATGGTATTTTTTTATTCCAGAAATCGTCGATTCCTCTCTTTATCGGTTTTTTTTAACAAAACTACATTAAGAATTACCATTCATGTGATGTGAAACATTATACTTACTTTTATATATAGATTCCAGACCCAATTTCCTTTCTCTCTTTCAAATTTAAACAATTTCATTCATAAAAAGTTTTATATGAAAAATTCATTCAGACGAAATTTAGAAGCTTCACTTAATTGCAATGACATTGAATGATGATGATGATGATGATGCCGACACTAATAATGATGATTTTTAATGGTAAATACCATGCTAATGATGATGATGATATCGATTACATTTTGTCGCCTGTAAAACCCAAACAAATAATAAAAAATCATTAAAATAAAACAAAAACAAAAAAAGAAAAACGGATGCAAATGAATAAAATAATAAAATATGAAATTTTTATCCAAAAATAGCCAAAGTCTAGCGGATACATAGAACATGGGTTGAGTAATATTTTCCCACAATTACTGACTAACCAAAAATTATATAAATTCTAAAAATATTGTACTTCCGCATTTGTCCAAGTTTTCATTTCTTTAAGTCTTGAATGAAATTCTTAAACAAAAATAAAATGAAATTCATTAGCTTTTTGTTGTATTTTTTTCGTTCCATTGATAACAGAAAGCAATGGAATGAATGAGCTAATTTCCGGTTTTATTGACTTGTGGTAAAAAACTTTATCAGTCTTTTTTTTTTTAACTTAAGTCTAAAATTAAAATATTCTATTTAATGGTTTTTTTTTTTTCAAACTTGAAAACCTAAAAATCCTTTAAAATAGACATATTTTTGCGTATCGGAAATTGTTAGAAGTGAATTGGAAATCGCGCGCTTTAGAACCTTTTGCTTTGACCTCATTTCATTCAATTTGTTTGCCACATCCGCCGTCTATTTGTTACTCTTCAAAAAGTCGCGCCAAGGCGTTTTTGAATATTAGAAATTTGTCGATTTATGTTTTAGTCGTCGTCTAAATCTTAAATAAGAAATAATAAAAGTTCTTATCAGCTTCCAGTTCCGTTTGTTCGTTTTATGCTCGTCGTCGTTGTCGTCGTCGCTTGCAATGATCTCGTTTTGGGTGGGCGAGGTTTTATCCAAAGACCGCGTTTTGCGACAATCATGTGGGTGAAGGGTGACACACACAACCATCCGAACTACTATACTATAGAGACACAAACAAACACCAACAATTTGACGAAGAATCTATGAATGAACAACAGGAAATAGTTTTTTTTTTTAACTCTTCGTCGTCGTTGACATTTTCTGAAGTTTTGTTTTATTTCTTTTATTTTGCATACAAAAAAAAAATAATAAAAAAAAATAAAGTAATCAAAGTTTGATAACAACAAAATGGAAATTACTTACAACAATCGCAAGCATAACAACTACAACTACAAGAAAGTAGTCAAGTTTCAACAATCGTCGTCAGTACTTGATGTTTAATGCAAATGACAATTCATAAATCGAAATTGTATCCACTGTTCTAGAAACCAGGATCCCAATCGGTTTTTTGCGCTTCCATATGTGTAGTATAACAAACAATTATGTCACCTACTTGTGGCACAATTTTTGTATCCTTGAAACGCAAACCACACTCCACATCTTTCTTTATCGAATCAACTTCATTCTTAAGATGACGCATTGAGTCCAAAGCGCCATCATAGATAACTTCACCATCACGTACTAAACGGAATTTTTGGGATTTTTTAAGGACACCCTTGGTGCAACGACAACCAGCAACAGGCACTTCTTTGCGTCCTTCGGTTATGAAGAACTGTTGCAAGACACTAGCCTCACCCAATGGATCTTCTACTTCAATTGATGGCAATTTACTACTTATTTCCTCTTTGAGGTCATCAATTAAACGATATATTATATTATAGGAACGTATAGCGACATTTTGTGGCGCTTTTCCCTTTATTGGACTGTCCACTGAGAAGGCATAAATGATTGCATTAAATGCTTTAGCCAATTCAATATCACCTTCGGTGACATTGCCTACGCCATAGTGTACAACATCAAGCCGACAACGGTCGTTATTTGTATAAGTCTCTAGAACATCGAGTATAGCTTCCACGGAGCCATGTACATCGCCCTTGATGATGACACTAACACGTGGCACTCCGTTGGCATCATCACTAGTCTCTTTCGTTCGTTGAATTTGTCGTGAACGAAAGCGACCAGCCAGACGGCGTGCCTCACGTTCAGCTCGGTATTTAGCCGTGTGTTCTTCTTCCTTTTTTCGAATTTCTTCGGATGAACTTTCAATTTTCTCCTTCCCGGCTTCATGCTCACGGTATTTGAGGACGGCATGGGCTTTCTTCTCTGATTCAACTTCTAAAATGGTAGCCCCTGCTAATGGCAACTCACGCCACCCAAGTATTTCCACTGGCATTCCGGGTTCTGCTTGATTAAGTGGTTGACCATTATGATCGAATAAACCACGCACTTTGGCATGCGCTAAACCGCTGACCAGGACTGCGCCCTTGCGTAGTGTGCCACGTGTCACAATGGCAGTGGAGAGCTTTCTAGTAAATAAAGATATGAGATTTTGTTAAAAAAAAAAAATCTCGGGTAATCTTCTTACCCTCGACGTGGATCCGTTTTTGACTCAACCACAACACCTTCAACTAATCCAGTGTAATCTGCTTTAAGTCCCATGAGGGTAGCCTGAGTGCTTACTGCTTCAGCAAGTAATTGTAAATTTGTGCCTTTCAATGCTGATACAGGTATGACTTGGACATCACCGCCTTGTTCTTCAAGTGTGAGACCCATTTGAGTTAGTTCACGTTTGGTTTTTTCCTGCAAAAGAAAGAAGTTTCTATTAAATCCAAATTTCTCCATTCATTATAAGATGAGATGAACTTACTATATCAGCTTCAGGTTTGTCTATTTTATTCAAAGCCACAATGATGGGTACTAGAACAGTAAGAAATGCTTGTGAATAAGATTTACTTATATGAAAGTCGGCCTTGTCTTACCATGAGCTTCTTGTGCTAATTTAATAACCTCACGTGTCTGAGCCATTACACCATCTTCTGCAGCTACGACAAGTACTATTATATCTGTAGCATCAGCACCACGTGCACGCATTGAACTAAAAGCCGCATGACCCGGTGTATCCAAAAATGTCACTCGCTCACCACTTTCCAGTGTCACAGTAAAGGCACCAATATGCTGAGTTATGCCACCTGCTTCCCCTGCAGCCACATCAGCACCACGTAATGAATCTAATAGAGTTGTTTTACCATGATCCACATGACCCATAACAGTGACAACAGGCGGCCGTGGTTTCATTTCCTCTGGTTTTGCCGGTGGACGCGGCTCTACATCACGATCTTTATGATCTATTTCGGGGTCTGTGGATTCGGGAGCTGCTATAATTTTTGTTTTAAACCCTAATTTACTGGCAATCTCTTGTATGACTTTCAAATCATCCAACCGTGCCTTCGCCTCAATGTTCTCAGCACCACGCACATAAAGCATCGCTTCCTGGACATCATCTGTAAATAGTTTTTGTTTATGGATGGATATACATAAATAAAAATTATTTACCTAAAGATCTTTGCAGTGTTTTGGCCAGTTGCTCCACTGTCATGTGCCGCCAAATATTGGCAACTTCAATGTTTTGCGTTTTCTTCGGAGAATATTCAATAATTCTATGGGATTTCTAAGCAAAAACTAAGTTAAAAAAGAAAAAATGCAAGTATGTATACACATTTCATCTAATCACCTTCTCTTCAGCCGTTTTCCGACGTTTGTAGATGACATCGCATGTGAAGAGGCTTCTTCCCTGTCTACAACGCAGGGGATATGACCCAATGGCAGTGAATAATTCCAAGTTGCCAGTTGTGCTTACTAACTTGGCTGCTGGAAGCAATCGATATAAATGTTGCAAGTGTGTAAATTTTAACATTTTAAGTCAATAGGAAATTTAATTACAACTAAGAAAAAATTAAGGCGACTGACTTCGTAACAGTATCACTTTTTTTTACTCTCTCATTCTCATGATTCTATTACACATACTCAAAGTACCAACAACAAGTCTTTTTTTCACTCTTTGCCAACGATAAAGGAATTTCACTTAGTTGGCAATACATGTATACATACATTTGTATGTATCCATCAGGGATTTGATTTGCCCCGATGGCAGTGAATATTTCCAAGTTTCTAGTTGTTTTTACTAACTTGACTGCTGGAAGCACTCGATATAAATGTTGCAAGTGTTTAAATTTTAACATTTTATGTCATTAAAAAATGTAATTGCAACTAAGAAAAACTTTACGCGACTTTATAACCGCACCACTTTTTTTTTATACTCTCTCAAGATTCCATTACACATACTCAAAGTACAAGACTTTGCCAACGATAAAGGAATTTCACTTACTTGGCAATACATGTATACATACATTTGTATGTTGCGCGAGTGAGATGGCGTATAGTAGGTGCAAGCTATCGGGGATTTGCCCCAAAGGCAGTGAATATCGAGCCCTAACCGCGAAAAACATGTAAGCGACATTTTTTTCGAAATTCATTTCTTTATGCAAATTTGTTGTAAAGCCATTCGCTCATCACTTGTTGACATATTATAGCGAAAATCACTATGGTTACAGAGATACACGCATTTCAATTTGATAGTAAGCGACACACAACTTTTTGTTACTGCAAAAAAAATGTAAGCGATATTAAAGTTGCTTATGGCTATAACTGTTAGTGAGCGACGGCGACAAATTTATTACGTGTTATACTAAATACTTGGATGAAGAAAACCCTGCGAACTCCTCGTTATCTTTAAAAGTTTTCCGGAATATCTTCAAATATGATTTCCATCTTGGTTTTTATTTACCGAAAAAGGATAGATGCACAAATTGTGATAAATGGAAAAATTTTGAGAGCAGTAACATAGAAACAGAAGGCTTTAAGTCACAGAGATCGGAGTAAGGATATATTCTTGGAGGACCAAAGAAAAGGAAAGGAAAATAGATTTTTCTTATGTGTTTAATCACTTTTCATTAGAAAATGTATTCCTTCAAGCTTTCATAACAAATATCTTAAATTAAATGATTGTAAATTCATTAAAGATAAATTAAATGAAACAGATGAAGAAGAAGTTTAGAAATTAACTGTTTGTTAAAAATAAAATAAATTTTTCACCAATCGAACAAATAATTTTTCATTGAAACTCATTTAACATAAGCGCCAAATTTCAGTCTGAGATGCTACAATAGTGACCGCGGAAAAAGAAGTAAGCGCCAAAAATTCTATTTTAAACCAAAAAAAAAACTTAAAAATGAATCTTTAACTTGTATTAGACCATTTGAATACCACATCTACAGTTTCACAGAAATTCTCCAAAAGAATTTCAAAAAAATGAAAAAACCCTTCTCCTGTAAAATTTGCCTTTTGTCACTTACTTGTTTTTCGCGGTAAGGGCTCGATATTTTCAAGTTGCCAGTTGTGTTTACTAACTTGACTGCTGGAAGCACTCGATATAAATGTTGCAAGTGTTTAAATTTTAACATTTTATGTCAATAAGAAATTTAATTACAACTAGGAAAAAACTTTAGGCGACTTTATAACCGCACCAATTTTTCTTTTTTCTGTCCCAAATTCCATTATACATACTCAAAGTACCAACAACAAGTCTTTTTTTTACTCTTTGCCAACGATAAAGGAATTTCACTTAGTTGGCAATACATGTATACATACTTTTGTATGTTGCGCGAATGAGATGGCGAATAGCAGGTGCAAGCTATCGATGGTTAGACATCCGATAACATCGATAGCGTTATTTATGGTGTGTTGTTAGAAGCAAACAAATTTAAAATAGAATAAACAATGTAAAAAAATTTAATTTTTTATTTTATTTTTAATATAATTTTATTTCCTTTCACTTTCTTTTCTAAAGACAATCAATGAATTTTGAAACCAAGCAAGCGCTCTGCAGTTTCATCTATACTGATTACTAAGATTGATCCTCATGTACTACGGATGCAATGTCCGTTCAAGAATCCCGAGACTATGTGAATACCATTAGCTTCAGGAACACAGACGTAGGACAGTCTTTGAATTTGGTCATGTTTGTCAGTCATACTTGTCGTATAATTTTGTGACAAATTTATCAATAAATTTTAAAGAAAAAATTTTGCAACAACAATATGAAATTTGTTGTAATACGTACCCCGTTTCTCCATTTTACTCGAATACTGGGCGAAAATGACCAAATCATGACCAAAATTATGAACGTGCCCCGTTTCTCCATTTTAACAAAATGATTAAACATGACCGAAAATACAACAATTTCAGTAAATAAATAAATAATAAATAAACATTTTAATTTTGAATGCGAGCTCGTAGGCCCTGGTAGCTAGTGACCTGTTGTAATTTTAGGTGGGTGGTGGGTGCTTTTTATTTTTATGCATTTAGCAAATTTGGTTTTTTTTCTGATTAGGAAATTGAATTTTATCAGTTATTTTTATACACATAAACAAGAGATGGCGTTTTGGTAACTTAATATTTGGCAATTTGTGGCCAACTAAATCAAACTATCAAGGGTATTCTTAGGAACAGTTTGAATTTGCTGGTGCGATGGAATTTATTCTCAGGAACAGTTTGAAAGTTTTTCTGGTCACCACACAGGCGACATCTGATGGCACCAATATACTGCCATCTCACTTGCTCATCATCCAGCAATGGAATGATACAAAAATTTGTTTGACTCTCGCCATTTTTCCCACCCAAAAAAATTTAAAATAAAAAGAAATCAAATATTTTTTTTTTAAGCTGAAAATATCCTTTAACTTCTTGCAATGACACATTCATTCAGCGTGCCTTCCTGGTTCTCACTATGATATTTACCAATTTGTTAAATGCATGCAGGCCACTTTTAACTTGACCCTCATACTTGTTCAACTCCATTTCCTTCCTCACTCAACCAACTCAACAAAGGACTGCGAACTGCATATCAACCCACCATTGTTGCTGCTGCTTCTACCATGTTGCAGATGGTTTTTGTTTGCACAATATTCCTAAGAAAAGAATGAAGCCGACAGACGACGAAAATTGTGACATGGCATGGGCTCCACCAAAATGGAGGAAGACAAAACAAAACCGAACTGAACTGAAAGAAGAACAGAAAACAGAAAACAGAGCAACCAAGGCCTGACAAGAAATCCGTATGCTGAACTCAAACAACAGCGCAACTTGAGGAAGCGCTGGCAAAACTTTACAATTTATCTAGTAAAATGTAATTAGGATCCTCCAACAATGTCTTCCGTTGATACCCTCAACTCTTTGCCTTTGTCTAGAAATTGCGATTTAATGCAATACCCATTCCCATTACCAAGCCCATGCCCATGCCCATGCCCATGCCCAGTCACTGATGTTGAAAAGTTTAAAGTTATTCATCTGATAGAAAGTGGGGAGGAGATAATGTTGGTTGATGTTTGGAGAAGTTTTGTGAAATGAGAAAGTGGCACCATCTGTTCATCTGTTCTTGTGGCCAGCCACAATGTCTTGGTGATGATGATGATGATGATGATGATGGGTTAGAAATTCATTTTCAGTCACTTGCTCGTTCAATTATTGAAATGACAGAATTTGTGGAGCTATGGAGGAGGAGGGAGCGGTGGCCATGTGAGTGTGTCGTCATCATTGAGGGACTCTAAAGTGATTATAATCTGCGAGGGTTGTAATGCAATCAATTATTTTATATTAAACTGGTGTATAAAAAACTTTTTAAGCAACCCTCGTTGATGACATGCGCAAGAGAAACAGTTATATACAAACACACACACAGATACACACATCTATCTATAGAGAGACAGAGATAAATGTAGAAATTCATTCAGTGACGCCTACCCAGTCGGACATGATTCTATGCAAAATCTTCATATTGCTGTTAATGATGAAGATTTCTCATATTTCTTGGGAAGTGTTCGGAATAGGGTTTCTTATAAAGTAAGGAAAGTTTTTTAAAATATTAAACAATATTATTTCTAATTTAAAGAAAGATATTCTTGATGATTTTTTAGAGGAAAGAATGCGTTACTTTCTGAAAAGTCCAATTGGGAATGTGCAAAGCATTAAGAAATGTCTCTCCTCAAACCTCCCAGTATTGATTCAGTGTCGCCTACCTACCTATGTATATATTAAACTTCCTTCGTTCACCTACCTCCCTAACTTACGCTGTGGTATGTCGTTTATTTACAATATTCTTTTTTCTTTTAAAGCATTTCTTCATTTCATTAATCGAAAATTTATTCCATATTGTTTAAAATATTAT
Source organism: Amiota minor (assembly GCA_037043295.1). Taxonomy (NCBI): domain Eukaryota; kingdom Metazoa; phylum Arthropoda; class Insecta; order Diptera; family Drosophilidae; genus Amiota; species Amiota minor. The sequence continues at coordinate 5,520,010 of JBAMAW010000081.1, read as the reverse complement.
AAATTTAAGGGTTCTTCTTAATGGAAGGGGAGTATAACCAAAAAATATGAAAATGAAATGTGACGAAAATCAAAATTTGACAATGTTATTATTATATTGGATCTATTTAGGACGTCACTGAAGCATCATCGCATTTTGATTTTCGTCATATTTCATTTTCTAATTTTTGGATTTAAAAGAAGTTTCACTTCCAAATTGTGCTTATGAAGGTGAGGAACACTACAAAAATTTTTTTTTATGAATATTATTATTGCATAGTTCAATGCTTGAAGTACAGGAATACCTAGTAAGATATCAGGTTCACTTCCAGTTATCAAATACCCTGTAACCCTCGAATACAATATTTCTGGAAATTAAAAAGAGAATATGAAGTAGGATTTATTATAGTGATATTAATGTGATAGTTTCAGTATTGGATTCATTATATGATAAAGAAAATCTCAGACTGATGAGATGATTGTAAATCAAAATGAGTCCATTTGCAACAAGGCTTATCTATTGGGGGTTTTATTTATTTTATATCATTAAAGAGATTCCCTTTGAAATATGATTCAGGTTTTAGATATATGATAAGCCGTTTTTTTCTATGATTTAACGATCTAAGGGCGCTAGGTCCGTCTTCAAGAAACATGTCCAAAAACAAAAGCTCCGTTTGTTGCATTTCGCTGAGAGTTCAGGTTACATTCGCCGTTTTGTTAAAGCCACAGTACACGATCATGGCGTGCTACACTACTTGCTGTTGTCTACTACTTCTATAAAATCAGCAAAGAGCCCCCGAGCTGACAAGCACATGGATTCATAAACGTCCATCAATGTCCGCTTGGATATATATCCGCAGATACCAAATTAGAGTCATATTCATTTTGGTAAGTATGACTCCCTCCTTGGTGGGGAGCGAGGCGCATCTTTAACCTCTGCTGCTCTCTGGGTCACAGCACCCGGTTGTATAACGCAACTCCACGTCGAGTAAATACTCTACCCGCATTTGGATATTAAACCAGAGTAGCCACAATACCATCCACAAGGGAGCCGTACCCGCAGGCCAGGACCTGAGGTACTACCAATTCGAACTCCAAAAAGTTCATTGGTTGGTGGCCCATTTTATCTTCACTCATGTAGTAGCGAAGAAATCCAACTCGTAGAGGATTACCTGAATCAGAAATTATAAGTGAATAACAATATGCCCTCCAGGAATATGAGTTCTACGACATTAAGACTGATAGAACTCCAAAAATTTCTCAGAGTAGGAAGGGACAGATGTGATTTCATCATTCTGAGGAAAAACCCACGAGCTGAAGGTTGTGATTTGTAATTAAATATGCTTTTTAGATATATAAAAAATACTATGGGCTGCGGAAGAAAAAGGACAAATACTTGTTTATAAGTAGTGTGATCTTACTTACAGAAAAATTGTGGAAAAAATTGGAAAAAATACTTAAAACTATGAAAATAATATGAAAGGTCGCCTACTGAAATTCACACTGTTCTTCCTCCAAAATGTGATATTTATCAAAAAGGGACCCATATTTTCTTCACTTACATAGAAGCTACAAATAACCATTTGCTCTCACAAAATGAATAAACCCAAATTAGGTAAAGGGTATAAAAATTATTAGAGAAAGGAAAAAAGATAAGTGAAAATACAATATTTTTGTTTTTATTTGACAAAGTTTTTATTTGTTATTTTTTTGTACATTTAAATATAATTTTATTGTTGTTTTATTTACTGTAATTTTCGTTGTACTTAGTTGTTGTTGTTGTTGTTGCATTGTTGTTGTTATTGTTGTTATTATTGTTGCTTCTAATCTTTTCACAAATAAGTACAATAATTTAATTAGAATTTTAAGTTTTGATAAGTTTTTTTTAAGTGTAAAGAAAATTTTTATGTATCATCAGGGTTTTTGCCATGTTTTCTTTTTATTTTATAGGTCATTGGAATTATAACTGAAGAGTTTTATTTGTGCAAAGATTATTTACTAAATTTTCTAAGTATTGTAAATATTTCTTTTCTCTTTTCATTTCATTTCATTTGATTCTTTTATATTCTTAAAATTTTATTAAGTAATAAGTTTTAAAAACTATTTATTTGAATATTCAATAATACAATCTTTATAAAAATGTTGATCTTCAAATGATGGTTCAATGAACTTGGCTTTGTTCTTATGAAATAAGATCTTCATTATTGTAAATAGAAAAGAAATATATATACATATTCGATTTATGAATGTTGGTCTAATTTGATCAGGAAAACTTGACATTTCTTCACACTTTATGAGTCTCAAGAACACGAAACATAATATAAAGAATGGAACTAATTTGCATAGTAAATTCTATAAACTACTTTCATTCAAAAGTTTATTAAAGTGTAGATCATCTATTGATCCGATTTTGAGCTATCCTTTATTTTGAATTTGAATCGAAATTGCGAAAATTGCATACAAAATTTGAAAGAAATGAAGAGCCGAAAAATTTTTTTGGATGAAATACATGAAACTGTGATGTTGTTTGATTCCAGTCTTGTGCCACATACTCATTCGGTGCCCACAGCTGAAGCAATCGCTGCTATGGCCGAAAGTGTTTAACAATATATCAGAACAGTAAGTAAACATTAAAAATGTATACATTTGGAAACATATTCATTCATCTATTCAAAATTATGGTGAAAAATGGAGCAATCTACAATAAATTGTTAGTTCTGTACCTTGAAAAAAATGGAGCACAAAGGAACTACTTTGTTACTAGAAACTAAACCATTAGCCTTGAATTCCGAACAAAGTTTTCGAATAAAAGTTGCAAAACCAGTGAATTTTAATAAAGAGCTGGACTGAACTGGCACAAAATCTTTGTTCTGAGTCGTCTGTTACTTTTGGTAGACATATATCTACGATCAGTACTACTTTAATTTAATATAAAGCAAGAAAAAATTTTAGTAAACACGGAATTTCTATCATTTATACATATTTCTAAATTGATCAATATGAGATATGTGATGATGTGATTCATTAGAAGATATTAAGTTTTATTTTGATCAACAAAAAATATAAAAAGTTCCATGTTGAGGTGACTAGATAAAAAATTCCCCCACGGTCAAGCATTCAATTAATGAAAAAGTCTCTGATGAAACTGAAGATGTGAAATATCAGACTCTTTTATCTCAAGCTCAGTGCCACATTTAGCTACTACCGAAATTGAAACCAATTCCAGTACAGAAGAGGAACAGAAAACAGTGTTGCAGTGTTGGGAATAAAATTAGAATTCTTTGCATTTGACACCGAAACAATAGATTTCTTCCGGGGACAGTGATTCTGACTCTGAAGTACGTGTAAAAGCTTCCTTAAATCATAAAGTTTGCCTTGAGTTAGTTTCAATTGAATTTACAAACTAAAAATCTTTCAGAAAACTTAATCATATTTTATATATGAAAATTAAGTTTCAAAATGCCAAATTCACGAGGAAAAAAAAAGCTAAGAGCGATTTCTTCCAGGAATCTGCCAAAGGCCACCATACATAATAATAATTGTAAGTAATTCAAATCAAATAAACCCTAAAATGTTATGTCCCGAAATGAGAGAAATTCTGTTTCTAGCTAAAAATGTAATGCAACGATGTCGCAAAGGACTTTGTCCAACCAAAACAGTATTCAAGGAGGAGCATAAAAAACGATATAATCTTCGATCTGAAAGAGGCAAACCAGATAAGAATAAACTTATGTATCTATGGGCCAGTTATAAAATAATGAAATCAGAATTCTAATTAATTTGTGTTTGTTACTTGTTACTTTTTGAGTTATGATATTTTTAAAAGAATTAAAGAATTGACTGCAAGATTTTAAGATTTTATTTTTATATAACAGAATGTTAGATTTGACCATAGAACGATTATAGGCAAGTGGCTAAAAAGAACACCCATTTAAAACTACATATTTCCCATTTCTTTACAAACAATATGGTGGAGGACTCGTCAATTGTACTTCTGCATGTTTTGATCCGGTTCTGTTGTAACTGATCTTCTATGATGCCATTGCTTAATTCTCTAGATGGTGATTTCATCACTTAGAACTAGTGAATGGAGAGAGATTACTTGAAGCTTGAAAGGTACTTTCAGGGGATGACTCCTCCTGAGTCGGCGGATAGTATAATAGAATAGTAGGCCTGCGGCGAGATCGTTAGCTTGTTCTTCAAGACAGGATACACATTTTCTGGTAAAACTGCAAATTTTGTCTTTAATCCATGGAACCATGAAGATCTCTGTGAATGGTTGTATTTTTAACATTCCATGGTGGATTCACTAGTCTGCGGAGACACATTGATTGGAACCTCTGTAGTATCTTAATGTTAGAGTACGAAGTAGGGTCCCACAGCTGCATTCCATATGTCCATAAGGACTTTAGAATTTTGTCTTGTATAGCAGAAATTTGTTGGGCAGGGACAGTTTTCTTCTTCTTCTGCGTAAGAGGCTAGGATATTTTTCTCGTTTTAATAGTCAGCTTACGTTTCATGTGAGCCTTCCAGTTTAACTGTCTATTCACTGAAAGCCCCAGGTATTTGGCGGATTAAAACTATATATAGTGAAAGAACTTATTGAAGTGAAACTTCTTTAGTTAAAGGGAGTAAATCCAAAAAATATGAAAATGAAATGTGACGAAAATCAAAATTTGTCGATATTATTATTATATTGGAGCTATTTAGGCAAATACAATGCGCATTGTTTTGTGCGTCTCCCCACTACGTCTCTGCCGCATCATTGCATTTTGATTTTCGTCACATTTCATTTTCTAATTTTTGGATTTACCTCCCTTCGCTAAAGAAGTTTCACTTCCATATTGTGCTTATGAGAGTGAGGCACAATACTTAAATTTTTTTTGGTTTAAACATCTTTTGAGCATGTGAAGTGAAGGTTCCCTAAATCATCTTCAATTTTAGACCAAAATACTAATATTCAAATAATATTCAAGCTTATAAAGACTCGTAACCAATAAAAATATCGGAATGAGTCTGAATTTGTTTGATAAAATGCCTATCAATTTTGGAATTAAAATCTCTTAGAAAGGCGTTTTAGAGTCTCTTTTCTGATACGAAATGACTTGTTTTTCCAACTTTCTTAATTGTTTTGGATCAATTATACTCAATTATACATTATTGATAGAGTAAACAGGCTGCTCGTTCCTAAACATATGCCCAACAACTCAGGGGAATTGTATTCTCATATGTCGTAGATGTTTTTCATTGGTTTCATTCAGCGCCTGCTCCTTTGAAACTCTCCCATGGAATCAATAAAAACATTTAGGGCTCAGATCTTGGAAGAATAGTTTCCAGGTCCAGGTACATCAACCAAGAAAATCAGGCCAATCACTGAGGAGTTTGTTGGATACTTTCTGTCTATTCTTTTTGAACTTCTCACTTATGATATAAGCAATTCAATCTGCGGCATATCGCAATACTGTCAAATTATTCACATTTCTTAAGTGAGCACAATCATTACCACTTATGACACTTGAATACTACAAAGTTTTTAATTTCATCGACAAGTTCTCATTAATTGATAACATATGCAATCGCTTAATTGATAAAAGTTCCCAAGGACTCCTTTTCAAGCACATTAGGTTATTATTTATACTCTTGATTGATCAAAGAAAATTTCAATTTCATTTTCTGTATTTCAATAAGAAAAGTTGCGAATGAAATAGTAGTCATGGTTCCATTGCCATTTTATATTGCTTGCAACCAAAACATTATGATGCCTTGATGGCGGGCGGCACTTTGAAGTGATTTTTTGGACTACACTTAAAGCAGCAAGCATCCTAATTGAGTGTAAGTACTTCACCACGTCGTTGGTGCTGATGGTCGATGATGATGGACCACCATGATGGAAAATCTTAGGCAAAACACTTGTGATCAGGTAATCATCATCATCATCATCATCACCAACATCATTGATGACATTGTCAACGTTTTAAACGAGTTGCCATGAAGTTTAAAATTGAAAATACGAGAGAGAGAAAAAAAAAAGAAACCGAAACTAAACTAAATATTTACTCAGCGGCAAAACATCGATCGAGCGAAACCGACAAAGGTGAAAATAAAAAAAAATATATGGTATGCATATGGGTTGTTAAGGAAATGCAATCGCTGAAAGATGATGAAGTGCTCGAAGAAGATGCATGCTACAGGTAAACCCAAAAAAAAAAAAAAACAACTTAGATTTGCCTTTTAGTAGTAGAGATATAGTGTGCACTCTCACTGAGTTGTGATAGATAGATTGTATGCACCGACAATATCCGCCAAATGATGATGTGATGATGTGGTGAAGAAAGAAAGGAATAAATGAATGAATGAATGAATGTTGTTTTAAGATATTCAAGTGGTAAATTTCACCTGTGTGAACTATTGTACTTGACCACTTTACCCAAGTCGTCGCCAAATCATGATGGTCGTCATCATTGACCATTTGTTGTTATTGATGATGATATTATTGGGCAAATGCGGTCTTCCTTTGATGATGGGACCCCACACATAAAGACTTGTGTCTTCAAGTGCCTATGATAGATAGAACTTCAACTTTATATGCAAAATTGTTTTAGTATTTGAGTGCAGCAGCAGTACTTGGCTTCTTCTAGCCCTTCGTGGGTGGTCAATGGTCGGTTGGTCGGTCTAATGTAAACAAAGGATGTTTCGATGTTTCTGAATGATCAATAGAAAAAAAATAGATGATTTTTTTTTCATTTTCTTTTTGATTTTTTGCAAATAAAAAATGTCACATGCAAGCGCAATTGTCGTTCCACGCCGGATGTCACACTCTAGTGCTCTACATCACTTTCAGTTCAGTGGCAAGTCCTGTCATCATCATTCTTTATTCTCTTTTTTGCTTCAGTTTCTCTGTTCATAAATACAAAATATCAAAATATTGTTGCGGTTAGAAATTCAAGTGTTCATAGTCAGTCCCTTATACCCGATGACGATGATTCTGTTCTCTTACAGTTTTTTTGGGGGAGGTTTCTGGGCGTTATTTGGTTTCTTGTTTTGTTTTTGTTGCTTTTGTATTCAGTAGCTCTTAGCTTGCTACTGTTCTCCTGTCTGGCTGGCTTGGTTTATATGTATACTCTATATATTGAAACGACATTCAAGTGCCATCGAGATAAATTGTTTGTCCGTCAATCAAAGATGAAAATGCTTTACCGGAAAATGCGAAAATTAAACATACACACACACACAAATTCTCAATAACAAAAGAAGAAACGCAAACGGTTAGCAAAAGAGGCGAACGAACAACAAAGAAGAGAAACACTTAAGTTTCATTGCGGTGGCGAGAAGTAGGTAACAATAACAAGTACATCAGCTAAAATAATATAACAATCACTTTAATATATTGTAGTGTACACCATGTGACATTTGTATGGGACCCAAAGACTTTATTGTTTCGTTCGTTTTTTTTTTTTCTATTGTATTTTTATTGTACTTTATTAAAAGGAAACCAATCAAAGTTGCTTTGGGTGGTTGGTTGTTTTTGATGCAATGTGTTGCAAGCAGCTTCCTGCACTCAATTTTGTATGTTGAATGCTTACAATAATGTAAGCAATAATAATCATCATCATTATAATTATTATGATGATTATTATTTGTTAACAACAAAGGCTAAAACTCATACATACATTTTGTTCACTTAATCAACTTCGAAAGGTACAACACATATGTAGTTTTATACCAAACACACTCGTCTTAATTCATCATAAGTATAAAGGACAAACGGCATCAATGTTGTTGTTATTGTTGTTGTATGATCAACCCTAATTAGTATAATGAATACAGAAATTTTGTTTGGAAATTGCATTATTTCAACATTTAGTAAAAGAACTGACCTGGCTATGCAAATCCATACATACACAAATAAAAGCTTTTTCTATTGGTTTTAAATGTTAAATAAGAAAAAATTAAAATTTGATTTCAAATAGTCATTATTATTATTTTTATTTTATTATTTTATATTTTGTTTAATTAAATACATATTTATATTTTATTATTATTTTATTTAATTATATACATATTTATTAGGTTAGCTAAGTAAGCTAAAATTGATAACAAGTTAGAAATCGATTTGCATATTCTGTAATCGATTAACATTTTGGTTTGTTTACATTTCTATCGATCACCTGATTTAGAGCTTAAAAAGTTCATTGACTTGCATTTTGTTTGTTTAATCAACACTGCGATCAATGCTTGCACTAAAATTGCATCAAGTGAAATTGTGTGCGTGAGCTTAAAAAGAATTTTCCAATTTATTTGTAATAGTGATTTCTATTTGTTTAATCGTTTTTAAAAATGATTATTTTTTTGTTTTGTCATTTATTATGAAAATAAAATTAAACTTTTAACTTAAAGAATATATTATTTTCGCATAAAATACTTTAGAAGTGCCATGTGCCATGTGCTTACGCGAGGGTGCGTCTGCGTGAAGTTTAAAATTTTTCAATTCGCAAGAAATTTAATATTTAAAATGCCATAAAAGTATTAAATTATGAAATTAAAACCACTTTACTTTAACTTAGCGTTTTTATATAGTGAAAAATATTTATCTCATTGAAAATATGTGCCTCGGTGGCTTTTCATGTGACACCGCGTGGGTGCTCCATGTGCAAAGTTCAAAATATATCAAATTTAAAAGAAATATCTATTAAAATGAAAACAAATAAACAATTGAATTGGTTTTTGACATTTTGTGCTTTCTTTTTAAATTAAATGTTTGTTTCTTACTATTCTACTCAGAGTACTCAGAAATTCCCTAAGCCGCACTTCTAAAGTTTCAGGTAAGTCAAAGTTTGTCTTCATTCTCTTTATTTATTAGTATGCTAATAATATTATTTAATCACCAAACGTTGTTTATATTGATTTTAGAAATCAGGAATCTTATAATTTATTCCAATTTGTGTTGATTGATATACATAGTAAAAATGTATAGTAATACAATTGGACTTCTGTCGAGCGACCTGCAATGAACTGATTGTCTCCTGATTTCATTGTAGGAGAAATATCTCCAACACTAATTATATCTTTTGATATTTGAAAGTAATGATTTTGAAGAGGACAATTGTTTTATTGTCATTTCTTAATGTGCTAAAGATCATAGCATCAAGATGAAAGGTCATATAGTCGAGGTATTGTCTTGCATTCAATCTTGCAGGCAATCTTATTGGAAGTCATGTCAAAACATGAGCGATCATATTGAAAGTCATTTTTATTTTAACTTACGACTGATCATGTCAGCTTTTGTTTGCTTGTGAACTTTATCAAACTCGCTTCTTGCTGAGAGCTAAGCGCAAGCGGAACTGCAACAGCGGAAATTAAATTTGAATTATTATTGCTCTGTTAGTTGTCCTGATATTATTATGATCTCTATTATCTTGTGTTTGCTCAATGCTTAAAGGCCTTTTAGACGGTCAATTCAGTGTCAGTCTCAGTCGTTGACTTCTCAAAATCAATGCAGGTATGGCGAACCACGATTTTACTGTGGAACTCATTGAAATATATCCATCAGTTATTATATTACCACTTTTAAATAGATAAATATGTAAATAAACAACGTTCAGTGTTGTACAAAAACTCTGAAAAGTTTGACAACACTAAGATTATGACTGATGGTGTAAAAACAAGCATTTTGTCAGTCCATTTCGATTTCTGAAGCGATAACATGGACTGAGACTGAGCTGACCTTGTCCATATTTTGTTATCGTTTCGTCTAAAAGGTCCTTTATAATTGACTACATTTTGTTACAGTCCTGTTTCCTACAGATATTAATCATTTGTTTTTCGAAAATTTTTTGTTTATGTTTCATAAATATATGTCTTGCTGAATTCCCCGTTTTTCATGTACTCACTTCTTTCTTTTGACTCTCTCATCTTCATCTATTTAACTTTCCAATGATGTATTCATATATTTTGACATGCATAGCTTTCTTTATCCCATCAGCTTTAAACTGCTGAAAGATCTTTTAAGAGTCCTCTAATGTGTGCGTTCTATGTAGGCGACACCCCATAAAGACCAACTTTATACAGGAATTCATACAACTTAGAGAGATTCCGTTGATGAATCAAGGATTACATACTAATTTTTGTGTAATCACTTATTTGTTTCCTCGTCTTGTCAGAATGAAGTGTCTTGTCTTGTCTAGTCTAGTCTAAACCAATAATTTTTATGATGCTTTTAGTTTTGTTACAGTGATTTTGTTTATCATTTCTCATCTCTCTCTCTAAATATTCAATTAAACAATCATCTTTCATTGAATGTTGAAAATTTATAAATAAATGCATTGCTTCGTTTTCATCGTTAAAAAAGAAAACAATTCGCGTTAAACTGTTTTGTAATTGATTTTCATTTGGAAAATGATCCAATTGAGTGAATGATTTTTTGCACACACACTCTCTCTAATTAATCCTTATGCCGACAAATACAAACATACACACACATACACATAAATAGGATGTTCGGTGGAATGCAAATACACTTAAAGGAGGCTGATGGATGCAACGAAGTCAGCTCTATGATGATGATTATGATGACGGTACTGATAATGATGATGATGATGTTGATGACTGAATGAAAAAGCGAACAAGTGAATAAGTGAGTGAGTAAATGGAAAGTGGAATGGGATAGCGACTTGCTATGTACATATTTGTGCAGTTATGTTCACATTTGTACTGATCATAATGTATACACACACAAACACAGACACACACACTCGCTCAGAGACAGTAGATATAGAATGTAAAGAAGAGAAGGATGAAGATACTCTTACACATGTATATAGATTTCAGTCAAACACTCGAGCAAGCACAGACAAATTCTATTTGCAAACATTTCACTTGATTTGCAAGCGAGTAACACAGTACACAGCACACAGCGGAGTAACCATCCATGTCTCTTCATCTATGGATGTAAGTTCTAGCTATGCCACCCACACACTTATACACTCACATATACATATACATAGACAAAACGCCAACATCCTCGGCTCAACTCAACTCAACTCGAGTCGACGTTTCGTTGACATTTGTTTGGCGCGCAAAAGCAGCATAGCACACAAGGCTCCCTAGCCGCCTCTCTAGTATGTTGATGTTGGTGTTGGTGTCAAGGACGAGGCAGGACTGACTGACTACGATTACTACTATGAGAATGATGACGACGACAGCAGCAGCAGCAGCAGCATTGAGCACCAAAGTTGCACTCGACAAATCGAAATTGTGTGCTCTGGCAAAATATTGGCACAAGAAATCATTCCTTCCTGTTGTTGGCGACGTTGTAGCTTGACGGCTCTTACTTGTGCTTGTGTTTGTGCTTGTACTGTAGCTCTCTTCTCCTTCAATCTATCAGGAACTACTACACTATGATAATGATAATGATGACGATGACGATAAAGGTGATGATGAAAGCAACAACAGCAAGGACATCAATGACAATGATGATGGCATGGCATGCCATGATGTAGTTACTCTACTCTCCTTTGTAACATTTTGCCGTTTGATTCATTTGCCAACTTGTCATCATCACAAAATGTTTTAATATTTTCAAGTTGAGCTGAGTTGAGCTATATCCGATTCAATGATGATTTGTTCTTTCGTTCATACTTTCATTAATCCGCAATCAGTGGAGCGCGTTGCTTGCATCACGTGGACCAAGCAAACAACTGCACGCGCCCAGGCAAGCAATTGAAGTGCCGCCCGCGAAAAAAAAAAATTAAAATGAGTAAATTTAAAAAGCGTACTACTATTTATAAGGAAACATATTATCCTGGGATTAGTTTTGTCTGTTGTGGGCGAACTTGCGCTTGTATCGAACAAGTTTTGTTTGTTTGTTTGAAACATACAATACTCCCAGAGATCCTTTTCCTTCCTTCCTTACTTCCTTCCTGCCTTTATTTTCAATTTTTTAAAGTTTGCAATGTTTGTTGGCGGCTCTTGTTATTATTCTTGTTATGGTTGTTCTTAATGTTTTGTTAAAGCAAACAACCGGCCACGCCTACGTCACGCCAACCATATTCCTCTGATGCAACTGATGAACAACGACGACGTCGTCCACTTGTTTTGTTTGCAACTTAACATGAAATTAAAAATTGTTTAAGTGTTTTTCTTTTTTTTTTTTCATTTTGTAGTTTGTAGTTTGCTTAAATTGTGTATGTATGAATGAAAAAAAAAATAAAAAATAAAAATAAAAGAAAGGAGAAAAAAAGAAATGGGAAAAGGAAAAGTACAACAACCAAACAATCCTTTTGCCTTTCGTCGCATGGTTCGCATGGAACATATTCATGTGCGTTTTTAAGCCCTTGAGCCCTGCTGTAGTCATTTGTTGTTGTTTCTTTAGTTGTTTGATAGTGTTCAACCATGCTTTAGTTGGATAGGGGGCACCCTTAATGACTGCTCAAAGACATCAGCTTATATTTCTCCCGACCAATTTCTCGGTAACGCCTTTGCCACCGCACTTCAGAGTAAGCGACTGAATGTGTGAGTATGTCTGTCTATCTGTCTGTCTGTCTGTCTCCTCTATCAGTCAACATCCGGCATCATGTCGTGCTGCTGCTGCTGCTGCTATTGGAGCTTTTCTTGCTAGCTTGGCTGCTTGCTGCTTGCGTGCTTTCTTTTCAACAATCCATCCATCATCTTTCCTGCCATTTCATCCATCTATCCATCCATCCATCCATCGTAGTCTGTTTGCTCGCTCATTTGTTTGTATGTTTGAACTTTCTCCTGTTTCGTTTGCATTCGCAAATATTCCTCCGGACTGTTGCCCTCTTCTGTCAAGCCACTTTAGCTCTTGCTTTGACTGCCACTCTGACTCTGACAGTTTGCTCACGCTCATTCGATTCGAGCTCTGACTAAACGCTTGTCTTTCGATTCAGTGCTCTTCATCCGTTTCATCATCATCGCCATCTCCATCATCATCATCATGATATACATGAATGTGTTGTAGATTATAGTTGACTCTGTACATTGTTGTTATTTTTACATTTTTACACAATTTTCGCCGGAGCTCAAGTCCAAGCAGTCGGAATGAGTAATAAGCAAACCAACTGACAGCCGGACAGATTGGACAGAAAGGAGAAGAAAGCATTGAAGAGTGCAGAGTGCAGAGCAGGGCAGAGGTCATGCATAGGCATTGGGGCGTGTCTATGACGCCTTTTACTAAAATTCTTATATATGTTCTATATAAACACACACATACAAGTATACCTAGGAGCGTACGTCTCCAAGGCACCCTACAGCCAACAACCGACAACTGACAATGTTGTCTCTCTCGCTTTTAGATCCATCAAGTATTTGGGTTTGTGTAGTGAATCGAACAAATATGTTTACATTTAGCACATGTGCAATTATTTGATTAAAACTGTAAAAAGCACACAAAATCAGGCAAAAGTTTACAAACAGACAAACAGAAGAGACGATATACAAAGGACAGACAGACAGACAGATAGACAGACAAACTGGCTGACTGACAGACAGACAAACAGGCACACTTACCCAAAGAGTTAAAGACAGATGGATATACAGACAGACAAACAGACAGACAGACAGACAGATACAACTCTCGAAGGATGTGCATACGATTGTTGGGTGGCATTGGATGGCAATAGAACAGAACAAATGCAAGTGATGGCAAAGGACAAGCGACGCTATGGGCGTGTTAACAGAGACGAACAAAACTGACAAATAGACGGACAAACAGACAAGAGAGTTGGACGGACTGGCGGACAAACAGACAGACGATCTAGAAGCGTCAACTTAATGCGAAATGAAAACAAATTAAAATCAAACTTTCGAATTAGTTCGAGTCTCGCATTTCAATGTAAATTTTCATGTTTTTGTAGTCGTCTTCATTGTTGTTGTTCTTCCTGTTGGTTGCTGGTGTTGTTGTCGTTGCTTTAAACATGTGCTCCTTTATTTTTTGTTTGTTTCTATTAAAGAAACCCTTTTTGGTTTTTTTTTTTTATTTGTTGTAAAGAATCTCTTATTGGTTTGATTCTTGCTAGCTTTATACTCTTGTATAAGCTTCTTGTTGACTCGGTCACCTGTTTTAGTGCTTAAAAGTTGATGCTTTTTAAAGCGTTTAGTTTCTGCACAAAATATTTGCCAGTGTTTTTACATTAAGATCGTGAAAAATAGTATTATACATATTTCATAAAGGATAACAGTATCAATGTTCCTTTTAACTGGATGCCGTATCTTCATACAGGGGTAATGATTTGACGCTGGAAAAGCACCCTTCTAGGTATAATTGGATGAGTCCGAAGTAAGGTGAGAAAAGACAAACTTCACTTTGGCCAAGATGTCACACTCCGTCGAAAGCTTGCTCGAAATCAAAAATAGCATTGTCTTTTTAGTAGTAGTTTGTTATTCGGTGTAGTTGTTCAATCTGGAGACGAGCAGTGAATTCCAAACTTTCGAGTCTTCGCAGAAACTATCTCTTATTATTAGTGATTAAGAACATTTGTGCTTGAGATTAGAAGAATAAGAATAAATAATAAGATGTAGCTTTAAAAAGAAAAAAATGTTGTGAAACATCAAGCAATCAGCAATTTGTCGGGATCTGAAGATCTTGGAACTAAGACGTATTCGTATATATAGTCTCAGGCACCTTAACAGGAGTTGCAGAGTTATGAAATATCTATATAATATGCGGATTAGTCACCTGATTTTGTAATGAAGGAGAGGAGACAGCAGAGCATGTACTATGCCACTGTGAGGGCGACCTGCTATCTGGGTTACCAATGCATGGAACCAAATGAAATTGCAGATTTACCTCCGAAGAAAAGCTTGGAATTTTTAATTTTATTTTAATTATTATGGAGGTTCTCACAATAGGCCAACCCTAGGTTGCAATGACAAGGTGAATTAGATTCCGCACTTTCCCTTACATAATTTAAACTAAGATCACATACTTTGTCAATAGTAAAAAATATTTATCCCACCCATTAGTCATGACGAAATGCCTTTATGCCGTAATGGCTTTGTGTCTGTGAGTGGATGCTTGGATGTATAGATTACTATAATCCCATTAAGAGTACATATTTTCATAGCACTTCTGTGTAGAGTTTAAAATTATTAGACCGGCAAGATTGGAGATTTGAAAATATGTTAAATTGATAACCGTAACATAACTTTTGCATGCAATATTAATGTTTCTTCAATCCACGCATTTTAATTTATAAAATAGGAAATGTCAAATTCATAAGTTTTAATGACTTTCCATGTGAGTTTGAGTTTGTGTAAAGTTAGAAAATTAACTCACTTAAATGATATACAAAATCCATGAACTGAAAATCTAATATTGTATTTGCGTCTTAATGACTTTCTATCTGCCTGTAAAACTTTAAACTTTAAAATAATCGCAATTAATAGAAATATAAGATTTTAGAAATATGAAATTTGGGAACTCCCTATGTATTACTTTAACAATTACTCTCCCAATAAAGTTTAATAGTTATTAATAATCGCTCTCAATCTCATGAAATTGAAGTCATTTTCAACACTTCACAAAATTCCCTAAATAATAGAGAACTAATGAATATTTAAATGTATGCTGGCTGCTTTGCCTTTAAGTACTTCAAAAGTTTCCGGTAAGTCAAACTTGGTCTTTATTCTTTTCTTTTCTTTATTATCGTCTTCATTAGTATGCCAACAACATTATTCGGTCAACTTGGCCTTGTTTCCCAGAAGAAGCTTTGTCGGTATTTTAAGAGTCTTGTGACGTTACCACAAAACAAAAGATAGTATTAGCATACAGCATCCGCTACTGTTTTGGTACGTGATCCAGTTACGGTTATTTTTGCCCTTTTTCTCAAATATTGTAGTAAATGAACTTATGATGAAAAGGGGCGCCACTTGATGTGTTTTGAATATTTCTTATATCATTTAAAAAAAAGCAAAAAAGTAACCTCATGCAAATCATTGAATTGTTGTTAGTTCAACGGAAATACTTAATGATTTTTCATTGTTCAAATAAATAGTAAATATTTCATAATGGGATTTTCCTTTCGGCAACTAAGTATTATGCATATTTCCAAGAGAGATAGATCCATATTGATCTCAAAATGCAAGGTGCGTAGTCTGCCAAGAAATTTGTTATTGTGCACAAGTTTTGTCTTTGACTCCGGATGTTTTGCTTTTGTTGGGAGTATCGATATATGTATTTTTATTCTTCTGTACGCAGTAGCATTGAACACAAAAAACCTTTATTGATGTTGTCTGACATTGTACTAGGTATAAGTTGTTTGTTTTCATAGCCAAAGGCCAAAATGAGCAATTGAAATGAATGAAAATAGTAGTAAATCTAACAAAAAAATGAAAAAGAACTGAATAGAAACGGAACCGAAACAAATGAAGGAAGGAACGAATGAACGGAAGATGAAGCTACATTGTTCATTGAAGCGGGTGTGCAAACATTTGACGTGTGTTTTGACGCAAGGACAAAATTACCAAAATATTGTAATGCCATGTAACTAAGGTTATCAGATACCATAATGTTACATATAAAATAAAAGATTGATCTTGGTTTTTTTTTTTGTTCGATACTGTTACCTGCTGCTGGCAAAGGCCAAACGAATAGATTTAATAAGTGTCACATTTTACAATAAAATTTGTTGGAACTAATACAATTTGTTAGGCTCACTTTGGTAATGAATATCAGACAGCAGCAGACAGCAGCAGCAACAATAACATTTACTGTGATCATGTTTACTTACATTTGTATCTTTTATTATCATTATTATTTGGTTTTTTTTTTCTTGAATCATTTTTTATATCATGTCTTGTTGTTTTTTCTTTAGAAGAGTAGAATTGTAAGAATTCATCTCTAGTACACGACAACTGTGTAAATATGTACTTCGTTTTGTAGTGTCACCTAAAAGCTACATAGAAATCCAAGAGTAAGGGAATAGATAGATCGTTAACTGATCGATAGACAACAGACTTTCTGTCCTGAATTCAATAACTAAGTAATAATAGACACGCGAAATCAAATAAGACACGAAAAAAAAAAAATGAGACAAAAAGAAAAGAAAGAACCATTTTGAAAATAAATTTTTATATTGAATTGTGTTGTTTGGTTAGCTGTGTCTGACTTCATTGCTGATACAAACATATTTAGCACGCTTTAAATATTTGAACAAGTTGTCGAAAACAATAGATGATTATCTATCTACTGTTGACTACGACATAATAATACAATAATAATATCATCACTCGAATAAGTGTACAGACATACATACATACATCAAGTGTAACTGTCATTGGAAATTTTTTATAATGATAGTGGGCCTAATACTACATTTCGTTGTCTTAATTATCTTCCTATACTCATGCTCGTATAATATATGTATACATATATTTTTCTCACTCTTAAACTAATGAGACTCCAGGAGGAGGGGTAATACTTTATATAGAAATATATAAAGTCATTAGTATTAATCGATGCTTTCAAAAGTTTATCATATATCATGGTTATCGACCAACATTAGATAATTTATATTGTAATATCCGTGTTTAGTTCTAAAAATAAAATGAAATGATTCTATAGTATCAAATAATATTGAATGGTCATCTATAGAAAGGTTTCAGGATCATTAGAAGGCTGCTTTCATAGCAAGGAAGTAACCCATGTTCTCTTAGTTTTTGATTTTATTCAATATAATACAAATCTGTAAATTAACTTAGTTTTAGGCCGTCATCCGATCTACATAAAACTACGAGTGCTGGTCATTATATCACTTAAAGAAATAATCAAACTTATCATCTATATATCTGCATCTGTCTGTCTGAAAGCGATAAATTCAAAAACTACCAAACGTATTTTCATAAGGTTTTCCCCAATGGATAGAGTAATTCATAACAAAGGTTTTAGGTGTATAAGTCACTAGTTTTACACGGCGTGCGTTGCTACACTCCCTATGGGTTAATTGGGTGTTTCTTCTAAAAAGCTTTGTTGTAAAATGAGTAATTAATAATTTACGTGAATGAACAATATATTTTAATATTCTATTATAACCTAAGCAAATTTAAGGTTCATTTGTTCTTAAAAAAAAAAAAAAAAATTATTAAAATCGGTTTAGTATATTTTGCGCCATATGAAAAAATGTTAAAAAAATTACATAAAACTATCTAATTCTGGACAACAGTGCCACCTACCGGATCAAAATTTAGCAAAGAATCTGACTGGTAACTCCATGAGTACAACAAAAACAAAATCATCAAAATTGGTCCAGCCATCCTCGAGTTTTGCGGGGTCATACTACAATAAATATTTTTTGGGTTCATTTTTCTATATACACCTTAAGACAATAAAGTACCCGGAATGTGTCTTTTAAATTGCCTGTGTTAAGTATTTTATAGGTTTTTTTTTTGTATATTAATAGGACTGTCCTTAATTACTATGCCAAAAATAAGCGCGATCTGTCAACCAGTTTCTTTACAGCAGCTGGTTTGATCAGTCCACCTCAGTAGTTCTTAGCGAATTTTGTTTGATGGAGTTTATGGAGTCATGCCGGGTTCCCCGAAGCGGCAATTTAAGTTTGGGGTACAGGAAAAAGTGTCACGGAGCTAAGTCAGGTGAAAATGGCTGTTGAACAAACTCCGAGTACTCTATTGTCTTAAAAAAGATTAAGGTTGCGTGCAAATTGACTGATATATGACGATGATTGTTCAAAATGCCAAAAAAATAATGTCATGAACTGTGTGTCGGGTATCGCGATACCCTTTCCTGATAGAATAATGTTCAATCAGTCGAAATTTAATTTATCTTAGATTAATCGACCATTTTCTGTAAAACTTGAAGGTTCAAACTGTAGCATAAGTGAGCTAAAAGTCTCATGTGCTTTTGATTGGGGCAATAGATGGTTACTTAAAATTTTATGTTTAAGATCTAACCGATATCTGCATATACCTTTTAAGTGGTTTTCTGCTATGTTGGGTAGGTTGGTTAAACCATGGGCACCAATCATTTTCTGTCAAATAAGCACTTTTTAATCTCCAGTCAAGTCGAAGTATCATCATCTTTATTCCTTTATACTTAACCACGAACGCACCCTTGAACGCTCACTGTAAATGCAATTTGTAAGTTGATCTTGTCTTTCTCTGTTTCTAGTCAGAGCTATACAATTTTTTTTTCTGAGTTTCGCTTTATCTTATTAACATATCCTTTCTTTATGTTTATTTATTAAATTGATTTAATTTAAAAATTACTCTATACTTTAGATTATTTTATGCCACCTGGGAGATCATATTTTTCTACTTCTTATGATACGATAGAGGTAAGGTTTCTTTGATTTTAAGCATAGGCTACGATTTTTAATGATTTCTAGAGTTTTTCCTTTTGCCAAATACAAAACATACTTTCCGAAATAGTCGTCTGTCTATCCGAATTTCAAATCCCCCCTCCTTTTCTATATCATAACAAAATAAATTCACAATAAAATTGACTTTCATTTGGCTAAACTAATTACATAATAGCGCCTTCCTTTAGCACATTCAAAAGTCATTTATAACATAATAGTTGGGCACAAAGGAGGACCAAACTAACTGGTGTGAAATTCAATTGTTGTACATTGACACCAAATTACAAATGTCCTGCTGTGCAAGGATAACAAGACAAGCAGCGATAAGGCGCGCTTCTGGTAATAATGATTACCTTACTGTAGTAAATGCAGTTCAAAGACTTGTAATGCGATTTGTATGGTGGGTTTGATCATTTTGCCAAACTCAGCAGGATGCCAAGCAACCATAAATTTACACAGATTCACACACACACAGTGTAAGATATAGAAACCTAAAGATACATTTCATTCATTTGTGACTCGTTAGGTTAGTTGGTTGGTTGGTTTCTCGTTTACCTTATTTAGTGGTTGATAAAAGGCGTTTGCCAAAATTTATGTATGTTTTGCTTTTGAAAATACTTTTCAATTGTCAATGTCACCTTCGTTTGGATAAACCTTTTGAAATAATGTGTCTGTCTGTCGTTTGGCAAAAGACAACGAACATCACGACAAGGGTCAAAAAAGAATGACAAATTCGATTTATTCCTTTTTTTTTTTCTTTTTGTATCTGATTTCCTGGCTCATCATCATTTCCTTTCTTTATTTCTTCTCTTTGCTATGGTAGTTTTTCTTCGATGATGATGATGATCTTGCATGCCTTTCTAATTGTTGTTTTTTTTTCTTTTATTTTGTATTCTTTGTGAGTTTGTTCCGCTTGTTCTTGTCCTTAGTTTCCGTGTTAGCTAAATATTTATAAATTGTTGAGTTATTTTATAGATCTTTAGACAGAAACGCATTATTGATGGTTCTCGGTTATTGTCAACTGTTCCTCGTCTCATAATTGCGATTTTCCTTTTGATTTCAAATTTGATTTGGCATAAATCCTTTAAGGAATTTTTATTGCTCAACAAAAAAAAAAAAAAAAAAGCAAAGGGGGAGGTTGTGATTTAAGTAAAGTTCTCTCACAGAGTTAAGCTGTCATTAAAGCAAAGCCTTCTTATGTACATCCTTGTACGCTTAAAAGGACAAGCACATAGAGTCTAATGGCGGCGGCCACAATAACAAAAGATGATGACGATGAAGCAGTAAACCCTCGCGGCTATTTATGCGTGCACTTGTAGTTGTCCTTCTTCTATGCTTAGGTTTCAGCTTCACCCTTATTGTCGTGACTAGAGCTTTGGTTTGGTATACTTCAAATTACGTTACGTGGTAAACGTTTAGAAAGTCCTGATAGCCTGTCATCTTGTGCTGTGTGGTGTGTGCTGGTCTTGTTTGACATTCTGTTTGCGCACAAAATCTTGTCAAGTAGCTTTCTGGCCGCGCATTGTCCTGCGGCATCGAGCGCGTACTCTTTGCAATCAACCTGACCACTTTGCTGCTGCTGCTGCTGTTGCTGCTTCGAAGGATTTGCAAGCGTTTTGTAGGCTCTGTGCTTATTATAGCTTCAAGCAATTTGTACGTGCGGAAAACCATTCTATGTTTCATCTCATGCCTTTTACTTTGCTTTGCTTTGCCACGGAAAGCGCCAAGAGTCTGTTTGTCCAAATCCTTGACTTGAATGCAGCAAGTAGCACGCCCTTCTTTCTGCCTTTCTACCTTCTTACCTTCCTTTTCTTTGGCTCTTTAGACGTTTGTATGAGGAGAGAGAGAGAGTGTTGAACGCATGTCCGTTGCCATTGCGTACATCCATAGGAGGCTACGTGCTGCACTACAATATCCGTTGTACAAAGCAAAGGCAAATAGACCGCCTTCGCTTAGGCGCCTTGCCCTGTGCCTTTACCTTCGACAAATATGTGTAGCAAGCAACGCTTGAGCAGTTTTTGAGTAGACTAAGGATGCTGAGGCAGCCATGATGATGAGTACCATGGATGCTGAGGACACGATGATGATGATAATGACGATGACGATGACGTTAATGTTTGCTTAGCTGTCTTTGCATCTTGCTCTCTTATTATATTCGGCTGCTGCCTCTAACGGAAATGATGTCGGTCGAATGTCGGCGAAAGCTGTGTTTGCTAACTTCACTCGCAGAACTCAGGCAGGCAGGCAGAAAAAGAAGGCAAGAGGTTTGCTGCAGCCGAGTGCATTTAAGATACAGGACAATGAAATGAATTTTTAAGAATGCCCTACATGTTGTGAGTTCACCACTTCAAAGTCATTCGCATCTGCAACGTATGCATCTTAAATCAGCAGTTGGGCTTAGGAGTAAAAATCAAAAGCAGCTCCTAAGTCGTTACGTCAGGCAGGTGCATTAGTTGAGATACTGAGATTAGATTGCATCGTTTCGTTTTTGCTCTGTTATATGGTTGCTTGGTTCCATGTACTCGTATATTCATACATTTGTTAGCGTAATTAGCGTAAAGAAAACGAGCAAAAAACACACAACATTAATTTGCGCCTTCGTCTTTGTCATCGTCATCATCATTGTCATCATCATCACCGTCATTGCATCCAATTAGCAAAAAACTTTGAAGTTGTTGCTTCCACTTCGGATACATGTTTATATAATATTGTTCATACTATTTCCAGCAATTTAAGCAACAACCCATTGATGTTTGAAATTTGCATTAATTTCATTCATTCAGTCGAAGTTTTATTTAATTTATTATTTAATTTTTTATTAATTTTATTGTCACAAATGCATTGAGGCAGCTTAATGCGTTCATAACAACCGATAGACCCGACCGACCAAATGTTGTTGTTGATTGTTTATATACTTATAATATTTTTCTTTTTTTTTTTTTGGTTGATTGTTCTACCTCATACAACGTGGTTGTTGTGGTGGTGGTGTTGTTGCTTTTGACTTGTGTATTTGTGTTTGTGATAATTTTAAAAATTAATTACATCAATATACAAAAGTCTGTAAAATAAATTTATAATAATTTATTTATTGTTGCACTTTAAAGTTGCCCAACCAGAGCAAATCCAGCAAACGAAATAGTGTGTGCTGCTGATCAAGCATGAAAATGCCATGAATAACGTGGGGTGTTTATGATAGAAGAGTAAAATATATTTATATACGTGTACAATATATTGTGAAAGAAGTTTCAAGTAGATTGCACATTATTGTTCGCTGTTACTTGGCACTAGCTTCCCATGCAGATTTTTTTGTTCAGAAAGCATATTAAATTTTCAATTATGTCCAGATAAATTGTTACGCAAATCATCTTATACGAGGGTCAATCAACAAGTACTTAGCCTCACCGCCCGATGGCGCTGCTATTACAGAAGAATGTTACCATCGTGTAGTATATTCTTTTAGTAGCCTACTGTCAAGGTTTCAGTCAATTCCCTTCATTAGTTTTGTTTTGATAGCCTTTGGTAGCGAGCGTGTCGGTCAGTTTTACAAAAATGGAAAAAGAGCAATATCGTTCAGTGATTCTACGCAAGCTTTTTCAAGTTTGGGAATATGTATTTCTGTGAAATGTTAGGATACCTTAAAGAAGATTCTATCCCTTCTTACTGAGGATTTATATTGGTTTTCGGCTTCATTAATCAAATTGTCTAGATGCTTGTAAAAGTTACATCCAGAGTTTCTTGTGGCTTTACAGAAATACTATCCACATTATTACTGTTTGTGCTTTTAATGGATTCCGGATATAAAATTGTCTAAAAAAGTGAAATGTTCTGGACTATTATTTTTAGTACCAGGCGATGGAGCTTTCCTCGGGATTTGTATAGCATCTATACTATGCAGTAATTCTATGATCTTGAAATTTACATGGTTGGTAAATGGAATTGTTGCATTCCTAGTTTTCAGTCTTAATTTTTGGTGCTTGTCTATTTCTGATGAACGAGCTTATTCAGTAATTGGGTTTTGGCCTTGGTTCCCATTGCTCGCCAACTATTGTGGCTAGTAGTGCCTATCAACGTTTGGTTTTTTGTGGCTTAAACAGTTTCACATTGACTTCGCTTATGAAACAAACAGACCAAATTGATTGATAAACTAACTTATTCAAATATCTATTATTGAAGTGAAACTTCTTTAGCGAAGAAGGAGAAAATCCAAAAAATATGAAAATGAAATGTGACGAAAATCAAAATTTGACTTTCTTATTATTATATTGGAGCTATTTAGGCAAATACAATGCGCATTGTTTTGTGCGTCTCCCCATTACGTCTCTGAAACATCATCGCATTTTGATTATCGTCACAATTCATTTTCTAATTTTTGAATTTACCTTCCTTTGCTAAAGAAGTTTCACTTCCATATTGTGATTATAAAGGTGAGGCAGACTACTTAAAATTTTTTATATTAAAACTGTGGAGTTCTCATGGTATTGCATGTCCAATGATTTTCTCAATTCGTGCAGATGAAATGTATGTAGGTATATCTCCTTATATATTTCCTTTTGTATCAATCTACCCTTGAATGCACATAGGCATCTGATGCATGGAACTAACTACATATTTATAAAGAATTCAACATTAAATTACGAAAATGAAACGACTGTAATAACAACAGCAACAAAAAAAAAAAAAAAAGATAACAAAAAACAATATTAAAATTGACAACAACAAAAAATAACAAGACCAACATTAACAGTCATTATATAATATACAATATACATTATATACCTATATATACATGATGATATACTACTCAATGTATGTGTAAGCTCAAGTGTGTTTCTGTGCGTGTATTCGTAAGTAGCCAATTAGCAGTGTGACTGTAATGTAAAATTTACATAAGAAAAAATTAAAAACGAAAATATTAAAAAATAATGAGAAAAAAAAAATCCTTCATTCGCCATTTTTGTTGGTGCAATTTGCAAATAACTCATTCTTTGTTTAATGTCATTTTATTTATTTATTAAGCATCACATAACCCATAACCTCAGAATACTAAAGCTAAAGTTGTAACTAAGGGAACTTACTACTAGAGTCTTTGACAAAGGTGTTTCAATTTGCGTATTAAAATTTCAATAAAACTATCATTCCTTGGTTGGTTTAGAACAGAAGAGAGAATTTCATTTTATTTCATTTCGTTAACTTAGCAGGTCTGTATCTCCTTTCGAACTGAATTCTCATAGAAACACAATTAAAGAGTTTCCCTTAACTTCATTGAATATGGTATTGTAAATGGATTTTTCCTATATTATTTTGTGTGGGAGTCAACAATCTTGCTAATATACAGTGTGGAATAGATCGTTCTCGCTCTGTTGATTGTTTCCGAGTGACAACGAGCCAAAACTTACATCTATTTAAAGAACAATGGGTATCAAGCTACTGATTAGACACTTCAATTACTTATCTTCAATCCTAACGACACATTTCCTATTTGACACATTCACTAACAACAGAAATCTGTTCCGCGCTATGAAAATATAAAGAAACAATACTCATCAAATCATCAATCCTACTCAGCTGTATAAAAGTTCTAAGCAACAAGGGTTCCAAATTACTGATTTGTTACTTTGTTGTTTTTTTTTTTTTGAAGTGAAACTTCTTTAGCGCAGGGGGAGTAAATCCAAAAAATATGAAAATGAAATGTGACGAAAATCAAAATATGACGATGTTATTATTATATTGTTGCTATTTAAGCAAATACAATTGAAATGTCTCCGTGACGTAGTGATTAGAGAGTAGGACTTGCAAAACGAGCTCGTGGGGTTCGAGTCCTGCACTGGGAATATTTTTATTTATTTTATTATCCAAAAAATATGTAAATGAAATGTGACGAAAATCAAAATTTGACGATGCGCGTCTCCCCACTACGTCTTTGAAGCATTATAGCATTTTGATTTTCGTCACATTTCATTTTCTAATTTTTGGATTTACCTCCCTAAAGAAGTTTATCTTCACTTCCATATTGTGCTAATAAGGGTGAGGCACACTACTTAAATTTTTTTTTGTTTGGGCCAATACTGTACAATAATTTTAAATTTATGAAAAGAAATACATTTAATCTTAAATTCATTTCCATTGAGTATAGAGGGGGAAAAATTAATGCACAAAGTCGTTTGCTAAAATCACTAGAAATTCTGTTATGCTTGAACAATAATGATTTGGTACCAAACTATAACAACAGCAACCCATTGAATCCACATCAGCCTAGACTCTCTTTACTCACCTAGTCGCAACTCTATTATATCATCTCAGTACTCAATCCTTATGGTACAGAGTACACTACCTACATACTCGTACATACATATATAGCATGATTATACGAGTATCCTTTTATATTCTCATACCATCATGGCACAATTCTTCCTGGTTGTTTGTTGATTTTCATTGTTATATATGTTGTTTTTGTTGCTGTTGTTATTTTCCTGTGCGAGAAGCTCTTTTTTTCAAGTACCTTTTTCCTAGTCTCGTTCTCATCATATAGGAAAACAAACTATGGCGCGAGCGCCCATGTAAAATTCCATCAAAAATCGTGGCTTTTTTTTTTAATGAAACTCGCAAAATTGAGTTTGTGGTACTTGAAGTTGTTGCTATTGCTGATGTTGTTGTTGTTGTTGTTGTTGTTGTTGTTGTTGTTGCTGTTAGTTGCACTTGTTTTCTGTTTGTGGTGCTACTTGTTTTTGTGTAAATAAGGAAACATGTCGAAATCAAATTCCAATTCGCGCGAATTTTTGCGTTTATTTTTAAGTTTTTGTTCGCCTATTTCCATTTTGTTTCATTGTTTCGTTTTTACATTGTGCACCAACATTGAATACATTGCGTATACGCAACAATTTTCACTACTCTTACAAACATTTTTACATTGCTTTGATTTGTTTGCTTATTGTTTTATTATTCTGTACTTTCGTTCATTCTATCATCATGAAATCGTATGTGTATTGTACAATGAAAAAAAGCTTTAATAAAGAATGGAATAAAAATATCATTCATAATTGAAATTTAAATTAATTTTATTAATCAGTCAGCTTGATGCCCTGCCGCACCTTTGTTACGTGTCTCTAATTTCTATCTTATTTTTTATGATTAAAACACAAACAAAGAAAAAAAAATAAATAAATAAATAAAAATGAGAGAAAAGAGAAAGAGAAAGAAAAGTTATATTCTCGAAGGTGAATCATGAGTTTACTTCCTTTTTGTCTTTTTATATTCATTATTATTAGGTTGGTGATTATCATCATCATCATCATCATCATTATCATTCTATTTGGGCGTCGCATCCTTCGTCTGCGTAAGCCATTTGACTGTTGTGACAATATTTGCTTAATTTTCAGTCTACACGCAGCATACGAAGAATAAGAAATGACAATATTTGAGGTAATGAAGAGTGAAGGAGTTGGAGTTGGTGACGGTGATGATGAATGATGGTAGTGATGATGGTGATGGAGGATTGTGGGCCAAGTGTAGCGCTACACGGTACACGTTGAATATTTTTGTTTGGCAGTGTTGCAAGTTAATAAAAATGACAATGAAGTTGTTTGCTTATTTGTATCGTTTTCCATGTGTACACAAATATTATAACATATATTAAGAATACATAGGAGGTATAGCAAAGATAGGGAGAAGAGAGAGAGATTGAAAGCGAAATTACTAAAAGAAACACCAAGCTTAACTAACATGGAAAAAAAAAAAAAAGAAAATACATTTATTTAGGTTGCCATGTGCTTATGGCCTTCTGAACAAGTTTTTAAGGAAAACCTCTGTCCAAAAAGGTGAACAAGAATTTAATTTATTTAACATTAATTTCAGGTGGATTTTTACAGAGTGAAAATTTGGTTTGTCTTCTATTTTAATTTGAATTTACAATTAATAAAAAAGTGTAATCAATTTTATAAGAAAATAATTTCTTTGTTCAAACTTAAAATAAAGGAATCGCAATCTTGAAATTATTATTATTAATATTGATTAAGTTATAATTATGAATTGGCACACCTAAATATAGGGGCATAATTTTTTATAACTACATAAAAAAAACTTTTATGCGACAAATTTTCTTAAAATTTTATGTTACGGATAAAATTTCAAAGTGTTTTGTGACTTGATTCATTTGACCTTTACAACTAAGAAAATCATCAATAAAATAATGAATGGTGTGTTTCCATGCTGCTTAGAGTTAGAGATATCAGTATCTGTCTTGACTCAGTTCGTTTGATGTGAATGAATATTTTGGGCATGTAAAGTGTTGCTTCTTGGTTTGCTTCAAGAGATCTGAATTACATTGATTCTGAATTTACATTTGTTTGAAACACATCATAATCGGAGATGGTTCTAAATTCTATGATTTTGAGATGCAAATAAGTCAGAAGGCAATGCGATGCAGGGAAAAATAAAAGCCGAAACCATAAACAAAAAATTCTTGAAGGGAGCTGAAGACTTTTCCTAGCATACATTAAAAAATGTTTGAATATAAGTATGTATTTGCAATAGCCAGAGTTTAATAGTTTTGATGAATTTTTAAATATTTTCGATTGAATTTTGAATTTTATTCTTATTAAAAAAAAAAAGACGGTAAATTACATTAGCTGGAAAATTGGAACATGGTGTTTCGGCTATCATTTCCCTTACCTAAAGAAATGGAGGGAATGAAGGTTAAGAATAACCAAATTGCGCTCCTAATTGATTTTGGTGTCTTGTTGTGCTTTGTCACACATAACACAGTTTTTTGGTACATAAGTATTTACAACTGTGTTAGTGCTCTACAGCATCCTACATACTAACGATAGACAAACTTTGAAGTCATGTTGCGACTTAACTTGTGAATCGATGTAATCGGATGTACTAAATGATCATTTTCCAAATGGGGTACCGACATGATGGATCCCAAGGCAAATTCACTTTCTTATAAAAATATGAGCTTGAATGTATCCAGGCTTTCGAAAGAACAACGATTCGATCGGACGCTTCTTTCTCACTTTACTTATTTGAGAATTAACTATTGGGTGTATAAATAAGTTTTGAGAGATTGTAGGCGCAACAAAATTAGTATGTGTCATTTCGCTGAAGTGTAAGCAACAATATTTCCATTTCAACCTTTGTGCCAACAAAAAAACAAACAATTTAATTTGCGGGAAGTGCTGCTTTTTTGCTTTAATATGAAGAAAAGTATGGCTAATGGTCATCAATTGATTGTGATGTGTGAGGATATGCTCCTCAATAAAAACATATGAGTACTGCCGGCGTTTTAAACGTGTCGATTTTGTCACCAGCGACAAAGAACGCGAAGGGAGGCCAGTGAAGATTGAAGACGCTTAGTTAGAGGCGTTATTGGACCAAAATTCAAACCAAACCATTTAAACCATTAAATGAAACCTTGGGAGTGACTCAACAATCGATTTCAAACTGTCTCATGGCCATGGGATGGGTATGGTGCACAAACAAGGAAAAAAAAAACTGTTCCACAAGCAAAATCAGAAGGGTTCTTTGCTTCCAGTCTTGTCGGGAGACGAAGTGTTGATCTACTAAGGCAATACAAAGCGCAGAATATCTTGAGGTAAACCTGGCCATGCGTCACCTTCAACTGCCGTGACTATCTTGAAGTAGGAAATTATAAGATATTGATCTCATAGCAAGCGCTCCTAGCTTCTCCTACCTATTGACCCGTGATTATATGATTACTTTTACTTGAGAAACTTACAAGTTGGGTGTTCTGAGACAATCCGGTTTTTAAAAAATCTTGCTTGGGTTATCCCTTGCAAATTCGATTCACAGTCTGAAAGTCGAAGTTACAAAATGAAGTTAATTATACTCGACTTGTTATTACTTCGATAATTTCTTGGAACTTTAATTGAAATTATTAGTATCTTTACAATAATCACAATAAATATCAAAAAATACTTAAAGTCACTTTCGACATTAAAAATGATGTTAAGTAAATGATTTGTTGTTTTTTTTTTTTTTTTGAAAATGAATTAAATAAAAACAATGCATAGAAAAATCAATTTCACCTGTAAACTTCAACAACAACAATGATAACAACAAAATCAATAATATTAATAATGAAAACAACAACAACAACAACAACAATAGAATAAAATAACGAAACTTTTGTCCTTAGCCGTCGATTCGATGAGGGCAATCATATTTAATTTGCATGTCATCAATTTATGTGAATATTTAAAAAATATTAAATTGATGCCATTGTGCCATTTTTTTTTTTTTTTTTTTGTGTATGCAAAGTTATAACTTATTGTTGTTGTTGTAGTTGTTGTTATTGTATTTTGTTTTGTGGCGGTTAACAATTTTCCTGATAAACAAAACCACTAAAATAATAACAAAAACAACAAAAAAAAAAAAATCAGTATTAAAACGTAGGCGGCATTTGCGTGTTTTGGCTAAAACTATTATGACTTTTTACTATGCATATTTTTGTTTTTTTTTTTTGTTTAGGTTTTTTGTTTATTGTGTAGTATTTTGCAAATTGTAAATTTATATATACAATACATATATATATATTTTTTATTGCTATAGAATTTGTGTGTGTGTGTGTGTGTGTGTGTGTGTGTGTTGTTTGCAACGCACTCAAGTGTGAGTTTATGGTTAAATATTTTATAATTAAAAAGCTAACAGCGACTAACACCGCTCGACACCGAGGTGTGTAAGCAAACAATCAACAAACAAAATCCTTTTCAAATATTTACCATTTGCATATAACGGTAAACGCAATAACAACAATAAAAACAACAGCAAAAATAACATCACCAGAGCAGGCACAGCAGCAGCAACAAAAGTATCTGCTGGTTTCAACCCGCCCTCGTTGCTCGTTGTAGTAAAGCTTCTACTGCTTTAGCCTTGGCAGCACAGCATCATCATCATCATCATCATCATGATAGTGATGCCGCCGTTGACGATGATGGGCTGCCGTCGTCGTCATAATAACTAGAACAACTCAAAAATAATAAACAAAAAAAAAAACAAAACAAATATAAATAAATATGTAAATACGAAAAATAAAATCACAAATTCAAATCGTCAACATTTTATTATATTTTTTCAGACAAACAAAAAGCAACAAAGAAGAAGTGAAGTGTCTATGTACCTTTCTATATTGACCATGCCTTTGGGTCATTTAGTTTCAATTGATAATGTATTATTTAAAAAATATTTAACTATTGAAAAACATCTATTAATAGTGTGAAATGATATTATCACTTTGAGCTTTGAGGTTTGTTAGAACTTTAGATTTGTGTTGACGGATGAAAGGAAATATGAAAAGGATTACAGTGCAGAGAGGGGAAACCATAGTTTTTCGATTAATAAAACTGGTACTTCCCTATAAAAATGTACTTGAAAACCATGGCTATTTTTCTCATTCCATAACAACAATGAAAATTATTTGAATTTGAAACCAATTTAAGCAAAGTATAAGAACACTCTCTCTCTCTCTCTTGAGAATTTTCTTAACATATCCAACACATAGCCGAATACTGATAGAGCAAAATAATATAAAATTCGGTTAAATAAATTCGGTGCAATATGTGAAAGATATTTCGGGTGTAATAGTAATGGGACTTCTTGCTAATGGAGTAAAGTCCATAAATAGTCACTGCTCTCCTAATGCTTGTCACGGTTTTGTGACCCACACTTGGATTGCTTTTGAACACTGGTTGGTTTTCAGACAAATTCTGAACTTTGCTGCCATTAAGTTCCGCAGAAGCTGGCATAGGCCCAGTGTGATAGAAGGAACATTGATTCTTTGAAGATACAATAAATGTTAAGTGAGTCCTATCATGTTTGAATTGAAGGCAGCTGATGTGTGATCTTTGCTTTCTATTGCAATAAAGGGTGTATCATAAACTGAGCGCAGGTCGCCTTTTAACTCTTCTCTCACCTCACAATAAAGATGCAAAAATCTCCCCTATAATGTTTTCAGGTGACATTGATAAAACTAAAAGTGAAACAATATTGAAAGTTTTTAATCTATATATACTCCTTGGAGCAACTTGAAAGAAGAGCCAGTGCTTGACAACTCTCATACACATATTTTGTATTTAATGATATACATTTTATTTTATTTTTATTTATCTTACTTAAATCTAATATATAATACTAAATTTAATACTAATTTTAACGAGTGACTAGCTGCTGGGGCCTACGACTCGCAATTTAATAATAATAATTTGTAAAAGATTTAATGTACAGTAATTAAATTGTAAGGTTGGATTTTTTGTAGAAATGATGTACATATGTGGGAGATATTTAAAGGTGAGTGAATATTTAAAAGTTGGGATTGGGCTATGGAACCAAAAAGGGAGACCCTTAAGCTCTCCAAATGTTGGCAGGAATGCAGTAGATGATTTGCGGTGAGATCGGTTCCGCAAAAAAGTGCATGGTGGACGAACTGAAGCTTTGAGGAGATGTTGGAGCAAGATTTGGGTGTGTCCAATACGCAGACGAATGAATACTGCGCATGCCCGTCTGGATGAGTTGGTAGGAAGATCGATTTTGTCGCAAGTTGGGTCTATGGAAGAGTACCCGTGGAGGAACTGTCCCCATCCCGTCAACTTCTTCGTATGCAGATGACGAGTAACTAGGTTTTATAAATCTCTAGAGAGGGTTGGAGTGAAGACGTATGATGTGCCGGGCTGCCTCATCGGCGCATTCGTTTCCCCGAATACCTTGGTGGCTGGGAACCCAAAGAATTGTGATTATGTGGTGGTGTATAGTGTTAATGATATACTATAAATATTTAATACACGTGATGAGGACAATTGATTTATTTTTATATTTTAATGTAAATGTTAGCCGAATTTTGGTAGACCAAAAACCATTTTTTATTTGAAAATTTTCATCATTTCTTAAGATATGCAAAACAAACTATTACAAATCGATTTGACATGACAACCCACTCAAAATATTGTATATATATGTATAATAATTGGGATTGGATGGTAGTTTATTAAATTCGTTCAATCAAATTTTATGTTTTGTCTATTTTTCCACTTTTAAAGGATTTTGCAAAATATATTTAAATAAATTTTTCTTGGCAATTTCTTACATATTTTATTAGTCAACATAAATTTGTTTTATCTAAAATTCTATATATATTTAATATAAACAGAATTTTTTTTATAAACATTTTCGTCTTTGTCATCATCATCATCATCATGATCATCATTATGAACATTGTCATTGTAGTAATAAATCTAAGGGTCGCTCGATGACAATACATCATCCGTTGGTAAACAAATGCTAAATCTCTTATAATATGCTTGCAGTCCAGGCATTTTGAGTGCTTTTACTCTAAGTATCTATCTCTATGTGTGTACATGTGTGTGCTTACAACTACATAGATACTATGTACATATGAGTATACATAATGTGCGTTTTTATGCATACGAGTATAATATTTTATTTATTACAATTTTTATCTATTGATTTTTTTTTTTGTTTTATATATGTTTGATGTTTTGCATAAAAATGTTGTTTATGTTTGTTTTAAATTCTCTAAAACTTTTATTTGATTTTAAATTTTGAATGATAGAAGTAATTAAGAGTTCAGTTTATGTTAATTGAAATTATAAATCTTTAGTTTGAAATTGACATGATTGATTCAATGGAAATTTCTTATCTTGTTTTACTTTATTGTACTTTTCCATATTTGTTTGTAATGAAAAATTTTGTAAAATGAATTTAGGATGATTATCTGTGGAAAAGGAGTTTTTATTAGTGAATGGTATAACACCTGACGAAATTTCTTAAAAGGAGAAGGAGTTCAGTGGGTTTATAGGACGTGAAACTTAATTTTTTTGGGGGCAGGTAGCCCCAACTTTGGTGTCAATTGTATATAAAACAAAAAAAATTATAATAATTGCAATTGGTTTATTCGAAATGGCATTGGAGTTGGAGTTTGGACCTTACAATATCGCACCGCACAAAAATAGGAAACACAAAAACGTCCAACAAGAGCCTACAAGGGCTGTTGGTTAATTTGGAACGGATCCTGTGGATTTTGGCTGACAATACCAGCCACGCAATGATGTTTGCTGCTACCTGAAAGTTTCCAATCATTCTCGCAAATTGGACTGCGAATAAGAGGAGTACCTACGGCCGAAATCAGCGCGTGTCGAGGCTTGAACCTTAAGCGACGTTCACCGCTTGTACTGTAACGTGCCATATTTGCCATGGATGTCTATAAATTTTTAACCTGCAAAATTGTCTATGTAAGACGGCGAGTCTTCATATATGGCCAACCAGAGGACTGATTTTGGAGAATAAATAGAATAAAAAAAACAATTTAAACAAGAGACTGGAAATCGGTTTGTGTGAAGTGAAATAGTGATTCTATTAGTAACACGGCCTTACTTATTTTGTATATTTTTGTGTTTATAAAGAACAATTATTTTGATAAACATCAAAAATTCGCAATTTATGTCTAATCTAAATCTAATTATGAAGCCTTTGTTCCGGGGGACTAAACCTTCTGGATAATACAATAGTTTTAAAAAAGAGAAGCCACGAAAAATGTGACAAGAATTTTAGAAATATTGCGAATTGAAATCAATTAAGAGAAATTAATTAAAGTTTCAATATTAACATATAAAACTTTTATTAAATTTTTCTTACAATTTCTTCATTAATGTTTATTTTCTTTAAAGTTCCATTTAAGAATTGTTCTTTCTTTTTTCTTGTCTTTGTTTTTTACTAATAAATGAAAGCTAAGAATCTACAAGATATATTGTATTGTGTCTCGTATCGTTCTTTTTTTTTTTTGGTCTTAGTACATAGAGTTGGTTTTTGTTCGTTTCGTAAGTGGCTCACAAAAGTATCCCGAAAAGTATTAGCAAACAAGGCCAAAAGAGCCAAAGTAAGAACACAGAAATATAGGAAAATACAAGGAAGACGAGAACGGAAGACGGTCGAGAGTTGAACGTAGATAAAACAAATGAAAAACTCAACAAAACTTGTAAATGGCAAAAGGGCAGCACGACTACGTTGATGATGATGATGATGATGATAATAACGACGATGAACCAGGACGTTGGCATAACATATTAAACCAAGGCAGCAGCCGGCGTCTAAAGGTTCAAGCGGAAATAGTAAAACAAGAAAATGGAGAAAATGAATAGAAGAAAAAAATGAAAAAAGAAAATGAAGCAGAAGGAATTGCAAAAGCGACGCCACCAACAGGAAGCAAGCAACAAAGCAATGTCCTGCGAAACAAAATGAAAGAAATCTCTTGTTTTTTGGTTTAGAAATCTTGGCTGCGGGCATTGAATGTGAGATGAATGTGACGACAAACGATAGATGGAACAAGATGAAGGAACGAATGGACAGACAAAAGTCGTCGAAATCAATTTAAAACAACTACGATTGCAATTTATTAAATCTGTAAAAACACGAAAAACGCCAAAACATTTGCGAATGAAGGGGCGTGTGTGTTGTATAGCGCGTGGCTTGACTTGGCTTCGTTGGCTGGCTAGCTAACTGGCTGGCTGACTGACTCACTGGTTGTTGCTTGGGGTTCAATGATTATGAGCAATAGAAGAAGGGGCATACAAGGGTAGATGATGGCACACACCAAAGTGATAGAAGAAGAACAATACAATAAAGCGATTGTTGTGTACACAAGGGATATGCCCGCTATTTGTCAGTCTGTCTAGCTGTCCAATTCAACATGTCTGCCTGTCTTTCTGTTCATCTGTGCCTCTCTCTCGCAACACACATGCGCCATATAATATCATCCTGACAGGCACCCACCCACATACACATTTATTCAATCGACAATCGTCCTCATTGCCAACGTCGTCGTCGTCGTCGCCGTACTCGTCCTTCTTTGTTTGCCAAGCGTTCTTAATTTGGCAATACCCGCTTTCAATTATCTTATAAATATGAAAATGCTGCAAACGCTGCGAGCAACATTGAGAAAATCGTTGCCATTTCGTCTTTTAACAATTTTTATTATTAAAAATGGTTAAAGTAACTGAGGAAAGGATGGATGGATGATAGGAAAGGATGAAAGTATTGGTTTGGTTGGTAGGGATGGGTGAGGAGGAAAGTGCTTAAATAAACGAAGGAACGAACGAACGAGTCACTTGAAGCCAACTGCGTTGTGTATACTTCAGATCAATCAAAATAAAATGAAAAGAGTAAAAATAAAATTTCTTGCTTTTTGTTATATTTATTTTTTACGCCTTCATTCTTCACTCCAGTGATGGATATCCTTTTGTTGAACCATCAACAAGCCATCAAACACAAGTGAGTACCAAATACACACATACATACATACGAGTATGTATGCCGAAATACACAGATACTTTTGTGCATGTATGCACATGTTAATTATTTTTCTTTTCATTGCATTTATTTCTTTCCTGTTGCTCCTTCTGCATCTTCATCTATGGTTTTTCTTTTTTGTTGTCCTATTTGTTAATATTTTCTGTTGGTTTTTACTTGTCTATCATTTTCCTTATGGCTTCACTGGTTGTGTTAAGTTGGTTGGGTTTTTGCTGTTTAAAATCTCTTTCGTACGTGATTTTCAACAATTTGTTGCGTTTAAAAGGCGAAGTTTAAAGGAAAATCTCATTTGAAACGTACGCTTCAATCATGCAATTATTGGTATTAAAAATATTCTTCAATATTGTTTTTCTTTTTGCGGCTTAAATTCTGAGTAAGTAAGTGAGTGAGTGAATGCGTGTGGGTATCAAAGTGTGTGTGTTTTATGGTGATGTGTGGTTATGTGTATCTTTCTACTATAGAAGTTGGTTTCTTCTGTTTTTAAATTGCATTTTGCATGCAAGTTATTTAGTAGACACTTTGTTCTTGTTGGCTGTTTTTCACTTTAGTCTAGCGGTCTCAAATAGACCCAGTTAACGCATGCTTGCCGAGGTTATTGCTGACGTCTTACCTAGTAGCTCTTAATGGTAAGACATGGGGTAAGATATAATAAAAGGGTTAAGAGTGTGCTGGCAAAAACCAGTGATTCACAAACTCAGGTGAAGAAGATTCCATCATATGCTAAAAATAACTTAGATGTGAATGATTCTTGTTTTCAAGATCAGGATGAAATTAAGGCCAACAGACATAGGTTCGCTTTCCTAATGATATTTTGAGAAAATATCAGTACCCCGAGTACAAGCCTTAATCTAAATTGTGTCTTAAAAAGAGCTGAGATGAACAAAAAAAAAAAAGTCTCATAGGATAAAGGGTCAATCACGTATAGGATTTCACCTTCAAATTTGCTATTTCTTATCTACATGACAATTATTAACTTTGAGGTCTTAAAGTTTATTTTGCCCATGGCTCCTCTATCTAATCTAATCTAATCTCAGATATATGGAATGATATCATGACCAGTTGCAGCTCCAGGCCTATGAACAACCAGACAAAACTGAATACTTATAAACCATCATCATTTAAGACTCACTGACATTGGTTGGGAGCCTCTAAATGCTCGCGCGCCTTTTGCAAACAACTTCGCCTTAACATTAGCAGTTTTGGAGAGGTCTGTGGTGGCGACACTATTTCAATTAGCAACTGCACTTGTCTATAAAAAAAAAACAGAAAAAATGTTAAAAATGCAAAGTACGTGCATCATCATTATTATCAGCATCATCATCATCTTCATCATCATCACTGACAGCAGTAAAACAAGTAAATGCATCTTATATCTTTGTCTTGCATTTTATTTTAATTTTTTTGCCGACGGTGTTAAATCAACGAGCATCGATCGCCACTTGACCCCGCTTCAGCCTCAACTCAAGTATCTCTACTACTAGTGGTTTACTCATGATCATTTTAGATATTTAGCCTTAATGGTGATTTATGCACAATGTTAATGATGACGATGCGATGACTTGGGTGCAGTCAATTGGGCAGGCATTTGTTTTGCTATACCTGCCTTCTTAGAGTGGCCGGAGCCGCGCGTCCCTCTGTAAATATTTTATTGCAAAATTCCATTTGCCACCCATTGCATATGTTTCTTGTTGTTATTGTTGTTATTATTACATTTTGCCAATTGTCTGATGTTGTTTTTATTTGTTTAAAATTAAGTGACACGTTTCTCTTAGCCAATCCCAAATCCTCTTTGCTCTTCCTTTGTTACTTATGGGTTTTATTTCACACAAAGTTGTTGAATTTACGAGGAATTTGTAGTGTTGAGTGAAACCAGGCCCAAGATCCCAAATTGGGGGATCTTTGGTTCGGTTCGTTTCGTTTCGGTTCGCGTTTATGTTTCTGTTTATCTAAACAAAAAGTAATTTCGTGTTTTGTTCACAAAATGGCAGACAACACAACCAACCGAAACATTAAATGACTTGAAAATCATTTTAACTAGTAAGTATTGTTGTCGTTGTTGTTGTAGTTGTTGTCAGACGGGCATTGATTAAGAAAAATCAACAAGAGAAAAAAAAATCAGACAGAAACCCAAAAAAAAAAGAAAAAAGAAAAGAAACCAAATTCATCCACCATTTGTAATCAACCGACCGTGGTCAATTTTGCTTTTTGGACTTGTCTTACCCACTACAAGCACTTTACCCTTTTCTTACATATAGTGAATCTTTATACATACATATGTATCTGTTTGTATCTATATACAATATAATAAGTATCTATATATGCTATATGTTGGACAATATATATAATTTTCAAGTGATAATCACGACTTTTACTTGTTTCCTTAATTTTTTTGGCATACAAAACGACGATTTGGTCTGAACGCAGAGAGTGTTGAGAATGGATGACGGCGACGGTGCCAGCTTAAAATTATATTTTTATACCTTTCATTTAAGTGTGAAGAGATAATATCACTTTCGTGTGATGTTTGTAGCACATAAAACTATTTATAAGACGGAGACCTCAGAAAATATACAGAGAAATTATAGTGATGAATAGAATCGATTCGTACTAGATTCAGTTTTTCAGCTAAGATGAATCTAAAATCAGGTTTAGAAGCATCTTCTTGGTGTCGAAAGGTAAGAATTAAAAACAAGAGTTCCCCGATTACTGGAAACATTGATTTAATTGTATGGATCGGAGAAATATTTGATCAAGCTACCAAAAATCTTTGATAATACATACATTTTTAATTACCAAAACAAAACACAACCCCAGAAACCAATAACCCAAGGAATATAAGAAATAAATAGAAATATTATCCGATTTTTGAAAGAAATAATCCCCCAAAACACATGTTCATCGTGATCTGTCTATACCTACAAGCTATGCTCTCAGTTTTTGAGCCATCGAACTAAAATTTAGGACATCAAAGCACTCCAATTACTGGAAGAGGAAACCTTCATACTTCTAACACGGTATTTTACACGGTGATATCATTCATCAGTGAAGAATTGAAATGAAACAAATAGGTCTGGCCATCCCGTCAGTTCTCTCAGGCTCCGTTGAACTTTCAATTGTACTGATGACTGATATGACCGTGTAAAAGTTCCTTAGATCGGGGTTGATATTGTTTTATATTTCAATTTACAATAATTTCAAGATCAGTTTATAGAAGCATGGTAAAGTTAGGGTTTTCCTAAGAGGGTTAAAAGAAATTTAAGCAAAACTTTGGAAATCAACTGAAATTTCAATTGGCCCACATATGATTAGCGGGGAAAGGTATTTGGACTTCGTTGAAGCGAAATTAATCTTATGCCTTGTTTTATTTTTGGGCGCGGAGTACAGTTGTTGTTGTTGTTAAGTATCTATCACTTACTTAGCGTCGTTGGTGATCGGGCAGCAGGTTAATTCGTTGTTGTTGTTGTTGTTGTTGTTGGTGTCGTTTATTTTGAGTTCAATTTAAAAATGCACGTAGTTATGTCTGTTTACTTAAGTTTTTGACGGATATTTTAACGATGTGAGCTCAACACAAATTCACTTTAAAACATGACAACGTCGCCCCGTGTACGAGTATCTACTCGTACTCATACTCATACTTCATACTATGTGAATATGGTTGATGATGATGACAGTGACTACATACATACATATATGAGTACTGAAAACAACAAAAACATGTAAAACACAAACAACACCAACAGATACAACGACAAACATGTCGAGAGATATTCACGTCCGAGTGATAATGAGATGCGCGCCTTCTTTTTTTTTTCATTTCATTTCATTTTATTTCATTTTCGCTGATAAACAAGATGGAGTTACATTTTTAGGTTAATTATGTGCTAAACTCATGTAAAAGTATCTACAAAATGTATATACAGTATTATATATGAAGGGTATATCTAGATATATACTCATATACAACATGTTATGTACAATACTTTAAGTTGATATACTCGTAACTCAGTTTCAGTTTTCTCATGCGACACGTTTCCATTGCAGATTTTCATATAATATTTCTATACCATGTGTGCGTGAGTATCTAAGATTTTGCACACAGCATCTCAGCCCTTTTACATAACACTGACAACACAATGAATATTTTCATTTACATATAAATTTAATTATTTTCTCCCAAGTAGTTGATGGTACATTAATATTATGCATATGAGAAATTGGGTTGAATTTTGATGGAAATTAAACATCGAATGGAATAATTTACATTTCAAAACATTTTCCAATGATTGATTAAGTTGGTTGTACGGTAAAAGTGGTGCTAGAGGATAGAAATTAAAATATAATGGTAGGTGAAATTTATTATCGATTAAAAGAAAGTTTTAAATGTCCAACATATTGCAGCAAATCGGAATCTTTGTTGATTTCAATACGAGTACCTTTTTAAAATTATTTTAATAATAAATTTAATTTCTTAGTTTCTAAGTATAACAGATATATAAACTTATGAGAAATATAAGCAGACATTCAATAGATCTTAAGCAATCAAGATGAAATTTGTCTCGTAGACCTTATTGAAGATAAAAATGCTAATGAATAGTTGTCAATCATACCCTCATTATTTTCAATCAGATATTGATTGAAAACTCATTTACCAATTGAAGATTTCATATACAAATGTGTTCATTTAAATAAGAACAAATTTGAAAAACGTTACATGTATTTTTTGTTTTTACATTTTATATATAGTTTTTAGGGTTCCGGAATGAATGTGTAGAATGTGTAGTTCTATCCGGCCATCAACAACAAATATTAAAACTAAAATGTTTTCATAAACTTAAAGGGGTCCCCATACAAGAAACAGTTTGGTTTGTATGGCAGCTATGCGATCCTGTAATCCCACGATCTTGAAATGTGGATGGTTGGTGGCTATACATCCAGAAACTTATACTGTCGAAATTTCAGTTTGATCGGAGGGTACCTCCCATACAAACTTCCATTAAAATTCAGGTTCTTATTAGAAAAAACTTTTTTGTTTTTGTTTTATCGATCTGAAATTTAGTCACTATAACTTTTTGATATAGACGCTATACATCTTTTGGAATAAAATCAGACCACTAGTAGGGGTGCCTCCCATACAAACCCACCATCAAAATTCAGGTTCTTATTCGAAAAACTTTTTTGTTTATTGAACTATTGAACTGAAATTTGGACACAATATGTTTCTGATATAGGCGCGGTACATTTGTTGGAATCAGTCAAATCGGAACACTAGGGGAGTACCTCCCATACAAACCCCAATCTGGTACGGAAACCTCCGTGTACGAGTCTGACTCACACTTGGTCCATTTTTATTTAATTGATTTGTATTTATCGATCAACTTCCAAACATCTGAAGATTTATGTTTTTTTGTGTGTCAATCTAAAGAAGTTCTATTAATTAAGAAGATCATGGGAGAAATCTGACCAATTCATGACATGGACATTATGGTCCTCAAACCACTACGTTACATTTCTAGATGTGTGCTTTGGGTGATTATCCTATTGGAAGACATACTGCAAAGGTATTTCCTACTCTACGAATGGCAAGGATGCATTCATATACCCTTTGATTCGCATTAGGCTATGCATATAATACAGACTAGACAAATTGTTCACTAATTCATTTCGATTCAAAGTCTTTGGGATTAGCATCATATCTGCCTTGTGGTGAAATTAAACAATTTTTGTTTCCTCCGACTACAAATTATTGTGCCAATTGATCCTTCGCTTAAGAGACTTTTTTTGGCCTTTTAGCTAAAAGTTTGGTTTTTATCAAATGCTTTCCTATTGTTGATGTGGCAATCGACAGATTTAAGTCGTTCTTAACCCAACCAGATGTCATAAAGGGACGACCCATGGCAGTACGGATTATCGCAATTTCCTGCCCTTGTGAAGTTTTCCAGCGACCACCGTGAAGTTTTAAGCCTGGGAGTCCAGTTCTTGGTATTTGTAACCATTCAATTTCGATACATTAAGAAATATTGTATACAATTTTCACTCTAAACGCAACGATTTGATTTGAGTTCTAGTTTTGCAAAATGAACTTCTTGAGTCATGTTAGCATTTTTGGAAAGCTAAAGCAATATTTGTAGATGGATTACTAAAAAGTTTTCTACAAGGAATTCTATTTTCTCTTTGCTTGTTCATCATTTCTCAATTTATGAGAATTTGCTAATCAAATTTATTGTATATTTATTAGATAAAGTACAATAAATTCACGAAATTCTCAAATTTCAAATAAAACTACGTACTTGTATGTATAATAGAGTATCTCTTTAATATATCATATTATATTTAAGTAAAGAGCAGCAACAATTTACATCGTATACTGCTGGATGGCAAATATTTTATGGAATATACTCGTACAATATTTCATTCAGTCGCTTGTATGGATGGCATGGTTGGTTTGGTTTGGTTGGTTGCTTGGTTTTCCATGATGTTGTTGCTGCAACTGAAACGAAATTAATTTGTGTTTATAATATTCCATATTATGGCGGTATTTGCCGCAATGAAGGCCTGCAGCAGTAAGAACTTTTGCAACAACAACAATAAAGTAATATGTTGCAGCATCTCTGTGTTATGATGGTGATGATGTGTATGGGCAACACCTGTGATGATGCATCAGGCATGCATCAAATATATTTGAAGCAAAAAACATAGTTGGGCGTGGTCTTAAGAGGGGCGGCCATGATATTGCTTATAAACACAAAGACAGAGAGAGAGAGAGAGGTGGAATGGTGGAAGAGTAGTGACTCAGACTGACTGACAGACAGACAGATAGACAGCCAGAAGCTTTTGTTGTGGTTAAGCCAGTACAAGTTGCAACATTTGCTGTTGCAGCCAAAGCCTAAAACCGGAAGCGATTTCATTTGTATGTGTTCATGTGTGTGTGTATACATATGTGTGGTAAGTTTGTGTATGCATTGGTGTATGGTTATATGTATGCGTGCCTGAGCTCACCAAAATCTGAAGTTAAATATTTCGTGTTGCACAAAGCAAACTTTTCGCTTAGCCAAGTACTGCAAGTTGTGCGGGCGACGCATGACGCACGGAGCCAGGCCAGGCGGGCAGTGATGCAGGCAGACCACAGTTGCACGCAAAATGTTTGGCGTAAAAGTGGGCGTGAAATTGGGCGTGCAGTACCGCAATAGCAACATCAGCAGCAACAACAACCAGAAGAAGCGTAGCTTCAGACTACAAGACACACGATAATTTGTTGATTTTTCACTTAAAGCCAACAACGTCGTCTTTGATGATGAGTGGAAGATGATGATAACCGACCCGTCGGGGGGCAACAATAACGTCAAATCCAGACCAAAAATCTGGACTTTTAGACAACAACAACAACAACGACGAACGAAATGTTTGGCCAAGCCAAAAGCATTTAAGTCAAGAAACAGAGCTCTATGACAAATATGGTTGCATATAGGAAGTCTAAAATGGATACAAAGGAAGTCACAACTACCGTAAAATAAATTGCAAGTGCCTCAATAGTATTGGACTTCATCAGTCCACCTCCTGCATGTATGTTTACTCAGTTCCTTTTAATTTTTCGTCAGCTTCGTCCAGGGAAGGCGAGAAATTATGCCGGCACAGCAGAAAATCGTTGATTCATACGATTGACTCCGTTATGCAAACTTAACCAGCAGCAGTTAAATCGCGTAAACTGTGTGACCCTCTACGCCTTGACATTCCTCCTCCTTCTCCTCGCCATTCTACTGCTCGCTTCTCCATTAGTAAATGTCAAATGTAGACTTCGTTTGAATGCTGGTGCTCTGCTGCACTTGGAGCTTGGTAGTATGTTGCATCCATACCGCACCATTGTGTACCCGAATGTTGGTGCTGTGCTGTGTTGTGCAATCAATCAGAGCAAAAGTCAAACATTGACTTACAATCCAATCCACGATTTTAAATTGACGTATTTACCTGAGCCGCTCGTGCTCTTCTCACACATTCAATTCGCCCATAAAATGATGAAAATTTGCAATGCAACGCGTTTTTGGAGACAATGGCCGACGCGCTCACCCACCATCATCATCATCATCATCATCACCATATCCGGTATTCATCGCATTTATGTATGTACATAAGATGCTTCTTGGGGCATCATTCGATGATGATGAAACCGTCGTTGCTGCCCGTTCGTTATCCAGCATTAAATTGGGCGACGACATCACCAAATTATTGAATCGTTGTTCCAATTGGCCCGAAGTGGTGTACACGAAGCAAACAGGCGCATATTTTTATATGCACATACATCCATACACCCATACAAATATATATGTATATACATATATATTAAAATGTGTGGAATGTGTGTAAGGATGAGTGGTAGCCCGTTTTGGGTCATTCTATAGTAGTAGTTTTGTTGCCCTCTGTGTGCCCATTCGTTTGTTGATTTGTTCTTGCACGCTGTTTGGCCATTAAAGCTTCATATTTGTCTTCTGAATAATTCAAATTACTAATATTGATTCGGCGTACGACAACAACAGCAACAATAACAAAATCAAGTAGAAATAAAAAAAAAGGACACGAAATTTCGTTGCGTCGTTAAATGCTGAAATGTCGGAATTTTGTTATACTACACCGGGGCCACAAACAACAGAAGAAGAAAAAAAAAAAAGAATTGGAAAAAGTAGAAAAGTCGTCACTTCTGACATCACTCATTCGCTGGATAGACTGACTAACTGATGACTGACTAACAACAAAGTGGGTGACTAACTAACTCACAGAGTAGTATGATGGGTGCGTGAGTGTGTAACTGATTGTAGGTGGCATGGCACGTAATCAACGAATGTTGACCACGACATGACATACAAAAACTTCACCCACACACATACTACTACTACTACTACTACTAGATACACTCGTTCTAGTATAAGGCGACGACTTATTATCATTTGTTGTTGCCAGGGCAAAAACACGCTTGAT
Source organism: Amiota minor (assembly GCA_037043295.1). Taxonomy (NCBI): domain Eukaryota; kingdom Metazoa; phylum Arthropoda; class Insecta; order Diptera; family Drosophilidae; genus Amiota; species Amiota minor. The sequence continues at coordinate 5,475,399 of JBAMAW010000081.1, read as the reverse complement.
TGGTACGCGCGAACCCATTCCCCATCAAACCAATAAAGTCCTTTGGCTCCAATAATTTTCGTTGAACTGAACTGTGACTGATTCTCTCGTGTTCAATGTTCATTTATACAAATGTACGCATATATATATACATCTATGTATCTGTAATTGTATCTATGATGTTCGCCTGTCATGCGAATATACTCGTATATCAACGTTGCTTTAGTGTTTTGTTGTTGTTGTAGATTTTTATTGACAACAGCGCACATTGGGCTTTTAACTAATGTAAACAAAGTTCTCATCAAATTGTCATAAGGATATACATATGCACACACACACACATGTGGTCAAGCAAATAGAAACCAACGTGTGGTTTATAAACTAAACTTGTATTTGTAAAGAATCTCAAAAGACTAAAACTATACAACACAATTTGTCGTCTTAAGTAAAATACTTATCATGAAGCTTATATTGGATCATACCTAGTTTTAGAACTTTATTTCAATTTTGGCCAAGAATTTTATGTTTTCAATAGAATTACAAGTTCCATGGCGTGTCTATGAGAAGAATGATTATTGGTATAAAGATGGGCTCTACCTTCATCATTCTACGTAATAATTATATAGGGGGAGTAAATCCAAAAAATATGAATATTAAATGTGACGCAAATCAAAATTTGACGATGTTATTATTATATTGACAAATACAATATGGAAGTGAAACTTCTAAAGTAGAATGAATAAAGAATATTGTAGTGTTATGTTATTTTTTGGTCATTTCGACCACTTGTTCGTGCGTTCTTTCGTAAAGTAAATGAGTAAAGCATTTTTTATCTCTCTCTTACTCATGCATAAGTATTCATTCTCTACGCTGCAGACCAGTCCGCACACGACAACACGCATTGTTTTGTGCGTCTCCCTACTACGTCTCTGAAGCATCATTGCATTTTGATTTTCGTCACATTTCATTTTCTAATTTTTGAATTTACTTTCCTTCCTTTCTAATGTTTCTTTCATAATTTTTCAGTATTGCCTCCCGTTGCTTGCCTATGTTTTATTGTACAAACTGCCTCTATACTTTCTATACTTCAAACCACCATTAGAGTGGATACATCATAATAGCAATATACTGTTAATATAATTTTCGATTTTAAGTTCCAATAGTTTGATTTGTCACAGTGAAAGAAATATTTCTTAGTCATATAATATTTATTCTTGGGTAATTCCATCGTCTATGATTTTCTCTTAAACTTTCCTGGGTTATTAAGTTGCCTATGACTGTGTACACTTATTCTCTAGAAACCACCATATACCACATATATCAGCTCTATGTTTACGTAATCATTTCAGTTGGGAATTATCCAAAAGAGGTGGACACTAACAGTCTCAGTACTTATCCAACTGTCCATTTATTTGGGTCGCCAACAAGTAATGTGTGAGTGGGAGCCAAGGGAGCGATTCATTGCCAGAACACCCACAACAAGGGCTACAATATAAAAATAATAATAAAGTTAAAGTTTTTTCTCTTTAATTTAACTGGGTGGGCATTATATATTTCACTTGTTAATTAAGAAACCATCAAGCGTAGTAGATATATGGAAATATCAACATGGAGGAGTAATAATAATATTGAGACCATCAAACAAAGGCAAACAATTTTTTTTGACTGAGGTCAACAATCGCTAGCACGGACGGTGCTGGCTGCTGCTGCACTCGTTCGAAATCTCTAATCTCTCAAGTACAATAATAAATTTATCAAGAGTGCGATGCAATGTGATGCGATCTGATGATGATGATGATGATGCTTTGTTCGCGATGCACGCCATTTTGTTGTTTCCCTTATGTGGATGGCTGCATGTTGTAATTGTATCTGCGCCATGTTTGCTTAGAGCCCGCGACGTTCGTTGATAGCATTATTTATATATAAAACGCTTACGAATGAATATTCATATAGGAGGTAACCTTTTTTTTTTTTTTGTTCATATTTCTTTATTTCTTTCCTTCTTTTAACCTCCCCGTACGATCGAGTTTCCTTCATCGTTCGTTGCTTATCTCTTCGCAAAGAATTCGCTCTGACTTGGTTTATGATTTGTTTGCATTTCCCGCTAAGAACGATGACTGAACAACTGAGTTTTCATCGGGGTTCTTTCTTTTCTATAATATTTTGTTGTTCGTTGTTGTTGGGTCTTTGGTTCTTATCGGCAAAAAAAAAAAAAAAAAAACCCTGGGGTGAATCTTTAGTTTAGTTGTCTTTGTGTTCACTATTCAGTTCGGTTCTGTGTTCTGTATTGTGCTCTGATCTTTGGCTTTATTTGCATTTCTGCACCGCGTGATTAGATAAGAGGGTATGAACGTCTTCCTGTTCTGTTTGGAGTCTCCAGACATGTCGAGTTAAATTAAGTTAAGTTGAGTTGAGTTGTGTCTTGGCGTCAGGTAAACGAAATGAATATTTTATAATGATAGTGAGGAGAACATTAATCGCTTTGTGCGGCACTCGATTTATCAGGCTGAGTATAGCAACAGATATTGTAGATAGATAGGAACAAGCGTTACAAGATAAGCAAACATATACATACGAGGTCTCAGGCTGCCTTAATGCGCTTTATGAAATGCATTTATTTTTATTATCATACCTATATTCCAAGAATAAACTATAATGAATACCGACGAAGCAGCTATAAAAGTTGCAACTACACCCAATTTCATTGAAATCTAAACTCAAACTTGAAGGCAGGCACTTGTTATCCAACAATTGAGGTCATCATGCAATCATTAGCTTTCCACTCTTGTACTAATGTCACAAAATATAACTCAAAAAACTCACACGCTCACTTACCGGCATCATCTAATGCTTTTGCAAATAGTCAACAATCTATAAGTAAATGAATGAATGAATCCATCCGGCAATTGGCAACTTTTTTGTTTTGGCTTCGCTCTACTCCTCAACTTGAGCACTCAATTCAAAATATTGCCAAAGCGCAAATATAACATTTCTCGGGTATTAAGTCATGTATTATCCATTTACGCCTATGTCGCGCTTTAGATTTATCTACGTCATTGTGTTGTACCCGTCGTCGTCGTCATTTTGGGTTTTTGTTTGTTTGTAGCAAGCAAACAGAATTTGATAAAATTGGAAAAAAAAAAAAATTGGGTAAAAGAGAAAACAAAATTTGGTAGAAAAAAAGTATTCCGCAAAAATTGAGTGAGTTTGAGTGTTTTTTTATTTTTTTTATGTATGCAAATGAATTATGGCATAAGAATAATAGGAGTGGGAAAGTACTAAGTGGGTTTTGTGTCGAAATGGTCAATAGTCATACAGAATCAATCATTATGACTAAAACAGGAGCGGTTGCAGTTCAATAATATGAAGAAATTAATAATCATAAGATAGTAAAATACCAAGAAAATATTTTCCAAAGCCCGTCGAACATGTCTTAGGCTAAGACCGAAACAAATGATAATCGGAAAGATCAAAATCTGTTATATAATCCGATTCGGTTAGACCTTAACAAAGTACTTCGAGCATTTGTCTCAAATTATATATTCATTTCTTTTGTAATTTCATATATTTTTCTTAATAAGTTCTTAGAGTAAAGCTTGGTCAAATAATTTAAGGCTTTCTTAAATATATTAAACCAAAAACCATGATAAAACAAAGCATCAAGTAATGTTCCATATTCCAATGATTCAGTATTTCTCATCATTTTATGGGGTAGTTAGTTTAAATGTTGTCCGTACTGAGTGTCAGTTTCATGTTTTTAACAAACTAAATATAACAGTTTAGTATCTAAATCCATACCTGTTGGTCATGACTATATACATACATAATATATATTGAGAAATGAAGCTCGAATATATGTGTGATCAATTCCTGGAACCACAAAAAAAAAACTTTAGTTAAATACATGAATTTCGCATTAACTTTTGCTTTTTGTGTGAAATTATGTAAATATTGTACAAAGTTCAGACGAAAAATTACTTAAAACAAGAAAAACTAAAAACTATTTTAAGTGCGGCACTTTAACTTTGTTTTAGAGCAATTTCCCAATAAGTAGTTTTAAATTCCTAATAGGATTGAGATACGAATACAAAGTCAATTTTATTTCTGTATATCATATATTGTTGGACTCCGTCGAAGGAATATAATCTACCTAAAGATAGAAGTAATGGTGATTCAATTGAATGAGGTACATATATCATCTACTACAATTAGTCTAGGCCTTAGGGGATGTTGGACTTTCAATCCACTTGGCAAACAAACTATTAAGGAACTCAAAAGACACAGCAATTTTGAAGAGGTCAAAGAATCAAACTCTGAACAAATTAAGAAAACTCATTACATGAAACTGAATAGAGATTATGAAGGCCATTTAGGACAATGCTTACAAGAAGCTAAAATTACAAAAGTCTCGAAAAAAATACCCAAAACATTGAAAACCATGCAAATTTAAAGAAAGAAAAAAAAAAATCGAATGTAGAAACACTCAATATCCCTCATCGATCAAAACGTCCTTAGAAAAAGATAGAAAAACCATTTTCTTTTTTCGTAATTTTCTTAGAGATTAAATTTCCTTTTAGCTCGATACATTTAGTCCAGCATTTTTCCAATTTTTTTAAGTGAAACTTCTTTAGCGAAGGGGATAAATCCAAAAAAAAATATGAAAATGAAATGTGACGAAAATCAAAAATCAAATCAAATCCGTAGCGTAGTGGTTAGTTAGTAGAACTTGCAAACCGAGGGAATATTTTTTATTTTTTTTATTTGTGAAGTGAAACTTCTTCAAAGAAGCGCAGTTAATCTAAAAAATATAAAATTGATGCAATGCGCATTATTTTGTGCGTCTCCCCTCTACGTCTCTCAAGCATCATTGGATTTTGATTTTCGTCACATTTCATTTTCTAATTTTCGGACTTACCTCCCTTCGCTAAAGGAGTTTCACTTACATATTGTGCTTATGAGAGTGAGGCACACTACTTAAATTTTTTTTTTAAGCTAATAACAGGTTTTCTTAAGGTCCTCAAAATAGGGATTACCTCTTCATTCGATCCAAATCTCTTAACGCTGAGCCATTTCTTCAAGCTTGAAAACAAGAAAAAAGTTGCAGAGGGTTCAATTTGGAGAATTTGCTGGAAGGGATGGCGACTCGTAGCTTCAATTATGGATTTTTTCCACGTGTATTGTATTGGTGGAAAAGCAATGTGAATGACACAGCACGTAACCAAAAAAAAAAAAAACCACAAAAACTGCCGCCATAGCCTTGTTGGCCGACAGGCCCACATTGACTCCCTTTGTTGTTCGTTTACTAGAATAAATCCACTGCTTTGACATTTCCTTGGTCTATGGTGTATTGTGATGGATCAATATTTTGTCTACGGTGCAAAATCTTGTTCGGATTGCAGTTCATCATCGCCGAATACTCCTTTGAAAAGGCCACACAGTTGAGCTTATGGTCGAATGTGAGCAAACGCGGCAGCCATCCTGTAAATTTTGATGTCTCTGCTCAATTGAGATGCCTGCAGTCTCAGCCACCTCATCTACTTTCATTTTCCGATCGTCCAATAACATTCCATGGATTTAATCGACGATTTCTGAAGTGACCACCTCGTTTCGGCAAACTGAAGGTTCTGCGTCACTTGTGCTGCCACGGCCATAAAGAATTCAGTAAACCACTTCGTAACCATTGAAATTGGTGGTGCACAAGTCCCCATAGTATTTATCAAGCCTTTCCTTGGTTTCGGTGATGGTTTTTTTACGCAAAAAAAAAATTATGCTTGACGAGCACACGAAATTCATCTTTTTACATTGTTTTAAATACACAAAAGTTTGTCGATTTAATTGACAATAAAAATGAAACCATATGATCAATATTATTGAGACTTCAACAGAAGATTAGTAATGAACTAAACTAGCGATGCTATGGACGCCATCTCTTCGATTTTCTAAAGAATTATTAATGGACCCTAGTACTTATAAACAAATTGGGGAAAAACTATTAACGAACAAACAACATGGAGGAATTTCGTGGCAACACAAGGAGTTGATGATGAGGAATAGTTTCAAAAAAATCCCCTTTTCCATTAACGGGGAAAAAAATCTGGCTTATTTTGTTTCCTTGAACAAACATCACTCATGATGATGATGATTATTATAATCGTAATACAATACAATAATATTTCATGCGTTGTTGCTTGTTTAAAATTATCACTCATAGGTGTCGCGGTGTAAACAACAATTCCAACACCAACAACAACAACGACAACAGCAATGACAATAACAAGAACAACATCAGTAACAACAATTGCTTTACTTCATTTGCACAGCGCAAATATTTTACAAAATCAAGCATTTGCTTGCTTTCTTTTTTATTCTGATTTCGATTTCATTTCAAATTTGTATCTGTGTGCTCGTGTATATACATAAGTGTGTGTGTGGCTAACAATTCTCTCTCTCTTTCCTCTTTATACGCATAGTTGATGTGTATTAAATGCAAGTCACACATAGTCAATATGGAGTAGAAGACGATCTACATAGTAGAAACATGTTTTCCATTCATGGCTCGTGCCAGGGTTTGAAGCTCCCATACCCATTGCCTCCAATCACTCCCAATGTCAAAACGCACACACACACACAATGACTTTCTGCCTTAGTTTCAGCCACTTCCATCCATCCCATGCTTTTCAATTCTTCTGTTTGCCAGCAGCTACATTCTAAAGCTTTGTTGGTTTGGTGTATGGCATGAAAAGTCGTACTACTACTAACAATATTTAACTGAAAAATATTTATTATTTACCAATTTGTTTGCTCGACTAATAACAATAATCACGAAAAAGAAATAAAGAAATGGGGGGAAAAAAAATACAACAAAATATTGTAGGTACTTGGGTAGAGGAGGGAACAAACGAAGTCTGTCGTCCTAAGGCAAGAATCGAGTCAGGAATTTTGCCCCATGCACCCACAACTACGATGATTGGCGGTTCAATTTAAATGTACTGTACTGCAATGAATAAAGACGCCTCGCCACAAGGGCTTTACCGCCAATAACCTACAGCTGCTCCTGCTGTGTTAATACTTACCTCCTTCTTGTATCTTCACTTCATATTGTTCTATATATCTATGTTTAAATTCTTGAAACAATCATCATGAAAATCGCATACAAAACACAATCGAATGTGTCGAAATTGTCATCATCATTGACTATTCTTAACTTACTTAAGCACTCTTATCCTCTGCTTCATCTCTGGGCCCTGGGCCCTGGGCCGGGCTCATTCTTAGGTAGAAATACCATCATTTGCACATAGCAGACACTAGCTAGACATTGTTTGTGTACAATTCTTCTTGTGCTTCCAAGCAAAGGCAGCATTTGCCTAGCACCACCGTCGCTCGCTTACTCTTCCAATCCAATCCAAGCCAAGCCAAGTGTGTGTATTTCTTGGCAAGAAAGCGCGCCTTCGTCCTTTACATTTGTAACACTCACTCTATCTCTCTATCTCTCTCTCTCTCTCCCTGAGTCTCTTTGTTTCTCTTTGATATTTGCCACTGAGTATTGTTTTTTTTTTTATTTGCCTTCTTATTGTTGTTCTGTGTTGTGTATTTCTATTTACTCTCCACAGTTCACAGTTTAGTTCAGTTTGAGTTTAAATTTATTCTTCAACTCAGCTCGTCATCATCTCACATGGCACTTTGCTTGGTTGGTTTACTTGCTCCATTTCTGGGTCTGGGTGTGGGTGGGTGGTTTGTTAGGTTTGTTAGTTGGTTGGTTGTTTTCTCGTTCGATTTCATGTTTATTCCGATTCGGATTCGGAATTCGTGGGTTGTTCGCTTACTGGGTTTGTTTGTTAGATTTGCCTCATTCTTTATCAATACTATTACCATCATCATCATTATCCTCATCATTTCCATCAATATCATCATCATCGTCGTCATCAATGTTGTTTGATATTCCGCTTACAACACTCGCTTTGCCCTCTCAGCCTACCATCATCATTCGATGTGTGTGTGTGTGTATGTGTAAGTGTATCTATGCATGTGTATTAGTTGGTTGGTTGGTTGGTTGGTGAAGTTGTTAAGCAGCGCTAGATAAGTGCTCGAATAAACATAAATAATAAATGACATTTACTAAATAAAAATATTTGCGTTCGCATAATATTTGAGCAGCAAACTCAAAAACTCAACAGCAGCGCCAGCAGCCCACTGTACTGTATTTCATTCACTCAGATACTCAGATACTTTAGAACGTTCTATGCTATTTCATTTCCTCATGCTTTTGGATTTGGCAATAGAAACCACAGCAATAGCAGCATCAGCAGCAATAGCAATTTTGGCACTAAGAGTCGCTCGCGTTTGGTTTACAATTTTTCACTTTCACTTTCATTTGTTTACTAAAATAACAGAAGAGAAATAGAGAGAAAGATAAAAGTACATACTACATTAGTTGTATCTAAAATAATAATATAAACAACAAAACAAAAAATGTTATTTGGCTGTTAGCTGGTGGTAAAAATATATACAATTGAATTGTGAATTTAAATGTTACACATGACATTGGCATTGTTGTCATTAATATTTGTTATTGTTGTTGTTTGTTTGTTTGTTTATTCTTGTTGATTTAATAATACTAATATCTGTGTACATCGGGCTTGAGCTTGAGTCTGAGTTTATTAACAAATTTACTGATGAGAGTTTTTGAAACCCTTAAAAGGATGAATGAAAATTTGTTGATGGAGATGAGTTTAATAGCAATTAAGATGCAAAATAATTCTTTGTGTGCAGACCAGCCAGGATTATTTAAGGAAATTGAATCTAGTATTGGGATACAAATGGTATAAGAGACCTTTTAATAAAAATTGTGTACTAAGGGTTCATTTAAAGGATACAGGATACAGTTCTATGATATTTAATACAGTTATATTGTTATAGAACACGTTTGTACGGTACATTTCTTAATGAAGCGCTTTAACTGGACTTCATACTTGTATTTATGAAGTGTTTATTTGCACTTGCAATTCCAATAAGTTAAAAACTATTGTTCGAGTGGCAAAATCATGCAATGAAAGGACATCTAGGTTTCGATTGTGGATCACTGAGTGGAAATATTCAACCATCTCAATAAGTCCAATTAAAAAAATGTACAAAGAAATTGCTAAGGGCTTCCCAGGAACTTCATCATCGGTGGCACGAATCATTTCTACACTCAACAAAAGTTCGACGTGAGACAAAACTCGAAGGCGGTAATGATTGTCCAATGTAACTTAAAATATCTATGCGTTGATTTCTATAAATACCTTGTTTGGGGGCTATACGATCCAGTACTCCTAGGTCTTGAAGTTGTTTTATATGGTGTAAAACAATTATACTGTCCAAATATTTGAGTTTGTTAATACAAAAAACAAACAAAGTTTTTCTAATAAGAATTTGAATGTGGGTTTGTGTAGGGGGTATCCCTCATAGTAATAACAGAAAGAGGAATGGAGCGCTGTAGGCGATGACCGGCGATAAAAATAAAAAATAATAAATGTAATGTGAAGAAAGTAATATATTTTGTATCGTAAATCGTAATCGTAAATATAAATATAAAAATGAAAATTAATATTAATTTCAAGGATAATTGAGCGTGCCATGAGTCCACCAAAAACTTCACTCGAATTGTGTAATCCTGAGGATAATTTCAGTGCCTTTGCACGAATAAAACTCTATTCAAACGTACCACGTTATTTCACATGGAATCAAACAATAAAATGGATGCCCCACAAGCAAGGTACACCAGTTGATGCGTGTCCCGGTCTATTCAAATCGAACACTTTCGGCCGAGTATATATAGTCAATCCAAGACAGACTAAGTGCTTCTATCTGCGATTGTTGTTAGCTAATGTCACCGGCCCATTGTCATTTCAAGATATACGCAATATGAATTGTTAACAGTATCCAACATATAAAGATGCATGCCTTAAACTTGACTTGTTCGAAAACGACAATCACTGGTGCTGCCATATCGCTCAAAATATGCAAAAATATAAAACCCGTGATTAAAAAGTGGGTGGTGGTTGTAGGAGGATAAAAAATACCTTACGACCTAACATATCGCAACTTGATTGGACAACAGTATCCAACGTACAAAGATGCATGCCTTGCACACGTTTTATGTCACGTCCCACGGAAACGGGATCCTATCCTATCCTATGTCCGTCTCCTGGTTCTAAGCTACCTCCCCACCAATTTTCAACCAAATCAGTTCAGCCGTTCTTGAGTTATAAATAGTGTAATTAACACGATTTTCTTATATATATATATAGATTGAAAGGGAACCGAAAGTCTTTACCAATCATAGATATAAAGATGGTCGAAAAATCTTTTTAACTTTGCCATAAAATTAAAACCTTTACAAAACCAGAAACTTAGGAGATCAAAAAAGTTGTGGGCACTTAGAAAATCGGGCAATGATTGATAGGCAGAAATGCTGCTAGATTAGGATTTCTGATTATGACTTTTCTAAGAACTAATGAAAAGTAGACAAAATGCTATCTTCTCCGTTTTTGTTCAAAGGTTTCAAAAGTGAGGTTTAGTCCACAAGGATTTTACATTCTTACAGAAATGAATGGCTTCAATGTTATGGACGTCAGTTGTATGTACTTACAAGATTTGTTCCCTAAAAATTAGGACTATAATATATATGTATATCTTCGATTGGTCTGTGATTCTCTTTAATATACAATTATATAAAACATTCCAATGAACTTAATACACTTTTTAATTTTATCTTTATAAAAAACCTAATAGAATTAATGAAACCTAATTAAGCAAACTCAATTAGAGATTCAACTTCACTTACTTTTATTGGTTTCTTTCAAATTTCTTTCTAATAAACTCTTGCAAGTCATGAATAAAGAAGTAGTAAAGCAAGAAAGAAGAAAAGAAATCTGAAGATTGACTGACTCCAGATTAATTGAAAATTTATGCACTATTTGCGCTTTCAATAATAATTACTTCAAGCGATTTTCACTTCACTTGGGATTCCTACATTTATTACTTTTATTTTTTCTTTATACTATTCTTTGGTCCTTTTGATAAAGTGTAACCCCAAAAGCCAATTAGGCGCATAGCAATTAAGACAAAGTTAGTAGCCAAAGGCAACAGAGCATCAAATAAAAGAAATTCAAAAAATGAAAGTAAATTAAAAAAAAAAAAAAATAAGAAAATCTTCTGAAAGGGAATAAAAACATTTGGATAAACTTAATTTCGATTTGATTTAAGCGCCTTAACCGCAACGAAAAAAAAAGGAATAATAAAAAAAAAAAAATTGTTGTCATCACACAAATGGTACAATTCACTTGTTTAAGGACATCATCAAGTGTAGGCTAATAAAATAAAGGAAAAATATGTATAAAAAATAATAGCCACAACAACACAACACAACGCACCAAAACAAAACTAAAACCATCAGTAATGCAAATAAATGCACAAAAGTCCTTTGTCTAGGACTAAGCCGTCGTCTGTCTATCAATATATAATACATATGTACATGTAATGAAAAAAGGATCACAAATTGCTCTTTCCATGAGATTTGATTGTATTAACGCCTTCGTTAAACCGAATCAAGATCAGATCAACCAACAGACAGCAACAGTTTCTCTACTGTGAGTTTAATGTGAGTCTAAATTGTCATCAAAATCATCACCATCATCATCATCATCATCACTGCCATCAACACTCCCTCGCCGTTGTACACCCCTCATTCCCATTCAATTAAAAGGTTAACCCACGCCAAAGTGTCATAAAAATCACAACGCGACAAACTGCAAACTATTAAGCTCTAACATGATGTGGATTAATTTACAAGCAGCAAGCAACATAGTAATACCGGAGTGGCATAACCAAAGATCACACCCCAACAATTGCATATTCCGGATAATAAAGGGTCCTGCTGCTGTTGCCCGCCTGAAGCTGCCTTACCTCCCCTGCCCTGCCGTTCATGCTAATGAAATGCTTATTGTCGCAATTATTTTATTGCCCTGATAAATTCAATTCAACTACCCTCAAAACATACCAAAAACAACCAACACAGAACAAGAAATTCTCGATAAACTATGCGTATTCATTATTCAACGCTTACACAGACTGTTTCGAGAATGACGACGACAACGACAACGTCATCGTCCTTTCCTACAATATACAAAAATTTCACCCATCTAGTATTCTACTACATACATGTTGTATATCCTTTTGATATTTTGTTCTCTTTTGCTTATGTTAGTTTGATTCTCTATATTATTTTTTTTTTTTTCATGTTTGGTTTGACGTATGCTCTTCATAAACGTTTTCGTTTTAGCAGTTAAAGATTTTCCTGTTCTTTCAGTACAATGCACTCACTCATTCCGAGCCTTTTGGGTTTCATACAAACGAGTACATGGTGCTTTTGTTCCCATTCTTGTTGTTGCCGCTTTAATCCTTGCTATTATTTAGGGTTGATTGTTTGTAAATTTTATTCATTCAGTCATTCATTGCGGCGATTTTTGATACAATTCACAGTGGTTGGAAGTTGAAGATAAAACTATTCTTGATTTTATTATAAAAATATGTTATGATAATGAAGAATTTATTGTATAAACTTACAGTAAAATCGTTAGCAATACTACATGAATTGATTTCGATAGTAAGTGCCCTGCAAATTGAATAGTTCATTGTAGTTAAATATATGGTATAATACAGAACAAAGATTTCTCTTGCTTATAAGGGCATAGGAAAAAACACAAAAAGTATCAAATGAGTTCATCGAAATTTTAAATTGAAGGTAAAAAAGCAAAGTAAATATTAGCACAACTAAGTATAATTTATTTATTTTTATTTAAGGAAATTTAACCTAATATTTAATCACGCGCCAACATCTTCTCAAAGCTTTAGTTCTTCTACCATGCCCTCTTTGCGGAGCCGATCTCACCGCAAATCATCTACTGTACTCTGGCCAACATTTGGAGAGCCTAAGGGTCTCCCTTTTTGGTTCCATAGCCCATCCCAACTTTTAAATACTCCCTCACCATTAAATATCTCCAACATACATAATTTCTACAAAAAATCCAACCCTACAATTTAATTACTGTACATTAAAACTTACAAATTATTATTAAATCGCGAGTCGTAGGCCCCAGCAGCTAGTCACTCTTTAAAATTAGTATTAAGTTTTGTATTATATTTAATTATGATAAAATAAAAAAAAGAATTATAATAAAATAATTAGCGACCAGCTGCTAGGGCCTTCGATTATCGATTAATAACATATGTGGCCTAAATTTGTATGTTAGAATGCGGTAATCGTAAATTTTAGAAATATTTAGGAATGAAGAGTTTATTAAGAGTTGGGATGGAACTTGGGAACCAAAGAGGCAAGCCCTAACGCTCTCCAAGTGATATCAAGAGCCCAGAAGATGGTCTACAGTGAGGTTGACTCCGCCGGGAAGGCATGTTGGACATACTGATTTATTGTACGTGTTGTTGGTTGTCCAAATGGGACATAATAATGAACAATCAGAACAAGTCTATTCATAATTCACAAAAATCAAGTTAAGATAAGGTTTATTTAGTTAACCTAGAAACCTTCCATAGATCAACTGGGTCCTTAGCATTGCTTATGCCAGTTCTAAGCTCTTTGTAGCACATTTTCCCGCTCAATATTTAAGAACTCCGCTAACTTTCAGAAATAAGAACAAAAGCAAAGGAAAAACCATCCTCTTGCCTCTGGCACTTCGCATTTGTCAAAAATATTGAACTTTTCATTAAATAACCCAGACATTTTTCTCTGATTTAAAACAATTTTGGAAAGGTTTTTGTTTTATTCAGTCATTTCAAAGACTCGTCCCACTGTGCCATTTCAACTAGTGAAATAATCTAAAAACAACAACATTGCATTAGCACTTTGCATTTATAAAAACAACAACAAAAACAATATAACAATAAAAATATAACATAAAGAGAAAGTAGTCTACGATACAAGCGAACTGAGAAGCAACAAAAAAAAAAAAAAAAATCATCTGCAGCCTTTAGGAATAAATCCAAGGATAAAATTCAATTTGCCTTACAATTAAAGTTTTACGATTAAAGAGCAAAGAGTAGAATAGAGTAGAGTAGAAAGGACAGAAAATAGGAGAAAAGAGAAGAGAAGAGCATCGCATCAGTAACAATAATAATAAGAGTAGAATGAACAACAACAATAACAATAACAACATAACCGACCAAATACCAAAAGGACCAATTTATTGAGGGTGTTGATGGGTGGTTTTGTTTTCATTGGATTTCTGTCATTGTTTTTCTAAAACCCAAACTCAAGCGAGGTAAGACATTGTATAGCAATGTTCTGTCCTTCATTTAGAATAGTAGAATATTGTAAACAACCACGAAAAATTATAACAACAGCACAACGCTCCCCTTCTCTGCTTAACCACCCACCTTTCTATTCAGAGCAATCGAATTCGAAGCATTTACTTGTGTTTTTGTTGGGCGGCATCATGTTAAATGGCAACATATGTGACAATAAACCATGACAAATGGCTTAATTTAGTTGTCAGCCAAGTCAGTCAAGCCAGTCAGATAGTGACTGTCATTGTAGGGAGCATTAAAAATCATTGAAGAATTTAACAGACGCGTTGATAAAATAAACACCGACTGACTGACTGAAGCTTTTCATTTCAATTGGCCAAAGAATGAATGTGTAAACGTGTGGGTGGGTGAGTATCTAGATATAAATATTTAGAGGACACAGGTGTTTAACGTTTAAAGTTGTCATGTTTTGATATGTTGAACATGCAAAATTCTATTATAAAACATGATTTAAAGTCAAAAACATTCATTGACCTGATGTTAACATTTTTCCTATAATATTTCCGCTTAACTTTTGACATATTAAAGGCGCATATCTAAAAATGATTCAAGTATCTAAGAATCTACGATAGGATGGCGATTTTATTAAACTTTGACATGCAAAAAGAGCCAAACTTGAAGACTTGACTTATTTCCCTTTCTTATTCACTGTTGTTCACTCCACTGGCACCTGCCGCGCACCAATCACTCGACAATAAACGTCGCTGCTTTTGCTCTCTAACATCTGTCAGAATTCATACAGATACGTGAATATATCTTAATATACATATACCTATACATATATATCTCTTGGGGGGCGCTTATGCTGTAAAGCGCTTTGATTGACAAGCAGAATCAGAATCAGAAGTTTGAAGCAAGGAAGGATTGCCTCAGTCCCTTTAATTTCTGTGTCTGTCTGTCAGACCTTTTTTCAATGGTTTGGTTTGTTGCACTTTGTTTGCTCAGTAAATGCGTTTTACTTGGTTGTTGTACCCTTTTTTTTTATGAAGTTTTTGTTTTCGATAGATATTTCATTTCGGTTACAGGTACTTAAGCTGTGTGGAATCCATCTTTATTAGAGTGCACCCGCGGCGATAGACTTGTAGATATTTAGCTACTGGTGATGGTTGGCAAAATGTTGGTTGGGGGTAGTCAGTCGATTTCAATAGTTAAGCTCCACTTGAACATCGATCAATTACAAGGGATTTATGCTGTGGCATGACATTTATATGTGTTGCGGCTAACGAAGAAGAGACTAAAAATCAAGAACATTTTATTTTTCTGTGTGAGGGTGTAAAAGAAATTGTTATCTATAGTACATCGAGTATTATCGGTACCTAAGTAGGTAATAATGGTCTATTATGTTGGCCATTTCCTTGCCAGTTGTGTCAGTTCATTGAGTTAAACAAGTGTTCTTCCTCGCACGCTCTTAAGTGAGGAGCAGAAGAAGATTCGCATCTGTTTCTTTGTTACTGTGTGTGTAAGGGAATTCCGCATGCTTAAATCCATTTGACTTGAAATCGGAAATATTGGCTTATCCTGTTTCATTATTGGTTAAAGAGATATTTTATCTTAATTGAGTCTTTGTTTTGCAGGATAAGCCAAGCCGAGCAGAGTAAGTAAGGAAAACAAATAAACAATTACAAGGCAAATCTGAGAAATGCAATAAAGATGCAGGGAAAAACTTACAAAAAAAAAAATACCTACGATGAAATTAACTAAACGAAGAGGATGAGAGTATCTGAGAGAGTAGAGAATAGCATCATCCGTCCTATGTCTTCAAGATAAAGTAGTCTACGTAGCCTTAAATTGAAAATTATTTAAGAAAATCCAATCAATCGAACATTAAATCGATTTGTCCTTGCCTTGGCTTGCCTTGTCTTTTGTTTTGTTGGACTATTGAATTCCTTCTATGAGAGACTCTCCGCATTCAGATGTCTGCTAGACAGTCTAGTTTGATTTTGTATTCTTCTTTCGTTTTGCATACTTTATTGATTTAGGAAAATGTTTATTTATGAAGATAAATACTGAGATACTACATACTAGTATGTTATATTGACAAATTTCTCATCTTAAGAACAAAAAAAAAAAAAAAACAATGGATTGACCAAACCACAAACGACTCTCATATATCTGCATAAGAACAACAACATAAGCTCTGAAAAAAAGAGGAAAGCATGACAAAAAAAAAAAGAAACAGTGATGAAATGTAGAAACTGGGCTATGCGGTTTCTGTGTCAACGCGTGAGATTTTACCGTGCGTGCAACAGTTGCTACGCTCCTGCACGCTCTCAACTGCAACAAAAGGATTGTGGACTTCAAACTTCTCGCACATTTATCAACACAAATCGCCAGATACGAGTATAAAAAGAAGACAAACTCAGACAGTAGGAGAAGCAATCGGTTTTTGGTTTTAGTCCTTGCTGGCCATTGTTATATGCAATGTTTGATTTACTTGAAGTACTCGTATTTGCTGCTGCTGCTGCTGCTGATCTAAGCAAAATGTGCATCTACTGAGAAGCAAAACACACTCCACCATAATATCAGCCACGTACTTGGCAAATACCATTTTCGAAATTGAAAGACAAACTTTGAAGTTGTTGAGTCCTGGACTGGTCCTAAACCATTCGATTTCATTTGGTTTTTTAATGTTACTTGCTGCTGCTGCTGCTGATGCTGGTGATGTTGTTATTACTTTGAATGGTAAATGGCAATGAGACTCACGCAATAATGCAGCATACAAACTTAATAATGATGAAATGATGATGGATGAATGAGTTAGTGAGTGAGTGATTGACAGACTGTTATATTGATGTATTGTAGTTTTGTAGTTTCCTTTTCTCATTTGTTGTCATTAACTTGTACAAATCAAAGAGCAAAAACTGCTGAATCTGTTGATTTGTTGTCTACTAAGTAGTTTCATTTAGTCATTAATTTGAAAATTTGTTTAGGATTCATTCTCGTCTTCATTTTAATGTTTTGGAATGGAAATATTCCTTGCTATACCAAGAAATATGAGATCTAACATGAGACTTCAACAACAGTTTTGTAATGAGAGAAGTATATTGTACTATGTGCAAACGTAAAACTGTTTGGGCGCTATAAAAATTACCTTAAAACTTGGTAGCGCAAGTGAACAAGTTGGCTGCACAGTATACGTTCGCGTTCGTTGATCATTTTCCTGTTGTTGTTGTAAAAGAAATACCAGCGTTCAAGCAGCATGGAATGCGAACGCCCTATTCGCGACTGATTCAATTCGAAGATCTCGTACAAGATCGCTACTACAGACGTACCAGGGTGCATGCACAGCACATTTAATTGCTGCAACAGTAGAAGGCCTATAATTGGATAATATAAGTCCATATAGGTTTTAGTATTTTATTTTATGTCAGTAACAGGCGGACTGCCTATGCCTATGAGCCAATGCATATTTAAAAAAAAATAAATTAAATAGTGTGCCTCACCCTCTTTAGCACAATAACAATAATAATAGTTTCACTTCAAAAATAAGAAAAATAAAATATATTCCCAGTGCAGGACTCAAACCCCACGTCCTCGGTTTGCAAGTCCTACTTCTAATCACTATGCCACAGAGACTTTTCAATTGTATTTGCCTAAATATAATAATAATAACATCGTCATATTTTGATTTTCGTCACATTGCATTTTCATATTTTTAGAATTTACTCACCTTCGCTAAAGAAGTTTCACTTCAATAATGATTTATGTATGAGTAAACCAAGTTTGCTTATCACTCTGATCAATTTTTCAAAAAGTAAAACAATCTTATAATACAAACGAACACCATAAGTAGATTCCAAAAAGGACGTGCGACTTTTATTCGTATGAAAGGCTTTTGTAAAGGCAATAAACTCGTTATTATTGTATATGTGGCCAGACTTCTTAATCTTCTGAAAAAATGCTGATGAACTTCATAAGGTCGAAAAGTTAACTTTTAGACAACTTCTTGCCAAAAAATTTGTCGATACTAAAATAATTATGACCGTTGATTATCTTGAAAGGTTTGAACATCATTGTTTCTTTGCATTATTCTATTATATCGCGATTTTCATATTCATCTCCAATCAGAATAATTGGCCACTTCGTTTACGCTTGATGCATTGAAACGATGCTCATGTTCGTTAGCTGGAACTTTGTCTTCTCTTATCATGTATCATCCATTAGGAATTACAAAACTTTATTCTAGATTATCTAACTACAAACTACTTTGAAAATTGCAAACTTTTGCCTCTTTCTTAACTCTTTTTGTATGATGTCTCTGATTCCTTAAATATGCCAACATCAACAAAATGCAATTGTTTGCTTGCATAAAGCCTGAGTCCTGAATCCATCGAAAGGATGCTGATGCTCATGATGAGCGAGTGCTGATGTACAATGATGATGGCAAATGTGTTTGACTCTGGTTCTACAATAACTAAATCTCTATTTAAGTTTGTACTCTGCTGTATGTCTGCATTTGTATCTGTGTTTATATTGTTGCTGTTATTGTCGTTGTTGTTGTTGTTGTTGTTGTTGCTGATGTTGTTGAATGTGTTGAAAATTTATTGACATTATTCAATTAATTATTGTGCAAATATTTTTGTACACACTCGTCCGCAAGTGGAAGTGGATTTGCCATTAATTGTGAATTAGATTGAATGAAAATGTTATCTATGTATCTCTACTCTCTTCTCACTCTGAGTGATATTCGTTCTTTATGTCTCTTGCTGTTCCATTCTCACTTTCTCCATGGCAAAACTAAAATGCCTACAAATTCAATTCAGTCATTCATTCATTCTCGCAGTCATCCATTTGATCAATCATGCATTCATTTATTTAGTCCAGTGCTTATCAACCAATGTGTTGTGGAACTTTAATGTTCCTTAAAATTCTTGAGCAATGCACGCACAGCCAAACAGTGACTATTTTTTGTTTCTTTTCAAGAATGTTGTGTGTGGAGCCCTAACTGCCTCAAAGATTAAGAATCACTGACTTAATCATTGAAGCGTGTATGTCTCTATTCAAATGCCAAATGTTCTGTTCTGTTTCTGCCGGGTTTGTGTTGGCTGCTCCACCTTTCTCACATCTTTCTATCTATGTGCCTTGATTGTGGCTCCTGCTGATGCCGCATTAATTTCGGCTGCGTGTGCAAATACATTTTCAAATAAATGAAATTAATTTAATTTCATTTGATATCATTGCAATTCATTCAAACTAAAAATACATACATATTCATTCTTTATGCCAAAGAGTATGGAAGCAATATTGTTGTCCCTTGTTATTGTTGATGTTGTTTTTGTACATTTTTTTCATACATCAATTGCTTTTAATTGCATTTTAAGTGATTATACTCGAAATCCTTTATTCATTGAATATCGTCGGTTGGTTTTTATTTTTTTGCAATTTTAATTAAAAATATGCATTTGAAACCACCGAACCAAGGCACAGCAAGCAAGCAGGCAAGGACACTAAAAATACATAATACCGAAATAAAAGCAGAATAATAAAAACACTTTAAATATTATTTATTATAATTGTCATTATGTCCTGACACTACTTACTAATGCATATTAAAATAATTTTATTGGGTGTGCCAATGAACATTTGTTTAATCGATAAGGGTGATGGTGTCAATTATATTTGCATTGACGCCAATAAATTTTCGCATGACATTAATAATCATAAAATAATAATTCATCTATGCCATCAAGCATAGGCAGGAATGGTCAATCAAGCATTTAGTGACACAAGCACCCAAGTCCACCCACAATAAAACTCAATTTTGCTCAGCTTGCGTTGAATTTCATGTCAAAACACAGTAACCCATACAATCTAGGGATTTAATGCCACACTCACTTGCATCATCATCATGGTTGTTGAAATCATATAAAATTTCATTATCCAATCCGCTTGTAGTATGGTTGTCTTTCATTATTATCATTCATTGAGCTTTCTAAAGGTGTGTGAATGCCACCAATCGATAAGCCAACTTCGCATCAGTCACTGTCACTATTGAACAGGCAAGCCACACTTTCTGAGTTGTTAGAGTAGTGGACGCCCAAGGAAAGTACTTCAACCCCTTTTCAGAGTGTTAAAACTTACATAGTATTGAGAAATGCCAATCGACAAGCAGGCATGGCAATCCAGTTGAAAACGTGGAGTGCTCGCTGGCATATGTGATTAATGTGTTTGGAATTGTATTCGATACAAAAAAGAATATATGTATCTTGAAGATGGAAGTACCTAACACACTGAAAAATTTTCATTCAGGTTTAGTTAAAGGCCCAGGTGCAGGTTATTCCAATTAGATCGCATTAGAGAGCATTTTAGAGATATTTCGTAAATTATAAGAGGAAGGAAATGTATTTACTTTTGGTTCATCATTCACAAAGTTGTAATCTTACTAATGACGAGTATTCATAAAGGCATTAGAGACAATTGCATAAGGGCCCCGCGTACCCAAAGAAGTCCAAACTCTTTATCTTTGAGATTAGAGTGCTACTTTTGAAGTCTCTTCAAGTCTTTAGAACTGGAAGTTATGTAAAAACATGTGAAATCGGTGAAATCATCGTTTGTATGGGAGGTACTCCCCCTAATGGTCCGATTTGACTGATTCTAACCAATTTAAAGTGTCTAAATTTCAGTTCAATAATCCAGAAGACAAAAAACTTTTTCGAATAAGAACTTTAATTTTAATGGTGGGTTTGTATAGGAAGTACCTCCCCTAGTTAGTCGTTTTGGCTGATTCCAACAAATGTATCGCGCATATATCAGAAACTTATAGTGCCTAAATTTCAGTTCGATAGAATAAAAAACAAACATGTTTTTCTAATACGAACCTGAATTTTAATGGTGGGTTTGTATGGGAAGTACCTCCCCTAGTAATCCGATCAAACTGAAACTTCTTCAGTATAAGTTTCTGATGTAAAGCCATCAACCGTCCAAATTTCAAGATCGTGGGATTACTGGGTCGTATAGCTGCTATGAAAACCAAAATATTTTTTGTATGGGGACACCTTTAAGTTTTCGAAAATATTTTAGTTGTAATATTTCTTGCTTATGCCCGGATAGAACTACACATTCTGTGAAAATTTCAACTCTCTAGCTGTTAGCGTTTATGATATATGACCCAAGGACAGACGGACGGACAACGAAGTCTCTGCAACAGGGTTCTCTTTGGGTCCAGAACCCCAAAAAGGAAAAACTCATCCAGATTTTTTAAAAACCAGGCGATATAAGAAGACAGTCTAGGAAAATGTGGTAAATTATCCGATTCCATAGTCACAATACTCACAGCTTTATGTTCAATCCTCATCAGCTTAGGAGAGAACTGAGTTGCTGTGACATTTCATCCAACATCTCAACACCATGCGCTTTAAATAGAAAACAAGGCCAGAAGAAATATAAATAACATGAAATTAACGAAATGCTCACAGCTTTGTATCCTTCAATCCGCCACTGTGTCTAACAATTCCGAGAATAAAACCGCATGACAAACTTTTTACATATTAAAATCTCCAATGCCTACATACATGGGAAAGCGTATGTTACTCGAACATGTTATAAAAAAGTGATTTGCTTGACTTAGTGTTTTGCCACTTTAAGATAATACAAAATGACAAATTTCCAAGCTTCAGTTCTCCTTCCCCCCTTTGTAAGTGAATTGATGGCTATGATGTTAATGTTGATATTGATGATGATGATAATGATGAGGATTCATATAAAATGTTTTGATTTCATTACAATACAAATCTGGAATGGTGGGTGACACGTGCGTGCAAGGGTACACGTGCCCGCATTTTAGAGCAAAATATAAAGAAAAGGAAGGAAGGGCAAATACATAGATCAGACCAGACCAGACCAGCCGTAAGGTTTCACGGATTAATTTCAATTTAAGCACAAAAAGCGCTTTCAATTCTTTTTTCTGTACCTTTTTTCCTGTATATTGTATAATATGTAAGTGTTGAATTTAAGCGTTAGAGATTGCAGCATGGATTTGCAGCTAATTATGTGGGGAATGCGTAAGATAAACAAAAGTTGACAATGCCATGGCAGCTTTGAAGGCAATACTGAACAACTGAAAAAGGACATTCCACCAACGCTTGGAACATCAGCAACAGCAGCACCAGGATGCGTTGAACTGACAAAAGGCAGCCAGTCGTCAATGGTTCGTCATGCGACTAGTGACACCCTTCAATGTAGTCGACGCCATCACCTAATCCGAAAGAACTGTTAGCAAGCACGCAACGCTGGCATGAAGCGCTCATTCACTTGCTTTTCCAAACAGATAGAGCACATATTCTGAACTATGAGCTGAACCAGAAAATGATACGAGGACATTGGACCGACCTACAATACCATTATACCGACCTCTTCGGTCATTTACACTATAGATTCTGTTCTGTTCAGTTCGGTTCAGTTGCTTTTCAAGTCAAAGCATTTTGACTTAATTCATTTCTTCGTTTTTCCTCTCGTTCATATGCTCATCATCATCATCAACATCATCATCATCCTCATTGAGCTCAGCAATCATTGACATCATCGATGTCAGCAGCCAAGCTGCGAAGCATGTCTGGACCCATTCATTTATTGTTGTCGCCTGTCGGTGCCTTTGAACGAATCAACGCAACTTGCCTTCATTATCTTCATAGTCGTTGTATTGGGTAGTAAATGCTGTTGGTCAGAGATAACAACAATTTATTTCCAAGTCATCATTTTAATTATCCCGTTCGCACGAAAGCCCCACAAAACTTTAAGCGCCCAACCCCAATCCCGAACTTTCTTCATATGACATTAAATGGAATAAGTGCTCCTTGCCTCCAGCCTCTTGATGATGTGTTTCTTCTCATCTTGCCTGCCTGCCTGCCTGCATGCCTTTGTTGGTCGCCATTTTGCTCATTAAAATATAATATGTATTTTTTAATTTAACAGAAATGTTTGCACAAAAATTTCCCTCGAAACAAAGTGGAACCCATGTTGGTCGGTGCGTTGTTCCGACGTTTGCAACAACCAGCACCAAACCAACAACAACAGCAACGATTCCATGGTATCTTTACGCTATAATATTTGTATGTATGGATGTCTATGTCAGTCTATCTCATTGGTATATGTACATGTGCCTGTGTCTTCTGTTCATGGCCCGAAAAAGCTTCATCTGTTGTCAAACATCCCTCCATTCCTAGTTACCCATATTGTACCAAACTCTGTGTCTGCAAAAGTGCCCAAATCCTTTACTTTTTTATATGAATTTGTAAAAACCTCCTTGTTTCATTTCTATTCCTCCGTTGTAGTATGCTTGCTTTTATGCGTTTTTCCTGTTTCCGGAAGCGTTCACGAGAAAGTTTCCGCTTTCATAACCGAATTTTAATTAACTTTCGAAAACCTAATTACAAAGTATTATTATAATGAAAAAGCAGCACAGTGCACAGTAAAGCAAAGCAAAGCAAAGCAACCAGGAATGCTGCACTGTAAATAAAAAAAAAAATATTGTACATGCGAAGAAAAAGAGGGTCTGGTCTCTCTTCCCCATCATCATCATCAGAAAAATAACAAATGCTTTTGGTATGGAGCGCACTTGGCAATAACATCAACCACCACCATCATCATCACCATCATTATTCCTAAAACCCCATCAACCCCCAACAGTCGCATTAACATGATCTACCAAAATGGGGGGCAGAGAGGAACAACAAAGTTCTCTGTGTGTATGGAGCAAGCAACATGGCTGCGACGACGATGACTTCCTGTGTTTAGAAACGCCATTGTGAAAAAAAGGGTTTTCCACCATTTTTTGCTCATCGTTTGGTTTAAAATTAAATATTCCATTAGAAAATTACTACAAGATTGTGGTCTGCAGTTAAAAAGTACCAGTAACTACACCACCAATAACAACAACAACAGCAGATGAGCCACTGAGCGTGGTAATTGGCTCCTGCTATCTGTCTGTAACTCGCCGCTCTAAGCCATGTGCTCATACCCATGATGATGATGATGATGATGCTTTATCCGCCAGTTAAAGAACAAAAACATAAAAGTTTATGTCTTTTGTTGGCTGTTGTTGCTGCCTCCATTTTAAGAATGTATACTCGTACCTTCGTTGTCATCGTAGTCGTTTGGAATTACTCGGTTATGTACCTCGACTAAAAGTCACTTTGTGGCTGGCAAACAGAGATTTCCTCTGGGGTAAATACGCTCATATCTTGTTCAGCAAATAGACAAAGAGGACAGAAAGACACAAAGACACAAAGACAGACAGACAAAAAAGAGTTTCTGAACAACACACACGCAGTCAGTCGGTGCACAACACACTACTACTTATGTATAATACAATATAAAATTAAAATTGGTAGAAAAGACGAGTGTCGAGTCAAGTGCGAGTAACAAACCTGTACCAAGCAAAAGGTACTTTGAAGATTTTGTATTCTATGTTCTGTTCTGAGGATATATAATTGTTGAGAATTTAATTTTTTGCTTGAATCAACAATAAAATGTTGTATGTATGTTTTAGTGTGTACAAAAAGTCAGAGTTTGAATGCGTTGAATCTTATTTAAAATGTCATTGGACATTAAAATTTCATGTCGGAAATGAGAAAATTACATTTGATGTGTGCCGTTCGTTCTTCATGTTATCTGCTGTTTTTATTGTTGTTAGTGTTGATGATGATGGTGAGGATGATGATGTTGATGGTGATGGTATGTGATGGGAAGAAAGTTGGATATTATCATGTTTAATATTTAACAGGAAGTTGATACCTTATGTACTTGTTTTTGACAGAAGTGTGATGATGATGATGATGATGGTATAGTAAAGATATCAAAGTGAAAGATATAAGATACTCAAGGAAGATTTCAAAGATTCATTTCTTAATATGGGGGATATCTTATTATGGTGTTGTTAAGTTTTTGGAAAAAGAGAATTCAAGAAATTTAATTATTAAACAGTGTTTAATGCAAATCAAAGCATCTCTACTTGGGTATGCTTAGATGAAAGTCTTCAAGGCAGTACAAGTCTTTGAGCCCCTTACATTATTCTTTGCAAAAAAACAAGAAAAATAGTTACAATTGGGACATTTTTTTTTAAGGTTCCGGACCCAAAGGGTTCCAAAAGGAACCCTATTGCAGAGACTTCGTGGTATGCCAGTCCATCCTCGTGTCATATCTCATAAACCGCAATAGCTAGAGAGTTAAAATTTCACAGAATGTGTAGTTCTATCCGAGCATAAGCAACAAAAACTAAAACTACAATATTTTCAAAAACTTTAATGGGTCCCCATACTAGAAACATTTTGGTTTGTATGGCAGCTATACGATCCAGTAATCCCACGATCTGGAAATTTAGATGGTTGATGGCCTTACATCAGAAACTTATATTGTCGAAATTTCAGTTTGATCTGATTGCTAGGGAGGGTACCTCCCATACAAACCCCTATTAAAATTCAGGTTCTTATTCAAAAAACTTTTTTGTTTTTTGTTCTAACGTACTGAAATTTAGACGCTATAAGTTTTTAATATAGGCGTCGCACATTTGTTGGAATCAGTCAAATCGGACCATTAGGAGGGGTACCTCCCATACAAACCCACTCTTAAAATTCAGGTTCTTATTAGAAAATTTTTTTTTTGTTTTTCGACTATTGAACAGAAATTTTTTTAAATCCTATAAATTTCTGTTATAGGCGCTGGCTGGTAAAGGTTCCAAATGTGGTATTTCACTTCCATCCACCTCTTGTACCTCTTGTACATTAATGCTACATATTTTTTTTTTTCACGGTGAAGTTAGAAATGAAATTAAATAAAATTCCAATTAAAAATTGAATAATAAATCTTGTGATGTCCTCAATTGGAAAAGGTCTGTTCATTTATTATGCAAACTCCAAACTCTTTTCTCTATTTTCTTTGTTGTTGTTGTTTTCCTTGATCCATAAATCTTGTAAAAATCCACTTGAGTTTTCCTTCAACAAATTTTTTATGCTGCTTTAAAAATTCTATTTTCCTTCAATAATTACAAATTGATAGCTAAGCAAGAATTTATGAATTCCAAGCACAGAAAATTACAAACACACACACACGCATACGAGTACATCAATGCACAGATAAATTCACAAATACTCACTTAAGTAACATACACATACACACACACACAGATACAAATTACAACCTTTCTAAAGCGCATGTCTATAACTAAGCAGCAGTCACAGGCACAGGCATTGTATAATCCAACAAGCAGCCAAGAAAGCGAACAAAAACAAAAAAAAAAATTTCAACCAACCCCCAATTGTCTAACCTCTTCTAAGCTAACAGATATCCACCACCCATCAGAGTAAACCATATTATCGAACGAATACAAGTAGAAAAGTAAAATGAAAGCATGTCGTCGACGTGAATAAAGAATAGTAGGTAGAGTAGGAAAAACAAAGAAGAAGAAGGAGGTATAAGATGAAAAACGCCATGAGAGCGAGTCACAATGTCAAGTTGTCATAGTAGAAAAACAGTAGAGCAGAATCAAAACGAGTCGAGGTATTTTAAAGTCGTGTCAAAATTTTAAAGGCAACTTTTTTGATTGAAAATGAAATACAATAAGCAATTTAAGGGCATTGATTTTTCTGTTTTAGAGTTCAATTCCTTTATTGCTTTAGGGAACCATTTCACTGTGTAAGAAAATATTGTATATTTGCTTTATGATGGTCTCTATCTACAATATTCTTCACTATCTATCACATATTATAGAATTCATAGGGAACTTTCCATAAACAAAGAAAACTATTGACTATAAATCTTTTAACAAATAAATCGCAATAGAATTAATCGGTAACCCCTAAACTATTGTACTATCTCTATCTATAATTAGAGGTACTTGTTGTGTTCTAACGTAATCATGCGAGAATTTTTCCTACGGAAATAATTTATTCCACACTTCCCACTTGGCTTAGGCCCAACCTAAGTGTCACCATCACCATCAGCTCTGTTGTAATGAGGCGCGAGTAAAAAAAAATAAAAATTGAAAATAGAAAACAACCTGAAAGAGTTAGGAGATACTTAATTAAAATGACAACAGCTTGGTAAATAAACTGAATAAGTCCAATGGTGATGATTGTTAGTTGTTTCTATCTGTGTATTTCGATTCCATTTTGTTCTGTTCTCAGTTGTGTTAGTTCTCAATTTAGTCAGAAATATCTAATATCTTTTCGTTGTCGTAGTCGCAATACAGTATATCACTGGCATTTTTAAAGCCCATTTGTCAGTTAAACTAACCATTATAAGTATAATATACTTTCTAGATATTACATTTGTGGTATCGTGTATTAAATATTTTTCCTGTGAATCACAAAGATAACTTTTTTGTTGTGGAGTTTTCTTGTTGTTTCCGATGTCATCCAAGTTACAGAACATGGGAGAATAGTCAGGAGAAGGGCAATGAAGACACATGTCAGTTTGATGAGGTTCTATATTTGCTGACAGTACCCGATAACATAAAGTCAAATGGGTTACTATTGTTGTTGTTGTTGTTGTTGTTATTGGTAAGGATCGAATGGAAAAAACTTTACTTGCAGGAACAAAAACATATAGAAAACCAACAAAAAATGCATTGAAATTGCATTTGGGAAAGGTTCAGTATTATTATTATTATTATTATTATGACATTCTGTTTGCTTAGGCCTTGTATCATAGTCATTGCAATTTATGAGCTCATGATAAAGTTATCTATTATTTTGATGGCCTGCCTGGCTCGTCATGATATACTCACTCATATGTTTTATAGTATGACTAGATAAGATAATCGAACGAGATCTCAAAATGCATAATACTCGTACTCACTTAAAGGCAATCAATTCAATTCGTTTCAATTTTTTTGACTTTAACTTTGATGATGATGTTGATGTTGATGGTGTTGAGGAACTTTATCAGCATTTTGTGTGTGTTTTTATTTATAAAGACGACGTAAGCAATGCAGAAACGCTTGTGGAGGTCAGTTGCTTAAACAAATATCTAGAAATAGATACAATATTACCTACTACTACTACCTATTTATTTACCTTCCCAGCTACAAACTACATAAATATTTTTATAGAATTCTTATAATGAAAGCAATGCAATGAAAGAGTTTTCTTTGAAATATTTGAAACATTTTGTGGTTTTTTGTTTTCAATTTTCTTCATTTATTATTAAATTTTAACTAGAATTAAGGATCTTTTTTATTTTTGTTTTTTTGTGTTTCTTCATCTTTCTTTTGTTATCTGACATTTATTTATGAACTATATATAGATGGTAGTATTTTACATAAAATGCACATCTTAGTACAACACATTAGGGATTTGCAAATGTTTGAGTGCCTTTACTTTCTTCACATTGCCTTCAGATCACTCACTCTTTTTATTACTCATACGCATGATGTATGTGTATGTGTGCTTGTGTAATAAGAAATTAAATAAAATTAATTTTGATTCCTTTCTGCTGTTTTCCAATTCCAATTTATGTTTAGTTGAAAATTTGTAATTTTTTTTTTTGTTTTATATTTTTTTTTTAAATTTATTTATTTATTTTTAAATTGTTTTTCGTGTTTTAAACTATTTTAAACTAATTTTTTGTTTTATCTTATATAGTTTTTTCAATTTTTAATTAATTTATTAATTAATTAATTAGCTTAGCTCTAATATAAAAATTGTTATGCATACGCAATAATAAAATTTTATAATTAAATTATTTTATAATAATAATTGCAATTGTTTTTTTTTTATATATATTTTATTTTATTTATAAGTATTATTTATTTATTTATAAGCTATACAATATTTTTTTTATTTTTATTTATAGTGCTTTTATTTTCATACAATTTGCTTGAAATTTTTTTTAATAATTATATTTTTTTATTATCATTTTTCAATACAAAACAATTTTACAATTTTTTAAAATTTATTTTTTATTTTTTTTTTCAATAATTTTGTACAAATTTTAAGCTTAATCGAATTCGATGTTATTTTTTTTTTTTTTTTTTGTAAAAATGAAAGAAAATTAATAATAAAAAAAGAAAAGAATTAAAATTTATTGTTAAGAATTAATAAAAAAAAAAGAAAAGTGAAATTTGAAGATTCGTTTTTTTTATATTTTATTTTTTAATATTCTTTTTGATCATTTTCTCTTCGAATTCGATTGCTTTTGGAAAATATATAAAAATTAAAAACAAATTCGAATTGTTTGCCAAATGTATCTTGTGAATATTTGAATTTCAATTGTTATTGTGAATTGCACATACCAGTTGCACAAACACCAAACACCCAACCGCCTTTTTTTTAAATAAACTTTTTCTCATCTTGTTAGTTGCTTTGATTTTAGTTTACATAAGGAAATATACAATATTTTTATTTTTTTTTTTTTTATTTTTTATTTCTTTTGTTTAAATTATAAAAAACATTTACAATGCTTAAAATTAATAACAGATTATTATTTTATTTATTTTTAGTACAAGTTTGATTGTTATTGTTTTTTGTTTTAGTTTTCTCTGCATTTCTTTATGGGTTTTCATTTAGTTTATTATAAAAAAAAATGGAACAAATGGCACGGAATTTTCGGCATAAAATGCATGAAAGAAAATGATAGAAAAATTTATATAAAATATTAAAGAAAAAAATAAAAAAGAAATTCAATAATTAATATTATAATTAAAATTATATTTTTTAAAATAACCCACTTAAAAAATTATAAAAATGTATCTGAATCAACAGATGCGCATGCTAAGTTACTTTGATTTGATTTCGCTTATTAGAAAATTTTGAAAATTTTTTTTATACATAATTTTTCTTTTTCTTTTTTACTTTATATACTTGTATATATATATATTTTTGTTTCCTTAAAAACTACATCACTTTTGATTGCAGCCCCAGTAGAGGGAGGGTGTGGGAGGAGTGCTTTTTAACGTAGATACTCCTGCATTTACTCAACTCAAATGAGATACAATTATAGAATAGAAGAGAACTAAAAAGATCCAAATAAAAAAGAAAAGAATTGATAATAAAAAACTACATATTTACAAGAAAAGTGTGAGTTGAGTTGAGTTGAGTTCAGTTGAGTTGAGTTTAAGCGGCACTTCTTTGAGATTTGTGGCAACCATTTGAAGATTGAATAGATGCAACAACACACGCGCACACTCACAAACACAACATAACAGCGAAGCGTGAAGGTGTCAAACACATGCAATTCAGTTAGATAGTGTAGGTTGTAGAAAGAAGAAGTGCAGGAGCAAAGGATTCCATGACCCAGACCGATTTAGCAAGTGTGTTTGAGGTGCTAAAAGGTTGCGACCGCCGGCCATGCACGCGCTGTGCTTTCAACATCAAATTTCTTCTCGCCGCCGCCAACTCTTCCACACCGCACTGATTGATGCGGCACGATGCTAATTGGAACACTTTGACGATGATTATAATGCCGCCGCTACTACCAAAACAGACACAAAGACAGCGGACAATGCATGTCCTTGTTTAGTATTGTTGCTGCTATAGGAGATTTTGTAGTGCCGCCGCACCATTCAGAGTCAGACTGTGGTTCCAGTTGCGATAAGAGGCTGCCGCCGCATATTGCTGGTAGTTATTGTAGAGCTGCTGTTGTTGCTGATGTGCTTGTTGCAGTTGCTCCTCATTCAGATCGGAGGTAATGTTCGAGGAATCTTCTTGCAGTTCCGGTGTCAATTGACTTTGCAACAATTGTTGCTGGTGCGCTGCAAGCTTTTGCGTGTAGTTGGCAGCAGCGGCAGCTGCAACTGCCGCCGATTGAACAGAGGAGGAGGCTGCTGCTGCTGCAGCGGAGTGACTCTTTAGGTAGGCTTTCCGTTGCTGTTGTTGGGCTGCTGCATCCTGTTGCTGTTGCGTTGACTGCTGTTGTTGTTGCTGTTGTTGAGATTGTTGCTGTTGTTGCTGTTGCGTACCGCCGGTTGTCGCAGCAGCACTTGAAGTTGCAGCATCTTGATGGTGATGAT
The DNA here is from genome assembly GCA_037043295.1 of Amiota minor. Classification (NCBI taxonomy): domain Eukaryota; kingdom Metazoa; phylum Arthropoda; class Insecta; order Diptera; family Drosophilidae; genus Amiota; species Amiota minor. Next base: position 5,444,114 of record JBAMAW010000081.1, on the reverse strand, counting down.
GACTACTACCGCTGCTACCATGTTGGTGATGATGATGGTGGTGGTGATGATGATGCCCATGATGACTTGTTGCCGTCGTGCCAAAGATGCTGCTGGTAGTCGCATTAGAACTGCGCAGCATCTGGTCCGCTCGCCCTTAAGCCAGTGGGTACTGGTGATGTCACAAGCTCGTGGTTCCGGCTGGCGCGTGATAACCCAAACTCTGATAGTACGAGTCTTGGCCTAAGGCAGCATGTGAATTCGTCAATGGACTGAGCGCATTATAACCAGCATATTGGCTCATGTCATACATCTTAATATCGGCCTTGGATTCCGTCGGCAGCAGGCGATTGATCGAGAACGGATGGCTGGATGGCGTATAGCCGGAGGGTTCCTGCTTTAGTGGATGCATCGACGAGTGATAATCACTGATCAGCGACGGGTGGCACCGATTCGCCATCATTGCTGAAAGCTCTTCCTGTTGCAGCTGGTGATGGTGCTGATGATGATGCGTGGGCACATGTTGTGGCTGTTGACCGAGACAAAGTTCTGCATTGGCATGCAGCATTGCTAAAGCTTCAGCATCCTTGCTGTGAGCACTCAAGACACTGTTTGCACCGCCACCCACCGGGCCGCCACCACTATCTTTGTGATGATGATGATGTTGTTCGAGTCGACTGAGATGGTGATGATGGTGATGCGAGTCCTCGTGATCTTTCTTGCCAGGGCTTGTCGCTTCGAGACTGCTGTGTGATGGACTTTTGTGAAGTTGTCGTATTGCCTCCTTTTTCTCATCCTTAAAACGTTTTTGACGACGCAAATAGCAACCATTCTCAAACATATTGCCAGAGTCCGGATGCAAGGTCCAAAATGAACCCTTGCCAGGCTTGTCCGGAGTACGAGGTATCTTCACGAAGCAATCGTTGAATGACAATGAATGTCTTATAGAGTTCTGCCAGCGCTGCTGGTTTTGTCTATAGAACGGAAATAAATCCATTATGAATTGGTAGATCTCGGAAAGTGTCAGCATGCGTGTAGGATTATTCTGTATGGCCATTGTTATAAGTGAGATATACGAATAGGGGGGCTTAGCATGTGTGTAGCTACGGCGATATGTCGTTGGCTTCTCAACGCGAGCACGATTCAATGAATTGGGCGAACCAGCGTCCAAATCACGTGCACTAGCTGCTGCCGCCATGCTGGAGTAGCCTCCCATTGCCGCCATTGTGGACATGCCACCACCCATACATTGTCCCATCTGTCCTAGGGGTGAACCCATTGAGGCATAACTCATTGAACTTGGTGTCATACAATTTCCAGCCATTGAATTCATAGCTGCAGCCGCTCCCATACTGCCACCCATGCTAGCAACAGCGGCAGCTGATTCCAAAACGCTTGAACCAAAGGTGGCAGCTGCTTGTGGCGAAACCGATGACATGCCTCCGACGGGCATACCCATGCTATTCATTGTGTAGGCAGAACGTGCTAATGGACTCATGCTGCCACCGCCATTAGATGTTGGATTGGGATTTGCACTGCTCGTACTACCACCACCAGCTGAATTGCCACCAGCTCCGCTTCCACCACCGCCGGCACTAGTCATGCTTACGGGGCCACCGCCACCACCGCTAGGAGGCGGCTCTGAGTAGAGCTTTTGCATGATGTCAATCGTCGTCTGGTGGGGTGATCCCTTCAGGAAACTGTTTAATAGTTGCGCCGTTATGTTGGCGGCTGTTTCGTCGTACACTTTCGGGCGAGAGGAATTCCGGACGAAAATAAAAAAGAATAATCGAGCGGTAAACGTACAAAAGTATGAAAATCAAAAAGAATTCTACGCGTCAATGAGAAGTTTTTGTTGTTAATCAAAATCACACGACTGTTGCGAAAAGAGGAGAGTCTCAACTTTTCACTTTTGCTTAACTTTTGAATTATTTTCTTAATTTCTTTTGTTGTCTTTCAAATTGATTTGATTGTATTGTTGTTGATGACGTGAGTGAGCCTTTCTTTTGCACATTATTTAAATGACTTGGCCTTGCACTTGATTTGGGTTTTCTGTTTTGCTTCGACAAAAGATCAGAATTTTCTTATAAGGGGGAGCACTTGACACTGCACTCTTACAGCACTGTAAATTGTTTGGTTGTTTTTTTTTTTGTTGGTGTTTGTTGATTTATAGATTTAAGGATTTATTTATATATTTCATATATAAACTTCTGTCACCACTTTGTTGTTGGTCACTTTCTTTTACTCCTCCAACTTCTATGAATTCTTATTATTTTAGCTTTGTTGAGTTGTCAGCAAATCTTATTATAATTTATTTGTGTATACACCACCGACATTAACCGATTATAAAGAATTAAAATGTTTGATGACTTTATTTTAATTTCGGTAACGCGCGCGTTTTAGTTATTCTTGTGTGTATCTTTTTGTGTTCTTATTTGTGTTTTTTAGATTCACGGTTTTGCTTTTGTGTGTTGGTCAGGTTTTTAAGCTTCTTCGTCGTCCGGTGCAAACGATTCGAGTACTCTTTGGCTTGAGCTCTTGAATGTGACTGTTTGCAGAGGGGAACGCTTTCTTACTATTTGGCTTGCTAACAAATATTGTTCGAGCCGCGCTCAAGTACTCTGCGCTGCTTGCTGCCACTGCTGCTGCTGCTGCTGCTGCGCCGCATTAAAATCGACAGACAGACGGACAGACAGCAGAGGCTGAGGCCAAACCGACCAACCGACTAAACGAACGCACTGTGATGATGGTGAAAAGATACAAGCAACGGTAACGATGCCCGCTGTACTTTCGTTTATTCGTTTAACGCTGCTGCTCCGTTGCCGTTGTCGGTGACTGTAGTTAGTGTATTGTCTGTGCGACGTTTGTTGGTTGTGTCACGTTTTGTTGTACTCTCTACCTATGATTTGTATCTTCTGCTGCTGCTGCTGCTGCTGCCGCCGCTGTTGTAGCTGCCACATCCACCGTCTGTGCTGTTGTCTCCGTTGCTCCTTCAGATACTCACGCATACACTTGCCACACTACACTACACTACACTACGCTAAGCTCTCCATTGAATGTGTGTGTGTGTGTGTGTGTGTGTGTGTGTCTATATTCTGTACAATAAGATCTTATCGAACAAGGAACCACCACCTTGCCTTTACCTCACCACCATTACCACACCACCACCACTACCAATCGCAGTCGTTGACTCTCTTATGTACACACATGGACACACATACAACTACAACTTTTATGTTATGTCGAGAAACTCGTTTTGTCGCTTGTCATTACCTGGCAGAGCGCAAGCGCATTGGCTGTCATACAATAAGAAACTCTCAGTATCTCAACAGAGCACACCAATGCTTTGTTAGCTTTGGTTGCCAAGACGACAATGGCCAAATGGGTGGAGCATGATGAATAGAAACGCCCTTCAAATTGATAAAATGAGAAAGATAGAGAGAAAAAGCATTAATGATGAGAGAGTGATAACGAGCTCTGACTTGAATGAGTATGGCCGTTTGTCTTTGGGGATACACACACACACAAGAAGTAAAAGCGACAGCTGCGCGACACTCAAATTTCAAAACACAGATACTCTGAAAGAACACCACATAGACATAGAAACGTTCTATACTCTCACACACGCATAGTTTTTATGTGAATCCAATACAAACCAAAAATGACGGACTTGAAATTTATAACAGATATTTAGTACTTTTTCCTAGTCGATTTCTTTTTTACTTTTTTCCTTTAATTTTTCAATTCTGATTGAGACCGACGCCATCATACAGAAAAATATAACGATTTTCTCTAATGCAGCAACAATCAATAAATGTTCGTTCGTAAGTTCTCTCTGTGCTACCGGAATTTTGCCGAATGAAAACGAATGAACGAACAACTTCCCTTAGTTCCCCCATCTTTCATTGTCATCATCATCGCCGCCATTATATTTGACCAGAGAACCAAATCACAAAAATGAAAGGAAAACAGACAGACAAATGAACGAACGAACGAACGATAAAAGCAACGACATCGGCTATTATGATGATGATGATGATGATTTTTGACACAAAACATAGAGGCAAAAGTAAAAGAAGACAGACAACTCGTCTCACAAAAGCAAAAAATTATGAAAAACGAAAGAAAATGCGCGCCCTATAGAATGAAAGACATATGAAAAACACACAAAAAGCAATAACAAATTCTGCTTTGCAAAATTGAAAAAGATACAAAACGAAAATTCACATGAATGGAGACATTATTAAATTCTTGTTTTTTTTTTTTTTTGAAAGCTTTCTTCATTCTCACTGACAGTGTCATCATACAACTACTGTGGATGATTTTCTGTTGTCGTTATTGGTGTTGCTGTTGTTGTTGCTATTGTGTATCTTCTTTTACTTATTCTCCCTTATACTAACTACTATGTATATCTTTTTGTGTTTTGTTATTTTTTTTTTTTTTTGTTGGTTTTCTTTCTTCTTGCTGTTTTTTGTATTCATTTCGAATGCACGTTTGAGGTTAAGGTACACCAATGTCACATTCATTCATTCACATTCGTCGTCTGTCTCCGTTCGAAAAGTACGAAAACGCAATCGCAAAAATCGTTCGCAACCAAAAAGAAAAGAAACTAGAATTCAATAGAATAGAAATGGTAAATTTACTAACATTTACCACATTGACAGATTTGAAAATTATTGAGTATAAACTAAACGCCGTGTTCGGATTTATTTCAACTTCTTACTTAGTACAAAATATAATGGCGTCGGCTCCAATTCTTCCAAAATTCAATTAATGGATTCATTTCATCGTTCGTCAACCTCCTTTGCAAACAATTTTATGGATTACCTTGGAGTAGATTTTATAAGATTTTAATAAAAAAATATCTAAAAAATAAAAACAAATGTATTGTTGTGTTACCTGTAGTAAGTATGGTTGGTTTGAAGTGATGATGGTTGCTTGGTGGTTCCTAGTATTTGAAACTATCCAATCGTCATCATATTCATTCATTTACTCGTTCATTCGTTCGTTCATTCATTCATTCATTCGGTTGTTCATCATTCATTTGTCGCGCCAGTTTTTATGGCACAAATGCAATTAAGTGAATTTTAATTTGTGTCATAAATGCTTAACAACAAAAACAATACTTAAAATAAAAATTACAAAAATTTTCTTTGACGCCTTATTTTATTTATTTACATTTAAAATCAGTTTTAACCCTTTACTTTACATTTTACTCGAGAATTTTCTTTTGTAGATATTATTCTATTTACATGATCTTCATGTCCTTTTTGGTCATAATTTTTATTGCCCGCAATTTAATGTAGTGCAATTTTCTATTTTATCAATGAAATTCAATTTCATTTTACCTGGCAACATTTTGGACTAATTTTGTAATTTTCCTCAAAACAAATGGAAGAAGGCAAATGGGAAAACCCATCGAAACTAAAAATGTGTTAATAATTTTATGTCCTGTAAATACTATTGTAATACAAAATTTTGTGGATGAAAATTCTTTTAATAAGAATTTTTTTTGTTGCAAATGTAATGGAAAATTCAAATTGCTTAGGTTTTTTGTGATTCAAAGTCAAATAGAATCACTTATTGTTTACTTTCGGAATACTGTTTCGTGTTAATGATGATTAATGATTATTAAATTCAAAACTGAAATAATAAAATAGAAATATTGCAGATGTTTTCTTTATATTTTCCATGGTTTTTGGAGATATTTTGAAAAAATGGAAGGTTGAAATAAAAAAATAAAAAGAAAATAAGAAAATATTTAGTTAATAGAAAAGTTAATGCAGTAAAAGCTTCCTTAAACAAACAGCTATGATAAGCGGTCATCACCATCGAGGTATTTTTATTCTGATTTTACTGTATAAAGTTTTTTCTCCGACAAGAGTAAAAGATCTCAATCTCATGATAAATTTCATAGACGCAATTTTTGAAAATTTCCATAGACTGAAAGACTTTTAATGATCATAAGATCGAGTTTCAATTTACCATATAAGGTGAAGTTATAACACAGTTTAAAAGACTGGCTTCCGATCTTGTTGGTATTGTTATAGCAAGTTATGTAAGATCATGTCAATGTCTGTTTAGCAAATGGAGTAAAGGGCTTTTATTTGATTCTGAATTTCATCAAACCCACTATTTCCACCTAACAGCTAATAGTTCAGCAATAACGGAAATGGAAATTGTTGTTGAAGCATTGTTTGCTTGAGACCTTTGTAGCTGTCATTGTCAATTGTCCTTCGTTCGCTGTGTTCTTGTTCTATCAATTGGGTGTGTTATGGTTCTATACTTAAAACTTACTAAAGTGAAAGTAAACTAATCGAAGAATTTTCATTTTAAACTTTATAAACAAATAAAATTGGTAAACAGATATAGAAGTATGTTTATAAATACGAATTTACTAAGCGATTAGTATTTCTAATACTGATTGGTACAAATTTATCGAACTTCATCTACTATTATAGGATTTGACTACAACATTATATCAATTATTACATGTCCTATCAAAATTTCCCTTAACTAATCAATAGACATTTAATCTTCTGTTCATTCATCTTAAAAAGAATTTCTAAGTCTTGTAGATATTTTCAATACAATTGAAAGTATATGTTCATAATCCTCTAAATAAAGATAACAAGATTAACGTTACAAATGGATATGAGTATTTGAAGAATGTTGTTGTTTCTATGAATGAAATACGTGATATTTTTCAAAAAGAAGATTCCTTAAACAAGTACTGAAATCATAAATAAAAAATATTATCATGAAATACCTCATGCAATGTGAACATAATTTCCATACTTCAAAAGAGTTTACTTGTGTAAAAAATCTATGTAAATTGATCTATCTGATCGAATTTGGTTTTTTTTTGTTTTTACTGAGTAAAGTTCTAACAAACCTGTTTTCTTGTTCACAAGTAAAAATGAACAGATCACACGTCAAATTGATCAGACATACACTTCTTGATCCAATGTCTAAGTGATCAGACATTCCCTTGTTGTTTAGCCTTCAAAATATTCAATCAGTTATTAAACCAGGGTTGTCCAACCTAAGGTCCAGGGGCCGCATGTGTCCCATGGCAAGTATCACTGCGGATCAACCGAAGACGTTTTTATTTTTATTTTTTTTTTAACACTACATTATTTCAATGTGACCAAGGAACCAAGCAGTTTGGGCAGCCCTGCTTTAAACATTCTTCGGAATTTTGAAGTCCCTTATTTTATTTTTATTATGTTATAATTCCTATTAATTTATACATGGACCTTTACGTCGCTTCATCTATTAAATTTATATACATTAATTACATTAAATTCAATTCCATCGATCAGTAAACTGTAAAGGTTTCTAAGAAATTAAAACATAAATATTGAATATCATAACAAATTCCTTTACAGCAGTTCAATAAATGATTATGTAAGGGCTAAGGAGCATCTTTAATTATTTGTTTTTAGTCCTAAGTTCTTCCAATCATAGAATACGATATTTTATTTATTTATTTACAGGTTTAAGTTATATACATATTTACTTACTTATAATATATGTACATAACCTAAGTTGTAAGAATGCTAGCTGCAAGGCCTTTGGACTCTTATAAAAAGAACGATTAAATTAAATTAAATTATTAAGATTACAAGACTTAATGAAGGAGCTTTGTGGATATTATCGAGGGATGGAAAAGTTGGACAAATTCGACGATCGCAATGGTTATGTACCAGTGGTTATAAGAACGCCATTGGTTGGATGTTCGACATGGAGCATAGCCCACTTCCTTAGTTGCACTATCAGCGTACTCATTCATTGCCTTCTATTTCCGTGTGATTAGATAAATTATCCAGGTATTTGATAAAATGGTTGCGGAGTTCATAAAGAAGATTTATATTGCTGTACAAATTCTGGACTATTAAAATTGTCTGTTCAGATTATATACACATATTTCTCTTAGCATTATTTGGTTCATTCCTGGTTATCCTTTAAATGTCGTTAATTTCGTTACTTATATAATATTTCTCTTGTGACTTTCAAGAAAACTTCTAAATCTAATCCTTGATTTTCTTTCTAAGTCATCATCATCATGAATATGAATGAACAATTGAAGTTCTGGAAATCTAATCCTTTTCCTCCAATGTACCATTTTTTTATTCTTATACCGCCGACCGACGGCTTTTTCCTGTTCTATTTTTAGGACAAAATCTATCTATTTTTATGTACAAGTATGTAAATGTTTATATTTTTATTTACATATAAGAATTTTCTTGTGTTTTGATTTATTTTTGGCGCTCTCTTTTTATTTACAATATATTTTTGTTGAAGCCGAATAATTTAATAAATAGTTAAACAAGTAAATATTTATTATGTACAAAAGACTAAATAAATCATTGAATAAATGAATGAATGAATGACTGTTGAGTTGTGTTGTGTTGTGTTGCGTTGTGTTGATGTTGATGTTGATGTATCCACTTGCAAATTCATTTATTTATTGTATTGTGTATATAAAAACGGAATGTATATCTGTTTGTAGATGTACATAGATACATATATCTATCTATCTATCTATCTACTATGTGTGTGCATTTCTAATAAACTTAAATACATAGAATTTTTTTTCTTTTTTTGGAGGCAATTCAAGTAGATCATTATTATTAATATTTGTTTGAAAGAAAGCGAGTGGGTAAGTGAAAGACAGACAGACGTAAGCACATGATACTGACTTACTAACTGACTAACTGACTGACTGTCTGACTGAATGACACAGAAGAATAAATTTTATTTATCTTTTGGCATTTTATAATCATCCATGTGAATGTCTAAGCGCTCGCTTGCTTGTTCATTTATTTATTTAAAATCTTCCGCTGACGCTTACAAGATACACACAAAAGATATCTACAAACATTGTAGATAAATAGATATTTATTGCTCTACAGATGTGTGCTTACATATAAATGAAATAAAGACATTAGGTGTATGAGTGTAGTACTGCACCATAATCAAGTGCTTGAATGTACTTTATCTAAGCCAATTATAAATTTTTTGTTGTCTTATTATTTATACAAATTAAAATATATTATATTTCTATTTTAATTAAGTGAATTAGAAAAAACATTTTTACAATATTTATTGGTGGCGCCTTATAGAAAGAACAAAAGAAAATACAGTAAATTGATTAATTTGTTGCTTAGAAAAATGCTTTCGAAAACTTTAGAAAACAACAATTGTATCGATTCTTTAATTATTTACACAAATTGTGAAGCATGCGCATGCGTATCTTTTGTCTATTTTTCAATGAATTTCAAAAATTATATATGTATTGTATATATATTTTTTTTTGTTAATACGAGCACGACGACCTAAAGAATTACGATGTGAAAAGCAACTCAACACTCTGACACTGATATACTCCTATAATGTTTATAATATTTATTTTTATTTATTGCTATTTGTTTATTGATTTTGATGTTTGTTTAATATTTTCACACAAATTAAAATACTTCGAATGATGAACTGAACTAACAAAAGTGCTATGGAGCGGGGAAGGAGAATAGGTTAAACATTGTGTATTGCTGCAACAAACGGTAACAGATACAAAATACAGGAGACAAAGATAGAGACAGTAGTACAGATATATTTTGGCTTTAACCCAATTATCGATACTCATTAGTGATTATTTAATTATTTGGCGAATATCAGACAATATACTCTAATATTTCCAGCAAACAAATCAATTTGAAATATTATTTGTTAAACGAGTGAAACCATTGACCATAGATGAAACGCTCCCAGATTCATTTTTTTTTAGCTCAACACAACTTGACTCACTCGGCTTATGCTGATGCGCGTGAGTTGTAAATACTAGGTATAGGTATAATGAGTGATTCAGTTTGAATATTGTATTTTATATCTATATAACTTTGATTTTATTATACTTACAATATATAAATAAATTATAAAAAAAAACATAAGAATGACATTTGGTTCAATTACAATATATTCACATTCTCTATCACCTTGTAATAAATTTAAAATTATTTTAAATGTGTAAAACATAATTTTCATTATAATTGTAATTGAAAATTTTTTTATTTATTATTTTTTTGTTATTAGATTCTATTTGTAGTAATAAATTTTAATTGTAATTTTCATATATAAAGAGTGTATAGAGCGAAATTCAACACTGCTTGGTATGTGGGTCTCTGATAATAGACCTAGCTTTCAACTTGATATCAAGCGCAAGTCTTATTAATGACTTAGTAACAATAGCAAGAGAATAAATAGAATTAGAATATGATGCTACACTTCTCACTGTAATATTATAATATTGTTGTACTTTAGATATTCCAATCTTTAATTCTATTGTGATTAGTTGACAGTCCTTGGTTGTTGCGTCTGTTGGCCAAAAAAGCTATGGCGACAGTTTTTTGTGATGCATGCATCAAATACCTTAAAAAAGATAAAACAATAACCGGCGAATATTATTCAGAGCTATTGGACAGATTCGACATTGATTTGAAACATAAGTAAGACAATACATGTGTGTACTTAGTCACCAAAGTCCATAAATTAAGCTACTAACTGCTACCCCATCCAGGATATTCTATAAATTTAATTCTCTGCAACTAAATCTTGTTTTCCAATCTAAAGAAATAGCTCGGCATTAAGAGATTTTTGTCGAATCAAGAGGTCATCATTGAAACAAACGCTTATTTTGAGAACCTAGGAAGGGATACAAAAATTGGAAAAATGCTGGATGTCGTGGAACAGCTTTTTCATGAACGCCTCAATTCAAAGAAGCATGAATTTGCCCCTTAACAATTTTCAATAATTTCACAGCAATTCACAGGAGATTGATCTTCAGAAGACTGGTCACTCTTCTCTGCTGAGATTGGTAACAGAATAAGTGGTGCTTGTATACACGAGCGATGAACGGCCTAAGTAAGGTTATTATCCCTCCCTATGAAGTAATAAGTTTTGCAGTATTATAAAGAAATGAAGAGATTTGAAGCGATAGAGGGTTATTTAGTCGCTATGAAAACATTTGTTTTCGTAAGAATTATTCGAATCGAACATACGAGAATCCGTCCATTAATAAGTCCTTACAAAAAGATAGAAAAGACATATTTTTTTCTCGTGATTTTCATTTTATTTTTCAATTTATACTCCTTTTAACTCGAGACATTTCATCCAGCATTTTTCCAATTTTTGTATCCTTTCCAAATATTAAGTTTTCTCAAGGTTCTCCAAAAAAAAAAGCGTTTGTTTCAATAATGACCTCTTGATTCGACAAAAATCTTTTAATGGTGAGCTATTTCTTCAGATTGGAAAACAAGATGTAGTTGCAAAGGATTTAATTTATAAAATATGCTGGATGGGGTAGCAGTTAGTAGCTTAATTTAAGGACTATGGTGACTAAGTACACACGTGTATACAAGTAGCATCCATGGCCAGCAAATTCTAACCCTACGTCCTCGGAGCGACATTTAAGCTACTCTGAAATTTTTGGGATAAGCTTGTAGATTTTTCAATATTTTTAAATTTTTTTTTTTTTAACTTTATATTTCATTTTGTGTGTTATTAAGGAGAATTATTTCCTAAAGATATGGAAAACTTAGTCCATATTAAACTTCTTTGACCTCAGTAGTTTGAATACAAAACCTCTGTCTTTCCTTTCATGTTATTTTGCTAAACACTAAGATTATCATCATATTACATATATCAATGATACTTTTTGTTTTAGCAATTATTGCTTACTTATTTAATTTAGATCGATTTACTTATTTATTTATATCTATTAGATCGATTTCAATAGTTCAATTTTTTAATGACAAATAATTTTGAAGACTATCTACTTACTTGAAAATGGAATCAAAACATTTTTTCCACTCTTTTTGACTTCTGAAAATATTTAAATTCTTTAATTCATTCAACCTCAATAAACAAAATACAAGATCTTAGTTCACTTTTATTTTGTCAAATACAATACTAAGATCATCTACTATCTGAAAGCTTCATACTTTTTATCTTAATAAATAAACATTGCTTACTCATTTGTATTTTTTAGCGATTTTAGTGCTAAAATATTCGAATTGTCTTAAATTTAAGAAACAATGTTTTTTTTGTAAATTTGTATGGCATTTTTATTAATACTTTGTATCTTTGTTAAAAGGATTTTCCCTTCTCTCATATTTATTTGTTGTGTAGGTATATTTTTTGACGTCATCATAATATAAAAACAGAACTGCATTCACGTAACATTCTGCAATTGAAGGTTGCATTTTCTTACATTTTCGGTTTCAGTTACTCTCCTTGTTTTTTCTTTTTTTTTTTTCATTTCCTCTTAGTCCTTTTGTCAGTCTATACAATATTTGCTTGTCTTATTGTGAGTATGTTGTGTGTTTGTATGTGTATGCCATAAAAGCGTCTTTTGTTTTATGACCACATTGCGCGTGTGCAAACAAAAAGCGTTTATAGCCTTGTTTCATCATCATCATCATCACCATTGTCGCCGCCACCGTTTTCTTCATCACCCATCTATTTGCCATTACCAATACCAATACCATCACCATTGCCATCACCTCACCAATCATGGTATTTTGTTCTTAGATACACAACGATGGACGACGCACTTTTCTCAACCACACAAACATTATTAGACGCGGCCGCGGCGTATGAAACAATTGGAAAACTAGAGCACAAAAGTTCATTGCTGTTTGTGTCTCACATTCACTTGGTCACATCCTTGCCTGCCCGATAAATGGATGTATTTATTCATTTGCTTGTCTGCATGATGCTGTGTGTTGTTGTTGCTGATGTTGCTATTGCCGCGGCATTAATTAGCTTGAGCCGCCAACTGTCTGCCACATTGAGTAGATGCAATAGATTGGCTTTGGTTTGTTCTACAGATTGGTTAGTTGGTTGATTGTTTGGTTACTTTCTTTTTTTTTTGTTGTTGTTGTTGTTGTTTTTGTTGTTTTCCCTGACCGAATTGCGTATGATGATGACGATGATGGTTCTTTCTTCTTATCTAAATTAGGATGTTGTTGTATTTGCACTATTTGCGTAGGTGTTTCATTTCCGTTTTACAATTTATCTTCGTTTGGTTGTTTACATAAGAAGCGCGAGATACCTCAACAAACCCAAACCAAACCAAACCACCGTGAAGAGTAGAACAAAAATCTTCTTTCTTTAATAAGGAGAAGAAAGACCGATCGACCTAAGTAAATTTTCACAACTTTTTCTTTTTCTTATTAATCTGCCAGATATTTTTTTTTTTTTTTTTTTTTTGTCTTATCAGTTGATATCTTTTTTCAATAAACAAAATGGTGAGTTTTATGAATCAGTTTGGTTGGTTTTAAGTTAAAGCATGCATTTTTTAGTTTTATTTTGTGTTGGTTTTTATTTTATTTTTTTGCATGTCGTCGTCAATGATTAAAAAAATTTTTTGAGAATGCATTGGAAACCTAACGACGCCTTTGATAAGCTCACTCACCGCCGCCGCCATCATGGCTCAATGTATCTACTATAGTATTTTAATTTAAAGGGCGAGTTCCACGAAACTCACAATATAAAATGGTGATAATGAAGAGCATTTTTAGTACATAGTAATCTATATATTGTATATTACAAACGAACATATATCATTTTATAAGTCACATATAAATCACAACGATGAACGATCCAACAAATGAGGGACCAAGTAAGTAAGTCGAGGTATCCAGCAAATGAATGAACGAACGAACGTACGAATTAAACCAAGAACGAACCAAGGCAACTAGACCATTTTTTCTTCTTTTTTTTTTTTTAATATTTTATCTGTTAAATATTTTTGTATATTTTTTTATCATTGTGCAAACAGTGTTAAAATAAAAACTGTTCCACATACACACAGAAAGATACTATGAAAGTCTTAGTTGTATTAGTAGTAGTAGTAGTAGTAGTAGAGTCTTATGATTGTTGGTAACCACCCGCACAGCACCTTCAACTTCATGAATTTTGTTGGTGTCAGACATTTTCTTCGTTCTTTAATTTTATATTTTTTTTTTTTTTGTTTCTTCAGTTTTTAATACTATAAAACCTCGTCGTGTGACCTTAGAAGTTTTTTGCTGTTGTTGTTTCGTTTTGCCATAAAATTTTAATTAAAAAGAAAATTAATTGCTGTTCTTCTTCTTCTTGATTATGCCACTTCTTGTTCTTCTTCTTTTACAGGTCACAATACGCCGGCGCATCTAAGCTGCTGCAGTGTTTCTTCCTACTTGTAGTACTATTTCTCTCATTAACTTATGTACATAACATTTTGGGTCTTCACCTTTTGTGTTACGTATGTGGCTCTCTCTCTCTCTTTCTGTGCCTCTCTCTCTCTCAACCTCCACAAATAATACAAAATACATCTACCTTTGAATTTTTCTTATTTTATTTTCTTTTTTTTTTACTTTTTTCCCATTGATTTTTTTTTTGTGTTTTGCTGTTTTGTTGGATTCTTCTTAAAATACTCATGCAACTTAGCGTGGAGATGCTAATTATTTATTCGTTGCCAGAAAAATTAACTTTGCGCTGTGCAGCTACGCAATATTGAACGACCGATCCAAGTTTGAAGTCTATAGAAGAATCATTATTGTTGGTAATTTTGTTATTGTTGTTGTTACCTGTTTGTCCAGTACACTTAATCAATCAGTTTTGAGTCTTAACCAGTTTGCATATTCTTATGTTCAATTGTGCCACAAATAACTACTAAACGAAGAGAAGTAATAAGTTCCTTAAGGGCCCAAGGGGACATTGTTTTTTTTATAGTATTTGGAAATAAAAAAAGATTCTTTTGCTATGCAAGATTATACATCAATATTATTTAAATCAATTTAAAGCAGCATTGAATCTATATGTTTTTGAAGTGAAAGGGGAGTAAATCTAAAAAATATGAAAATTAAATGTGACGAAAATCAAAATTTGATGATTTTATTATTATATTGGAGCTATTTAGGCAAATACAATATGGAAGTGAAACTTCTAAAGTTTTTTTTTTTATTTTTATATTGCCTTGCTATAATTTCTATCCTCTCTTAATAAGTAGTACAGTTTCTTCTACATTTGTGACGCCAACCAAAGTGAACAATGTACATCTTCTAGAGTATTTTTTAAAAATAAATTGAAATGTTGAAGAAAACCTCTGTACTCTGTAAACAAATGAATGCATTCTGTCCATCGGAACTTTTATCTCATATGAAAAATACTTTGGAATATGAGGAACCATTTCAGCATATGTTGGAGGGCAGTTTTGTTTTCCATGGGGAACTATTCTTTCAAGACTTGGGAGTGAGTTGGTTCCACAGATTGATTTCCATTATAGAGGATGTAATGATACGGCAATCCCTTAGATAGATTCAAGCTCATCACAAGCAATCTAGCCAACTTAACCTAAGCTTTTCCTTAAGATAAGGAACTACCAGAGTTGCATAACTAATTTACTACTACAATTTTGATATTCTTTATAAAAAAGGGTTCTTCTCTCTGTCCTAAAATTCTATTTTTAAACAACCTTAATGTATTTCAAATATGACAACCTATGTGCATATCAATATATTGACCAAATTTCTGTTATACCAAACATTGTCAAGCTTTTGACATATGCCTCGCCCACCCACTCCTACTCCACCTGTTTCTATTCAACCCTATCACCTATCACATTCTGTAACATTCAATTTCATACCTTTACCCCAAAAAATAAATCAACTCTTTGCTTGCGTTAATCAAATTAAGTTCGGCGTCTATGAGACTGTCAAAGCTACTATTACTGATGTTTTTTATATCATATCTGTCTGTAATCTGTTGACATATCAACAATAAAATACTACACTAAACTAAACTGAACTAGAGAAATGCAACTAACGCCTTTCAATAGCTCCAACTTCCACATGGCTTAGAGCTGTCGAAATTGTCAAATTTTTCTTTCGTTATCTTGCCAAAATAATAATAATAATAAAAAAAAAAGGGGAAAACAAAAATTGATTGAGCGTTGCCGCCTAAACGAATCGAATTACCTCAGTTCACACGCCATATACCATATAGACACAGATACAAATGTATCTTACATATGTGACTACAAATGTTTGTTGTTGCTGATAAAACAATTCAATTAATTGTCAAAAAAATGAGGAAAAAGCTTTAACAATCATGTCATCCGCATCATCATCGTCATCAAACCAAAACATTACATTTTCGGTAGTTATTGATTTATAACTACAACTAAAAGCATACATAATATACACATATAGTACCAGTATCTACTACCGAACTAACTCTAACTAACAGGTTTGTTGGCCCTCTATCAGTGGTGTTGGTCTTATCAATGAAGTGGGCGCTAGATGCATGGCGTCCAACGTCCGTTAACACAATCAATCAGAAGCAAATATTATGTTTTCGTATAAATTGATTGAGATTTAATTGCTTCCGAATGCGCTACCACGCTACCACAACAATAGAAAGATACGAGATCGGGGAGAGAGAGATACTACTAGAGGGGGTGGGTAACCAAAGCTTAAAGCCAAACAAACCAATACAAAAATGCGATAAGCGGTAAGTATTTGCTCATTGTCCACTCGTTCGCTGCTGGATCATTGTTTGTTGGTTGTCCAGTTCGTTTGATGGTAAAGCTAACTAGATTTATGATATGTCTGCTATATAAACTGATTTAATCAATATTAACAATGTTAAATAATAATAATAATAATAATAATAATAAACAAAAAGCTACAAACAAATAAATAAAAATATTTGATGCATAAACAAAAGAAAAGAAGCTATGAAATTTAACCAAACTGGTTTGTGGTTTATTTAATCAACTTTAACTCAATGGACTTCGAAATGACACAGAAATTAGCTCTTGAGTCCCAGACATAAAACATTTTTTTGACTTGAAACTTATGAAATGATGAAAGATGGTAGATGGAGTAAGTGAATTCATTTAACTTGTTGTTGTCTGGAAGAAAATCATGGTGATATGGTGATGATGATGATGATGATGACGCAGCTGAAATTTATTTACTAAGTAAAGTTAAGTTAGAAGGAAGAGGGATTACAGTGTACAGTGTGTTGTTGTCTTGAAAAAGTGTCTCTGTGTACATTGAGCACCTTCAGTCATGACTGTTTCAAGTTTATATTATTGTTGTTTTGCTTATGTTAATCCCATTAATGTTATGTTCCAAAAGCAGCCATTGAAGCACACTAGAAAAGCTAAACTGTAGCCAAACAGAAGACGAAGAATCTAGAGTAACTTGTATCAGGCGCAGGCGTAGCCACTTCAGGTGAGAGAGATTCAAAATCAAACTGTGTGAATTGGTGGCAGCGGCACCATCTACATCAACACCAAGTGACATAAGTGGCGCTTGCTTGATGCATGCACACCGCCTTCTCTTCATAACAGCAGCAACATTACTACTATTTATCATCATCATCATCACCAACCAACCAACCTGCATCTACCAGATTCTCCCAAGTCATTGCCAAGACGAAAAGAGTTTTGCCAATGACTCTCACTCAATTGGTCCCTTTTATCTTTCTCTGTATTTCTGATAAAAACTAAAACTCTTATGAAGTTATTTTTTCTTACAATCTTACAATCTTACAATGTTAGGTAAGAAGATATATATAGTTTTTGGGATTTTACTTTTTCAATATTATTGTTATTGAGGCAAACGTGAAAATTCATTTGTTGAAAACTGTGAAATGAGTTTGAATATATCGTAGCCATTTGTTAAGTTCTTAGCTCTTAGTTAAGAAGATGCCGGCTAAAATCAGAAAACACACTAACGCTGTGTGTGGTCACGTATGTTTTTTGTTTTTGTTTTGTTTTATTTGAAAAGGATTGAATTGAAGATTGAAATGTAGAATAAATAGTAGATACTCGTTTTTAACGGGGATCTAAAGACTAAGGACTTTTTGGTTATCTTATACCTATGTGTAATCGAAATAATAATAAAAGATTGAAATTGTTTAGGTCGTAATGATCACTAAAAGTTTAAATAACAATAAAATTAGAAATGAAGATACACATACAGGATAGATTTTCAAAACATCTTGTTTGTTTTTAATAAATACCTTGATTTTTGACATAAAATCTGGAATACAATCAATCCTTTTAAAGTATTTTAACGAATGCAAATAGGGGACTTCATGTTATAGAAAAGAATTTTTATAACAATCTAAACTTGTTATGAAAGAGACATCGGAGACCCCATAAGAATATTCTTGATCAGTTTGATGAGGTTATGCTCTTTTTTAGGGTTCCGGAACCAAAGTGTACCAAAAGGAACCCTGTTGCAGAGACTTTGTTGTCCGTCCGTTTGTCCTCGGGTCAAATCTCATAAATCGCAATAGCTAGAGAGTCGAAATTTTCACAGAAGTTGTAGTTCCATCCGGGGATTAGCAACAAATACTAAAACTACAATATTTTCGAAAACTTAAAGGGGTCCCCATACAAGAAACCTTTTGGTTTGTATGACAGCTGTACGATCCAGTAATCCCACAATCTTGAAATTTGGAAGGTTGGTGGCTGTACATCAGAAACTTATAGTGTCGCAATTTCAGTTTGATCGGATTACTAGGAAGGGTACCTTCCATACAAACCCCCATTAAAATTCTGGTTCTTATTAGAAAAACTTCTTTGTTTCTTGTTCTATCGAACTGAAATTTAGAAACTATAAGTTTCTGATATAGGCGTGGCACATCTGTTGGATTCAACTAAATCGGGCACCTCGGAGGGGTACCTCCCATACAAACCCCCAATAAAATTCAGGTTCTTATTAGAAACACTTTTTTATTTTTTGTTTTATCGAACTGAAATTTAGACACTCTAAGTTCTTGATATAGACGTTACGCATCTGTGAGAATCAGCTAAATCGGCCACCTAGGAGGGGTACCTCCCATAGCAATCCACCATTAAAATTCAGGTTCTTTTTCGAAAAACTTTTTGTTTTTTGGACTATGGAACTGAAATTTAGACACTATAAGTTTCTGATATAGGCGTGGTATATTTTTTGGAAGCAGTCAAATCAAACACCAATCTGGTACGGAACCCTCCTTGTACGAGTCTGTCTCGCACTTGGCCCATTGTTTCTTGTTTCTTTTAATTTTAACCATTCAAGTTGAAGGGATTTATTGAATTGAAATGGATATTCCCAATATTATAAGGTGATTCACAAGTGAACAAGCAGGTGAAGAGGTAGGTACCTTTTAAGAGTTTATTCTATCTGGATCCATCAATCATTTTATTTCATTTTGCTTGGCTCTGCCTCGTTTTGTTAGTCAATTGATAAATAATAAAAGAGATTTTTTAGTCGAAACAAAATACAGTCTAATTTTTCAATTTCCATTCAATTGTTAGAATTTTAAATCGATTTTTTATCATTGAAAAAAAAAAAAAAAACTTAGAAATAGATTTCCTCTAACTATTATAGTTCGAATATGTAGAGCAATTGTTACAAAGTTAACTTTTACAAAGAACCCTACACATTTATTGAACTTAGTTTTATATGAATCAAATTGTAAGCAGCTGGGTATGTTGTGCATGTGGTGTTGTGTCAGAGAAAGCGAAACGCATCAAACTTCAATAATTCAGTCAACTGAAATCGATGTCAGCGAGCGAGTGCCATTGAAAATGGCAAGTCATGCCCATTTAACTTTGAACTGAAGCATGCCACATGCGCTTGTTAACGCCAATGTAATGAAATGAAATGCAATGCACAGCAATCCTTTGCGTATTATAACGGAAACTGCATACACATATATATAGACATTCACACATGCATATGGTAAAATCCTTCAAATATTTTTTTTGGGAAATTTTGGATTGCTGCACATTCATATGAATGAGTGAATATTCTTGATCGTCAACACTGCATGACTCGACACTATTTGGCAACGTTTAATTTAATAAAATAAAAATGAAAAAATAATAATAATAATAAAAAAAAAAGTGTGGCATATGAGAAATATCAGACTTTTGTTGTTATTTTTATTATTTTTTTGTTCTGTCAGTAGTAATTTTTTTTCGATTTTTTTTTTTTTTTTGGTAACAAAAACAAGGCATTCGCTCGCGTGGGTGTCCCTTATGATAAATGCAACGTTGCGGAACCAAACTTAAAGCCATAAAGTCATAGGCGCGACTTTTGAAAAACAAAGGGGCAAATCATAAAAGGAAAAGGGAGAGGGAGTTTGACTTTGTATGATGAAAATAGAAGGAACAGAAAAAAAAAAAAACTGAAAGTGACTGCATTTAGTAAGTCGTAAAAATTAAGTATAAAGAAGTTTATTGGTTACAACTTCAGAACGAACACTTTAGGCCGAAAATTGAATCTCCATGAAGATGAGTATGAGCATTTTTTTATAGTGTTTAACAAAGGCGTCTGAATTAATTTATAACACAAACACAAAGCGCCGCCGCCTCTTATGATGATTCTTTCTTCTTACTACTGCTGCAGAACAATCTTTGAACAATAAGTTGTTCCATCTTCATAAATAGTTTTGCACTTTGCTTTGGCTACTGTATGTTATATTGAACTGAACTGAACTGAACTTCAGTTTGAATCATGGTTTGTCGGTGCCAAATCAAAGAAGTCTTCCCCAACAAATGTTCTTGTCATTGTCACCGTCATCTACCTATGTCAGTTCGTTGTTATAAACCAAGCAGAGTTTGTTGTCCATTGATTGCCAGCCAACTCAATCAAAGTTTGAATGACTTTGATGAGAAATGAAGATGAAATCGCTTATGTCGGGAGTCTATTAGCACCTTTCAAAAGAATACTTGTACTTTTACAACTGTCAATTGGCAACATAAAAAAAAAAACATATCCACTCTCCTCGATGTGGATATGGGGATGGTGTTCTAAAATATCTTCAAAACAAAGTAACAAATTGACCCAAGTTGTTTTGGACCTTCAACCTTCTCGACAATGAAGGTCTTCTATTTTGTGTGCAGATCTGATTAATTGCAGCAATTAATTATTGACATCAAAGGCAGGAAGAAATGAAATTTAAACAAACTAATAATGTCAATTGAATGTCACGTTTACAATTGACAAACTTTATAAATCAAATGAAGAAAAAGGACAAGGACGTGCAGGCACTTGATGAAACTATAAATGAAATGATGAGAAATTTTGTTGACGTTGAAATGATGATGTTGATATATCAAGTGTAAAATAAAATATAATAAAATTTAAAGTCCAAAAGAAATTTCAACCGAAAAAATATTGAAATTTTTATAAAATGAAATTAATAAAAATTTCACTTGAATTGACAAAGTGGAAAACGCCGTGACGATGATGTTGCTGTTGATGATGATGATGATGATGATGATTTCGACTCTGATGAGGATGACAAGTGCCACTCGACAAGCTGCCGATCTTGAAATTCTCTTTGTTGTTATTATTGTATTTTGGTTTTGGTCAAATGAATGCGTTTCGAGTTGTTGGATGGAGTCTCTTTAGTCAGTCAGATATTTTTATTGTCAGTTGTTTTGTTTTTTACCTGGCTAACTGACTGAAAGCGGGTAAGTAAGTAAGTAAGTAAATGAATGTGAATGACTGAATGAGCTGCAATTCAACTGCCAATATAAATAACATATAATACAATAAATACCAAGTTACTTCATAGCACAGCTGGCGATTAATCTTGACATTGAAGAGCCAACGTCAATTCACTGGTATTTAAAAAAAAATATATTGTATTAATAATGAACAATAAATAAAGAGATAAAAACCTATATATGTCTAGTATTTTTAATTGTCTATGATATGTTGGTCACATATATGTATATAATATTTGTTAAGTTATGAAATTTATTATAGTAATTATGTTCCGAATAAATTATGTAATCTAAAGACAATCGAGACAATTGAGATGTTTTAATCAAATTTACAGAAGATTTTACATAATAAATATTTCATTCAGGATATCACATTCTACCAAACTTTGATTTTAACATATTTCTTGTTTTCCTGTTCATAGTTTAATTTTACACTATAATAATGGACTTGAGTGGCAGCCCGAATAGTTCCCCACTTTGGTTCAAGTGTACGGAATTTTAAAAGTAAAAAGGGCCTAAGGCCTTAGTTGGATACTGGACACCTTCGCAATTGCAGCGTTTTATAGGTGACATCGCTTATGGGCGAACGAGCCAGGGTGCTCTATCGCTAAAAAGCTCTGGCCAAAAAAGACATCCGAACTCCTTCACTTTAACAAGAAAAGGATTCACATGATGACAGGAGTTTTAACGGGGCATTGAACAATTGGGCGAATGGTTCAGAAGTTGCACGTTTCTCTCTCGGACTTCTGTTGTAGCTGCCAAAACGAGGAAAAATAAGAAAACCTGTCCTGGACTACTCAGAAGGCTATCCAGCTTTCTTGGAAGACCCTTTTTTGATGATTTGGGCAACGTAGCGAGAGTCCCACTGGGGAATTCTTATGGTTGATTTCACCAGCCAGCACGACCATGAGTATTTCCCGTTTTTCCTTTCCCATTCCTATTTTCCCGTCTCATCATTTCCTTCCCTCATTTTTCCTATTTAACAGGCATCACAATGGGCCGTAAGGCTTCTGTGTGATCTCGAATGTAGTCGCGGGCGGCCTGCATAACCTTACCTAACCAAGTTCATGGAAATCTGTCTATTTTCTGATACAACAATAACAAAGAACATTCGGGGAGTATTTTGCATAGAAATATTTAGAAGGCAGGCAAAAATAAACTTTGAAAAAATAATATAAACTACAGCAGAACTACAACCAGATTCTTCTGCTAAACAAATTTAAGTAGTGTGCCTCACCCTCATAAGCACAATATGGAAGTGAAAATTCTTTAGCGAAGGGAGGTTAATCCAAAAATTAGAAAATGAGGTGTGACGAAAATCAAAATGCGAATATAATAATAACATCGTCAAATTTTGATTTTCCTCACATTTCATTTTCATATTTTTTGGATTTACTCCCCTTCGCTAAAGAATTTTCACTTCAAAACAAAAAAAAAAAAAATCCCTACCGACCACGGTGCAATGATTGATAATCCAATACAGAGAAATACTTTTAGGTATGCTATTATGTATATTCATTTACACTTAGTCTATTTATACGTACAGGATTATTATATCGAAAGTCATTAAAAATCTTATCATAAAGAATGCTGTGTTCTTGCTTGCGAATTTTTAGGACAAGTTGTCCCGTGATGCTATAGTTTCCATACAAATATTGTATTTCGTTCTCAATGTTGAAATGCTGTAAGTGTATTAAACATAAGATAAATAAATAAATCAGTTATATAATATTTCTGTATGATCAATCAGAAGAGGAGAGTAGACAAAAGCGTTTTCTAGGGTTGCGTAAAATCAAAGTTTATATTCCCTTACTTTATATATCTTTTTAATGTTTATTTGAAATTGAATTGTTTTAGTTTTTCTTAAAGAAGAAGGTTTATTATATTTTTTTTTTTTAGAATATTTTATATTTTTACATTCTTCAAAATAAATTTTTTTTTAACTTATAAAACTCATATATGCAAACTAAAATATAATTTATAATTATTGTTGAGGACATTGTTGTGAGAACTTGGTGTCGGTATTAGTCGAGCTGGATGTGTCACTTGAGCTACTTAATGTTGAATAATTTAAAGAATATTCACTTCTTGTCGGACTCGGACTACATTGACAATATAAGCCAGAGTCTGGAGCTGAGACAACTGGTAAAGGCGCCGGCACTGGTACAGATACTGTAATAATATGACATGAGAATATTATATTTGCAAGTAAGTTAACGACACATTATATGTATAATAAAAACCTTTATCTCGTGGCCTGAGTTTATACCCATGTTGCGGGACTTGAGCTGGAACTGCTCTTTTCTTGGTAACCTTCGGGCGTGTGTTTTTTACTGAAATCGAATGCCTACTTAACCAAAGAACTTTTTTTTTTACTTTAAAAACAATTCAAATTATTTACCAAAGGGTTTAAAATCATAGCACCCAATCGCAGGTTTAGGTATGGGTGGCAGATTATTAATAAATGACTGCCTTACTCGGAACCCTGTATTATTTTCTACGTTTTCCAACATACCAATATCGGTCAAGTTACTCAGTGTTTTGAGTATGCAACGCTCCAAATTCTGGACAGGGATTAAGTTTCTCATACTGAAGCGTACTTCTTTAATTATATCTTCAGTTGTGACGTAGCTACTATCCTCCTGGAAGAATTTCGTTAGTTCGCGTATGGCCTTTAGTACGTGGCGATTGACCTTTTTAGGTACTTCAATGGAATCCATTATTCGCTTTTCTGTTCTTAAAAATGAAAATAAATTAATTTTGTTTTTTTTTTCGATGCAATATTTTTTACATTATCGTCAAAGTATAGTAAGTTACGGTTTCAAGCAACTCAAAACACATGTTCTTGTCTGCATTAAGAGAGAAATATTGCGCTGATCGAATTAATCGTCCTAGAGTCAATTTCTTAAATCTAAAGTCAAAGGCTATTTGTGACTGTGTTATAATATTTAATGAATACTATGACACTGAGCCGCTAAGAATGATGGATGCATACGAGACAAAGGGACTTCTACAAATGGAGTCAAATTTTAAGAAATTCAGGAGATTGATTTCCGAGTAAATTTCTAAACTTTAACTGCACTTCATAGGAAATTTAACTCAACTTTCGTGATGAATCTGAATGAATCGTAGCCATTCCTCGCGTTTGCCGCAGTTGGTTTTTTCGAAGTGTACTAATGACTATACGGTCATCTACATATATAAAAGAAAGTCGTGTTAGTTGCACTATTTATAACTGAAGAACGGCTGAACCGATTTGGCTGAAAATTGGTGGGGATGTAGCTTGGAACCAGAAGACGGACATAGGATACGTACACCATATATGCGAGTATGTTCAAAAAACTTTAGTTAGTCAAATTTGAATTTCTAGTTACTTAAATTATAATTTTCTTCTTTAACTCAAAATGAAAACTGTGTATGCTATTCATAACATTTATAAAATGAGTCGATTAAGATTTCTATCATGTACAGACAATGAAATTAGTAGTAACGACGTTCTAGTCTTCACATTCTTTATCTGCCACTTGGAACGCGTGTACGGCACACGTCATGGACAAGTGCAACAAACAAAACAACACGAACAAAAAAAAGCAAAGAACCACAAATCGTTTTAAAGGATCGCGTACTTGGGTTTTGAATTGTAGTAAGTAATATTGAGATACTTGGGTTTAAGTGTGCTTAAATGTGCATTTCCCATGATGATGATGATGAAAACAATCAATAAACTGTGGCCAAAACAAGTGCATGCATTCATAACCATGATGACGATGATGATCAATGCCATAACATCGAATAACATCATCAACTGGAACATTATGACTATGATGATTATAGGCAACTCCCGCTTTAATTACACATTTAGCCTCAAGTCACGCAACTTGGTCGAACAGCGACGCCGCAGGCCAACAACATATTTGTGGTTATTAAAACGGAGTAGAACAAAAAAAAGAATAAAGTACTCGCGGGGCATAAGGAATTTTGTTACAATATTTTTCAATTGAAATCAGTCTCAGTGTGTAAGCAACTGAAGAAGAGTGGGGAAAAGCGTCTATTCATTGAACATGATTACAACAGATTTCAGGAGATGTTTAGCTTCCTCATACAAAAAGGCTTAAACGCAGCTTAACGCCTGCGGGTATCCTTATAAATGCCAACATTCCAAACTGAGTAAGTGAATGAATGAATGAGTGAGTGAATCAATGATTGACGGAGCAAGTGAGTGAATGATGAAATCAAATCAAATGGCAAACGATTTTCCACAACGTTGAACACACACATGCAAGTCCTCCACCCAAAAACAACACACAAAAACAAAAAAAATGGGGTGACTAAAGCTATGACCTGGAAGGGAGAAAGGAAACCGTGGGCTCTAACTATTGAATGTATAAATGAACTGCTAAAAGCCAAAGCCAAAGCAATAGCAATGCTGCGTGCTTATCCTGAGGATCAAAACAAATTCGTTTTGAAATTAATGCCGAGATTTGTTTTCATTAGCTTTCCATATTGCTTCAGGGGCTACGACGACGACGACGACGACGACGACAGGACACCCAGGCGCAATGCGCAGAACAAAAGAAAAAAAAAAATTTGTTAGCAATGTAACAATAAATAAACAATCAAAACAACAACAGCAAGATACAGAACGAGAACAGTAATAAACAGAGAGTGTTACAACCACCAAGTACGAGTACTAAGAGTATTTCCATCTTAAGCCTTAAACAAAACTTTCGAATAAACTTTGACGCGCTTTGCTGCATGTGAATCCTTTCTTTCTCTTTCCATTTTACTGATGCTTAAGTTTCAGTTGAGTTGAGTTAAGTTTCTGTTGTATTGTGTTGAGGTCAGGTCCTGCTGCCTGCTGCCTGCTGTTAGTTGGTCTTGTAGTTATTGCAGTAGAAATTTTCATTGAAAAAGTTTACACACCCCAAATAACAAAAACTTGGAAAAGCCGCATCAAAAGTACGTGTGTGTGTGTGTGTATGTGTGTGTGTGTGTGCCACGTGTCCTTATCGTTTTGACCTACCACTCTCTAAATATTTCTTCTCTTGTTGCTGCTGGTGTCGATGATTATAATGATGATGATGATGATGATGATGATGATGAAGTTGAACTATTAGAATGGGAATCGTATGATTTCATTATGATGACGTCGTTTTACTATCGTTCAGTACATATAACAAAATGTGATGCGTTGTGGATGTGAATGGTTTTTGAGTAACTTTTGAGTTAAGTCCTTTTTCTCATCCCTTCATGCCTCCGCCGTTCTAATTCATTTTGGTTGGTAATGTGACAGTTTAATTGCAGGTGAATAACTTCCGGACGCGTGTATGCAATGCATTGTCTCAATTAGGACATGAACTGCATTTTAGGTATACAGGAGCAAAGGACTTTTTGATGTGATGTGTGCTGTGTTGTGATGTGTGCTGTGTTGTGATGTGCTTTTGATGCTTTTGTCCTACGCTGACTTAAAGCTACTACTAATGTGTTGTTAAGTCCTTGTCCATTGACGCTTAAATGGAAGGATAAGTCATCAATAAGCAAATTGCAGATCAAATAGAAGGTTGAATGTCCTTGTTAACAAATTTTAAACAATTTTTTCCATTGATTTGCTAAGGAAATTTTGGAGAAATTATATTTTGTATATATTTTCCCATAATTTCTAGCTTGTGACCTCAACTAAGTAATATTCAAAGTAGAAAAAAATATTGTAATATAAAAACAAATGAAGAATATTTTCATATTTACAGTGATGGGACTTAGCTCGTAAGACTCCCAAGGATGTTAACAATAAATGAGGCCCCTATTCTGATGGTAAAGTTATGAGGAAGTATTGTAGTAAAAAAGGTCTTCTGTGAAATCATATAACGATTCATGCACATTGGAAGGATTTAGATGAACATTGATGACCCCTTACCATATTTCCTATATTGAGCTCGCTCCTATTATTTTTGTATAATATTTTGCTTTAGTTTGTGTTTGGGGCCTTGTAGCTCATTAAACCAATTCTACTACTCTTCCTCTCCTCCCTCCAATATCATGAAACTGCTACCCTCAAAGCAATAATTAAATTAAATTTAGGTCAAAATATGTTTGGTTCATACTTGCGCGTGTTCTGATCGCTCAATACTTTATATGCGTGGGTATAAAAGTGTTTTTTTAAAAAAGTTCTCACATTACATCAAACATTCGGGTGCTTTCAATACTGATGACACCACGCGTCCTGATGCCTAGTACATATATATCTCTTATACCCATCCATACTTATATTCCTATTCCTATTCTCATTCTCATACTTTCAACTAAACCAAATTGTCAATGAGAGGAGGCTTTGTTTTATGGGAAATGAGTTTAAGTTTCATGGTTAAGTTTTTTTTTTTTTACTCTATTTTCATTGTGGTTGCTGTTGTTGTTTGAAGTGAATATTTAATTAAATTGTTTTCTAATAATGACAACATCAGCGAGTGGCAACGCACACGCGTCAATAACCAGCAAAGGAGCAGGATTCAATGATTGAATCGAACCAAGCAAGCATACTACAGGGCCGGGCACAGTACACGCGGCGGCGACTACACTCATATACACACTCACAGGACGCAGGACACACCTTGTTGTGCCAACAACATTAGCGAGTAAACGATGTCGATGACGATTGTCCTAACGTCGTCCAGACGTCCTGAATGAAGGAGTAAGTGAGTGAGCAAATGAAATGAGAACAACAAGAGTAAAAGAGTAAGCAAACGCCAAAAATATTTTCTACGTATATAAATTCATCAGACTGAGAGCCACCCTTTTTTTTCTAATTTACCAAATTACGCACCATCAATCATCGAAGGAGCGAACGACAACCGAATTGGTGGGTGAGTGAGTGATGATGAACAAGCGCTCAATATATGAAATATGTACTTGTTTACATCGACGTTCTAGTGATGTTGATGATGATGATGATGATGATGATATACAAACAAAAATGATTTGAATGACTTCTCCCATCAACCACTAGCTCAGCCAAGTAAGCGTCTTACAGTATTTTAATGTATAATATTATACTCGTACTTTTCCCTCAAGTGCCAACCTTTAATGCAATTCAAGGTTTTTTAGAATATGAAAAGATAAAAAATGAATTAAACTTCAAGTGGCCGCAGGACACATTGGCACAACGCCACTTGAGGCAAACAACGTTTGCACGCTCTGCTGCTGTTGCTGCATAGATGTACAAAATACATATACTTCGTCATTCTAAAATTGCAATCCTTTCAGGATGTGCCAACCAAGTTGTTGGTTGATTGTGGGAAATACGCACTGAAGCAAGTCTTGTGAGCTCACGCGTTCATCACACATGGACATCTTAAAGAGATTTAACTTGGCTTCTTGGGATTAACTAACAAACACTAATTGATTTAATCCCTAATCCCTTAAACCGGACACTAAAATAACAAACACAATCTCATACTGTAAAGCTAAATTATTATACTTGGTAACATTCTGTAGGAATTTCCTAAAAACAAATAAAAATAAATAAATTAAAATAATTTTAAGGAAAATCAGTCAAGTCAAAGTCAGTTTTCTTAGTCATGGCAGAATGGTTAGCTTAAATACATAAATCTTTTAGTAATCCTATGTTAAAGTGATGTAAATAAAATGGGGAAATTGTATTTCATAATCAACTCATTGGGCTAAACATTGGGAAAACAAACTATGTATTAACAAAATAGATATTTGATATTTTAATATCTTATTTTGAAAATTTGATAAAAGCTAAGCTATCTTGTAAAGCGCACTCAAGTGGCTTTTAATGGAAATAATTTTTTTTATGTATAAACCTTCTACAAAATATTCTCTAAATGACAGTGAAAATCATATCAAAATCTGTTAGGTGGCTTAAAGCGCAGCTCCATTCATTACAAAATTTTTAATTATTATTAATATTTTTATTTATTTTTAAAATCGAATCTCTCTGTTTAAAACACGAATGAGAATGAACGATGTTTTCGCTCATGACTTCATACATGAGAGTTCTATTAAGACAGACTTTAGTAAAAATAAAAACAAAATATTCCCAGTGCAGGACTCGAACTGCATACCCTTGGCTTACCAGTCCTACTTTCTAACCACTACACAACGCATACATTTTAATTGTTTTTACCTAAAGAGTTCCAATATAATAATTATAAATATTTAGAGAGCAGAATGAGTGTTTTAGAGTGTTGATCATTATCATCATCATGTTTATTTGTTGATCATTATCATCATTATGTTTGCAAAATTTTTATATTTGCTCTATGAAAAGCCACAGCAAAACGTGGCTGTGCAATGCTAGTAATTTATTGTAATATATTTACCCAAAACAAACTAAAAGCAATCATTTTCAATAAAAAAATACAAAAAAAAATATTCCCAGTGCAGGACTTAGAAGTTCTTAGTATCTGATCTGACAGGTATTTCGACAATGTTGAAGTGATGCCTATAGGCAACATTCATACGGGAATATCAAGAAACATTGAACTTTGCAATTATACAGTTCATATTTATTTTCGTTTAAATTAACTTGGGTATCTTTTTGTTTGCGGAAGGCAAATTATGGTTATGTGTTTTTGGGATTGTTCAAGTCGTATCAACAACAACAAAAGTCATAAGATCAGCAGCACGAAATAACATAAACATAGGTGTTTTTATCTATAGTGGAACCCAATTTCAAATTAAACATTTATATTTTAACCTGGGAAAATGTTGGTTACTTACTTACCTGTACTGATTGCTACTAGATTTAACGACTTAGACCAGATTCAATCCAAGATACTCGAGATGCGACTCTCGGATTAAATTCAAATTCTGTTGATCTTAACAGATATAATTAAAGTACTTGTTATGAGAGTTTTCTGAAACAAATAGATGCACAATATCAAAATTCAAATATTTGCAATTTGTATTAATTCTGTCGTATATTTTGCAAGATGCCTTAACTTTATCTCGAAAATGTTGGTTACTTACCTGTGCTGATTGCTCCTAGATTTAGCGACTTAGACCAGATTCAACAAGATACTCGATGCGACTCTCGAAATATTGTAAATTCAGAATTCTATTGATCTTAAAATATATAATAACAGAGTACTTAGTATGAGAGTTTCCTGAAACAAATAGAATAGATGCAAATGATCAAAATTCAAGTATTTGCAATTTGTATTAATTCTGTCGTATATTTTGCAAGATGCCTTCTTATATTTCAAATCAAACATTTATATTTTAACCTTAACTTTATCTCGAAAATGTTGGTTACTTACCTCTGCTAATTGCTCCTAGATTTAGCGACTTCGACCAGATTCAATGCAAGATACTCGATGCGACTCTCGAAATATTGTAAATTCAGAATTCTATTGATCTTAAAATATATAATAACAGAGTACTTAGTATGAGAGTTTCCTGAAACAAATAGAATAGATGCAAATGATCAAAATTCAAGTATTTGCAATTTGTATTAATTCTGTCGTATATTTTGCAAGATGAATTTTTATATTTCAAATTAAACATTTATATTTTAACATTAACTTTATCTCGAAAATGTTGGTTAATTACCTGTACTGATTGCTACTAGATTTAACGATTAAGACCAGATTCAATTCTTAACAAATATAATTAGAGTACTTGGTATGAGAGTTTTCTGAAACAAATAGATGCATAAGATCAAAATTCAAGTATTTCCAATTTGTATTAATTCTGTCGTATATTTTGCAAGATGCCTTAACTTTATCTCGAAAATGTTGGTTACTTACCTGTGCTGATTGCTCCTAGATTTAGCGACTTCGACCAGATTCAATGCAAGATACTCGATGCGACTCTCGAAATATTGTAAATTCAGAATTCTATTGATCTTAAAATATATAATAACAGAGTACTTGGTATGAGAGTTTCCTGAAACAAATAGAATAGATGCAAATGATCAAAATTCAAGTATTTCCAATTTGTATTAATTCTGTCGTATATTTTGCAAGATGCCTTCTTATATTTCAAATCAAACATTTATATTTTAACCTTAACTTTATCTCGAAAATGTTGGTTACTTACCTCTGCTAATTGCTCCTAGATTTAGCGACTTCGACCAGATTCAATGCAAGATACTCGATGCGACTCTCGAAATATTGTAAATTCAAAATTCTATTGATTTTAAAATATATAATAACAGAGTACTCGGTATGAGAGTTTTCTGAAACAAATATAATAGATGCAAATGATCAAAATTAAAAATATTTGCAATTAGTATTAATTCTGTCGTATATTTTGCAAGATGCCTTAACTTTATCTCGAAAATTTTGGTTACTTACCTGTGCTGATTGCTCCTAGATTTACCGACTTAGACCTGATTCAACTGAAGAATTGTATCGATCTTAAAATATATAATAACAGAGTACTTGATATGAGAGTTTCCTGAAACAAATAGAATAGATGCAAATGATCAAAATTCAAATATTTGCAATTAGTATTAATTCTGTCGTATATTTTGCAAGATGCCTTAACTTTATCTCGAAAATGTTGGTTACTTACCTGTGCTGATTGCTCCTAGATTTACCGACTTAGACCTGATTCAACTGAAGAATTGTATCGATCTTAAAATATATAATAACAGAGTACTTGGTATGAGAGTTTCCTGAAACAAATAGAATAGATGCAAATGATCAAAATTCAAATATTTGCAATTAGTATTAATTCTGTCGTATATTTTGCAAGATGCCTTAACTTTATCTCGAAAATGTTGGTTACTTACCTGTGCTGATTGCTCCTAGATTTAGCGACTTAGACCTGATTCAACTGAAGAATTGTATCGATCTTAAAATATATAATAACAGAGTACTTGGTATGAGAGTTTCCTGAAACAAATAGAATAGATGCAAATGATCAAAATTCAAAATAGTTGCAAATTGTATTAATTCTGTCGTATATTTTGCAAGATGCCTTTGTATATTTCAAAGCAATATATACTTCAAACTTAAAATTTGATTATTATTATTTATTCCTCTCTTTAATCTCGAAAATGTTGATGATTTACTTGTGCTGATGATTGACATTAGATTTATCGAATTTGCAGTTAAACTTATGTTGATTTTTTGTGACGTTTGGATAAAGACTATGAAAGAGATAAAGTAGACAATTCTATCAAGAAATCGTGATCTCGTTGTTTGAAATTGTTGTTGGAAACTGTCGTCGTTGAGAGAATTGTCTAGTCTCTGTATGTATTTGCCCTTTACCTTCCTGTACTAGGAGAGTGACCAACTTATGTAAAACTTTTATACAAGTTTCTTTAAGAGGAAACTGTAAAGAATTTTGATTTTAGTTTATGTTTCTTTGCCTAAGTTGCCCATAGGAAAATATTTTCTAAATCCAGGTTATAATAACTAATTTTGTAATCAAATTTAATAAACTACTATATTTATTTGACATTTACTAATCAAATCTCTCTGCATTTTGTTCTAATGAAATGACCGCAACTTGTTAAATAAATCAAGAAAATGGTTTTAATGATGTCATCCTCAACTCTGCCTTTCCCTCTCTGCATGTTCAATAATTTTGATGCGCGCTTAGAATTTTGACCGATGCCACTTATGAATTAATATCGACATTCAATTAAGCGTTCAATCAGTTTACACAAAATGACTGGGACTATCCACATTCCATAATCATCTTAAGCAGTCAAATGTTGTCATATCCCAAACTGCAGAAATGCAAGAGGAAAAGCCTAATTACATTTATGAAATTATTGACGAACATTATCTTCAACCCCCCGCCCCTTCCTTCAATCATCAATAACATCATCAAGGAAATATGATGGCATTTTCCCCTTGCAAACATCATCACCCATCCCCTCCTCTCCCTCCAGTATCCATCAAATCAAATTATTTTGGGAGTCATTTCCCCTTTTACTTTATAAACGAGTCCATTTCTAATTTTGTTGAGTAGTGGACATACAGATTGAGCCCCGTCCCCTCTTTCTATCTTAGTAACCATAAAGCAGCCTACATTCAGAAATTGCGCCAAAATGTATCCATCCAACTGTCATTCGATTGAAATGCTGAAATGAATTGATTTTGCTGCAGAAATGAATCATCATCATCTCTTGACCAGAAAAACCATTTTAATTTTGTGCCAGAGATGATGAAATAACCCAGACTACTACAAACTGACCACCACCATCATCATTATCATCATCATCATCATCATCATACAATATTTACAATACATAAAATGTCTACTCTATTCTACACACACTTGAATTTATACATATATTCTTTGGTCGGCTGCAGCTAATCTGAATTATGTACACAATTGATTTGGTTGAGTTGAAAGGAAGTATTGGCAGGAAGGAGTACTTCATATACTTCATAGGCTGGACGACAATGTCATCATCTAAAAAGTTTTAGCGAATATAAGTTATCAATCCATGGATGAATGAATGGATGCATGATTTGACCATTGTTTTACTCATACTTAGAGCGCTACTCTCTCTCTGGGATTGTCTTCTCCAGTTCAGTTGTGCTTCTTCCCTTCTTCATCTTTGATGCTTGCGTTCAGTTGAATGTCCGTCAGTAGGTCCATCTGTGTCTATCTTTTAGATTCAGCTAAACAGGAATATTTTCTAAATATACATTTGTATTGAAGTATAGAGTATCTCTGTCTGACTGGGATATACGACGAGTATAGGATTGCGGATATGTGTGTGGATGTGTGTTTGGATGTTTGCTATCGTTTTTGGGAAATATTATATGCTCATACCTCCGTTTTCAAGTAAATTGTGTAAATATTTGCGCTCGTAAGTGGATTGGAGATGGATGAGTTTATCATACGAATATACACACAGATACTTTCAAACACACACAAACACCCATGCACCCATGCACCCAATAATATATATGTACACACACAGATACATACATATACAGATACTTACAGAGAAGAAGACGAGCCAACAACAACAACAACAGCAAACTGTCAGACTTGATTGACTGATTTCGATAGCTTGGTTTGGCCCGGCTCGGTTTGGCTTCGTTTGGCTTGGCTTGAATTCGTTAGATTTATCTGTCTGTCTGTCTGTGATTCTGTCGGTCGCAATGTTTGTTGGCTGATGCTACTTCAGCGCCTCCATCAACGATGATGATTATAATGATGATATTCGATTGGTTTATTAACTGTTCATAAAGTGCGGTTGCGATGAATTCTACTGCTTTTGTTTCTAATGTCATTTAGTTGATACAAAAAACAAATATTCTGCAATATGTTTAAGTGCGTGCACATATATACAGGGTACCTCACTCTATCTATCTATCTTTGAAGCATGTCATTTGACACCAAAAACTTAACTTTGTATCAACCCAAGGACAGTCAGGCGGGCTACTAGTCACAGAATACCTACGGGCCATTGGAATGATTGGTTTGGATTGCTCCTAGCTTCAGTGTTACCCTTTGAAGAAAATGGAGACATAATAATATTTTATAATAAAAATATGTGACAGATGATTTCTGGGTACACAAAAAAAAAAAAAAAAAAAAAAACACATATATGACGTTTCATTATTTTGGAAGGTGCTTAAACAATATTGGGCTGCTTTGGGAAAATAAAACCCACGCAAAATCATCAAAGTTCCATTGCACGATAGTAAAGTTAATATTTAGTTGATATATTGTTTCGACTCATAAAAAAAGATGGGAGATGCGATGACTACCGAGATAAATGGAAATGAATTGCCATCGAAAATGTAAAGCAACTTCTCCAAACTAAACATACAATTACCCAACCCAACCCACCGAAATGTTGACAGAGATCTGCAAAATATTTTGGAACATCTTTGTTCTCGGCTCTTGTGACTGCCACTTGGCACTTGGCAAGTTTTATTCACTAAACTCGACTTTAAATAATGTTAATATCTGCCAGATATTCGTTACTTACCTGTGTTCTGACTAATAACAAAATTCTTGCAAGCGTTGATATCAAATATAGTGGCGTTCAATCCTTTTCTTTCACTTTTATTAAAATTAACAAAAAATATATTTTTCGATTTGCTCCGAGTAACTTTCTCAACGCAGACGTATAGATTTATTTTTTGAAAGTTAACACAAAGCACGTAAGTTTTCTAAATCCAAATTGAATTAGATACAACAGTTCAAACTTTTTCGTTCTTTTCTATTAAAATTAACAAAAAATATATTTTCCGATTTGCTCCGAGTAACTTTCTCAACGTAGCTGTACAATGAGATTTATTTTTTGAAAGTTAACACAAAGCACAGAAATTTTTAAAATCCAAATTGTATTAGATACAAATGTCAAAAAACGACTAAAAATAAATTTAAACTTTTTCCCGATTGGCAACTCTTTGCTTTGTCATGTCTTTTTTTTTTCGAGACACTTTTATGCGCCATATTACACCAACCTTGACAATAGATGGCGGCAAAACTAATAAATATATCATAGATGGCGCTATAAGATTCAACAATGCCATATCGGGTACACACTCCCATTCTAAAGTTCAATTTTTAAGTGCTGCCAATCACATGAAAGTTTCAAGGGTATTCTCAGGTTCAGTTTTTTCAAACACCGTCGAAAACACGCAGTGAATGCAAAACAAATTAGAATTTAAGAGATTTATATATTTTTCTGATTGGATGGATAACATTGCCAGATAAGAACATATTATCAATACAAAATCTTCGAAAGATACTCATGACCCATGTCATAAGTTATGTCGGATTTCTACCGACTAAAAAGCCCTCTATCGCCTCAAACCCCTTTTTTTCACTACGGAATTACCAAAGTATTACTTCGTAGGGAGGGACATTGTCAAAGTTCCATTGCACGATAGTAAAGTTGATTTAGCTGATTTATTGTGTTAAAAAAAGATGGGAGATGCGATTGACTACCGAGATAAATTGAAATGAATTGCCATCGAAAATGTAAAGCAACTTCCCCAAACTAAACATACAATTACCCAACGCAACCCACCGAAATGTTGACAGAGATCTGCAAAATATTTTGGAACATCTTTGTTCTCGGCTCTTGTGACTGCCACTTGGCACTTGGCAAGTTTTATTCACGAAACTCGACTTTAAATAATGTTAATATCTGCCATTTATCGTTACTTACCTGTGTTCTGACTAATAACAAAATTCTTGCAAGCGTTGATATCAAATGTAGTAGCGTTCAATCCTTTTCTTTCACTTCTATTAAAATTAACAAAAAATATATTTTCCGATTTGCTCCGAGTAACTTTCTCAACGTAGACAATGAGAAAATGAGAATTATTTTTTGAAAGTTAACACAAAGCACATAAGTTTTGTAAATCCAAATTGAATTAGATATAAACATATTATCAATGCAAAATCTTCGAAAGACTGCCTGGTAAAAGTTATGTCGGATTTCTACCAACTAAAAAGCCCCCTATCGCCTCAAACCCCTTTTTTTTCACTACGGAATTACCAAAGTATTACTTCGTAGGGAGGGACATTGTCAAAGTTCCATTGCCGATAGTAAAGTTAATATTTAGTTGATATATTGTCGACTCATAAAAAAAGATGGGAGATGCGATTGGCTACCGTGATAAATGGAAATGAATTGCCATCGAAAATGTAAAGCAACTTCCCCAAACTAAACATACAATTACCCAACCCAACCCACCGAAATGTTGACAGAGATCTGCAAAATATTTTGGAACATCATTGTTCTCGGCTCTTGTGACTGCCACTTGGCACTTGGCAAGTTTTATTCACTAAACTCGACTTTAAATAATGTTAATATCTGCCAGATATTCGTTACTTACCTGTGTTCTGACTAATAACAAAATTCTTGCAAGCGTTGATATCAAATATAGTGGCGTTCAATCCTTTTCTTTCACTTTTATTAAAATTAACAAAAAATATATTTTTCGATTTGCTCCGAGTAACTTTCTCAACGCAGACGTATAGATTTATTTTTTGAAAGTTAACACAAAGCACGTAAGTTTTCTAAATCCAAATTGAATTAGATACAACAGTTCAAACTTTTTCGTTCTTTTCTATTAAAATTAACAAAAAATATATTTTCCGATTTGCTCCGAGTAACTTTCTCAACGTAGCTGTACAATGAGATTTATTTTTTGAAAGTTAACACAAAGCACAGAAATTTTTAAAATCCAAATTGTATTAGATACAAATGTCAAAAAACGACTAAAAATAAATTTAAACTTTTTCCCGATTGGCAACTCTTTGCTTTGTCATGTCTTTTTTTTTTCGAGACACTTTTATGCGCCATATTACACCAACCTTGACAATAGATGGCGGCAAAACTAATAAATATATCATAGATGGCGCTATAAGATTCAACAATGCCATATCGGGTACACACTCCCATTCTAA
Source organism: Amiota minor (assembly GCA_037043295.1). Classification (NCBI taxonomy): domain Eukaryota; kingdom Metazoa; phylum Arthropoda; class Insecta; order Diptera; family Drosophilidae; genus Amiota; species Amiota minor. Next base: position 5,406,205 of record JBAMAW010000081.1, on the reverse strand, counting down.
AGTTCAATTTTTAAGTGCTGCCAATCACATGAAAGTTTCAAGGGTATTCTCAGGTTCAGTTTTTTCAAACACCGTCGAAAACACGCAGTGAATGCAAAACAAATTAGAATTTAAGAGATTTATATATTTTTCTGATTGGATGGATAACATTGCCAGATAAGAACATATTATCAATACAAAATCTTCGAAAGATACTCATGACCCATGTCATAAGTTATGTCGGATTTCTACCGACTAAAAAGCCCTCTATCGCCTCAAACCCCTTTTTTTCACTACGGAATTACCAAAGTATTACTTCGTAGGGAGGGACATTGTCAAAGTTCCATTGCACGATAGTAAAGTTGATTTAGCTGATTTATTGTGTTAAAAAAAGATGGGAGATGCGATTGACTACCGAGATAAATTGAAATGAATTGCCATCGAAAATGTAAAGCAACTTCCCCAAACTAAACATACAATTACCCAACGCAACCCACCGAAATGTTGACAGAGATCTGCAAAATATTTTGGAACATCTTTGTTCTCGGCTCTTGTGACTGCCACTTGGCACTTGGCAAGTTTTATTCACGAAACTCGACTTTAAATAATGTTAATATCTGCCATTTATCGTTACTTACCTGTGTTCTGACTAATAACAAAATTCTTGCAAGCGTTGATATCAAATGTAGTAGCGTTCAATCCTTTTCTTTCACTTCTATTAAAATTAACAAAAAATATATTTTCCGATTTGCTCCGAGTAACTTTCTCAACGTAGACGTAAAATGAGAATTTTTTTTTGAAAGTTAACACAAAGCACATAAGTTTTGTAAATCCAAATTGAATTAGATACAACAGTTCAAACTTTTTCGTTCACTTCTATTAAAATTAACAAAAAATATATTTTTCGATTTGCTCCGAGTAACTTTCTCAACGTAGCTGTACAATGAGAATTATTTTTTGAAAGTTAACACAAAGCACATAAATTTTTAAAATCCAAATTGTATTAGATACAAATGTCAAAAAACGACTTAAAATACATTTAAACTTTTTCCCGATTGGCAACTCTTTGCTTTGTCATGTCTTTTTTTTCGAGACACTTTTGTGCGCCATATTACACCATCATTGACAATAGATGGCGTCAAAACTAATAAATATATTATAGATGGCGCTATAAGATTCAACAATGCCATATCGGACACACACTCCTATTCTAAAGTTCAATTTGCAAGTGCTGCCAATCACATTAAAGTTTCAAGGGTATTCTCAGGTTCAGTTTTTGCAAACACCGTCGAAAACAGGCAGTGAATGCAAAAGAAATTAGAATTTAAGAGATTGATATATTTTTCTGATTGGATAACATTGCCAGATAAGAACATATTATCAATACAAAATCTTCGAAAGATACTCATGGCCCGTGTCATAAGTTATGTCGGATGTCTACCAACTAAAAAGCCCCCTATCGCCTCAAACTTTAAATTTTTTACCACTACGGAACTACCAAAGTATTACTTCGTAGGGAGGGACATTGTCCCTGGCTGCGTCTATCTATCTGTCTGTCCAAACGCGCTATACTCAAAAACTAGCGTACGGATTTTCATACGGTTTTCACCATTAGACCGTATTCGGCATAGCAATTAAACAAATAATATACAAACTAATAGGGTAGAATGCAAAATACTAATAGATGGTCCATTAAAGAATAATCTGCAATGATTTATGATTCAACATTCAAACTTCCATTGCAAATTTGTAGTGACGACGTGTCTTGACATTTCAAAACAAAGTAACGCCAGCAAATTAATAGAAGATTGCAGTTTGATTATTTGGGATGGGGCTTCTATGTCGCAAAGAGATCCTATTAAAACATTAGATAGGAAAATGCGATATTTGCACAACAGAAACTGCCCAATGGGTAACTGCACTATTTTGTTCTCTGGAGACTTCCATCAAATGTTGCCATTTATACCAAAATGTGAACTTAAAACCAACATGAGAATTTTTTATTTTTCATGAGTTACTTCCGGAAATGTCAAGATGAATTATTAATAATCTATGTGCTTTATTGCAAAATGTGGAGGAATTGATTAAAAAAATTTAAGTAGTGTGCCTCACTCTCATAATCACAATATGGAAGTGAAACTTCTTTAGCGAAGGGAGGTAAATCCAAAAATTATAAAATGAAATGTGACAAAAATCAAAATGCGATAATGCTTCAGAGACGTAGGTGGGAGAGGAACAAAACAATGCGCATTGTCTTGTGCGGGCTCGTCTGCAGCGTAGAGAATGAAAGCTTATGCGTGAGTAAGAGAGAGTTAAAAAATGAGTTAATAATTGTGTTTACTTTACGAAAGAGCGAACGATTAAGTGGCCGAATGACCGAAAAATGAAATAACTCTTTTGTATTGAAACAATATAACACTTAAAAAATTTTTGTTAGTGACTATCTACTTTAGAAGTTTCACTTCCATATTGTATTTGCTTAATAGCTCCAATATAATAACACCATCGTCAAATTTTGATTTGCGTCACATTGCATTTTCATATTTTTTGGATTTAATTCACTAAAGAAGTTTCACTTTAAAAAAAAAATATTTATTCCCCGTGCAGAACTCGAACCCCACGTCCTTGGTTTGCAAGTCCTACTCTCTAACTACCACGCCACGGAGATATTTCAATTTTATTTGCCTAAATAGCTCCAATATAATAATAACATCGCCAAATTTTGATTTTCGTCACCTTTCATTTTCATATTTTTTGGGTTTACTCCCCCTTCGCTAAAGACACAATTAATACCCAACGAAATGTTGACAGAGATCTGCAAAATATTTTGGAACATCTTTGTTCTCGGCTCTTGTGACTGCCACTTGGCACTTGGCAAGTTTTATTCACTAAACTCGACTTTAAATAATGTTAATATCTGCCAGATATTCGTTACTTACCTGTGTTCTGATTAATAACAAAATTCTTGTATGCGTTGATATCAAATATAGTGGCGTTCAATCCTTTTCTTTCACTTCTATTAAAATTAACAAAAAATATATTTTCCGATTTGCTCCGAGTAACTTTCTCAACGTAGACGTCTAATGAGATTTATTTTTTGAAAGTTAACACAAAGCACGTAAGTTTTGTAAATCCAAATTCTTCGCTAAAGAAGTTTCACTTCAAAAAAAAATATTCTCCACGCCCTCGGTTTGCAAGGCCTACTCTCTAACCTCCACGCCACGGAGACATTTCAATCCTGTATTTTCTCAGAATGCGACAGTTTATCATCTTTCCTTAAATCTCTTTCGCGAGCAAGTCCACTGGACATAAGTATGTATAAGTTAAAATCAGAAGGATCGCCAATTTCATTGCTATGCTACTAGTTTCTTAACAGCCATAATCCAATGTTTTGAAAATCATCTAGTAACATATAAGGGGAAAAAAAACACCGTGTCATTTATATTTGAATGCTTTCATTGTTTGTCAAATATTTGTACATCCTCATCAAGCTTAAAATGCAATTTATGTATCATACAATATTTCACTTTTCATTACATTCATTATTTCACATCTTGAACATACTAAACTAGATAAAAATTACTAAAAACTATCACAGGCACAAAATTGGTTCTTTACCATCTAACTACGTTTATGGATATATAAGTATATTTATATTGATATATGTATTATGTATGTATGTAGAATCAAATCCACCTAGAAATCCACTTCTTCACTGCTTCAGGCGTCATTTTTTTTTTGTTTTTTTTTTTTTGTAACTTAGGAACTTTGGAGAATATTATTAGCCTACAAAAATTACTATGGACCACAAATATTAATTTAAAGGCATATTAACCTCCCACAGCTTCATATGATTGTCTAGTACTTCATGGAACCAACTTTGTTTGTCCGGTTTCTCCCTGAAAACAATATTGAGTGATTTTAAATCCAATTGCAAAATGGCATCATTGCCGAGCATATTGTCGAGGGAACGCAACAAAGTACTATTCCCATGTAGCTTCAATAGCGTCACATATTTGAGCACATAATATTCATACTGCAGTTTCCGACGAGCCCAGCGCTCGACCGTAGCATTGGCACTCGCTGAGCGTATTTGGCCAAGGTGCACGGCATACCAAGGTGCAAAATAATTATAGAGATCTTGTTTGGACATATTACTGATGCCTTTCGATTTAATGCGCTCCTTGATCATTTGATAGTTCTTGCGACTATAGACAAACACCTGAAATAGAGAGTTGCCTGTCGTAAACGAATTGATGTAGTGAGTACCATAAGCTTCCATGAACTTGACAACAGACGAAACATTGCCCACTTGTAGCGTATTCATGCGTTCCGCTACATCACGTTCGAGTGTCTCATTCAAAGGAATTTCTCCACTGAATTTTCCTGTCTCCCGGAATCGTACAACACGCACCAGAACATAAGAGTAATCGCCCTGTATGAAGGATGTGTTAATACCAAGTTTTTTGGCTGCATTATCATTAAACCATCCGCTGGTAAATGCCTCCCATGGCTTATCCATGCGTTCGATGGTGAAATCACGGAAGTAAGCCTGAAACAATTGTCGACGATTGTCACAGAATTCCATATGAAAGTCACCATGAAAGATGCCCGGTTGATTCTCCTCATGATTTTCACTCAAGTAACTTATATTCTGGCACAAGAAAAAAGAAGACAAATCAATTTCATATCCAATACATTTAAGTTTAGATCATCCGTAAACTTACCTTATAAATATTCTTTGTTGGTTCTTTGAAGATCCATCGTTCTGTTTCACTATTATCATTATAGGGTATCACACGCATCGATATGCCCAAATAGCCATAACGTAGAAATATATTAATGGCTTTGCCAATGCGCAACTGCGATTCACGTCTGCCGCCACCAACAATCTGCCAACTGGTCGAAACCAGAAAGCACAGCATTACCAGCCACAAATACGACATGGAAGCATGTCGTGTTGGGCTGCTCATCGCGCGTTAAGTCAAATCGCAGCCGTTTTGGTCTCACATGCAAAGCAACTAAATAGTGGGTGGTGATCAGATTAAAGAGATTATTTTAATTAAAATCGTGAAATACAAGATTAACTTAGATTAAATGCCATGCCCTGCATATGATTCAATTTACATAAATAGAATATAATAGTCAAGAACTTTTATTTTCATTTTATTTTGTAGAAGTTTTTTAACGATTTTAATGAAATTTTCATCTTTATACTTAAATAAATGCTGATATCTCTACAGACCGATAATTATAGTTTGACATACATTATGGTATGGCTATGATTTCGTTGGCCCCGATATGCCTTAACGAGAATATAAAAAGGAGAAACTTTTGAGAGACCCCAATGTCTAAAATGTTTCTTGAAGACTTTCTAGAGTTGCTACTTGATACGCTTTCCGGGGGCCCCAGTATTTATTCCTTAATAATAACAAGAATAGTTAATTGAGCCTATAAGACCTTATCAAAGCTAAGATACTAACCGAATTCTTTTGATTTTCCTTACCAACTTATTAAATATGTCATTATTTTTATGGATACTTCATTGGATTATAATCGGAAGGGACAAACAAAAACTTATTCAATCATATTGAGCATGAAGGCTTACTGGAATTATATGTTATTAATTGATTTATCTTAATTCTCTTTAAAAACTTATTACACTCGTGTCTAGTTTTTTGATCAGATTCATTTTGGATTTCGCATGTTAATGATATAAAAACATTTTATTTCGCTGGTTATATGTGATTTGATCTTCTTATGCACGCTCTAGGGTCTAGAAGTTCACTTATAAACACTGAGGGCTTTTCGAAGTAGAGCTACTAACTTACGTTAGGTGGTTTTCTTTACAATCTCATCAACTATGTCATTACCTAAGAGTTTTCATTGGATTTAAATCGGAATTGGTAAATAAATAATTGACTTATTCATTCATAGAGGGCGTGAGGGCTTATGCAGTTAAGTTACTTGATCTTCCATTTTATGCAACCACCTTTAGTTATAATGGCTTCATGGCTTATCGCAAGTTACTAACTGGTACATAAGAAAATTCAATTCTTATGGACACTCATTTAGAAAGGTTTGAGGGCTTCCAAACGCTAAGATGATTTTTCTTGATTTTCTTTACTTTAGTAAGAAATATGTTATGCTTTTATCTAAAAGTCTTCATGGGATTCAATTAGAATCCTTTCTATCATAGGTGATTTAGAGTTTACGGGAATTAAGTTACTAGCTGATTTCCTATGTCAATCTTGTTAAACAAATTAATGATATAGAAACATTGGATCTTACCAAAGTTAAGTGAACACATACAAATTCTTTTCGGTTTTTACAAGTTAATGATATAGGAATATTTAATCTTATGATCTCTTTGTTCATTTGTAAAGGCTTGGGGGCTTGCCGGAACTTGGTTACTATAGGAAGTTTTTTGTACATATTACACCAGAAAAATCTCATCACTTTTATTTTATGAATCAGACAAAAAATAATTTAATTATTTAATGTAGTCTATTGTTGTTGTTTTACTCTACACCTGCTGTGACTCCTCTCTGACTACTGTGATGCTAATTGACCGTGAACCCCGCAAACACATTGAACTTGAACGAGGTTTGTAAATATCATATAGGAGTTCCTAAAAATGACTGATTTACCACCGCCAACTACAACAACAACTTAATGTACAATGTCCAACAGCAACAACAACAAACCTCAATTTCAAAGCAAATTGTTGAAAAGCAGCTAAAAAAACTATAGTTTATTATTAATTATTTATTTACACACAAAAAAAAAAAAAAAATGGTAATTAATAATAATGAAGATGATCATGATGATAATGATTATATGGTTAATGATGTTGTTTTTAATGCCACGGATGATGATGACAATATGGAAGTGATCATCACATGGAAATGAAACTTGAACCGAAATTAAAACGGGTTATGATGGAAGCCAAACTTCTGCACTCACAATTCACTCACATGAACACTTTTATTTCCTAAACATTTTTTTCATGAATAAATTATTGATTGTATTTCAATATCTGCCCGAAAGTGCAAAGAAGAAAAAGTACATTATCAGAGGAGCACCACAGGTGGAGAGGTGCGTGGGCAGCTATTTAGCGCGATTATTCAGATGGAAGCGCGCTGAATGCGCTCATATCAAAACACAAACTGATCCAAAAATTGTTTAAAAAAAAAAACAAAAAAAACAAAAAATTGAACGAACAACAACTGACTTTAACGGCAAGAGATAACAAACTACATACAAGACTACAACAGACAATTGACTTCAGAGAGACGACAACAGATTTAAAACCAAACCGGTTGAAACGACTTTCAAACTATGACTGCTAAGAGCAGACACCACTTAGCTGAAATAACCTGCAATATACTTTACAATACTAATACAACATATACGAGAAGTGAGTATCTCAGATCACACCGAGTAGAGGAAGCAGCAGTAGAAGCACAAACAAAATACTTACTATATAGTCACTGCGACAAGTGGCACAACATCACTGACGCCATCCTCACCTGTTTGTTTGCAAGATCAATAGATCTATCTGACTGACTAACTAACTAAATGACTAACTACAATATTTCAGAGGCGAATGGAGAAGCAGAAACTCATAAAATTTCATGAGGCATGTGCGCTTTGTAATTGTTGCGCAAATTCTTAGAACGAGTTCGCGTTATCAGTAGCCAAACGTGTACTCGTAAATATCAAATGAAATACATGTAGCCTAGTGTCAGTAGCAGCAGGTACATTTAACATGTGGTGATGGTGGTGTTGGGAAGAGGAGTGTGTGGTGTTCATAAATGCAACTGATGCGCAACTGATGCTTATTTGGTATAGAGGAGCTACAAAATAGCTTTCTCCATAAATGGGATGACAATTTTATTATGGTATATTAATTTGGTCAATAATACAAATAAATAACACACAACAGAAATCAAGAAAATTGCCTTAACACACAAAAACAAATCATAAATAAATACGTCATTATAATAGGTAGACAAAACCATATGTACGTAAGTAGGTAGTTAGATAGATAGATACATTTGTATCTAAATACAATACAATATACCATGGTAACCTTGTCAAAATGCGTCTGAGAGTTGGTCAGAGAGCAAACTAAGTGTGTGTGTGCATGTGCATGTATGTGTAAAAAGTAGCAAGCACTTTGATTAAAGTGCGATGTTCAGTGACGGAGTTTTAGAGGGGGCCATCAATTGTGGAATAAATTATCTATGTATTGTACTATCACAAATCACAAATAACAAATGATCATCTTTGATATGATTAAGGGTAATAAATATAAATTACAAAGCAGTCTGCTGCCCACTGTAGCAAAGCTGTTTGAACGCTGTCTGCTGACACGCCTACTTGACTTGAAAGAGGTCAAGGAAATTGTTCCTCCATTTCAATTCGGGTTCCGTAAGGCCCACGGAACTCCTGAACAATTGAATAGGGTAGTCAACTTTATCCTTGAAGGATTTGATTCCAAGGAGTACGTTGTGGCAGCGTATCTCGATATCAATCAGGCTTTTGATCGAGTTTGGCACGACGGGTTGCTCAGTAAACTCAAGAGCCTCTTACCGCCTCAACTATGGTTAATAGTGCGCAGCTACCTCAATAATAGGACTTTTACAGTGGTTCTGGATGGTGTGGAGTCTAGCATCAAGGCTATTCGCGCAGGTGTCCCCCAGGGTAGCGTTCTGGGGCCGACACTCTATACCCTGTTCACGCACGACATGCCCAATAGCTTAAAGCTACCACTAGAAGATTCTGATGATTTTATCATCGCCACGTTTGCAGATGATACGGCCATCCTCTCCAGAAACAGGTTCATATATGAAGCCACGGACAATCTGCAACAATATCTGCACAGTTTTGAAGTCTGGACAAAAAGATGGAACATTGGCATTAACGAAAAGAAATGTGCCAATGTGACGTACGCCTTACGGCCGGATGTTTGTCCGGGCGTCATTATTGGCAATCAGTTGCTGGAGCATCACCAGCGGCTAACGTTTAAAACCCATATCTCAAATATAACGAAGTCGCTCGGGCAAAGAATTAGGAAATTGTATTGGCTCCTAAACAGTCGCAATAAATTGTCACTAAGAAATAAGGTGCACATCTACAAAGCAATAATTGCTCCTGCTTGGCGTTATGGCTTACAGGTGTACGGCATAGCAGCAAAAACAAATATTGCTAAGGTAAGAGTTCTGCAGGCCAAGACATTGCGCATGATTTCTGGCGCACAGCGGACCTTGAGCACGACTTGAAAATTGGCGACGTGATTAATCATCAGGCCAAGGACTACATTAATCGGTTGGCAAAACATCCAAACGATCTAGCCAGGCGGCTTTTAAGGCGACGCAGAAAGGGAGGGGTCAGAGTGGCGAGGAGGCTGAGAAGATCGCATCCTGTCGACCTCCCTACTAGATCATATTAAATGTTTTGTTCCTTCCTACTTGTTAATATCAGTTGTTTTGTTATTGTTTTGTATTTAGTTTAATTTAAGTTGTTTAAGTTTAATAACAGTATAATTAAAGTTTTAACAGAGAAAAAAAAAACAAAAAAAAAAAAACAACATTTTTCGAACGATTTCATCGTTTGTCCTACCCTTGTGTGGCACCACTGGCTTTTGTTGATCGGCACTTTTATTAATCATTTGTAATTAGAATTTGTTAAAATAATTATATCCCTGTCACTCTTTCTCTCTCTCTCTCTCTCTCTCTCTCTCTCTCCTCTCTCTTTCTAACTTATGCGAATTTCTAAAAACACAGCTGATATCCGAAAGCATAATGCAACATCAATTAACTAACAAAATGAGTGAAAAATTCATGCATGAAACAGTACAAAAATATTGTGTCTTAAAGTCCAAAAAAACGAAAACATAAAAAATTGTAATAAGTACAATATAATTCCATCTTAATTTGGAATTCTTATTAATATTGTAATTGCATACGAATTTGTTTGAGGGGGCATTTGTTTTGTTTCAGTTTTAACTTCATAATATTTGTTGATTATGTTTGTGATTTTGAAATGATTTGATTCATTTTGTCAGTTTCGCCCTTCGCGCTTTTTTTTTTCATTATTATTTATAAAATAATTAGTTGCTTATTTTTGATGATGATGATGATGGAGGTGGTTATTTTGGTGATGATTATAGTGTTGCTGCAACCAACTCAACTGTCTGTCATTCAGATTGGAGAGTTGTCAAGGAAACCTTTGTGGCTTAAACACAATCATAAGCAAATATAAAACTGGTTAGTTAAAAGTCAATGGAATAAAACAAGTTTATATTGCAAAAATATGATAACAACAAATAACATCATCATCACCTCAACATCATCATCAGCTGATCAACATGCACAGATTCTAATATTGATGTGGTGCCACTTTAAAATATTATTTTATTAATAGTTTTACAACTCTTGTTATTATAGTCATTTGTTTGTTGTTTGTTATTGATTTACAATGAATTTGTAAACATTGCGAAAAGCAAAACTGATTGAATTAACAACACAATGACAATGACAGAATAAGAAAAACTAAAAGAGCCGACAAACAAAAAGAGTCGTCAAGTCTCAAGCCAAGCCAAACCAAACAAAACTGAACTGAACTAATTGATTGATCGTCTTTCAAGCATTGATATACGAAACATGCTGCATATTGATAGATGGTGATAATGATGATGATAGATACACTTATACTTGAGACCGCAAAAACAATTTCGATTTTGACTTGTTGGCCTTATCGCGCTCTAACCGTCTATCAGCCAGACAGAGTCAGTCTCTTCCAATACCACACACAAATACAATACAATGACTTACTAACTGACTGTGACAGACTGCTTGACTGACTGTCAGTCCGTTCGTCTGATTTGTCTGGGGTAGCCGAATCTATATAATTAAATTTATATATTTTACATATAATTTATGATGAATACTGACGAACTAAATGTTTCTTCCATGAAAAGGTCAACTTTATGTTGCTCTGAAGGCAACAAGCAACACACAGAAGTCAAACAACCACAACACAAACACTACAGTAAAATCAGTTTTCAACTCATTTTTACACACACACACACACAAATACACATACACATACTCGCACTCATATGTATATACTCGTGTATTCTCATGAAATTGTTTTTAAAAATTAACTAAAACAACACAAATTTAGGTATTGAATTATTTTTTTATATTCAAAACGCGCAATCAAATCTATTTATGGATGACATTTTTACCATGAAACACAAAAATGTGATAATAATGATGATGATGAGGATGTTTTAAACAATTTATTTCCGCTATAAAGACTAAAACTGTTGCGCCCGTCCTAAGGTTCTCCACCACTAATTAATAGATGATTTGATTTGAAATCAAAAGATCTTGCGCTTTGTTGATAAGAAAGATTATTATTTATTTTTTTTTTTTTAAGTTTGCCTTCCTTTCCTTCTTTTGATTATTATTACTATTATTATTATAATTTTTATTAATGTTATCTTGATTTATGGATCGTTTGATTATCACTTCCAAAGGCATTGAGATACTTTTTTTAAAAAAAAAAAGATTTTTAATTCCAAAATTTGAATGAAATAATTTCATCAGAAATCAAATGATTAATTTCAAGAAAAAATAAATCTTGCAATTGTTCTTGATAAAAAAAAATTGTTATTTTTTGTTTTATTGTTTTTTTTGTTTTTAATTTTCTTTTTAAATAGAAATTAATTTTTTTTTTTATTTTCATAATCAATTTTATTATTTTTTAATTTTTTTTTTATTTGAATTGTTTATTTTTATTAAAATTTTATACATTTTGTAAAGAAATTTATTTTTTATTATTTTGTTTTTTGTTTTTGACATGTTTATTAAGATTATTTTATATTTTTTATTAATTTATTTTTTGTTACTTTTTTTTAATTATTTTTTTTACATTTTATTTTACTTTTGAAGTCTTTTATACAATAATTTTAGATTGCTTGTTGTAGTTTATAAGAGGAAATTTATATTGGGAGTACCAATTAATTCGGACCGTTTTTTGTGTTCCAAAAAGTGTTTTTTTTATTGAAAAATACATCATTCAAAGTATTGTCCACCAGAAGCGACTACTTTTTCCCATCTCTCTGGTAATTTTCAAATACCATCTCTTAAAAATGTGTTCTCTCTGGCCTCGATCCAATCATTGAGCCATTATTCAATTTCTCTAAAAGACCCGAACCGGTGATCCCCCAAATTGTTTTGCATCCATCGAAAAAGCCAGTAGTCGGATGGAGCAAGGTCTGAAGAATACTGCGGGTGGGGTAAGACCTCCCATTTCAGCGTTTCTAGGTAATTTTTGACCGTTACAGATACGTGGGGCCTAATGTTGTCATGTTGTAAAATCACCTTGTCATGCCTTTCGGCCATTTCTGGCCGTTTTTCACGCAATGCACGGCTCAAACGCATTAGTTGTAGCATTAATGGTTCCGCATTAATGGTTTCGTTTGGTTTTAGTAGTTCATAATATACCACACCCGTCTGGTCCCACCATATGCTGAGCATGACCTTTGAACCGTGGATGTTTTGCTTTGGCGTCGATGTAGACGATGATGGAACGGGTTCACCAGGCTTGTCATAGTATTTTTTCATCTTGGGGTTATCGTAGTATATCCATTTTTTATCTCCAGTCACGACCCCGTGCAAAAATCCATTCCTTTGATGTCTTTCAAGAAGCAGTTCCGAAGCGAAAAATCGCGTTTCGACAACTCTCGGCTACAACTCGTACGGCATCCAATATCCTTGCTTTTGAATAAATCCCAATTGTTTTAACCGAACGGAAATTGCTTGCTGAGTCACTCCGACCGATTCTGCGAGTTCAGTTTGCATTTGGCACGGATCTTGATCCAGTAAAACCTCCAATTCCTCATCTTCAAACTCTTTATCTTTGACACTAAAATCACAATTTGAAGCATCGAAACCACTCTCTGCATGACTTATCGGTCGGAGCAGATTCACCATAAACTTCCTCAAGCATTCGATGGGTTTCAGTTGCACTTTTCTTCCCATTAAAAAAGAAAACCAAAACTTCCCGCAAATGCTGTTTATTTAACACAAATCCGGACATTTTCGAAGAGGCAAAAAACAGTGTTGTTGTCAGAAACAGACGCTGATGCATACTAATTATTGTTAACAGATGTCAAACCTTTCCAAAGGAATAGGTAATCGCTTCCAAAATCGGCCGCAACTTGCAGGTGGAGCCATCTTGTGAAAACGGACAGAACTAATTTGTACTCCCAATATTTGCATTTATTATAATTATTTTGTATGTTTTTAATTTTATTAATTTTTTATTATATTTCTGTTTTTCTTATCTTATATTTTATTATACTTTTTTTGTTTAGATTTTATTTAATTTATTGATGTAGTATTTATTTGTTGATTGATCTTGCCTTTCTATTTAAAATTTTACCTTAAATGATCAACATTTTTTAGAATATACTTTATAAAACAAACTTGAATATATTTTTTTATAATTTTCTATATCAAACTATATATTTTGTTTTAGAATCCCCCCTTTTTTCTTATATTTGCATAATTCTGTGTTATTTGAATTGAATTTGTTTTTGTATTTCCATTTATTTAATATTATTTACCAATTTATTTATTTATTTTTTGATTTAATTGTATTTGCTTCTTGTTTCTTTTTTATCACCACCGATTGCGAATGTCATAACACGAAAGTGAAGTTCATATTTATTTCTCAAACCAAGCGACCGCAACAAGAAGTTTTTATAAACTGAATCCACCAAAGCAGCAAATAAAATGTTTTGCACTCATATGTGTAGATACAAAATCGACTCACACACACACACACTCTCACACCAAACAAAACATATCAAACAAATCAAAAAAAAAAACCAAAGAAATGATCTCCCATAATATAATGCACTATGTGTACAACGAATCATTATGTAACATAAAGCATTTCATTATCATTATCATCATTTATTTTTATTCAAATCTATTGAATTGTAGATTTCTCTCAGCAGCAACATGTTGTTTGCTGGATGGAAACAAAACAAATGTTGCTCACAATCTTGTGAGAGAGAATGTTGCTGAGTTGCTAAGCGTGCAAGTAAGTGCGCGCGTAGCTGATTTTAAATGTTGTATTTATTTAATTTTACTTTATCTTTTTAATACAATTTTTATGAATAAAATTATTGTGGCTTGTTGTTTGCATTGATTTACTGAGACTGAGACTGCGCAACGTGATGGTTTAAAGTATTTGATGATGATGATGATGATGTCTCGTGCTGGGTTCATTGGCACATAACCATGATGATGATGATGATGATGATGGTGATGACTATTAAAAAATAATTTCTGTTGTTTTGTTATGAATGTTTTGAGGTGGGAGTTCCATTTTTAGAATTTTTCTGTTTCTTTTCCATGTTGTTAGTTTCCCAGTTTTTCATTTGCTCATTCAATGGAAATAGCCCTTTTCCGCTTATTATTTTTAAAATTATGTTGTTGTTCGTGTTGTCATTGTTGTTTGGTTTTATTCTGATTTTATGCCGGCTCACGTTCCAAAAGCAAAGCAAAGCAAAGCAAAGCAGACAAGGCTCCACTTGAGTCGCGGGTCGCTCTTGCGCATACAAAATGCACAATTTGCATTTGAACAACAAACAACCAAGTGAGTGAATAAATAAATGAATGAATGAATGAAATGTTAATCCAAACATCAGACATTATAAGATATTATTGTACATACAATCATCATTACAATGCCAGAAACAAAGCAAAACAATTTCTATATGCGCAACATGATCTTAATCCATCCATAGTCAGTCAGTCAGTCTTAGTCTTTTCCTAAAACTAAAGTTGAGCCAATAATTGCATTCAATGCGCATGAATTGTCATCATTCCACTTCCATCGTCATCATCATCATCATCATCATCATCATCATTACAATCATTACCACCATTATTATTGAGGCCTCTGTTGTGTTATGTCTACTGTGTCTATGCCTGCCTGCCGTGAGTGTTGGCAGTGAGTGTGTGGAGTGCGACAAATCTCTGATCTACTTTTTATTTATTATTTATATACATGTTTTTATTTTTTCTTATTATAATTTTTGTGTTATTATTTTGTTTTGCTTTGTAATTTTCGCAATAATTGAACTGAAAATTGGGTCAATTTTAATTTTAATTTTTTCCAATTTTTTTTTTTTACCATTCAATTTTGTTTGGTTATCGATGATTTCCATGTTTGGGTTATGTATTGTTTGTTACCAAATTTGACAAAATTTCAAATGTAACAACAACAGCCTTGGCCCTCGTCGGTCAGTGAGATTTAGGTCAACGTACAAAATAAGTACAAATAATTTTCTGATTTTATTTTTCTACTTATTTAATTAAATTTCATTTGTTGCTAACGAAATTTGGCTTGAGAATTGCAGAAATTTTAATTCTAATGAATTCTTAGCTGTCAGTTCTTTTATTTTTATATCTTTTTCAGTTTGATGTCTGTCATTTATTTTAATGAAGAACGACATTGAACACGTTTTAGCAATAATCACAAAAAAAAAAAACAAAAAAAAAACGCAATTCATTTCCTCAAAAAAGTCAAAAGTAAAGATAATAAAATGTAAAAGAAAAAGAAGACAAAATAAATGTATTTTTTATGGGTTCTTCTTAAAGGTTCAAGTATCCACTACCCTTCGTACGACTCCTAAAGCAAAATGTTGTCATCGTTAAATTTGTTGTCATCGTCGTCGCCAAGTATTTCATGAATGAATTTTTCAAATTTAAATTTCAATAGTCATAAAAAACAAAATCATTTCATTTAAATTTTATAGAAAAAGAATCTCACGTTCTATGAGTTTCCGAATAATCACAATAAAAAGAACATTATTAACGAAGGGAACAAGCATCGTCAAATCAAGTTTCATTATACTTAGAATGTGTGACAAAAGTATAAAAAGTTAAAAAAGATATTTGCGCTTACTAAATCATTTCAAGTAGATAAACAACTTTCAAAAATCTTACTAGGTGGGATAAGATAGTTAAGACTACTTACATAAGTCTTGTGATTATTCATAGCAATTAGAATCTTAATTAAAAATTTTATTATTTATTTATAATAAATTTATTATATTTATTTATATTTTTCATTTCTAGCAATTGTTTTTATAAAGATTTGGGTTTTTTCAAGGTTATTTAATTAAAAATTGACCTACTGTTAGTGTAAAAAACTCTCAAAAAACGACGTTTACGACCTAAGTTGTCGTACTCTTCATACACCACTAGAAAACGGTTTTCACTCTTGTGATTCAGCATACTTACAGAAATATATTGATTTGACTTACCTATGCTTAGGGTAGAGTCAGTATACATACCGCATTTCAACATTGAGACCGAAACAACATTTGTATGGGAGCTATACGACCCAGTAATTCTAGGGTCTTGAAATTTACATTGGTTGGTGAATATGGGTCAGACACTAATGATGTCTAAATTTCAGTTTGATAAAACAAAAAACTAAAAAGTTTTTCTAATAAGAACTTAAATTTGAATCTGGGTTTGTATGGGAGCTATACGATCCAGTAACCTCAAGATCTTTAAATTTACATGGGTGGTTAACATAGGACACCTATAGTATCCAAATATTAGTGCAATAAGAGAAAAAACAAAAAAGTTTTTCTAATAAGGACATGAAATTAAGTTTGGGTTTGTATGGGAGCTATACGATCTCATCCTACATACCTACATACTGTATGGGGTCTCCGATATCTCCTTCTGTCCGTTACAAACTTCATGACTAACTTATATTACCATTCATTGCGTGAGAGTAATATAATAACTAAATCTGTCATTGATTCAGGATATCAAATTGTCCAAAAAAGTTCAATATTCTGGGCTATTATTGTTATTATCGTCCGCGATTCATTAATCCTTGAACTGTGCTAAATTTTTTCCAGACAAGCAAGTAGAAGTAGACCCGTTAACTTATAGATTCTGTAGCCTCTGCAAAATAAGTTATAAGGCGACGTAACTTGTTCCGGCAACAGTCCTGCCGATTATATCCCTGATTACTTTAAAATTTTCCCTATATGAAAGAAAGAAAACATATTGTATTTTCCTTAAAATTGTTTCATTAAATATTAATATCTTTTGCAGCAATAAAGCTTCTTATCCTTTAGTAAAACGATTTTGAATTCAATCAGTTGAAATTATTTTATTATATGTATAGATTATATTGTATGAATAGAATAGTGTTATGATCTTCATGTATTGAATTTCTTATCTAGAAAGATTTTCAAATAATAATATTTATAATAATTCATACGAGTATTCATATTTTGAATCTTACCTTTACCTTTATTAACCATATTTCATTTTAACTGACATCTGATTTTATTAAAACTTAAATCTAATTCTACTCGTACACTCCCCTTACCCCTTCTATTTTGTATCTCTTTTCTTTGCAGTTTCTCCAAAACAAAAACAAAAAACACTTTAAATGAAATTAAAAGTTCTTTTTTGCCATTCCGGTTTTTTTGTATGCAACATTCACCAAATTCAGCATCATTAATTGTCTGTCTGACATGGTAAAATTGCAGAAATAAGATCAAGAGAGAACATTAATATTTCGGTTCCACCGAAGCTTTTCATACCTTTTTAGAGTTTTATATGAGCCCTCTGTGCTTAATGATCTCTAATTCCTAGAATGTAGATTGTTTTTCACTCAGAATTTATATGGATTTCTTGGCTACTACATAAGTGAAGACAAATAATGGGCCAATAGCCCATAAAGTTCAAATTGATCATACCTTCGGGTTACGAAGTCTGACCAAAGACTGTGTCTGGAGTACAGCCTCTTTATCGGAGTATTGTTGCGGTTTAGGTTTGATACCCACTTGCGGGTAGAGGCATCGTCGATATTCTATACTTCATGGGGTTTTCAAAAGTCAAACTGAGTCATTAATTCTAAGTTTTGCATAGTATGATCAATCTTTCTTATTCATTAACTTGAATGAACTAAATTTTCATTCCTCATAACAACATACTCGTATAAGTATGTTCTTCAATACACAATGCTATCTGTCACAAACATTACAAGAAAAGCAAAATGCCAATTATACTCGTTTGTATATGTAAGGTATAAAACTCCAATATTTTATGTCAATTCAAAGGAAATTTGTCTCTTCTTTTGGAATATTCTTTTCTTTTTTTTTTTTTTTTTTTTTTTTGGGGTTCTTCTCTTCTTGGAATTGAAATGAATGATGAAATTGTATGTTCTGCCAATGATGAAGAAAGACTAAGGTGTGACGGTGTAGACGAAGACGACTGGCTGCAGTGGTGGACAATGCAACAAATTAAAGTCAGACAACATTGTTTTTTTTTTATAATTTTTTTATTTTTTTTTTTTATATATATATATTTTTATCTTTGTTTTTTTTTTCATCAATTTATGCATTCAATTTTGTGGTTGTGTTCTGTGTTCTATCAATTTTCTGTGTGTTTTTTGTTTTATTAGATGTGTTTTTTTTTTAAATTCATCATTCAACATCATTCGCTGTTTCTTTAATTTTGTTCTTATTATTTTCCTTAGTTTCTTCAACATGATTTCAATCAAAACTTATTTAAAATTCATCAGTATTGTGTTTTTTTTATTATTAATATTTTTTATATATTTTTTTTTGTTTTTATTTATATAATCTAAATATATATAATAGATAAGTATATATATATAATACTATATATATGTATACATATATTAATGTTTTTTACCCTTAATATTTTTATGTTATATTTTAATTTATTTAATTTCCTACCCCAAAGCTTTTCAACTTGAAAACTTTGCTTTTCTTTTTCATTCTTCATTCATTTATTTTTAATATTGTTTTTTTTTTCAATTATCATAATTAATATTTTTATTTATTATTTATTTATTTAAATAACAATTCACTCAAATAATAAATACTTAGCTCTCAAAAATCATATTCTCAATGTCTTGGATTGACTATTGACTTTTAGAGATCTCGTTCTTTTGGAATTTTTATATATAAAATATTCCATCACCATTTTCGTTCATCATTTATCATCATTATCATTATCATCAACATAACTATCAAGTCCTTATGGTAATTATGTATTTAATTAATTATATAATTAATTAATTAATTATGTTAATCATCTTATGACTTTAGAGAAAACTTTCTAATTTCAGTTTTAATTTATTTTTTTTTATTTATTTCTCATTTAAATTAAATTATTTATTTGTTTCATTTTTTTTTCTTTTTTTTTGTTTTCATTATTTAATATCAACAATAAGTTTTACTTAATTTTACTTAAATAATTAAATAATTAGTATACACTACAATTTTTGTGTTTTTTAAATTTATTTTATGTTAAAATAAAAATGTCTAAATTCTGGGATTCTTTTTAAATTTATTTTCACTAAATTTCTTCTTGGTTTTTGCCTCATTTTTGCTTATCATTTTTTTTTATTTTATTAATTTTTTGTTTTTTTTCTTTTGTTGGTTGGTTTTTTTTTATAATTTGTGATTGGAGCATTTTGTTTTCTGTGTTTTTTTTTTTTTTTTTTTGTTTAAATAAAAATATTAAAATATAATTTTCATGGAATTTTTATCATTTTTCTTTTTATTTATTTTTTTTTTTTTTAATTAATTTGTTTGTTTTTGTTTCAATTTGGCAACTTGTTGGAGAGGGAGGGAGGGAGGTGTTTCAGTAGAGATTGTTATATAATTTCATGATACAGTAGGCACTCAATATAGTGAACAAACTAATCAAAGTGGTGATGATATTTTTGTTTTTGATTTGAGAAACCATTTGTTGTTTCATTCTCATGTTGTTGATGGTTTTTTTTTTTTTTTATTAAAAATCTTCATAGTTTACCTTAAGTTTTCTTAATTAAAAAATATAAATATTAACCAAAAATTCATTCTATTCTATATTTCAGCAGATTATCCACCATTTCGAGTCTAATAAAGAAGCTGAACAATGATAAAGGCTACAACATATCTGGGATTAAACCATGAAAGAACTCATTGGAGACTCTGCTACATTGATAATGTGGCACTTATGGCTTGTGAGTATTAAGAGTCTTTATCTTTAATCGATTAAGAATAATAGAAACTAAGGCAACAACACATTAGGATTATTAGAATCTATCAATCAATATTGTTTGTACTATCATCTATGGGGCAACATAGAAAGAGAATTTAGTCAAGTTCACAATACTCTTATTTGGGAAAAGAATATAAAACACTATATCTTAACCATTGACCAAAGATATGAAGGACTATTTTAGCTATTGCCTTAAAATTAGCGTCATCGCGTTAGTAATCTTATTCACTCTTAAACATTCTGCGGGTGGGTGGCCTTAAAAGTAGATCCGAAAAACGCGCCGTTTCATATTAATATGTTCGTTTCATTCTATTAGCGTTTTTGGTTCGAATACCGCGCCGCTTCTTGAGTTTGAAAACAATAGAAGCTTTAAAATTCCTATGAATTTTTGAATTTAGTATACAAAACTTTCACCCCATCAAACAATATTAGACAACCCAGTCAAGTCCTTTTTAACCTTTGTACTTCAAAGAAATAAGTAGAAGGCAACAATTTCGCTATCTAATCGATACAGAAAACTGGAAACTTTGATTACTTTTATATAAAATTTATAAATAGATTTCACTATATTGAGCATTTGTATCAAAAATAATGAAAAGAACATAAAATCAAAATAAAATCCATACTTATTTTATTATCTCACGTGTGGATTCATCATTTATCTCATTTATCATTTATCATTTATATTTATGATTTTAGTTTGATATTATTTTTGTCTTTAACACTCAGTTTTTTCTGTGCGATTTCTTTAAGATTTGATATATTTAATTGGTGATTTCCTCCACTTAATAATTCAACCATTTTGAAACCATAGATTTATTTTTTATTTTTTTTTTTTTAAATTTTTTCTATTTAAAAGGGGATCTTACATTTCATTCATGTTTCATTGTTTGTTTTGAATTATTTAATTTTTTTTTTTTTTTTTTGTATTTTGCTATATTCTATTTTTTATATGTTTTATGTATAATAAATTATTATTGATTTGTTTTTCAAAGGAAAAACAAATTAAGAAAAAATAACATACGCATAAATAAGCTCTGGAAAAAATGTGCTTATCGCGGTTGTTGTTGTTGTTGGTGGTGGTGGTTGTGGTTACAAGTAAAAAATGGAACGGGAAAGTTTTTATTTTAGTATCGTTGGATCATTGGCAAAGTAGAAACGCATCTATGATTTCGTCGTTATAGTATTTATTTATTTTTTAATTAGAACTTGGAATTTAAATAAAGTAAAGTCTCTCATCTTATGATACCGATGGCGTGGGGATCGAGTCCTGCACTGGGAATATTTTTATTTTTTTTTTATTTTTTTTTTATTTTTTTTTTATTTTTGAAGTGAAACTCTTTTAGCGAATAAAGAGTTTTTAAAGATGTTTCTTGAAATTTATTAAACGAAAATAAAAAAAAAAATACATTTGATCTTTTCAAAATCTCAAAATAATAAAATTTCAAATTCTTCATTTCAACAACAAGCTTAAACTTTTTGAATATAAATTTGAATAAAATAAATCTTAAATAAAAACATCGGTCTGAAAACATTCAGAAAACTTTTTAAAGACGAGTTGTCAGGGTTTGATTTGAAAATATGTAATTTGATTTGATCTCAGCTCATCAAATCTGATTAAATCGACAAAAAATGTTTACTAACATTTGTCAGAAAAACTATCAGTAATTTTGTAGATGATGTTGATGAACAAGGAGAGCAAAGATGATAAGTTTAAGCTGGTTCTTGCAGAAATTCATAAAAATATTGTAACGGTGAATTGGCCGCCTAAATCGAGCAATTTGCCGCCTTTAGACTATTTTTTATCATCTATGTCGAAAAGCCAAACTAATTGCAACATTGGAAGAAAATATTACTAGTGTCATTAGCGAGATTCTAGCCAATATTCTCGAAAAAGTTACTCAAAATTGGACCACTTGAATAAATGACTCTTAAACGAATGCAACAATCGATTCTATTTATTTATTTTTTGTCTTCATTTTTGTTTTCCAAATAATCAATGCTTAGCTTAAGTGTATAGAAATTCCCATACATTTTATTTCAGTTTATCATCCCAGTTTTATAGAGAACTTACAACATATGGCTTTACTATTAAAATCGAATCATATTATAACCAATATATTTTTATTACTTATAATGATGAATATGTTGTGATTGAGAATCTTAAAGTTCCAAGTTGATTTTCTTTATCAACTTTTCAAATAATTCACATTCATCTTTTCCAATATGTTTCGTAGAGCTTTTCACCAATTTTCTGTTTTTATTGTAAATTTCTTGTTATATTTCCAATTACTTTATGTAGTTTTTATTAAAGTAAAGTATTTTTCTTGTATATATTTATTATTTAGAGGTATTCAATTTACTCGTATGTTAAAAATCAACCTGTGTTTCGATCGTCTAAAAAATCGTAAGAATCTTATTATTTGATCTTTGATCTTCAAAAATTGTTAGAGGTTTTAAGTCAGGGGTGTCCAACTTTTTTGATTTCCTGGGAGAAGACTTGATGATTTGCAAATATAGAGTGTTCAAATTTGAGGTATCTTTTTATAGATACTAAATTGAACCGATGGTTTTCAGGCATGAAGTAATTAAATTCCGGTTAGTTAAATCAATCGAGAATTTTAGAAGGAAATTATCATCATCGATGAAGGTCATTTTGAGATGGTCGAGAACAGTAGCATTTCCATAGTTTTTTTGAAAATGAAAATGGCAATACCATTACATCGAGATATGATTACAGAACTTCCAATAAAAAGATTTCACACATTTAATGTCTTTAGATTCAAATTTAAAAAGGATACTTCAAGTATGAACATAGCAGACAGAAAAAGTCTCCAGTCACTTAGACCACCACATAGGGGTCAGTCGCATTCACACTTGACTTGGACTCGGGCCACGAGTTGGACAGCCCTGATTTAAGTAAATATAAAAACAATATTTCAAAACTTCATTAAAAAACAACTTCAATTTTTAGAAACAATAAGTTTTTCTCTATAAAACACATTAAAAATACCAGAGTTCTTTCTTCTATTGACTTTACATCAGAGTTTCTTAGACTCAAATTTAAGAAACATAATAAATACATTTTTTTTTTACATTATGAAAATCAATTTCTAGCATTTTCAAAACATTAATATTAACTTCAAAATACCAGAGTTCTTTCTTACTTTTTTACTGCTGCGGAGCTTTTAAATTGGAATCTCAAATTTATCACTACGAAAAATTGCTCAAAAAATATTAAGATTTACAAAAAAAAAAAAAAAAAAAAGTTCAAAAAAATTTGAAATAAAAATATTTTAATAAAAAGTGTTTACCCGATTTATTTTCTTTTTAAATACAATATTCGTATTTCATTAATTTCTCTTCCTTTCAGTGCAATTCGGTTGGGTTCTTAATTTATGTTCGTCATTGGCTTTAAAATTGATTGATTGAGCAAGGTTTTCTGTTTTTTTTTATTTTTTTAATTTCTTTAATAAAAAATAAAAAATTTCTAAAATAAAACAAAAAAAAAAGAGAAAATTCATATGAATTTTAGATTTGCAAGCTTTGTCCTTTGATTTGTTGTCTTTTAAAGGATAATTTAAAGAATCCTTAGAGATTAGAAGCTGTCAGTAAGATGTCATTAGTCACCAAAAGGACAAAGACACAAATCCCGTTCAGCTAATCATTTTGCACATGCGAAGGATTAAATTTTAGAAAAAGACTTCATATTTTTGTTTAAAAGTTCTTCTTTTTCTTTCTTCCTTTCTTTCTTTCATTATTATTTTCTTAATTTTCAACCTGAGTTTGAGTTGATAAAAAATATATTTCTATTTTATTTTTTATTTATGTTTTCTTTTTTCATTTCTTTACTTTTACTTTTCCTTTTATTTTATTTTTGTTTGTCTTAATTTTCTTTTTGTATTTTTCTTTCTCTTTTTTATTATTCAATTTAATTTAAATTTAATTTTCGCTGCTATTTTTCTTTCATTATTTACTTAAATTTTCATTGTATTTTGGTATTAATTTTTGCTTTGTGTTTATGTCATTTGTTGCAATTTTCTTTTCATAATAAAAATTTGTTAACATTTTTTGTTGTCTGTGTCTGTGTTTGTCTTTGTTTTAGTGTGAGTACGTGAATATGTGAGTTGTATTTTTGTGTTAAGTATTTGTTTGTTTGGAATGTGTATATTTTTCTTATAAAATAATTTATAATCTTCTGTGTGTTTTACTTTGCATACACTTAGCGGCATCTATCCATCTATTGATATACATATGTATGTATTGTATCTCAACCATAAATATAGTGAATTTAATTGAGATAGAAGAGCGAATACATGAATGCTGTCAGGATCCCAGGGACTATGGGCAAATGAGGCCTTGCTACTAAAGGAAATGAATATCCGTGCTTATATATTTTAACAAGTCCCTATTCCCTCTAAGATACAAGTATATGACGTGAGTCTTAGCGTGACACTAAGCCATTGAGCTAATGACTCAAAGGATTCAGATTACCCCATCAAAACTTTTGTCATAGCTGTGAAAATAAATAAAGGAAATCAAAATTTCAGTGTTAGTGCCCTGCACTTTTCAGGGGAATGTCTTGTTTTCTCGGGAAGCCTTTTTTCGAAGACATGAGCAGCTTAGCAAGTTTTTGAAGTGAAGGGGAGTAAATCCAAAAAACATGAATATGAAATGTGATGAAAATCAAAATTTGACGATATTTAGGCAAATACAATTGTAATGTCGCAGTGGTGTATTGGTTAAAGAGTAGGACTTGCAAACTGAGGTTGTGTGTATCGAGTCTGCACTGGGAATATTTTTTATTTTTGAAGTGAAACTCTTTTAGCGAATGGAAGTAATGAGTTTTTAAAGTAGTTTCACTTCCATATTGTGTTTATGATGAGAGTGAGGCACACCACTTAAATTTTTTCTTAAAGGACTTGTTTTTTTTTTCGATTTAAGGAAACACAACCGCCATCAAAAGTATCTTCGGCACAAGTTTTCCGGCTTGTTTTTGCAATGGGACGCAATAAAACCCCTGAATAAATACGACGTCTGTAATGAGCCACCTGGCACATCGCAACCTAATCAATTCAGTGTTTATTATTAATTTTATTTTTCGAACAATTTTCTTTATTAATGTTTTCTGAGCTAATTTTCCCCTATTTTCTCTATGAATGTTTTATCTCAGTGAAGTTATAGTGTGTTTTTCAAATTCGGTACTTTCTTTGACATCACATAGATGTTCCATTGGATTGCAAAGTGTCTTATGTAGATACAAGAAAATATCGTATATGTGTATAGTCTCAGGATTCTAAACAATATACCGTGGAGTTATGAAGAACTTGAATAATACATTATAAGAGGAATCAGTAGAGTATTTGCTATACCAATGTGATTATGTTACCAGGAATATTTTTCTTCGAAGAAAATCTTTCAATTGCCAATGAAGTATGTATTCCAATGACTAGTAAAGCAGCAGTGACGTTCTCTCTTGCCTTTCCCTAGTCTAATCTACACTATGATTTTTTGTATAATTGGGATTTCATTGTCCTGTTTATGAGGGAATAAAAGTAATTTCTAAATTGTCTTATAAGATGTTTGTTTGTAATCTATAACAATAGATTCCATAATTGATTCAATGAAGATGAGTTTCTTTTTGTTTAATTGTTGTTTTGTGGATACTTGGAAAGTTTAAAATTTATGTTTTAGATTTATGACGCCAAGTGTATTTTTGTGTCTGAGATTTTTTTTTTATTTGTATTTTATTTCTTTATATTTAGTGCTCACTATATTTGGTTAATATTTGCTATTTTTATTTTTATTGTTCTTTTTGTTTTTATTAGTTGCCTTTAATTTAATTAATTTTATGTTGATTTATTTTTTATTATTTTTCAACTTAATGAGAATTTTTGTTTTAATAACAAATTTCTTGAAAAAGTGTGCACCATTTTATTCATGTTACTTTTTTTTGTTTTTATTATTTTTTATTTTAATATAAATATTTTATATTTATTTGTTTTTATGCATGTTACAATTCTTTGTTTTTTTTTTTTTTTTATTTAATTTTTATTTTCTTTATTTGAAACTCTTGAAATTGCTCATTTAATACTTTTGCTGTTTCTGTTTCTGTGTCTTTTCTGATTCTTTTCACTTTTCATTTTTGTTTATTTAATGATTTTTTCCTTGATTTTTACTTTATTTTTTGTTTTAATTTATATTTAGTAATTTTTCTATTTCCTTAAGTTTAATCTTTTCAAATGATGAATGAAGTAAATTAAGAAGTTTCCTTGTGTTTACTTTGTTTCTTTTTTTGTTTTTCTTATATATTTTATTATATTTTTTTCATTTATGAATTTTTTAAGTGTCTCTAAAACTTAGCCAACTAACAAGTGCAAGATTTTGGTGATTTTTCTGTCTCCTTATTTCTGCTTAATTTCTTAGATTTTCATCATTTTTTTATTCTTTACTTTCATCATACTATATCTTTCTTTCTCATTTAAGCGTATTTTTATTGACTTGAAATAACAAAATATGTAAAGAATAAAATTTAGAAATAAAAATTATTAAAATAACAATATAAGTAAATTAAAAAGAAAATATATAAAATTTATGGGGAGGCAAGTTCAATCCAAGGTAGCGGCTTCATTATTACAAACAATCAAACTCAATCAATTAATCTCAATCGATCATTTCAATCAATCCATCTTGATGAATCAATCAATCTTGATGAATCAATCAATCTTGATGAATCAATCAATCTTAATGAATCAATCTTGATGAAACAATCAATCTTGATTAATCAATCAATCTTGATGAATCAATCAATCTTATTGAATAAATCTTGATGAAACAATCAATCTTGATGAATCAATCAATCTTAATGAATCAATCTTGATGAAACAATCAATCTTGCTAAATCAATCAATCTTGATGAATCAATCAATCTTAATGAATCAATCTTGATGAAACAATCAATCTTGATTAATCAATCAATCTTGATGAATCAATCAATCTTAATGAATCAATCTTGATGAAACAATCAATCTTGATGAATCAATCAATCTTGATGAATTAATCTATCTTGATGAAACAATCAATCTTGATGAATCAATCAATCTTAATGAATCAATCTTGATGAAACAATCAATCTTGATGAATCAATCAATCTTGATGAATCAATCAATCTTGATGAATCAATCAATCTTAATGAATCAATCTTGATGAAACAATCAATCTTGATGAATCAATCATCTTGATGAATTAATCTATCTTGATGAATCAATCAATCTTAATGAATCAATTAAACTGAATGCATCAATCAATTTAGAATTTTAGGTGGACAGTAGAACGCTTACAGCAAATTAGAGGACAGTTAAGGCAATCAATCAAAAGAGACACCAATTATCTTCTAAAAACAAAAATGAAAATTTCTAGGGGCACTAGATTTTTTACAGCGCAAAGTGGGCGATGATCAAAATAAGTATGGGAAATTATGATTTCGATGTCTGATTTACAAAAGTTTATTACGAATTTTGTTCAAAATTAAATAATTGATTGATTAGTAATTAATTAAAATTTGTCTTTGAGAGAAAACTAGGATTGAGTGTCGTCAATTCGACGAATGAAGTTCCAGGATTAAATTAAATTTTCGTTTTTTTTTTTTGTTCAATCAATTTATTCATTTATTTTCAATATTAATAATTCACCAAACCAATTGAAAGCTTTTGAAGGAGATAACAGGTTTTTGTTCCAAATTTTCCATCAATAATGAGATTTTTAACGAAACTTTGTTAGAAAATGTTAACAATTTGAGTTCTTTCTCAATAATAATTAATTTTTTCTTTTGATCAATCAATTTATTATTTATAAATAAAACAAAAAGAACTTAAAATATTTGAAATTTGTGTTTGCCATTTAAAGTTAAAAATGAAATAAATTTATTGTATTGCTTTTGTTTCAAATTTTCCAATTTTTTATTTTATTTATTTAAAAATTAATTTATAAAATTTATTGTAACTAAACAAAATTAAATCTTCATTTTCATCTGATGGTTCAAAATTATGTTTGTTTTGAAATGAATTTAAAATTTTGATAAAACATTAAAAATTTAACAAAAATATTTAAAAATTTTGAAAAACTATCAAATCTCCAATTTCAAATTCATAAACTTATTTTCATGAATTTTTCAAATTTTCAATTCATTTAATATTTTTTTATTTATTTTTATTACAAATTTCTTAAAAGACAATTGAACAATTTGTAGCCTCTCTCTCTCTCTTCTTCCTCCATTTAAATTTCGTTAACAAATTTAACTTTTCAATTGTTCAATTGTTGTTTCTTTGAATTATTCAATTTGAATTATTCATTCAAATCTTTTTTAAATTTCTTTATATTAAAACAAGAATTTAACAATTTGAGCCTCTTCTTCTCTTCCAACATTTAAATTTCTATATCAAATTTTATGTTTCAATTGAATCTTCAATTTTATTTATTTATTATAAATATTTCAAATATAAATTCTTGCAAATCTAATCCCAAATTCAACCAAATTATTTAATTAAAATTAACAATTTACTTTTCAATTTGTTTAAAAAAAAATCATACAAAAATTTTCAATTTAATAAAACAAAAATAATTTAAAATTTGTGTTTCAAAAATTTAACAATTTCTTTAATTTAATTTATTGATTGAAAAAATATTCAAAACATAACAAAATTAATAAATAATTCTTTTAAATTTTTACAAATTATTTAATTACAATATAAATTTATATATTAAAAATGCTTTAGTTTCAACAAAAAAAAAAAAAAAAAAGTATTTCTGATTTTTTAAAATTTAAATTTCAATATAAAATTTTTCAATTCATTTTCTTTTGAATTTTCATTTCCGTTTATTAAAATTTTAATTAAAATGGAAAATGTTTAAAGAATTCTTTCTATATATTGTACAACAATCCCCTGATTTAGACGATACTTTATTTGGCACGTTTTCATTTATAAACTGTTTTCAAAATATAAGACTTAAAAAAAATTTAATTTATTTTCTCTATTGTCTTTTTGATGGGAAATTCTTCTAAAAACTCTACCTCATTATCTGGGAATATTATTATAGCCATAGTCACTACAGTTAAGGAGATCATTCAGATTTAATATTGTTATTTAGTTTGCCTAGCCTTTGTAAAGAAAGGTAGATAACTCGGTCTTCTGTAAAAATTTGGATTTTATTTGCGATTCTTGAGCAGAAATAATTGCAAAGATTTTTATTGGGAAAGTTTGTAAATCTGAAATTGCTTCCAATTCACCATGAAAGTGAGATATTCAAATATCTTGTACAACTTTATTATTTTATGAATATTCAATTGGTTTCAAGTATTTTTAAACTCTTTACCCAGTGTCCGTCTGCAACTAAGTAGTATGCAAACTAGTCTCTCAGTTTTTGACCAAGAGAACTGAACTTTTCTTTTTACCTGACACTGTACGTTTGTCGGAACCAGGTGAATCGAATCTCTAGGCGGGGTACCTACATACCATATATACTACGATAGAAACCCAGATTTACATTCATGTTTTTATTATATTATTATATTATGTATATCGAACTGAAATTTAAACACTAGAAGTCTGTGGCTCATGTCCAATGTGTAACAATGTATTAGCTTTCAAGACCCTAGGATTACCCAAATACAAATTCATGTCTTTATTATTCTTTTTTCTCATTTTTTGATTGAATGATGAATATTTTTGTATTTGTATTCGATTTACATGGTTTTCAATACAAAAACTTTTCTCATGAAAGTATCTTCTACCGTGTTAATCGGGGGATAGATGTATCTCGTATATATTTAAATTTCATAATCAAAGGAATTTAAATAATTTATTTCTTTATTAAAATGTCTAAAAATTTAACAAAAACAATTTAATGCAATTTTGGAATATAAATTCAAGAAGAAATTCAAAATTTACCTTATTTCTTTTCTGAATTTCCACATAGATAAAATTTCATTATTTTATTCATTAAAAATACTTTAAAAAATTGTAACAAAAAAAAAAAAAATTTCTAAATTTTATCAATATCTTTTTTTTTAGAGTTTTGCCTGCCACTCTTTCTTTCACTTCTACTATTTGTTTCTTTCTATTCTATTCTCTTCTTAAATTAATCTAAACGAATGTGGTGACATTTGGAATATTTCCTATTACAAATTTAATTTTTTATTTATATAAATTTTTTTTTCTCTGGAATGTGTAATTTTTTCTGTTGGTTTACTTTCTTCTTTTGTTGGTTCTACAAACTAAATAAAAATAAATACACAATAATAATTCCCCATCATCATCATCATATTTCACCCAATTTATTATTAATTTTTATTTTAGATTTTCTTTCTCCTCCCCAATCAATCAATCAATCAATTGATCAAATGCATCAAATTGTTTATTAATTTGTTGCTTAGAATCTCAAAAATACTTGGTTCCTAGTTCCAATTGAATAAAGTCTTCCTAATACTTGTTGTTGTTTTCTATTAATCCATCATCATTTCATTCATCAACCCTTTCATCCATTTGTTTATCATCATTTTACTTTTCGTTCTTTGACTAAAATATTATATGCATGCTTATTAAATGCTTAAAAAATTTGTTTTCTTTTCTATTTTTCTATATTTTTGTGTGTGTGTGTGTTGTTGTATTATGTTGTGTTCTTTTGTTTTTTTTATGTGTGACACTTTCCTTTTCAATTTTTTTTTTTTATTTATTAATTTCTAGGCAACTTGACTTGTTTCTAATCCTTTTTTCATTCTTCATTTCAAATTTTATTTAGCTTAGCTTCTTGGGGGTTTCTTCCTTTTTCTTTT
Organism: Amiota minor; assembly: GCA_037043295.1. Classification (NCBI taxonomy): domain Eukaryota; kingdom Metazoa; phylum Arthropoda; class Insecta; order Diptera; family Drosophilidae; genus Amiota; species Amiota minor. Next base: position 5,375,251 of record JBAMAW010000081.1, on the reverse strand, counting down.
TCTATTAAATTATTTTATATTATTTGTTGTTGTGTGTTTAACTTGTGCACAATTTAATTGTTTGGTTTCACATTGAAATTCATCAATTTCCTTTTTATTTTTGTTTTGCTTTGTTTATTTTGGTTTATTTTTAGTGAGTGAGTGAGTGAGTGAGTGAGTGAGTTATTAGTAGAGCGCCACATTTGCTGTTGCTGCCTGGGTGTATGCCTCCCATTCACAATCGCAACCTTCTAAACAATCGGGACATTCGAGCTCACTGTCTTGTCAGTAGAGCCAGGACACAGGCACCCATTGCGGAGTGGTGTGCACACGTTCGATAGCCGTTTCGAGCGTTGCAATCGTTTCACTTATATCGTTGTTCACAATTGTCAAATCAAAGAAATGTCCATACAGTTGACGCAACATATCCGATTCCTTAGCCAAACGTTCTAAGCTGCCATCATACTGGAAATTAAAATATCAACATAAAATCCAATCCAATTTATGGCGGAAATAAACAACTTACATCTGCAATATTCTGCAATGATGGCGCCGCTATAAACACCACATATGGAGTAAATTCAGCTGTACGTAGAATCTTCAATGCTTGCGGTTCAACATCAAGTATTGCCATTTTACCTTCAGTGTGTATGCGCCGTATGGTATCCAATTTGGTGCCATACATGGCATCCTCATGTGTACCTAATTATTATAATACAGAAAGGAAAGGTAAGGTATGTGTATCAGTTTATAGTGAAGTGAATTGGTTTAATAATCATTTTACCATATTCCAGATATTCATTTGCTGCAATATCCGCCATCATTTCATCGTGTGACACAAAGTAATAGCTACGTCCATTCTCTTCTTCAGGTTTAGCAGGTCTCGTTGTATCTAATGAAGAGATTTTTGAATGATATATCAAAGGAATAGATAGAAGGATAATATTTGCAAACAAAAACATACGTGGTATGGGGTAAGCATATTTATCAGGATACTTTGAAATCAAAGTATTTTTAATATGCCGCCGTCCGACGCCATGTGCGCCCAATAGCACTAAGGTTTTGCGCTGGAAATTTGGATCACCAACTGAACAATGGAAGGTAACGAAAAGAAAACGAGAGAAGAAAAACAAATTTTAATAAAATACGATTAATTTATTTATATACAGGGTTAACCCATCAGGCAACACTATTATATGGACAAGGAACATCAGATCAACTAATGACAGCAAGTGTTTGAGGCGTCAATCTAAGGAGATTTTTGCTATGGAGCTCTACTCAACAATCGAACGCGCTGAAATTGTTTAGCTCTACATTCAAAATAACTTCTCAATTGTAGAAACTAACTCAACGTGGGTGGAGATAAAAAAAATTAAGTGATAGGTGCGCGCCTTCAACGAACAAAGTTCTCGATTCTAAGCCACCGCAAATCTACCCTTCACGCAGTAAGTAGTATAGTAAGTAAGTTTCTCATAAAGTTTGTAACGAACAGAAGGAGACCCCATAAATTATATATGTATATTCTTAATCAGTTCAACGAAATGAGTTGATTAAGCCATGTCCGTCCGTATGTATGCAAACAAGTCCCTTCGTTTTTGAGCTAGAGACCTGAAATTTTGCACAAAGATTTCTTTTCGTAAGATGCTGTCCATTTGTCGGAATCAGCCGAATCGAACCCCTAAGAGGGTACTACCTGCCATACAAACCATCCACTAAAATTCAGGTTCTTATTAGAAACTTTTTTGTTTTCTGTAGTAACGAACTGAAATTTGGATACTATAAGTGCCTGTGAGCTATACAATCCAGTAACCCTAGGGCTTTGAAATTTACAAGGTTAGTGGACATGAGTCGGAACTTATAGTGCTCAAATTTTAGTTCGATAAAACAGGAAACGAACACGGTTTTCTTAAAAGAACATGAATTTAAATCTGGTTTTGTATAATAGGTACTTCTCCTAGTGGTCCGATTCGGTTGGTTCCGACAAATGTACAGCGTTCGTGCAAAAATTCCAGCTCTCCAGATCAAAAACTAAGGGACAAGTTTGCATACATTCAGACGAAGAGACGGACAAACAGACATGGCTTAAACAAATTGTCTCGTCCAGCTGATCAAGAATACATATATGCACTTTATGGGGACTCCGATATCTCCTTCTGACCGTTACAAAGTTAATGACAAACTTATAATACTATTCAATGCGTGAAGAGTATAAAAAGGAGTATTAGTGATCGATATTAGCTTGTCAAAATCGGGTTATTCGAGAACAAATTTTTGTTTTTCTCTGTCCAGGGGTTAGCGGTTTTTTGATTTTCGTTTTTTGCTATGTTGGTACATGTGTACATCCCCAACAATTGTTGTCTTTATCAGCCATTTTGCATTGTTAGTTTTTTTGTGGATAAAAAAAGAGAGACGTGTTCCTCTTCGATTTGTATCTATTCTAAAATAACGGATCAAAGAATCTAGACGACACCAACCGTTGTAAAATTTAAAGCAGTGCAGAAAATTATTATGAAGAATAGTCGAATCACTATTAGAGCAGTTTCTGAGGATGACGGCATAGCGGTTGGATCATGCCAGGAAATTTTTTCAGACGTTTTGGGCTTGAAACATGTGCCAGCGAAGTTTGCTCCGAAATTGCTAAATTTTGATATTGAACCAGTTAACGATGATCCAAAATTGTACAACTTCTGACGAAACATTGGAAATGGATATGACGTCGAAAACAATATTTAATACAGATTCTTTGATCCGTTCTTTTGGAATAGGCAAAAATCTAAGACGAGCCGGACAACACTTCTGACTTTTTTTTATCTATAAAACAAAACTAACAATGTAAAATGGATGATAAAGACAACAATTGTTGGGAATATACTCGTATGTACCAACATAGCAAAAAAGGAAAATCGAGTAAGGGTGGCCCGCGCAAATTCAAAATTCCCGAAAATTTTTGAAATTTGAGCATATCATCTTTCTTATACCCGTCACGCAGTAAATAGTATTGTATTAAAAGGTTGTCATGAAGTTTGTAACACCCAGAAGGAGACAACAGAGGCTCCATATTCTCAATTAGCTCAACCAGACGAGTTGTTTAAGCCATGTTCGTCCGTTTGTATGCAAACAAGCCCTTCCGTTTTTGAGCTAGAGACCTAAAATTTTGCACAAAGATTTCTTTTCGCAAGACGCTGAACATTTCTTAGAATCAGCCGAATCGGACCCCTTAGGTTGTGGAGTACCTGCCATACAAATGACCCATTAAAATTCAGGTTCTTATTAGAACATTTTTTCCTTTTTGTAGAATCGACCTGTAATTTCGATACTATATGTATCAATGAGCTATACGATCCAGTAACCCTAGGGCTATGAAATTTACAAGGTTAGTGGACTTGAGTCGGAAACTTATAGTCTTTAAATTTCAGTTCGATAAAACAAAAAACCTTTTTCTTATAAGAACCAGAATTCAAATTTTGATTTGTATAGGAGGTACTCCTCCAAATGGTCTAATTCGGCTGGTTCCGCCAAATGTAAAAAGAAAAGTTGTTGCGAAATTTCAACTCTCTGACTCAAAAAGTGAGGCAAGTCCCTCACATAGATACAGACGGACATGGCTTAATTAAATCGTCTCGTCGAGCTGATCACGAATATAAGTATGGGGTCTTCGATGTCTCCTTCTGTCCGTTAGAAAGAATATGACAAACTTATAATACTTTGAATGCGTGAAGAGTATAAAAAGGAATGTGTTGGTGATCGATACTAGCCTACAAAAGCCGGGTTTACGAGAACTAAATAGATTTGATTTTTTTGACTCACCTGGCACTTTGACAACCTCTTCATATGTAACCACATCCAGTGTATCAAATATTGCATTGTGTTTGGCTAAATACTTATCCCGGCATTGTTTCTTCTTACGGCCAAAGATCGAACAGTTTACTATATATCGAGAGAGAGAAAGAGAAAAGAGAAATTTAATTATTAATGATTTAAAAAAAAAGAAAGAGTTACGATCGAAACATCATCGAATGCAGCATGCATGCTTTATATAGACAAAAACATGCTTTAGCTTTCATATTGTAAAGCTCAAGGCAACATTCCATCATCCAATATTTAAACACTTAAAAATTGAAAAAGATATGTATGTATATATTTACGGAATAAAGAAACATGCCTTATAAAAGTTTTGAAGATTTGAATAAATTAGCAAATAGAGAAAAAATACTGTAAGCCTAACAAAGCCTAACAGAAGAGATTCAAGAATTTTTACCATGGGGAATTACTATATAATAATACTGAGATGTATATGGAAGAAAATTATCGTTACTTGGGGGGGTTAATAGTTAATTTTTAAGGTGCTGATTCTGGTGCTACTTTTAAGCATTATAGGATGTAAATAAGTAGATTTACTAGGATGAAATTTATGATTTGGTTTGGTGCCGATTTATCTGATTAATAAGAAAGCATTTTTAATAATTCTTGAGAAGAGAATAAAGTGGGTGGGTGGGTGTTGGATTAGTAAGGCGTGGTGTGGCGTGGCGTGGCATGGTGTGGAGTATAGAGTAGTAGAGTTTGATACAGATAAAGCCGTGATTTTTTATCTAAAGCTACTTGAACGCGTTCTACTTGAAAAGTGTTTGTTGTGGTGTTATTGGATGTTTCAGAGGGTATGTGGTATGCGTGTGTCTATATGGTTTTGGTGGATGTACGAGGAGTACATAGAGTGTAGTAAGTATGTTATAGTAAACTGCAAAGAAGTATAGAGTATTTAGAGTAGTGTAACGAACGAGAAACTTAGGAACTTATTATTAGGAACAAGATTGTAAAGAGTATTTTTTGTTTCAGATTTAATTTAAAATTTGTTCTTTTAAAAGGTTTAAGGTTTTAGGTTTTTTGTTTGATATTTAACTACCTGCGGATCCATCACACCCATCTGCGTGAGCGGAACATCCAGCACCTGGTTCGCCTGCACATATTTATATATATGTATTTTTATGTATGCACGTTTTGAGATTAACATATTAACACAAATGTTGTTGGTGGTTGGTGGTTCATAATGAAGGTTGGTTATTACATATTTGAGGGGCACAAAACATACAATAGATCAAATGAACAGTTATCATGAAATGAATGAATGAATGATTGGACTTTCTTCATTACTACAATAAATGATTAAATGATGCCTTAAGAAGACTTAAAGAAAAGTAAATAAATATAAAACAAGCACAAAAAAAAAATATATATGTTAGTTCGATAATACCGAAAACGATTTATACATACATACATTTCAAGAGATTCGCGAATTTTACTGTCACTGAACTTTGATATATTTATGTAAACTTAATTTTTGTGTTCATGAAGTTAATTTATTGGGACTATGCATTAATTTTAAAGGTTGCACACAGATGGCGTTATTTACAACAGTATCGCATCTGGCAATACTGTAACTATATTCATGTCAAAGCCTCATCATTAGGCTTTGTTTACCAGTATCTGTCATTTCGCTGAAGTGTACACAACATAGTTTTTTTGTGCTCCGAGTATGTCAACTTTCGTGCCGTCAAAACGCAATTTGCGGGAAGCCTTGCTTTTTTGCTTCAATTTGAAGAAAAATACCTGGACCAAGACCCGTGCCAAACGCAAGAAGAGCTCGCCGAAACGTTGGACGTTGACCAAGCAACCATTTCCAGACGTCTCAAAGCGATGGGAATGATCCAAAAGCAAGGTAATTGGGTGCCATACGAGTTGAAGCCGAGAGACGTCGAACGCCGATTTTTCACGTGCGAATTGCTGCTTGAACGACTTGGCCGGAAGGGTTTTTTGCATCGTATTGTGACTGGCGACGAAAAGTGGATCCATTACGATAACCCAAAGCGTAAAAAAACATATGTCAAGCCCGGCCAACCGGCGCCATCGACGTCCAAGCCGAATATTCATGGTTCGAAGCTCATGCTCTGTATTTGGTGGGATCAGAAGGGTGTGGTGTACTATGAGCTGCTCCAACCCAACGAAACCATCTCTGGGGAAGTCTACCGACGTTAATTGATGCGTTTGAGCCGAGCATTGCTTGAAAAACGGCCGGAAACGGTCGAAAGACACGACAAGGTTATTTTGCAGCATGACAACGCTCGGCCGCATGTTGCACAGGTCGTCAAAACATACCTTGGAACGCTCAACTGGGAAGTGCTACCCCACCCGCCGTACAGCCCAGACATTGCTCCTTCGGATTACCACTTGTTCCGGGAGATGCAGCGTAAGCTGGCTGGACACCGCTTCTCTTCATATGAAGAGACCAAAAAATGGATCGATTTATTCATAGCCGCCCAGAAGCCGGAATTTTGGAGAAACGGAATCCGGAAATTGAAAGAAAGATAGGAAAAGGTTGTGGCTAGCGACGGACAGTACTTTGAATGATGTATCAATCCATTTTGAAATCGAAATAAAGCCCCATTTTTGGTGAAAAAACCTTTAAAATTAATGCATAGTCCTAATATTAAGTTCCAATTCTTAGCCTAAACATTTGAAAATAGATTTTAAGAATGTCTTATTGTATGATTGGGATCCTATTGTATTAAGTACATTCAATCTAACGTTTCTCAGGTTTCACGATATAGTTGTGCTAGTGCTATGCAGAAAACCCCTCAGTCGTTAAGAGGATTCAAGACAATTTGTTGTGGAAATGTAATCTTTTTTTTTTTTGAGACTTTTCCGGTGGAGTTTCTAAAAATTATTATTATTATTTGTTGGGGATATGGCAATAGAAATATTCTGTGAAAATTTGAAGTCTCTACCTAGTGCGGTTCATGAGATACAGATGATTCGAAAACGTGACGTTTTGTATTCTTTCACTCTTTTACTTCAAAAACTCAGATCAAATGGATCTTGGGTGAATTTCTTTGCTTATGTTATATGATGAGACTGTAGACCCTTCCATTTATTCATGAAATGTATGTAAGTATAACATTGAAAATATAAACAGAAATGTTAAGATAAAAAATACATTTTGTACATCAACTTTTTGGATTTGATTTTTCTTTTTATATTTTATGAATACATCAAATAAAATATGCATGCAATGAGAGGACGCGAATTATGATTTAAACCCAAAAAAACAAAATACAATTAGAGAGAGAGAGCGAGCGAGAGAAATCTACAAATATGAATGAAAATAGTCTTGTTATGAGGAAGGAACATTTGATTTATGGAAAACAATATTACACATATTAAGTGATTATGAGATAGAGATGATGCTGATGCTGATTTAAGATGGAAATTTAAAATACACACTATGTTCTGGATATGTTTATGCTGGAGAATTTTGCTATGTTTTATGGATAATCAAATGATGAATCATACACAAATCATTAGCCGCCAATAAGTTTGTTTATACTTCTTAGTACATAATAATAATTATAATGATAATGATGATCTTATATATTGAGAGAATCAATCATATTTATACGTATACATTGAGCATCCAATTACACATAATTTTATTATTGATATAGATAAGATTTAATCATCTTCTTATGTTGATGATGATGATGATGTACAATTATATTATATATTTTTCTGGATTTTAATGTCCTGATTTTGAATTTATTCTATTGTATTATGTAAATACTATGTAAGGATATGTGATGGGGAACTTACCCTGCTCTTGTTTAGTTTTATCAACTGTTTGACATGCAATACGCCATTCTTGCAATTCCGGTGATGGTATTAAACCAGCAGAACCGCCAACAGTATCCAGTCTAGCTTGCCACCAATGATGATCGTCTTTACTGATGATCTATAAAACAATACAATATACATATATTATTACTATAGGTATATATAGGAAATTTCTTTCTTAGTAAATCTCACCTGTAGTATATCGCCCACTTGAAAGGCAATACCCGCTTGGGCACATGGTATGAGCTCATCATCTAGTGGATTATAATCAAATTGCGCGCGTACAAAGATCTGTTAGATGACAAATTCCAATAGAAATGGTTAGAGTGTGGACAAATTATTTATTGAAAATGTAGATTCTTTTTTGAAAAGACTTTCAAATGATTTTTCTCTAGTAATCAAGCAAAATCTTGTATGCACATGAGAGAAATGACTTTCTTTCTAATAATGTATGTACACATACGAGACATGAGACATGTTAATGATTTAAAACAAGATAAAAGAGGAATGATTTGGTATAACCTAACCATCCATCATCATCAGTTTTTGTGGTTTTGTGGATCATCTTAGAGATACTTACAAGTACTGGAGCAGGTCTTATCCTGAAAAGCTGCATTGTGTTGTTTTTTTGTTTATTTAAGAACGAACGAACGAAATGTGAAAGGAATGTGTTAATGTTAATGATTTAACTGGGTTAACTAAGTTCACTTTAAAGAAAAATAAATAAACTGGAGAATTGGATTTGTCCTACTTTTGTTTTCGAAAGAACGAACAACAAACAAATGACTTCTGACTGTGGTGGTGGTTTGTGATTTGGTGGTGGTGGTGGTGCGACAGCAAAGTAAATTACATATTAACTAAGTGCTGAGGATGGTGAGTGAGTTGGAATACTTTTGTTTTGTTATATAATACAAACAAGAAAGAGTATAGTAGGATATAGGATAGATGGGAGGAGGGATGAATACTTGAACTATTAAGTATTTATAAAGCTTCAAATGTAAGCGGAAACTTACCTCACATGGTGGCGGTGCGCTACGGTACGAAGGAACTATTTTAAAGGTAACAGAACCGCGTGCCTCGCGCTATCAAAAAATCATGAAAGGAATGAAAGAGAAACAAGAAGAATTGAGATTAAATTATAAACTTTTTTGGTAACTAAATGGAAAAGGCCTTCAGTCTTTTTTCGTGACTTACCAGCATTCGTTGTAATTGTCCTACAGATTGATGCTGCACTGGCTGCCCATTGATTTCACGTATCTCATCGCCCACATGCAGTGTCGCCTGTCGATGTATCATGCCGCCGTGCATGATGCGCGCCACAATGCAACGACCGTCCTCGGTCATTTTCAATGTGATGCCCTGTACAAATGGAGGATGCAATTCAATGGAATGGAATGGGATTAAGAGATGGGATGCAAAAGTTAATTAAATGAGTAACCAAAAAAGCAAAAATTGAAAGAGTCAAAGCGACACAGCAGTAGAATCACAACTCATCAGCACAGGACAACTTCATTAAAACATGTATTCCGGTTCCGATTTCAGTTGCTGCTGCTGCTTGTCACTTGATTCAACTCTTCTCTTTTTCAACTCATTTCCACTTACCATGGGCTCATCTGTGTTCTTTTGGAACTGCACCAAGCGCACACGTGTCACATGTTGCAGTTCACCGCTCTCCACATTATCCAATTCATCGCCATTGAGGTAGGGCACCATGGGCGGCGGCGTGACACGCAAAGCCTCCTCACCATAAACATCACGGGCGACCACGTCATGTGTGTGCAACAAAGCCTATTGATGATGATGATGATGATGATGGTGGACCACCACCAAAGAGAGTAAAGAATTGAATTTAAAATGTAATGAAATGGAAACAGAAGAAAAAAAAAAAAAATAAATGAAAGAAAGAATTGGAAAAGAGGAAAATTGAATTTAAAAGGACGCAAAAAAGAAAAGCTACTACTGCTCCTGCTGCTGAGCTGTTTCTGTTGGCAACATGACAACCTTAGTAACAACAAGGCCAACAGCTCAATTCTTTTAGGTATCCTTCCTTTCCTTTTGCTCCAATACTCATCATGTCCATGTCCCCATGTCCTTGCCCTTTTTTTTCCCAGATTTCATTGCAATTGCTATACGCCGTAAACAATTTATGACCCTCCATAATTGTTCATCATCTCTTGTATTTGTCGTTCAGTGTCATGTTTACCAATGCCGAAACCATACCGAGCCACCCATCACTAGTACCCTCCCTAGTACTTTCTCCCTCCCTTGCCTTGCTTTTGAGTTATGGTCAGCAATTAAGTTTCAAGTATTTTGTAAAACATACCAACCAATCCAACAACATAGACACAATCACATTCCCTCAAATATAAAAGCAGCACACTCCCATGTATATACTCAGTTAGTAAGTATATATGTTATGGTACAATATTATACTTGATGTTGGTTGATATTGTGCTGTTGATGATGCTGATGATGATGACGACGATGATGTTTCCAACTGGAAATTAAATTTCCGATTTGATATGCCACTTATGTACATCATACACATCATAACATGCGCAGCACAACATAATAGCCCAAGCCAAAATTCAGCACAGGCCGAGTCACTCTGTCATGGTATCCTCTTCTCTACCAAACAATCTACTATTATTCCCACTGCATTCCATTCTTTTCCCATCCAATGAAGCACTTATGTATTTACAACATTAACTTGCGACATTTGTTGCTTCATTGCTACCACAAAGAATTCAAATATCCTTCTCCCTTCGCTCGCTGACTACATAATTTTCTACTGCTTTTAGAGTTCTACAATGTGTCGTGTGTATAAAGTTACCATACCCCAGGTTCTTTAAGATTTATTCAGCTATTCTCCCCTCTTACTCAACCATGCTCCTTAAGTGCCGGTAAATGACAGATGCTGGTGATGGTGGTGGTAGTGGTAGTGGTGGTGATAAAGGAATAGACATTGGGTACTAAAGGAAGTGGAAGTGGCTTCAAAAGGACAAAAGACATTTCTGTTTGAGACATGGCGTGTTTGTGGATGCCGGCAGCTAAGCCATTTCCATTGCCAAAAAAAAAATTTTAATAGAAGTACCAGCCCACTAAACCTCAGCAGTGGGTGCGACTGAAGTTCGGCAAAAAACTCATTTCTTCATTCGTATAATTCCAGTTTTAATAAATTATGTTTACTAACACTTTGAATATGCTGCTCCCGCCCCCTGTGCCGTTTGGTGTTGTTTATATTTTTGCCCTTTGCTAAACAAAATTAATTTTTAGATATGCTGCTGTGGCTGTAACTGTGACTGTGACTGTCGCCCTCCATCCCATCTGTAGTCGAAAACAACGATAATTCATTACATTACCCTGATGGCATTGTCCTTTAATGCGTTCAAGACAACTTTCTCCTCATACGAAACAAAACAAAAAGAAATGGGCCAAGTGCGAATCAGAATCGTATACGGAGGGTTTTGTACCAGATTGGGATTTTTATGGGAGGTATTCCTTCTAATGGTCCGATTTGGCTGATTCCAACAAATGTACCGCGCCTCTATTAAAACCTCATAGTGTCTAAATTTCAGTTTGATAAGACAAAAAACAAAAAAGTTTTTCGAATAAGAAGCTGAATTTTATTAGTCGGTTTGTATGGGAGGTACCCTTCTTAGTAGGCCGATTTGGCTGATTCCAACAGATGTGCAGCGCATATAACAAAAACTTAAAGTGTCAATATTTCAGTTTCATAGAACAAAAAACAAAAAAGTTTTTCAAATAAGAACCTGAATTTTATTGTAATTTTGTATAAGAGGTACCCTCCCTAGTAATCCGATCTAAATGAAATTTCGACAGTATAAGTTTTTGACATAAAGCCACCAACCATCCAAATTTCAAGATCGTGGGATCACTGGATCGTATAGCTGCCATAGAAACCAAAAGGTTTCTTGTATGGGGACCCCTTTGAGTTTTTGAAAATATTTTAGTTTTAATATTTTTTGCTGTGCCCGGATAGAACTATACATTCTGTGAAAATTTCAACTCTCTGGCTATTGCGGTTCATGAGATATGACCCGAGGACGGACAATGAAGTAGCTGTAATAGGGTTCCCTTTGGTACCCTTTGGGAACGGAACCCTAATAAAGAAGTTGTCAAACTCCTCACACACTCTTAGAAAAAGTTTTTGCCTACGCTCCTATGATTGAGCATACAGAAATATAGAGTCAGTATTCATATTGCATATTTGCATCTACATTGAGACCGAAAGATTTGCATGGGATCCAGTAAACCTAAGGTCTTGAAATTGATATGGTAAGGCACTTAAAATGTTTGCCAGATTGGGTTTTCTGTTGTTTTTATCTCTTTTGTTTATCAAACATGAATAGAGATTTTCAAAAAAAAAAAAAAATGGGAAAGATCAATGTTCCCATCTATTTTAGAGATTTATTTTGAAAGACTTTGAAACAATGTTAGGCTGAATAGATAAATTTTAAATTGTCTTACATTCAGGATTCGAAGAGCCTATAAAGTGTACATATGTTCAGCATGAAGACAAGGATCTGACTACCCATGTTCTCACTCTCTTTTTGCACTCAATTTTCCTAAATAAATGAGTTAAAATTATTTGCAGACGCAGCTTTTATCATCAAATTCAGTTGGTACATATGTCTAAATTAGGTTTCTCCGATAACTGGAAGCCAATCAAAGCCTAACACATAATGAGATCATTTGTTTTCGAATCAATTTCAAAGGACAAATCAATAATGAAATGTTTTAGTAGTCAGGAAACTTATTAGGCTCCCCTCAAACATGCTCCACACATGTATTTACCATAAAATATATACAATGGTGTTATTGAGAATGGAAGGCAGTTAGTAAAGGAAAATATATGCAAATATGTAGAAGAAAGAACTTGACAGAGATGCCTTGACTCTTGTCAACACACACTAAAAAAACACTAACACATACAACACATATTTCGAGGAATATGTATGTATTTCCACTTTGATTGCTTGGGCAACGTCAGCACGCTTCTCTCGTTTGCTTTTCTCAGTTCTTTTCTTCTCTGTTTTTACAATATTTTTGTGGCCATAAAAAGGCAATTTTCAAAGTTGTTGATGATGATTACTCAATGCCAAGCACCACACACTCATACACACACATACTCAAATAACATCTACATAGATACATGCACACATTCATTTAAGCATAAAGAGATCATCATGCATGCATTCATTGTATGCTGTTGCTCTGCCACTCCTGCTGTCGCTCATTTTTTCTCTGAGAGGCTCTGCTAGGAGAAGAAAATTCTTTTAAAAAAAAAGAAAAAGAAAACTTTGTTGATGTGTTGTTCTGCTTCTTTTGAACGTCGCTTGTTCGTTTTTCATTTCCTTCTCCGTCTGTCTATTTGTCGATAACGATGTCGATGTCGATGCCAATGCCAACAATATGAGATGCAAGTAAAATGGAGATTGGATAGTCAGAATCAAAAGAGAAGAATGAAAACAGTAAAAAAAAAAAAAAAAGAGGACAAAAGCTTCCGCAATATAATTCATCTTTGCTTTACGCTCGTTTGACTCAATAGTAACAAGCAATAACAACAACAACAACAACATTAACAACAACAACAACATTAACAACAAATCGGATATGTGCTTCAACAGCCAAAAGTGACACAGAAAGAAGAAATGACAACAAAAATTCGAAAATAAATTACAAAAACGAAAGCAAAAATCATGAAAATATAGAAAGAGGAAAGACATCAAAGATGAACAAGCAACAACTAGAAAGGAAAAATCAGAAATGAAGAAATTTATTTTCCTTTGCATATTTTTTCTTTTGAAAAATACACAAAAATAGAAGAAGGAACAACTTGTCCAAAGCAAAACCAATAAGACTTGTTAAATACTTTTGCGAATAATTGAATAAATGATAGAAAGAAAGAATGAACGAACAAACGAACGACCGAAACGAAGAAGATATCCTTATCAAGCTATGGAAGCATAAACGAAAAACATGAGAAATCCTTGGAACGGAAACTATTCGCTCGTTAAAATTCCAAAAGTCAAAAGCGAACCGCAACTAACGAGGCGACAAACACTTCATAGATACAAACAACACTACCAGCAAATAGTACAGAGACGAAGCATAGAGATGATGGAGGAGGAGGAGGAGGAGGAATAGGACAATGGATGGACGCCGGGCATATTTCAAAAATTTTCAAATTTCAGAAGAAAACACAAACGAATTAAGAAACTTCGATTTATTTGAAGAGAATGGATAAGAAGGGAGAGGAGAGGACTCAACTTGATTTAAATTACCCACTCTAGAGGAACCAAAATAACAAACTACTAAAAAAACCCCACCCCTCCCCAATATCCCATCCTCATCATCATCAACAACGTTTGTACATAATAAATGGCTAATAAAATCTCAAAAATAAAATTATATTGCGCGAATAAAATTTGCTGATGGCGGCGGCGGGCGAACATGGTTCAAATAAGTTCCATGAAGAAGAATAAATGGGCAGAGAATGAAGACAATCGGAGGACGATGGCTGGCTGACTGGTTGGCTAAGTATTGGCAGCAAAAGTTTTTCCAACTATTTAAATAAGCTGCAAAGCAAAACAGCCAAAACGACTGTGATTGCGATCGAAGGGGATGTTGTAAGCTTAAATTGGTAAAACGACATAATCTGATTTAGCTCATGACGAAGGTTATATCAGAATAGAGAAGAAGAGACAGAAGCAGGAGGACAAGATGTTAGTGAGTGAGTGAGTGAGTGAGTGAGTGAGCGAGTGAGTGAGTGAATGAGTCTTGTTAGTTAGCACTGAGTTTTTGGCCAATAAAATGCTAAATTTAATAAACGCTTGACAGGCAAAAGTTGTGCCATTAAGTTTAATGCCTCATTAGATAGACTGTGGTGCGCCAGCCAGCGTCAACACAGCATTAGGAGCAAGCAGTGAAAATCCATGGACTTTGGCTCAAACTCCTCGGCTATTATGTGTGACATTGATAACTAGCGTCGCTTTTATTGATGTCTATGAGCCCCCTTGAACCGTAAGAAGGTAAAAAGTGGAACATAACTTCGTATTATTTCCTAAAATTACCCACAAAATGGTTGGCAGGAAGTCATTGTCCTTCTCTGATTTTCATGATTAATACTTAAATTCTTCTTGTTGGTCATGGTATGCAGATAATCGTTCTTATTACTGCTCATTTGGAAAACCCATACCAAGCTAAGTATTGGAAGAACAAAAGCAAATAAAACTTAAAAACAATTCGACCAAATGAAATCTAAAAGGGCAGGGAGAGAGAAGAGAGGAGAAGGAAGGACGCAAGGCAGGCAAGCAGGCGAAAGAGACTCCAACTTTTTTCTTCTTTCGGTTGACACTTGCCGCATCGTCGACCAAGCATGGTTTATTCAAGTATTAGTACAACTTTAGTCAATGACTTTCAATGAAAATGTCTAGAGGAGGATAGGCCATAGGAGGCCTGCTTCCTAAGCTTTAGGGAGAATGAAGGAGTAGACTAAAGAAAAACATGCCTAAAGTATGCCAACCATGCCACTTTGAAACCAAATGAATGTTATTTGTTGGTTTTAATAATTACACAACAGCAGTTTCAACAACAACAACAACAACAACAACGAAAACAACAAGCAATTGGTACACAAGGAGAAGACAAACAAGTCCTACAAGCCCGACAAGCAAAACAACAAGAACATGAACAAGAACATAAACACAAACAAAGATTGCGGTTGTGGCTTCTAAACTAGTAACAGTCCAGCAGCAGCAGGAGCAGCAGCGGCAGCATTTGAGACTCATGCGACATCGTTTTCAACATTAATGGTTGGTTACCACCGCCACTTCCACTGTTACCAACCATTATCAACCACCAATTCTTTCCTTGTTTTAGCTCCTAGCTGCTGATGGCATAGTTTTGGATAGATGGAAATAATGGACCCACCCCCACCACTGTCGTTTAAGAACTGCTGCTGCTTCTGCTTCCATTAAATTGTCCTTAATAGGCAAAAAGTGGAAAAAAACAAAAAAAGAAAAAAGGAAAACTTTTACAAAGTTCTTCTTTTGCTTTCAATTATGAGAGGAGACGGACAATCTTTCTACACTTTCGGAAAAACTCTATCAAAATTCAGAATGCTTCTTTTCTACTACTCATTGAGTTCAATTAAGTCTAGTCGAGTCCTTATTCAGCTCAACTCAATCCAACTCAGTACAGTACGAGGGTCAATCAACAAGTACTTAGCCTCACCGCCCGATGGCGCTCCTATCGTTACCATCGTGCAGTTCATATTTTTAGTAGTCTACTGTCAAAGTTTCAGTCAATTCCCTTCATTAGTTTTGTTTTGATAGCCTTTGGAAGCGAGCGTGTCGGTCAGTTTTACAAAAATGGGTAAAAGAGCAATATCATTCGGTGATTCGATTCGTGTTTTTGGAAGGCAAAACGCGCAGCGAAATCAAAGATTGCTTGGGTGCTGTGTATGGTGACTTTTCTCTTTCGATGACGACCGTCAAGAATTGGATGAACGAGTTTGTTCGTGGCCGAACGTCGGTTTTTGATGAGCCACGCCCAGGTGGCCCGAAAACGGCTACTACGGAGGAAAATGTACAAAAAAATACACGATCTCGGGTTGGCAGACCGCTAATTAGAGGTTCGCGAGATAGCTGAGACTATAGGCATCGCAGAAGAAACGGCGCATCATATTCTACAGGAAGAACTGGGCATGAGAAAGCTGTAGGCGCGATGGGTGCCGCGTTTGCTCACACCGGACAACATTAGCAACCGTGAGACCATGGCTAAATTGGTCGAATTGCGCTACGAATTGCTGCCCCATCCACCGTATTCTCCAGATTTGACCCCCTGTGACTTCTTTTTGTTTCCAAACCTGAAAAAGTCAGTCGCCGGGAATAGATTTGGATCGAATGAGGAGGTCATAGCCGCCAAGGAGGCCTATTTTGTAGACCTCGGGAAAACGTAATTTTTGGACGGGTTGGAATACTTGGAGCATCGCTGGGCCAAGTGTATTGAGCTAGAAGGAGATTATGTGGAGAAATAAATCGCCACTCTTCCAAAATTGTCCTTTTTCTTTTGTAGGCTAAGTATTTATTTAATGACCCTCGTAGTTCAATTAATTTTACTTTGGTTTAATTTATCTTCTTCTCCCTTCTATTGCTCAATTTTTAGCTGATGTCGCTTGACGTTATTTTATTGTAATTTTTGGTTTACCCCATCATCCTCGACTCATTCATTCATTCATTGAAATCAACCATCCATACAAATTATACACATATATACACACGTAATAAACAAATCTCTGGGCTTAACATTTGAGGGTGGTGTCAGCTGAATCATCGGGATTAATGCTGAATTTTAATTAGAGCAACTCAATGTTCTTTCTCCTTCGACTCTCATCCTATCACATCATATCTTCTCTGTTATAATATACTAGTTCTAAATGTCTGTCATTCTTAGTGGTTAGTGACTCTCATTTCCCTGTTCTGTTCTGATTCCTGACAAGTCTTGTTTACCTCTTTCGATTTTCCCTTCCTTGCGTCCGTTTGTCTTTCATTTAATCCAAATCTATTTTACTTTATTCAACTGCCAGCAAATTGGTTCAATATGAATCTTTCGGTCTGACTTGGTTGCAAGCACAAGCCTCAGAATTGCCAAATCTACTCTCTCTCACTCTTTCTGGTTCACTGTTCAGATTTTCTTGCTTATTTCGCATGGTTTGTTCCTCCGACTTACATGGCTCAAATAGTTTTGACACTTTTACGTTATCAGGTTTCGTGCAGGAAGATTTTCGCCTTGTTTTCGTTTCATTAGGTATTTATGACTGAATTTTCCTTTCTCCTTCTGTCTTGGAATTCCTAACACCATCACCTCTCTCCTTCTATACTAATCCCAAAATTAATAAGGCATATCGCATGCATGATTAACCAAGATAACACAACAACAAAACAGGAATCATGTTTAACCAAAGTAAGTAATTCTGTCATTTGTTCATTCCTTTATTTCAGACGAGTATGCGATCCTTCTTCTTTTGCTCCTTTTCCTGCCTTTCTGCTAACATATTTTAGCCATTTAAAAGTTTCTTCTTCCACTTTTGCTTATGTTTTGTTCGAATTCGTTGATGCCTTGACAAGCTGTCATATCTGTCTCAATTTCATTTTCATCCTCCATTGTATTTCCTGCTGCCTGCTGCCTCGCCAACTTCTTCACGGTTATTAATATTGTTCTTCTCCAAGGTAGATGATATTTACTTCTTCTAGCTTACATATTGCTTCTTTTCTGCAATCGCTTACAACTTAAACAAGAACCTACCGCAGGCGTATCAATGAAACTTTTTCTTTAACTTTGTTAGTTGTTTTTAAATGAAAACACAAACACGATAGCGAAAAAAAAAAACAGAAAATTAAAAAGCACACGCGAGATGAAAATTAAGTAAGGAGTAAGAAGGAGAATAAAAAACTTTACTCAGCTGAAACCAAACTTAAATTCAATTCAGCTCCTTTAACTTTGCCTCTACTGACGAATGCGGTCGCTAACGCTATGCCTTCGCCTTCTTTATCATTTTCTTGTCCTTTGCTGTGAACTTCTGGTTCATCAACATGACGTACACCAACACTTGGGACACACTGCTCGTCATCACTATCAACTTATCACTTGAGTAAACTTATTGTTTGCAAGCACTTCCGGCACCGCTCACCGTTCGTCCGAGAATCGTTGTTACCATCGCCATCACCATCACCCATCATATAAGTAGACACATTCATTCTTCTTCTTGTCGATGATGTTATTGTTGTTATTGTTGTTTAGCTCGAACCACGGAGACACAGTCTTACAGTTAACATTGGCCCATAATACAACATTTACCGTACGACTATGTCGCTGTAATTGAGCGCTATCGATGGCACTTCCCGTTTATTATTATTATTATTATTACGAAAGGCAGGCAGCCATCCAGGCAGCCAAGCAGCATCTGGTCGTAGAAGAAGCTGGAGAAGACAGCTCCACAACACAGTGTCGAATATTGAAGCACGTTCCCTCGTTCCTACACTCGCTCCTCCATGTGCGGTATGGAGTTTCCTTGACGTGTTACTGTGGTAAGTGGTTTTTGGCTTGGTTTTAACTGTGGGTTGCCTTTCGTTACGTTGGTTGGATGGAATCTCTTGTGTATTGTTCTGACATCCATCCATCCATCAATGCAGCAGGCGCAATCATTCAAAGGTGCGACGACATTGACGATGAGTATAAACTTTGAATGACTGCTGCTTGGGTGGATTGGGTTGGTTGGTTGGTTGGTTTGTTTCTGGCTTGGTTGATTTCATATACTCCCTCCTTATAACTATCTGTCTACCTGCCATTTCGACTTGGTTTCCTCTACTTGTACAATGGTTCCTACCGTTTTGTTGTTGTTGTTGTTGTTTATAGTATTGTAGGTTATTGTCCGGGCTTATCAAACTGAACAATGCCTTGTCGTCATTGTCATCGACGACATCATTATCACCATTAATTTTATATTCATTCTCGTGTTCTTGCTACATCATTCAATTTTCGTGTAACCAACAACAAAATTCATGATGTATCTGCGTTTTTATATCTACATATCTAGATACATAAGTACATACTACTACATCTCTATATTAAAGCCAGCACGCGCCTCTAGCGCATGTCGTCTGCGACATCTCCTGCTCTTCATTATCATCATCATCGTCACTCAGTCTGCGTATAAACGCCAAAAAGTGACACGCATTCACTTGATGTATTTCATCTTCATTACTCCTACCTTCAACCACATGGCACAGCCGCCGTGCTCATCTACCACATTTGTCGTTGCTGTCGTTGTTATTTCGACGTTCTCATCATTCGTTGCTTGGTTGCGTTGATTCGATGGTTTGTTCTGCTCCAGAAATTTAACAATAGCTGAACCAACATCGTCAACATTAACACCGCACACTCTCTAAAAGAAGCACGAGGAATAGTCGTATAGTAGTGGTATAGGAGGAGCATCGCCAGTTTCCAGAGCTACCGATTTTGATGACAACGACTACTCGCACACAATCATCGTTTACATATATACACGCACGTACATACAATAACCACTTCCTGTGTGTGTGCATCATCGTCATCATCTATGCCATCATCTAGTAGCATCAGAGCAATATCAACACACCGGCAATATCATCACTACTAGTGGTACCATTACCAACCAGTCATCACCAGACACCAGGCACCAGTTCCACCATCAACTTTCCAACATATCCAGCTAGTCAACGCAACGCAACACAACACAGTATTTATGTGTAAACATGCGACAGTAGATAGATTCGCACCAAAAATGGCGCATCCTGTTGTTCTTCACCATCACAATAGCCGAGCTCTCCTACGCCTAAGCCTCCACCTCATCATAAGCATCATCATCTTCGTTGGTTGTCGTTTTCATTGTAGTTTCTGTTTTTGTTTTGTTGTTTTGTCTCCTACTTCTTGTTGGTTACTCACAATTCTGTTTTCTAGCAACCCTACCTTGTCCTATTCCTACCCCCCAACAGTAGCACCATCTCTCTCTCTCTCTCTCTCTCTCTCTCTCCTATTCATGCTTTGCTATACAAAAAGTTTATTAAGTACAATATTTTTAATACGCTTTAATGACTTGAAAGTCTTTACCATCATCAACCTGGTGAAGACAGAAAGCATAGAAATATGCTCTTTCATTATTTCAGGACATTAAATATGCCATGTGTTTAAACAAACACATAAATGAAAAATAAAAGATCTATAAATTTTAAGAAAATTAAAAGATACTTGGATACACACACACACACACACAACAACATTAACAAAACTAACAAAACTTTCTTTAAAAGTTTGAAATTGATTTTGATTTCTCATAAAAAAACAACAAAAGAACAAAGCAAAGCAAAAAATGTGGAAAAAAGAGTAAAAAGGGTAAATAAAATACAAGAGAAGGTCGTTTAATTAAAGTTATAGGCATAGATAAGATGCTTGACTTAATTTTATAAATTCCTATTTCTTCTATTTGCACTCATAATTCTTATGTATGCTTAATTTTTGACATATTTGAAAGATTTTCTTTTCAATTTTAAGAGATTTTAAGGATTTTTTTTAACCCTCTTTTCATTCAACTTTTGATTGAAAGATTTAATAAAACAAACAACAAACAAATAAATTTTAAATTGAAGTGTCTCTCATACAATAGAAGGAGGAAAAGAACTCTTTTTGTTATCATAAGTTAAGTTAAGCTAAGTAATAAACTTAATCAATTTAAAAGATTAAAGTGTTGTACCTAAAAAATATGATTAATGAAATAAAGTGGGTGTGGTTTTTGAAAGGAGAAATACCCTGTCTGTCTGCCTCTCTCGTCTCTGTGACAAAGTTTGTGTGATTTGTGTTAAGAATAATTCAATCAATAATCATTTAAGATGCTCAGCAATAAAAAATGATTTATGTTTTTTAGGAATTTTGTTGAAATTGGGTTTTTATTACTTCAATTTAAACAAGACAGAAGAATATTAACTTTGGTTCACCGTAACTTTTATACCTTTCACACTTTAAGTTGATGAACTTGATTTGATTATTTGTTTAAGGACATTTTATATGGCATCTGTATTAAATATTTGTGTGATCAGTCCAACTGTTAAGTAATGTGTTTTAAAAAGTTTCATTGGAAATTTGAAAAATTTTCATATATTTAAAAATTGTTTTTCTACCTTAAGGGATCTTCTATAAGGGATCTATTTTGTCTGTTACTGCTGTTGCTTTATGTTTTTAGTGTTGTTATGATAGATATTTCGGAGGGACCATCAGTGGAATAACTTGGTTTGCTATGAAGAGCAATGTCCCAATATAATTCGTGCTCTTTATCAAATGTTTAAAGGAAACGAAATTTTTTGATTCTAACAAGTAGAGCGAGTAAAAGTGTCAAAGCAGACAATTGTGTAACCCACATCACATTTCATTATCAGCTACATTGCATTCTGTTGTCAACAACATTATCGACACGACACCTTGGTTATGTGGTTAACACAGTTCACGGAATTTTTTTTTTTTTTTTTGGTTTGACATTTTTAACATTCATAAAGTCTTATCACAAAACCTTAATGAATTATGTAACCTTTCTCATGAATCACTCCGTCCATTAGTGACAACCGGATGAAAATCCGTTCGGTACTTTTTAAGTTTATAGCTTTTAGACAGACAGACGTGGCCGTGAGACTGTTTTATACTTAATATGTATAGATATTTAACAAAATTTGTAGGCTATAGAGAAAAAAGAAATTTAAGTACAAGCACGCAATTTGTAAACCAAAGTGGTTTAGGTTTTATGATGAGGACTAACCTTTTTCAGAACCAGGTTCCAACAATTTCTTAAAATATACACTACTACAATAAGATGTGTGCTGTGCGCCTTTACCAAATTTCAAATCAATAGCTAAATATCTAATAGACAAAATTGTGTATATAAATGAAACTACATAGGTTCAATCTCTCTCACCATACAGTCAATTTCAATATATGTATAGGGTCTCCAAAGGATGGTTCTATGCATTACAAACTTGCACACAAAATATTGATACTTTTATCTATTCAGACTATTTTGTAAGGAATATACTCGTATGTATGCAATAAAATGTTCAGTTAATATTTCATTCTTTAAGTCAATTTAAATTGAAACTGAGAGAAGTGGGATTAAGATTAAAAAAAAAGATTTATATCCTTAACAGCATACTTTTATGTATAAATAGATACAAATACTGATATGCACATACATACATACACATGAATATAAATGCATACATATACATATGTAATGATATATGTACATATGTTACATACAGTTATTTTTCAAAATGATTGAGTATTGAATAAAAAATGTGACTTATGCAAATAATGTTTTACTAGTATCGATTGAAACGAAAAAACAAATGTCAATTCACAAATAATGCAAATTAAGTCAATATTGGAGGGAGAAAAAATATATATCTTACATGCATAGGATGGATATAAACGACTTTGAGATGCGCTATGCTAAAGATAAAACTGTAGTTGAGAAATGAGACATGTTTCTAAATCAGGACTTAAGAGAACTCTGAAAGCGGCCTATTGCATCCCAGAGAGACGAATTGACAAACAGAAATTTCTTTTGGCCAATGGTTTTTTGCACCTCGAGCCCAACTTAAATCGGATTCTTCTAATGCGATCCAGAGAAAGGTTGGACAGCCATGTTCTAAATCAATTTCAATTTTAATTGATGGATATGTTTTAATTTTGTTCTAGAAATGCTGAATTTGATTATCAGAATAATATTTATTAATTTATTTATATAACTAACATATAGTTATTTGTATAATGCTAACCTAGAAGTTAACAGAAAAATAGCCATGGCTGCCAGGGCCTTCAGCTAAATCAGAATATTAAGTACTCAAAATTTTAAGGAAAATTCTAGAAATCTCGGAAAAAATTTACTAAACATAATCAAAATTAAAGACTTCTTAGCTAAATTTATACTAAAAAGACTCTTTTTTTCAGGAATTTTATCTAAAGATTGAGTTACTTAGGATTGTCCAATTGAATAATTTAAAGAAATAGATCAAATTTTAAAGGGATTTTTGAAAAATATATTTATAATAATGAAAATTTAACATTCTTTTGCAGATTCATCTAATTTTTAAACTAAGAAGTCTCCATTTTCATTGAAAGTGAAAGAAATAGATCAAATTTTTAAGGGATTTTTGAAAAATATATTCATAATAATGAAAATTTAACATTCTTTTGCAGTTTCATCTAATTTTTAAACCAAGAAGTCTCCATTTTCATTGAAATTTAAAGAAATAATTCAAATTTTTAATGAAAAATAACAAAATTAAGGACTTCTACTTAAATTTATACTAAAAAGCTTCGTCTCTTTTAAGGAATGTCATCTATAAATTGAACTTGTTATGGAAAATTTGATCACTCTGTATGATCTAATAATCTCTATCAAATTTGTATGATAAGAAAACTATTGTTTTCCGGAATTTTCATATTAAAATTGATTGAATTATTATTATTAGTTTATATTCTGTTATTTTATTTTGAAATTAAATATTAAACAATTTGATTAATCAGAGAAAGTTGGTAAAGAATAATATATTACATAATTTATATTTCAAGGATAAAATTGAACAAAACTTTGAAGTTTCTCAAAAGACTTTTTTATTTTTATTTTTTAACCTTTTTTTATTCT
This sequence comes from Amiota minor, assembly GCA_037043295.1. Lineage (NCBI taxonomy): Eukaryota > Metazoa > Arthropoda > Insecta > Diptera > Drosophilidae > Amiota > Amiota minor. The sequence goes on along the minus strand of JBAMAW010000081.1, from coordinate 5,351,355 downwards.
TTTTTTTTTTCCTTGGAAATTTAATCTTTAAATGAAAGAGCTTAGAAAAAAGTACTACGTACTTCATTCAAATAAAAGAAAAGACACCCACAATTTTATGCTTATTCATTATATTTCTAATGAGATTCTTAAAACCCTTTTTTATACAAAGTGGTTCAGTTGGTTGGTTGGTTGGTTGCTTGGCTACCAATGGGTTGGTTTGTGGTTTAGTTGGGTTGATTGTTCATTTATTATTCAGTTTAATACATGATATTGTTATGACATTTTGAAAACACAGCTGACAGGTGTTGAAAACTGATGACAAAGATAAGGGTTAAATGGCAAAAAAAAGAAGTGAAAATAATAAAGAAGCACTCTTCCATTTTCAACGTTTGCTCTTGAAGATTTCCAAGAAACACAATAACATTGTCAATTAATTTTTTACTTTCTATAAAATTTTGCTTCTTAAAATACATAACGCACAGAAGGTGGAGGAAGATATAGTAGTCACTCCCACTTGACTATATCCCTTCCATCTTTTCTTTACTTTTTTGTGTTTTAAAGATTTGAAAGCATCTTTTTCTTGGAATTTATTGGACATTCAAGCCTTGACGCTGATGGTGGCCATCCCCCCACCCCCTTTTGTTTTTTCATCTTACTAGATATATTGTTTGTTAGTTAGTTGGTTACTTGTTCGCACAAGTTTTTTAAGTATTAAACACTCAAAAAAGTTACTATACTATTACACAATAAACTCATATATAGCGCACTTCAAAAAACTTTAAGACCGAAACTTTTTCGTTATTTTTTTTTTTTTGTTCTTATTGTCTTGTTGTGTTCTGTTCTGTTCTGCTCTGTTGTGTTTTGTTCTGATGTGTTGTGTTGCGTTGTGTTGTGTTCTTGTTAACTTTTCTGTGTTCTTCTTGTTAACTTTTTCTTTCATTGTTTGCTCTAACACAATTTTCGTAATTTTTCACACGTTTGCCATGTCGTTAATACCAATGGGTGCGTGTATCTGTGTGTATATCTATGGGCGGATGTTTGCTATACATACATGCATGTTATTGCATGCTCAACACTTTATTGCTCTGCTCTGCCTCTTCTCAGCATCTACATAAGTATCTTTTTTGCATGTATGTTTTGAGACTTTTGTTTATTTAATTTCGTTATAAAAACAGAAAAAACAACCAACAGAGAATAGAGAAGAACAGAACCATGAAGGCTTCAAAGTAGTAGTAGGATCGGATATCAGGTATTGGAATAGTAGAAAAGAGGCAGAAAGGAGGAATGTATCTGAACAGCAGCAGCAGGAGCAAATAACAAGACTACAACAACAACAACACTAACAATAACAAGTGCGATAACTCACTTTGTAACAAGTAAACTAATTATTTCTTGACTTGTTTCTTTTCTTTACTTTTCTTTGCTTTTCTTTGCTTTCTTTGCTTTCTTTCTTTTTTTATTGTACATTTTCTGTTTGGTTTCCTTGAAAGTGGAAAATACTCTCAAATGCAGTAGCAACAATGACGATGAGAAAACAACAAATAAATTTATGAAAATAAAAGAAAAGAACAAAAAAAAACAAAAACAAAAGAAAGCAAAGATAAACAAACATACTCAAACAACACAGCACAACACAACACACCACACTGGAAGAAGGTGGCAGGTTCCTTTTAGTCTTTAGTATCTGTAAGTGTTTGTATACGAGTGAGTATATTTGTTTATAAAATGCTAAATTGCAAAATTATGTTCCTTTCTACTGCCTTAAACAGTCTTCTTCCTACAGACAAAATTTGGTGTATGTGTGTGTGTGTGTGTGAGAGTGTGTGTTTATAGAAGGATGCGGCTTTTCTGTTGCTGTGAGTTGCTTTTTGTTTTTTGCTATCGAAAGAGCAAAGCATATGTAATCCTTTTTGCCAAAGCAGGCATTCATTCATTAACGCATGCAAAATATACACGCAATCATATGAATAAAGAGTAAGAGTGTCAAGGATTCAAAAGCCGACAACAAGAACAGCCCCATAATATTGTCGCCCACTTGTCTTGCGACGATCCTCTATGTTACCTTATGCCTTATGTTGATTTGCCTTCTTTTAACTTGGTTTGCCTTAGATTTCCTTGTCTCCTCTTGCCTTTACTTGACTTGATTTGTCTTTCCCTCTCTTGGCTTAAGTTGAATTGCCTTTCCTGGCTTGCTCTTGCCATTCCTTCTCTTGTCTTGTCTTGACTACTGTACCTGCCTTGCCTTGCCTTACCTACTCCTTCCTAAGCATAAGCCATACCTTCTTTTGACTCGTGTTGCTTTGCCATGCTTTTCCCTCTCTTCTCCTGTTATAACATGTCTCGACTTTTTGTTGGGCTTGTTACGTACGACCAACCTATCATTTCATTTCATTTCATCATCATCATCATCATCATCACCCTGTTTTGAGTGTCAATTTAGTGAGAGCGCTTCATCCTCTTGTTAGTAGAGATTATTTGCTACAAATTAGCTTTTATTTTAAAGCCTTCATCGTCTTCTGCAGGGATGACTGACTAAAAGACTCTCTAACTCATTGACTCACTGACAGACTGACTGACTAAAGTCGAAGATTAAAACTGAAGGCTGATGATGACTGCTTACTGGCTCTGCTTGCTTGCTTGCACTAAACAATTTCATTTAAGTGTTTTATATTTTTATTTCTTATTTGCCTCAACCTATGCCGCCTATTCTTGCCTGACTCATTCCATCGTTTCTTTTTGTGCCTTAATTTGTTTGTGTTCTTTATGGGTTTTAGGAGAGTTAATGATTCTGAATTTAAAGAAAATGCGAAAACAAATGACTCAACGTACTCAAGCGTATCAAGTTGGAACAAGAGGAATAATATCCTTTCTAAGGAAAGAACAATTTATTCACTCATTTAGTTGGTTTGGTTTGTCGGTTAGTTGCCTGGTTGGTTGCTTTTCTTTTGTTTCTTTAACAATCCCTTTTCTTTCTCCTTTCCCTTATACTCGTATGCAATGTGTGTGTGTGGGGGGGCTTTGCATGTTTGCTTTACATTTCTTTGGCATTTGATGGCTTTCACTTATTGCTTTTTGGTCTTAAAGTTAGTTGTGAATGCTGTCTCATCATCATCAACAACAAACATCATCGTTAGGCCCAACAGCTTTTTCTTGACATGTTGCTGCTGCTGTTCCCAAAAACATTATCACATATAATCGTGTGGAAGAATTATTTTCAAAACTAATTGCATTAGTGACATTCAATTTGCCTTTGTTGTTGCCTCAACCGAATCAAGTTGAATTGAGATGAGATGAGATGAGATGAGATGAGATGAGATGGGATGGGATGAGACGAGTTAAGTTCTGTTGAAAGGAGTCCACACAATTGTGTTGAGTTGAATTAAGCCTACTCATACCAACCAATATTATCACAGTCAAGTTGAGAATTGAGTCGATTTATGGAGCAGCAAAACAGCAAAGCAACAAAGAACATTTTTGTTTTTTCTGTGTTTTTTTGGTTTGGGTCTCTCTCTCCCTCTCCCTCTGTGAAAAGCCTATGCGCATTGACAGACGACATTTGAAAGTGGATTTTTATTTCATATTCTTTCTATTTTCGGACAATCCAGTAGCGGACTAGAGGTTTCTGGCCAAGGAGGCGAGAAGAGTATATATATTCAATTCGTAAACAAATAAAACCATCTTTGTTTCATGTACTTTTAGACCAATATGATTTCAAATGAAATCGGAGCTCTATTCCAACAATGCTGCCTTAAAAACATACAGGAAATTCAAAAACTAAAGATAGGAATCCACTATACAATTATTTGCGCCTATGAATGATACGAACATTTGCACAAATTGTTGTTGTTCTAATCATAATTCGCTCATAGTTTCTAATTTCTTTAGTTTTTTTTTTTTTTAAACCAATTACCGTATCTTTGTTTTGTCTGTTAAGCACCGGCGCCTGTCTATTCACATCAAAATATTCACAAGAACGATAGAATGACAGAATTTCATTAACCACAAACAAAAATGAGAGTTAAGATTTGAAGAAAAATCGAATCGTTTTGATTGACATGGCCATCGACGACGCAAATGGCTTGCTCTCTCTCTCTTTCTCTTTTCATAACATTTGTTCAAATATTTGTATAGTGGATTCCTATCTTAAGACAGAAGGCTAGAAGGCTGTGCAATAGGGCTAAAGTAACATGGTCTGTGTCCGCTAGAAAAATGTCCTAAAAATGTATAATAAGAGAGCTGAGAAATTTCGAAAAGGTTACTTGAAGAGATTTATATATCCAATTGAAAAGCGTCAACCTTTCAGATTCCCTAAATTACCTATGCTGCATTCAAGACAAATTCTTGAGGTTGTTATGATGTTATTTTGTGATAAATTACATTAAATTTTTTTAAGCAACCAATTATGGGCCTTATAACTATGCTTACTTACTCCGACACTGGGCCCACACAACCCAAAGAAGTTATCCAGCTATGGACGGTCGAATGGTCTTTCCACTATTCAAAAAGCAAAAGCATAAGCAACAGTGTAGTAACCGCACTATAAGGACTAAGCTAAGTGAGCAATCATGTGTATTGAGCTCTTTATAATTTGAAAAACTATGTTGTGTGTGTGTGTATGGTGGATGTCAAGAACGTGTATCCCTTTCTATGTAAGAATACTTGTGTATCTGTACGTGTTGAGGTAATCTATGGGTGTGTGTGATGTGTGTGTGTGTGTATGTGTGTGGTGTCCCAAACGGCGTGTGGCTTAAATGAAGTAATCTTACATGTCGTTGACACATTTCTGAAACTTGCTGCCAAATATTGTTGGCCGTTCGTTGTCCGTGTGCCCGTGTGCCCGTTTAATGTCAACTCCCAATTCTTAGCCTTAGTGCTTTAGAGCCTCACTTCGTTATACTACAATTTCCGCAATGGTTTGCTACGCTTCGTTTATTTTCGTTTGCTTACCTGTATGGAAAGAAAAAGGAAGAAAATAGAAAAGGAAAAGACACAAAAAGGACATGTTTTAGTAAAGTGGCTTTTCAAAAAGTAGTCAGGCGGTTAGCCAAGACAACGAGGATATACTACAACAAAATACACGTTAGTTAGTTAGTTTAGAGATCTCTAGACATACAAAGATAGATATAGATAGATAGATAGATATATAAATGAATGTAATACATATATGTATAATATATATATATATATATACGATAACAACTATAAAGGATAATAAAATAACTAAGATAGATAGAGATTGAGAGATTGAGTAAGAGAGGAGCAACAACAAATCTAAACAAATTTTGTGTGGCAAAATGCTTCAAGTCGTTTTTAGTTTACGCTTTCTACCATTTTATGTTTAGATTTTCATTTTATCTCTATTATTTTATCTTCTTTTTAGGTAAAATTCAATTATTTAGAATGTATATGATAAGTTTTCTGGGTTGCCAAAAGCAACCACAAAATTGAAATGCTTGAAAAAAGATACATTATAAAATACGAGAGACGCATGCAAACACACATTCATTCATTCACTACAATTTCATCTATCATTTTCTCCATCTATCACCATCATCATCATCATCATCATGATTATATCATTTATTTTATTTATTGTAGTTTTTGAGAAACTCTTTTTTTTTTCAGTTGTTTTGACTTAAATTCTTATGTGTGTTTACCTGATGTCCTGAGCAGATGGAACCATTTGGTACACGAATTCGAAACGGACTGTGTACTGGGCATGAGGTCCGTGGCCCCCATCTTGAGGATCCTGGAGCTGTTGTAACGCTGCCTGGTCCCTGCAGTGACAATGCCGAACTGCAGGGATTGAATAGTTGCGGGGGCGGTGGACACGGTGGCGGCGCTGGTGGTCCGAGTTGACTTAGTTGACTCAGACCACTCATGCTGCGACAATGCCCACCGCCGCCCGCAAGCATTTGGTCACCAATGCCGATTGCATGGTTCCCCAAGCCGCCGCCGATTCCGCCGCCCAATGAAATATGTGAACCCAATTGATTGTGTCCTCCTCTTTCGACAATTGATTGCTGACCACCACCGGACATCCCATGATGCTGGCACATTGCATTGATCGATAATTGTCCTGGTGTTGCTGCTCCTCCACCGCACAACGTTCCCCCTCCTGCTCCTGATGTCGACCATTGACCAACTCCACCGCCACCGCCGCCGCTACTGCTGCTGCTGCCACCGCCTCCCACAGAACCTTGATGTAGGCCGTTCGCTGCTGCCGCTGCTGCTGCTCCTGCGTGTATATCGCTGCCGCCGCCGACGCTACCAATCCCGCTGCCAATGCCGCTGCCACAGTAGTGATCCACGGTAAAACTGTCTTGGCTACCAGAGCATTGTAATCTGTGCGGTGGCGGTGGAGAAGATTGCCGTGAATAAATGTTTATTGATGTAAGGACACCACCACCTTCTCTCCCTCACTCTTCCTTCGAACTCCCTTGTCCTCCTCCTTGTTTTTCTTTGATTTCCTGTTCGTTGTGTTTGTTCTCAGTGTAAATTGAGTGTTTGTTCAAGCGTATCTAAGTTGCACTTATGCTGATGAGGTTACTTTTGCTGCTGCTGCTGTTGCTGTTGCTATCGTGTATTTGGTTGATATGTTTTGGGGCTAAGGATGCTTATTCCATATGCCTCCTCCCTCCTTCTTCACCTTGCACCTTGCTTAGTTATTGTTGTGGTTATTGGTTTGTTTTTGCTTTGACACATCGATTATTGTGATTTTTCTTAGTAGTGACAACATGACATTCGTCTTAAGCAGCAATTTCCTTTTGTCGGTTTCGTTTTCTTATTTTATACACTTTTTTCCATTCAAAGTGATTTCAATCACAGAGTTGACAGATCTAACAAGTTTTTGTGGTTTAGTTTTGTTTTGTTTTATGGTTTTGTTCTACTTTTTAGTTATTTATTTAGTTATATTTAGTTATTTATTTAAATTTGTAACGTTTTTGTGGTTTTTGGTTTTTTATTTTAATTTTAATTGTAATAACTTGAATAATACAATAACAACAACAATGAATAACAACTACTTTTTTTTTGTTTTATTTTTATTTTATTTTTTTGTAACAATTGAAACGTGTATCCTCTTATTATTTTTTCTGGGTTTTTTTCTATTATGTATTTCTATAGCCTTTTGTTCTATTCTTTTTTTTTATGTTTTATTGTATTTTTTTTTATGTTTTTTATGTTTTTAGGTTATGTAAATTCAGTTATCATCATATCACTGTACAAAATGGCTTTTGTTTTATTGTTTTCTTTTTTTTTTAATGCTATTTCATTTATTCTGTTTAATTATTATTATTATTATTTTCTTTTGTTTTTATTTTTTATTTTTCATTTGAAAATTATTGTTTCATTTAATTGATAATTGTGTTATTATTTTTTCTGGTTTTTCGTAATTTTTTTTTTTTTTTATTGTTAATAATTTTTTTTTTATTGTTAATAATTTTTTTTATTTTAATAATTTTTTTTTTACTTTTAATTATTTTATTTAATTATTTATATTAAAATGTATAATTTAAATTCATCACAATATAATTTTTATATATTTAATTGGTTAATTCTATTTAATTTGTCATTAATTTTATTTAATTTATCATTTCTATTTAAATTTTTCTTAATTTTTTTAAATTTCCTTTCTTATTTAATTTCATTTTTTATTTAATTTCATTTCTTATTTAATTTTATTTTTTATTTAATTTCATTTTTTATTTAATTTCCTTTTTTTATTTAATTTTTCTCTTTATATATTTAATTTCCTTTTTTTTATTAAATTTTTCTTGGTATTTTTCTGTTTTGAACATGCGAGTTTTCTGCAAGAGACAAATTTGAAAAAAAAAAATAACAAAAATAAGCGAAGAACAGAAAATAAAATTAGTTACACGTGTCGGGAAGGGAGACATTATTTCTCCATGAAGGATACTTATGGAGGCTGAAGGAATTAAGGGAAGGAGCATGTATGGAAGTGTTCAAAATAGCGTGACAAAGAATCGACGAAGCATGTTGTGTTGTGCATTGTAAAAGAAGAAAATTCCAAGAAAAAAAATTAAAGAAGAAAAATGGCATATAAAGAGGACTCGACCTACACATGTAATACGTACGACTCATATGTGTGTAAAAAAAAAAAAGAAAAAGAAAACCAAGACCAAGACGAAGACGAAGAAAGAAAAGGCAATAAGGCAAATCTAATGAACCAAAATTAATATTGTGATTTAATGTAACTCAGTAATGAAGCTTCCCTCCCTGTGCGTTACCCTGTCTCTCCCTGTCTGTCTGTGTGTATGGGTGGAATGTTGTGCCATTATCTCAGTTAGAGTAGCATTAAAGTTTTGGAAGACTGGCTATAACTGACTAAGAAGGATCCGAAACGATTTACAGCTTTTAACGAAATGACAAACGAATAATTTTCGAGATTATTTTAATGTAAGCGCCTAAACTAAGATTGACACAGAAAGAAGAAAAACAGAATATAAACAAAATAAAATGAATGCTGATTGTGCATGAACCTTTTTACATATTTTATTTTAATCAGCTAAACGACGACGCATTTTGAGAATCTCAGCAGTTCCTAGTAGGCTACAAACATTAAATATGCACAAAAGGGTAGAAGAGATCAATACACAGAAAGCACAAAAGAGTGGAGTGGTTACCATTTGTTGGTTTCGACTTCATTTTGCCAAATACTCGTATTTGTTATTAAACAAAATTGAAGATAATTTTGCAAAAACATCTAGAAAAATCTAAGCTTTTCTTATACAATACAATATATTGTGATATAACAAGTATCCGCGTTTCTTATCATCATCATCGTGTGTGCATAACTAATCCAATTGTGTCAAACTTATGTAATAACTGTCATTTCAAGCTACATTTTTTGTAAAGACTGTTCTGTAATTCATCGCTCGTGTAAAAAATTATATTTATTTGAATATGTGTGACATATATTGGAAGAAATTCGTTATGTGATGGCTTTTTTTTACTATGAAAAAGATAAAACCGCTGCAAATGTATTCCGAAAAGTTTGTGTGCTTTGAGGTGAGGTTGCTGTTAGTTAACGATGGACCCAGGAGTGGTTTTATCGATTCCGCTAAGGAAATTTCAATGTGAAAGATGCACCTCGCTTTGGTTTGCAATTCATAGAAAAAGATGATGAAAGTTTTAATCTGGCTCCACAAACTGTCAAGAGATAGCTTAGGCACTAAACCCCAACCACCTGACAGTTTGAAATCATCTAAATAGAGCAGGTTAGGCAACGACAGTCGATGTTTGGATACCACATGAAGTAACGCAAATAGATTTGATTGATCGAATTACCATCAGTGAAAGAAACATTTTTGAAGCGAATCATTACGGGTGATGAAAATTGGATTAAATACCAGAATAATCAATGGTCAAAGGCCGGTGACTCTCCAAAAAAAAAAAAAAAAAAGACGCCGAACAAGGATATGTTGAGTTGGAAGAGAATTGTTTATTACGAGCTTTTCCAGCCCGATGAAACGGTTGATTCTGTCCTCTACTTCTCATAGCTCAAACCACTTGAACAAAGCCATCAAGGGAAAGCGATCAGAATTGTTTAACAGAAAAGAGGTTTTGTTCCATGTCATGCCACTCACATATTTGATAACTCGGAACAAATTGACGGAACTTGATTGGGAAGTTTTGATGCATTCTCCGTATAGCCCGGATCTTGCACTGTCTCACTACCATCTGCTTTGGTCTTAATGGTAACAAAAATCGGACGGTCGAAGAGCTTCTGAAAATCACTTGCGATAAACCATGGCATTTCTACTCCGATGGAATTATGAAGTTACTTGATAGAAGCCGGGATTTAAACATTCTGGAAGTTAAGTATCCTAAACTTTATTTATATAGCATTTCATACTTTTTTGATAAAATGTTAATTGGAAGAAAATCTATTAAATTCTTAATTTTTTCAAAACTAAATTGAGGTTTATAACTAATTTCTCTCGTTTATCAAAACTATACGTTATTTTCATCTGCTTTTGATTACAACAATCTCCACGTTTTATTGTATGTACAATAGTAAATTCGCCATATTTTGATTTACAACTTTGAAAAAACGTGGAGAAAACAAACACATTTCGCTTTCTCTGAAACACTAAAACAGAAACTTTTCTAATAAATTCTATAGACAATTTAAAGTTTCTAGAACTTTCAGGAGTTTATAGAAATTTGTAGCATAAACTTTATTTCAAAAGCATTTTATACTTCCTTGTTAAATGAAGAAATCTCTATAAATGTGAAGAAACTCTATGTAAACTTTAATTTAATAAATAATTTAGGTACACAAATGTTATTACGCCTCTTTCTACAATGAATTTTCTTATAAAATATGCATTGTTTTGTCCTTTTTCCATTAATTCGTAGTTCGTTATATTTTGAGATGTTTTGAAAACAACAGAGATATTTTGAAAACACCACGAAATTTTTGTCAAAGGAACAATCAACAAATGCCAAGTTCACAGATGCTTTTAGGAAGTTATAAGTAATAAGAGATAGAAACAGATGCGGAAGGAATATGTCTGTCCATCATATTATGTTGATGACCAGACACTTGCCATGATAATTCAAAGATGAAACAGATGCAAGACCATCTAATTTCGAATACCAAGTACTCTTATCAGATGCAGACCATCTTATTTCGTATATCAAGCACTTTTAGCAGCCATGGAAGAGGAACAAGCGACGATAATTTTATTATAATTTCAAAAACTTCTACAACACAAAACCAAATGTGTCCCAAATTATTGCCAATTTGCCAAAGTAATTTTATCCTATTACAACAAATTTATGTAAGAATATTTCTTATTATTGTATCTTATCTTATCTGAAGAATTTATATAGTAAGTTTATCATTACTTAGCATAACATAAGCATAACATTAGAACTGGCTACTATGAACTTCAAATGAAGGATGGATAAGAATATATACATACATACTTTTGTGTATTCATCATAATGATGATCTTTTTGATAACCCAAAACACACTAATCCTATTGAAACTTTTAAACCTCTGCCTTGTTTCTTTCCCTAATCTAATAGAGAAATTACAAAATGTTTAACAAGTCATAAGAAAAGAAAATACAAAAGAATATTCAAGAAACCTTTAAAATATGTTAAACAACACTTAATAAGACCATCGAGAGATTCTAAAAAGATTATCAACGAAACAACAAGAGATTTTTGATTTCTTTTTATTTTCAACTTTTATTTTTTTTGAAAATTCAAACAAAAGTCAAGACAAACCCAATGGGAACACAGAAGAAGAGTACAAACTGTAACATTATTTTTCACCTTTTCTTTCTGGTTGTCAGACTTTTTTTTTATTATTATTTTTCCAGTGAAATGGTTAAAATAAAAGGCCTATCTACATCTGCTCATGTATTGTATATCCATGTCATTTTCAAGTATCTAAACGAAAGACTTTTTAATTTAAGAAGTTTCAAACTGAACTTTGTACATACATACATACATACTTTCTTATCCTTCCTTTCTTTCTTTCCTTCTTTAACTTTTGACACAAACTTTAAGCCACTAGGGACCAAAATATCAGTAATAAAACAACACAACAATAAGAACAAAATGCTATATGGAGAATAACAAATAAAAGAAATACGATATTTTACACCATGTTGCCATGACAATGGTGAAATAGAAGACAAGATCTAGAAAAAGGAATTGGAACAAAAAACAGACACCACCAGCATTGGGACACGGTTGACTTGTGTCTAAGGTGTTGTGTTCCGTTGTATTCCTGCTATAGAAAAGAAGAACAACCCCAATGCGCCAATACAAGCGAATTGTCTATTTATGCAAAATAGTTTTAATAAAATTTCTCCGACGTGAAAATACTCGTTGTAATAACAGTAAAGAAATTAAATTAAATTAAATGAAATAATGAAATGGAACGAACACAACAAGAACAACAAGAAAGAAAGGCGCTGACAGAACATGAAACATGGAAAATTGTAAGGGACAAGGAGGAGAATACAATACTGATAACAAATAGAAATATTTTTCTTTATATATTTTATGACACTCTAAATTTGAATTTCTTAGAAGATATAGACACGCAGCACTTGAGTGGATTTTACTAATGACAAAGAACCCAATTTTGGTGTCGTGTTTTCTTTTGAAAACTGTAAATGTTTTTTTTAACGTTTTTAGGTGTTAAATATATAATAATATAATATATATATGGGTGTGTGTATGTTTATGAAGCTTTACCAAGTGATTCATTTGGTTCTGATGATGGGACCAAAGCACGCATCGCAAACATATTATAAAAAAAAAATATTCCATACTTTTCAGTTTATCTCTCATCTCTAACAAAGTAAGCAGGAGCAGGAGCAGCCTTTACAGTTCCGCCATCATTCATAAAGCAAACCGAAGAGCAAAGTTCAAGTAAATTTTTGAAAGAAAAGCAAAAAAGAAAAAAACTGTAGCATACGCTGAAGCGTAAAATTGTAAAAATATGTGTAGCATACATTGAAGCGCAAAGTGAAATGAGCAGAAAAATAAACTTAAGGAATATAAAATTCAATTCATAAAATATTCAACAAAAAAAAAAAAAAAAAAATATGGAATCATAAAAAAGAACACACATATGAATAGGCCACAAACAACAACAAAAAACCCACAATAAATTGAAAGAAGAAGAAGAAGGAAGACCAAGGCAAAAAAAAAAAACACAAATCAAATGACGACCCCAGACAGGAGAATCTTGTTGTGACTTCTACAGAAAATAAATTAAGCTAAGCTCAGCTCAGAAGAGGAGAGGAGAGGAGAAGAGAACTCAGAACTCAATACTAAAAACACTAACTGAATAAAGTAACAAAGAGAAAGTAGAAAATAAAGAAAAAGAAAAAGAAAAAAAGAAAGGTAATGGAAATAGTAAACGAGCTGTAGAAATGAGCTACCGAAAAAAAAAAAAAAAATCAAGCATGGAAAAGCAGTAGAGTATGAAGAAAAAAAAACATGAGGAGAACCAAATAAGGAGCAGGGCAGAACTAAAAACAGAGAAATGTGTTTTCTTTTCTATTTTTCTTTTCTTTTTTTTTTTTTTTTTGGTGTGTGGAATGAAGCAAAGTAAGCAAAGCAAAGCAACAGCAACAGCCGGATGATGTTAAGTGAGAGAAAGGAAATGAAGAATGAAAAAAATGGGAGTATGAAGATGTTATGTTTTTGCTGGTCCTACTTCTGCTGCTGTTGCTATTGTCGATGCGTGAAGGTGTGTGCTTTAATGAAGCTGATGAGGTTTTTATGCTCATAATGAAAGGAAGAACATAAAGGTGAGAGCAGAGGACGACGGATGTGAACAGACAAAGAAATGTACATATTTTTGAAGGTAAAAAATGTAAACCAAACCAAACTAAACCAAAAATTCCAACTCTACGGGAGTTGAGTATATGAAAGAATCTATGCTTTGTATGCGTTCCCAAAACAGTTTTCAATTCCCTTTGTGTAGGACATACATATGTACATACATACATATATCCTTGCTTGATCTTTGAATATGAAAAACGTGATGAGCAGCATGTAAAGTAAACTAAACTTAAAAAGGTGTCAGAGTCAAGTCATCTGTAAATGAAGAACTAACCTAGTATGAAGGAGTTTGAAAAGTTATAAAGTAACAGCAAGAAAGCAGCACATGGCATGAGGTAGAATAAACTAGCTAGCATTGTTATAAAGGAGAGTTGTGAACTATTGTAGAACGTCAAAACTAAAACGAAAACTCAACTGAAATATAATAGCAAAAAGAGCAGACTTTTGGAGATTCGTTTTGAATATTTCGACTGGCTACTCCAAACAAAGCACCCACACATGAGGACAGCACATCAACAAGGAATATTGTTTATTATTATGAGGAGGTGGGAAGGTAAGCAATGACAGAGGGTGGATAGGAAATGGCATAGGCAAAAAGCAAAGGAAGAGGGAGTATACAAGTATATTTATTGGCAGGAAGAGCAAAGCATAGTTTAGTTTTTCAGTTTATTGTTTTTTTTTTTTTTTTTTAATATTCCATTGGTTTTGGTTGTTTGTTTGCTTTGGTTTGGTTTGGATAGTTGGTTGGTTGGTTGGTTGGACGGTTGGTTGGTTGACTGTTGGTTGCAGGTTGTAATAACAGATTGGGTTATTGTTGTGTTTTTCATGGTTTCAGTCAGGAAAGTGATGGATGGAAAGTGGGAAAAAATGTTAGAGTTTTGTAGGTTTTTTTTTTTTTTTTTGTTTTTACTGTTCATGTTGTTAATGCTAAGCTTTTTCTACTTACTGCAACAAATATCTATGTCTATATGCGAGAGACCAGGAGATTGAAAGAAAAAGAGTGAAGCCAAACCAAGCCGAGCCGAGTCGAGCTAAGCTGAACCAGCAGATTCCTTTCTAGGTATGTCCAAATGTTGTTTGCTTTTGTTATTTTTGTTGGTTTGCTTTTGATGCTTCTTGTTGTTTTTGTTTTATTGTTATTACATAGCGGAATATTCTGCTTCTGTTGTTTTTAGTTTTTTTCTTTCTATGTTTTTAATATTTTATCTTTTTTGTTTTAGGTCTTTCTTTTTTGAAAAAAGTTGATGCGTTTTTGATGTAGTTTGTGCTGTTGTTTGTTTGTAGAAAAACCAAAATCAATAATTTGCCTCCCTTTTACATTTTTCATTCATACACAAACAAACGCGCGCGTTTCATCAAACAAACACATGCATTCACACACACATACACATATAATCATACACATTAAAATACGTGTGTATGTGTGTGTGTGTGTGTGATTGTTTTTGTTAATTTGTCTAAGCGTTTGTGATTTCTAAAAAGAAAATATTTATAATCTATTATGTGCAGGTGTTTGATGTTTTTCTTCTTTTTTGTTGCTTTATCAATTGAATCTTTTCAATTTGTTATTGGTTTTTCTTTTTAAAAGTTTTTAGTTTTTAGTTTTTCATTTTGCCATTTTTATTTCTCGCTTAAACGGCAATCACATTTTCTCGACTTATTGCAATTCGCATTTCAATTCAATTCACAATCATCATCATATTAATAAAACAAATCAATTCACACACAGAAATCGATTTCAATTCAAATTTTAACTGTGGCGGCGACGACTGTGATGGCGCAACACATAACTCACTCATTCACTCACTACTCACTATTATAAAGCTGAGCTTTGCTTGTAACTCAACCTCCTCATCCCACTCAGTACCCCACTCTTCCACTCTCTCTGATGTGTAGTTAGTTGTTGGTCGTCGTCGTCGTTGCAGCAACACATTTTTATTAAATTTTTCAGTGAAATTCTGTGATTGTTGCTTGCTACGCTACGCTTTTAGTATTATTGCTTCGGTTGCTGCTGCCTCTGCCGCTGCTGCTCTTGCCGACATCGTTGCCAATATACTAATGCTGCTGCGTTGCTGCTGCTCTTGTGGCTGACTCGACTCTCTGTCAGTATGAATGGCTTCGACTTGTGTCTTTGTGTATTTATTATACTATCTAGCAGCAGCGGCAGTCTTTTCTCCCACTCCTCTCCTCTTACTCAGACTCATCAATGAAGCCCACACACTACACCCACACAAAACCTAGCACCAACACATCCACTCCCCATTCAATATTCAACATTCACTCTACACCCAGTCTCTTACTCAAAAATACACAATTACAACAAGAATAATATCAACAACAATAACAACAACAAAAACAAGAGCAAAGCAATACAACCCACGCGCTTGGAGCGAGCGCAGCAACACAACAGCAACATTTGTGCAAGAGAAGAGCAAGCACGAGAACGCCAAGCAACGACGAACAAGTGCAAAAAATCAGTCAGCATCATTTTGCCGAATGGAAACGAACAAACGAAAGAACATTTATTAAAGAGGTTCGGTGGTCGGTCGGTTCGTATTATTTGTTCGTTTCATACCTCTTAGTATCTACTTCTCTTTGCTTTAACTTTGCTTGCTGTTTGTTGCCTTCGATGGTCGTGTGTCAGCAAGAAACTCCCACATACACAAAATCCGTCGTTATATTTGTTCAGATGTCCCCCCACTCACTACTTTCTCTATCTCTCTCACTCTTTATTTCCTATACATTTGTACATCAAGCGTTATTCGTATTCGTTTGTTCATTCGTTTACGAATGTCTCTAAGTCTTTTTGTCTGTTTGTCTGTCCATTTCTCCATTTAGCTGTACGTATGTCACGCACAATATGCAAAAAAGAATGTAATAAAAGAAGAAAAGAAATTAGCAGAAATTTCTTCAATACAAAAAAAGATTTAAATGATTTGAAATCAATTCAATTATTCAAAGAATTGTAATTGTAATTTGATTTAATGCGAGCAATGCGATTTGCAATAATTTGTTTTAAAATTTTATCAAGTTCTTTTTTCTTTACACAATTTTTACACTCTACACCATTTGGTACCGTTAAATTCGAGAGGAAGTTTTTCACAAATAAAGTATCTTATTTTTTGTTTTTGTTACTTTTTCTTGCTTACTTTTTGTTTTATTTATTTTATATTTTTTGTTTAATAAAACTCCATTTTAAAGCTAAAAAAGTTATATTCGCTTTTTATGTGAAGTTCTTTTTGCTATTTTATTTTATTTATTTTTTTGTTCCTGAGCCTTGTTTTTTAAATTTCTTTTTATATATTTTTTTCGTTTTGATGTTGTTCACTTCTTTGAGTTTTTAGTATGATGATGGTTGGCTGGTACTACTACTGCTGCTGCTGCTAGTAGTGTGTTCTTGGCTGTGTTTGGCCGTGTTCTGGTGCTCTGCTATGCTGAACACTAAGCTAAACTGCGCTCTGTTCTATGTGTGTACCCTTTCCAGGCAAGGGCTCGCGTTATACTGCCACAGTTCCAGCATTCAAGGTGCACAATTATAGACTAAAAACACACAAAAATTCGCCAAGAGTCAACAGCGACAGCAGAACGCTTACTACGGCAGCGATGATTTCCGAAATAAGAACCATCATCGCCGTTTGATGCTTCGTTCGTTACATGGAGGATGCTGCCAAAACAACAAAAAAAAAAAAAAATACTCTTTCTCTCACCGATTTACACATTTTCTCTTTGATTCACAATTGCTTGCTTTCCTGTCGTTAGCTGAATGCAGCAGCAGCAGCAACAAAAGTTTCATCTTTCGACGTTGTCGTCTCTGTCAGCTGAGCTGCTTTCGACGTGCCCAAACAAAAGGAATACGAAGGATGTTGTTCTACTGCTGCTGCTACTACTGCTGCTGCTACTATGGCATTTAAAGCATTAACAGAGCAATCAATTTCCGGTACAAATTCTTTTAGCAATCCAAAAAATTAGAGTGTAAGCGAGACCACTCTATAGTCCTTCATATGAGTATTCTGTCCTATGAGAGAGTAAGTGGGTGGTGATTGTTGTGGGCATTATGCGGCGAGTGGATGCTGTGTTTGCTCAGCTTTGGCTTTGGCTTTGCTCAAAATGCTGAATCTGTACCAAAAATGAGCAAACACGATTATGATATCAATGATAATGATGACGAAAATCGAGCCTTTTTCGTATTAACGCATGCGCTTCGTAAACATAGCATACTTTTTAGCGTTCGTTTATCTCATTTATTTTACAGCAAAGGATTGTGGTTAAATAAACACTGACAGACAGGACGACGGAGTACAGGTGCCCCGTATATATTTTAGAGAATGCAATAGCAACTGAGTCAAACGATGATTTCAAACGAACAAGTGAAGCACTCGTAATTTATGGCGCAATGCCTTTTCTTCTTCTTTTACTGGCTGGTGTATGGAACACATCTTCTTCGTTTCATCCTTTTAACGTTTCCCAATTTTGTTGTTGCCATTTCCATCACAATCGTCTTCGTCGCCCTTGTTTACACTACATGCATTCACATTCACATTCAATCCAAACATCCAACATTTCATATCGCTCTTTACTTTAAAACTTTGGTGCAGTATAAAGTTGCTGCAGGCTAACCGCAAAAGCAATGGTAGCAGCAGCAGCAGGAGCCGTGAAACTTCGACATACTATAGTACTTCGAATGACCCAACAACCGACCGACCACATGCTTGTCTTGTTGAATTCATCTTTCAGCCATTTCGGTTATTACAACGCGTGAGTTTTGTGTGATGTGGCGTGTGGTGTGTTCACCTTTAGGACAAATGATAGAAATGTGGTTGAATTGCTAAACCATGCCATCGGCCATAAGCCAAGCGGTGGCAATAGCAACCAACCCAGCTAAACAACCTAACAACCTTTCATCCATCCAAATCCGCACCTTGCGACTCTTACACACCCAAGAAATGCAAAGTAGGTGACTTAAAGTACACACAGCACACATGTGTGCCAAAATAAAGCAGGACACACCACATCACACACTTACACACACTCACACACACACAGTCAACATCTTTGCTCTGTTAGTATGCTAAAGCAGCAAGATGCTCATGCTGTTGGTCCTACTGCTGCGGGATGTTTACTGTCCACCATATGCTTTTTCTTTGTTGGTTGGTTGATTTAGCTGTGCCTGGTCTAGGCTGGCCTATGTTGACCCCATGGTCCCCACTAAAATTAATGGATGATAGAGACACTTTGAGGCGGCAAGTATTGGCTTGCCGTAAGTCTACGAGTATGTGGCTAAGCATGACTCAAAAAGGATTCACTGCCAAAAAAGGTGGTAACCACAACCTAATTACATGTGGTAAGCTGTTTGTCTATTTGTTGTTTAGAAAAAAACACACACACACACACATACACTCACACACTTTTATCACAGATACAATGTATCTGGCCACACATAACCACACAGCGACAGAAAGCAGGCAGCTGGATTCATTCGCCAAAAGCATGCCAAGTAAACATTTTACGAAGGACGACGACGTTAAGATGAGTTGAGTTGAGTTGAGTTAAGTTTAGTTGTATTTTGTTGAGAGAAAATTGTGTTGTGTAAACAAGACCCATATTTACATGTTGCAAGCAAATTCTGCTTCATGCTTCGTCATCATCTTCAACAACATCAACATCATTAGTAGCAACAACATCGTTCGTCGTCACCCATAATCATCGCATCGCCATAGTCCTAGTTGTTGCCTACGTAGAGTCATCATTATCAACACAAATGAGATATGAATCTGTTGAAGCACAACAAATATTTGATTAAATCAACGACAAGGAAAGTCGGCGGCAAAGGCAGCAATTGGGAAACAACACAACATCGTAATCACAGTAGTTACACACATTACATTGTAAACTTTAACCTACATGCTTTTTTATTTTTATTCTTTTTCTAATGTTAAGAAAGTCAGAATTTTGTGTAAGATAACTAGGTTATGAGGGCCCAACTTGGCTAGTAAAAATATATATCATATTGTAAAGAAAAACTTTGTTTAATTTTTTAAATGGTAATCCGTAACACAAAAACAAAACAATTTCTAATCCACTCCGTAAAATTTTGACCGCTTGATAGAGCGTAACGTTTTCTAACTCAGTACCTTAGAAACCGGGTTTATCGTTATCATTCCTCGCTGTTGTTGTATCTAGGCTTAGCTTTTCCAAAAATGGCTGCAGCTTGTTCGGTTTCAGCCAATGCGTTAATGGGTGCTTGCACTGTTCTAGGCTTCAAGAATAACTTCGGACGATTTTGATCATCATCGACTGGGGTCGGTTGATTGGAAACTGTCACATGGGGATTTTGTTCCGGCCTATTTGGATTATAGTGGCCTCGACGATCTCGATGCCTATGTTGATTAAAATTTGCATAACTAATATTTTGGTAGTTCCTGGTATCTTGACCCTGTTGATTTTCGAAAAATGTGCTGCGATTCTGATTATATGCAATATTACCCATATTGCTAATATCGTTGTGGCGCCTCATTCTACCCGAAGCCGGGAATTGATCGATAACGTTACGGCTAACTGATCGAACATTATGATACTGAGCTCTCAATGATCGTCTATTGAAACGATTGCTTGAGTCATTGCTTCTGCTGCGTGGACCTGGTCTTGGATCCGCAAAGCTACCAGAACCTGAACTGCTGCACAAACTTCTTGTATCACACATTTCGTTGTATCGGCGCCTTGGAAGCATATAACTGTTACCGCCGTCCCGATTGTCTACACTAATCCTGTAAGCACATGTTCCAAAACTACCGCCACTGCCAGAGCTGCCACCGCTGCCAGGGTATTGTTCATTGGAACCATAACGAGCTCTGCCACGAAATTTACTATTTACGCCAGCAAATCTTCCACTGTCACTGTCAGAATATCTCGAATTGCCACCGTCAAATCTGTTGACGTTTATTCTTCCACTGCCAAAGTATCTGCGAGTGCCATTCCCACTTCTATCGCTGCTCCCAGATGCACCACCGCTACCGACATGTGATCCACGAGCGCCACCACCGGCGTTGCCACCACTAGCACCACCACCACTACCACCACTGCCGCTGCCACTGCACATAGGAAGAGAGTTACGCCTATGATCGGCAATATCTATTTTTAGTGGTGCTGAATAATTGTCTAGTTTTATTCTTCCATTCCACGATAAGGCGCGTTTCAGTTCCTGCAGCGTTTCAAATTCAACGTATCCGAAGCCCTTAAATTGATCAGTTTCTCGATCATTAATGAGCCGCACGCCTTTCACGCGGAAATCTTTAAAAATTTCCATTACGTCTCCTTGCACCACTCCTTGAGGTAAGTTACCGACATAAGCAATGTATGGCGGTTCCGTCGGTACTTGTTTGAATGCTTTATATTCGCGAAAATTACGCTCTCTTCCAGTATCCATTAAAATTATTGAAAACTTCCACTCGCGTGTGTTATGTGATTCACCAAAAAAGAATTTATCTCGTCGATTACTTTATTTTAAAATTTAATTTAATATATCATCCGATAGATCTCACACACGAGTGATTAGGCTTTCCTGATTTATTGACACATTCAATGATTTCAATTGCTACTGAGAAAAAAAAAGTTTGAAATTCTGTGTAGAACAAACTAATTTTCTTTGATGCTATTGTAATATTTTTTAAGCAAAACGTAGCATAAATAATTCTTTTTACTACTTATTTTGATTTAAGGGATAATTTAGAAATATAGAAGAGTCAAAAAATACTAAAAAAAAAAAGTGAAGACAAGAAACGTAAAGCTACTAGATTGCTACAAAAATTACAGCATTTAGGAACTGTGATTCTAGTTATTGTTTGGAATGTAATTTTAAGTAGTTTCAATGCTAACAGCAAGAAGCTTTAGAAAGCAAATGAACTCATCAATAAGTATCCTGACAATTAAGAAGAAACATTTGGGAATGAATGTGTTCACTTATATTATTAACTCAAAAAATTATAAGCAAACATGTTTGTTTTTCACGCTCTTTCCAACGATACTTCAAAATCATATTTCCTATTATTATGGAAGTTATTAACTGTGGTCCTCAGCAATGCCCTACTATGGCAACCTTTCCCTATTGTTAGTAGGAATGTACATACATTACGATTTGTTTATATAGAATAGCTGACTCAAGTATATTTCAGTGTTCGAATTTAATTATTTTTATAGTAAGAGTTCAGGAATCATGTGTTTATATAGGAGACTTAACTCAGAGTTAGAAGAAATTTATCATGTAAAACTCGATTTATAAGAAGGCACCATGTTTTTATATGTAGATTACTTGATTAGATTGGAAAAGGACTGGAACTAGTCATGCAACTGCGGTCTCAAATTAATCTATATACACAGTTACTTTAAGAGTCTGGTATTCATTAAGAATTCTCATACTTTCTCAAGAAATAAACCTGAAATATACATTAAGACAATAAAGTACCTGGATTTTTTCATGTAAATTGCCTGCGTTAAGTATTTTTTAGTTTTTTCTGCATGTTGGAAGGACTTTCCTTAATTACTATGCCAAAAATAAATGTAATTAGTCCACCTCAGTAGTTCTCGGTGAATTTTACAATGGAAAAAAATATTGAACAAAGAGTGTGTCTCAAATTTTGTATTTTGAATGAAATTTCGTGTGCCGAATGGATTCCAATACTGGAGAAGGCTTACGGTGAGTCTATTTTATCGAAAACTCAGGCTCGAAAACTTGTCTCATTCCGGACGGCCAACGACCTCTGGCCCTGACGATAACGTCAAAAAAGGTAAACAAAATCGTGCAGGAAAATCGTCATGTTAGTGTTAGAGAGATAGCATGTGAACTCAACATCAATCGTGAAATAGCTCCTTTAATTTTGGTCAACCATTTGGGCATGCAGCTCATTGCCGCTCGGCTCGTTCCGCTTGAGCTGAATTTTCTCCAAAAAGAGTATCGGCAGAAGGTCGCTGAAGACATGCTGGATCGGGCTAATTCTGATCCCACGTTCATAGGACACATCATAACTGGTGACGAGACATCGATCGGAATGGTTGGAAAAAAATGAGCCGAAACCGAAAAAACCTCGAAAAAGTCGTTCAAAAATCAAGGTGATGCTGATTGGCTTCTTCGATATCCATGGAGTGGTTCACCATGAGTTCGTTTCGGAAGGCCAGACGGTCAATAAGGACTTCTATTTATCCGGTTTGTGGTGATGTCGTGACAAAATCCGTCATAAACGGGCGGAATTGTGGGCCGATAATTCGTGGATTTTGCATCATGATAACGCACCATCTCATCGGCCCACGATTATCAACGATTATAAAGTCAAAAACGTGATAAATACCATCGACCAGCCGCCCTATTCACCTGACTTAGCTCCGCGTGACTTTTTCCTATTCCCCAAACTCAAATTGCCGCTTCGGGGAATCCGGCATGACTCCATTGACTCCATCAAACAAAATTCGCTGAAGGAGCTGAAAGCCATACCGAAGAGCGCCTATTAAAAATGTTTTGAAGATTGGAAAAATCAATGGCGTATGTGTATCGCTTCAAATGGAGCCTATTTTGAAAGTGATCCAGTAAATATTGATGAAAATTAAAGATTTTGCGTTTTATTGACAAATTCTGAGTACTTTATTATCAGAAGGTATGTAGTTTATTTGATTAGATTGGAAAAGGACAAGAACTAGTCATCCAATTCCGGTCTCAAATTAAGAATTACAATTCATACTTTTTCAAGAAGTAAATCTGAACACATGATGTCACATAATATGTGGAATTCTTGATTCAAAACTGTACAAAAAATCAATTTATATGGACAAGAAATGTTTCAGTATTCAGAAAACCGTAATTGATTTTCGAAACAAAATATTCATATATCTTTATGATCTAATTGACTCAAAGTTTCAACAATTAGACCCTTTTAAAACTAAATTTATAAGGAGACAATATATTGCAGTGAAGGCTGTGAAGGACTTCAGATGAAATACTTTTATAAATTTGTAGCACTATATCTCAAAAACTTCAAGAATTGTTTCAAAAAACAATTGAACAGTTTACTTCAAGAAAATTATCTATGTTTAAACTAATCAACCTAAACTCTTACTAGGATAATCATCAAGGTCCCCATTAATGAACTAAAATGTTTCATTACAAAATGTTAATGAATTCACTTATTTAAAAATCCCAGCAAACATGAGTACCATTATTATATCTATTATAGTCCATACCTGGAGTAAGTTTGCAATCAAAACCACACTCACCAACCCATTTATTCATTCATTCATTCACTCATTCAGTCATTTATTTAGAAACAAATTACGTTCAATTGGCTAGAGAAATAGCAATTGCCAATGAGTAGTATAATACTTGATTGGTATCACTATTAATTCCACCTCATATTCTTTGTTATCTTCTTCTCCAGCACCCACACAACAACCGCAAATCCTTCACTCAGTTGCCAGGCATGCAAATTAGTCAAGAGCTCACTCACTCATTCACTCACTTCTCACTCACTTGTTCGCGTGCATTGACAAACAACAAACAGGCGACGCCTTCAACGCCTTCATCACCTTCTCCATCGCCACCTTCATGATGAGTGCCAACAGCGAAGCACTCGTCGATCGTGCACGCTGCGCTTTTAATTAATGCACAATGGGAACAACGAAAACGAACGAAAAAAAAAAAAAAAAAAAATCATACTAAAAGAAAGAAATCCTTTCAATTCAAGCACTTACATTGCATTTTCATCATTTCGATGCTGCTAAGGACGACGACAATAAGGTTGTTGCTGTTTCTGTTTCTGTTGTTGTTGTTGTTGTTGTTTTTGTTGTTGTTGATGATGATGATGACGAGTTGTTTGTCGGATTCAATAAGAACGATATGAAACGAAACGAGCGCGCACAGTGTCCGCTCAAGGCTGCTTGCCACACTCACAATGATACACATGCGACAAGGCTGTGGGTCAAGGACTCACAAGTTGTTGAATAATGCACGAATGTACAAAGAAAAGGGAGAACCACAGCGCAGCGTAACTCAGCAAATCAAGTCAATTTCGTATCAAAAAATCAAACCAAACGAAACCAAGAGCACAGATAGAATAAATACTTTTTGACCAAATATCTTTTGTATGTTTGTTGACTGTGGAGATGATGGTGGTAGATGTGGCACATGTGGCGCATGGCCAACAATTTGGCAATCACGTATGTGTTAAACCTTAATATGCCAACCATACCCATCATCCATCCATCCATCCATTCATGCAACCAACCAACCATCCATCTAATCCATCTAACTGTCGCCAACAATGACAATGATTTGCTGCCAAAACTTTTGCAGTATGCGCCTGCAACTAATAGCCTAAAAGACTATTCTTCTTCTTGTCTTCACTTTATATTTCCTTTCAGCCTTTTGGCCAAAACATATTTTACCTTCAACTTCTTTCAGATTTACATATCATCACCATCATCATTTGATTAAATTGGGTTGTTGTATTTATTTGGTTAGGGGTTTCATTCAAATCGAAAGTCATAAGACATAAGTACAAGTCAAGTCCAACAAATCTCACCTGCTGATGCAAATTATTGTAATATCTGGTTATATATGCGGGTAATAGTTCCGCTGTCTCTAAGCCAATCCATTGAAAGATCACGTATTGTGATGTTGAATCTGTTGCAGTTGCAGTTCCAGTTGCTGCTGATGTTGATGATGATGCCTCATCACATGCGCAGCAATCGCATTCTGCCTCCTCCTCGTCGTCATCCATACAGCAAGTGTTGATTTTATAATGATTTTGTTTTTGTTGTTGTTACTATTATTGTTAAGTTGTTGTTATGGCTAATTGCAATTTTGATTTAATTACACACAACATTAATTTAATCATTGAAAACACTTAACTACACCCAAGCGCACTTATGTATGTAGAATGTAATGAGTTTTCCAACACTTGTGTAGTGCACACATTTTGTTTTCCAATTATTATTATTATCATCATCATCATCATCATCACACTTAGTGTGTGCTATTCATATTATCACTTTATGTTAACATTTCTAATGGTTTAAAAGAAAATAATTAATTGCAACACTTTTCCATGAACAGAGAATTTGATATTTAAATTTCATGAAATAGTCAAAGTTCTTGATAAATTCAAAATTTTATACTTCCAGCTTGTTGTTAATAAGGGAAAGAACTCAATTTCATAATTCATTCGAAATTCTGAATATATTCTGTCTTAAAATTCTAGTTTTTACTCAAAGGAGAAATTAAAGGCTTTTTAGACGATCAGTTCAGTCTCAGTCCATGACATCACTTCAGAAATCGAAATGGACTGACAAAATGTTTGTTTTTACACAGTCAGTCCAAATCTTAGTGTTGTCAATCGTTTCAGTGTTCAGTGTGTGTACAACACTGAATGAACACTGTTTGTTTACATATTGTTCATATTTTTCTATTTAAAAGTGGTAATATAACAACTGATGGATATATTTCAATGAGATCTACAGTAAAATCGTGATATGCATGCATTTTGATTACTTTTATCGATGATGGACTGAGACTGACTGAACTGATTGTCTAAAAGGGTCTTAATTAGAATATCAAACCCTTTATACAAAACTAAGTCAATAGGGCAACTAATCAATTTCATATTTTGGTCAAAGTTTGTAATAAAATTATGCTGCCAATTCAAGATTTGAAACCAAAGACATTAGTATTTTTATGATTGGTCGATATGTGTATTATAACTCAGTAGACAGTTTTTCAGATTACCATTTAAGGAAGAATACTGAGAGTATTATTGAAGTTGATACCCTGAACTATGTATCTCGCATTTTTATAGTTCAGTTAAATGACTTTGTATATTAGAAATATGATTTTAGGTTTTATATAAAAGATGCTGAGATGTACATTTTGTAAAATAACATCATTTGAGGGACCTAAGCTCAATGCACTCAAT
Organism: Amiota minor; assembly: GCA_037043295.1. NCBI lineage: Eukaryota > Metazoa > Arthropoda > Insecta > Diptera > Drosophilidae > Amiota > Amiota minor. The sequence goes on along the minus strand of JBAMAW010000081.1, from coordinate 5,325,081 downwards.
TTCATATTTCAGTCAAAATGAGAGTTTGCATAAAGACTGCATCATTATTATTCAGATCCAGTCTCAAAGAATTTATTTATGATGAAATTAAACATGTCAATAGGGGCACAAAGAAAGATGTATGTATGTCTCTCAATTCTATATTTTTATATCATAATTCCTTACAAAATCAGAATTACAAGACGAGTTTTTATACGAAGGTCCTCAGCATTTTTGAGATTTAAGGTAGGAATCCACTATACAAATATTTGAGCAAATAGTTGTTGTTGTAATTTGTATCCTTGCCCATAAACGATACAAACATTTACACAAATTGTTGTTGTTCTCTAATCATAATTCGCTCTTATTGTAGTTTCGAATTTCTTTAGTTTTTTTAAACCAATTACAGTTTCTTTGTTTTGTCCGTTAAGCACCGGCTTCTATTCACATCAAAATATTCACAAGAATGAGAGAACGAGAGAATTTCATCATCCACAAAAAAAAAATGGGGTTTGAAGTAAAATCAAAACGTTTTGATTTTCGCCAAACATTTGCACAATCCCTCAAACATGGCCATCGACGACACAAATGGCTTGCGTTCTCTCTCTCTCTTTTTATAACATTTGCGCAAATATTTGTATAGTGGATTCCTACCTTTATACTCCAACAAACCTTTTATTAGGGGAACTAAAGTGTTGAACTTTATTTGATATTTCAATCAAAGTTTTTTTTAAAAAGGAACTCACCCAAAATTAGATTGTGATTCAAAAATACTAATAAAGGAACTAAGATGTATGTCTCTCAATGCTATTCAGAAAAAAGGATACATGTTAACTGAACTTAAATTTAGTTAAAAATCCTTTACAAAATCAGACTAGGAATTCAAGTTTTTATAAAAAAAGACTTCATTGTTCATGGGATTGATACACTTATCTCAATGCCTTGGAGACTGAATACTTCATTTCAAGGCTCTTAATTTATGTGAAGAATACTAGGGTGGATATCTACTTCCTAGTTTTCAACACATTTCAAATTTAATAACAAGTCCGCTTAGTCGTACTTCTATTGTTTTGTTATGTTTTTTTTTTGTTTTTACTAACTCATCACTCACTCTTTTGTTTTAATCACTCGTTCTCTTTTCACCTCTCTTGAAACTGTTGTATGACAACTTGCAGGATCAGGGCAATTTATGGCCTATTTGTCAATTGGCCCCAAATGTATTTGCGCCGCACAAACAAAAACACTAAAAAAACAAAAAGGCGCGCACACACAACACACGTGCTGCGGTTGTTGATGCTTCATCGCCTGGTACAGAAACATTCATCATCGCGAGATGATCCGAACCGCAATATGTATAACGTAACATAACGCAACGGAACGCAACGCAATGAGGTGTCAAAAACCCGCCTAGATTCGGAATTATGTTCTGTTTCTGGTGGAGTTGGTTATTGTTGTCGTTGTCGTTGTGTTGTTAAGCGTTTGTAGTAATTGGCACAGTGAAGCGAGAAAACAATAATAACGTCGCGTTATGAAGGTGACTCCTCGGTACATAAAAGCCAACAGATAATTGGGTCAAGCGAGCGTGAGCGTGAATATAGCGCGCGCGTATATAAAATTGGAATTATTCGTTGTGGCATGTAGCCAAAAAGTGGAAGCTCTAAGGGGGTTGGTGTGTTGGGACTAGAGGGCAACTTCACGTGGCCACTTGAGAAATAATTTTGATGAAGGTTTCCTTTTTTTTTTTCTCCTCAACTGGGCACAGTCAGTCACATTATTCTAGCAAAACGATGGCACTCGCAAAAAAAAAAAAAGAAATAAAACAAAACAAGGATGTTGGCAAGTTTACAACTTTTGTGCTCACAACGAACTTCATGAGCTAAAAGGAAAGGAAAGTATAGGGGGGAAATCGCAATAACGAACGAAATGGAATTCGCGGTAGCTTGGGATGGCAATCGCGTGCGTGGTACTTGCTTCTATTTCGATTCTATTGTCTGTCTAAAATGCCTCTGGGTCGGTTGGATGGTCGGTCGATTGTTTTTCTACTATATATGCCGATGCTCGATGACTGCTTCTACTTCTTCTTCCTTCTCACTTGTTATGCGCTCAATGCTCCTGCTGGTTTTTTCACACATCACTTGGTAAGTGTCAAATAAATCTAACGAATGCACAAACGAACGAACATACGAACGACCAAATACAGTATCCATCTTTTACCATCCCACCATCATCTTGCCACTTAAACGGCGGTAACGGCGACAACGACTACGACGATGCCACGCGAACTTTATACACACAACTAACTGCAATTCGTGCCAGAGAGGTGATGGATGCTACGATATATGCCTTGTCCCCTGGCGGATAGGCCGCAAACTGAACTAAACCAAAGTAATGCAAAACCAAGAAACTTCAACGTTTTGTATGCGTTTGTTTAAGTCAATCACAGAACACGAACGTTGCTCCTGCTGTAACTACTCCGGCTGCTGGTGAAAGCGCCGCTGCAACGATGAATGTTGTTGATGATAATGATGCTGACGATGAGAATGTTTCATCGTCATCGGCATCGGCATCACTAGCCGTCATCATCATTATCATCATAATTGTCATTGCACTAGCAGCAGCAGCTCATAACCATAATCCACATTCTACCAATTTCAGCATCACCACCACACCACCACCATCGCCACTCAATCAACCTAACCCAACCTAACTCTATGCGCTAGGTGAGCGCTTACAGTTTCTCAAACATTTACTCACTCACTCACTCACTCACCGACTCACTCAGTTTGTTCTTCATACGCTCACTTTTGCTTACTCACCGCATTCAGCTGCAGGACCTTGCCTAGTGCACTACTGCATTTCATTTCAGAGAGACTCAATACTAGTCAAAGCTGCAGCAATAGCAATGATGTCCAGAGTGAGTACGCGCGAGCGAGCATCGAGTGAGTGAGTTGGTTGATTGTGTCCTCTCTACCACCTCATGTTTCGACTACTGTGCGCCGCTTAAGCGTTCATGATAAACGAACGCTTCGATGGATGAACAACCTACTTCAGGACAATTCTGCTGCTTGCTACAACTACTACTACTACTACTGTGGCTCTGACTGCTGATGATGCTATTGATGCTTCTGCTACCGGATCGCCTGCCAGACGCATGGTTAACATTTTTGTTGAGCACATTTTTTGAAAGAAGGAAGAAGGAAGAGCAAAGAGGTGCTTGCTGCCACTGTTTCAAGCCTGGAAAACTTTTTCTTGCAGCTAGCCTAGCATGCGTCTTTCCTTTCTTCCTTCCGTCCTTCCTTGTTGCATTCCGTCGTCCTTCATAAAAAAAGCATCAAAAAACTTTTTATTATTTTTCGTTGTTTTCTCGCCTTTTTTTTACCTTTTTTTTTTTTGTTTGTTGCAATTTTTCGCATTTGCTGGTCATACTATTTTTCATTGGAGACTTGCAAATTTATGAAAATGAGCAACAGCAACAGAAGGAGCAGCAGTAGGAGCAAAAAGCCTGCATTGCTAAGCCAAAAGAAATATGAAAAGAAAAAGCATCAAGGCAACTTAAAAGGACACAAAAACATGAGAGACACCCACACACACACAATCACACTCACACTCTAACGCCTGCCAACGCTCAGATACAAAATGCTAGAAAAAAAAAACGTGTCTGCTTCAAGGAGCAATTAACGACAGACTACTACTACACTACTACTTAGGCTTGACAAGCATAACTGACATATCACACATACGAGTACAAACACTCACACCACATTGGAATAGGATAGGCAACTAACTACATTATGATATGAAGAGAAAAGAATAAAGGGTTGGGTTGGTTGACATTGAGTTGTTGGTGCAAAGGAAGGTCCTTCCTGACAGACAGATAAATGGACAAACCAACCAAAGTACGGACGGATTTATCGTTAAATGTTTTTATGTTCACATGAGTATCAGTGTTCTGTTGGTCGGTCAGTAGGTGTGTGTGTGTGTGTGTGTACGTTGAAAGCCTCGAAATATGCCTGTTTGACTGCCTGCCTTCCTGCAAAACTATCTGCCCACTTGAGTTGTAACATATTTTTACTTAAACCTTCCTGCCTGCATGTCCGCCTTCAACTTCATGCCTCTTGCCTTTCTGTACTTATTTAAATGACTTTGTGGGGCCAATGGGCCAAAGGGGCCAACAACATAATTCTGCCCATTGCCATTGGCTATGAGAGAAGGCCTTTCTTTTTTTTTTTGTTGTTGTTGTTGTTGTTACTGTTTTATATAGTAAAGTTAATGTGGTTGTTGTTCATTCATTTGCTTGTTATTATTGTTACTGATATTAATATAACCAACGACGACCAAACGATAGCATTTTGCTGTCGAAGAAAGGAAGGGAGGGAGTAGTCATGCATTCAGGCATCAGTTTTGTGGCCGCACATTTGGCTTGGTTTATTGAGATTAAATTGTTTGCATTTGCTTCCCAGAGTATTACCTCGTCGACTCGATTCTCTAACAGGCACGCAAGTGATTTAGTTATGATATACTGACTGCCTTGCCTGCCTGCCTGCCTGCCTCTATTTACTCGTACACACATACATATGTGTGCGGATATTGGACATCACAATATGGACTACATACTAAGAAGCTTAGCTTAGCACAACAAAACACTAAAATTATGCCAACTCAGCTAAATGCATTTGAAATTTGTTTTCGGCTTTGCTAAAATTTTTTTTTTTCATTAAATTACTGATTGCAATAGGAGTTTAAAAGCTTTAAAGGTATTTGATTTATTGCTACATTTAAATTCTTTTGCCTCTATGACGACTTGAAGCATTTGCAATTTGCCAAAAGCCTACTTATATTTCTATCTTTTATATCTATTCTATTCTACAATCATCATCATAATCAGTCTAAAGAAAAGGAAATAAAATAAAGCTTAAGACTCACCTGCATGTGTGGCGCCGCAAGCAATTGCATTAATTCATCTTTCATATACTTGTTGCCAACACTGCTCACGACGCCCGTTGTTGTCGCTGCCGATGAGAGTAGTTCCAATACATCACGACTACGTGCCACAGCATCACCTGTGGGTGCACGTCCAGTCGCTGTTATCACCGTTGAACTGATCCGATCAAAAAGTTGTAGAAATTGATGAAGACGCACATCACGTAACATATCGCGCAATACATCGGCATCAACATGAGCATCCTGAAGCGAATATATATCATCCAAACAGTCCAATATACGTTGCACGGCCTCAATGCCAGCTTCCTCATCGGCCCACTCATTAAGCATCTCTGAAGCGGAGGCCACCGGCACTAAAAGCAATTAAAACCGGATTTATTTCTTTTGTCTTCTTTATCATTTAAAACTAAGCAAATATGAATGGAAATGTTAACCTACTCGAGTCTGTATCCGTGCCAAATAGTGGATCCATCGTTGTGCCACCGGCAATCGCTTGAACAGCCCCTTTTAGTTTACGTCGTGCATTATAACGTTTCAATTCCTCAACGGTATCAGCCAAATGAGTGCGTTGCAGTTTATCACGATCTCTTATCCATGGATGTTCGAGAACTTCTGTTATTGATAGTCTATGATGAGGATTGGCGGCAAGCATTTTCATGACTAGATCTTTAGCTGTAGCACTGATTGATTTCCACTCAGGAGCCTCAAACTGTAAACAAAACTGATAGAATATTAACAAACGTTGTTCCCTTGCATTTGTTTTTATTTATTTAGTAGACGCACCGAAATACGACCACGTGCTATAGAGTTTTGTAAACGTGCGCCGGAACCCAAAAAAGGCAATCGTCCAGATAGTAGCACATGCAACATAACTCCAGCACCCCAAACATCACAACCTTTGCCATACAGACGTCGAGTGACCACCTCAGGGGCCATATAATGCGGACATCCAACGCGACCTAGAACGCAACAGAATAATAAAAGTTAGTTAATCTTAACAATTTTAATGGGATTCCATTTATTAATTTACCATGAGTTTCTATAGTTTCTCTGCCACCAGGCAATTGTATTGCTGAACCAAAACCACCAAGTTTAACTGGTGCTGAATTATCCACAGTGGCTAACAAAGCACATGCTGGTCTTACATCACGATGTAAAATATCATTCTCATGACAATAACGTAAAGCTTCCAATATTTGACGCATATAATGACTGTTTTTGATAAATAAGAAAATACATTAGATTAGAGTAGTAACTGAGATGAAGATAACAAGAAAACACAACAACAACCACGCATCCCTAGAAAACGAATTTGTCTACATTCCTGTAATTGATCACACAGAAATATTTCATTATTGATTTGACTTATGCTTGAGGTTCACACGGCATTTCATCATTGAGACCAAAATATTTGTATATGAGCTACACGATCCAGTAATCCTAAGGTCTTGAAATTTGCATGGCTAGTGTACATGGATAAGATAATAAAACTAACCAAATTTCAGTACGATAATACAAAAAGCAAAAAAGTTTTCCTAATGAAAATATAAATTAATATTAGGCTTTGTATGGAAGCTGTACGATCCAGTAATCCTAGGGTCTTAAAATTTACATGGCTAATAGATTTAAGTCAGACACTAATACTATCCAAATTTCAGTTCTATAACACAAAAACCAAAAAAGTTTTCTTAATAATAACATGAATTTAAATTAGGGTTTGTATGGGAGCTATATCAACCAGTAATCCTAGGGACTTGAAATTAACATGGTTAGTAAATTCAAGTCAGACACTAATACTGTCCAAATTTCAACTCAATAATACCAAAAAACAAAAAATTTTTTTTAATGAAAATATGAATTTAAATAATGGTTTGTATGGGAGCTATATTATCCAGTAATCCTAGGGACTTCAAACTAACATGGTTAGTAAATTTAAGCCAAACACTAATACTGTCCAAATTTCAACTCAATAATACAGAGTTGTAGTTAAGGTGCACTCAAAAGAGTTTCATGGAAAAAGGAACTTATCTTACAAAATCAAACACAGCAAATATCAGTCAAATGTTTTACAAGTCGATATGTACCAATCTTGTGTGTCCACGTTGGTCTGAAGATATGCTCTTCTATTATGCCATGACCTGATTATTGAATTAAAAACTCTACTCTATAACCATAACTGTTAGGTTGACAACAAAGTTCCCGCGGTTGGAGTTTTTCTTCATATTGTAACATTCCGCATGTAAATGTTATAGAAAGTTTGGCTCTAGCAAAATCTATGTATTTTTTCGAGATTATGGCAGATCATTTTCTGATCATTGAAATGGAATACCTTTTCCTTTATGCTACTAATTAAGGTAGTAGAGCCGTAAAAGCTGTTCAACATAGATGAAAGAACCGCTCTTGATTGATTGATTGCCAAATTCAAAAATGGTAAGTTCGATGACGAAAGATTAAACCAATGTATATGACAAACGATTAGTGAATTTGGAATACTTCTACACTGCTACACAATTCATATGGACTTAGTTGCCAAACCACAAAGGGTTTCGCTTGCTAATCAGAATATTTTAGAACACTTATTTAAGCACTACCAGATCGACATTCCCTATTTATTCTGATAATTTTTATAAGTCAACTCTTTGCTATAGATTTCACTGATATTCTTATTTATACAGCAAACAAAACCATTATATTTACCATGCCACCGCTTCACTGTAAACAAAACCAGCAACAGCACGTCGCACGACCTCAAAACACAGATCAGAGCCTTCCATACTGTAAAATGAATACAAAATTGAGGTTAATAAAATTAAATTGAATTGAACAAGAAAAGAAAATTTCAATATATTTACAATTGTACTTACAATTCAAAGACCATATAAAGCATACCCTCAGAACTGTAGGTCTCCAGTAATTCAACAATATGGGGATGCTTTAACATATGACAAATGGTGGCCTCTCGCTTTAAATCTGAAGGAAATGAATAAATTATTATTACATATTTTTGAACTTGAAACACAAAATATTCATCTATCAAAATTGAAAATTAAATTAAAAAAGTCTTTGAATGTTTAGGAGGATACCAGCTGGTTGCTTATATTATTAGTACGCCACCATTGTCCGCCAACATTTACGGAGAGAAGGAGAGTGCTATGAAAAGGGATTTATTGGAAAAGACGGAGAAGAAATGTTTTAAATAATATATTAAGTAATAAATCATCAGCTTTTCGAATATACTGCAAAAGATCGTAACAAGTAAGCGGAGATGCAAAACAAAATAGATGAATAGAACGATAGATAGGCCAGGCCAAAAGACCGAATGACGGACAGACAGACAGATTGAATGAAGGAATATAGGGAATTTTTTTTTAATTGAAAGCAACTTAGAACAGCAAATGATTGAAAGGATGATTGCTTTTAGAAGAAACAATGTTGGCGTTCGTTGGCATTGGCAACAAACATCCTTCCTTTGTTCTTATTTATATGATGCTCATTCCTTTTCTTCCTGTTCTTTGTTTTTGTTTTAGCTGTACAATTAGGCACAACATAATTTTGAATAATTGAGTGAGTAGCTTAATTATAATTTATTCACGCCGCATAAGCTTCATGCCTGCCACCTACAGATATACATACATACATACATAGGAGAAGGTCTCCTTCCCAGTTTTGAAAGGGCAAAAATAATACAAAACAAATAAAAGAATTAAATAAAAATGTATTTGACGGTCGCTATCATCATCATTAGTTCCTTGGGGAACAAACGCATTAATATGAATGTGAATCAGTCAGTCAGTCAGTGAGTCAGTCAGTCTCTCACTCACTGACTGACTAAGTGTGTGAGTGCGTGTGTGAGTGTGTGAGTGAGTGATTGAATAAATATCGTGTCATGTGGGAGTAAGGTGATGTTGCCACCAACCAACCAACCAACTGGTATATGGCAAATAGTGTATAATGTAGGGTTGTGTGCTGCTGCTTACCCGCTGTACTGAGACCCGGACTTGCTGTGAACTTTGCTACATCAACAATTTTGACAGCAAACTGCTGGTTAGATTCTCTGTGTATGCAACGTCGAACAATCGAAAAAGGACCTCTGTGCACATGAAAAGATGAAAAGAAAATATAATATAAAAATAGAATACATTTTGAGTAAAAGTTATAGGAAAAACGTATTATTGTATTATTTGTAAAAGACGTCAATACATGGATACATGGACACATGGACATGGACATAGGGAGTCTCACTAAGTATGAAAAATCTATAGTATACTTACTTGCCAATGACCTCACATAGCTCATAGACATCATCAAAGAGAATTTCGTCCTCGGCCATTTTGAATAATTGATGAATTAATGTTGGTTTGGTTCTGGTTCTTGTTGTTGTTTTTGGTATCAATTGATGATGATGCTGCTCCTGATATTGTTACTAATGCTTCTCTGCTGCTGTTAGAACTATTGATGATGGCCTATTTTATTGCTTAGCGGAATATTGATGAGTCTTGAAGATGTGGCCAAAAAGTGAAAGCTCGCGTTTCTTTTATGTTATGTATTTATATGACGACAAATAACAGCAGCTGCAACGTGTCTAGGAAACTTCCGTTAAATGAAAGTCTTTCCTAGTTTCCCTTCTTCTTATTTGGTATATTTGCTTCCTTCTGTCTTTGCTTTCCGTTCCTGTCCTTCCTTCTTCCTTTTCTTATTATTGGTCCTTGTTTTGCTTCTTTAGTTTGATTGGTATTTCTTATGATTTGTTGGTTCTATTGTTGTTGTTCTTATTGTTGATGATGTTGGTAATGTTACACTCCTCCTCCTTTATTCTTTATTTTTTGGTAAGTTTATTCGTTGTTGTTTAGTCTTCAAAAAATCATTTCATTCTTTAACTGAATACAAAAAATATATACAAAGTATATATAAGTAATAAGTAAAAAAGAAGATAAGAAAAGTTTTGTTCATACAATAAATGAAACATGAAACATTGGGGACAAAGAGAGAGAGAGAAAGCTTAAAGACTATCAAACTATTCTAACAGTCATTCATACTCCATCACTCTCACTCCATTAATATTCATCTACCATTATTTCTATCACCAAATCACATAAAAACTAAAAGTAAATAGACAAAACACTCTCACTCAAGACATTTATATCCAAAATTAAGAAAATACACACCAAAATCACCCAACTGAATCATGAATATTCAACCCAAACCACCACACAACCACCCACCCACTCACTCAATAACTCACTTATTCCTTTTCACATCTTTCATCTTCAAACTCACTTTAGTTCTTTAATCCAAAGTGCGCCTAAAAGAAATCACTAAAATGTGTCAAATATCACGAAAAATCTGGTCAGTCATCATGATTGGGTCAATAATGTTTGCATTTGTGGGGGAGTATTATAATGGGGGATGGGGAACTTGTGTTCTAAAGCATTGATTCTAAATCTGTTTTTTTACATCACACAACTCAACTTGTTCAATTTTTGGCAACTCATCAGAGGAGTATTGAAATAAGAAAGACATAGAATTGAACCTTCATTGTTCAGACATTGGATGGTGATTGGTTGATTTTAAATCTCTATACAGCTTGATTTTTCTCAATTAACCTGGGTATTACTTATTTTTTTTAATAATCATGAGAATCATTTTTATTTGAGATTTTTTAATCAATCCAAAACCTTACAAATAGTCCCTTTTTAGGGTTCCGGACCCAAAGGGAACCTTATTGCAGAGGCTTCGTTGTCCGTCTGTCCGTCCTTGGCTCATATCTCATAAACCGCAATAGCTAGAGAGTTGAAATCTTCACAGAATGTGTAGTTTTATCCGGGCATCAGCAACAAATACTACAACTAAAATATTTTCAAAAACCTAAAGGGGTCCCCACACAAGAAACATTTTGGTTTGTATGGCATCTATACGATCCAGTAACCCCACGATCTTGAAATTAAGTTGATTGGTGGCTATACGTCTGAAATTTATATTGTCGAAATTTAAGTTTGATCAGACTACTAGGGAGGGTACGTACGTCCCATACAAACTCATCATTAAAATTCAGGTTCTTATTCGAAAAACTTTTGTTTTCTTTTTTGTCCTATAGAACTGAAATTTAGGCACTATAAGTTTCTGATATAGACTCTGTAAACAGTTGGAATCAGCCAAATCGGCCAACTAGGACGGGTACCTCCCATACAAACCCCAATCCTGTACGGAACCCTCAGTGTACGAGTCTGATTCGCACTTGACCCATTTTTGTTTATATAAGATTTGTAAAACATAAGCTTCCATACTGAAATACTTTCAGTACTTTTCTCAGGACTCTTGATTTCATTTATTTTCTCTATAATAATTGTCATTTACTTCTATTATCCTTGAAACATTTTTAACCGGGATTTTCGTTTTTGAAATTAGTCTACAAACTTTAAATTCAAATGGCTTACTACTCCCTTCAATCCATGGAAGATTTCTCTTTTATTAGATTATTTTTTATTTCGAATTTTAATTGCTACACCACACCTAATTATATAATTTCAACTCTTTCCTATTTAAGACCATCTGGGCACATTAAAATGCCTTGAAAAACGGTTTCAGAATCACTGTACTACATACTTAGCAATGTTTAAAGAAACTGGTCAAAGATTCTCTAGGATCTAAACAACAAACAACATTAAAATGAACAAAAAGAATAAAGTTAATGGAAAAGATTCAATTTGACTTTTAATGATTTCTTGGTATGATAAATGAAATGAATTCCATACAATGAAATTCACTTCATCTCCCAAACTTTTTAAATTAACAATTTTCTTAATAAAGAAAATTATGCGCTTTCCTAAGAAGTTTCTTTGTTGTTTTTTTTTTTGCTTGTTTTGCTTGTTTTGTGAGTTTCCAAATTAAATTAGCATGTTAAATATTGTTAATGTAGTCAACTTCTCCTCCCTCCCCTTCATCCTTTAAGTCACATACACCAGCACATACAATACATACAAAACATACAGATGTAAGTCACATACAAATATATACATCAAACAGTCAGTCAGGCAGTTTCATCACACCTTGACGAAATGTTTCACATTTTTGTATTGTGTTAAAAGACATTTTCAAAACATTAAAAAATGTGTAGTATTTTTTGTCATTTACTACTTTTTTTTTTTTTGTTTTTGAGGAAAAAAAGGAACTTTAAGCGGCCACTAGATGTACAATATTACTGTGGCAAATATAATATATGACATACAAAAATTACAATATTTCTCTCTTTAAAAATATGTTTAACATTATTACTTGAGCAAATTTAGACAAAATTGAGTGGTCGTGAAAAAATTTATGAAAAGCGCAAATAGACCTTCAATATCAGGCGAAATTAATTCAATTGTTAGATTGTATTTATGATATGGAAAGCATATTTAAAACCGGAAAGGGTCATAAAGGCAGCCTTTTAACTTTCCGAATTGAGATCTTTTCTTGTCAAAAGTTAAGTAAAGTAAAGTTCACACGTCTATGATTCTTTATTTATTTGCTTTCACCAGACTGCTCCAAACTGCGACTAATTGATGTCCGCACTAGAAAAGGATCTGCATTACTTATAAATGAACCTAAACCCTTCTAGAGATTATCTTATAACACTGACTTTTTTTTACCAAAAGAGCTAAGAAAGTTGTAAGCAAGTCACGATATAACCAGAGTATCCTGACTGACTCGTTAGCCCAGAGATGAGTGCGCTGGGCTGATATCCCAAGAGCCGTGGGTTCTCGATTCCCGCTCAAGGCAAGTCTGGTCCTGCACTTTTGTAATTTCCTCCTTTCCTTCTTAACTATCCCCTGAGCTGAAGGCCGCTGCCGCTATTTCTCATATTAAATACTAGGTTATAATTTGTAATTACAATCTTAGGTCTAATAAATAAAAAAAAGAAACCAGAGTATCCCATCACCGACATTTGCAGTTGGCCTGGTAGACTCAGTTATAACTTGGATAAGCTGTGGATATTGCTTCAGAATCTAGTTGAAGATTCTCCAAAGAAAGTGATGAAACTTCATTTGATAATGGAAAAAGGGGGTTCTGATAAATAATTTGGAAAATACATCCTGAATGCCAAGCGAGACTTCTCATCTAGATACATACATATTTCCAAAATGCAAGTGAGATGAAATCTTAAGCATAAAAAAAAAAAATCATTTAAATTAAGATTCTGTAACCCCTTTGTTGGTTTTATATGTAAGAATGTTGATTGGTTGAGTCTCCCATGCCGGTAAGGTCGAAGGAGAAGACTGAAACTAAAAGCAGCCCAAAGAAAACATCATAAGGCTTATGGGGCGAGAAACCTAGTTTCCGGATTCTGTAGTTTTGATTTTCCACAATATAGATATTGCACAACTTACAACAATCTCACCTGACAATGATTAATTATAATGCACTCAGCCAACGAATTGGTGAATAATATTTTGTACTTTTAATCGCCTCTTAACTTTGTTTCCATTTTTTCAAAACGCTTAGGCAACACTGATTGTTACTATTTAGTTGAGTTGAGTTGAGATGATATTACTGTGCTCCGCAAGGACAGAAAAACAACTGGGAGAGCGAGCGAGCGAGCGCGCTTAAACCAAAAAGAGAGCGTAAACACATCACATACTCACTCACTCACACACACACACTCACACACAGACTCATCATCTCCATAAGCGTAGCTCCAAAAAAGCTTGTAAAATGTAAATAAGAGTAACTCACCGACTAAATGAGGAAGTGGAAGAGAGCGGCGAGAGCAATGTCAGGCGTAGTAATAACACACACACTCATACACACTTCATAGATGCACACACACACACATTCACAATATAGACTCCATTCTAACGGAACAGAACACGAATAACCAAAAACAAAAAAGTATCATTTGCCGTCGTTTCGTTTGTTTGTTTGTTTGTTTGCTTGCTTGCTTTTCCCTCACTCAAAGTATCAACTTTCTTTACTTTTTATCTTCTTTCTTTTCTACAGCAGCTTCAAGCTTCAAATTAAAAGTTTATGTTTTTGGAATGCAGACACATACGCGTTCTTTGTGTTGCAGTTAAATAATTAATTGAGCAACAATTTATGATGATGTTGATGATGTCCGATGGTCTTCATTCCAAGGTAGTGAAACTTTTTGGACAAACACACACACACACACATACAAACAGAAGACCAGCATCAACAACAACAACAACCATGAGAAGAAGAATAGTAATAATAATAATAATAGAAAGAAGAAGTGGTAATGGTAGTGGTAGTGATAGTGGTGGTAGTAGTAGTAATAGTAGTAGTAGTAGTAGAAGATGAAACAAAACACACATGAAATAAAATATTTAACAATGCGCATAGGGCGCGGTGTCATAGTCAGTAGAAGTCAGTCAGTAAACGACCGTCAGGTTAGGTCCTTGTGCTCAGAGTCGTTAGGTCCTTGCTTGGGTTGTTTCTCCTTGTTGTTCTTCCTATAGTTGATGTTGTTGCTGTTTTTGCTGGTTGTTGTAAAATTCCTTGACACTTTGCCATCATCAACACACACACACACATAGCACAGCGCACACACACGCGCAGTAGAAATGAACGAGTGAACCAAACCGACCGAGAAAGGCGAGTAACCAAAACATCCTTCCCCCCCATGCTCCTCCTTCTAACCATCTTTGGTTTAGTTAAAACTACAAAAGACACCACACACGATATAACTGTTTATTACCTAGAATACAATGGAAATCAAGTGACAGCCACACCGCACACATTGATGATGATGATGATGAGAAGATGCACCTTGAATTAAAAGCATCACATCATCATCATCATCAGCATCATTTTATAGTCAATATATTTTTCGTTTTTTCTGTTTTTCTTTTGCTCTCCTTCTTCTCTAAGTTCATTCAGTTTACTTTAGAGACTTACACTCATATATCATATCACATACTTATACTACTCACATACAGGTGCATTGACAGAAAAAAGGCGTAGGGCCACGAAAGGCAGTCAACTGATTAACACCAACACATCAATACAAAACACACACACACACACACACACTCAACATACACAACATACTCACACAGGCACATGTGTGAAAAGGAGAATGATTCTCGTGGTGCATACCCCAATCCAATCAGAATCAGAATGGCAGCCGCAACTCATTCAATTTACGAAATTTACACTTAACGCGCTGCATTTGTTTACTTTTCTATTCTCACTCATTTATCGGTTTCACATGACACATCTTATAATATTTACAATTTATATTAAGTTACATGTATATTTTTGCACAATTTTCCCCGTTTTTAATCAGAATTTTAGCGAACAACCGAGACGGCAAGCAGCGTGACTCTCGAAATATTAATTCAGTTGGCCACAATTGGTAGCTTTGGCTGACCTTTGAAAAACTGATTTTGTTGGCCACAATTATGCAGCTGGTTGATTTTTGAAAACTTGATTTAGTTGGCTACAAATGGTAAAAGCTTTTGGTGAATACATACATAACAGTAACAGATGCTCTAACATAGATTCATAACACAGAAAAACTTGGCAGCACTGTTAGTGAGAATGTACAGAATTGTTATGTTAACAGAGCAAAGGGCTATACCAATTACTTATTTTATTATTTTTATTAGACTGATATCACAATATTTATTTATTTATTATCATTGAAAATGATTAAGTGCTGTTGTTTTGAGAAATTGCGTTACGAAAATCTGTTACGTGAAGGCGGCGGGGAATTCGTGGAGAGAGAGGCACGAAATGCAGATAAAGCACATATTTTTTTTTTTTTTTTTTGTACCGATGGGGAAGCATTAAAAGCCGAACGAATCTACTATTCGAAGTGTGGGACTTGCAACCACTAAACCGCACCGTGCCAAGTCCTACAGTCCCCCTGGCACTACAGCAAAGCATTACGTCATGTGTGTGTATGTGTGTAGGCATGCATTGAAAGAAATGCATTCAAGAGATCAAGAGAGGAGAATGAAGTGTTGAGAATCTGGTAAAGCAGAAGTAAGTTAAGGTAGATGTATTTGTGAGTGTGTGGATGTTATTGGCGCTTATTTTAATAATGATGGTGATGATGTGGATGACGAGGAAGAATGAAATAGTTAATTCAGAAATAAGTTAAGCTGTATGCGTGAGTGTGTGTCTGGGTATTTTCAATTTCCTAAAGACTGTTAATTTTTATTTATAAACAGTTTGGATGTAATATAAAAATACAAACAAAGAAAGTGATTTGTTATTAAAATAAATACAGACATTTTCAATGGAATGGAATGATTTTATTTACAGAACTTCAGAAATTTCATTATTTTGAATAATCATATAAATGCTTCATGCAATTTTTTTATTGCGATAACACTAATAAAAAAAAATTTCCCAAAAAAACAAACAAAAAAAATAAGAAATATTAACAAATGATATGATTTGTTCTGATGAATTTAAAATTAACCACTTGAGTTTTAATAATGACCAGTTGTATGAAACATGTCCATAAATTCTACATCCGGTATGTCATGTCTATGTGAAAGTTTACTTTAACATAAGCTCAACTTAACAGAACTATGTTAAAATTTATATAACATACAAATTTCCGGTTTATTTCTTAGCTAAACTTTCCAAAATATTTCAACAACCCAACAAAAGCGCCATCTGTTGCACAGTAGAACAAAGTAATGCCACGATGAGGCTTCTTTCAACTGAAATTTTCATAAAACAAATACAAAAATTGAATAAGAAAAACAGAAATAATGAAAAAAACTTCACTAAGAAATTATTTATGCTAAGAAGGTTTAATGTAGATAACGGCATTGCCGGATATCTTAGTAGAAATGACTAAATTTATCATGCATTTAAACGTAAATAAAAAAAAAATCATTAAACGAATCTGCCTTAATATGCAAGACGGTGTCTCTCACTCTCTCCTTGAGTCTCTCTGATTCTAGTATGAGTGACGTCGTGAGTTGCGTTGCGTTGCGTTTTATTATTATTTCGGGTTCATCAAGCAATGAAGGTGATTTTTTGTATTTTCTGGTCACAACAGAAACAGCGTCATCATCAATTACATAAATAATATGGCGAGACTTTTGGATGAGGAGGGCAGACATGCATACATACATACACACATATCTTTTGTGCGTTGGTTGACAAAAAGGACACCACAGAGAGAGATACAAAGACAGACAGACAGACAAACAGATAGTCAGTCAGAGACAAATCGACAATCAAACACTCACGCAAAATGCATAAAATCAAAGAAACAAACTGATATAAAAACAAAAATCATAAAATAAGTTAAACAAAAAAAAACAAAACTGAAGAACGACAGACTATGAACCACATAGTAGAAGCTTGCTTTTGTTCTATGTTCGATTGGTGATGTTGTACCTGACTAAAACTAACTTGACTGACTATGATTGTGATTGTGATTGTGATTGTGACTGTGGATGGTAATAATAAGCACAAACAACGAGGTGTGGTTGTAAAATAAGGAAAATGAATAGGCTTTCATAGAAATATGCACTAAAATTGTTTACTGATAATCATCCTTTGATCATCCACTGATTGAAAGCCATCAACTTCCCCTAAGCATCCTTCCCCTCAATTTTAATAAAAGCTAAAAAAAATTTGGAATGGGTAAATCAAAATCCAATTGATTTTAATTAAAAATCATAGAACTTTGTATCTTCCCTTTTAATCATTTTTTATGCAAAACAAATCTTCAACTCAATTCACACCAAACTGAATCATGATGAATCACTTTGGCGTTCAAATCGAAGCATTTGAATCATAATCAGCTGTTTATTGTTTTGGCGGACAATTTTTAAACGGAAATGACCAAAAACTTTGCCACACTTTCAATGATTTCGCAGCCCTGATCTGAATCATAGACTGATCAACTCTTGATTCTACTATGAATCGGATCACATTTTACAACATTAACCTCTATATGATGCCACTTTTCCTTGTGATTGTTGTCGAATTTGTTCCAAATCAATGGACGATTCAAGATTGATTCGAATCACGCTTGGTGTGAATGAGGTTTTACACTGTATGATAATCAGAAATAGACTACGCACCTAATCTAACCTAACAACATGTGACTTTTCTATGTTCCTCAAACTATGGGTTTGCATTAGAAGTTATAATAATTCCAACTGCTGAAGATATGCGTTAATTGGGTGCTTGTTCTACGTGAATGAACAATATATTTTAATATTCTATTATAACCTAATCCAGACCACAATATCTAGACAACAGCGCCACCTACCGAATCCAAATGTAGCAAAGAACCTGACTGGTAACTTCATGAGTACAACAAAGAAAAATCTTTCAAATTGATCCAGCCGTTCTCGAGTTTTGCGTGGTCATACTAATTTTTGTGTTTATGTTTATATATATAGATAGAGGAAGTTTTATTCCAGTAATTGATCAGCTTTTTGTATCTCTGAAGAAGAGGACAAATTAGTCAAAATTTTCGATCTTGAAATCAGTCTTGGAAATGAGTTGGTTCAGTTTGTTTGTAGCCTTGATATATGCCTTCAAGAAGGACTACAATGTCGACAATGAACCATAAGAAATGTTTTTTACAGGATTCTTGTTGATAATAACTTCGGGGCTGCATTCCCTAATCTGGAAATTACGTTGAGAATGAAAATTACAGCCAAATCGCGATAATGCGTAATTGCAAGGGAACAGCATTTTTTACGAATTATTGAGGTTTTCGAAATATCGAGATTTCGATTTATCGAGGTTAAAAAAGAAAGTGTTACGAATTGTCGAATTTTTTTCAAGGGACCAGCAGTTTGTTACGATTTATTGAGGTTTTCGAATTATCGCGATTCGACTGAATTGCGTCATTGCTCAGTATAGAGAGTGATTTGATCCAAGAAATGGACTTTGAAGAAATCATTAATGATTTTTCCTCTAAAAACACAAGTCGAGAGTCCTTCACTTGAAGCTAGTACGAATATCAACTGTTCCTCATTGGTTATCACTTGCCAGAAACTTGAAAGGGCCT
This sequence comes from Amiota minor, assembly GCA_037043295.1. Lineage (NCBI taxonomy): Eukaryota > Metazoa > Arthropoda > Insecta > Diptera > Drosophilidae > Amiota > Amiota minor. The sequence continues at coordinate 5,306,165 of JBAMAW010000081.1, read as the reverse complement.
CACTTTCTTCATTTCCTCAGGGGCCGCATACCCCTGAATCCTGGCCTGGCCTTGTTAGTTTCATGTTTGATATTTCTGGGAAGCTGCTGAGAAAAACGAGATCAAGTGTTATGACTCTTGAAACATCACAGATGGAGCCTGGCAACTATACGAAAGATGTTCCTATGTCTCGTATTCCTCACCATCCTAGCAGTTTCTTCAAAAATTAGTTTTCTATGAAATATACTCGTTACTTTACAAACACACCTCGCACATCATAACAACACATTTAATAGGAAACTCAAAGAATCATTCGACTTGTGTCTGACGCGCTTAATGCGTGCGTGGAGGACATTGACAATGACGACTTAGTTGATGATGATGATGATGATGATGATGATGATGATGACAATCACAGACCAAATGTGTAGTGCGTATTGAGTGAAGTGAAGTGTAGTATATTGTAGTGTAGTGTAGTGTATCTGTCTCTGCAAGGTAAGAAGTGTAGGCACCATACGCACATACGCACTCTCACACTCACTCACAAATGGAATAATTGTGACATGAAAACTGGTTTTTCTTTTTTTTTTTTTTTCACTTTACTAGCGTCCTTCGCTTTAAACATATCCTGATGGTGCTAAGAGTCTTCGCCTTCTTCTTTTGCTCATAGACACTCACTCCACTTTACCATCTGAACTGAACTGTGTTGGTTGTACGAGTATTTTATTTATTTTACCTGTTACCAAAATGCACTGATTTGTGTTTTGTATTTATGTTTGGGTGTACTTTGCGCGCTGTTTCCTCTTTTCCTTTCTTCTACTGCTCCTCTTCTCTTTTTGTTTTTGTTTTGATTTTGATTTTGTGTCGCGCGTGATTCCTTTTAGATTTTACCTCAACAAGATTTGATGATCTTTTAAAGGCAAACAAGTTGGAGATTGCTGAAATCTCTGTGTGTCTGTGTATCTGTCTGTTTGTCTACCCTGATGACTGTTTATCTTCTTGTCTGCCTGTCTCTATCTCTCTCTCTCGCTCTCTCTGTCTGTCCTTGTGTCCATTTGGTTGTCTGTCTGGGTTTTTCACTATGAAATTAGAATGTATCTTTTTCTCTCTTCTATTGTTTTTCTTTGTGTTAAGCTGTTTATTTGATTTGAGGTTCCCTTTGATTTTCAGGTAAATAAAATTTTGAAGTGTGAGACATTTGAGAGAGAAAGGAAAAAAAGCGCGCGAAAATATCAAAATAGTTTGGTTTGTTTTGTTTTTCAAATTTCTTAAATTTTTTGGCGCTCAAAATTTTGGGCATAGGATTTTTCTATAATTTTCTCCTTAGATAAAAACTTTTGGAATTCAAATCATTTTAAGTAGAAAAACCAGACATCTGTTCTTGTTTATTATTAATATTGATTGTGCTTAGTCATGTTGCCTACCGCCAGCCTTCCCACACACAACGCCACTCTTCATTACTCAATACTAGGAGTTTTTAGCATCCTTTATGAAAAATAATGAACCCTCCTTCCTTCTTTCTTTCTTTCCTAATTAACCAACTTTGACTATTTATTGTAATTCGTTTTGGTTGCATTACATAGTCAAATTTCATTTGCTGTATAAAATTCATCATCATCATCATCATCAATAATAAAAAAAATTTGGTTTCCAAATTCCATTTAAGATTAACCTAATTCTAGACATATGGTTCGTAATGCATTAATCTTTGAAAGAAAGGGGAAATTTGGTTATTTAAATACACTTCAATAAAAATTTAAGTAACCCATAAGATAAACTGTTTTAAGTTTGAGTTTGCTTAGTTCCACACTAATATTGATTCTTCTTGATTGAGAAAACTTATAACAAAGTTTCTTCATAATCCATTAGATCTATAGATCTGCTATAATTTTTTTTAAGGTTCTGGATCCAAAGGGTACCTAAACGAAACTTATTGCAGAGACTTCGTTGTCCGTCCCTCCGTCCAGGGGTCATATCTCCTAAACCGCAATAGCTAGAGAGTTGAAATTTCCACAGAATGAGTAGTTCTATAAGGGCATCATCACAAATACTAAGAGTGAAATATTTTCAATAACTTAAATGGATCCCCATACAAGAAACATTTTGGTTTGTATGGCAGCTATACGATCAAAAGATTCTACGATTTTGAAATTTGGATGGTTGGTGCCAATACATCAGAAACTTAAATTGTCGAAATTTCAGATTGATCGGATTACTAAGGAGGGTACCTCCCATACAAACCCACCATTAAAATTCACGTTCTTATACGGAACCCTCCGTGTGCGAGTCTGACTCGCACTTGGCCCATTTTTGTCATTACAAACATACCAAGCAGAATCAATAATTCCAATTTTTTTACTGGGCGTCATTACTTTTCGAAAAGCGGTGACATGTTATTCAAATCGTGTCTTTACTATTTCGACGAGACAATCGAAATCCGCGGCATCCAATCGCACGAAATTTAAAGTACACTATTATGGACAATTGACCTTTCAGTTGGTAGATAAGAAGGACGAAGACGATGGCGAAAAGCGATTGACAGACCTTTGCCAGTAACAACAAACAGCACCAAAAACCCATAGGTCATTTACTTCCTGATGATAATGAACACAATGGGACAATTTATTCTTTTGATTTAGTTATCAGGAGGCAAATGATCCTTTTATTATTTTGAAAAGTAGTCATTCACAGTTCTCATTTGATTGGCAAGAACTCTTTTTGCCATTTGATATTTGGGGCACGGGGCACTCATCAATACCTTATCAATTATGAGCAGTCCATCTATCATGCCCTCATCCCTAAATTGTATCTCCAAAATGTATTATAAAATTACGAGTTCCAATATAAAAATGTAGATCAAAAGGCGAAGGCCCCAACGGTCAGTCAGATGTTAAATTAATATGAAATTTAGATTTAATCTTGTCAAATAAAGAAATGTGTATTTAATAGATAAAATTATCTCAATTTGAAGTCTCCTTAATTTACATATTTCAATCGTAAAAAACGCCCAATTTTCCCTTAAGTGTCCATTTACACTTAAATGCAAAAACCTTAAAAAACCAAACAAAAAAAGAAGCAAAACTGTTTCGGTTTTCACTTTAAATTTTCTCCAAATTCTCAAAATTATCAATGTAAATTGATCTTAACTTAGCTTAACTGATCTTCCATTCAAAATTTATATATCAAGCAACAATATGTTCAATGTTCAAACACTTCTTCTCATAATTTCTTTCTTTTGCCATCTTGATTGATCTTCAAGTTACGATAATGTAGTCGTTCTAGTGAAAAGAAGAAGTCATTACCCGCTTAGGTAAAAACAACAACAACTCAACACAAAATAACACACAACATATTGAATATTGGACAACTGACATATGACAGTCATCAACAAACATGATCCATACACACCAAGTCAATCATCCATCCATCCCATCCCATTCCATCCATCCATCGAAACTATCTAACCAAGCAATCAAGTAACCAAGCCATTGTATCTCAACTGAAAAGAACCAAACCAAACCCAATCATCATTGAAGCGTTCCAAGTACAAGCATCGCTTACTTACTTTTAGACCTTCGCCTTTACACCCCCACGTTATTTCACTTAGTCATTAATATGATTCTTTCTCTTTCTCACTGATAAAAAAAAGCAATTAAGAGTGAATGAAAGAGGGAATGAAAATATGAGGGAACAAACAATTTGCTGTTGTTTTTGTTATTGTTTTTGTTGTTGTATTATATTGCTGTTCCACTAAAAAAGCATTAAACGCTTGATTAAATTTCACTATAGAAAATATGGAAGAAGAGGAGGAGGAAGAATAAACACACATCTGTTGTAGAAATTTTGAATATCAATTTTCGGATAAAAACATCAACAACAACAACAAAAACAAAAACAATAATAACAAATGCATCATGGAATTATGGATTGATTACTTAACCATCTTCCTTTACTTCTTCTTCTTCTTCTTCTTCTTCTTCTTCATATCATGAGACCAACAACAAATTTCCTAAAATTTCTCATTTCTTTATTTTGTTTAGAAATTTTCCAAGTTTTTGTTATCGTTTGCGTATTTTCATTAAAATTTCATTTTGAAGATTAAACAGAAACGGAACTTGAAGCTTCACAACAATTCTCTGCATCCCCAGATTTCTTCAGGAAATAAACTATTGTATTGTATCACAGCAGGCGTTAGAGTGATAGACTTCATTCACATCCAAATCCGATTGTAGAATTATTGTACTAACCAGAATGAGAAGGATTTTGCACAAATACCTTGGTATATTTGCATAAAAAGTCCACCTCGTTCAGGAATTGGAACCGAATAACCTTTCAAAAGGGCGACGCTTCGCTAAGTAGGCTTTGCAAGATTTTAACTATGACCCAGATTTTGCAAGAAATATTATATTTTCGGACGTAGCGCATTTTCATCTCGGCGCCTATGTAAACAAACAAACTTGCAAAATTTGGGAGCTGAAAATCTACAGAAGCCAATTCATTCAGTCCTTGAAAATTTGTGTTCCAGGATGGCGGATGAGTATGCCTTTGCCCATCTCCCGGGCTGTTAAGGACGTAAGCAGACCCCTGCAAGATATTTTATCGGAGTTGGTAGCAGACACTAAAGAGGTAGCAGAGACGAAGTGGGCGAATGCGCCAGGGTGCTCTATTGCTAAAAAGCTCCCACCTTCATATCAGTCAAAAAAGACATCCGAACTCCTACACTTAAACAAGAAAAGGTTTCGGATGATGATAGGAGCTTTAACGGAGCCTAGAGCAATCAGGCGAATGGCTCAGAGGCTGCACGTTCCTCATCAAGACTTCTGTCGTAGCTGCCAAAACGGGGAAGAAGAAGAAAGCATCCAACACCTCCTAAGTGACTACCCAGCACTACTCAGAAGGCGATGCCGATTTCTTGAAGACCCCTTTTTGAGGGTTTCGGTAGTGTGGCGAGAGTCTCAAAGGAGGATCTGGCTTGTTTTGTATTCTGCTTCTTCTTCTTCTGGTTGGTTTCACTAGCCAGCACGTCCATAATTACTTCCCATTCTTTTTCCTCCTTTTTTTCTTCCCTTGTTTTTCCCTTAGCAGGCATCATAATGGGCCGTCAGGCCACTGGGTGTACTCGTGTGTATTCGCGGGCGGCCTGTATAATCTAACCTAACCTATGGCCTTCTGCTGAGCCAACCTCGTCCAACATTTGAATGAAATCATTTTCTATACTGAATCGGAAGAATCATTCTATCAAATAAAGGAAAATTCGTAGAAAAAAAATTAACTTTTGTCCCTGTAAGAAGCAAACCAAAATCGGACGAAAAGATGGGCCCTTTTATTTCAGAATAAATTGAGCTCATCGCTTTTTGATTCACAACAATGTGCAATAAGTCGTCTAAATCCTAAAAATCTTAATACATCTTATTGTTACTCTTAAGAAAACATGGAACATCCAATAGTTTGTACTGTAACTTTGATCTACAGAGTTGTGAATCGAAGCCTTGTAGTTTTGTTTCTGTAAGTCCTGACATAAGAAGATGATCATTTGTTTATTGTTGATGGTATTTACTTGCTGTTGCTTGAACTTCATTTCAAACTCCTGTCCATGATGACAAAAAATTTCAATTTCCTTTTTCCTATGCACATCTTATGATTCTCCCACTTAACGCGGTCACACCTTTTACCTAGCAGAGCATAAAAATTCCTGGGATTGCTCTTTCCTGTGGTATTCCCTTTTTCTGTATTCTTATGTTTAATGCAGTTTATCTCTCTCTCTCCTTCTATGTCATTCACAATCATATTTCTATATGCAAAAACTCTCTTTCTCTATTTCCATTTAGTTTCATTGAAAAGCATTTCCTGGTTTGCAATTTCCAAAATAAAAATAAAGCAAGAGAAATATAAAGAACAGAACTCATTTCTGACCCTCTACTTTAGATCCTTTCCCCTTATCGATTCTTCTTTACATAAAATTTTAATAGTGAGAAATAAAATATTTTGCATTGTCTTCTTCTCCATTTCATTGCTTTCCTTCTCCCTTTTTCAATTTTTCCCTTTTGACCCCTTTCCTTTGGTATTTACTTTGATACGGTTTCCCTTGTGAATTCTATCTTTTTGTGATTCTTTGGGTCAGGAAGGACATCCGTTTCACATGAACCACAACAAAAGTGTGTAATGTGAATGTTTGAAGTGAAGTGAGGTGAACCTGTTGCTTGGACTCTAGTCACCGTTTCAGTGTCTTTGAAGTTATGTTACTCATGATTGAGTTTAAGGAAATGCAAGGAGTGAACTGTGTGAATGCATTTGCTCGCTCAATTATCAAATTGTCAGGTGTATAAAAGATATAAGTATTGATGTTTTTTTTTTTTTGCTCTTCTGCTTTTCAGAATGAATTTTGAATGTTGTTATTGTTTTACTGCATTCGTCATGGTTTGTTTAATACAAAAAAAAAAAAAAAAATTAAACTCAAACAGAAAAAACTTCAAAAGTGCGCGCTCATCCAACTTGAAAAACTCACAAATCATTCTCATCATTTGATGATTTCACTCTGTAAGTAAGTACTTGCATTCGAGTACAACGGATATTGAACATTAAAAAAAAGAATACAAACCAAAAAAAAAAAAAAGAGAAAATGTGATTCCACTTTAAAATTTTAAAAAACAACGAAACAAATTTAAAAAAAAAAAAAAAACTTCCAAAATTTGATCAAAAAAAAGAACAGATTAAAGTACTTTAAGTTTCACGCTCAATGGATTTCTGGTTTTTTTTTTTTTTTTATTTTATTTTCGATTTCGTGGTAATCAGTTTAATCATTTTTCACTTTTCCTACAATATTTTATTCCATCATCTACCCTTTCTTTTCTCTCTTATGAACTCTCATTCTTCTTACTTAATTCATTCACATTTCTTCATCACATTTCAAGCAATTGATTTCTTAAAGAAAAATTTCTTTTTTTTTTTGGAAAGAAGAAATTCTAGTTTTTTAAAGCATTTTACAAATCAAAAAAAAAAAACTATTGAATGCAATCAAAGAAAACTGAAAGAAGAAAGAGTATAGAATATAGAAATGTGTGAAGTCAATGAACAAAAAAAAAAAAAAAGAAAATTTAAAACAAAGAATAGGTTGAACTTATTGTTTTTTCAACTTTAACATCAACAACAAGAAACAAAAAAAAATCATCAAATTGTAATTTTGGTTAATTTACAAAGACATCCATATGCATACATATGCATTCACATAGATACATTGACACACATACACACATACACACACATATATGTACATGTATACTCACCACACATGCTTAGCATAAACACAGTACTGATTATCATCAGAACCTTAATGAAAACACTGACGACTCTAATGAGATTCTTCTTTTTTCTTCAACCAAAATCAAAAAATAACAAACAAATTTTCGTATTTTAATTCTCTGCAATGTTGCCGCCAGCAACACAAAAAAAAAAGCCAAGAAGATACAAAATAACAAACAAATGAAGTGTGAACAGTAGGAAGAATTGGAGGAAAGGAAAGGAATGAATACCGAAGACTGCAACGTCGTCACAATGCATTTCTCTCATCTCATTCTTCTGTTCTGTTTTTTTCTACTTAGTCAAATGCATAGAAGAATTAATTAATGACAATAAGAATCAAAGAACGAACACACACGCATACAGTTAAAGATACTCATATACATACACATAGATACAATCACTAGTAATCATTCGTATATACAAGTATAAAAGAGGAATTAAGTAGAAACGAGTGAATGTAAAGGAAAGAAAAAATAAGTAATGAAAGACAAAAGAAAGTTTTTTAATGAAATTAATGAAAAAATAAAAGATTCTTTTGATTTCCAACTGCGTACATCATTTCTTTTCTTTTATTTTTCTTGGTGTTTAATGGAAAAATTATCAATGGGTCCCCCCCATCTTAATGTTGCTTAAGCTATTTGATGTAGAAAAGGTAAAAGATATTTCTTAAATAGAAAACAATAAAGTTGTTTAACCTTATAATCAACCAATAAATCACATAATTTTATCTTCTTTCTTACTTTGATTAAAATTTAAACCTTTGTATTCATGAATGAATATGATGAATAGTGTACAAGGTAATTGATTTTTAACCTAAAAATTCAGTATAAAAACAAGCAAATATTGTTCTAATCAAATTAAAAAAACATGGGCCAAGTGCGAGTCAGACTCATACAGAGAGGGTTCCGTACCAGATTGGGGTTTGTATGGGAGGTACTCTCCCTAGTGTTCCGATTTGATTGATTCCAACAAATATACCGCACCTATTTCAGAAACTTATGGTGCCTAAATTTCAATTCAATAGTCCCAAAAACAAAAAAGTTTTTCAAATAAGAACCTGAATTTTAATGGTGGGTTTGTATGGGAGGCACCCCTCCTAGTTGGCCGATATGGCTGATTCTAACAGATGTATAGCGCCTATTAAAGAAACTTATAGTGTCAAAATTTCAGTTCGATAGAACAAAAAACTTTTGTTTTTCTAATAAGAACCTGAATTTTAATGGGTGCTAGTATGGGAGGTACCCTACCTAGCGATCCTATCAAACTAAAATTTCGACAGTACAAGTTTCTAATGTATAGCCACCAACCAACAAAATTTTAAGTTCTTAGGATTACTGGATCGTATAGCTGCCATACAAACCAAAATATTTCTTGTATGGGGACCCCTTTAAGTTTTTGAAAATATTTTAGTTTTAGTATTTGTTGCTAATGCCCAGATAGACCTACCCATTCTGTGAACTCTCTAGCTATTGGGGTTTATGAGATATGACCCGAGGACTGACGGACGGACAACGAAGTCTTTGCAGTAGGGTTCCTTTTGGTATCCTTTGGTTACGGAACCCTAAAAAGTGAAAAATTGAAGCCCGAAACATTTTTGTTTTCTGTTTCCCCAAGACTCATTCCTTGTTGTTTGGTATCAGCTGTCAAGTGCAATGACCTTTGATAGAAAGCATTTTCCACATATTTGCAACCAAGTGTCCATGATTCCATTTAATTCTACAATAAATCTGGGGGATGTGTTACACGTCTGAAAATGTTCTTCATGTCAAAGAATAACAGTTTTGAATAATAATTTTGTTTGAAATTGGGATATTCCGAGAAATCACAAGAATTAGATATTACGAAAAAGGCACGTTTTCGTATCCAATCTATTCATTGCTTATGTACTGTTAGGCAATAAAATTTAAAAAGCTGGCCAAATAGGCTTACCTATTTGGGCATTAGTATTAGCATCAATTACACAGGTAACGAATTATGGGTCCATGCAGCCGAAACAAAACACCAATCGACTATCCAAATCCAAATTTTGGAATTACCTCAATGGAAGAGGAAAACGTATTTCGAAAAGAGATTCAAATGTAAGCGTCTTCAATGAGAATATTTTAAAAAATAATAAAACCAATTTCGATTATTATTAGGCCAGAAATATAAATAGCAGCCCTCCTCCTATGATCCATTTTAGAGTAATCATAGTGATATTTTTTCTTTTCAAGCTCTTTGATATCAATTACTTAATACCATTGTTTTTCTTTCTACTCCCTACCACTTCCTCTACTTTTTCTCTTCCTCTTTCTATATGCAACACACACACACACTCATACATATATGTATTTATTTACAGACAAACACTTCCTTTCACAATTAGAAAGCAGGAAAACAGATTTTTACCATGAACAAACAAACTCAAACTTTCAATAAATAGACGACGCTTTTATCTTAGCGCGTTCCCCTAAAGACTTCAACATGTACAATACTACATGGATATACAATACATAACTGCCAACCTACTTCCCTCCCTTCCTCCATCTGTGAAGTTCATTCGCTTCCTCCTCCTGTTTGTGACATCAACTCAATCCAATTGGATATCTACATACATATGCACATAGACGCATAGATACTTAGATTAATGGGCATTATTCTGCATTACCATGGGTGGATAGAGGATAGGGTCGAGGGCAGCAGAGACGGAGGGAGGGAGGTAAAGGCGAATCAGCAGAGTCGAGTCAAAGCAGCTTAGGCGGCAGCTTCAATTTCCTGCTAGAAGAAAAACTAAAACTCATTTCCAACTGGTTTTCTTTCATAGGCAACAATAAGAAAAACCTAAGACGACGACAGCAAAGTTGAGAGCAACCCCTTCTCCTCCTCCCCCTCCCCCTCCTCTTCCTGTTCAAGTGTTCAATGATGTTATTGTTCTTCATGTTGCATTGTTGCTGTTGTTGTTGTCATTGCATAGCAAATTTTGCTTGCATTTTTTAGTTGCTTGGTGGTAAAGTATCTGTGTGCCTCTCGTGTGTGTGTGGTTGATGTTGTTGATTTTTCTATTATTCTTACTTGTACTAAATTGTTGTTATTACTCGTATTGCATTGCGCAATTGAAAGTAAATAAACCAAAACTTGCCTACCGCCAGCCAAGTGAATCTCCTCCTCCTCCTCGTCCTCAGAAAATATTCGATTGAATTTGTTTGGTTTGGATTTGTTTGTCTTTTATTGTTTTTTTGTTTTTTGCTTTGTTGCTTTTCTTGTTGGATTTCTATTTGAAATGCATACATGTTTTGTATCTGTAAAATGAATATATGTGTGCGTATGTGTGTGTACGTGTATCTATGTGAATAGCACATGTGTATGTGTGCAGTATTTTGTTCTTAGATGTTCCTCTGTCCAAGTGTCCATCGATTTATTGTTGTTTGTTATATGTTAAAAGCTTGTTCTTCTTCTTTTTATTCTTTTCTTTTTGTTGTTGTTGTTGTCACTTCTGTCAATTCTCTCCCCTCTTCAATTGTAAAAATACAAAAAATAAAAATAAAAAGAAATATGAAAGAAACGTGGAATGCTCTCTAATCTCTCTAATGTCGTTGAACCTTTTTTCTCTGTTGTTTTTGTTTTCTTTCTTTATTATTATTATTATTATTTTTTTATTATTATAATTTATTTTTTATTGTTAGTCAGTTAGAAAAAGAGAGAAAATGCACAAGGGAAACAGGGAGAGAGGTGGACTGAGAGGAGTGCGTTGTTATAAGCAAACTTTGTTGTTTATATAAATTTATTTATTTTTGTTTTATTTTTTTTTATTTTTATTTTTTAGCCTTACATTGTTTGCACAATTGACTAAGTGAGTATCTGCGCGTGTATCTAAGTATTTACAATATAATTTGTGCATTTCTATAGATGGATGTGCCTTATATTTATCTTTAGTAATGACTGACAAAAATAAAAAGTATCTAATTGCTTGCTATGCAGATTCAATCTATTAAAAAACTATGAGATGCATACATCTTTTTAAATACACACACATACATATGTGCCTAGATACATATGCCTATACCCTTTGATTGTATGTACATATAATATATACATACATATGTATGTAGTTTTATCTGAATATTGTGTGACGACCCCATTAAGTCAAATAGGGCGAATGGTTTATTTTTATTAATTTCAATTAATTTTGAATATTTTCTTATTATTTTGAACATAGTTTTTTTTGATTTATGAAATTAAATTAGAATCGACATCATTTCATTTATAACGAATCGTATATATCCTACACACAAATGTTACTGTAGATGTAATCTGGAAAAGATTTCGAAGAAAACTAAATGATTGCAATTAAATTCGAACTACAATATAGAATATATAAGTTTTATAAGGCTGCTCAAAGGAGGTGGTAAGATTGAATTTGATAAGATTAGATCATATTATTAAGAGCGGAGCCTGGATTGAGCCTATTTTAACAGGCCCCATAAGCATAGCTCCTCCGAGATTCTGATATTGATGGGGAATTCCAAGAATTTCTTTGGAGATCAGTCTGCAAATTCAGATGCTAGAACCAACCAACTGTTTCCTTGTCCAAATCAGACCATCACAGTGGCATATCTCCTCTTCATTACATAATCTCCATTGGTTATTGAAACTTATGTTTCTTAGCTCCACAATGTACTGTTAAAAAACCTCAAAATCAGCTCCCTTTCAGAATCAGCTCTCTAGAACTAGTTCTTTTGCAAGAGCTAAAAGTCATAAAGAAAAGATGTGGTAAACTTCAAAAGATTCAAAATGACTCAGTCCTCAGAATATATGAATCGCACCTTAAATGCATCTCTAGTAATCCACCTTTGACTACACTAAATTCACAGTATGTGTATACTATATAAGAAGACCTTGATGAGGCCATCATTTGAGGAACTACTTCTGCATGGTGAGAGATTGATATAAAGCCTTAAGGTTGGCAAGCTTTCCTAATGGGTCTCTCTAACATTTATTCTTATTTATGCCATAGAAATCCAGATAAGGATCTCAAATAAATTCCTTTACTGACAATATAAAGAAGTATCTTATATAATACTAGCGTTAACCTGCGAGAATTGCTGCACCCCCTATGCGTTAATTGGGTGTTTCTTCTAATAAGTGAATGCGCAATATATTTTAATATTCTATTATATTATATTCTATTATAACTTTAAGATTCATTTGGTCTTTAAAAAAAAAATTATTAAAATCTGTTCAGTATATTTTGCTCCAAATGAAAAAATGTTAAAAAAAAAAATTACATAAAACTACATATATCTGAACAACAGCGCCACCTACCGGATTCAGAGAACCTGACTGGTGACTCCATGAGTACAACAAAAAAAAAATCATCAAAATTGGTTCAGCTGTTCTCGAGTTTTGCGGGGTCATACAAATAGTATGGTATATATGGTATAAGGTATAGTATTTTGGTTCACTTTTCTATATATAGAAGAGGACTTATACTTTGTTAGTCAATTTATTTCGGAACTATTTATATTGCAATAATGTAATTTTCTTGTTTTTTTTTTTTGTAACCAAGGAACTCTGAACCACATAAGCATATAACAAAAGACTTTAACATCTTTTAAATTAAAGCATAAATTAACATAGAAGTGGATAGACAAGAATAGATCGTGCGATTGATTATTTTTACTAATCAGAGAATATCAATTTGTATAGACTAGACAATACTATGTACTATGGACAGTTTCAACGGTTTCCAATCTCAAACAATTTATTTAAAACTATTGTTGTCCCAAAAAATTAAACTCACTCATCTGTTCATTTTCCGAATTGTCCTATGTATATAAATTGATAGTTTCTGCTCCAAAAGCCAATAATTTCTATGACAACTTTGCTGTACAAACATTACATCATAGTCTTGATACCATTCATGTTATGTTGAGTGAAGGGTATGGAAAATTATTTCAAAATAATATCTAATTTTACAAAAAAAAAAAAACACAAGATATTTATGGGAGCTAAATATTTTTTTTTTTCGTTGTTTTTTTGTGTATTTTGTAACTTGAAAATAAATAATCAAGTTTTTGTGTGATGACCTGAAATAATTTCAGTTGATTTTGAAAGAAAATTTTTGAAAAAATAAATAAAATATCTTAGTAGATAAATACCAAATGTTCTGATGGTTCTATGAAAGAATTGTCCAACATTTCGTTGTCCGTCCTGGACTTTGAAATGATCAAGGAGATACAATTAAAACCAATAATTAGGGTCCACTTTTCTAAAGCTGCAATCATGTAATTTTTAAGTCATTTGCTCTTTTTCTCCTACTATGTTGGATCCAATTATAGGTTGTTTTTTTTTTTTGATTTCTTAAAATCTTGTCAGATTTTTCTTTTTCGCTTTACAAATTTTCCCCTTTGCTTTTATTCTTCATACTGACAACTTTATAAAAACGATCAACAGAATTTTGTTCCCCCATTTCAAAGATACATAGATACGAGTACCAAACGAAGTACGAGTATGTACAAGTAATATTTATATACATATATAAATGTATCTAGATAGAATGTTCGGCGGATCGCTTATCTAGAGCTGTACAAAAGCGTTAATCTAAAATTCAGGAAAAAAAACCAAAACAACAACAGCAAAATGTTGTAACCAACGGCAGCAAAACTATGAAAGCAACAACAGCAGAAAAATCACCAACAACAACAACAACAACAAGAACAACAATGAAATGAGGGCAAAAACATAACAAGAAGAAGAAGGAGAAGGAGAAGAGGACAATATCAAGTTAAGAAGATTGACGCATTGTGGAACACGTGCATTTTTATTGTATTTTATTCTTGTTGTTGTTGTTGTGCCTCATTGCAAGTGAGATTTTTTTTATATGTTTTTTTATTGCAATCATTCGTTATTGTTGTTGTTGTAGTAGTATTGCTAAATTGGAAATAATTGCAGCACAAACACAGCAACAACAACAACAACAATGAGAGGCAACAGCAGCAGCAAACACATCACATCAACGACATCAACAGCATCAGCAACAACAACAAAAGTATCTAAATACAACAATACACCATAGCTGAGCTATAGCAACGATACATGATCCATACATCTAACCATCCATCCATCCATCTATCCATCCATCCAAACTACAGTTGAATTTCGATTATTTGAACATCCATCAGCAGGTTGATGCACTGTTTACCTCATAGACACCCACACTTTCCTATAGACAAGTTGCGCGAAGCCGATTGCGACCGGAAGAGGCCCCGAAAACAAGCCATTGTAAATTGCAGATCTTACAAGATGAGATCAATAAAGCTTTATATGTTCATTTTCAATAAACAAAATTTGATGAAATTTCAAATCTATAAAAACTCTGAAATCTACGAAGATTTTGACACCCAAAGTTCTACTTTCTCAAGAGAGAGGGTGGAAAGGAACTCTATGAACGTTTATGGATACAAATTTACATGCACCCTTTCAAATCCAATATTACTACCATATATTGCTCAGAGGTCTGAGGTGATTAAGCAGTTAGTTAGAGGAGAGAAGCTCCAAAGGACACAGGATCTTAATTCTAATTTATAGATTTCCGGACCCAAAGGGTACCAAAAGGAACCTTATTGCAGAGACTTCATTGTCCGTCCGTCCGTCCGTCCTCGGGTCTTATCTCATAAACCGCAATAGCTAGAGAGTTGATATTTTCACTAAAGGTGCGGTTCTATCCGGGCATCAGCAACAAATACTAAAACTAAAATATTTTCAAAAACTTAAACGGGTCCCAATACAAGAAACATTTTGGTTTGTATGGCAGCTTTACGATCCAGAAATCCCTCGATCTTAAAATTTGAATGGTTGGTTGGTTAGAAACTTATATTGTCAAATTTCAGTTTGATCGGACCACTAGGGAGCGTACCTCCCTTACAAACCATCATTAAAATTCAGGTTCTTATTAGAAAAACTTTTTTGTTTTTTTTTTTTCTATTAAACTGAAATTTAGATACTATAAGTTTTTGATATAGGCGCTGCATATCTGTTGGAATCAGTCAAATCGGAGGGGAGTACCTGCCATACAAACCCCAATCTTGTACGGAACCCTCCATGTAGTCTGACTCGCACTTGGCCCATTTTTACTATTTCATTTCTTACTCTATGGAATGTTAAAGTAAGTTTGAATATTCGAAAGCAAATTCCCCCATGCAATCTTACTTTTTATATTTTCCCATTTCTCTTATAGATTTCTTAGTAGTCTATACAACTTTAACCGAAAAGAAATATGACTTTTTGGATTATTTAAAGAATTATTTGAATAAATTGAAATGAATCAGGATTTTCGATTTTTCCCTAACCGTGATGATTAATCGAGGTTTAACTGTATAGGAAAATATACAATAATATTTACAAAAGAGAAAAACAATATAAATGATCGAGCAGAGTAAAGCAAAGCGAATTGAATCGAACTAAATGAACGAGCGAGGTCCAAAGAAGCGAGTGAATCAGTAAGCGGTTGCAGTTTCTTCTTCTGGTGATGATGTTGCTATAGATGATGATTATTACGATGATGATGATGTTTCTTCTTCATCTGCTTGTTACTTGCGCGCTGTTGCTGCTATTGCTGTTTTTCATTGTTTTATGGGCATACAACACAAACACAGTTCAATGGCCCTTTGTACGTTGGGGTCAACTAAAACTGCCTAAGTTACTTACTTGTCGTCATACAAAAGAAAGTGAGGAGATCAAACCCAGAAGAGCAAAAGTAAAGAGCAAAGGGCACATCACAGTAACTGAGACTCAGACTTCATGTACTCGTACAGCACAATAACAACATTTCATGAGTGCAAAGAGTCGTTGAATTTGCAATGAAATGGAGATGAAGATGGAGTACAATTACTCTATGTACTTGAGTTGTAATAACATACACAACATCGATGATGATGACGATGATGATGCTACGCTCGATTTGACTTGGTCCGGACTAAACTGATCTGAACTGAACTGGGATTGCTTGTGTTGTTGAATGTTGGTGTAGGTAAAGGTAAAGGTAAAGGCTTGATCCAAACGAAGTTAACGTTGCCGTCTAGAACTGGTTGTTGATATCGTTACAACTAAGGGCGAGGGTTTTGGAAGACAAGCCAAAAAAGTAAAAAATAAAGAAAATCAAAAGAAGGACAGAAAGCAGGAGGCAACTGAACAACAACAACAACAACAACAGAGAAGGAGATAGCAAGGAGCAATAGCCAAAACGAATATTTATCTGCTTTGGCAGTATTAAGCACGACAACGTCGAAGACCACGACGACAATGAGCATCATAATGAAGTTAAGGATGGTTACTCATGGTGGAGGAAGTATCTTTGAACATCACCATGTTTATCATCATTGAAAATATCATCATCATCATCATTCGAAGTAGTATATTGATGAGGCCCAGAAGCAAAGGAAAACTTGTTATTGCAACACAATGTTTGTCCGCTTCTATTTACTATGAAAAACTACAAGAAGTAGAAGCAACATCGGCAACAGCAGCAGCAGCAACTTGACAACACTAGTGCAACATGACAACAACACACTGATCAGGAGACTCAGGAGTCCTCCTCTATCATTGTTGCTGTGCTGCAGCAGATCAAAGACCCGAGTTGCAACTTGTCTTTGCCTTTGCTGCCTTCCTTAAAAAAAAAAAATAATCAGCAAGAACTTGAGTTTAAAATGCTTGCGGCAGGAAAAGCGCTAACGATTAAGATTTTTTTTCTTATTTTTTTTTTACTTATTTTTCTCTTTAACTACAATATTTTTTTGTGCCACTTCCTTGTCTTTTCCAGTTGGAAGCCAGTTTAAGCAACCGTTCTACTATGTTCTGGTTGTTTGTTAGAAGTTAGTTCATTGAACCAACCATACAACACTTCCAACCATCAACTGGTGACTGGTGACTGGTGACGACGACTTACCTTACTTCATGGCAACGAATTGCAGCATTAGATTTGGTTGCTTAAACCGGATTTTCTATTGAGATTGGGATTTGTGTTTTCAATTGAAAATTTGCATTAGAAAACTGGTATTTTGTTGTCGGTTAGGAGTGGGTGAGAAGTAGGTGTTATGGTTGAATGCTTGACATGAATTGAAAATGAATTCGAGAGGCAGAATTTGTAGGTGTGGATTTGAAAAGAAAAACTCTATTTGTGAGTCTATTTATGTTTTCTGTAATAGAAGTTTTGTCTCAAGGAAACTATACCAAAATTCTTAAAATAGAAGATGAACAGTTGCTCAAACCTTCAAATTAATAAGTTCATTTAATAAATAAAATTTAGTTAATGTGCCTTACTCTCATAAGCACAATATGGAAGTGAAACTTCTTTAGCGAAGAGAGGTAAATCCAAAAATTTGAAAATGAAATATGACGGAAATCAAAATGCCTAAATATCTCCAATATAATAATAACATCGTCAAATTTTGATTTTCGTCACATTTCACTTTCATATTTTTTGGTTTTACTCCCCTTCGCTAATGAATTTTCACTTCAATAATCGAATACAGTCAGCTTTGTTGATGTCGGAAGGTTCATAGGCCATTCATTCAAATTCAAAAAGGTTTCTGTGTTTTCTTGGACAAAATTTGATAGTCAACATAGGTTCCTTCCTATTCCTTCTTTTTCTTTAAGATTTTCAACGTCAGATTAGAGTTTCTTTCTCCATATCGCAACTGCAATCATCAAAAAGTTCATTGAAATCGTGATTCATTCTCAGACCTTCTCGTTTAGAGCTTAATATGGTAAATATAGGAAAGTTACACTACATTTGTTCCGGGAAGGAAGCTCAGTAGGTAGTTGACCCCTTAAGCTGTTAAGTAGTGGCGTCTGACGACTACCAAAGAATTAGGAATTCTATTCCAATCATTACTAAAACCAACTTACGAATGCTGGAAATTAAATATAAAAGAAATACATAGGCTGAAAACACTATAATCCATTTTCAATTACTTAATGAAACATTCAACCAAAAGGGTTTGCAGCAATATATTCAACTTCAACAAATGATAAGTCGTCACTCACATACTCATATTTCTGTCTGAGTCTGGTTAATTAAAAACGCCAAGTTTCATAATAATAATTCTCCCTTTCTCATTACAACTCATTCTGAAATTTAATTTATTTCTTGCCTAGTCCAGTAAAACGTTATCTGATCAATTCATTTCCAATTTAGAAAAATAAACATGCATCATTAAGCTTCAAGTTTCTATTTATTTTATTAACGATATTGAATCCAAATGAACATTCACATAGTCTCCCTCCTCTCATTGAGTAGAGGAACTCAATGTAAACCAGGAGTATATAGAGGGATATTTTTTTTTTCTTTCATGCGAATGGGAAGCGATTTTGCTTTTAGTAAAATGAAATTCGATGTCAACATAAACAAAAGTGGAGAAAAAAGAGTTGGATACCGCGTTATCTGCCATCAAAACACATCGATTGTTTATTGCTAGCCAGCAATATGAGAGACCTACAAAAAGACATCACTCAGCAAGTCAATCAGTCAGCAAGAGCAAGAGACAAGCAGCCAACCGTGAAACGCAATCCGCCAATAAACTTGCGCTTTATTCAATTAATAAAGTAAACACATATTGCATGGACGGATGACGTTTGAAGATGGAAGGGAGGAGATGGAGAGACAAAGGTTGGTTGGTGGCGACAATGGTTAGCCACTTGGATAACAAATAAATAAATTGAAAACGAAATATACATTGATATCTGTTTATCGAAACTGACAGGCGACAGACGCAGAGCAACACAAATGACAGCGGGAGCAATAATGTTTTGGTTGGTGATTGCTACCAGTGGAGAGGACCAAGGGGCACTGCCAAACCAAACCGAACCGAACCGCACTGTTCCGACTTGATTTGTATTTTCGTTTCCTGTCACTCACAGTCAGAGGCTTTGACTTCTTAGTTGCTGATGTCGCAAAAGTACAGTCACAAACGGATGGTTCCCCATTGGACTGCTGCTTCTTCATTGACAGCGGTATCTCCGCCGAAGTGTCAGCTATGTCTTGAACGATTCTCATCTTATTTCCTACTCATACTCTATTATGTGGCACGTCTATTGAACGTTATCAATTGCCGACTAGCACCAAACTACCAGGAACTAGTAACCATCCATCGCAGTAAATGGATCTTAGTGCTACGTGCCTTCATTGTTCTCCTTTATGCTGGAGTTGTGCCACATCTCGGTCAATCCATTCTTATGACATCTGAAAACATCAGCTATGCAGGCATCTTTGCTGCTCTACAATCCAGTTCTGTATCGGTATTTGCAGTCATATCCTTTGTCTTACAAGCCTGGAATGAAAATTCATTTATTGATGTGATCAATCGTTATTTGAGACTCTTCCGTTTGATAGCCATCCGGACAAAGGCCCATGACTTATTGCAATGCAAGTTTCTGTTGTTGTGTCTCCTGAAAATGGCTCTAACCGTTGCTGGTGTCTACAATGAGTTGCCTCCATTAATTGCGGTAGAGCATTATGTAGATGTAGCGCAATGGATTTCGGTAACCTTTGGTGTTTACATGTGGTTTAGCACGCTTTATGTCTTGGATGTTTGCTTCCTGGGTTTCTTAGTTGCTGGACTCATGTATGAGCGTATGGCCAATCATATTAGAGGAATGTTAACGACTTTACAATCAATTGAAGCAGACACAGACAATTTGGGTCATAAGATAAGTCACTATCAACGAATGCGTTTACTATGTGATTATGCAGATGAATTGGATTCATGTGGAGGAATCTATACAGAAATGTATAATTTGATGAAGTCATTTCAAAGGATTCTCCAATGGCAAATAATATTCTATATTTATTATAATTTCATGATCATCCTTTTGCTATTGTATGAGTGTATTTTGGCTTATCTGGGTGAGGAACATCAATTAAGTTGGCTAACATTGACTATGGTTGTCATTAAGATGATAAATATTGTTTTATTGATTATGTGTGTGGATTATGCTGTGTCCAAGTCGAAATTGCCCAATTTAATGGCTTTGGATATTGTTTGTACTGACATTGATGTCCGTTGGGATACAAGTGTAAGTTTGAAGCGTCTTAGAATAGAGATATGATGAGATTACTTACTATTATTTGTTTACTTTCTCCCATAGGTGGTTTCCTTCTTAGCTCAACAGAAGACCCAAAACTTAGAGATCAAAGTGTTGGGCATTTTCCAATTGAATAATGAGTTCCTTTTGCTCATATTATCATCTATTATATCATATCTTTTTATACTTTTGCAATTTGGTATGACGGGTGGCTTTGAATCAAAGTTGGTGGCGGAGGTCGGTCATGCTCGGTCATCAACTACAGAGTCTTACTAATTTGGTTTAAATTTTTGGGACAAAGACAATGGAGACTAATTTAAAGTGTATTAAAATAAACTGTAAAGCAATTTTCCTCTAGTCAACTAACCACCTTTATAAGAGTCACCTTCGGCGGCGCCCTTTACATTTCATCATAGTCGCGTCGTCGACATCTATAGGTAAACTTCTATACTGTTGTCGTTGTCGTCATCGTCATTGTTGTCTTTGATTATATTTTTGTTAGTCAACGTAGCGTAACGAGCTAGTCACGCCTATTATTATTATTATTATTATTATTATTATTGTACATATATGGCAAATTCAGGTACTGATGTATTACAATTTGCCTGAACCAAGTCGATTCGGGCTGAGTTGAACCCAACCCAACCCAAACTAAATCGGAAGACTCAACTCAATTTAGAACGCTTACTATACTTTAAAAATCAGCGGTCGGCTGGCCAGCGTCGGTAGCAAATTTGTTTTGACCTCCGATCCGTGCTCTACGATAAGCGAAGCGCGCATCCAAAACTTGACGCGGTGTTAGGCGCAGAACAAAAGCAACAACAATAAAAACACAAATGAAACAATAACAACAAAGCAATGCATTAATTTTGTGGCTCTGCTTCGTTGATTTAACGGACTCCTCCATTTAAATATTTCAGCATTGTCTAGATTTTGGAGTTCACTCTGTTGTTCTGAATATTTTGCGAATTTATGGGCCGCTGAATGCCAAAACAAAACAACACAACACAAAAAAATGCTGTTATAGCCCATCAAACTAACAAAAGTGAAAAAACGTTTGCAAATAACCAGGAATCCATGCATGTTTCCGGTAGACACATGTCGAACAGAAACCTTCCTTGGTTGGTTGGTGTGTTTGTGTGTCCATACATAGTTACTCTGTCAGTCAGTCGTTTCTTTATTTTCGTTCATCTGTCCAAGTCGAAGCGTTGCCTGTTCATGCTCAGCTGACTCACCTGAGAATGATTGAATTTGTTGATGGTCTTCTCTTTCTTAACTCCCTTCTACCTCATACCAACTGAATTCAAAGAGGTCTGAAGTTAGTTTGTTGATCTGGTCATTTGTCAATAAAACGCAGCATGGCAGTGGAAGAAGTGAACGAGAAATTAAAACCAATTTCAAATCGAAGTGAGTAATTTGTTGTTAATGGAACTTCTCTGGTACAGTAAGAGATGCTTAAGTTGTTGATAAAGACCAGAATGATATATGAAGAAAAGAAACATGAGTATTCGAATTCCTGTGAAGATGATTCAGCAAAGGTTGGTTGGTTGGTTTGCCCTATGATGAGTTGAGATGATGACAATTTATTTGAAATGGATGAAGGAAATTGATAATCATAGAGATCCATTTTGATCATGCATTTTGATTAGATTGGACTGAGAGGTTTAAAAGAATAAAATTAAGGAAGATACTGTTTTTTACTGGTAAAATTTACTTTCACAAATTTTTGGCCATAGGGAAGAATTGAACTTTTCCTTTTACAAAGGTGTACAAAAGTGGACCAAAAGAATTATGGATTAAAAACCATAAGAATCGTGAGGCAACCTACAAGATAACAAGTGACAAGCAATTAAATTAAAAAATGGGCCAAGTGCGAGTCAGACTCGTACACGGAAGCTTCCGTACCAGATTGAGGTTTGTATGGGAGGTACTCCCCCTAGTAGTCCTATTTGACTGATTCCAACAAATGTACCGCGCCTACATCAGAAACTTATAGTGTGTAAATTTCAGTTCAATAGTCCAATAAACAAAAAAGTGTTTCGAATAAGAATCTGAATTTTGTATGGGAGGTACCCCTCATAGTGGCCCGATTTGGCTGATTCCAACAAATGTGCAGCGTCTATGTCCATAAATTATAGTCTCTAAATTTTAATTCGATAGAACAAATAACAAAAAAGTTTTTCTAATAACAACCTGAATTTTAATTGGTGCTAGTATGGGAGATACCCTCCCTAGTGATCCGATCAAACTGAAATTTTGACAGTACAAGTTTCTGATATATAGCCACCAACCGTCTAAATTTCAAGATCGTGGGATTACTGGATCGTACAGCTGCCAAACAAAGCAAAATGTTTCTTGTATGAGGACCCCTTTAAGTTTTTGAAAATATTTTCGTTTTAGTATTTATTGCTGATGCCCGGATATAACTACACATTCTGTGAAAATTTTAACTCTCTAGCTATTACGGTTAATGAGATATGACTTGAGGACGGACGGTCGGAAAACGAAGTCTCTGCAAAAGGGTTCCCTTTGGGTCCGGAAACCTAAAAAACATAGGAAAGGGGAAATTGGAAAACTTACTAGATGATGACTAGACTAAAGTTGATGTCAAAATAATGTTGTAAAAAAGCAGGGTTCCTCGAGCTGCAGGTTAAGAAACACTGATCTACAGCTTTTTCAATACAACAAGAAGGAGTTAGAAATTACTTTGAAAAGCCTCAAGGAAAGTAACAGAAGGAAAAAATATGTTAAGAGTCCCCACTGGAATAGGCCATTGTACTGCAGATTTGCGCAATTTACAATGTAATTGTGCTAATTCCTTAGAAAATTCCTACTTAAGGCTAAGTGTTGGTGCCGCTCTGTGTTCTGCTGATGACGATGTATTGCCTGGACAGTATATTTAGTGGCGGTGGCGGCACTGTCAGTGGCAGCGGCTCATCTTCAAAGCTTCAACTATTTCACAAACCGCATATCACAGATGCCAGCGAGCGAGAGGCGCAAGACATGAAACATGCCGCACGCAACGCAATAATGCAGGGGCAATGAATCCGAAATACAAAGAAAAAGTGATTGCAAATATATAAGAGTTAAGTTCAATGTAAGTAACATAAGTACATACATCATCATCATCATCATCATCATCATTATATACTTTAGATGAAACCCAAACTCCACTTTGCGGTTTTATTACAATGGAAAAGTCATATGAATGCTGCCTGCTGCCTGCTGCCTGCTGCCGACAAACGATTGAGGCGCCCCAGCTCCAGCTAGTAGAACATTCATTAAAACTCCACGCATTCTTCAATGCTCCTCAAGTCAACTCAACTCAACTCAATTTAACTAATGATCAAAGAAACTATGAAACTAACTAACAATGAAAGGAGTTTCAAAATGCCTTCATGACCTTTTGATTTGCAGTTCAACCAAGTTGTGGTCATTACTATTCTAGTTGTTTTTGTGACTGGAATATGGTGAAATCATGATTGAATAAATTTATGTCGTCATTAGATGCTGATTATAAACAAATAAATACAAATAACAAGAAAAAGATACTTTCACTTGCGAATAGCAGGAAACAAAATAGAAACCATGAAAAATACACAATAAAAATATTGAAAATACAATAACAATAAAATGAAACGGAATAGAAATACAAAAATATATACATATCTGAAAACGTGACATAAACAACTTCATCTGTCATGAACTTAATTTGTAGAGCAAACGACAAATAACAAAACAAGACCAACGGCAACAACAATAACAAACCCAATAATATCACATACCAAAATGCGCCACTTTGGCCTGGCCCAAAACTGATGATGGTAATGATGATGATGATGATGATGTTAATGATCATCATGGTAATCATAATGATGATGTTGATGACGATGACGATGATGGTGGCGGACAACTAAAGTTGTTAGTAAGCGAACGAAGTAACTAGTAGTGTGAATGCGCGATTCTGAGGCAGACAAGATCTTTTGTTTACTTACTGTTCTGTTTCGTTCTGTTTTGGTTGCTTGGAAGTGTAAGGTACATACATATGCATGTACATACATATCAGTGTATGTATTTGTGTTCGATGAACCACAAATGTGACCCACTTTCAAACAAATTAACCAAAAAAGCAACAACAAGAACGACAGACAACAAACAAACAAATGAAGAAACGCACTTTATGGTTAAATGAATAATACAATGATGGTTAAGAAAGATAGCAATTAAACTAGGGAAGAGGAAGAGGTCGAATGTGTCAACAGCGTTACGCTTCGCCTTTTAGACACTTGGGAAGTTTAGAATTTCGGTATAGTTTTCACATTGATTCAATGTAAATCTTGCTAAGAAAACCTCTACTAGAACCCAAAAGACAATAGAAAGAAAGGGCGACCAATCTTTTTTATTATTTTTATTTATATATATTTATATTATTTGTTGGGGATATGGCAATAGAAATGGAAAATGTGGAAATTTCAAGTCTCTACCTAGTGCGGCCAAAAAATTCGTGACGATTTGTATTTTTTACCTCAAAAATTTAGTACAATATAAATTTTTGCCCAATGCCGCTAAAGAAGTTTCACTTCATCCCGAGATTACACACAATTTGAGAGAGAACTTGTTTGTTTTGGTGAGTGATTAGTCCAGTCTATACAATATTCATAGTCTTTGGCTCTAGATCCCATACGGGATGACAGGAAACTGGGAGATATCTAATTGAAAAACACAATTTCCATTAATGGATCAATGATGTTTTACACACTGTACTAGAGCAGAAATGCAGAAAATTTGTTTTATGGGAATATTGTTTCATTTGGATTTCGATTTATGTCCAGTATATTGTTTGGTTTGTATTGGGTGGCATCCTTTAGCAAAGTGCTGTTGGCAATTGCTCAAGTTGTTCATTATAAGAAAGAGAGAGAGAGAGAGGGTGTATTAAAGAGCAATAAGTATAAGAAGGGAGAAAATATTGGTAGACTTGTTGGAACCTTGGGCGGCCCCACAGAAATGTGTAAATATAAATGAAATGAACAAGGTAAGGCAAAGTAATATTCCATTGAATTCTTTTTAACACCTTTTTAACCTGAAACGTTTTTTTATAAGTAAAATGAAATTGACTCAATAATACTTATGTATGTATATGTAAAGCTTCGTTGAAGCCCAAGTTAATAATATTCTGAGGTTCCATCTCTTTAGGACATGGTTCAGACTGCCTGGCAATGTTCTTAAAATTGACAATTTGGAGTCGTCTTTCCATTCCATCAGCGATTCAAATCTTTACACCCCCTCACCAATCTTCCTTTCATTTAATGTTAATTCTCGCTTAGCTAAACTTTCAGATTCCACGCGTTAAATACTAAGATGCATTTTACTCTCGCCTCCTTTTAACTAGAAAAAACTTCCATAGTCTTCTAGTATGTTTTTTTGTTGTTTTGCCCTTCTTCTTTAGGCCTTTTAGAGAAGTGAAATTAATTCTTCTTTTTTTTTTTTTGCTTTAGAGTAATTTGCTTGTTTAAAGTCGCTACTTACATACGCAAAACTGCATAATGACAAGACTCATACATCATCATTATTATTTATCATTATGAACGTTGCTTTTTGTCAGTCAGAACGACGACGACGACGATGATGATGCTGCTGACAAACAACTAAGCACTCAGGTACACACACACACACACACAGTTATACAAAAATAAATGATGATAGTGGTGATGATGATCATCATCATCGACAGCATCATTTGGATCAAAAACCGACAACATTCAAGATTCAAGCTTCCATCTTTCGTTTGTTCTATAAGTTCACAAACCTGTTTCGTTTATACGCTCGCTCGCCGTTCGTTAGTAAGTTCTTGTGTTCGTTTATTTTGTTGGTCGTCGCTTATTTCGTTCGTCTACCTTTTTGCAATAATAAAACCAAATAAACACACAAACAAAATCAAGCTCGTCTTAAGCTTCAAGCTTCTTTTGGATACACGATCACATTTGCTTGCGCTCAGTCATTACGCTACGCTACTCCTCAGTTGTTTGCTCTCTGGCTTGCGTCGTGGTGTATTAAAGCCAAAATAGAGAGCAGCGATTGTGGTGTAAAGTATCTAGCTCACATGAGTTGAAAGCGTTGATCTTGCTCCCGCTCGCTTTCTTGCTCCACACTCACTCACTCACTCACTTGCTGGTTGACTGTACTTTTTGTTGTTTTGCCCATGACGTCTTCTGCTTTGCTTTGCTTTGCTGTACTGTGTGTGCCACATTGAATTCAAGTTTATTTTCTATGTTGCTTTGCTTTGCTTACCATTACTTGCCTGTTATTGCTGCTGCTGGTGATAAGACAAGTTCTCTCTTGCACTTCTTATACTCGTACACTGACTGTTGTTCTCTCATCATATTGTACGCAAAAAAAACGAAAAACAACCTCATTCGTAATATGTTTTTAGCAAACGTCATAGTCGCATTTATTAAGGTCTATTGCTGTTGTTGGTTTTGCTGTTACTCGTATTATTTATTGTATTATTGCGGGGGTACAGTGCCGTTGATGTTGTTTCTTTGAAAATCATTTGAAATTGTAAGCTGTTTTGTTTTCATGATTTTAAAAGGTCGACTTCAATGATCAATAAAGGTCTCCCTCCTCTCATAAGGCGGCCTTAACAACGTCAAGTCAAGTCAATACTCAAGTGCATATGAATGACTAAGTGAGTTAGTGACTTAGTGAGTTTACCGTTTATTATTAGAAATAAACAACGCACGCTTATTTAAAGCTATACAGAAACTTTTAAAAATAGCATAAATAAATTAGTCAGAAGGTCAAATTTTGTACGATCCAAGCTAATGCACTCATGAAAAATAAAATATGTACCCTTTGGATCATAGGTTCCCAACTTTTTTTTGGACTACCTTTTAAGCTTTAATAGTATTCTAATGCCCCCAAAAATTTTGAATTTTAAGGCATCGTCTAAGTTACTGAGACCGCGGGTTGACCTTTTCAACTGCCTAAGCGTCCCCTTATTTGTTTTGAGCTTTTTACTGGCCCCCTGAAAACCTCCAGCGCTACAATGCGGCGTTGTCGCCCACTTGGATGTTTTGGATGATTGCAGAAAAATTGATAAATAAAAAAACAAGCTAACATAATCCACTCTCATCAAAAATTCGTCCATCGTAACATTTTAAAATATCCCCTGTAAACTTTTTAATTCAATATCACCCATATTTTCTCCATGGAAAAGAAATAAAGTAGAATATTTACGCATTTGGATGATAAAAGATTGACATGGAAAGACAAGATATATATCTATTGTACATATAGCCAAAAGAAAGCAACAAGGTTTGAAACTCGCCGAATGTAATGGGTGTTAGGCCGAGGTTCCAGGCTCAGTCTAGAAAATAAATGTATTGTAGACTCTACAATACCAAACTCAATCCGAATCAAACATTGAACTTCTGCAGCGTTACCAAAATGTGACTTTCACGAAAAATTATGTGCACCCCCTGGCACAGAGATCTCTTTATGCCCAAAATCAAGGGTGAAATATGCAAATACAGCACAAGGCTCATGAAAAGGCTCAGCCTGTATACCAATAATGTGGCCATAAGTCTTCTCGGCAACTCTCGAACAATGCGGCGGGTCAGACGATTGCAATCGTCAGATCTTCCTTACTGAATAAGATTAGTAAACTAAAAGTTAATGTCTATAAATAAAGAGTAATCAACAAATTTTAACTACTCCGTAAAACGCTCCTAATGGACAAAGTCGTCCGCTTTGCCCATACCAATCTGTCTATCAAACAACTTTCGGATGTTAGTAGTAAAATAGAAAATAATAAAACCCAATAGTTCAGGTTCAATCTACGTCGAATCGTACATAAAATATCCTTCGTCGTCAAGCCCTGCAATCTAATCTAATATTAAGAAAATCGGCCAAGTGCGAGTCAGATTCGTACACGGAGGGTTCTGTTCAAGATTGGGGCTTATATGGGAGGTACACCCCCTAGTGGTCCGTTGGTACTCCCCCTAGATGCCCGGATAGAACTACACATTTCAACTCTCTAGCTTTTACGGTTCATGAGATATGACCCAAAGACGGACGGACGGACGGACAACGAAGTGTCTGCAAAAGGGTTCCTTATGGCACCCTTTGCGTTCGGAACCCTAAAAAACAAGCCTTTTGGCCAGCAATCTTAAAACTTAAACATAGTTTTGACTAAAAAGTTCGTAGAACATGTTAATTTTCAGTGATTCAGGAAAATTTCTTATGAAATGATTTGAAAAAAATATGTAGAACACAAAGGAACAAACATAAATATTACAAGTATTTAACTATATGTATTTTCTATAGACTAAAATTGTACATAAATAAATAAATAGAATAAATAAATATATTAGTCACACACACTAAGGTTAAACCTGTCTGTCTTTCCGCCTGTCTATCTATCTATTTTATTTGTCTATCTGTCTGTTTGTATATGCTTCAGTCCACATCCCCGTCCCTGTCCACGTTCCACGTTTGTTACTTTTGTTTAGGCGACAGACACCATAGTGTTTTTATGTATTCATATTATTCACATTTGTTATATCTTAAAGGCCAACGGAAGGTGAAGTGAAGTGTGTGTTAAAAAAAAAGTAAGAGGAGAGGGTGTTTGTTGTGTTAAGAGCATAAAAAACTTAAGCGACTTTGGACTTGCTTTTTGAGGTTGATGACGACAAAATCCGAGAAACAAACAAGAAACAAAGCAATAAGCAACAACATTAAGTACAACAGCAACGTTGATGACCTTGTGTTGCAACAACAACAAAAACAACAACAACACTGACAATATTAATGAGAATAAGCAAACAACAAATATACTCGTATGTACTCGTATAAACTAACAGAAGAAACGAATGAAAAGAACCCAAAAATCTGAAGTGTTGAAGTAAAAACATAATATTATGAAATTAAGCCCAATCAAAAAGAAAGATACACAGATACAAGCTTTTAGATACATAAAGATAGGCACATAATGAAATGAAGCCAATTCCAAAAAGAAAGAGAGAAATTGAAGCTAAAGATGCATAATATTTATGCATAGAGTTTGAATATACAAAATCAAAAAACTAAAGTGTTGAAGTTAAAACATAATCTTATGAAATTAAACCAAGTCAAAAAAAAAAAATGAAGGGAACAGATACAGGGAACAGATACAATCTAAAAATCAAATACATGACAATCTGAGCTTAAAATAAAAATGAAAAAGGTTAAGAGGCAAAGAAATCTACGTGCTCCTGTTTTCCATTTTTTTTTTATTTCCTCTTTTGTGTTGTATCTTTCTTTATATTGTATTGTATGTACTACATCATACTATTCTCTCAGTTTATATCCCTATAATTTTTGATTTAAACAACCATAATTTTCGTTTAAAGTCAAAGAAATACGCATATAATTAATATTTAGTGCTTGAAGCCAACCAACCAATAGTCAGCAGTCACCAGTCACCAGTCCCTAGTACTCAGTTCTCATTTCTGTTCTGAACTTGAAATTTCATTGGAAACTAGACAAGCTTCATTATATGTTGCAAGCACGCCTAGTTGTAGGACAGCAACATGGGGCAGTGCAAGCATGATTCGTGATTCGGACATGATGCACTACGTCGGACTTGGACTCTTCATAGTTTAATATTTAACAGGCAAATATAATAAAAGACAAGTGCGTGTATCTTCCTCTCTTTATACATCTGTGTATACTATATTTGAGGTGTCTAAACTTGACTACCGTGCATCATCAGCGACAATAGTTGTCCATTCGTTCGTGCCTTTTTAGCCTTTGGCAAACACAACAACACAAAAACCAGGAGGAGGCGAAGAGGAGTCCCACTAAGGCGTCTAAAGAAAGGTAAAGACTTTGGGATGATGTTGCTGCTGCTACATCAATAAATGTTTGCTGTTGCTCCTTTGTTGTTTGTTGCTGCCAATGCGAATGATGTTGCACAGCTGCATACGAGTATCTACATATATCCATCCAATGGATATGGATATGGATGTGTCTGGATGTGGATGCAGTAGCACGGTAGCTACTTTTCAGTTTTTGTTGTTGCTGTACATAGTACGAAGAAACAACATCAACAGAAAGTACTACGTCATCCAACAAAGTCAAAGACAACAACAAATGAACCTAACTCCTTTTTTTTTCTGCCTTTTTGTTGTCCCATTGTATCTCTGCCTCTGTTCTACAAGTATCTTTTATTTAGTTTGTCGTCGCTTTAAATGCTTTTGCTGCTGCTCCTGCTGCTGTTGCTGCAAAGCAAATAATTAGTATACATCGATTATGTATCTCTACCATTTGGACACTGTGTCTGTAGGCTTCCACTCCCCACGTCAACCCACCACCATTTGGACTTTCGTCTTTCTTTGATTTCACTTTGGCCCAAAGTTGTATACAGAGAACGTGCAACTGCTACTGTGCAGAGTGTAACGCGCTTTGATTTTCTTTTCTTTTCTTTGCTCTGCTCTACTCTACTCTACTCATTTCTTATTTCTTTCATTTTTATTTTTATTTTTATTTTTTTTTTGGTTTCTTTTATTTTGTATTTTGTATCTTTTTAACCGAAACTGAAACTGGTCCAGATGTGCTGCCGCGTGGCATCGCATCACATCACATCGCATCGCAACGCATGGAATCGCTTGGTATGGCGTGGCATGGAACGCTTTGAATTTCGCAACCGTGCAAAATTGCTTATTGGAGTTGGAGTTGGAGTTTCGTTGGTACAAGTATTGTGGTATTGTACCACTTTTAATGTTTGCCTCTCTCTGTCTGTCTGTCTGTCTGTGTGTATCTGTGTTTGTTCGTGTGTGTGTGTGTTTGTGTGTATTTGTAATGACGAAAAACTGAAAACAAAAAAAAACTGGGTGCGGTTAGTTTTGAGGTACACTACTTCTTCACAACAACCCACAACAACATTGGAACGGAACGAGCACAAAATGCGCTTTTTATTGCGTTTTGCGTTAAGTTGCGTTAAGTTTTGCACAATCGAACCCCGTCCGCCCTCACGCCTACGATTTGCGCCCACTTTCAGAGTTTGTAAGTAAGTAAGCAAGTGAGTGAGTGAGTGAGTGACTGTAAGCACACAAAACAAGTTTCACCATATGGATATTGAGTAAACCTGACAAACCAAATGAACAGACTCTGGCAAACCAATGGACAGACAGACAGACAGACAAACACACTTATGGCGGCGGCCCGATTATATTGTACCTGGATGGCATGGATGGGCCGTCAGTCAGCCTGGGCCTGGGCTAAAGCCTTTTGTTCACGCGTGTGCTGAGCTCGTGCCAATAATATGTATTTGCCAACTTCTTCTTCTTCTTCTTCGTTATTGTAAAAGTGGAGACAAAAACAAAAAAATACAACAACAGCAACAATATTGAAAACTGTACTGAAAATAAAAGCCTTTTTGCGCAGGCGTACTATGTCCCTTCTATGGCTCCATGTGTCCATATCCATGTGTGTTTATGACTGTAGACACTTACATACTTTTTTCTATGCTAATGAGATACAATATTTATTCGAATGACAAAATATTAAATTGAAAGCAATAAACACTTTTAAAATATATAAATTACAATAAAATAAAAAAATAGGAGATAAAACTTAATGCTCACAAAATAAATGCAATTTACTTCAACCGAAAAAGAAAGTTCTGTCATCTACTAAACTCGAACTTGCAGGTGATGTCCCAGTCAATGACCTCTATACCATAAAGTTTCTTTTTCTTCTCTGTTCAGAAGCAATTTCTTTTGTTTTCCCTTTGTGGCCATAAATTGGAATCCTAATTCTTGCTTGCCATCTTACTCTGATGAGCTCTTTCTCATCAGTCTTCCATCTTTGGCACATTGTAGAATAGCTTTAGGGATTAATTTTCTTCATAAACTTTACTTAAAGTCATAGATTGTATTGATCTCTTAAATCAGCTAAACTTTTGTACCCCCAGTTGTTCTATATACATATACCTATATTGTCCCTTAGATGCACAACTAACAATGCTCTATGGTACATGATCCTTTCCGATTTTTATGCACTTTTTATAATAAGTTCTATTACTTCCTCTCGCCTAAAATTTCGCCCTCTGCGCTTAACATCATTTTCCTTCGCTGCCTTCAAAAATCGGAACACAGTGATCTAGACATTGCTCTTCCTGACTCTGTTTTGTTAATCAAATATTGTAAATAAATAAATATACGATGAGTATATAAATAACATCAAATATATCGGATTATACACATATAAAGAAGAGACAAACAGCACAATCAGAATATTATTATATCATTTCATAAACAGGAAGTCACTTCTTTCAGTTGAAAATAAACTTTTATTAGTAAAAATAATATTTATGCCAATTCAGCTAAATGGTTCAAAAGTTTGGTGAAGATATTTGTAAGACCTTTGAAAAATCTCTTTGCGGTCTTTGTTATTTATTGCATCACTTTGCATAAAGCTAAAAACGATTTTAATATATAAAAAAATCAAATGACTCACAGTTCCATACTTTTCGTGCTAATTCCTATTATTAGTTTTGTTTTAAATACCGATACTTTATTTTAGTCTTAGTGATTAACTCTTTTTTGAAAAACCTTATTAAATGTATAGTTCTTCCCCCATTTACCTTATAATCGTAAAATATTTTTGTAAACCATTTTAATTTTCAATCTGTTTTCCTTCGTAGTAAAGTTATACCTAGAACTGCCAGCAAATTAATTTAATAGAATAAAATTAAAAATAAAAACCCCAGGCAAAATGCCCTAGAAAAAGTTTTAACCTAAGCTCCTACACACTAGCATTAACTCGGAAAGGTATCCGTATTGCTACGACAAATCAAATCGTGCGTGTCCCTGGCACAATTAGAAGGAGGAAAAGAAGTGTTTGGAGTTAAATTTGGTAGAAGCTTCGGGGACGAAGTCCGACCGGCGGCTGTATCTAGTTCCACGGGTGTTCTAGCCAGCGAGTACGGTTCCTTCATGGGAGTATCGTAGTGCCTGTTGTTTGATTACCCAGATGCGATAAAGTATTAACTCGTTTCTAAACCGGGTGCTGTGACCCATAGATCAGCTTAAGTTTTCGGTGCGCCGCAACTCCAGACCAAGGAGTGACCAAAAGTACTATGACTCGAATTTGGTTCCCAAGGGAACCTTAAGTGAAGCTTATAAATCCTTGTGATTGGTACCGTGATATTAAGCCTTCATGAGAGGTGTTTACTTCATGTGTGTACATCGAATGAGACCTTGGAGAATCAGCATCAGGACTTGATTAAAGAAATCGGTACATGGAAGGGTTTAGTTAAATTTGATAGTGATCCCGTGTCATTTATTTTCTTTATGAAGAAGAGGACACTATGTAAAATGTACCTTAAACCATCTGAAATTACAGATTAATCTGTTAAGAAAGTCTTTGAATTTCTAATGATTACCAGAATCTCGGAGGAACTGTAATTATGGGGTTTGTTACAATAGAGGCCCAATCGAGGTTGTAGTGACGAGATAATTTATCTACCTTCCTTTAACTCATCAACAGAATGCAATCTCCACAACCCATAAAATTTATAAACATCTATTTGACGTATTTTGTCGAGACTTTGAAGTAATTTCCTATGTTAATTGCTGTTTGTTGAGTATATTGCTTAATCATTTCCCATCATTAAGCTTCGAAATGATTGGCGGACCCACCCCACTTGAGCGTATTAACTTGTTTTCTTTTGATTTATAGTAGATGGGAGGTTTAGGATATTAGTACGAGTACTTAATGTTTTTGTTTGAATCCTCGGTTTATATAGAACTAATTTAATACATCAATCCAATCAACAAAATTCGCTTACGATGGTAAAAATATCAATTGCAATTTTATTTTTAAAGCAAATGTGATATGTAGAAGTCTGCAATTATTGATCCCTTTGCTATATTTCAGCACGATAAACTTACTATAAACTAAGGTAACACAATCCTAAACATGGACAGACCAAGTAAACTCAAACTTAATGGGGTTTTTGATTTTTATTGCTTTACAAACTTTACGACTAAGTGATAAGACCATTTATGAACACTAAATATGAAAGGTACGAGTACGTGATGGTGATGATGATGATGATGATGATGATGATGATGATGAACATATGAAAGGAAACCTTTGAAAATGGAAGATAAATAAAACAAAATGTTAAGTGGCAAGAAACTTAAATTACATTTGGTTCGGTTTTGACTGTCCGTCTGTCTCCCTGTTTGTTTGAATATCATATGTTTTTTTTTCACATTCTGCACATCTTGTCGACAAATCGCTCATCATCGTCATGATTATCATCGCACTCAAGTCAACAAAGACGCGTCATCATCTTCCATCGTCCATTTGAAACTTGGCTACCGGTTTTTGTTTCGCCTTTGCCTTTGCCTTTCTCTGTTGTTTTTGTTTTAATGCGTTGCAATCATTATGATTATGTATCTTACAGATACATTTTTACTTATGAGATACAAATGTACAAGTAATATTGTGTCTAAATTACTGTGAGTTGGATTTGTATTATTATATTTATATTTTTTTGTGTAATTTTTTTATGGGCTTTGTTTTTCTTAAGTGAACATAAAATTGCTTTTGTTTGTTCTTGGTCATGGCATCAACACTTCATTTCATTCAATGAGATAGAGAGATGAGATACATAAGTACTAGTTAACATACATTGGTTTATAATGTGTAAAGTAAATTTTGTATAATAGAAAATTTGAAGAAAAGGTCTAAGATATTTCTTTCATTTCTTAAGTCATTAACTTCTTCAGATCCTATAAAGTAAATAGTTTGGTATCAACATGATATTTATATATCATTATTCAGTTCAGAATCTCCCTTAGTAATACTTAGTATAAAGCAACAAAAATTATATTACTCTACAGAGAAACTTCTTTCTTAGGTTAAATATTCCAACTTTCGACTCAATATCTTCCATACTTCATTTCGTCCGCATGGCTCTCGAATTTGCCAGATGCATCTGGGCCATTTTGGAGAGCAAGGTGAGGACTAAAAAATATGCAAGTATGGATGCGCTGAAGAAAGCCATTGTACGGGAATGGGCCCAAATACCGATTGAAGGCCATAATCAAGGCAAAAGATGGGCACATCAAATTCTAAAATTTTTATTATTTCCACACATCTTTGTAATTTGAAACAATAAAAAAGATAATTTCACATAAAAAACAAAACATGGTCATTTGAATAGGTAACAGTTCATTCGCCTAACCCTGTCCTTTACAGATTCTTTAATGAAAATATTGTGATTTCACATCTTCTTCAGTTAATTTTATTAGAGAAAAAGACATATAAAGAGTTCTATGTTTGATGATTCTATTGAGTATTTCACTTTTCAGCTCAATATCTCCTTTAATACTTTAATATAACATTTTCCACTCAGTATCTTCCTCAATGCTTTACATACTCTTCAGTTTGATTAGTTTGGCTCCTATTTAATATATAATAATTTTAGTTAAAGAAAGAGTTATGCTCAAATGAATTCAATATTTGATATTTATCACGAAAATTACATTTTTCCACTCAGTAACTCCATTCATCATATTGTACCGATTCTACATTTTAAATTGTTTGGGATTAATATTTTATTTTTCTACTTATTGTACAGATTCTATTAAATTGAATAATTTCGAATCCACTTGAATTCAATACTTAATTTTTCTACTCAGTAACTCAATTCTTCAAAACCAGATTCAGATTCTATTATTCGAATAGTTAAGAATCCAAGTGAGTTCAATATCCCATTTTCCTCAATACTTTACAGATTCTATAACTTGAATTGTTTAAAATCTACTTTTAGTTCATTTTTCATTCTTTTGGGAATTTATTTCTCCATCTAAGAACATGCGCCGCTTACAAGATTCGTCTCTTGCCAACATTGAATCATTTGGTTCTACTGTACTTGAATTCCTAAATTCGTCTTATACAGCAGCAGCAGCAGCACAATTATCCATCCGACAAAGCTTTGTGTAGATTTAAGAGATACTTTTGTAATGAGTTCGTTAAAATGATTACTTTTTTATACGAATTTTTTGTATGTTTGTATCTTCACTTTTTTGTTGTCTTATTATTAATTTTTTTTTCTTTTTTTTTTTTTTGATAATGATAATGTTAATAATTGCGTTTACGATGAGATTTGCGTGGCATGCTCGAGCTATGGGTCTTGTGACCTATAATTACCACAATAGCAACAATCTATCTATGTACGATGGCGACGACGAAGTTGTTGGCGATGCCGGCCGAGACTCTTGAGAACAATCATGGGAAAAAATGTACTGTTTTTTCATTGTGTTTGTGTATATTTTTTTTTTTTTTTTTTGTTATTCATATGTATCTTCTTCGTTGTTACAGTTCGCTATGTCAGGTGGATGTGTAGACAGAAAGATAGACAATCAGGCATATAAGCAGATAGGCAGGAAGGCAGGCAGGCAGGCGGATAGACAGATAGCACCGGATAGAAGTTTGTACATTCATTGCTACTCTAAGTACAATAATTTCGTAATTTTTTTTTTTTTTTTTTGCATATCTTTAACATTCTTATGCTTTTGTCCATCCAATCTCTCTATGTCTTCAATTTCCGTTCTGAACTTCTTCACACGCACACGCAACAAAGATTCTTTCTGTCAATTGCAGATAATGTCTTTTCCAGATTGCCACTGCCCTTGGCATCCATTTTTGCTAGTCTTCACAATTTGATTTCCACTTGAACCTGTTCAGCTTAACTTAAAGGCTATCATCATCTACATACTCACTAAAGCTATCTTAGGGTGTTGATGCCAGGTTCTAAGGATATGCTAATGAGTTGTAGCCACTGTCCGTCCCACTGTAGTTTATGTGTTTGTTTGTTTGGTTCGTTGGTTGGTATGTAGGTCGCGGCTGCGTTGCAAGTGTTCGAGTGACTATGTTTTGCATAAATTTTCCGCACTACGAACGCACATTTCGAGGTTCATGAGAAAATAAGCTCAGAAAAACGTTACGGTGAGTTTTATTCATTGGTCTACGGTTTTTATGTTAACGACAGGAAATATTAGCTGAACTCATGGTCACAGTCTGCAATAAAACTCGTTACACGCCATGGTTAACCGCAGCAGTTTTAGTAGTGCACTGGGGAACAGGTGCATAGATGCACAGGTGACTTATTGCTTGCTTTGTTCTGGTATCTTCTGCACAAGGACCTTGAAGTAGGTAGGGTAGGGTAAGGATAGCGTGAAATCCTTTTCTGATGTGGTTAATTTTGTTCGCTTCTGGTTCAGATACTTTCATAAGCGTTGTGCTTGTTGCATGGTTGACTGCACAATGTAGGTCATATAGGTCACCAAACCAGAAATGAAGAACAATAAGAGCTCATTGGAAACCTCAAACAAGCCAAGTGGACGAACGCGTAACTCATAGAAATTTAAGCGATTCAGAAACATTTCCAGCTGCTTATAATTAAAATCATGATTATTTAGATTGCCTTCTTATAATGAACTTAGCAGTCATACTCACATTTAAATGCCAACCTTTGTCTTTATAATCATAGGCACTTTCAAGACTTAGACGTCTCACAAGACATGAACTGCTTACAGCCCTCTGAGCTGCCAATATCAAAAGCACTACATCAATAGATAATTTGAGCGCTATAAACCAAGAGTTATAATCAAGATAGGCTTTCTCTACTAACATGCCATAAAGCATCGCCGAAATGCCTGAGCAACTTGCAAACAATGTGACAAAAAGTGGTAATGCAAGCAAATCATTGAATTCTTGTCCCAAGTTATGTAAATCCTTATAAATTTCAAGACATTCCTTTAAGCAACTTTTGGTATGATGCTTCATCTTTCTTGGAACATAGTCTTTGGAGCCCAAATATTGTACATAATTATTTAATTCATTATACAATGAACCCAGAGTCAGATAGCCCATAAAACTGATGTGCATCAATATAAGTGCTCCAGCGAGGACATATTTTTCAGCAATGAATATGGCAAACCAAAGGAGTGTATCTATTTGAAAAAGTTTGGTTAAAATCCAACAAAGATCTAAGAAGAAACAAACCAATTTTATGACAAACATTATGAATTCGAAGATGTCACCAAATCCCTGCCTATGCGGTTGCAAGACACGTAAACGACGAAATACTCGAAGAAAACCATTGAAAACCTCCAAAGCTTGTTCATTATACCGAAATTGTAGCATTAGTATAGCCAGAGAACAAATGAGACAACTAAAAGTCTCTAGAGTTATGAGGACATTTAGAAAGTTATCGCCTCCTAGTCGACAATGCAAATAAGCATACAAATAGAAAGCGATCCAAATGAAACGCGAAAATATGCAATACCATTTGTAATAGAAACATTCTCGTACTACATATGAACTGGGTCCTGGGTTTTCATCAACTGATAGCTTCTTCTGGTTATCTCCTTGTGGTTGTTCTTCTTCTTTAATCAGCTTAAAAGTGATGACATTGAAGTAATGTGCGTATTTTAAACTGTAACGTAATACATGATTTGATAGTCGAGCGATAAATGCAACACGATGTCCCTGCCTTGGCGCCATTCTGATGAGTACTGAACAATTCGAATGTTTTGAATTTCATAAGCTCATAAAGTCTATTTTTGTAAAGTCATTACAATTACACATTAATCAAATTAATCGGTTTCGCTTGAGGGGAAGCCAAAGTTAAAGGTTTGTTTGCTTTTGTCACGCCTGATGACGTTAATATTTTATGTGTATTGGACACTAAAATATAAATGTAAGATGAAGATAAAACAAAAAGGTGAGTTATAGACTAAATGAACTCAAGTGAGTCGAGAGCCACCTCTAAGCTATCATCTAATTAGTTTCACGTCTTTGGCATGACTTCTCTAATGCCAAATATTGCTAACGACACCTCCAGGATAGTCACTACAAAAAAGCAAGTGCCATTGTTTAGAACAGCATAGAGTGTCTAAGATATGAAGGTGGAGTTATAGTCATTATAGTATATGAATAGGACTATCAATAAGGTTACAATTCTTAAAAAACTAATACACATGTGTCCCTCCTACAATGAAGAGGAAGGTGTTCACTTAGCACTACGAGCCTCTAAGTAAGCAAAAGGGCTGCACGATCGTTACGAATCAGTCGAGATGAGTTCCTTGTATGGACAAGGACTCTGGCTAGAGGATTGACGTTTGTCCATGTAAATAGCTTTACACTTGGAACATTCTTCTTTTACTGGCGGTACCTCCAGATCTTTGTGAATGTCTTCATTCCTGATATACCATGGAGCTCCCGTGATTGTTCTAAGTATCTTGGATTGGGCTCTTTGCATAACTTCAATGTTACTCGCGCTCGTGGTACCCCACAATTCGGAACCATAAGTCCAAATTGGTTGAATAACGGAGTTATACAGCATCACCTTGTACTCAAGTCTCAGTCCATTTGTAAATATTATCGAGGGTAGGAAACTGAATTAATGTGGACGGTAGAATATTTCAGAAGAGTTGTGGTCCAGTGATGTGGTGATTTAAGCAATCATCTAGTAGGAGTCTTATTGACAAGTAGTCACCACAGAATGGACAAGGAGGTTGGCTTTTACCTTCGAGGAGATATTGGTGAGTGAGTTGACTGTGCCCCGGAATAAGTTGGACGATCGCAGGAGTCAGGGAAGTGGATAGATGTTTTGGAAAGGTTAGAATTTTTATACCAGTGGCTGTATGATCGCCATTGTGAGAGTTCCATATCTCTTATATATTTATATTATATATATTTCCAGATATCGCGTTCTACGCCCGGGATGATGGTCAGACATGTTGCATAGCCCACTTCCTTTGCTGCTGTATCAGAGTGTTCATTCCCTTCTGTTCCTGCGTGTCCAGGAACCCAAATGAGTTGTATATTCTTTTGGTATTTGATGAAGAGGTTGCGGAGTTGGCAGAAAATGTGGTTGTTGTTATATATATTTTGAACTCCCAAAACTGTTGGCAGGCTAAGGCGGAGTTAGAGTCTAAGTTCTTTTAGAGAAAGTTGATTTGTTTTCTAAACTACTTCTAACTTTGGTATTTCTCGTAGTCTTCTCCCATAAGTAGACCAGGACAGTCCATACCAAAGAGCGTTGTACATAGACAAGTGCCCTTACAACTCCCGAGCCTGAATATAAAAGTATTAAATGTTCTTAGAACTGGTTTTCTATTGTATGAAATGCAAATCCGCGGGGCCAATAGAAGTCAACCAACCCTCTACTCTTTACGTTTGAGGACTAATTACAAAAGAAACAGCTCAACATTTTAAAAAAAAAAAAGGGTACCCTTAAAAGTACTGGAGTGATGAAGCCTAGCGGCCCATATGAGCCCTAATCCGTTTAGATTCAGAAAGTTTCTTTGTTATAGATAGTCAAGACAAAACAACAGCAGAATGAAGAGCCTATCACCATGAGATTCATTATCAATTTGAATAGTTTCTTTCTTGTTAGCACAAGGAGTAATGACAATAAGGTATTTAGAGTACAGAAATTGTATGTTTCTCTCACATAATAATAATAATAATACCAAGGTCTCTTTAATTCAACTGTGTTTATATGATGAACCCTTCACCTAGCACGTCTTATTCTCCTTTACACGCTTTCTTATTTTTACTTCGTTCCTTGTCCAGTATCTTTTAATCTTCTCTTGACCCTCTTATACACTTTTCTCTCTCCCTCTCTCTCTCTCTCTGTCTCTCTTATCGACACCTACGCTTTGGATTTTCTCACACACTTTCGAAAACTTTGAATTCAGTCAGTCAGGCAGAGCCTTTTTTTAGCATCTCCATCAATTACTAATCTCATCTCATAGGTCAAGGGAACCGCAGACAATCCAGAAAGATAGACAGACAGACAGACAATCTTATTTCCAGCATTCACGCATTCATTCAAATGACGAACGTGATCTGAGAAGACTTTGGCATACAACACGAAGACACGGCAAAGCGATTTATGCCAAGAATTTTCACGTTTCTATAATTTTTTCTTTGTCGACCACGACAATGATGACGACAAAATGAAGAGAGAAGTTGAACAAAGCACAACGAAAAAAAAAATTAAGTTAATTTTCCGGAATTGGAAAAAAAACCACAAAAAGAAAACAAATGTGGGAACACATAATAAGCAAAGAAGAAGATGATGAATAAAAAATCAACAAGAAACCGAAACACTTTGCATGCAATAAGGGCAAGAAACGTGGGATGAGGAGTTTACACTGCGAATCATCCAATGCATGACCAGAAAGCAAAAGAAATACTTACTTACATATTGTAGATTATGTCAGAAATAAAAAAGAGTGTGAAAGGGAAAAAGATACAAGATACAAATACATAAGAGGAGTATCAGCAGACAAAAGCACTAGTGATTGTTATTTGTACTTCGTTGGATCAATCCTAAGTGTGTGCGAATTACCTTATTTTCATTTTTTGTGCCAACAGTTAAAGTTTAAAGGGCCTATGATGATGTTGATGATTATGATGATGATGGCTGTGATGATGGGATATTCGAATGAGGCCAACAAACACAGGAGAGAGAAGCATAAGCAAAGAAGAAATGAAAAGGCAAAGAATGAAAATTTCAAAATTACCAGAACAAATTGCACAAACGAATGAAATCATGCGAAAGATTGTTACACGCATAAACCACACATTGGTTTCTCTGGTCTGGTATGGAATGGTCTGGTCTTGGTTTCCACTGGTCTGTTTTACTTGGTTTCGGTTTGGTCATTTGGCCAAATGCAAGACAATCGTGCGATACACAACAAGTGAACTCACGTACCATGATTGAGGCCTCGAGTACATTCACCAAAAGGCCTTTCTTACATAGACGGCCTATGTGCAACTGAGTTGCATACAGTAAACCAAACCAAACCAAACCAAAGCATAACAAACCAATGGTGACCAAGTGCAATACAAACCATATAAATAATTTTACACTAAACTGCAAGAAGTTTATTGTATGTTTTGTAAATGAAGTAAAGTGCTCTTAATCGGAGTAAAGCCGATTAAGATTTCATACAAATATTTACTGATGTTCAACTGAAGATTATCATAAGGATAAATCTAAATACAAGGACAGAACTGTCTACACATCTAAAACAAGAAACACAAAATTCCATTCTTAATCGTTTCCGGTTGTTCTCTATAAGATTATGATGAAAATCAGGTGAAAATATGAAACTGATATCTATAAAGTCTATAAAACCTCAACATACAATACATAACTTTGGCAAAGAAATGTTTTTGGCTTATAGAAATTGGAAAATTCTGTTATCTTAAACTCATTTTATTTGATAAAATACAGAAATCTCAAATGTGAGCTTTTTTCAGATGTCTTACTTCTCTCCAAAGTAATCCTGCTGGTGCTTAGACTTAGTTGAACTGCCGAATTCATCAATATAAACTTAAGTTGACTGTTTGGTGGTTCATCGATGATATTATCTACCGCAACTTTATGAAAACAGGTGAAATCCTTATAAAGAAGAATAACTTTATTACATCATCAATTATGAAGATGCTATAATGATCGACTTACAGCTAAAGGATACTTGGAAGCAAGCAAGTTTGTGTTTCTATTGATATGAGCCAATATTTAGATTTTAAATTAAAAAATTCAAAACATAAAAATCAATTAAAATTTCAATTCTAATAAATCAGAAATTCTTTTCTTTAACAAAATAACTCTGAACTTCTGTAGTCCATAGATAAGTATATGTTATTTTTAATTAATGATTTCTGAGTCTTTGCACACAAAAAAAACAACAGTTTTATGATCTTAGAATATAGTACGGTACATGTCCTCGTATTATACTCATCATATTACAGTTTGATAACAGTGAAGTTTATCATGAAGTTTTTAACGGACAGAAGGAGGCATGGGAGGTCCCGTAAAGTATTTATATTCTTGATGAGCTCAAGGAGACGAGATGCCAGTAAGTATGTTATCAAACTAGTCCCCCAGTTCTTCAGCTAGGGATCTGAAATTTTGCATAAACTTTTTTTTTTAGCATGTGCTATGTATTTGTCGAAACAACCCGCATCGGACCACTAGGAAGGGTACCTCCCATACAAATCCGTATTGAAATTCATGTTCTTATAAGAAAAAGTTTTATATTTTTTGTATTATCGAATTGAAATTTGGATATTGTAGATGTCTGACTCATATTTACTACCCATGTAAATTTCAAGCTCCTAGAATTACTGAATCGCATAGCTCCCTTACAAATCCATATAGAAATTCATGTTTTGTTAGAAAAAGTTTTTTGTTTTTTGTATTATCGAACTGAAATTTGGGTACTGTAAATGCCTGATTCATATTTACTACCCATGTAAATTTCAAAACCCTAGGATTATTGGACCATGTAGCTCCCATACAAATCCATATTAAAATTCATGTTCTTATTTGAAAAAGTTTTTTGTTTTTTGTATTATCGAACTGAAATTTGGATACTGTGGGTGTCAGACTAGTATTTACTACCCATGTACATTTCAAGATCCTAGAATTATAGAATCGCATAGCTTCCTTACAAATACATATTGAAATTCATGTTCTTAATAGAAAAAGTTTTTTGTTTTTCGTATTATCGAACTGAAATTTGGATACTATAAAAGCCAGACCCAAATTCAACAACCATGTTAATTTCAAAGACCTAGGATTATTGGATCATATAGCTCCCATGCAAATCCATATTAAAATTCATGTTCTTATTTGAAAACCTTTTTTGTTTTTTGTATCATCGAACTGAAATTTGGATACTGTAGGTGTCTGACTCAAATTCACTAATCATGTAAATTTCAAGACCATAGGATTATTGGATCATATAGCTCCCATACAAATATTTCAGTCTAAATGTAGATTGCAGTATGATTAGACACTCTATATTTTGCCTTTCTTGGATTAGACTAGTGGAGTTTACTAAAAAAAGTTAGATTGAAATAAACTTTCCCTTAAGATATTTTTATATTTTATTAAGAAGTTTGAGAAATAGTTTCAAGTTTCACTGACATTGATAGATAGATCAATACAAATTGATTTCTTTTAACTGACGTAGATCTATTGACCCTGCATAACCCTTAACAAATGTAAACGATTAACGTATCTAAAGTTGCTCCCTTT
Source organism: Amiota minor (assembly GCA_037043295.1). Lineage (NCBI taxonomy): Eukaryota > Metazoa > Arthropoda > Insecta > Diptera > Drosophilidae > Amiota > Amiota minor. The sequence continues at coordinate 5,261,704 of JBAMAW010000081.1, read as the reverse complement.
TATATTCAACCTTCAATGGCGTAGAGGGCAATTCAATTCAAATGATTTATTGCAATACTATTTTAAATGAATTAAATCTCATGTAGTCTAGTGTATTTTGTATTATGTCAAATGCAAAGCAAAACAGCAAAATTCAAACTGCGAACTGCAAACTGCGAAATGTTGAAATAAAATATTATTGTTCGAGTATTTTACGCCTTTGGGGAGTGTTTTTCCATGGGCTTTTTCCACAAAAGCGTGACGTGCCAAAAGGACCAAATGAAAGAGTGAATGCACTAACAAAACTTAAATGATTAACTGACTGACAAACTGAATGAATGAACGAATGAGTGACTCTCGGAGTGCCTGAGTGACTTGAGAAATGAATCAATGACTGACTGACTAACTGACGTATGCTGACATTAATTATGATTAATGAAAAAGAAAACGCGTCGTCGTAATTAAAAACTCGTACAAAATCCATTTTTATTATTACTTTCTTTACAACGAAAATAAAAATTTAAAACAAAACAAAAAGAAACAAAAAAAAACAAAAATCATAATAATTTTTTATTGCATTTTGCAATTTTTATGACTGCAAGTTTTTTTATGTTTTTTTGTTTTGTTTTGTTTTGTTCCTTTTGCAAGATTTACCGTTATATGCAATACAGCTGCTGCGGCTGTCGCATGGGTTTTAGATACATTTCAAGTGTGAATAAGATAGAGAGATACTCTCGGGCGCGGCTCATAAATCAGCAGCCGCAAACAACGCCATAAATTTTAAATTTATTACTTGCCAACAAACAAAAGTTGTTCTTGCAATTGTTGTTGGTGATATGTTGTGTTTGTTGTTGTTGTTGTTATTCATGTTACTAGTTTTCTTGGTTGACGACATCAACAACGACGAATGCATTTTGAAATCTCATCATGCCGAAACCCGTTGCTAACTGAAATTTTCATAGCAACTACAACAATAGTAAAGTGGGAACTAGAGAAGTGGTAAAATATGGTAAATGCTTAATGCCAACCAACATCATCAGCCAACACACTTAGCAGATCAGTAATGGATCAAATGACTTTACAATATACATAGAGTGTGAGTGTGTGTATCTTATACTACTTACTTATATGGAAATGAGTGAGTATCTAAGTGCGTCGCATGTAATTTGAATACATTTTCATTTCTTACAATAAATGTTTTCTTTTCTATACCAAAATTTTTTTCCTTTTTAGGGTTCCGGACCCAAAGAGTACCAAAGGGAACCGTCCGTCCATCCTCGGGTCATATCTCATAAGCCGCAATAGCTAGAGAGTTAAAATTTTCACAGAATGTGTAGTTCTATCCGGGAATCAGCATTAAATACTATATATTTTTGAAAACTTAAAGGGGTCCCCATACAAGAAACATTTTGCTTTGTATGGCAGCTATACGATCCAGTAATCCCACGAACTTGAAAATTGGATGGTTTACGGCTTTACATCAGAAACTTATATTGTCGAAATTTCAGTTTGATCGGATTACTAGGGAGAGTACCTCCCATACAAACCCACCATCAAAGTTCAGGTTCTTATTCGAAAAACTGTTTTGTTTATTCAACTATTGAACTGAAATTTCGGCATTATAAGTTTTTGATACATGCGCGATACATGCGTTGGAATCAGTCAAATCGGCCAACTAGGATGGGTACCTCCCATACAAACCCACCCTTAAAGTTCAGGTTCTTATTCGAAAAACTTTTTTGTTTTTTGGACTATTGAACTGAAATTTGGATACTACAAGTTTCTGATATAGGCGCGGTACATTTGTTGGAATCATTCAAATCGGACCACTAGAGGGATTATCTCCCATACAAACACCAATCTGGTACGAAACCTTCCGTCTACGAGTCTGACTCGCACTTGGCTCATTTTATTTATATCTTTGTCTTTTTTCGTATCACAACTATATGAAAACTATTGAAATAATCATTTGGTATACAAACTAGATGAGATACAGTGAAGAATTATTCAATTTTCCACAAAGAAATTGCCGGTAACAAAATGGCTGCTGTAGTAACTAAATAAATATAGCAGTCACCTTCCACAATCTCTACAAACCTCAGTTGTTCAAATCCAAAATGCAGTATCTTCCTTCGTCTACAAATTGTATGGGTTATACTTTTATAGTCAATCAATGAGATCAGGGCACATTTTGTGCATATTCATTAATCATCAATGTATCAGAAATGTCCCCTTTCCTAACTCCAAACTCTCGTTACATCTGATTACAGATTCCAGATACATTACAATAATAATAATAATAATAATAATGACTTCACAAAGTTCATATAAAAGAAATAGAATAATGTTAAAAGTTGCTATAAAAATTGGTAAATCCAATTAACCCGATTATATTGCTTAGTTAATTGAAATGAATCACCGTAAAAATGGGAAACTGTAACAAATCTAACTCCAATAGAATAACAACTTCCTCTACAATAGTCACGAGGAACTTCTATTACAAATGGCTTCTAGGATTTTACCGACTTTTGGGAACCTATAACAAAGGCTAAATGACAAGAGTATGTAGGTCAATGGTAACGTACTAAGAATAGCCCAATCAGGACGACTTTAAATCCCAGTTTTCATTCTACAAACATCATGTGCCCTATTCTCTGTGGAACTGACATTAAAAGTTTAGGAACCTCAAATAACCAAACATAGAAACAAAGAATCAAATGTTACCAATCTCTTTCTTAATAGAGAAGGTGACTGAATATCTCCTCCTACTTCTGTGGCAATAAGTCAGAATAGCTTATATCGAATAGTGTGTCTGGAACTCTATTATTACTCATTACGACTAAAGAAATTACGAAATATACGGACGGCATAGAAACATAGTTGAGTTTTATAAATTGAGTTTTTTCAAAACCGAAATGCAAACTTAGTCCATGGATTTTTACATATCATATAAACTATTGTAGCATATTTCACTGAATCTTAATGCCAACATCATCAGTCAATACTTACAAGATCAGCAATAAATCTAATGACTATACTACATATAAAATTGTGTGTATTAGTACTAAATACATAGTTCTTGCATCTACCACATAAGAAATTGAATGAGTATCCAAGTGCGTGGCATGTAATTTGAATACGATTGTATGATGTTCTATCTTCTATGTAGTTAGTATTTATCATTTTATTTGCTTTCTTTTCTCTATACAATTTTCGTTTTTCTTTTCTTTCTGTACATTTTCCAGTTTCTTGGCAATTTGCTTCTTTTATTTTTTTTCATTCTTTATTTTCTCCATAAAATTTGCTATTATTAAGCTAGACAAGCTTCGTTCTTGCCTTTGCTTTGATACTGCGATACATGGTATGTAGTTAGTAGATACTTAGAATGATGATGAAATACAAAACGGTTTGCTACTTACGGGTGCGTTCAGCGTTCACTACTCAATTTAGTTGATGTTTTGTGTGCCGGAAGTTTGTCCAATCTAACGTTAAGTGGTTCATATTAGTGGAGTGCAAAAGACTAGACAAGAAAAAGAAAGAAAAAAAAAAAGAAAAGCAATTAAACACACTTCAAAAAAAATGAAAGAAATAATAATAAAATGAAATCAAATAAAATAGAAACACAGTTTCTATTTACATACATTTTTTCGCTATATTATAGTAACAAAATGGGGAACAACCATAAGAACAAATGGGAATAAATGGGAAAAAATGAAGAAAAAGTCCAAAACAAAAAAAAAAGAAAGGGCGCTACTTAAATTGCTTTAAAAAACTTTGAACTCAACCACGAAACCACCAACAATAAGAACAACAATTAAGAAAGAATATAAGAAATACATTTTTACATATGAGAGAAAGAAAAAATAAAACAAAATTATATTTAATTTATTTTTAGATTTTTATTTTATTTTTATTATTTTTTTGTTCTAGGTTTTTCTTAATTTCTTTCCATTTGTTTAATGTTTTTCTTTTTTTTTTTTTAAGTTTTTTTTTACAAAATTACAAAATTTTTATAAATAAAATATTCACACACATGCACTTATTTCTAAGCATACACACATACTACATACATTCATAGATACATATTAGATCATTATTTCATCATTTGTATACATTTCTTTATTTTATTATTTAGTTACAATAATGAGAAAAGAAAAATAAGTCACAATGTAAGTTTTTTCTTATACAAAATATTTATTTGCATGAGAGATTTTTTTGATGATGATTATTATTGTAGAAAACTATTGTACTATATACGAGGGCAATTAGATAAGTGTGTGACTCAATACATTTAGTCCAGCGTTTCAGTGATGACCTCGTCAATCAACTCAAAAACTCTTACCGCTGAGCTATTTCCTTGGATTTGGAAAATTATTCCTACTTATACAACATTATACTATTCAATGTTTTATTGAAGTGAAACTTCTTTAGCGAAGGGGAGTAAATCCAAAAAATATGAAAATTAAATGTGACGAAATTCAAAATTTGATGATTGGAGCTATTTAGGCAAATACAATATGGAAGTGAAACTTCTAAAGTAGAAGTAGTCAAGCAATAATACAGAATATTGAGAGATTTTGTCGATAAACATCTTATTATTGTAGAATACTACTATATACGAGGGCAGTTAGATAAGTGTGTGACAATCCTTGGATTTGGAAATAGGAAACAGTGGCAGGAGCCTAAGTCTACAGAACATGATGAATGGGGTATCACTTCGTAGCCCAATTTAAGGATTTTGCCATAGCGACTACACGCACGTTTTACGCGTACACCCGTGCATTGTCATGATGGAAGAGTTCTTTTATCTCGGACAAATGCAGTCTTTTTTACTTCAAATCAATGACAAATCCAACAGTTCTGAATAATATCCGCCGTTAATCGATTTACCCTTCTCAAGGAGAAGATCAATGCTTCGAATGTACCTTGGTCTCTGAGACCAAGTGTTGTGATGGATCCACTCTTTTTCACCGTTAAGAAACGGTGCAAAAACTCGTTCGGATTGCAATTGCACATAGTTAAACACTTCTAAGAATAGGCCACAGGGTTGCGCTTATGGATAAGAGTGAGCAATCAATGCACCCATCATTCGAATAGCCTTTTCTTGTCCAATGAATCAGTTGAGATGCCTATAGCCCTAGCTGTCTGACGCAATTTCATTCTGCGATAGTCCAATATCAATTCCATTTTGATGATTTCTTTGCTAGTACGACAAAATTAACATTTTTTCCATTTTCTATCAAACATAAACTAAACGAGATGCAGCTTGCTCAACAGTAGCCTATAAACAGATGGTAGTTGACAGAAACATAGTTGCATTTAAATATACTATGCGGAAAATGCGAAAACTCACTGGCCTTTCTAACTAGTGTCAAGCGCCTTGTAGTGATTCCGGAAGAGTTACAATAACGACAAAAAATAAAAAAAATTTAGTATGCAACATTTTATAATTTCAATGAATAAATTCTTATTAAAATCTTAAACATTTCAAACTAAAAGTTTATTCCTTGCATTTTTCTTCACAAGCTTTTATGCTGGCAAATTTATTCCCGGTGGAACGGCATCCACCTGTTTGAGCTTTCCGACATCCATTTTCCGATGGATAATAAGTAATCGTGTGAATTAGCATAAGACAGGGTCCACTTCCAATGAATGGTTCGCCACAAATAGCTGACAAAATGAAGACAAAAATTATTGAATTTACTCTAAAAATGATATTTCTCCAATGCATTTTTGAATGTTTTATATGCTATTCACTCCTTAATTTAAGATACTTACGATCCTTTAATGCGTTCGAGAATGCAAATATGGACAAACACAAAAATCAAATAGAACTTCATTCTTTCACAATCAAGACAGTTTTAAATCGATCGATTTTATTAGAAAAATCCCAGATAAATAAGATTACTTTCAGTTCACCATAACTGAAATCCAATATTGATATTAAACGTGTGTGTTAATTGCCATTAGATACAAATAATTCATGCTATGAAGCGAAACGCAATTCCGAGCTCAAAACTTTAATAAGAGTAGGATTCCGATGATGATGGGACTGCACAATTGGGTTGTTGGCAAAAATGATGGATGTTCCACAGCAAAATTTCTTTCGTACTTGTCAAGATGAGGAAGAAGCAGAATGTATTCATGGTTTCCTATGTTAGAGCCGCTCTTTTCTTCGAAGAAGAATTCGGTTTCTCGGGGAAACTTTTCTTCAATGAACTGACTGGGGAGTTAGTTGGCTTTGTTCGTTGAGTCTTTTTTTTTTTTTGATTACAGAGGCTGAGGGTGACTCTTCTAAATTCCATTCCCTCTTTTTGCTTAATTGAGGCATTACTATAAGCCGTAGCATAACCTAGCCTAATCATCCCAAATTCTTTAAACCAAAAATATTTTACCCTCAGAAAAGGCAGAATAAAATTTTTAAAGAAAACCACAATTTTATATATAATTTTTTCAATTTTGTTTTTAATGTTTTTAAAATATACAACAAAAAAAAAGTTTCATTATTTTTTACATAAGAAAAAGAACTAAAACAAGACAATTTTTTATAGATAGAATTTTGAGGCCAAAATGTTTAAAAATAAAACATACATACATGTATTTTAAAAGCGATAAGGAGAACTTAAAACAAAGACCAAAAATTCTTTATTCAAAATTTAAAAAGTTTAGTGACGGAAATCAAATAATTTACAATAGAATGCGCTTACACTGCAAAAAATCCAATCAGGCAAAAAACTAAGTAAATAAACCAAAGGAAGGGAGAAATAAGGAATTCTCTTTTCTCAATAAGAAACATTTTTTACTTTCTTTTTTTTTATTTTTAATCTTTCTATTATTTATTAAATTAGTAAGGAAACTATTAATAACTAAAATTATAATTTCATACTTGCTCTCTCTCTCTCTCTCTCTCTATCTCTATCTTTTCTTTTCTAATATTTTCTTACAGTGTAGCTTAGAGAAGGTGTGAGTGAGAAATTTTGAGATAATTTCAATTTTTTCTTATGTAGAAAAATATTTTCAGTCAATAAGTTTTTCATACAAAAAATACTTTATAATTTTTTTTTATTGTAATTTTATCTTTTTTTTTGTTTTGTTTAAAAAGTGAATGATTTTTTTTTTTATTTAATTTAATTGATTATTTTATATTTTTTGTGTAGTTTTTAATAAAATAAAAACAAAATCTCATTGGCTGGAAAAAATTTTCATTGCACTAAAAACTATTTATCAATTTTTGTTTTGTTTAACAAATTCTATTTTTTTTTTGTTTTGTTTTTTTTTTAACCTTTCACACTTTGTAAAATGGTATATTTATTTTTTAATTTTTTTTTTTTAGTTGAACTAACGAAATTTTTAAAGGAAATTGTTGGTTGGACACATTTTAAATCTTTAATTTATCATCATTCATCATGTTTTACTGAGTTTATTTTTTGTATCTTTAAAGATCCTTTTTGAATTCTAATTTGTATTTTCTTTTTGCTTTTAAAAATCAAAATAAAATTTTAAATAAAAATATAAGAATAATCAAAGACATAATAGTCAAAGGCCAATTAACTTTCACTTTATCTCTCTATCAATGTTTTGTCTACCAATAATCGAGTAAAATGGATCTTGGATTTTGTTAAAAGATGGATGACGAGGGCTGTGAGATGAACAAAAATTGTGCGAATTTTCTTTTTTTTATTATGGATAAGGAAACATCATCGTCGCATTTAGTAGTGTTTAGTAGTGTTTGATAATGCAAGTCAGCAATCTCAAGAACTTATGCAGCGCTTCACAAGAACGCGCTCCATGATAAGACAAGTTAAATGTCTTGAAACTGAACTTCTGGTGATTTCATCACAGTGACATCGCCTAAGGAGAAGTTATCAAAGCAACTGAAGAAGTTAAAACATTGTAAAACTTCTTACTTGAGAAGCAGAATTTTCTTAATTTTTGGTATCGAAAAACTGAATGCTGAGCACCAAACTTTATCTCGTCTTTCACGAAGCATAGAGGATTGTTTAGACAAAACTATTTAAATGAATACAAACGGATCAACAGATAGAGAAGTCTGGGTTTATACAGGGTAAAATAAATTCTCAATTCAATTTCTCTTCTCAATTCAAATTTTCAATTGTTTTCTAAGTGACTAAATCTTCCTTCTCTTGGTAAAAACTTTTATTCTTCTCTTCCAACTTTAACTTTCATTTTCTAGATTTCCAGATCTATATAAAATCTCAATTAATGGGTTAACTAACATATGCATGACAGAGAGATGAGATGATAATTAGAGAAAATTATAGTTGCATGTAGGTAGAATGTAGGGTATACATTGTATACAATTTAGTTAAAATTTTTAAAAAAACAGAAAAGAAATAAAAAAATATGCATTAAAATAATAAAAAAATAATTTAAAATTTTCTTAGATTTTCCCTTATTTTTTTGTTTGTTTGTTTGTTTTTCTTTCTTTTTCATTTTGTTTTTTGTTGTTTTCTTTTTTGTTTTGCTTTGTTTGAATATAAATGAGATCATTTGAAAGACAATGAATAAAAAATGAATCAAATGAATGAATTAAAAATATAAATCAATAATAATAATTATAATATTATAAATAATTAATTTTTTTAATTAATTAAAGAATTAATAATTTCAAATTGCGATTTTTTTGTTTGTTTTTCCTTTTCTTTTGTTTTTGTTGTTTGTTTTCCCTTCTCCATTTTTCTTCTATATTTTTGTTTTCCTCATTTTGTATATTTCTTCTTCTTCTTCTAATCTTTTGCTGTTGTTGTTGTTATTGGTGTGTGAAAACCATTTTGAAAAAGGTTTAAACTTTAAACAAAAGGATCAACTGCCTGCCTGCATTTGTTGATTCTTAGATTGAAATCCCCCATTTTAGTTTTGGGTATTTTTAATTTAACTGGTTTCATTGCACTTTGCCGTTGGTGTTGGTGGTGGTGTTTGTGTTGGTGTTAGAGTTTCTGTCGTCGTCGAATTGTTGCTGTTGCTGTTGCTATTGATGATGACGATGTTTGCGATGTTTCAGAGACCTCAACAACAACAACAACAGTATTATTGCTATTTGATTTGTTGCCTTCATTATTATTATTATTATTATTTGTTGTTGGTGTTGTTGTTGTTGAATCATTTTTATTTGATATTGTTTGTGGTGATGATGATGATGACGACGACGACGACGACGGAGAAGAAGAAGACGGCGACAATGACGGTGAGGTTGAAGAAGGCATCATATTCTTAGTCACTGATGATATCTTTATTGCTTGACTTTTATTGGCACCATTCACACTAGAACCACTAGCGGCAGCAAGACATCTTGGCACATTCGGTGGTGTTGTTTCCTGGCGTCGCTGCATTAAGGTCTTACGTACAGGAAATGAATAATCTAAAAGAAAACAATAAAAAGAATTTCATTAGGAAATACATACATAAATAGATTGGAAATTTGTGAAATTTTTCCTTTAAAAAAGTTTTTTCAATTAAAATATCTATGAAATTATGAAATCGTTTAATATATGAAATGATTAGAAAGAAAATCAGGTGAAAATTTGGTTAAGTATACTATTTCCTAGGGCGTAGATCTCACGTTATGTTTTTTTTTAGAACAAAATTCATTTCGATGGGCGGTTATCATTAGATCCTACTATATTACTAATATGGATGCTTTAAAGAATAGAATAATCCTTTTACACAGATATATTAATATGATATTCAAATTATTGTAGAATTATTATATATTTTTCTTTATTCTCACTAACTAAAAATTATAGAAATGGCAAAAACAAAATACTAAGAAATCTCTCTCTCTTATTTTGGGCCTAAAATTTCGACCAAATGCGTTATTATATTACGAGTACCATAGATAAAGATTTCTTATCTATTGTATTGTACTTTAAGATAAGATTAACAAAAGTGTGGAACTTCTTTTTTTTTTGCTCATTAGGAAAACACGTTTAATTGTTTGATTTCGATCTAATTGGGGATTTAAACAATTTCAGAAAGATTAAAGAAGAAGAGAACATAAATGATCAAAATAATCATTGAAATTGTTGAATGTGATGATGATAATAAGAACAAATGTACATCATCTTCAATCATAAAAGATCATAAAATTGAAATACTCGTATGTTTAAACATTTTTGCATTCTTGCTTTCTTCTTGTCTGTGTCTTTGAAAGGGAAATCAATGGATAAGGGGCATTTATTGCATATTCGAGTATATAGATAACATCGTAGATAGATAGATAGAAAGGTAAAGGTAATCAGGTAGAGGTAGGTAGTATATACTACTATCAGTAAAATTGTATGCCTAAGTGCTGTTTTGACTTCTTATCAGTTAATTATTTTTAGCAAGCAAGAAAAGGAAAGCTGACGAGAATAAAAATAAAAATAAAAAAAAATAAATAAAAATAATAATAATAATAAAGCAAATCATTCTATGTTTATTTATTTAAAGCTTCGAAATTGTCTACCTTTAAAACTGTATTTATGTTATGTATCTATTGGCGACAGTATCTCTCCCTCATTTACTCTCTCTATCTTTCTCTCACTTTCTATAATACGGATGTATGCATCTCTTTCTCACTATCTCTCTATATATATTTTCATTTGTGTGTGAATGAACGCTCGTTTATGCAGCGATAAATGTCATGGACACTAGTTTATTTTTGCATTTTTTATTTTTATTTTATTTTTTTTTTCTTGTTGCTTTTGCATTCATGCAAAATAGCAACAATAACAACTGAATTTATTAAACAAACAATAAATGAATAAATAAATAAACAAACAAACAAAGAAAGCATGAAAAAAAAACATTGCAAGCAAACCAAAAAAAAACAAAGAAAAAGAAAATTATTGTAAATGTCAAATTAAAGTGACACGAAAAAGTTACAACAAAATAAGTTTATTCTGTCTTAAAATCAACCTATCCGACATATGAGATACTGACTCTGTTAACGAGGCAAAGACGATTCTAAAGTTATGGAATAACTGGCTTTACTGAGGTCAAGAAGTTTGACCCACATTATGGACCCTTTTAAACTGAACGAAACCCTCCATTGGAATCATTGATTGAGATGACATTGATGAAAAATCAGGACAATGACAAATAAGGTGAAAACATTCTCTATAGTTTAGGGCAAATATCAATCAATGAAGGGTTTGTTAACTTTAGCGAAATCCCAGTTTCCATTTGTTAATCTTCATACTTGTTCTTGAGTCCAAAATAATTTTGCAAGTCCCAGTACTTATGCTACAGCTAGAAATGTAAGAAAGAGAGAAGGCATAACCGATTCAGTGATTCTCCTATATAATAATGTATGCAAAATCATTCCCTTAACTTAACTGTCCTTCTCCTTCTCTTCCTAACGCCTATCTCTGTTTCCCTGTGCACTCAATCATCAATCGTGCTTTTCATCAAACTTTTTGACAGTTTGACAGTTGTGCCAGTCTAGCTGTTAACTATTTAAAGATAGTTTAAGTAGGTAGGGTATACGTTAAGTACTAATTCAACTGAAACTTATACAAAAGAAAACCATCTCTCTCTAAGCTTTTTGTTAGTTAAAACAATATTACCAAAGCCAAACCAAGTTAAGCTGAGCCAAGTTAAGTTTATTGTAAAAATGATGTCGCCGCCAGAGCTGGCGGCAACGAAAAAGGCATCAATGAACTTTATGGTGGTGGTGAGTGATCCAAAAAAGCTTTTGAAAAGAAAAAAGCAACTAAACGCAGAAAAAGAAGCAGCAAGTCAAGCAATCGGAGCACTAAAGAAGCCTAAGTCATTGTCACACACATACACATAAGAACAACAAGAAGAGGGAATAAACAGAAGAGATAGAGTATAGTTTAAGTTGCGGAAAAGAGAGACTGTCTATCTATAATGAGGGAAAATGTACAGTTATAAATTATTATAGAACGTCGAATGATGAACGAACGAAACGTAAAAGTTTCTTGACGTAGCTTTAGCGACGATGAAAACAACAACCAAATCAAGAAGAAGCAATAACAAATGACTTTTTCGCTTTAGCTTCTTTCTTGCCTGCTTTCTTTATTCTTTGTTTTTTTTTTTTTTTTTTTTACTTCATTATTTCTTGTGTGTAGTCTTCACACGGTGGCTTTCTTTTTCCACTTGTTCACAGTTTAGATTATGAAATGTACATAATTCCATTCCTTCTTTCTTTCTTTCTTTTTGTCTTTTGTAACAAAAAAATACGCATTTTGTTTACGAATTATGCGGCATGACAGGGAGAAAATGTTAAAATTTTATTTTATCTTTTTGTTTTAGAAATGCGACTCAGCCATGCAATCAATGATGACAACGCAATGAAGAAGACAACGCCAACGTTAGCTAGGCTTTTTGTGAACAACGCTGCGCTGCTGCGCTACTTTGTTATTTGTTGGATAAAATGCCCTGTACTTTCTTTCATTTCAATTTCAAGCTGCGCTGCTTTGACGCTTCATGATGTTAGTTAGTATGTTTGTTGCTGCACTGAGAGCGAGAACGAACTTGGTTAGAATAAAAATTAACTTTTTTGTACATTGCACACTCACTCACTGAGACAGTGGCTTGTTGCTCGCAATGACAATGAACTTTTTTGTGCTTGCGCTACGTTGACACTTCATGTTGTTAGCTTGTTGTTGTTGCCTAGAGAGTGTGTTTAATGTTGTATTGAAGACTAAACTTTTTTTTTGTGCTTGAGCTCAAAGCAATCAAATGCACAGAGTGTACTTGGCTTTGTTCTATGCACAAAAGGAATATGCACTAAATGGTGAGTGGGTGGGTGTGTGAGTGAGTGTCAGTAAGAATGCATGCATTAGTAAAGACATAGCGAGAGAGACATTGAGAATGTTAGGTGCGGGTTAAAAGTTTCTAATAAAGCGGGTGTGTCTCCATTGTTATTATTCTTGAGTATGTTGTTGTTGTTGTTATTTTTGCTGTTGCTGTTGCTGTCACTCACTCAAAGACAAGTGCTTCAAATTGTTTGTTGTTCATACTATTGTATGTACATATATTGTTGTTGTTTAATATTAATTTTTGTTATGCCTTTAAGGTACTCATTATGTTGTTGTTGTTGTTGCTTGTTACTTGGTATTCTTCTGTTTAAAAATTAAAAAGAAAATAGCAGAGTTAAGCCACGTTTTTAATTGACGCTTTCGACATGCGATGGATGGGAAGAAGAAGAAGAAAAAAGAACGGGATTTTTTTTATATAATTTTTCTTACATTTATGTATTTTTTTGTGAGGTATTTTACAACAAACTTAATTTTGTGTTGCGTTCTTTGAACCGAAATTATGAATTCATCATAGATGTTTAGATTGACTTTTCAAGATAACAACAAACAAACGAACGAACGACAGAGAGAGTGAATGAACAAGAACAACAAAATTCATCACAAATGAGTGATTTTTTGCCTTTAAATCTGTGGTTTATAATCATCTTTAATTCTTTTTGTAATTCTTTAGAATTTAATAATTTATTTAATTTGTAAAAAGATCAATCAAATGATGTCTAACATGGAATTATTATATGTAATAAAATAAAATCAGTGCCTTCTTTCATTTTCTTTATCACCATCAATACCCTGTGGGTCTTCCCCGACTGAATGTCTAATTGCCTTTAAGTTGTTTCTCAATTCTATCAATATAAAACAAACCTATGTCTTCATTCAAAGTGTTTCAACACAAGCAATACTCTACTGTGCTTTGTGATTGACAAAGGACTTCTATACAAGATGAAACTAGAAAAAAGAAGGTTAACTTTTTGGCTACCCCGAAGTTCACTAGGAAACGCTAATGTGATTGAGCATATAGTAGAGTCAGTACACATACAGCATTTCAACACTGAGACCGACATATTTGTATGGGAGTTATACGATCCAATAATCCAAGGGTCTTGAAATTTACATGTACACTAGGGTATCCTGCCCGACGTCGTACGGCCAATCGGACTGCGCCACCGAGGCTCGTGGAATAATTTCTCAAATGTAGATGTTGAATCTGAACTATGCCTTAACTTACATAATGTATTTGTTTCACATATTGACAATGCTGTTTTCCAATATTGTCGTGAGTTCGAGCCTCACCCGGGGCATAGCAATTTTTTTTTTATTCTTTTTTAAATAATAATACTTAATTATATATGTATATTGTGAATCTAAACCATTCTCAGATCCCCTTGAACACACACAAAAAATTTCATCAAAATCGGTCCAGTCGTTTAAGAGAAGTTCAGTGACATACACACTCACAGAAGAATTATATATATAAAGATAATATAATCAATACCTTCTTAATGTATCTCCTTCATCATTTTCCAAGTCTCCCTATAACAATGCATTTAACAATACTCAATATCTCTTATACCCCATTTACTCTATTTAATATTAAAATTAAATATTATTTAGTTCAAATATTTTTTCTTACTTTATCGCTAAATATGTCTGCCATGCCTGTCTGCCTGCCTGCCTGCCTTTAAGTATACTCAGACCCCATTTGAATTTAATATTTACAATCAAGTCAGCCTACTTCTCAATAGCAATCAACATTTAAATTGATTTGTACGACTTTACTTTATTTTTGTTACTAGAATTGCTTTATACACACACACACACACATACACACACACACAAACAAACAACTTGAGACGCAATCGAAGCTTATAAAACTTTGACACTTAAATGTTATTGTCGCCTGCCTTGTCTCTTAATTCTCTATTCAAAACTGCATGCACGATCATGCTTATGGGGCCACCATCCACTCCCGTTCTTACTCCTCACTCCTCACTGTGACAAGTTATGCTTGAAAAACAAAAACCTAAACAAAACTCAGAAAAATATACGAAGCAACAACATAACGTGACCTTCAACGGAATTGAAGTCTACACACATAAATATGTACATACATACAAACATATGTATGAGCTTTTGTATTGTATCGGTGGAATGTGTGTGTGTGTGTGTGTGTGTGTGTATCTGTGAGTCTGCCTACTACGCACTATGTACGACGCACTCACTTTACGCAGCATAAACTTATCAGTAGAGTAAACCAACAACAAAAATTATGAATACACATAAAAATAAAAACTATAAATAAATATAAAAACATCACCACCACCACCAACAACAACGACAACAACAGCAGCAATAACAAGAAAACAACATATTTTTTTCGCGCCAAAATCAGTTCCAATGAATCCTACAATAATAACAACAACTATAACAAAACAACATTATCACATCAAGCAACCAACCAACTATCTGCCTCTTTAGACATTTTAGCATTCTAAATATTTATATTTTGTTTTAGTTATTTTGCTGTTTTAGTATTGCTTTTGTTATTTACTATTGTATCTCTTTATCCCTTCTGCTGATTCATTGGGTATATAGTATCATGTTGTTGGATAAATGCCTCACCTGGGGCGCCCACAACATGCTGCTATCAAAAGATGAGGACAGTCACTTAACAATATGATGATGATGATGATTAATAAACAAATAGTGACCCTAGTTCGGTGATATACTTAGCATACAAAAATATGGGAGAACACTACTTCTTATAATATCAAAAAGTTACATGCAACACAAAATAAGGTCCTAGAACGACCAGCAGCAGTCGACACAATGAAAGATTGCTGAAGGACCTCAATCTCTAAGGAAGGCAGATCTCTAACATATAACACAATTAAATTAACTTCATTCCAACGATCTCCTTAATAGTTTTTCAAATTCCTTATAACCTAATCTCATGTAAATATCCTGAAGATGATGATGAAAGAGAAATGTACAAAAACTATCTTAGTTGTTTTGATATTTTAAAAATAAAACAAATAAAAAAAATATCAAAAAAAAGTATCCGCTGCTGCTGTTGTTTGTTTGTTTTCATTTCATTCGATTTCATTTATGTATTTGTAATAATCATCAATCTTATCTATCTAACAACAACAACAACATCAGCGGCGATAAAAGCAATAACAACCAAGCGAAAACATAAAACTATGACGAGTCACAAAAAAATAGTAGAAAATAACAAATAACAAAAACCTCGTGAAATTAACACACACTGAGTGAGTGCGTGAGTGCGTGCGTGCTTATGGAGAATATTTGAGCATAATTGAATATCTAAAAAAATAAAATACTACACTCAGACTGTATAACAGAGAGAAAATCTCATGGATTACAGCACACAGTGACGTGTTTTGCCTAGTGAAAGGCAACCCTGAGGAAAAGTGGAATATCAGGGCACCTAATAAATATATGTCACGACATTGGGGACACATTTAACAATCAGAATACTGTAAGGTTATCCTTTACGCTATTATCATACGGAAGTCTTCGACTATTTATTCATCATGGTTTGAATGTACATTTTTTCAAATTTTTTCAATGGGGAGACTTGTATTGAGTGAGACCCCTTTTGCTCTGAAGAAATTTACCCTATGCAAAAAAAAAGGCGCCTATTGATTGATTATTTTAAGTCAAAATGAACTTGATCTGTTTCTTCCTGTTTACATAGGAAATTTGAATAAAAAGATTTAAAAACAAAGACATTTTTTTTTTTAAATAAATTAAAAATAAAAACAAAATAAAGAGTAATTTTTGTTGCTGTCTTCTACATAATTTCTATTATTATTACTTTTATTTTTTCTGTTTAATACCCTATTTTTTTTTTTGGTTTTGGCGGGAATTCTTGTATTTTTATCAATAAATAGAACAACAACAATTTTATTAACTAAGGTACAGCCGACGTCTTCGTCACGAGTATCAAAAATTTTTTTGCTAGCAGATAAGAAAACAACAACCTCAACAACAACAATAACAACAGCAAACACACTAATCAAGCAAGAGATCACCAAAAAGCTCCACCACGCTTTTTATGCCAAGCAGCATAAAGTCTAAAGAGAACGTGTGCTTAAACTTGGGCAAGAGAATGAATGAGTGGCCCCATCATGCATGCTTATGATGGAGGAGGAGGCACAGTGTGTTTATTTGTTGTATGGGGCTGAGTGTGCATGCGTATACTGCTTATTCTCTCTCTACATGCGACTCTCTTTTAGACATTGACTCACTTTAACTTGCTTGCTGGCTCGATTATACCCAGTAGCAGCAGCAGTAGTACAGCTGCGTATTAAAAACCAAAAAATGTGGTGTGATGATGGAAATAAAAAGCCCAAAAATATCAAAAAAAAAAAACATTTTTAAATTGAAATTGAAAAAATTTATATACTTTTTTGTTAATAAAATTAATTAATTTTTTCCATAAAATTTTGAAACTACAATAAATTTTTAATGTCAGTGAGTTTTAAAAATATTTAAAAATATATAATAAATCATAAAACTAATGTTAGAGCTCACTCTGTGTATAAAAATATAATTGTAAACTTGCAGTCATATATGTATGTCAATTGCTTGGAAGTCTTGTGCACCTTGTAAATCAAAACTGTGTACTTTGACTTTCAGTAAAAAAGATAAACCTTCTATAACACACAGTCCTCCTCAGTTGTAATGCATAATTTGGAAAAACCATACAACAACATTGCTTGAAGGTGTCCCCAAAAATTAAAAACCTGAACTGGATCCTATATGCATGCAAGAGGAGAAAACTTAGCAAGGAAAACATACTTCTAACATATGACAATTTGGTTGCTCCTTCCTGGATATATGACATCCAGCTAAGCCCCTCAAATTGCAATCAGCAATATCCCTCGGTTCTTCAGGAACTCGATACTCAACAACGACCTCAGCATCCCTCCAAAAAAATTCCACCCAAATTCTTTCCAAGAATTACTAACCAACCAGGAGGGTGAATTAAGGGCGCCTAAAAAATCTGCACCCAAATGACTTACAATCACTTAATCAATAAAATTAAAAAAATTTCATTTATTGTTTATAAATTATTTATAATTTTCCTCTTTTATCTTCTTTTCAAAATTAAAATTAATATTTATTATTCATTTTTTTTTTATTAATTTAATTTTTAAATTTTTAAATGAACTTATTTATTTTTATTTTGAATTTTTTAATAAAATTTTTATTTATTTTTTTTTTAATAAAAATATAATTTTTCCTCATTCTATTTAGTGTTTTTCAAAATATCTTTATTTAAAGAGAGAGAGAGAGTGAGTGAGAGTGAAGAAGATGCTTGCTTGCATTTCTCTTAAAATTAAGCTTAAGAGGGGCCCAACAACTGATGATGATGATGATGATAAGTAGAAAAAACAATACCAACAACAACAGCAGGAGGAATAGCAACAATTTTTGATTGCTGGCGTAAGGGGAGAGTAAGACAGAAGGCCAAATGCAAATATTGCTGACGTAAATTGTTTTTCTGATTTAATAAATTTTGTTTTTCATTTCATTTTATACATAAATATGAACGAACGAACATATGAGTTACATTTTTATCTTTTTTATTTGTGTTACTTCTTTATTCTTGTTGCAGCGGCGGGTGTTTTCTATGCATTTGTGTGGGTGTGGGTGTCTCAAAAGGGAATGTGATAATAATTGTTTTATTTGCTTTTATTTTAAGTTTAATTGTTAATAATAAATAATAATAAGGCCTTCCTTCTTTTCCTATCTTCTATTCTATTCTCTTTGCTTTAACTATTCTTCTCTTTAGTTGTTTATTATTTTTATTCTATTTTGCATTTTAAAAGTTTATGGGGCTTTCTCTCTCTCTCTCTATATTGTATATTTGTTGTAATGTGTCACGTAACTAAACTTTACACTCTCACAAAATTGTCATATTTCCTCATCCTCATCTCATTCCCCCCTCTCTTCATTTTTGTTTTTTTTTTTTTTATTATTATTTGTATTCTTGTTAATATGCGCAACGTGCTTTTTCTTCTTCTCTATTTTTTTTTTTTTGTTTTGTTTCCTAATTGGAAAAAATTGTTTTTTTATTAAACCAAATTTATTGAGTTCGCTAATAAAGTGGAAGAAAATGAATACAACATACAACAAAGAGGGTAGGAGTGGGTGGAAAAGTGCGGAGAATAGTAGGTTAAATGATTGTTGTTTCTTTATCTTTATTGGTTTTTTTTTTTTTTTTTGTGTGTTTTATTTAACTTTATTTTTTATTATGCATTTTAAGTTTGAATTGCTTTGATTTTATTTTTATTTATTTTTCTATACAAAAAAAATTTGGCGCTCAAACCAAATTTGTTTTTATGCAATAAATTGAAATAAGAAGAAGAAAATAAGAAACACAAATTTTTTTGGCGCAAAAATTCAATTGACAAAAACAGAAATATATTTAAAAAAAAAACAAAAAACAGAATCTTGGCATATGACAACGATGAGGTTGTTATTTAATTTTATTGTTGGTATATTTATTGTATTTATTATTATGCTCTGCTTCTTATGTGTATTTATTTTTTTGTTCTTATTATTTGTGTTATTGTTGTCAATGGTTTTTTCAATTTTCTTTCTTTTTTTTTTGAAATATTTAATATTAATATTTTTTGTTTTTCGTTGACAAACTGCCAAAAGCAAAGACAAACTGGCGACAACAACAATGACAACTACAGCAAGTAATTATAATGTGTTAGTATCTCGCTAGAGTATCGCGCATTCTATGATTCTTTTCTATTGTATATGCATAAGATACTTAATATACTTAAGTATTTTTGTTGTTTCTTGTTTTTTATTTTGAGATAAATGAATATAAAGAAATCAAGAAAGAACCAAGCAAAAAATTAAAAACAGTCATTCGATTGCATTTTCTGTCTTGTCTGTTTCTATTTCTACTTCTTCTATTCAAATCTAGAAAACAGATTTCTATTGACACATGGACAAATTCTTTTGGTTTTGTGTTTTCTTTAGATAGAAGAAGAAATGAATAAATGAAAGAATGATAATAGACGCTTGGAAGAATGCATTAAGAAGTAATAAGTGTATCTTGTTGGACTTGGACTTTCAAAGAATTGAAATTGAATTAGAGACAAATGGTTTCTTTAAAATTATATATTTATTTATTGAATAAACTGGTTTATTTCAACGCTAAATATCACTTTTTATTATAGTTAATAAAAAAAATTAATACTTTATCAAGATATGTATTCGCAATATATGTATGTATGGACATATGTCAGATACCCCAGATTACACAAATATATACAATATTCATAGCTTATGATAGAATATAGAAATGATCAGCGAAACGAAGAGAAACAATACCTTGGGCTAAGTGTGTTTGCGTGCTTTATTCAAGGCAAAATGACATCTCAGTTTTTAAATTGAGGATTGAAATTTGGTGGAGACATTTCAGGCTTGTATCCTCAATTATTGTAAGAATTTCAACAATGAGACAGAAATGTATGTATGGGAGCTATAAAAATCAGTAATCCAAGGTTCTAGAAATTTCCAAGGTTAGTGAATATGGATTAGACATTTCTACTTTTAAAATTTCAGTTCGATAATACAAGAAACGAAAAAGTTTTAGTAATAAGAACATGAATTTTAATCGAGTTTTGTATGGGAGCTATACTATCCAGTAATGCTAGGTTCTTGAAAAATACATAGTTGGTGGATATGAGTTAGAGACCTTTAGTGTCCAAAATTTAGTTCCATAATACAAAAAACAAAAAAGTTTTTCTAATAAGAACATGAATTTTAATCGAGTTTTGTATGGGAGCTATACGATCCAGTAATACAAGGTTCTTGAAAAATACATAGTTGGTGGATATGAGTTAGAGACCTTTAGTATCCAAAATTTAGTTCCATAATACAAAAAACAAAAAAGTTTTTCTCATAAGAAAATGAATTTTAATCAATGTTTGTATGGGAGCTATACTATCCAGTAATACTAGCTTCTTGAAAATCAAGAATATATAATTTATATAAGTAATCTAATTCTGGTCTAACAAGCTTCAGGAGAAACTTATAATATAATATTCACTGCATGAAAAGTGTAAAAATAGGGGAACTTTCACTGTTATGAACCAAAATTTTCAAATGTCAGAGCCCGGTATACCACCACCAGCAGATCAAAACTGTGAAACACAGTCCAATGAAAACTTGATTACTTCATTTGCGAATTGATTGTGAATAAGGACGATCGCAAATCAACTAGTCAATTTAGGATTTGCAATATAATTGCCTGCCGACAAGATCGGAATATCTAACCTAAAATTGAATCAATTGTTCTCCTCAAAAACATTGCAAAGAAATAATTATGAGAATATTTTTGCATGTAGTCATGTGTAAGTCGATTGATTAATCTTTTGCTGATCAAAAATAAAGGCTATAAAATTTTACAATTTGATAAGAAAGAAGTACATACAAATTTATATACTTTGGTGATAATAATTTCGAGTACATGCGATTCATATGAAGAAGCCTCGAAGTCTAACAATATAAAAACAAAGTGACGACAAGCAAATAAAAATATTAAATAAAAAATAAAAGTAACAAAAGATCAATTAAAACTACTGAATGAGTGAACGACAATTGAAAGAATTGAAGAATGAATGAAGCCACTCAATTGACGAAGAGAATTCAATTATTTCACTCTCTTTTTTTTTTTTAAGTAATAAATATGCGTAATTCAACTGTTATTGTTGTTATTGTTTTCCTATTATCAAAACAGTTTAAAAAAAAAGAAAAAAGTACCAAAATGCAACAACAAAAACTCCGCGTAAACACAATGAAAGAAAAAAAGAATTTGCGAATTGGCGCGCAAATAACAGAAAGATCAACGAAAAGCAAAATCTGAACAAAAATAAAGTTGTTTATGCCAAGCAAAAACAACAACAACAACAAAATGTATAAGTAAACGAAAACGCACACAAAACAAAATATCAAGAAGATTTTTATGTCACAAAAATAACTAAATCAAAAAAACAAATCAGACGAAGAACCGCCAAAAATGAGAACAACAAACATTCAAAAAAAAAAAAAAAACAAAAAATGTTTGTGTCAAATGAAATAAAAGAAGAAACAAAAAAAAGAAGTGAACGAAACGCAAAATGAAAGAGGAGACGAAACAAAAATAAATATTGAATTTGATTATGCGTGGTGTATCAACGTAAAAGAAATGGGAATGAGGAATGGAAATACATAAAAGTACCTCAGACGACAAACGAAAAAAGAGCGGGAAAATATCTATCCCATCCATCCATCCATCATTCATTGGAAAACACAAAGAAAACACAACATAACAAAACAAAACACAGAAAGAAAAAGATAAAGAAATTCTTGACTAAGAAGGAAGGACACAAACAACAAGAAAGGACGATTACGATTCAAGCACCTGGCACCTAAAGTACAATTCAGAAGAAGAATGAATGCTACTACAAGTGCAAAACACAAGCAAAATATATTACTACATATGTACTTAGAAAGAAAGCAGAAAGGCGGATAGAAGGAAAGAAGGAAAATAAAGAAAGGACAACACTTGATAACCACACCACTTAGAAAAGAAATAAACTGAAAGTTATAAAAATATAAACAAAAAATAGTACGAAATGAAATGAAATGAAAGTAAGAAAGTTAGAGATTTTAGATAGAAAGAAATAAAGATACTTAGATACGAGTATGTAATGTACTTGATAAAAAGTTGGAAAATTAAAAACAAAATAGGGAAAACTCCCTGTCACGTGATGTCACAAATTATTTTGCTACTTTAGTTAACAAAGAACCAATCAGTCCTTTGTTATAAGATTACCATAAACTGTCTGCCCTTAGATATCAGTAGTTGTTGACTAATAATAGATATCGACTCTTCCTTTGCTAACACATGTCCCAACTCTGTCTTTTCATAAAGTAACTGTACATTGCTATCAGGTGTCGTATCACATCCTTCTCCTTATCATATGACAAACTATGTTCCGTCATAAACTGTCCTTCTCTAACAGGTGTCGAATTCATATGCATCCTTCGCTTATCACACTACAAACTCTTCTGTCCCGTCATAACCTGTCCTTCGCAAGGATACATATTGTATATCGATTTTGCTTGACTTACAATTTTAATCAGAAGTCGAAAAGTTCATAAAAAAAAGTTCCGGTAAGGTAAAGTTGATTCTTCATGCAGAAAATTGAGAAAAGGAAACCTAAATGATTTAATAAAGTTTAATTGCAATGGACCTGTTTGTAGTCTCGTAGTTCGAAGTTATCTCAAACAATCAAATCAAATGAAAAACTTAGCATATTGTAGATAAAATTCAGGTAACTTTAACATTTAAAAGTACAGTCGTATTTTAATATTCATTTAAGTACATATGTATTACATAATTATAAGTTTTTTTTTCCTCTTCATTAAAAACAAACTCAAAGAACCTGACGGATCGTCAAAACCATTAAAAATGAATGAACCCTTTTTTTTACCTTATTTTTGATAGCGCAGGACAGAATATTATCGAACAGAATTTTGACTCTATAGGTATCTTATTCATGTCCGCAAACCATGTAAATTTCAACCCTAGGATCACTGTATCGTATAGCCTCCCCATACAAACCCAAATTCGAATTGATGTTTTTGTTAGAAAAACTTATGTGTGTTTTGTTTTATCGAACTGAAATTTGGATAGTATAAGTCTCTGATCCATGTTCACAAACTGTGTAAATTTCAAGACCTTAGGTTGACTGGATCGTAAAGCTCCCATATACAAACCCATATTCAATTCATGTTCCTGTTAGAACTTTTGTGCGTTTTATTTATTTATCGAACTGAAATTTGGATAGTAAAAATGTCTTATCCATATTCACTAACCATAGAAATTTCAGGACCCCAGCATTACTGGATCATATAGTTCCCAAACAAATATTTCAGTATCAATGGTGAAATAACTCTATTAATACAATATATTGACTCTACCCTAAGCATGGAATATTTTAGTATGCTCAATCACAGGAGCATAGACAAAAAATTTCTCTTGGGATGTGTATAATCTTCTCTTTTCTGGTTTTTATAAGTTTTTAGAAAAATAATTTCATGTTTCATTGAGAATTTCACATATTTTGGAAACTTTTAGTTGAAATTTCACAATTTCTATCATTTTTGATCATCTGATGTTATCTAATCTAATGTGAACAGAACTTTATCGATACTTTTATAAATTTTAGTTGTTTTCAATTAAATTTGTGTATTAAAAAAGGTAAAGTTTTGGTAAATTTTAACTCATAATCTGAATACAAATTTTCTAGGGTTTTTTGCTGTTTTTTTTTTTCATAGATTTTGTGAAGATTTCAAAATTACTTCTCTTAATGCCGAGTACTCGTATTTATGAAAAATCAATCTAAACTTCCCTGCAGTGCATTTTTTTGGAAATAAAGAAAAAAATCCATAAACTAAACCAAAAGATACAAACTATGACGCAATATTTCTTCACACTCACATTTAAGGGTTGATTAAACAACAAAATTTGTGAACATTTGAGGATTGAGGATGGTGGTGGTGGTGGTGACTTCATAAAATTTATACCTCTCCCTGACAGACAGACAGATAAAAAGGGTCTTTCCAACAGCAGTACACACCATAATTGGAAACTGGAAATTTCAATTCGATGACTAATACAACAAATATAAATCAGGATTTTGATAGATCCAAAGCAAAATAATCAAAAGAAGGAAAGAAAGAAAGAAACAATCCAAAATAACCTTGTTCATTTCAAGATGAAATCAATCAGGTGCTTTTTGGGTCCAGTGTTTCTTTCTTATTGGAATTTGCACTTTATGATGAAATTGTTTAAGAAACAAAATCAAAGAAATGAAGAGAGAAATAAGGAATGTATGGTGGTTTTATGTATGGAAAGAAGGAATTAGAAATACATGTGGTGAATAAGAGAATTAGAAAAATTAATCAAATTTACCTTTAATTGTTCTTTGGCGTGCATAGGGTTTAGAACGTTGTTCACGTTCCATGGCCAAAGACAAAAATGTTGATGGTTCTGCATGTAAACTGCTAACGATGCCACCAAATTTTAATGGTGATAATGATGTTGTGGATGCTGCTGCTCCTAATGATGAGATCTGTTGTTTGTTGTTGTTGTTGTTGTTGTTGTTGCTATTATTATTTTTTATAGAATTGCACTTATTTAGTTGATGTTGATGTTGGTGATGATGATGATGATGATTATAATGATGCTGATTATCTCCCACATTGCCGCTATGCTGCTGCTGCCTTTGTTGCTTTTGAAGAGCGGCAGCGGCAGCAGCTGCCATTATTCGATCATGTTCATCCAATGCTTTGATATCGATATTATAACGTTCAAGTATATGATCGCAATGAAGCTTTTGCTCTCGCTCAACGAGAGCATCGATTTCCCCACGTTTCGGTGCACCAAAGAGATTACGTGATGCGCTACGTTTCATATGCTCAGAGGGTGGTGGCGGTGGCGGCGGCGGTGGCCGGGGAACAGCAAGGCTATTTGTCAAATTGACAGGCATTACACGTATGGCTATTAAATCGGCCATTGTTTATGAATATAGATTTCTTTATTTCTCTAAATATTTTATATTTTTAGTTAATAATTTTATTTTTTCTTTATTATTTCTCTCTCTCTCTCTCTCTTTGTTAATCACTTTTTCTTATTATTGTTTTATTTTTTTGTTTTTTTTTTCTTTGCTTTCACATTTAATTAAATTTTACTTTGTTTGCCTTTGTTTTTTCTATTTTCTCGTTGCACTTTTACCCAGGAACCCAACAAAATGAAATTAAATGAAAAATTGCAATCGTACGATTTTGTATTATTTTTTGATTTTGACTTTCACAATTTTTTTTTTTTTCCTTTTGTATTATTTTTCTTTACAAAATTTGCATTTTGTTTTTTGCTTTTATGAAAAAATCTTTTTGTTTTACTGATTTTGTATACTTTTTTCTTTTGGTTTTGATTTTGCATTAACTTTTTTGTGTTCTTTCTCTTTAAGTTTACGCTACGCGCGCGTTACGCATCGCTTCACAAAACTCGTTACGTCTTTACGTTTTCAATCTCAAAATGTGAATGAATATTTTTATTTCGTATTTTCTCCGTATATTTTTTGTGTTGCTTGAATTTTCACTTTATTTCCATTTTAGTTGAGTATCTTCTTTCGTATTGAAATTTGCCGAAAAACGGACGCAAACCCACTTCCGTCAAAAGTCGAATTCCGACTTAAAGAAAAAGGTAAAAAGTAACGAGCAAGTCGAGAGTAGCGAGTGAAATGACTAAGATGGAACGTTTTTCCATTGGCTAAAACACTGAAAGAGAGAAACAGATGAAAAAATGAAACAATTATTCAAAGACAAACTGAAAAATATTTTCAATGCCTTTTTGCCTTTTGCTGCTCATGCTAGTCTCTCTCTCTCTCTCTATCTCTCTCAACTGTCTGCTGCCTCAGCTGCTGCTGCTGCTGCTATTGCTCTCTCGCTGAAAGTTTGTGTGTGTGTGTGTGTGTATTTCTCAGCGCTGCCTTCGCTCGCTCTTTTAGTACACAATTGGTGGTTTGTTTGTGTGTGCGTGGACACTGTTGTGCATGGCGTTGCCACCTTGAATACTATTGTCAATGAGACACACCCAAATCATCCTTTTTCTTTGTTAACAATTTAATATTTAATTTAATTGTTACAATTTTCTTCATATTTAATTATGATTTCATATATTTTCGAATACATTTCATTAAATTTATTTACAGCAGCAGCGTGGTAGTCAAGCTGGCAGCATTGTTTCGCTGCCTCTGTTTGCTGCACGCTGCTCTCATGCTCTGCTCACTTTGGCTGCGACTTTGGGACGTCGCTGCTAGCAGCTTCATTTTGTTTTGCTCGCTACTTTCATAATTTTCGATGACGCGAAGCAGCAAAACTAAAAAAAAAAAAAAAAACAAGCATAAAAAGTTTCACTCACGTGAATCGCGTGAAACGATTTCATTTGGCATTGACGACGATGACGACGATGACGACGGCGGCGACGACGTTTAACAGCACAGAAAGTAGCAGAAGCATATTTATTGAGGTCGGTCGTGGTTGGCAAATAAATAAAAAAAGGGAGTAAGAGAGAATGAGAATAATAAGTATGTAGTAGTATAGCGGTAGTAGGTAGGGGTTTTCTTACTGATAAGTTTTGTATTTTTTTTTCTTTGATTATTTTGAAAATACAATTAATTAATCAATAGAATTTCCAATTGAGCGTCAATTTTGTTTAAAATAAATAAGTAAGTAAAGATTAGCAGAATCAAAAATTGGGTACTTTGTATATTGTGAAAGAACAGAAGTACAATATATGTATGTATGTATTTTTTGAATGTATTTATTCATCTTTCTGACAGTAAACGGATAACGCATTCATCTTTAGATGTCATCCACGATTTGACTCAATTTTTGATATTTTCATATGATGTGAAATGCTACTCATAATCGAAACAAGTGTTAATTGCAATGTCGGGTGAATCCGGCTTGTGGGGTAGGGACTTCACAATAGAATGTTGCCAAGTATGCCTTTTCTGGCTCCGCAACATGTGCTCAAGGAAGAATCATGCGTTTCACCTTCAATGCTCGTCTTAGTCACATTAAATGTGTTGGCCCCAGTAAATGTTTCGAACGATTTAAGCTATTTAAGTACACTAGCGATACCCGGCTCACGTTGATACGCCCTCTTGATCAAGTGCGTCGAGCGATTTTTTAAGGACTGTAGTCATACCAGAATTTTTGCTGATGTTGGGTGAACGTTTTTCGGTCTGGTTTCAATTCAACGAAAATTTGAGTGCTGACTGCTTTGTATGTCCGCCATCGAGTAGTTTTGAGGCGTTTCCCGATGATGCGACCAAAATTAAAACGGTCAACTGTGTAACCCAGATCACACTGCATTACACAGCTTCCAGCTATCTACGACATGATGTGGTTAACATAGTTCATGCTATTATTTCTTCTGATATTTTCGACAATCATCGTCATATTTCAGCCAATTTGCACAAAACCTTAATGAATTATATGCCTACAACTTTCCTCATAAATTCCTCTCTCTATTGGTAAAAACCGTATAAAAATACGTTCGGTAGTTTTTGAGTTTATTGCTTTCAGACAGACAGATGCGGCTGGCAGATCTTGTTTTATAATATCTATAGATGACACCAAACTGATCCCACCAAATACACAACCTATGTTTTTTTTATGAATATTCTGCTTGGCTTGGGTTGAATGTTAAAGCATGGCCACGTGGTGCCCATAATTATCTCTTCTTTTGGTTTATCATAGTTGACCCATTGCTGAGTCACTGCTAATGTAACTACAAGTTCTTCTTGCCATTGGCACGAATTTTCCTTCAACAAGTTTTATATGATTTTTTAAAATGAAAATTTATTATTTAGGTGATGAAGCATGCTTCCCATCAAGACTTCTGCCACAACTATAGTGAGCAACAATCTGGAAGTATGCTGATCTCTTTAAAGAAAGCTTCTTCTCTGTAAACCTTTCTTCGATGTTTTGACAAATTGCCACCTGGCTCTATTTGTTGTTTCTTCGGGTTGGTTCGAATGGCGGAGGATGATTTCTAAGACCAACTAGGGATACCTTATCGTCGATCCTAAGCCAACCCAAACATCCCTAGAATTTCAGGAATCACAATTGGCGGAAGTTAACATAGAAAGTCCCGCAACGACCAGTTTTTGTCTTCCAAGGATTACCACCATCTTTTTGTACAACTAGTTTCCACCAAAATTGTAGAGAAATCAGTGCAATAATCCTCCATTCATCCATCACACATCCTTACTTATAAATTGTTTATTGAATCTGCTGATCTCATATTTAATCAATTAAGTTTGAAATTCTGAATCATGGCTGTTCAACCTTTTTGTTTACTAGGCCACATTGGGAGAAGTCATGACGATCTGGGTTACTCTCGGTTCCGGTTGCGACTGGTTCTGTTTTTTTGTATTATTTGGTAATTACCATTTCAATAATAAGTATTTTATAGACAAATTCTACACATTTAGCGCAGAGGGAAATATTTTCTCATAAAGACAATGCATAGATTCAAACACCGAAGCCCCGAAAAGCTAGCTAAAATCAACTACTTCTGCTTAGAATTGCTTTCCCATTCAACCAGATTTAACTTATTCTGAGAAAACTACAAGAATTGTTTAGCAAGTTCGAGATTTTCCATCGATAAACAGTTCTAAATTTCACTTTTCACTGCTTGTTAATCTGCTATAATATCAAATATTCCTTTGTCTATGTGATACAAAGCAATCTTAAAGGTAAGAGAAAGGGAACATACGTGTAAAGAAAACAAAAAGTTAAGCGAAATAAAAATTTAAAAAAAAAAAAAAAATAAATAAATAAATAAAAAACGGCAAGAAAACGAAAACGACGAAGACGACGTCATACGAGTGACTGAGTGAGTACGAGTGAATGTATCGCGAATGCCGAACAACCATTTTAAGGTCAGTGTTCGATTGACTTTCTGTGAGTGACCGATCAGATCAACTGACCAACTGACTCACTAACTTACTAATCATTAATAAATATATAAATTTATTTTTATATTAATTTTTTGCGATTTATAATTTTAGCGATTTTTTTTTTCTAAAGATTTTTTTTTTGTTTTTCAAAGAGAGAAATCAACGAAGCATTAAAATTGCCATACTCGTAGACTTGGCATCTTTTTTCTTTTTTTTTTTTTTAATATTATTTAGCGTGAAAATAAAAGTGAAAGCATTGAAAATTCTAAAGAAAAACACAAAGAAACCACAAGAGTTTTCACTTTATTGAATTCAACTCTTTCAACTCAATGATGAAATACAGAAAGAGTTTTTGAATTTCAACACAAAAGGCAGACAACATTTGCTTGGTCATTGGACCGAAACAGCTGCCACTTTGGTCACAACTCAAACAAAAATATTTAAAATATCATAATCTGCATTATTGATTATACTACTACATATTGAGAGTACAATGAAGTACCAATGTTTTACGTGCTCACCTATCTCTGCAGACTTAAGAACACGGTGCCAAGCACCGGAAGTGACTACTTTTTCCCATCTCTCTGGTAATGTTCGAATACAATGTCTAAAAAATGAGTCCTCTCTGGCCTCGATCAAATCATGGAGCCATTTTTCGATTTCTTCAAAAGACACGAACCGGTGACCCCCCAAATCGTTTTGCATTCGTCGAAAAAGCCAGTTGTCGGAAGGAACAAGGTCTGGAGAATACGGCGGGTGGAAAAGTATATCCATTTTTCATCTCCAGTCACGACCCGGTGCAAAAAACAAGAAGCAGTTCCGAAGCGAAAAATCACCTTTCGACATCTCTCGGTTTCAACTCGTACGGCACCCAATATCCTAAATCCCAATTGTTTTAACCGAACGGAAATTGCTTGCAGAGTCACTCCCAACGATTCTGCGAGTTCAGTTTGCGTTTGGAACGGATCTTGATCCAGTAAAGCCTCCAATTCCCCATCTTCAATCTTTTTGGGTTGGCCAGGACGCTCTTAATCTTCGACACTAAAATCACCACTTTTGAAGCGTCGAACCATTAACCATAAACTTCCTCAAGCATTCGATGTTACGTTAAGAAAATGTTCCATTTTTGAAGCGCATTATCACT
Source organism: Amiota minor (assembly GCA_037043295.1). Taxonomy (NCBI): domain Eukaryota; kingdom Metazoa; phylum Arthropoda; class Insecta; order Diptera; family Drosophilidae; genus Amiota; species Amiota minor. The sequence continues at coordinate 5,231,222 of JBAMAW010000081.1, read as the reverse complement.
GGGGATGAGAAATGGGTTGTTGCAATAATATTAAATATCAGAGCTCATGGAATGAAAAAGATAAAAGGGTTCAAAGCACATTAAGGTGACGTTTGCTGGCATTTCAACGGAACCTTATTTTATGAGCTTCTTCCGGACAATAGAATCATCGATTTTGAATAAATATAATATCATCAGCTGGACAAATTGAATGATTCATATAGTCAGATAAGGCCAGAATTCATCAATGGAAAAGGTGTAGTGTTCCATCAAGATAATGTGAGACCTCATACAAATTTGGTAACCTGTCGAAAATTTTTACAGCTTGTCCATTCATATATGTATATGCCACATCCGCTATATTCTCCAGAATTGTCACGTTCTGGTTATTTTTTGTTCAGATCTCTACAAAAGTTTATAGGGCTCAAAACTTTTACTTCAAATAAGGAATTCAAAAATCACCTGGAGCCAGCAAAGAACAAACATTATATGATCGTGGAATCATGCTATTGCCAAAATGGACAATATATTGTAGAATTCAATTTTTGATCTTTGGTTGTACGACCGTTCGCATAATGTGAGGCCTGCTTTAAATTATTGGTCCGATCGAAGAATACTTTTTACAATATAAAAATTTTTTGGCGCGCTCAAAATCACTACACTAGTAAGAAATCTAATTACAATGCATATCTATCTATCTACCTGCTTGCCTTTGTTGTCTGCTATATACAATACAATACATGAAATATTTTGAATCAAGGGTTCTGGCATCTAAACCGACAAAGGACTGAAGACAGGTAACCAACCCTCGCAAACAACCCTCGCGCCAAAACCTCGACTAATGACGCAGTGGACAACAAAAATTTTGTTAGTTTTGATTTTCACAAAAATCTAAAAATGTAAATCAATTGATACAAAATGTATCTATTAATATGTTTTATGTTTAGTAAAAAGAACGTGCCGAAAATGTTTGGCAATGACTTACAGTTAGTTGCACACGGCAATGCTAATGACAACTAAATATATATTTCCATGTATTTTCTATAAAAGAAAGGAAATTCAGCTTGCAACCAAAAAACGTATTGTGACTTAAGCAAAAGATACTAGATACACGCGCTCAAACAAAACAACGGAAATATTGCATACTGCGTATTTGTATCCTTTTATATCTCGATTCATTCGTTCGTTGGTATTATTATATTTTACTGCGCAAAATTAGTTGTATCTGCATGAATGACAAAGCTATACAAATAGGCATATTTTCCATAGAATTTTCATCATGGATTTAGGGTTATGTATGATGATGATGGTGATGTGATGACTACGACGCACTTTGCCAAATCAATATGGAAAATGAGAAAGAAAAAAGGAAAACAGCTGGCGAATGAAACAAACTAAACCAAACCACACCCGGGAAGCGAGTCTGTCATTCATTCAACTTTACTCCCCTCTTTACCATTCCACGCAGTGAGGCGCAATGCACTCACTATTGGCATCAGTTGTGCGATTCATAGAGGGTTGTATTCAATTTGCTTTATAATCATGCACCACTGCATGCATTTTATTTTCCACACAGAAGCTGAAGCCAATATGTTTGTATCTTTTTATCTTTAGGACTGCTTTGCCTGTCTGCCCCACTCCTGTCATCCTCTCTAATTAATTCACTTGTATTTGTGTGTGCGTGCGTGTGTCTGTGTTATGAACTCATTAAAGAAAACAAAAAAATAAAGAAAAAATATTTACCATCTAGTAGCAGCTACTGCAATATGTATCTGCAGCCTGTGCTCAGCACGTGGCATATTGCATCAACTCTGCTCAACTCTACTCTTTAACTATTTGTGTAATAAAAATGAAAATTTTAGTTGAAAAATGCTTTCAAATATGCTTCATTTAAACAGATACAAATCACATATGAATGCATACATATGTACACATGTATTTGTGTATCTAGATTCTAGATACATACAAAAAAAAAAGGAAACTTAAATACGAAAGTCAAACACTTTTACAAAAACAATATTGCTTTCTTTGCTCTGTTTAAAAACGAGGTGTGTTTATAAAATAACTAGACTACGAGTATAACCCACCTCCCTCTCCCCCAATAAAGTCCCATTCTCTAGTCTCCTTTTTCTGTAAGAAGTTCCTCCAAAGCACATGCCATCTTTCAACTTCTAAAACCTCAATTGTCTCGGAAGTCTTGTTTTGCCTACTGCAAAGTAAGAAATTGGAAATTTATAGTAGATAAAAGTGACAAGGTATCACATTAGATGATTTATACTGGGACATCTTGACAGACAATGCAGTTTGATCCAGAGATTTTCTCAATTTCCCAAAATTCAAGATGATTTTTCTTATTTTTTCGCAGAATTTTCAAAGAATCTTTAGATAATGATTGGACTATCATTGGACTATCATGAATTCGACACACTAATATCGAGGCTAAAGACAAAGTAAGTAACGTTTTGTATTTAAGTTTTCTCAGTCAAGCTGTTTTTAATCTCAGTAAAGTTGGGCCCATAGTTTCGAAAAAGTACTGCCATGTACATCCTTCTGTCTACATGACAATTTAACAGACTATTCAATGGACACTTGAGTTTTTGAAGTGGAACTTCTTTAGCGAAAGGCAGTAAATCCAAAAAATATGAAAATCAAATGTGACGAAAATCAAAATTTGTTGTTCGTTGTTATTATTATATTATATCTATTTAGGGAAATTCAATATGGAAGTGAAGTAGATGGTCAAGCAATAATACATAATATTGTAGTGTTATATTGTTTCAATACAATAAGAGTTCTTTTATTTTTCGGTCATTTGGCCATTTAGTCGTACCTTCTTTCGTAAAGTAAACACAATCAGTAAAGCATTTTTTATCTCTCTCTTACTTATACATAAGCATTGATTCTCTACCCTGCAGACGAGCCCGCACAAGACAATGCGCTTTGTTTTGTGCGTCTCCTCCCCACTATGTCTCTGAAACATTTTCGCATTTTGATTTTCGTCACATTTCATTTTCTAATTTTTGGTTTTATTTCCCTTCGCTAAAGAAGTTTCACTTCCATATTGTGCTTATGAGGATGAGGCACACTACTTAAATTTTATTCTTTGAATCGATTCCATGCAATAGTTTAAAAGGATGGATTAAAGCCAAACTGGTGGAATGTGAGAATCAGCAGAACTAAATGTGCCAACATGGCCAACTAGCGGTACATCTCTGCGGGAACACCATTGCCCAATCAAAGAAAGTGAAATAACTTGATCTCATCCTAGATTAGAGGCTGACATTCTGTGACGTTAACCAGTCTTCAATATTTGCTCAACGAGAGAAGCTTACTCTCTCTCGGGAAATTATTTCCCCTGTATAGAAGTTACGGCATCCAGATATGAACCGCTGTTAGATCCCAACGGCAGAGAGTGCAAGTCTTGCAGAACAAGACATTGCGCCTAATGACGGGGTGCCATGGTAAGTCGGGAACTTAATTCTGCATAAAGCCGTGAACATGGTGGTAATTGAGAACCAAATTGCCTTTCACGCTAGCGAATATAGCAACCGTCCGTTGGCCCTCAACATTCACTTAGTCAGACCACTGACCGATGCTACTTCCATACGGAAGCTCAAAAGACTTCATAAGGCGCATCAGATGGCTGCCTGGCCTCCCCAGGCCCTAAGCTACCACATTGACACTTTTATATTTTGTTGATTAATATTATTTTACGATTTTAATGCAACGCAGAAACAAAAAGCTTTACAGAGCATTAAAAGCTCTGATTGGCGCTTAATAATAAAGAACAAAAAATGTTTACAGCTTACAAACTTTAGTCTTCACCTGGATGAGTTTGACTTCTTGTTGATCAGCATATTTTATCAAACTTAATCTTTAAAAGAAGAAAACTTCACCCGACACAACATTCGGTAGTATAATTTTGGTAAATATATTGTTCTTGTTATAGTATCTTGTCTTGTATCCGCACCTCGTAGGCAAATATTTATATATATTTTTTGTGTATTCTTCATTCATTTCACCGTTGCTTTATGATGCCGCTAACCAAATGCTTATGTATAATATCTAGATACATTTTGTATATCTATGCAAGTAAATAGTAATCATGTGCATAGTTTTACGAGGGCTTTTGCTATTTTTATTCAATGCATGCGTTTGTTCTTTTCTTTTCTTTTATTTATTTTTATTTCTTTTGACTGCACCCGAGAAAGTATCTCATTGTATGCGTGCATAACTGTATTTATATATATATGTATCTATATGTTTATATATCAATGGGCTTTTATTTATATACACACATATTTGTAGTTACAATGTTTTTTTTTCAGAGCATAAATTTTTGTTTTTCTCAAAATATCTAGAAATAAATTATCTACTACATACAACTTGGCTTGCATCTGCTTGATTTTGTTTTTTAGCGCCAAAAAATGCAACTCAACATCATCATTACGATCGACATCATGAATTCGAGTATCATCATCATTGGTACCTGCTGCCAATTTTTTATAAATTTTTGTTCGCTTTTTTTCCGCTCAAAAAAGAATTTTTGCGCAAATTTTTTGGTAGTTTTTTTTTGTCGTATATTAAAGAAGTAAATCAGTTGTAGCCTAAAAGAGAGGAGAAGGGGATTTACATATACTACTAGAAGGAGCAATGAGCAACAACAAACCACATTTATTTCCGGCGGGTTTTCTGTTTGGTTGCAAGCTGCTTTCGCTTGGCTTCTTTTTCTTCGTTTCTTTCTTTCTTTTGTCAAGTCAAGTGTTTTGTGCTTTTTTTTTTTGTTTTGTTTTTGTTTTTATTAAAAACCTTAAACCTCAACATCATTATCATGATCATTATGATCCTCAATATCATGATTGTCTCTTCCTTCCATCAGCTGCAACACATCAGTGCTTTTTGGCCTCTACGCATTGTGATCCCTCCAAACCTCCACTGATTGGCTCAACATGGGACACAGACACACACAACTGAATGAAGGAATGAACGAACATCTTTGCTCTGTGATCTGCCTTTTTGTTGTTATTGTTGTTGTTGTTGGCTCAAAACATCCTCCAGACAATCATTTATGAGTCGATTTGAGTCTCGCATGCATTTAAAGAAAGGAAGCTGAAACTTTTTCAAGAAAAACATCTGCTCCCGAATTCTCAGCATTAAGAACTTGTCATGTTGCTTTTGCTTTGCCATTTATATGTGGTGCTGTTGTTGTTGTTGTTTGCTCAATAAAGACTCACTCATGTTGAGGCCTAAAGATAGGAATAGTATTAGTGTACAAACAACAGGAGAAGGAGCTGCAGCTTTTTACTTTTATCTTTTAACTTTGTTCTGTTGCTCAATTTTAAAATTTTTGCCATTTATCTTTGTTTTATGTTTTTTTTTTTTAAATCTTTTTTCTTTTTTTTTTTAATGGTATCTTTAAGTGTTGTTCCTCTTTACTTTCCATTCATCTGGCAAACTTGCATCTTGAATGTATTTGTATGTATCTTTAAATGTTGTCCCTTTTTTTTGCCAATTAAGTTCCGGTCAGCGTAACAAATTGTCGTTAGCAATAAATCTCTCGCTCTCTCTAGAACTTCTTTTTGTCTTGACTTCTCTAGTTCAAGAACAAAATAAAATATTGTAGTATCCCACGAGCTTCAACTTACAGAAGCTGCTTTTACAGTATGTACTTCTCTATACACACAATACTACGAGTTAATAAAATTATAAAAACTCCCAAGAGTCCCAGTCACAGTCCCAGTGAGTGTCATCATCATTGTAATGATCATCATTACAAACTGCGTACAGCTGTCCAGTCCAGTCCATTGTCTCTCATTACATATGCTTGTGTCTTCATCATTAACATCACCATCACCATCACCATGATCATCATCATTATCATTTTCTATTTAGTTACACTTTAGCTTTCAACACTTCTATTTTCTTATGCTCTCTGATTCCTGTTGCCTGCTGCTGCTACTGATCAGTGACCAGTGACCAGAGTCCAGTGTCCAGTATCTTTAGAACTGCTCATAATTCATATAATTAACCCTTATGTCCCTTTTGTTTCATTCTACGTGATTTAATGCTTTAAATTTGTATAAAAATGACGAATGTGTGTTTCGCTGCTGCACAAAAGTATCTAAATACATTATAAACAACACATGACTTTATTTCATAATATCAAATTTCTCATTTTGTTGGTTCTCTCTTCTGATCTTTTGTCCGTTTTGCAGGGCATCGCATGGCGTTAATTTCTATTATGACGCGCATAAATCAAAATACAATATAAGGAAACTTTTGTGGGAAATCTTTGAATGCATGAGACAACAAACGAACGGTTTCTTTCTTTCTGTTGTATCTAGATACAAATACAATATGTGAGTTACATATAAACAACAACAACAACTTATGATTGTTCACTTGAGTTCTTAATAAAAATTTTATGTTGCAATCGCATGTTGAAACTTCAACTTCTGTTGCTCTTAGATTCAATTAAATAGTACAACTATTTTAATATATTGCATGTTGCACGCTAACATGATTTAAGTAAAGTATCTACAATAAATGCAACATATTTACAACATTATTCATACATTCTTTCGCTCACTCAGAGTCACCTTGTATTGCATCTAAGGTAGTCTGATTGTGATTGTTCCACTGACATACATAATTCTTATGAAACAACTTCTTTGTGGGTTTCTTTTCCACTTTTCTTCATTTTTCTTTAGAGTTTACCGTTATTTTCGCGTTAGTTTTATTAATGTATCTTGTAGTAGCTTTCACAATAGTGTTAATGGGTTTTATCATTTTCACATGATGTTTGTAATGCTAAAAACACACATGATCAGTCTCAATCAGTAGACAAATATTATTGTCTTACATAATTAGATAAGCCGAAATCAGAGTTCCCTGATTACTGGAAGAGGTAGTGCTTATATGAAAAGCGAAAAAAAATCTAGTTTTCAAACTTTTATAAATTTTAATCTGCTCTCACCAATATTTAATACAGGTTAGGTTAGTCAAACACCTCGCGAATTCTCCCCAGTTCACCCAAAATCCTAGCAGCCCATTTCAATGCCTGTTTATATATGTATATGGGTAATCCTAAGGAGAATAAAAATATGTTCTACTAGTTGGTCTCAGAAGGTCCTCTCTAAAACCAACCCGAAAAACCACAAAGCGAGCCAGTTCCCCCAGTGGGACCTTCGCCACACTGCCTAAATACTCAAAGATAAGTCTTCCAAGAAAGCTGGTTTGTCTATCTTGACAGCTAAGACAGAAGTCTTGATGTGGAACGTGCAGCCTTTAGGACATCAGTTCAACTGTGCAGTGTCCCGTTAAAACTCCTGTCATCATCATCCAAATCCTTTTCATGTTAATGTGTAGGAGATCCGAGGTCTGTTTTGGCTGGTAGCGAAGCCAGAGATATGCTTCTAGGGGTACTAGTCAACTTTGCTGCCTGTCAGGCCGCATAGATCACTGCCTGAAAAACTTTATACCAGTTTGGTTGAAAAGATGCCTGCCCCAGTACCCTATTCCGTCCTAGAGCCTTATGTATTTGATTGAAAGCTCGTTTTGCGTAATATTTTATGATTTCTGGTTTGGAAAAGTTCTCTATTTCTTAAGATATTCATACTTTGCAAATAGATTTTAATGGCAATTTACATAATATATCCAAAATTTGTACCATTTGCCATATAAACGGCCTTTAAAACTATAACTTCTGTATGAGTCTAAATGCCTCAGCAGAGGAGTGTAAGGTGACGTAAACTTCAGTGAACCGAAGTTAATGTTCTATCTCAATATAATTTGATATTCTGATAGATAATTCTTCTAGTATCTCAGCTCAATGAAAAGAAGCATCACTAGTTTGGTAAAGGAAGGGGCAAAAGTTTATTGTCTGGAAACATAAAAAAAATGAATAAAAACTTGTTAAAAAAAATGCGAAAAAATACCTAAAATGCTTTCACCTTCTCAGTAAATGATCCTTAACAAAATTCTTTTCTTTTGTACTTCAAAACCACTTCACAACTCATTCAAACAACAAACCTCCACCCCACTTACGATGTACTTATTCAATTGATCATAAATGGGCATAGTTTAAAAAGCATAGACATCGAGTATTGGGTTTCTCTTATCAACAACAAAGGGAAAGGGAGAACAGTAAGACAGAAAGAGAGAGAGAGAGGAGAGGGAGATGGAGGTTAACTGATCTATAAAACAACACCCTTGGTTTTTGTGTTTTCTGGCCCTTCAATTCGTTCTCCGTTCTCCTGTTGCGAAGCGTTGGACCAGTATAATTAAATCATTTTAGCTTTTGTTCTCGCCTATATTTTTATATCTTTTGTGTTTGTCCTCCTTCCCTTTTTTTTTTTATTGTATTGTATTTTTTTGTTTGCATCCAATTTGGATTTCAATAGAAAATACAATATTTTCCCTTTTCAAAAGAAAATTCATGCATTTTTCTCATTGTTTAGTTGGAAATTTTATTTATGAAAAGAAATGTAAACTGGTTTATGGAAAAAGTGGTAATCTTTTCTATCTTTTTGAGCAGCTTTTCCACTTACAATTTTCTTTTATTTAATACGAGTATTTTATTCATTAGTTTCCCTTTTCTATTTGTAACAGTCTTTGTACAATAGTTTCCCTTTTTAGTATATTTAGTTATGTTTCATTGTTTCTTAATTCATGTTTTTTTTTATGCATTTCTTTGGTTAAAGTTCGTCCCCGACATTATGAATTATTAGATATGCCAAAATGTGTGTTGACCTCTTGCATTGACGACCTTTACTTTTATACATTGGCTAGGCTATTTCGTTTAGATGTTAAACTACTTGAGGCTTCTTTCGTTCTGTTTATTCCTAATTTCTCGCCCTTTTTGAACTAGTTTTGCATTTGAGATAGTTTTGTTTTTTTTTTTTTTTTGTAATCTGCAAATCAAATGGGAAATTCATAGGAACACAACAAGTTTGACTTCTCTCCTGATTGTTTTCTTATAAAAATGTAATTCGATGCGCAAAAAATAGGAAATAAAATTTTATGAAAAACAAAAGAAAATGTAAAAGAATCTCTAAAAGGGTCTCGTCGCCTCTGACCATATGCAGCAGCAATATTTAACATATTTAGTAGATACAAGCGAAACCACTTGAGTTTTGCTTGCTTGTTCACTGACAGTTGATGCTTGCCTTCAGTTTCTGATATTATGTTTGCATGATGAATTGTATCTAAACTGGCCTTTCGCTTTTGCTGCCCATTCAACCATCCATTCATCCATTTGTTCATCATCATCATCATCATGATCATGATCATCTCTCATGCTGTCTTGTGTCTAACTTACAGCAAACAGCATATGGTCACTCGCCCGATCCGCTGTTTGGTTAGTCAGTTTCTATCCAAACTATTATAATTTGTTTTCTGTTCTTTTTGGCATATTAGATTACAGATACATATTTGCGTTAAGTTGAATGGACCCAATGGACTGATGATGATGGTGCCCTGCGCGTGCTTCAAATGAACTTTCAGTTATATGTATTTTTTTTTTTTATTTTGCTTGAGATTCTGTTTTCTGTTTTACAGCTGCATGCAGATACAGATACAATATTTATGGTATTTATTTGATAATGTCCAGTACTATAAGCATATGAGATGTGATGTGTTGTGATGTGATGGTTGTTGATGTTGGCGTTTTGACTTCAGCTGCCCAAATATTTTTTTGACTCGTACTTTGATATTGCAACGCGACGCGGCAGCAGCTGCATTCAAAACGCAATATTGTATCTAAATATATACTCAGTACTCACAAGTACAATGATGCATACATAATGTTCATGGTGATGATGTTGATGTTGATGATGATGATGATGCCACAAAATGTATATTGTATATTATGCTATATTTAGTTAAACTATTTTTATAGTGCATTTTCATTTTCGTCGTTAGGGCACAGCCAGCGATTGCATTGTGGAGAAATCATTAGCACCCAGCGTGTTTTTGTCACCCTCTTCTAAAATACATACTATGTATAATACAGTTACATTTACAGATGCTGTTGCTGTTGTTGTTTATTTAATGTTTGCATGTGGCATATATCTATGTAGATACTATTGTACATCAAGAGAGAAAATAGTTCTGACTAGACGCGGGTGTTCTAAATGCACAAATATACAATTTCCTGTGTCAATAATTGTTGTGAGAAGATTACAATAATAAAATAGAACATGATGTACTTGTAGTATCTACTGTATATTGTAGTTTAGATAGAATTTAGGACTGCTTATATAAAATTATCATTGTAAAGATGATTACACTATAATTTTCATCTTAATTTGTATAAATTGCAATCATTTTCTAGCATCTAGTTTGTTATTTATATGAACTAATAACTCAGTTTATCAGATGCTGAGAGAAATAGTATACATATTTACTTGTAAGCAATTTATGTGGTTGAACAAAAAGTTCATAGGGTTAGGGTTACCATATTATTTTAAGATGCTTCTTCAATAAACATTAAACAATTGACCTCCCCATAATATAGCCTTTCTCTCTCAGTGGACACTTGTCAATGGGTTGTTTAATAAGGTTAATTTAGTAACAAACTTTCTCTCATAATTACATTATACATTTACAAAATTCGAGTGTACGAAATTTTGAGACTCTTAATCTCCTAAATGGCTAGACCAATTTTGATAAATTTTTTTTATATTACTTAAAGGGGTCACCAAGATGGTTTACGTTTCAGTTGGACCCGGTAGGTGACGCTGTTGTCGAGCTATAGGCCCTTCTTGACCAAATTTTTAACATTTTTTTTATCCAGCGCACACTATACTAAGCCGATTTTAATAATTATTTTTTTAAATAACAAAATAAATGCTAATGAAAAGAGTTGCATACTTAATTTTTTCTTTTGTTAAGTTTTAATATAAAATTATTAAGTATTAAGTTTTTTGAAAACCACTGCAAAGCCAAGCATAAAAAGTTGTGTACGTTTTTTCTTTTTTAATGCTTTTATTGTTGTTATTGTAGTATTTTTCCTCTCTGAGTACGCACTGTTTGCGCTCTTCGTTTCTGTTTTTTGTTTGTGTTCAAGTGGGACAAGAAAGAGACAGTGTGTTTCGTTGTTTGTGTTTCGTGTTTGAGGCTATTGATCAATTTTGGTTAATTTATAAGAGAAGTGGGCGGGTCGCGGGGTAGTTGTGTACCAAAAATTAAATGTGTTCTGCGGATTTTTTTTCTTTTCTCCTTTCGCGTATTTAAGTATGTATTACAAACATACATATTTCGAATAGCATAGCTAGTATATTGTATGAATATCGAAGGTATCAACAAGTCTTTAAACCTATTGCTTAGTTCCAACCGAAAAACTTTCTTGTTTTTAGTATTATCGAAAAGAAACTTGAGCACTATAAGTCTCTAATCCATGTCCAACAATTGTGCAAATTTCAAGACCCTGCGATGACTGGATCGTATAGCTCCCATACAAACACCAATACAAATTCATGTTCTCATTAGGAATATTTTTTTATTTTCTTTGTTATCGAACTGAAATGTGGACACAATAAGTTTCTTATCAATATTCATCAACCATGTAAATTTCAAGTCCCTGGGATTACTGGATCGTATAGCTCCCATACAAACCCAGATTCAAATTTATGATCCTATTAGGATGGTCTCATATCAAACTGAAATTTGGACAGTATAAATATCTGACTCATATTCACCAACCATCTAAATGTCAAGAGCATAGGATTACTGGATATTATAGCTCCCAAAACAAAAATATAATTGAGTGAACAAGTTGTAAAATTTGATCTAATCTACTTTGTGGCAATTGGCACGTGGCGGTCGCCCGGCTCTGCTTCAATATCTTCTTCTTAAGCTCCTTCTAAGATAAATTTACCAACTGAACGCAATCTTTAATGAAATATTTCTTTCAGTCAATACTATAGAATAATATTTTGAACATATGTTGACCTACTCGTCTTGGTTTACGAGTATCACAACTTTAAATCGAATAAATCATGCAGTACTTGCTTATAGTTTTTCATGAAAACTGATAATTCTATTTAAAAGAACCTTTGAACTTTTGAATTCATGAGCTGATTGCATATGTAGTTTCAAGTTGTATCCAAAATTGTGAAATGAAATACATAAATTATGTAAAAGAAAAACAATAAAAACAATAAATAGCCAAGAATTTAAAGTTTCATACAAAAATTTGTTTCATTTCTTCAGTTTAAGAACTTTAAGTTCCAAGAAGTCCTAAGCATGATAAGAAATAGATTCATAAAAGTACAAAACAAAAAAAAAATAATAATAATAATAATAATAATTTATCATGAAAAAGTGTTTTTAATTTAATCCAATTATCTATCAGTGAAACCGAGAAACTGAAAACATATTTATTTTTCTTCTGTGGCTCTACATGGAATTTAATGGAATTCTATTGGATAAAAATGTGCTCTAAATGGAATGAGGTTTTCAAAACCAATCAAGTTTCTTTTGCTTCATTTGTGTAATGTGAAACCAACCACAAACGCTAAATGTGCTTTTTCAATAGATAAACAATAAATGCATCTATGTAGTATGTCTGTGTGTATATCTATCAATACTCGACATATTGCTTTAGATACAAACACATTTTTTTTTATTTATTATAGATATAATTTTTTCCATTTCCTTTGTTTTAATATTCATTTTCACTCTCAACTCATACAAATATTTATTTATAACAATTCAACCATAACGCGGCGCAATGAATTATGGAATTTGTTCTTTATTTTCTTATTTTTTGGTTTTTTTTTTTTTTTTTTTTTTGTTGCAATTGAAATTCGACCTTCATCGATGCCTCCGAAACGCTCCAATGGAACTCGCTTAGAATTATGGTATTTTATTTTTTCAATTTTTCTTTTCATTTCTTTTTCTTCTCCCTCTAAACTCAAGTGCATTTCAATGTCAATTCAAGCGCAACGAAATACAAATACAAAAAAGCCAAATATATACTAGACACACTTAATGCATATAGTAGAACACAAGTATAGATACATTAGATAGATACTATGTACATAAATGGATTGCATTGTGGGCACAGTTAAAAAATTCTGATTACTTTATTATGATGGCATATGCATGCACATATGATTGAATAAGTGAGTGAGTGAGTGAGTGAGTGAGCATTTAGATACACAGATACAATGTGTGCATGCATACTAATAATGTATCTATAGAATTTAAATGATTTCTTCCACTTATGTATAAGTTGAATGAACAAAGAATAGTTTCATAAGGCGCCTAATTATTGTCAGTATAAGGCTAGTGCCTTATTATTATTGTATTATGCTAGAGGGTTCTAAAAATGCATTGATGCATTAATGTGTCCATTAAAAGGGGGTCCTAGTATATTTTTCCTTCTGACAGATATCAACAATTGATCATTCAGAGCTTAAAACTCATTAAGAATCTTTAATGAAGCGCAGCAAGTAATTTGATTTTATTATAAATGCGTGGAACATTAAGACTTCCTCCATCACTTTTTCTTCATTTATTTATTACATATTTAATGACATCATCAACGCTACTATGCTATGCTATGATATCCTATGCCTCACTAAAGGAACAAAAAAGAAAAATTTACGCGGGCTCATACAATCAAATTCTTTGGAATTTAAATGCCGGCACGATTTGTTGTCGCCTATCAATCAATTCATTTGAATGACCATCAACAACAAAAGGAATAAGTACGAGTATCGCAGCATTCAATCATCTTAGCGAATCATTGGTAAATCCATTTATTCCTATAGAAATGTCCTTGTTGTTGTTTGATTTCATTTCATTTTCTACGGGTATCATATAATCTCCTCATTATAAATCTTCGATTAGGTAATAAATTATGCAAACTCATCATGGCATATCATGTGGGTTAACTTCGATCTCCCTCTCTCTCTCTCTCTCTCTCTCTCTCTCAATCAAAGATCATTAGTTTCTTTTGTTCAGAAAATAGAAAAACAATTTATTCTAATAAATAAGTAGTTGAATTGAGATCAAGAAATCAACACTACGCACCTCCCTTTTAACACTTCCAAAAAATATTGTATTATGTAATATATTATTGTGAAAACTGACAAGCAATCGAGATTGATAGATAAATAGATTGTTCCACTATAAGTCATTTCTAAGAACCTGTCAGAGAACAGATTTTTTCTTTGTCACAGGTTCTAAGATTAAACTACAATGTCGAAGTTTACTAAATGAGATCTCTACAGGTAGAACTTATCCTTGGTAGCAAAGCATTGTAGCGGAAAGTCTTCTGCAAAGCACTGGAACAGGCAACACTCTACATAAAAACTTAAACTTAAAATCATAGAGGGCGATGGCTGATTGCAAGCTGACAACGTGTAAATTGTCGAAAAATGAGGAAATGAGGAAATTACGCTGGGCTTTACTGTCCGCTTACAGAATGAACAGGCTTTTATGGCCAGTCTTAACATAAGAGCGTAAATATGCTACTTAAAGTATATTTCCTCATTGTTAACAAATCGGAAGATATGCCAATATGCTGATGGTTCCCGCAAGCGACTTCTGCAGCAGCTGTGAGGATAAATAAGAAGAAGAGACAGTCACTTTCGTTACCCATGTCCCGCACTATCAAAATGAAAGTTAGAACGGTTGGTTTTTACTTTTTCAATTAACCGGACGATGTCATGGATGTCAGGTTGAAGTTCCTTAATTGTTCAGGTTGAATCCTTAGGCATACTGCGTGCAACCCAAAAACAAAGGGGTCATCGCCTTGGAATGGGTTTGCCTTCTTTGGATCTGATTGTCAAAGTCTATGGAACTCAAGAAATGCTTAATTTTGAACAAAGATTTCTCAATCCACGTTGATAGAAAGCCTAAGATACCGAAGCCGTTTCTACTGTGATATTCTACTTTAATTGAGTTAATATGCTCGGCAAATTTTCATGCAGACCTCAAAACTTTACTTCTCTTACAATCAGATAATGAAGATAATTCTCATTTGATCGTTTTGATTGTTTCTTCAATTCTTTCGGCATGGGGGTGATCAGTATTTTTGTAACGATTAATATCATCAATTCTAATATTTTATTCCATTAACAAATGATGATGCCAAGATAGGATCTCATAACAAAACCAAATGCTGTACTGTAACGATAGAATTATTGTTCTGGTAATATGCTTGGACGCGTGTTGTTGATCGGTGAACTCCTAACATAGATGATATCCATCAAAACTGCTTTTAAGGTTAGGTTTAAGATGGTTGATAAAAGATGAGTTCATGGAAATCACAACCCAACATACAATAAAAATTGTCAAGCCTAAAAAAATGGCAAAGATCAAATCCTTAAAGACGGTCGACATTAAGATAGAAAAGACTCATCATTCCTGCTCTAGCCCCTTGTAAGGCAATAAGGTAAGGAAACAACAGAGACTATAGTGTTTTGACCTAAGACATTGTGCTTCTGAACCCAAACTTAAATACTGAATGAAAGTAAACATGAAACAGAGAAAGGTTCGCCATTTCTGCTTTAGCTCAGATAAGGGATCACCAGTAAGTCTCGTGTTTCAACCTAAGACATTCTGCTACTGACTCCATTAGTAAAAGAAAAAGTCAATGTGTTCAATGAAGATTCAACTCATTTAAATTGATTACCAAATAATGTGTTGTAGACATCAACTGTCTAAGTGAATCTTTGATTAATTAAACCATTAAAACAAATTGTGTTCCATTAAAATGTCCTTGTTTTTTGTTTGTTCATTTCATTATATGCGGGTAACATATAATACACATCCACATCCTCATCCTCAGCATTATAAATATTTGAAAAATCTTCTAAATTATGCAAAGTCATAGCAGATCATGTGGGTTAACTATTGTATATTTTTCGAATAACAAAATATTTGTTTTGACTTCTTTTATTTAACAAAAAAAAATATATCAATTTATTCTAATTTCCTTTTTTTGGGCGTAGTAAGTAGCTTTATATAGATCAATAGATACTTTTTCTATTGTACATACATACTACTACACACGTCCTTTTCTATTTTTGTTTTTTGTGTTTTCTTTTTTTTTTTTGTTTTGTTGTTTGTTTAGTTTTTGTTACCAGCCCAAAAAATAATAATCTTAGATTCTGTTTTGTTCTTAAATCTTAAAAAATAACAATTCGAATTCTTAAACAACTAAAAGCTAATTAAGCAATATGGCAAAACGATTCAAGAAAGTTTCAAATTTTCGATGAGTCTGGAACTAGATGAGGGGGAAATTGTTCCAATAAGTCTTTTATTTTTTTCCTTTTATTTCTTTTTAAAGTCCTTCATTTTTGTCAATATTCTGTTCTTTTCTTTTCTTTTCTTTACTTTCACTTCCAAAGTCAATTCAATTCAATTTGTTTTTTTGTTTTTTGAAACTTCAAAAATATTTACAAATTTCATATAACCAAATTCATAGACATTCCTCAGTCTCTTCGTTACCGGTCAAAGCATTTTGTGTGGGCAATTCAATTTCTAAGAGTTTCAATTGTGCATCTTCTTCGTCCAAATTATCCTTGCCACAACGTTGCTCTTGCATTTCAATATCTAAAGTGCCATGCTGACGTCGATGTGAGATCAAAAAGATAACCAAAGAGATTATAATGAACATGACAGCAACCCCGGAGCAGAGAGCGATGATTACAGAAGAACGTTGTGATATGGCGCCATGTTGACTGCGACTTACAGTTGGTAGTGCTTTGCCAATGCCCAAAGTGGCATCTTCATCGGCTTGATTGTCATGCATTGTACGATCAGCATTTAATGGTGAAATGGATTCATGAGCTGAGGCAGCTTCATCATGCTGCTTGTGTAAAATTGATCGGGAGCCTTTTGAAGAAGGAGAAAGAACAATGCTGCTTTCATCCGAGTCCAGTGATGATGATGATGAACTATCTTCATGATGATGATGATGATGATGATGGTGTTGTTGTTCATTTGTTGAAGCAGATCTCAAATTAACATCATCATTATTGTGATTAACTGTAGTTCCTTCTATTGTTTTTGATTCAGTATCTTCCTTGACTGCTACATAACTATTGACATCATCATCACTTATCACTTTTTCACCTCCTTCAGTTTCATCCTCCCCAGTTTTAGGCACAAAATCGTGTTCCTCTTCCAATTCATCAGGCAACTCAACAGTGATCGCTGGTTCGTGTTCTCTTTCTTTACCGTTAGCAGCAACATCAATCTCTTCTGATTCTTTATTCTTTGCTGCTACTGATCCTTCTGCTTCTGCTTCTGTTTCGACTCCTTGCTTTTTAATAACCAAATGTTTATCTTCTTCCCCTTCCAGTTCTGGAACTATGGTGCTCTCATGTTTCTCTGCTTGCTCTATTTCTTGTTCAATGGTATATAAACTTGTCTTGCCATTTGGTGCCTCTTCTGTAGGAGCGAAATCCTCACTAAGAACAACAGAAAGTAAACCATTATCGGTTTTGATTTCAGCATCGTGAGAAACTGCTCTGGATGGAATTGGGGTTACTTCTGACACATGTGATTCTTCTTCTACGTTAGATTCCAATGGACTTTCATTCACCGTGTGATCTGTATTGGATTCTTTAGGCACACCATTTGATTCAGCATCATTGGAATTCAAAGATTTTGATTCCCTGCGTGTTTCATCAATAACTTCTGCTGCATTTTCATCATCCTTTGCATTGGATTCCTCCATATGTAAAGCATTTTCATTACCATAATTTCCATGGGAATGATGACTTTCGTTTGTAAGAATTTCTTCACTCTGCTTGTTGGCGTTTGCTGTTTCTGCTTCTGACACATCATCAGTTTCCGATGAGATCAATGGTGCCTCTTCCTCTTTTGGCATTTCAATTCCCATCTCATGTGCGTCATTTGTCTCCGAATCTAATTCATTGGCACTTTCGGGTTCTTCAGCTTCAACAATTTGTTCATGATGTTTTTGATTCGAAGCAGCAAACACAATTGATGAATCTTCCGGCTGGTTAACATTAATAGCATTTGATCTTTCATTTTCCACCAGGTGAACTTCTTCTTCAGCAGTGTGATGATGTTCTAGAAATTACAAAAATATATTATTGTAAATTTTATACAATTTTATAAAATCCATTTTATTTCTCACCTTCCTGTGCATGTCCTTTATCTACGACTTTTTCCAACAAATTATTCTCCTTTTCCTTTACAACAACATCTTTGGACTCTTGCAACTTTTCTTTCTCTTTCTCCTTTTCCTTTTCCTTCTCCTTTTCCTCCTCTTCAATTTGCCTTTTTATAGCACTTCGATTATTTTCCGCTTGATCTTCATCAGTTTTTATTTCACTCTTTACTTCCTCACGTATACCTTCCTCAAGATCTTCAGGTAATAAAGATTGTAGGCCTGTTTTCTTTTCGGCAGCTTCCTCAGCAGATTCTATTTCACTTTTAACAGCATTTCGTATGCCAGTTTCAAGATCTTCATTTAATAAGGACTTGAAACCAGCTGGATCCAATGTTTCACTATCGGTTTGCGGTAATAAAGCTTCCTTTGGTTTTGGTGTAGCAGTTTCAATGGGTGTAGCAAGGATGGTTGCATTTGCTAAAGGACATAAAAAAAAAACAAACAAATTTCATTCAATTAATTGAAAATTTTTATTCAATTCCATCAACTTCCGGTTCTTATATGCTTTAGTCAAACTTCACTAATAGATGGCGCGCACTTACTTACTTACATCTATTTGATCATGTCTTCACTAAAATCTTGGTTCACATGATCGTTTCCGATTTAGCATTGATTGATTTATGCATAAACAAAAATTTCTTTAAAAAAGAGCGCAAAGCCATTTTTTCAAAGAGTAGCAAAAGAAATTAGAATTTAAGGGCACAATTTCTTGAGCGATTTGTCCAGTATATAATAAAATCGTTGTAAGGTGGTGGGTCTTTTCAACTGCTTAAAAAAAAAATATTGAAAAAATTTACCATATTGTTTCTCGCACCCATGACCAGTTTAGGCTGCACAACTTAAGGGCATGTATTAGACGCAATTTCTATTCTCAGGAACAACTAATTTAAAAAATTTACAAATTACACATTTTGCAAAACAATGTGAAACTGACTGAATCTGTATTAAATTTTTGTCAAAAATAAAAGTAAGAGCTCCAAAGCACATTAAGCGAAAAAAAAAATTTAAGTACTGTGCCTGCTCACCAACACAAGCACAATTTGGAAGTGAAACTTCTTTAGCGAAGAGAGGAGGTAAATCAGTATTGCATTTGCCTAAATAGCTCCAATATATTATTTAATTAACGCCATCAAATTTTGATATTCGTTACATTTCATTTTCATATTTTTTGGATTTAATCACCTTCTAAAGAAGTTTCACTTCAAAAAAAATTTATAAGTGGTACAAACTCTTTACAAAAGGCCGGGAAGATGTTACTGACGATGCCCGACCTGGACATCAAGAACCTATGAAAATATTGAAAATAAAATGTTATGAAGAATCTTCGAATCGAATAGAGAAGTTGCTGTCAGTTGTGGCTCATGTCATGCAATTTTTTTGAATGTTTTGGGCATGAAACGTGTGCCAGCGAAGTTTGTTATGATAAATCAATAAAATTAGGGAGTTTCATGTAACGTCGTCAATAATGAAAGAACATTTATTTCGGTAATTAAAATTACAAACACGAATGTGGGGATAAGTCATAAAGTATCTGGAATGCTTGTGAATAATTTGATTAAAGAAGCCTTTCCTTCTTTAAAAAATATAAAGCCTACTAAATTTAGCTATTGGGGACATTTTCTCACACACACTTTCATTGACAAATATCTGACTATTTATAACTTCTTATAGAAGAAACAACAAAGCAACAAAAAACAGAAAACAAAAAAAGGAAAGGAATGGAATGGGATGTGATGGGATGGGATGGGAAGGAATCTCATTATCATTGGTCATAATTTAAAATGCATTGGAGCAGCAAAGTATTTGTGGTATTGTATAGAATGCAACCAAAGTAGCAACGATTAAAATTCCACACACATGAAAATCAAACAAATAAAAACCCAAATTAGTAACACACAAAAAAGAATAGTATAAAAGAATAATAACAAGCAATAGTCAAACTGACTCAGGCTGACAGACAGACAGACTTACTGACTGATGGACGGACTAGACAAACTACTACTAAAGTAGCAACATTATTTATGACGACGTTTGGGAACGGGTCTCGCTCGCTTCTAAGACATTAGTACTACATTTAGGTATGTAGATAGAAGTTTGTCTGTCTATCTACATTCATATTTAAAATCGTGTGTGTGTGTGTCTTGTGTTTTGTTTATGCTAAATCAGATGAGGCCGCCCAGTTTGGCGACTGTCGACTGTCTAAGACTTATGATGATGATGGTGAGTTAGTTGGTGATGGCAATGACGATGGTAAGTGACGACAAACAACAAAATTAAAATACCAAGAATTATGGGGTTTGTCAGTTTTCACTATTATAAAATATTATCAGAATATTTCCATAGAATTCCCTTTGGGTTATTAATAAATATGGATAATATTATAAATAAGGAAACAAAGGGAGAGTAGACAGACAGACAGATAGACAAACAGAAATATTGAAGATCAATTTCTTTTTCAGTTTAGATCAGTTTAGTTAGTTGGACACAGTTTGTCAGTTTTAAGGTTGTGGAAAAATTACTAAAAATGACAGAAAAGCGGCGGCGTAAAATAAAAGAAAATTCAATGAAAATGAAAAATAGAGAAATGTGGTAAGATTTCCAAAAACAAAATTGCCGCCTGCAGTAAGTCAGTCAGTCATTCATTCCCTTCTGTCTGCCTGTGTCGTCTGACAGACAGCTGAGTTAATTTTCAAATGCTGTGTGTTTGTCTATTTATCCTCTGTTGCATTATACTCGTATTTACTATGAAGGGTGATCAATCCTTAGAAGCGAGACAAAATTATCTTCCATTCTGTTGAGCATGCATCTGTGTTTCTGTTTATGTGGCATGTTTTTAATTGGAAAACATAAAATGTATCTAGATACACAACAAACAATACATTAGATTGTGTGTTTTGATAGAAGAAATATGATGGAAATGAGTAGTTTCAGTTTCTATAAGTTATTAAATTGATATGAAAATGTAGAAGATGACCCATTTTTATAAGAAGAGTTCGCTGCTTTACATTTACGGAGCAATAAACCACACAGTAAGATGCTTTCAAAACGCTTAAGATTTCGTATCAAAATTCTATTGAAAAAATAAAAAAAAAATTAAATTAGTTTCTTCTAATGAAAAATGAGAGAAAGAAGAAGCCATAAATCAATCAATATGTGCTTGGGTTTAAGCCACTGGCAGACTAAAGTTGTGAGTTGCCTTGGATAACCGTTTCATAGCTTTGGAGATTTGAAACCTCAAATAGAGGGTTTCTAGGAACCACTAGTGTTGGGAGCTTCCATCAACTTCCTTCTTCATTTAATTTTAATTTTTTAGTAATCCAATGATTTTGCCTCCCTGCAACTTTTATGAACAAAGTTCGTCAGTAGCTTAAGCCACCCTAGAAGACTTCTATATTCTATTCAATTCTATTCTATTCCATTCTACTTTCAATTGAATTCTTCGTTGCATGTGGTGATTTACTGAACTGAGCTCAGCAGGCGTCTCGCCTACACTTTTGATGACAACATGCAATGTACGACGACGTCTGATCCAAGATCAATTGAACTTTCTCACCATTCGAAAGCAATAAACTTTAAAAGCATAGGGAAAAGGGAGTGTAGGAGGAGGAGGAGGAGAATGATGAATAATGAAAGATATTCAAGGAAGGCAAGCACAACAGGCAGAAGATCAGTTGATTATCCGCAGCCACCATGTGAGCTTATCTATTGGTTTGTTTTTATTTTTTTTTTTGCTCTCTACTCGATCTATCTAACTAACCACTCTCTCTTTGTGTGTTGTTTGGCCTCATTGCCAATGTGGCTTTACAACAGAGTTTGCTTTCCGGTATTTTTTTTTTATTGTTGTTATTTTAGATACTTGGTTACTTTAGTTGATGGTTGGCATAATTACGCGCCATAAACGCATTTTGCATGCAACAAACACATGATAACAAGAAAAACTTAAGGAAAAAGTTGTTCAATTTAGATATAAAAAATAAGAGAGAGAGAGAGAGAGAGAGATACAGAGACACCTTGACAAACCAAAAGACATAAGTCAAAGGCCTATCATCATAGCACCAACAGCAGCAGCAAACCACAGCAAAACTTAACGTTCAACAAACACGATGTCAATCAAAAGCCGCCAACCAAAAGGAAGACGTCAAACTAAATTATTATGTTGATGAGGATGATGATGATGATGATGATGAAGATGGTGACGGTAATGAAACTATCTATGTATCTACATAACTATCCATATTGCGAATTGGTTAAGTAAAAATTATGATAGCAATAGCAACAAATTAATAAATGCAACAAATAAAATTCATACACTTTGAACTATGTTTCTGTACCCTGTAGTCCTCATTCTCATATATGGATAAAAGGTATATTAGGTTTATGCAAAGGTATGTACAATAACAACTAGAACGAAGGGAATATAATTGAATATTCTTGATTCATAATAAAGGTAATGGTTTTTACCATATTTAAATGAAAATAAATTAAATAAATCAATGAATTTAATGGGTACAGAGGGACAAGATTCTAGGTAGGGAGATCTAGAAAGAAAGCCATGTGAATAGGATTGCTGTATCATGGCTGGTTATCGGCATGTTGGAGGTGTATAAGGAGTAGAGAACCGGAGCGACATCGCTACCTTGCGATAAATGGGAATATTCAGAAAACACCGCTCAAAAGACTATTTAATAAAAATATAATGTTTAACCCATAGCACGACTGTTGTGTCTGAATGGTACTGTGCCTATGAGTGGTGCTTTAAAATGTACTTGGGGGAAACTATATTTGTTTACTATGCTAATTTTTAGAGAACAGAAATAGCTTCTTTTGCAATAGAGTTTTATAAAAAAGTTTTTTGTCTGCATTTGTCACTTTTCAAATAATGGAAAACTATACTTCTTTTTCTTAAGGATATCATTGAGATATAGGTATGTTGTTATGTTATTTCTATTGTCTTTGAATCTGTAAAATATTCAGTGAACATGATCACACAACCTTTCAAAAACACATGCATGACCACTGTGCTCCTTCTTTTAGACTGGACAAGAAGATTTTCTCTTTGTTGGAAATCTCCAGAATTGAAAACTTAGAGAGAGGCACGATTTCGTGAACGATTTGTCCAGCCTATAGAATTTCATAATTTTTGGCATGAGTTGATGACGGATTTTGCGTACCCAAAAACTTTGCATGATGATGAATTTAATGTAATTAAATGCACATGTTGGTAGGACTGTCCTCAATTGCTATGCCAAAAATGAGCGCGATCTGTCAACCAGTTTGTTTACAGCAGCTAATTTAATCAGTCCACCTCGGTAGTTCTCGGCGAATTTATGGAGTCATGCCGGGTTCCCCGAAGCGGCAATTTGAGTTTGGGGAACAGGAAAAAGTCACACAGAGCTAAGTCAGGTGAATAGGACGGCTGATCGATGGTATTTATCGCGTTAATTGCCTTATAATTCAATTGCACATTTCCAAGTGATCATTGATTGACAATTATTTTTCCTATACTTTCATGTATTATAAGATTAAATTTTAATGATAGACATTCATGTAAAATCAATAATAATTACGAAGTAATACTTTGGCAGGTCTGTAGGGGTAAAAAGGGGTTTGAGGCGATGGGGGCTTTTTAGTCGGTAGAAATCCGACATAACTTATGGCACGGGTCATGAGTATTTTTCAAAGATTTTTCCCTCCTTGTTCGCATAACAAAAACAAAAATAGAAATCAAAAATGTTGTCAAATTTTGTATGTTTTCTTTAGAAGTAAAGTAAATCGTCTTTTCTAACCATATTTTTAAGAAGTATATTAGTCATTCAATGTACATCTGCCCCTAACTGACTAAAGCATTTTAACTTAACTTAATTTTCGTTTTTGATAAACTCACCATTTAAATTTGCAGCCGGCACTGAAGAAGCTACAACACCAACATCATCATCAACATGGGTACCGGCACCGGCAACAGTCGCAGTCGTAGTTGTTCCAACAACATCTTCGATAGGCAATGCTGCTGCTGCTGCCATTTCAACTCCACCAACTAATGTTGTTGTCGCTAAAAGAAGCATCAGCATCGGGATCAACATATTGAAGAAGATGAGCAACGTTTGCGTAGCACTTGGTTGACAGGTAAAAGAGAAAAACCTGTTGCTTTGTTGCTTTTGCTTTTGTTGTTGTTGTTGATAAAGTTTTTGTTTTCGCTGTTGTTGCTGAAGCGCGTTATTATTCCATTTTGTTAATGTCGTTGTTGTTTTGATCATCGTAGTCGTCGTCGCCAACTCCAATTCCAAGTCCATTGATGTTGTCTTCATATTGCAGCTGCTGGTGCTTAAGCTGTAATCGTCGTCGTTATCGTTGTTGTCCAGCAACAAATGTTTGGCGCTGACCATTTTTTGATTGATTGATTATGTTGTTGTTGCTCCTGTTTTCTTCTATCTATTGTTCTTGGTTATTTATTTTTCAATTCAAGTTTCAATTTGCAGTGTAATATTTATAGTTCTTTCTTCACTTTTTCAAACTGTAAACTTTCGCCCTTTTATTTTATTATTTTACTATTTATAAAATTTTGCAAATAAAAGACGTGAAACACCGCAAGAAAACACCATGAGTTTGTTTTGTTATCACTTTCCTTAGATTTCATCAACTGTTACTTCTGTATTTCTTTTGCTTTTCCTCTGAAATAAAGAGACGTCGAAGAAACTATTCAACACTTTTGTTTTTTAATTCTACTTTCTTAAGTCGTGCTTACTACTTTTGCAAAGAAATGCGCGATAACGTCAACACGCAATGAAAGAACTCGAAAAACTGAGAAAAATTTTAGAATTGAAAGCAAGAAAACCAAGTAAAACAACAACAACAACAAAAGCCGATGCGTTGTTGAAATTCTTCGTTTCTTTTTGTACACTTCACGCAGTGAATGGTATTATAAGTTTGCCATGAAGTTTGTAACAGACAGGAGGAGACATCGGAGATTCCATAAAATTTACATACATATATTGTTTTGATCAGTTTGAAGAGATGAGTTGATTAAGCCATGTCCGTCTGTCCGTTTGTTTGTATGCAAACATGTTCCTCAATTTTTGAGCTATAGAACGGAACTTTTCATAAACTTTTTCTTTTTACCAGATGCCCGAAACCAGCCGAATCGGACCACTAGGTGGGGTATCTCCTAAACAAATCCAAATTCACATTCTTGTCCATACTAGAAAAAATGTTGGGTTTTTGTATTAACCGAATTGAAATTTAAAGACTATAAGCGTCTAATCCGAGGAAACTTCAAGACCCTAGGATTACTGGATTGTATAGCTCGCATACAAATATTTTGGTCACAAGGTAGAAATACAGTAAGCATAAGTCAAATCAATAATGAAATATTTCTGTATACTAAAACGCAGGAGCATAGGTAAAAACGTGCGTAATGAGTATGAAATTCTCTGCATAGCCGAAGCTAACTTTTTTGTTCTCTTGTTCTTTATCGCTCACTCTCTTCCTATCTTTCTTCCTTGCTCTCTCTCACTTCTTATTTATAGGTTCTCATTCTCGATTAATGCTGCTGTTTATACATATTTGTTGTTATTTGTAGAAGATTGTGATCAATTTTTGGTTCGGTTCGGTTCGGTTCTGTTCTGTTCGGTTCGGTTGTATTCGTCTTCGTTATTACTTGCACTTGCATAGTGAGTTTGCATCTGAGGCTGTGTGTGCGAGTGTGTGGACGTGCTGATAAAGTAACTTACCCAGTTGGACCTTGAAGACTGCAAGAATACAATCAATACATTTTACAACAAATTTCCATATGTCCGCTGACTACCTTTGTATGTCTCTGACCCTGACCTGAACTGGTAGGCTCTTATCAAAAGGAAGTATCAACAGGGCCAGATTTTTAATAGATCATCTATTTTTGTGGTGACAACATACCTAAAATTATAAAATACAAAATCGAAAAATCCAAACCCTTCCATCGACCAAAGAATATTAATCATCAAAAGTTGCCATTCAGGTTTGAAAATTGATTGGAAGAGGCTTTGAGACTTCAATTGCCAAGGCACCTTTACGTAACATCATCCGATCGAGAGTCATAGGAACGTACCACATATCACAGTTCTAAGCTGTCGCTGTGTTATGACAAAACTTACATATATTGACATGTAAAACATAGCTGAAAGACTCCTCCTAGCACTCTAACTTTACTTAAGAAGATAATGAAGACATTTCAAAGAAAGTAGGAAGATATCGCAGCAGTCCAAAGTTATTTTTTACTTTCGGCTATTGATTTCACTTTCCTTTTTAAATTTACTTAAGGATTAAGAAGACGGTTTGACAATGAGATAATGATACGAAATCAAACCTATCAATCGATGCAATGACAGGTTGTCAATAACATATTGGGCTGTGAGGACCAAATATGTTCGGTAACCAATAAATATAATTAACTGCTTGGGATATCTAGACCCGGATTAAGGTTTTCTTTAAGATATTACCTGCACCCAATCCTAATTACCTGTAGCATTTTTCGGGACCACTCAGCATAAGCCTACAATGTCTCTATGGATAGTCTGGTACTACGTATATCAGCCTATTCGTGGGATTATGAAACAAAATGTCACGAAATCAAAACAATAGTCTCGGAAATGATCCAAAAACTGTTAACAAACAAAAGAGGTTCGAAGCACATGGAGTCATTTTGTAGAGAAGGCCAAACCTCACAAGGAGCTGATGATTTAGAAAACATATTCTCATCATCTGTTGATTTCTTGCATTCGTTTGAGATTTTTGAATGAAAAAAATCGGAAAACCCCCTATTAAAAAAACCTTACTTTAGAACGCACGTTCCACTTAATGTCCAACTGGGACTTACGATTTTTATCGTATATTTATTTACTCGTAATTTGCTTTTAAAAGGGCTTCTCTTTGTCTCTCTCTCTCTCCGGTCATTCATATATTTTCTGTTTGCTGATGTTGTTGGTTTTCCCGCCGAATTTCTCACGTTTACCTCTCTTCCATTACTTCCATTCAATTTCCTTTTACAGACGTTATAAAAGTACTTAATATGCTTTTGTTGATTATTTTTGTTTTTTTCTTTATTGTAGGTAGCCAATTTGCTTGCGGCTGCTGCTGCTGCTGCTACTTCGAGAGCATAAGTAAACTATAGACGATGATGACGACGATTGCTGTTTTAAGAGTCTCTTAACCAGTCATACAGACCGACCGACCGACCGACCGACCCACTCAACTCAATTCAACTCGACAATTTGCCGTACAAAAGTAAAAAATAAAAAAAAAAAATAAAAAAAAAAACAACGAACAAAAGCATGCTGGCGAAATAAGGCGGACTGCATGTTAAGTACTTCACTTTGCATGGTCTACAGGGGGGCACAGCAACAGCAACAGCAAGCAGCATTGAAACACTTCTAAGAAAACATTACAAAGACCACAAGAGCAAAAGCAACAGGAGAGGCAACAACAACAACAACAACAACAACTACAGAGGTAATAAGACGCAATAACAACAACAAGAATAAGATCAACAAACCACCAGAAGTGTCTGCTGTTCTGCTGTTCTGCTGTCTGAAATGTATCTGAAGGCGAAGGCTGGTTGCTGATTGTTGGTTTTTATTGATCTTGTTTGGGTTACTTACAATATATTGTATTTTATTGTTACGTGATGTGCTACAGATAAATGAACACGCTTGGGAATATTTAACGCCTTATAAAATTCTCCATTCTAGACTAGACTGTAGACCAGAGATTCTGTTACAAAATACCTTTTGATTGCCACGTGTGGAGTCGTTGCTCGTTGGTTCGTTCATCGACATTGAGAAATGCAATTCAATTAAAATTATTCCTTGACAAATTTACTATAAGTGAAAAAAGGAGAAGAATATTTCTTTCGTTTGAATGTTGAATATATGTACATGGTCAATTGTTATCCATAGAGAGATTCTAGTTACTACTTAAACATTTGCTTAGTCATCGAATGACAATTGTCGTCATCGTCGTTGTCATCGTTATTATCATGATTGTCGTTGTTGTCACATTACTTCCACTTCCATTTCCTTCGTCGCCGCTTTGACCTTTTATGGCACACATATCCCATAATCATAAACAGCGAGCGAGACAATCCCTTACTCAGGCAGTCAGTCAGTCAGTCAGATAGATATTCTGTGGAACGACATAATGGATAATGAGCCAGACAACAAGGCAATGGAAAAGTAATGACAATACTTGGATTTACAATTGTCAATGCTGCTGCTGCTGCTGCTGCTGTTTAAAAATTCATTTTTATGATCAACGAACAAGCAAGCTGGTTTTTTTTTGTCTTGAACTCACTTGTTTGTTGAAAAATGACTAAGCACTTTATGGTTGACTATTCTCGTACTAGTATTTCTTATGAAGTCTCTGTAAATTCTGAAGGCCTTTTTAGTTTTCAATATTTTGGTAATTAAGTCACGGCGCCGCTTACTAAGATCCTTCCTGCGTGACTGACTGCCTGCCTGCTTGACTTGAATCATCGTCAGTAAAGTCATTAAACGGATGGTTCGATATTTTATTGACATTTCACGTTTCACATAAACTTCCGCTACAAAAGGCATATACAATAGTATATATCCTTGGTTAGAGATAAACATAATATTGAAGTTATAAACACACATTAGCGCATCCATTTCCCTTGGATTTGGATAAACAAAATGAGACTAAGAGTTAAAGTTGGTGATAAATTGCAGATGGTAATAAACTAGGATGATCACTAGACGGTTATTTAAAGTTGGTGATAAATTGAAGAAGATTTAAAATAGACATTAGATCTTTCTAAGAAAATCCTAGGGATTTATAACTTTAACTTTATTCCATTTAAGTGAAGCTCATAAAAGTCCCATGACAAAGGCAATTTAAATATTTAAAATTATTAGAATTTCATCCAACTCTCAACTATTCATAGGAACATATTAGCTCCGCATTATCAAAGTATCCAAAATATGCCTATAATGGAAAAGAATCTTTCATGGTTTTAAGTGAAGACACCTTTTACATTACTGTATCATCTAGATGAAAGACAAATTCTCGCAGCTTGCCTTAATCAAACTCAGGCCTTATCACAAAACAGTTTTAAAGGTTTGAGAACATTAAAAATGGCTTTAAAGCTTATCAATTGCATGCCAATGAACGATGATTGTTTAGCATATGAACAGTTGATCCAATATTTTTTCCATCAACGGAACTCATTGATGACTTAGCCACAGTTTTGCAGAAACATTATTCTTAGTATTTAGATAACCATTAACTAGAATTCTATTTAAAAACTTTACGTGGAACTAAATCTAGAAAATAAGTTTTCAAATCAACGATTAATCCACGGGACTAATAAAATTTCTATAGAAAACATATTGCAAAAAAATGCATACATAAATAAATAAATTAATGCAAATATAAAAATGTATGTGAAAAATGATATCTCAAATGTATTTCATTATGTTGAACAAACACAAATATATCATCCATCCATGATATTTAATCTTTGATTGACAAAGACTGTTTTTGAAATACAAACGACAATTCTTGGAAATTTTAAAACACACACACACACACACACAAACGCACTCGGACACACACAGAAACTCTTTCGATGCAATAACAGATTCACTTTCAATGAACTTGTTTTCCTTACAACAATACTAAAATAAATATTTAAATATATAAGAGACAAAGATAATCACACCATAATTTATATACGCTACGCATACTTATAGTAAAAAAGAGATTGAAGAAAAAAGTGCCCTTGAGCTTATTGATTAACCCCCCCACCGTAGTTACTATGTTAACACCGAAATTATAACAAGTCATTGATGGCAAACGAGAGTAAAATTGTGACAGAATTCCCAGTCCTAAAACATTGGTATGAACCGGAACGCGCCATGATCTTAAAAAACACGTAGATTAATTTGGGTTTTTCCTGTGTGATTTCTGCAGTACTTAGTATTTTTTTATATAAGTCAACGCAACTATAATACAAGAAATATCTTATTTTAAGTTAAGTAATAATTGCATATTTTACAAGAAATTTTCCTATTATTTTTTTTATATATCTATAAGGTAGATTTTTAAAGACTTGAATGTATTACATCACAGTATCGAACGAAGCATATTCGGCATTTTTAAAGTTTAAATTAATTTGTATTCAGAAAAGAAAAGAAATTTATAACAGCCAATTATAACAAAAAGGGCAATGTACCGACGACCATTTGTAAATTTAAATGAAACCACTTGAGCTTATTTCGACCCCCCCATAAATCAAAAACTATTAAACAAATAGACTGCGTGAAAGTATAAAAATTGAAAATTGCAACGAAGTTTAGTAGAGATTTTATTAAAATTACTCCATAATTCTAAAAAACGACCTCTTAACTTTATAAATAATTATACAATTACAGGAATATGCCATCAATATTTCAGCTTTTTATGTGCGGAGAATATTCTGGGTATTGACGACACACAAACACTCATTTTTATACTCTTCCCACCTTCCTTACAAACCCAGATTCAAATTCCAGGTCTATTTAGAAAAACTCTTTTATTTTTGTATTTTCAATATGAAATTTAGACACTATAAGTGCCTGATCCATATTCAGCAATCATATAAATTTCAAGACTCTAGGATTACTGAATCGTATAACTCTCATACAAACCAAGATTCAAATTCATGGTCTTAATAAAAAAAAATTTTGGTTTTTTGCATTATCGAACTGAAATTTGGACACTTTAAGTGCCGGACTAATATTAGCCAGCCATGTAAATTTCAAGCCCCTTGAATTACTGGATCGTATGTCTCCTATACAAACCAAGATACAAATTAATGGTCTTATTAGAAAAACGTTTTTGTTTATTGTATTTTCAAAATGAAATTTAGACACTACAAGTGTCTGGCCCATATTCACCACCCATCTAAATTTCAAGACCCTAGTATTACTGGATCGTATGTCTCCCATACAAACCCAGATACAAATTAATGGTCTTATTAGAAAAACTTTTTCGTTTATTGTATTTTCAAAATGAAATTTAGACACTACAAGTGTCTGGCCCATATTCACCACCCATATAAATTTCAAGACCCTAAAGTTACTGGATCGTATGTCTCCCATACAAACCAAGATACAAATTAATGGTCTTATTAGAAAAACTTTTTCGTTTATTGTATTTTCAAAATGAAATTTAGACACTAAAAGTGCCTGACCCATATTCACGAATCTTGTAAATTTCAAAATCCTAGGATTACTGGATCACGTAGCTCCCATACAAACCTATATTTAAGTTTATGGTCTTATTAAATGGGACATTATGAAAGTTTAATTATTAATTAATTAATATTATTAATCTAAGGAAATAAATAAAATCCATTTATATTATAAGAAAATAATTTTTCTACCTATTTCATTGTCCAGTAGTGTAAATCAATTCCATTTATTAAGAAAAAATAATAATAAAATCTAAAACAAAATGAGTACTTACCGAAAAAGTGCGCCACACATCATTGTAAGAAATTCATTTAGTATTTTGCACTCTCTTTGCAATATTATTTCTCTTTGTTAATCACTACACACACACACACAAACACACTTAATTCATTTTCTCTCAAACACAATAAATTTGCTATAAATACTTTAGTTGGCAACGTTGGCTTCTTTTTAAATTCTTACTTTAAAAGAATTCTGTAAAACTTATCACAAATCACTTTTGATATCACTTTTTTAACACGCTTGTAGTATATTTTCATCTATCACTTTTTATACAAAAAAAAAAAAAAAATATATATATATTTATTTTGATATTTTTTATACTTTATTTTTATTTATTTATTTTTTTAATGACATTTTGTATTGCTTAATATAATCATTTTAATATTATTTCACTTTACTACAATAACTTATGTTGATGGGTGCGAATTCAGATGTTCTTTTAGTCGTAACATATTTGGTTGGCCAAGCAACGCCTTCATGCATGGCAAGCAAGTCAAAATCCAATCAGAATTGAGCATGGAAACCAAAATTCTACTCTGCTTACATATGAAGTTATGTTAAAACTGGACTGAACATACTCATGTCATGCAACTTTGGGGCGCTTCAAGCAACTCATGTTACCAAAATAAATTGTTACGAAATATGAAATATTAATGCACCTTGCATGCAAATACATAATAGTAACATACTCGTACATCAAGAAGACATCAATCTTTTTGTCAGGAAAGAATAAGAATTTATAAGAAGAAAGCAATGTATGCCGGTCGAATAAGTATATAATTTTGCAGCTGCTAATCAATGTATCAATACATAAATGAAATTAGACATTGATAAATTGCATTTGTATTTGTTTAAAAACAAAAAACATTTTCCTATCTAAATTCTCATAAATTAACTTCTTGAGTTATGGGCCTTCGATCTAAGTATAGGTTCTACAAGTTGGCAAATGGGCCTTTTTTTAGGCTTGAAAACCACTTGAAAAATCAAACCTTTGCAAGTCTTTCTAAGTGAGCAAGTACGAGCTCGTAGCTGCTCGAAAAGAGGTGAGTACGAGCTCGTAGCTGTTCGAAAAAAAGCGAATACGAGCTCTTAGCTATTCGAAAAGATCAGATACGAAGATGTACTTGCAATGACAAAGTGGCATTGAAAATAAATTACAATAGAACTTCACTAATTCGACTCAACCTCGATTACTCAGGACTCCGGATAACGTAAGGCATATGAAAATTACTAATTATAAATAAATAATAAATAATGTTCGTATTTATGGTGTTTTTTGTAGAATTACAATGATTTTTAGACTCCAAAACTGCATACTAACGAGGTAAGTGTAAATAGATTCAAACGGCGCACAGCGCATACAAGGAAATGTCTAAAATCGTTCAAGAACTTCAGTATTGGTCTTTTTTGCAGTAAACCAAACTTGGATATCAGACAAAATTCAATAAAAAATCCAAGCATAGATTTCTATAAATATATCAAAACTAAACCGAAACTGCTTCGTCAAATTGCAACAATCATAGAAAAAAATATTGAAATGGAAAACGAAGACGTTTCGGATAATGGAAATAAAGTGCCTGGTCCTTAATTGGCTTTCTTTGTTAAAATTTATTGAATAAAATTTATACTGCGAAAAATACTGATTCAAATCGATTTACTGCTATTTTTTTAAATTTTGAAATATATTATTTTTTGTCTGAAAAGATACGAGCATTATGTATAAAGTATGTGATGAAATATAAACTCAAAATTGATTTAAAAAATTTTGTTACTTTTGTTTGCGAATTTCTTCTAAGAATGGTCAAATGGTCACTCATCCCTGTCAACAACATCAGCAGAGGAATTGTCGGACGTCAGTTTCAACGAGTCATTTACTGATTTGAGATTATAACGGTTGTTTATCATTTATCAGCAGTAAAACTTTGATTTTTGTAGATTTTCTTTGACTAAATATCTCATTGAGAACCGACAATGAAATGTTGTCATCTGGATCCTATTCAGGAATTGTTTTCAAGTATTAAGAGAATCGTTGCCTACTGAATAGCAAAGTTTATTTTTCCAGGAGAATTCGGAAAGAATCCACGGCAAATAAAGTTATAAACGCATATGAAATAAAGCATGTTAGCGATTATCGATCATTGTGTTCTACTTACAACATGAGATCCGAATTACAAGGGAGATAATAGAATGATGCCATATCCGGATTAGTAAAGTTCTACAGTAGCTACAAAATCGTACTTCAGCCAGTTAACAAGATAACATATCCTGTAGCATTTGCCAAATAGATTTATGCTTTTAATTTGTAAAATATTTGATATTTTAGGTTTAAATGGAATATTAAGTAAATAAGCTCACCGAAGGTCAAATACAATATTTCTTTGTATTATATGCATAAAGAATCTGAAATCATGTCTATAACACAGTAGCATATGAAATTGCACTAAGCTACAACGCACTTACCTCCACATTTCGTTTAAGTGCATACATCAATTCTGAAGAATTTCTTCCTTTTTATTACGTTTAGCTGCTCTAAACATTATGAAAAAATTGTGTTGCTTTTAAGCAAATTCCACTGTATTACAACAAAAAAACAAAAAAAAAATATAAATTTTTCTTATTACGACACAATGCTAAATATACTTTCAAGTAAATTTCATATTTTAATATTAAAAATTTTTATATTTTTTTATTATATTTTAAATTTCACATTAAACGCGATTTTGTTTAATAATATTTTAATATTAATAAATTCCTTTCATTTTATTTTTTATATTAACACTTTTTGCTAACTTTTTACTGGCAACGCCGCACCAGCCGACGATGGCAGCGACGGTGACAGCGATGCCGCCGCTGCCTTTTCGCTGCTTGCATAAAATTTTGCAAAAAGAACCGTTAACCGAATGAATTTTTATTTATATGGCATTTTCATGCATTTGCACACAGTTTTTTCACATTTCAAAAACGAATTTCACTTAAATCAACATTTATTTATTAAATTTACATATTTTTAAAAATATTTTATGGATATTTTAATGCAAAAACATTAAAAAACGAAATTATTAAACACCGACGCGATCACCTCATGTCAAATTTGCAATGATACTGTGGTGAGTGTGATGAGCTTGAGTGGTGAGTAAGATTGCGAGAGAGTGGATAGAGTAAATAGCAAGGAAAGCAACCACCCATTATGTGATTGATCGTAGAAGCAAAGAACAAAAGTTTTTGATTTTCCATGCAACCAGCATTCTACCCTCCCCCGCAAGCAGTGTTCTAATACAAAGTGATGCTTACATAATACAATACATACAAGGTGACAAATGAGCATAATTTGAGTGAGTATAATTTGATGGAGTAGCCTTTTGGGCTTTTTGATTTTTTTTTTTTTTTAAGCTTTTGAGCCTTTTGAGCATGTGCCGGTGATGGTGTGTTGTTATTGTTTGCATAAATAATATGCAATTGAATTGAGTTGAGTTTGTTCGTTTTGCTGCATAAATTGTAGTTTATCTTTCATAGTCTTTGTAGCCATTTACAATTTGCTGCGTGGAAACCCAGCGAATATTCTAAGTTGTGTTTATGTATAGAAGAAATAAATCTTCAAATTTAATTCTCGTGTTATATCTTCACTTAGTGCATAGCCCCATATGATGTTAAATGGAGGCAACCATAAATGACATGAAACGAATTTCATTCTATACTTATTTTCATGTTTATACTTTAGTTTTTGACACTATCTCACACTTCGTTGACCCCCTCGCCTAACGTGTGATTTCAAAAAGGTCTTGAAGAAGAACAGCAACGATTATTTCGCTGATTGCTCTGGATTGTAAATCTCTTTGGGTGCTTAAGATTATCGGAACAATGCACTGCTCATCGCCAGTTTCTAATTGATGCAAAAACCCTTCTTCTTTTCGATATCCTTTTAATGATTATCATTCGTAAGCTTCTTCTTTACCCAAATTTCAGTTCGATTATACAAAAAAACAACTTAAATAAATTTAAGTTGGTGTTTGTATGGGAGCTATACAATTCATGAATTTGAATCTGGGTTTGTATGGGAGCTATACGACAGACATAGCATGGACATGACTTAATCAACTCGTCTCGTTGAGCTGATCAGGAATACAGTCTATAACGAAGTCGAAGTCGCTAGGTTCAGACGGCAACCTCGTTACAAATATACTCTATGGGGTCTCTGTTGTTTGCTTCTGTTGATTATTCCTTTGTATTTAACTTTTCTCATATCGAGGAAAGAATATCTGAACTCATCAACTATTCTGATTTAAAGCATTGATTGATATCTGAATGCTGGAGTGACAAGTTGAGCCCTTCCACATATGAGTAAATTAATATTCCTGTTCTTTATTTAATGTTTATAGCAGGACAATGAGAAAAAGTACCTTCTTGACCTTTTCAACGTCTACAATATGAAAATCAATACATAGTACATAAATCCTTCTTATAGGACATTAACCCCTTAAAAAAGACTTTGAAGTTCAATCCATTGTTTATAGAATTTTAAGGTAAATTTCTTTTGCTGAATCTTTGGGTGTTTACCAGTAAGGGAATTGAAACCGATTTTTTGTGACTGAAAAAGATATTTTACTTTGTCATTATTGGAAATAGAGAAAGAAAAAACTTGTTAATTTTATGTGAATGCTGGGATAATCTTTAATTTTCGTTTAATCGAATATCAAATTGGAAGTAGGAAGACAATTGAAGAATTGAAATTTATCGCTTAATGAATTTCGTCATTTCGGCAAAGATTTCTTCGGTTTTTTTTTTGTTTTTTTTGTTTTTATTTTTTATTATTGTAACTTGTATGTACATATAATTATTTTTATGTTGATTTCATGGGTTTCGTTATGTGGTTGTGGTTGTTGTTGTTGTTGTTATTGTTGTAGCTGTTGATATGTTAATGCTGATAAAAGTGAGAGCAAAATCAAATAAAAGGCCCGTCTAAGCGGAAATGCATGATGATTTTCTGGAATCAAAGTTGACCCACCCGAGTTGAATAAACTCGATAATGCAATAAAACTCAAACCACACAACACAAAAAACTCCCTAAAGCAACAAATCAAATAAGAAAATTAAACAGAAAATAACAAAAAAAATACATAAAAATAAAACTTATCAATTTTTTTTTAAAAAGAATAGAGAAATACATAGATACAAGAAACAAAACAAAACAAATGAAGGCTTCAAAACATCAAAAACAAAAAAAAAACAAAAAAAGGGGGGGGGGGGGGGGGCAGATCTATGAGATTAAAAAATTTATTATGAGTTTTTGGCGACCCAAAGACCCCACAAGCAATCATATCATATTTTTCTTTATGAACTTACTATGTCACATGAATAAAAGTATCTAATCTAATCATCATCATAATTTTCAAGTTCAAAGATTGATTTAAAATATTTAAAATGCACGAGACACAATCCACAAATTAAGTTAATTTACATTACGTTTTCTTTTTGTTATCTCATTAAAAAATAAATGAAAAATTAAGAAATTGAATTGCATAGAAATTTGGCAATGTCAATTGTGGCATAGAATTGTGCATACAATGTACAATATTGTGTCACATAAATGTAGTGCATACTTTCAAAAAAAAAATTATATATAGTAGTAGATACATAAATCTGGTCAAAGCTACATGGAACTGGGTATACATACCCGTACCTGCTTAGTACTGAGTATGTGTGCACTGTTTTTTATGCCCGTGGCCCCAATCTCATTGAATTAAGTCTGTTTAATTGTTTAAGCTTGTAAAATGTTTACTCACAAACATACACAAATATGAAAAGACCTGAGCGCGCGCACACACACACACACACACGTTTGAATAAAGTAGTAAATTGACCGACCTTACCTCACCTCACATATACATACATATGTATGTACATGACAATATGCGAGTATCTAGATACATTTAAGCATTTCATTAATAGAGTGAGTGACACTTGATGTCAGTTGAAAAAATTGAAATTAAAAAAAAAATATAAAAAAAAAACTGAAGTAGTTGAAAGTTATATGTCACAACAACAACAACAACAATAACAACATTACTGCCTAAATTAGCGTCAATTTTTTTTTGTTTTGTCTTAATATTTCTGAAGGCCCATTTCCCAATTATTCATTTTTAAAAATCGGTTATGCATATTTGTCTAAATAAATATTTGGCTGCTTTTTTTTTCTGCTGACACAACTGGGTTCCGGTACGATTTCAAATCAATTGTACGAACGAATGAACAAATTTATTTGAGTTATCGGTGACAGACATAATGTGATTGTGATTGTTGTTGTTGTTGTTGTTACTGTAATGGTAACCAAGTCCAAGTCCATGCAAATTAAACACTTTCAAGTGACGTTTAAAAATGATTTATAAACAAACCAAAAAAAAAAAAAACATTTTAAATATTTAAAGAGAAATAAATAACAAAGGAGAGAAGAAAAAAAAAAGCTGCGAAAATAATTCAATAGCTGTGAGGGCTAACAATACACAATATCATTGACAACAACAACAACAACAACAACAACAGAAACTAACTAAACAAAATACTTACAAAATATATTAGCCATAAGCCGACGACACTCACTCAGGAGTAACTGGCAGACAGAAGATAGACGGAAGATAGACAGTGAGGCAGGCAGCATGTAGCTAATAAGCCACACCGCCACAAAACCAAAACTCAACAGCAAACACATCCTAAATAAGCAGCAGCATGAGATATTGTTGTATCTACAGCAGTCAGTATCTACAGCAGTCAGCATCTACATCAAAAAGTATCTACAGCAGTCAACATCAACAGCAGTCTATACATCAATAAGTATCTACAGCAAAAAACACTGCTCCGCTGCTGCTGCATTTTAACCCTTGACGTAGACAACATCGCCGGTGATGATGATGATGATGATAATGATGAAGCCAACGTAGTTCATTGGTAGGGTAGCAGCGGCAGAATCAGCATCAGCAGCAGCAGCAGAAAAAGACGTGCCGCCATAGCAGTTACTCGTACATTAAGCAACAGGTTATTGCAATTCGGCGAAACGACAATGAGACACAGCAAACGGCAATGTTAACTTGTTATGATGACGATTCGATCGAAAGTTAAATTGCCCAAAATTTACACAGAAAGAAATTTTCTATTTAAATATAACAAACAAATTTTCATTTAACTTAAACTATAGTCAGTGTCATGTTTTGATTTGTAAAAGAAAAATATTGTACTTTCTTGGTCATCAATCTAAACTTCCAGTTCAACAAAACAAAATTCATTTTGCTTGGGTAGGATTAGATCAGGACAGGATCATCAAAATGCTTCAAAGCGCATTGTAATATGTATCTTGTTTGGACTGTGAACTTGCCATCATGGGAGACCGTACTGTTGACATAGCTTTAATACCCATGACCCCCTTAAAAAAAAAGAGTCCAGAAAAGGAGTAACAATGACAAAATGGTACAAAAAAAATTATAATTTAAGGGTTCCTTTTTTTAGATTTTTGTTTTGTATTTGGCTCTAACGTTCTGCTCGTGGCCCTGGGTATTAGTAGAAGTTGTTATGAAAACGCCTATATGGAATATGATTTACATACTAAATACATAGGAATGTTTTTTGAATCTGAAAGAATCTGAAAGAAGGAATTGTAATTACTCAAGTTTATAAAGTCAATGCTATTGTAAATAAAAAATCATTAGAATCAATAACGTGACACGTGCGTTTTATTAGACAATCAATACCATAAACTTCATATACTTACGAGTAAATACATATCTATCTAATCTCTTAGCAATCAACATAATCCACTATCGTAAAAAATGATTCATTCTGCATATCATAATAAAATTGATGATCGTAAACAGAGATTTGTAAACAAAATTATATGGAATCAATATCAAGTACGATTTACCTACTGTTTGGTCACGAGATTTTTTAAAGGGAAAAAATACCTTTAGCAAAAAAAAATAGCTTAATAATTCTAGGTAACGTTATCTATGTAGAATCAAAGGAATGTTAAAAGCAACCCGATATAATGACGAGTGTTTTCAGAAGTTAAAAAATATTGTGTTATTTTGAGAGACCATAAAATAACATAATAAAAATTAATTAATCACAAGTTAATCAATGGAATAGACTAATCCAAATTTCCCATACATACTTTCTCAAAAGTAATATTTACAAAAATAAGGAAACTATCTAGTAGTGGTAGTTCAATATTACTGGGCTGGAATATTGGAATTAATGCAGAAAAATCATCAAACTGCGTTTAAGGCGTGGAAATTGCCCATTTGTCAGCTATGACTCGTCTATTATCCCGCAGGTGGATCAAGTTCGTTACCTAGGACTAATCCTGGACAAGCAGCTTACATGGCGAGGTCATATAAAATCTATCACTGCATGTTGTTCTGCGAAATTGCGAAGACTTGATTGGCTGCTTCGGCCATCTAGTAGATTGTAATTTACAGACAAGTAGTTGCACCTGTCTGGCGTTACGATATTCATATCTGGGGTTCTGCTGCTATCAGCAACATTCAGAAACTTCAAGCTTGTCAAAACATAAATGCATAAGTTAATTTCAACATTCAATTATAATGTTCAATTGTAAGCTCAGCTTCCATAATCAATTTCAATATTCATCTTTCTTGTTCAATTTTCAAATTCAACTTCCATATTCAATTTGTATGTTCAACCTTTTGTACAATTTCTAAATTCAATTTCAACACTCAATTTTCTTGTTCAATTTTGAAATTCAACTTTGTTGTTCAATTTCAGCATTCAACTTTGTTGTTCAATTTCAGCATTCAACTTCCATATTCAATTTTTGCATTCAACTTTCTTGTTTAATTGCTAAATTCAACCTACTTACTCAATTTTAACATTCAATTGATGTCCATGATGTTCAATGTCCAAGCTCAACTTTCTTACTGAATTTTTACATTCAAATTTCTTGTTCAATAGCAAAAATCAGATTGCATTCATAAATTTAATTTCGTATACAATTTCAACATTCAATTACATATGATGTTCATTTGCTAAGCTTAAATTCCATATTCAATTTTCACATTCCAATTTATTGTTCAATTTCCAAATACAACTTTCATATTCAATGTCAACATTCAATTTTCATATTCAATGCCAACATTCATTTTTCTTGTTCAATTGTCAAATTCAACTTCCATGTTAATTTTTACGTTCAACTTTCTTGATCAATTGTCAAATCGAATTTCCATTTTTATTTTAACGTTCAACTTTCTTGTTCAATTTCCACATTCAACTACCATATTCAATTTCAACATTAAAGTTTCTTGTTCAAATTTCAAATTCAACTTCAATGTCTATGCTCTTTTGCTTTCTTACTCAATTTTTACATTCAAATTTCTTGCTCAATAGCAAAAATCAGATTTCATATACAATTCATAAATTTAATTTCGTATTCAATTTAAACATTCAATTACATATGATGTTTAAATACTAAGCTCAACTAACATACTCACCTTTTGCTTTCAACTTTCTTGTTCAATTGCTAAATTCAACCTTCTTACTCAATTTCAATATTCAATTGAACATCTTGAACAGTTCAATGTCTAAGCTTAACTTTCTTACTCAATTTTGACATTCAAATTTCTTGTTTAAGGCTCTACGCCGCATAACTGGGGCTCCTTGGTTTGTGCGCAACACCATCTTGCACAGAGACCTAAGGATGCCCACGATAAGTGATGAAATCCTGCAAAGCAACAATCGTCATCAACAAAGGCTACAAAGTCATTCAAACCACCTGGCGGCAATCCTAACTCCCCTAAATCACCGTTTGTGTTGACTTGTCTTTTCTGATTTTCGTCACATTTCATTTTCATATTGTATTATTCCTTCGCTGCAGAAGCTTTACTTCAATAAGGAAACTACCTAGATAGTTATTCAATATTACCATAATACATGATAGTCTTCAGATCAGAGATGAGTTCTTCAGGCACAGTAATAACAATAGCAATCATCTTGCTGGAAAGCTGAAAGACCCTCTGGATTTCACGTCCCACTTCCCGGATGGGCGATCCACCGATGACATCTGGTCCCAAGGATAAACATAAAAAAGAAAAATAATATGTGATGTCCAAGTTCATTCAAATTTACCTACTGTCGTCGCCATTTGACAGGCAGATTGCAAATGTAAGAAGTGAAAAATATAAAAATTAAATTAAATTATGAGAAATTGAAATCACCGTTTGTGTTGACTAGTCTTTTCTAAAAATTCCATAATATTACCTGAAATATCTTTAACACGAGACTCTCAATGAATTTTTTTATTACAATAATTTCTTAATTCATTTATTTACTTCATATTTGGTTTATCCTGATTTAAATCTTGAAAATAATTACTCAATTAACTGTGATTGTAATTATTGGCTAATTTAAGCTTTACAACCACCGCCGCTCAGTGTACTTTTCCATGTGTCACGTCATTTATAACGGTACGTTTTTTTTAAGAGCTTCTCTATCAAAGCTTTTGAGTATTACAATAAGTATGTAGGTATGAATGTATGTACGAGTATTTTCAAGTGAACCCCGCAATGGATTCTCCATTGTCTCTGATATCGTCATCAACGCCATCGTCGCCGACAACATCGCTGCCACAGCCAAAGGCATACAGGTGGGTTTTATGAAGTTAACGCAGCTTTAAACGTCGCTTGCGCTTTTGCCACTTTTGCCAAACCAAGTTTAGTTAGCAAGCCAGACACTACAATATACTCAATCATTGATTCATTCATACATTCATAGTTCCGGAGTAAAGAAGCGTCGTCGGTAACGTCGGACAGCGCATATACAATAATATGGTATATGTGGAAGCGCCAGTGAGGGCCCTACGCTGCTACTGTTGCTGTTGCTGTTGCTGTTCCAAAGCAGCGATACCATGCGGGAATAATGTGCACAGCACAGTCGATAAAAAACATTCGCGACGATCGTTAGCATTTTTCACATTGCGCACGAGCGAACTCCCGCCGTCAACTGTCACAGTTGTTATCTTCCAATATTCGCGCCAGATTTTCGCTTTTCATTTGCAAAATTTTGGTTATATGAAAAAGTATCTAAGTATCTGTGTGTGGATCGTGTGTGACAACCAAATAAACTCAACTTTAACTACCAAAATCCAAGCATACATAATTCCTATTACTTTGCTGCCTTTGCTTCTTCTGATGTTGGCTGTGGTAGCTTCTGAGAAAATAAATCTTACGTCAAGACGAATCATCTTATACTTATTATTGTAAAGTCACCTGTGGCGGTGGTGGTGGCGGTGACGGCAACGGCGGTGGTTTTATATTCAATTTACCACCAGAGAGCCACGACTTCTTCATTGTTTGGAGTGCGCCCGCGGTTGTGCACACACAAATCCGAACACCTTCATTGTCGATTGTCGGTTGTCGAGTGTGTGTGTGTGTGTGTGTGCATGTGTATGTGTTATTGTCTCACATTTTGGGAAAGTACTTTCCGTAGTGGTGTTTCTGCGGCTTTCCAAACGCATTCGTTTTGTCGTTAAGTTTAGTTCATTCATTGATTCACTCACTCGGTATCGCCTTTAGAGAGATACTTACTTTCGTTTTCACTGCATCAGGCGACCCCAATTGAACCGGTTCAATGTTTCGCAACAATTCGGCTTAAGTCCTGCGTGCGTGATCTTATTAATTGTGCTTTTATTGATGATGATGATGATGATGATGATGATGATGGCGATGTTGGTGATGATGAAATGTGGACAAATGAAAATGAATGAAATGAAGTCATTCCTATGGATTTCGGATGTGCTCTTAACATTGCTGTGCTATCTATTAATCTTTGGTTGCACAGGATATACCATAATTATCGTCGATGCATCAATATTACCACAGACGCGTCAAACCCGGGAGATTATCATAACCGATGCGGTATGTTGGAATGTGTAATATATAAGGGTTTTTTTTATTTTTTTGCGAACGAAACATGTGTCATTGATGACGACCACAACAACAACAACAATATCATTGACAATAGTGCAATACAATATTCATTTGTTGTAGCAACCAGGGCTGTCTTAAGGTATTCGTAGCCCTTGGGGTAAATCCAAAAATTAGAAAATGAAATATGAAAAAATACGAAAATCAAAATTTGAAGTTTCACTTCCATATTGTATTTGCCTAAATAGCTCCATATTTTTGGGACTAACCCCCCTTCGCTAAAGAAGTTTCATTCCTAAAATTAAAAATAAAAAATTTTCCCAGTGCAGGACTCGAACCTCACGCCCTCGATTTGCAAGTCCTACTCTCTAACCACTACGCCGCGGAGACATTTGTATTTTGTATTGTATTTGCCTAAATAGCTTCAATATAATAATAACATTGATAAATTTTGATTTTCGTCACATTTCATTTTCATATATTTTGAATTTACTCCCCTTCACTAAAGAAGTTGTACTTCAAAAAATGCTTCTTACTTTATAAGATAATCAAAGAATATTAACAAAAAAAAAAAAATTTTAGCAACAGTTAAAATTACAGACCCTTAAACTGACTGCCCCTCGTGTCTTAAGCCTATTTTGCCATGAAATTATAAAGGCACTGGTTGTTGCTGCTATTGCTGGTGTAGTTGTTGTTGTTGGTTTTGTTTATTAAAATTGTAAAGGCGCGTGCGCGTTGTGCAGAATTTTTAATTGACTAAATGTCACAACGCGTGCTGGATTGCTTGCTTAGTTCATTCATTTCCATATGTTGGTAGAGGTGGTATTAGCGGTGTTTAGGGGGGTAATGTTGATATCGTGATATCGTTGGCGGTGGCCTCCACAAATCCGGTCGCATGTCACTCTGTCTGATTTGCCCTTCGCTGCATGCCTACAAGTGTCTGTTCAGAGGCGTATTTACCCGGGGCGGCAGATTCTGTGTCTAGTAAATTGAAGGTTTAATAATTGGAAGACTATTTGCTTTACTTGATAGCTTTATAGCTTCGTGACTAGTCAGTTCAGTGATTCATTGTATTCATGGACATTAAACTGGTTTAAGTCACAAGGATAGAAATGAAAATGAATAGAGAACAATACGAATTCCCACAATTGACTTCCAGTTCTATGATCAGTTACAGTTACAGTAAGTGATTTAGTGA
Source organism: Amiota minor (assembly GCA_037043295.1). Classification (NCBI taxonomy): domain Eukaryota; kingdom Metazoa; phylum Arthropoda; class Insecta; order Diptera; family Drosophilidae; genus Amiota; species Amiota minor. The sequence continues at coordinate 5,186,462 of JBAMAW010000081.1, read as the reverse complement.
TACGTGATTTGTGTTAATTTCTGGGGGCGGCCCATAGAGACGCACCTTTGCCTCTGCCTCTGCCTCTGCGCCCTGTCAGTCTTTCAATTGAATTGTTGTACACCTGCCTAACATTTACAACAATGTAATTTCATTTAAATGTTTGTTTTGTGTCTTTCATTTGTAATCAAATTGAACTACAATAATCTTTTACCAATTATCACAGGTGCGTCGCATTCATCATGATGGTTACCCTGTGGAGAAACATAGTGTCAAAACAAAAGACGGTTACATACTTACAATGCATCGTATACCGCAACTTGATCCCCAACAACTCGCAATACTACAACGTCCTGTCGTCTTTTTATTATCGGGATTGTATGCTTCATCAGATGTTTGGTTGCTTAATGGTCCAGATGATTCGCTTGCCTATTTGCTGTGGCGCGCTGGCTACGATGTTTGGTTGGGCAATAATCGTGGCAACATCTATTGTCGTCAAAATGTCTGGCACAATGCAACAGATCGTGAATTTTGGAATTTCAGTTGGCACGAGATGAGCGTTTACGATATGCCAGCCATGATCGATTATGTAATAAGGCAAAGTGGCCAATCGAAGATGCACTTTGTTGGCATATCGCAGGGTGGCACTGTATTTCTGGTATTGAACTCGATGCTGCCGCATTATAATGCAGTTTTCAAATCAGCTACGCTGCTTGCGCCAGTGGCGTATGTGAGCAATACAAAGGGTGGCTTGGCCAAAGTCATTGGCCCTATTTTGGGTACGCGAAATTATATCTCAAAGATCTTGGAAGGCGTCGAAATGTTTTCTACAAATAAATTCGTGAAGAAGTTCCTGTCGATGGCATGTCTGGATCATGAGAAACCCATGGTCTGTGTAACACGCTTGTGGCCAGCAGTTGGTTATGATACAAGATTCCTAAATAAGGTAAGGTACAAGAAGTAAAGCTAGTTTAATCAATAATAATTTTCTTTTATTAACAGACAATTCTACCTGATTTAATGGCCAATTTCCCAGCCGGTGGCTCATTTAAACAATTGATGCATTACTTTCAAGGTTATGTTTCAACGAAATTCCGTCAATATGACTATGGTCCGGAAAAGAATTGGCTACAATACAATCAACTTGAACCTCCCGACTACTTATTGGAGTCGGTAACAACGCCCATAACAATATTCTATTCCGAAAACGATTATATCGTTTCACCGGCCGATATCTGGTTATTAGTCAAGCGTCTACGTAATGTCGAGGCAGTCTATAAGATACCATGGAAACGTTGGAATCATTTCGATTTCATTTGTGGTTTAGGTGTGCGTGAATATATTTTCGATAATATTGTACATTCTATTAATCGCCATGAATACAGCTGACAGATGATTCAAGCTGCTATAGGGTGGGTGGGATTAGTTTGTTGGCTACGTGCCAGAAATGTAATTAGTGCCAAATAATAGTTTTTACATCTACATAATTGTAAGTCGACCTAATGCCTAAGGTCTCTCTCTAAGTAAACATAAGAAATACTCTTGTACTGATTAATAAATTTTATAAATAATATATTTTATTTCTAATATTCAAAACCCTCTTCATATTGATTAGCATAACTTAAAACAACATCATTGATTACTTCCTTAACCTCCATAGCCCACAGGAAATCCAAGTGATTCCAATCGGTATATTCGATATGATGCAATTGAACATTTGGACCCAATTGATAAGCCAATTTGTGAACATCAATTTCTGAAGAAAAGTAATCATTGTCGCCATAATAAAAGTGTATAGGTGTTCCGGGTCTAATATTTGCAATATCATAGTTTGGTGGAACTTTTGCGTTATATAACTTTTTATTTGAGTGTTTTCCATGATCATACTGTCGGAAATAACCAGATTCATATTCCTGCAGATAATGTATAAATTGAGTTGTTGAAGAACCCGCTGGATGGGTCTCACTTATCTCAGGAAGAAGAGTCTAAAATAAAGTTTTATTACAGATCAATATGATTTGAAATATTGTATATATATACAATGATTCTTAAACTTACATAATTCAAATGTTGTGAATCCCAGCCTGCAATCATAAACAATACATTGCCGCACATGGCCTGGAATGGTGACTTATCACGGCAGGCCTCAGCGCCCATCAAACCGAAAAAGTCATTATTTGGCATAAATTCACTGCTACCAATGAGAGCACTGAACAGCGAGGGCTTACCCAACATGGGTCCCATAACTTTAGCCATTGGCGACTCCATGTGTTCCATATAACCGACAGGTGCCAACATATGTGTAGTCTTGAATTTGTTATTATAACGCGGTATGGAAGAGAGTAGTACAAGGAATGCCGTTGTGCCCTGTGAATGGCCAACATAATGCAATGAATCCTCTCCCGTAGAATAGAGTACATAATCAATTTGAGCTGGCAAATCATAAACACCCATCTCATTCCAACTAAAATCCCAAAATGATGGCAACAGTGGTGACTTATTCGCATTTTTCTTTGAATAAGTATTGCCACGGAAATTACCCATCCAGACATCATAGCCAGCATCAGCTAACATATAAGCCAAGGCATTTTCTGGTCCATTAAGTATCCAGCAATCAGAGGAGCTCAAAAGACCATGTTGTAAGAATATCACAGGTTTTTTGGAAACATATTGATTTTGTTTTTTTGGTGAGTAGGGTATGCGGAACATTTTAAGGATATAAGCATCTGCTGTTTGTACAGTATGTTCCTCAACTGGATACCCATAATCGCGTATACGTTCAGCCTATAAAGGAAAATCAAAATTCATCATATGGCAAATTTCTCCTTCTCATTTCTTATATCATTGAACCTTACCGTTGTTGGCAATGATATTAAACCTCTTTCTTCGGGCACAGGATTGCCCTGAATGGCTTTTATAGCAACCACAACCAATATGAATAGGAAGATTCTCATTTTGACTATAAAATATTACAAATAATATTAAAACTAATTGACTGTGAGCTCTAACACTTTCTTTTATACCCCCTAGTCAAATCTAGAAATCTATTTTATCAACATGGGTATTACTCAGTATACCTAGATAAGAAATGCATTACTTAAAATATATAGACCCATTGATTTCTAATAGATTATATTATTTCAAGTGTGGTCGTAAAGCATTATTTATTTCATTGATTGAATGATAAAGCGAATTTTTTTGAATTCGGTGTATGTTGCCAAAAAATCAGATCAGAAATCTAAATAACATGTTATTGCAAGTCCAATAAAGGTTAAGTATGATCTATGATCTAATAAATGATTTCTAATCATCTTTGTGTGGGGCATAAAATTGGAATTTGTTTCACTTGCCTGCCCCTGCATTGTCAAATTTTGATCAGTGAGATAAGACCCCTTGTATGTCTAGAAATAGAACTAAGATTTAGTGACTTGCATTAGGTTTTCATGACTTCAGGACTTAACTATCTTATTGTTAATAAAGAATACTATAAATGCTTATTTCCGTCACCTTACCATATTCTGGTCAATAACATTGACCAGATAAGGTGACTTATATTAAGAATTCACTTTCTTATTTTCATTGGAGGCGACTTGAAGGTTGCGTGTACCCATATTGCCCAATTTTTTGCAGTGCATGTCTAGAAGTAGTAAGTACTACATAAAATTATAAATTATAATAGGTCTTAAGGACTTCACTCTCTCATTGTATTGTATTGTATTTTATTTACTGCAGTGTACCTATACTTATCTCTGAGATATCACCGGCATCACTTGAATATTGTTGCGTTTTTTGTTAGTTGCTTAGGGAGCTTTAAGGTATAACAACACTCCATAATAAGAACTATACTGTAAAATTCTCAATGAACAACATGCAATTTATTACATTTTTTACACTTAAAGATAATAAAAAACCATTTACAATAATTTGCAGAGACACATCATAATCAACAAATTACCAGATGTAGAAGTTTAAAATGTCGTTTTTCTTCCAAGAGATGGTGAGATGGAGAGGAACAGTCGTTTAAAATTTGAGATTTGTTTGTTGGTTTACAGGTTGGTAATATAATATTTTCTGGTGTCAAACATATCGACATTTGAGGCAAATGAAGAGCATTTGCGGCCTTTGCTAATTTTCTTGTTCAATCAAAAGAAAAATCCATCAAAAAGTCAGCGAATTCTGATGGAAACTTAAGGCGAGATGGTTTCAACGATTCAGAAGTGGTGATTTCAATGTGAATGACATAGAACTCGAAAATCAATCAAAAAAGTTTAAAGAAGTCGAATTGCAAGGATTTTTGGATGCAGACGATACACAGACACAAAAAATTATGGCAGAGCTTTCAGAAGGCAATTTCAGATCTCCTGAGAGCCATAGAAAAGATACGAAAGGTTGGAAAATGGGTTCCACACAAACTGACCGAAAACTGTGTGCGAATTACTATTTCAACGCCACAAAAGAAAAGCGATTTTTGCTTAAAGCTGTGACTGAATATATATTAAGAGTCCCAATGTCAAAAAACCATAGGCAACGCTAGAAAACCCATCAACATTGAGAGCAAGACTGGATCGCTTCGGGAAGAAGACAATGCTTTGTGTGTTGTGGGATTAGAAGGGTGCTGTGTGCTATGAGCTTCTCAAGCCTAGTGAAACAGTTAATACTAAACTATACCGGCAGAAAATGATCAATGTGAACCATGCGCTGCACGAAAAACGACCAACATGGGCCAGAAGATATGGCAAAGTCATTTTGCAGCAAGACAACGCTTCTGCACATTCGGCCAATCTGGGCAAAGGCACCATATCCGCTCTTGGTTTGCACCTCCTACCCCACCCATCTTATCACCAGATTTGCCTACTTCAGATTATTATCTGTTTTCATCGATGGGACACGTAGTAACTGAGCAGCATTTCATAAAATTTGATGAAGTGGAAGAATGGCTTAGTGAATGGAATTCGATGAAGGGTGAAACTTTCCATAAATTGGCTTTAAATAAAAAATTCTTTGCCATTATTCCTAAATTACTATGTATTTTTAATGACAAAAACAAAAACAAATTTTAAACTTTTACATCTGGTAGCTTAAAAGGAAATAGTATTGGAGAACTCAAATAAAATATTGTACAATAGAACTAATTTTGTTTTTGCAGTTTGTAAGTAGGCATAAATGGCACATAATATGTCCATTTCCATCTATAAAAAAGAGAAAAAAATCAAGTAAAAATCAAGTTTAAAAAGAAATTATTGAAACTTTACCTTCTAATGGCATCCATGCCATATGGGAAATCATAATCTGTTGCTGTGCCATCATTAACATTATCATCACCAAGAGGCATCTCATTAGCCCATTCGATGAGACCCCGTTCTTCGGGTGTACCAGGTATAATATTATCCAGAAAACAACCCAGTAAACCACCCACTAAAATAGTTGTGCCTAAGAGTACAGAAAGCGTTGAGTCCACAGTCTCGTTGCCTGTTTTTATGACACCAGGATGTTCTTGCATCCATTTGCAAAGGACCATAGGAAAGAAGACCGATAGACCAAGTATATAGAGATTTCGAGCTGAACGTAAGTCCACATATTGTAATGTTGATAAACCAAAGGCAATAATCATGCCAAACATGACACAAAATATTCCACCAACAACTGAGTCAGGAATAAGTATGAACACCGCTCCAAATTTACCAATGACTCCCTGAAGCAACATAAGTAATGCAGCCCATTGTATGACACGTCGAGAACCAATCTTAAAGAAGAAAATAAGTAAGTACAACACATAGCATAATTTTTGTTTTATAAACATTACTTCGTACCTTTGTAACACCAATGGCACCAACATTTTCACCAAATGTATTTGTACCATTACCAGCACCCCATAGACCAGCTAATACTGTGCCAAGACCCTCAGTACCAATACCACGATTAATAGCATGCAGTGGGGGAGCATGAGCTCCAGACATTTGTGATACTGTTGGATAGTAGCTAATCGATTCTACTGTGCAAGCCAAAACACCAGCTAACATGCCCAGGACTCCGGACAGTGTTACCGAAGGCACTCCAAATTGACCCGGGTATGGTATATAAAACCATTTGGCATTGGTTAAAACATTAAGACGCACATCAGTACGTGAAGGATGACCAGGTTCAAAGACATCCGTTGCTGTGAGTATACCGCATAGACCCCACATTATGATGATTGTTAGGAGTACAGGAAAGAGACGAAACAATTGAAATTGACGTACTTCTAAGCCATGACCCTTGCGATAGGCCACTATAGGAACTGAGACATTGGGCATGATTTGTGAGAACAGGGTAAGCATGCCTGTTGTACTGTAAATAATCATTAATATAATATATAATATTGCACTTCTGATGGATCAATAACTTACCCCACAGCAATGCCCCAATGCTTGGATGCTGTTTCCGCAGCGTGTTCGAATAGTGTTAGACCCACCAGTGAAACCGTTGGCACAATTGTCAATGGTGTCACATAACGTAAAATCTTCCCCACCAGACCGGTGTAACCTAATATTACCTGCACCATTGCAGATACTGCTATGGCACCGGACAACTCACGCATACGCAATTGCCATAACTCTTGACGTGTCTCCTCTTCCATGGCATCCATTTCTGCCTGAGGCGGACATTTCCATTGCGGCAGTGCCAATATAGCTAAAGTTGGTACTAAAAATGATATTGTACCACCTTGCACAAGAGGCAATCGGACACCCCATGTTGCCTGAAAGTAAGTAACTATGCCCGTTACAAAAACCATAGTGGAAATAATGATTGCCCGATTGGGATCCTCATCGGACATACAAAGTGCTGGCGTCAAGATAAATGGTATCGAGACAATGGCACCAATCATGGTCAAATAATGTTGAAAGGCAAGAAATATGCTTAGATACCATGGTGGATTATCATTGATTGCATAAAGCAATTGTGGTTTAGATTTTTCCGGTTTGGTGTGAGTCGATGTTGTTCCTGGGGGTGGTTGTGATGGCGCCGTTGCCGCTGTTGCTGGGAGTGTCTGCGTTGAATTTGTCGTCTGATCCTATAAAGATAATCATACACAATTTGTTATATGCCTGAGGCACTTGGTATCATATCAACAAGGTCCATTTATCATAATCTTTAAGCAAAACATATCATTCTAACTGTTAGCAGGTAATTAAATGGCACCGATAGCCGGCGGTGACATGTGTTAAATGCAAATCACTATTTACTTTAGATATTTAATCGTTGATTAAAATATGCATCGAAAATTACTTATTGCAAATTGAAAATATTTGTAATCAAAATTCACAGAAACCGATTTAATGTTGTCATTGGTGGTGGGTAGAGAAACCAATTCTGGATTGTCTTAGAACTAAGTTAAGTGCCAAGGGGTAACCAGCATCACCACAAACAACAAAGTTTTATTGTATAACTACGAATGTATTTTTACTTATTTAAAACGAATTAATTAACATAAATTAATATCTTTTTATAGTTTATTATATTTTTTTTTTTTATTATACCACAAGTAGTTGTCGCTCTGGCCATATTCTGAGAACCATCAACAAATTCGTGAACAGCAGGTCGTCCGTCTCAGTTATTGGCGACTAGTCGAAGTTTTTTCCAATTGCTAAAATATTACAATACATTGACAGCCAGTTCGCGCCCCATCTATGATTAATTGTTGTAATAGACGGACGGACAAATGGAAAGCCAAAGCAAGAATAATCACGAGATTTACAATAATTTGATGCACATATTTTATGTGGGGAGTTTCAGGAAAAAGCTAATTTTCTTCATCATAAATCAGAGAAAATTGAATTCTTTTAATTTGTTTATGTTAATTTAAAATGTTGTAAATATAGCATAGATGTGAGATAATCAGCACACAATTTTACAGAAATGTGTGAACATGAAAAAACTACCCGCGCGATGGCTCACACTTGCATTTGTGGACACTTCAAAGGAGTGTTCGGAGATATTCAACCACTATCCGAACAAGTTTTTGTACCGTAGACGAAACATTCATCCATTACAATACATTAGAGACCAAGAAAAAGTCAAAGCAGTGAACTTCTCAGGGTAAATGTGCATCAAAGAAGTCCAAGGTGGGTATGTGGCCCAACAAGGCTACAACGACAATTTTTTCGGATGAAAACAGAATACTTTAAAAAAGGCAAAACAATCACCGAAGAATATTATTCAGATCTGTTGGACAGATTCACCAATAATTTGAAGTAACAACGACTGCATTTGGGAAAAGAAAAAAGTGCTATTCCATCCAGCATATTTTACAAATTTCCTATTCTCAAACCTAAAGAAATGACTTGCCGTACTTCCAAAAACGTCATTGTAAGTACGAGAATTTATTCGGAATTTTCAGTTTTAAGATGTAATATTGATCCCAAAAGCAAGATTCATGGCAAAAGCCAACTTAAGGATCTCACAATACCAACAGGAAAAATTTGCAACAACTCACTGACACTCGAAAGAAAACTTTTGATTATATGAAATATTGAAAAATACAAAAAAAAAAAAATTAAGTTGTGTGCCTCACAATATTATGTATTATTCAAACAATAATACCATCTACTTTAGAAGTTTCACTTCTATATTTTATTTACCTAAATAGCTCCAATATAATAATGACTTCGTCAAATTTTGATTTTCGTCACATTCCTTTTTCATATTTTTTGGATTTACTCCCCTTCGCTAAAGAAGTTTCACTTCAAAAATTATTTACGTTCCTAAAAATATTATATATAATAAATTTGACCTCTCCGATGAGCACAATTGAGGCTCTAGTGACCGAATGTAAGTAAGTGATATATTTCCTCCATAACCTCTGCTCCTTTCCCTTTCTCTCTTTCTATCAGTTGCATTACAACTGATCTAAGTAAACTTGTCTTGATACCCTTTGCAATATTATTCTATTACTATTCACTGTTCACCCATCAAACTACCCACGTTCATAGTTGATGTACTCATTCCAATATACAACAATTCTGCTTTTCGATTAATTAAGCAATAAATTACAATATGATTATAGTGTTAGTGCGATGTATAGCTCACGATTGTTATGATAATTTGAAGCTGCTTAGTTAGTCAGTTATTTAGTTATTTAGTTAATAAATAACAATAAATATCAATAGTTGATGGATTTAAGCATAGCAAAGCAAAAAGTATATTCTACTTATATGACAAATTTGCACAAGAAAACAATGGACATTTTATGCATTGTTTCACTACACTGGTTTTGTTTGATTGATGTTTGAATACAATGTATGCGACACAATTAATTCAATTTGTAGAACAAACAAATTAATTTAATTTGTTTTTATGATTTTTTTTATTTAAGTAGAAATATAATAAACAAAAAATTTCCTCCATAAGAAACAGAAAAAAAATGTTTTAAAAATGCGTTAAAAATCGAGCATCTCACTGTTGTACTGTTAAAGATGACAGTGGCAAACAAAAATTGAGTAGATGTTCATTCACGATTTCATTGGCGTGAGGATACTTTACATACCAAAAAGTTGTTCCCCCTACACAGAACATAGGGTCTGATAAAGAAAAAAACAAGCCCACCTATGACTTTTTTAAATAATTTAGTAGATGCCATTCCGAATTCCAAATATGAAGAGATTATCTAAGGGATTATTTATGGTATCCTAAAGCACAATGCGCGTAAAACCCAGATTAGACTGGCGCTGACTCTCCCCATTTCAACCAACCCATAGTCAAGATATATATATACCAATCCAAGCGAAAACCTGGGGCCATTGGGGAAAGGGAGGCTTTCGAAATTCTCTGGAACGTCCTCTATAAAAGATTAACATTTGGGGTAGAGTATAGCATAACTGATCCATGTTCCCAAACTGCTCTAAAAAATATGCCAAACATACAAACAGTAAGTAAACACGAAGATAAAATCCTCAAACTAGATTTGTGCAATTCTGATCAGATCTTTTTTGGCACAAGTCTTAACTAAGTACAAGATAATCACTATTACATCATCATATTGATCAACTTGCATATTATCAGTTTACATAGGCTCAGGTCCGCCAAAGGTTACCGGCTTGCATCGTTATGTTTTCATTCTATACAAACAGCCGTTCAATTGGCCCTCGATGAGAAGAAGTTGTCTGATAACAGTGGAGTTGGTCGTAGCGGTTTTAAGCTGTGATGCTTTGCAGAGAAATAAAAATTGGGCAATCCAATAGTCGATAATTTTTATCAAGCGGAGGACGATGATTATATTGAGATTATTCTGTACAAGAAACTGGGTGCAGCTTAATCAGCTTGATCAATTTTTAATTATATAATTTCCCGCAATTTGATTAGACTAAAGCAAAGCAGCTTTGATGCCTTGGTAAATCCATAAGTTCTTATAAATCTGTTATGACTTGTAATTTATTGCTTTTAGGAATTTTTAGAAATTGCATTTCTCATCACTGTTTCACACTTAGTAGACACATCCTAATGCCCATGACATTTCATGCCTGTCTATCTAACCCTAATAACTAAGCTTAAACTCGTTACTCTTCTAAGTATGTAGTTTAATATTGAAATCTCATGCATATATTTCTTAGGATTATGTGCAGAAAATTTGATAGATAAATTGATTGATATTTAAATGGTAACTTAATAACAACAATAAAAATGAACATAAACAACTCTCTCCGTTTGGAAAGGGAAAGGAATCTATCAAAATGTGTTTAAAAAGCGATTATTTTAATTCAAAACAATTTTCTTTTTGTTTAATCATTAATTTATATAATTGCAAAAAAAAAAATTATTAATTATGGATTGATTTTATTAGTGATTTATTTTTGATTTTATTGCAAATTTATGTATTTCTTTAATTAGTTTAATTAATGAATTTAATTGTTTTTGATTTGATGTTTTTTTGCAATTACAAAGTACCAACAATTTTATCTAATAAAAAGAAAGTACAAATCAAAACAAAGAGCACAAAAAAAAAAAGAAAGAAAACACAAATCATTGGGAAAAGGAAAAAAACCAAAAATCAAATTAATTATACAATATAAAAACAAAAAACCCCAAACCCACAAAATCTACACACAAATAATTATATTGTTTATATAAAATTCTACGAACTGAAACAATTTATATTGATTTTGTTTTTATATTGGAAAATTTTAAAAATATAATTGAGAAGAAACTTAATTATTAAGTTAAGTATTTAATTGGCTTACAGCAAAACCATCCAAGACTTTAATACTTTTTAGCTCCATAATATTAAAATAGTTTTATCTTAAATAATTTAATGAAATTTAGATAATAAATAGTTTAATTGTTGCTATTATTATTATTATTTATAGGCTTTAATTTTTTTTAATTTTTATTTTTATTCCTTATATCCTCACTCGCGCACTTTTTAATAGTTTTTTCTGTTTTATTCTTAAATCGTGTCTCCAATCATACTGAACACGGTGACGTCTCGCGATAGAATGATGTGGGTAAAGAAAATGTTATAAAAATCTTTTCTCGTTTTTGTTGTTTGTTCTCAATATGAATTCCTTCACTTGGGATCAATCGACCGATGACGTGCCAAACATCTTTCTTTGCCTATCTATCTATCTATCGATGTACTTCCTCCCACCGATTGTCGCGGTTTTGTTTCTAGTCGATTATTGGTTCAATTGCACTTTTATAATACTTTATTTACTATATAGTTTTATTCTCTTCCGATTGATTGGTCTTTCATAACAATAAAAAATATAGCGTCTGAGAAAACTGTGCAGCCACCGTCTACATCGAATGCATTCTGTCTGTTAAGAACTCAATGGGTTTTTACTAAGTCAATTTTTTTAGCGCGTTTATTAGACAGATATTATAATTGTATGATTGAAATCAACTTATGAATACAAGTACAAGTACAATAAAAAAAAAAATTATGAAATTTGTGTTAACAAGAAAGAAACATTTCGGAATTTTGATGCTAATAAAGATAAACGAAATACGATCTGTGTGAACTGATAAAAATATATGTAGATATACAATATTATTTTGTACATAAGTAGTTAACGATACAACGGAAAGTTTGAGAAATCGTAACATAATCGTTTGTCTATTAATATTGCATATGGCCCATTTTAATTCTAGAAATCTTATGGAGTGTTGTTTCACTATAATATAAAAATACCACTCGACTTAGCTTTGCTCGGGATTTTTATGGGAGCTATACGATCCTGTAATCCTAAGGTCTGAAAATCTTCACGGTTTCTCAATATGGAACAGACACATAATACAAAAAATAAAAAAGTTTTTCTAATAAGAACCTGAATTTAAATTTGGATTCGTATATGATCTATATGATCCAGTAATCCTAAGGTCTTAAAATTTTTACGGTTGGTCAATATGGGTCAGGCACCTATAGTTTCCAAATTTCAGTTCAATAATAAAAAAATTCAAAAAGAACCTGAATTTGAATTTGGGTTCGTATAGGAGCTACATGATCCAGTAATCCTAGGGTTTTGTAATTTACATGGTTGGCGAATATGAATCACATACTTATAGTGTCCAAATTTCAGTTCAATAATAAAAAAAATAAAAAAATTTTCTAATGAGAACCTGAATTTGAATCTGAATTTGTATGGGAGCTGTACGATCCAGTAATCCTAAGATCTTAAATTTTTCACGGTTGGTCAATATGGGCCAGACCAGAATAATATAAAAAATCAACAATTTTTTCTAATAAGAACTTGAATTTGAATCTTGGTTTGTATGGGAGTTATACGATCCAGTAAATCTAGGGAATTGAAATTTATACGGTTCGTGAATATGGATAAGGCACTTATAATATCCAAATTTCAGTTCGATAATACAAAAAATCAAAAAGTTTTTCAAATGAGAACCTGAATTTGAATTTCGGTTCGTATGGGAGCTATACGATCCAGTAAACCTAGTGTTATGAAATTTACATGGCTGATGAATTTGGGTCAGGCACTTATAGTATCCAAATATCAGTTTAATTATAAAAAAAATCAACAAGTTTTTCTAATGAGAACCTGAATTTAAATCTGGGTTTGTATGGGAGGTACATCTTCTAGTAATCGTAGGGTCTTAAAATTAATATGGTTGGTGAATATGAGTCAAACAATTATAGTGTACAAGAATTGCTCCTTTAAATATGTGTACATACTTGTATAAAATAACAAAATAATTCTCTCATTAGTAGGTCAACTTAATGAGTAAATCAAATTAACCACACCAATAGTTGATTCTTGAATTTAAATTTTTATATCTTATCATTAAATTTTTTTATCGATTTTCGATAAAAACAACATATAACAATAATTTTAATGAGGTCCAATTTCATATTACTCGCATATTCTTAGTGACAAAACTTGGAGAAAAATTTGTTTCGATCTAATTTTCAGAACCATTATCTTTTTTGTGGATTTTTTTTTTAGACTAGTATCAGAGGATTATGACTTAATCGTGATTCTTGTAATATATAGAACTTTGAGTCGAGGATTTTATAAAATGCAGACATATGCATAAAGTCAGTGGCGAGGAGATTTTACTACACACTCTGCTATGCAAACTAGTTTCTCAGTTTTTGAGCTATCCAACTGAAATATGATATAGCATCATCTTAATGTCCTACACTTAAATATAATATATTGACACTATTCTAACCATGTTTGATGACAACTAATGACCCAACAAATGAATGATATAAAACATAAAATGACAAATTGCCTAACATACAATACTTAAAAATTAAACCAATCCCAAAATCAACAGGCATAACTAATTAAATTTTAATGGTAATTGCATTTAATTTATCTGAAATTCCAGAAGAAAAAGTATCAATCTTAATTATACTAAATTTATAAGAAACTTCACTTAAATCAATAAAGGTAATTATCTGGTTTTACAATTTGAAGAGTTTTTATATGAAAACTTGATTAACTGTCATACTTATATGGTAAACTGCTAGATGGGATATTCAAAGAATTGTATTGTAGTTTCATTAAGCCGAAGTTCTTGTCATCATTTAGAACCACCACACATTGAATTAACTTATTTCCACACCATACCATACCATACAGTCTAGACTCTAGACAATCTCTTCTTTATCTTTTAAACAAATCAGATATGCACAGTGCCCTATATATTTATGTATGTAGATATATTTTTCATAAAAATTAGAACACAAACACAATTGTTTACCTGAAATTTTATATACATACATATAATTATTATACCACAACTAAAAGATCAACAATTCTATGCTACAATACTAATTAGATCATTAACCTACCAACATCATACCTACCTTTATTTATTTATTGTAGTATCATGATCATTAACCCTTTATAAATAATGAAAAGTGCAAGTTATTTACAATTGGATTTATTTTTTATTTTATTCGGTTCTGTTCTTTTATTGATCAAAAAGTAAAAGATAAATTGTTTGTTGTGTTGTTTGTTGGTGGTTGGTTGTATACAGCAATCGTTAGGTTTGTCTTTTGTTTTTCCCTTAAGTTTATTTTCTTTTTCTTATCATTTTATTCATTTACTTGTTGAATTCACTCACACACTTATATATGTTTTGGTTTACCCCGTTTCTTTTCTTTTCTTTACTCTATTACTTTATACTTTAAATTTTATAATTTTTGTTTTCAAGTTTATTCTTGTTTTCATCATTTTTACCTTAATTTCGTATAAAAAAATGTTTACATTTTTGTTTATTTAATAATAATAAGAAATCATCAAAAATTTATTTCTCTTCTTCTTCTTCATGTTTTTCGTTTTCATGCATGCAAAGTGTCGCATTCATTATACAAGTATTGTGTGTGTATAGAAAGACTTAGACTATGTAAAGATGATATATACTCGAATATGTGAATGTGAAGATTTTCCAAATTTCGGTATTTTATGCTTAACTATTTCTACTTATTTTTTTTTTTTTTTTTGTTGTTGTTTCTTTTATTTAACTTTAAGTAAAGCACAAATATTAAAGTCACCAGTCCATAACAGTCTCACCGATCTCATCAACATCAACATCATCATCATCATCATGAAAATAAACAACATTGACACTTGTTCACGATTTCTCTTCTGCTGTCCATGGAGGACTCTGGTCGGAAGCAGGAGGCTCATCACTAGCATCAGTTGAAGTATTTAAAGCATAGTCTATTTGTTGCTGTAGATTTTGTTGTTCATCTTCATCGTCCATATCAACAAAGAAACCATCCTCATTCAAGATTGCGTTGCTCTCATCTGGTTGTTGTTGTTGCTGCTGCTGCTTATGTTGCTCAAATAATGTCGTTGAGGTTGACACATTATCATCATTAAAGACATCAACATCCATACAAACAGGTGTCAACGCTGCCAACATATCATACATATCCATGCTTGGAGGAGGCGGTATATTGGATTCCTCAGGATTTGGAAGCGGTTCTATTTCCATCTCCAATGGTTTAGCACCTGCTAAGGGCAAAATGAGACGACCGTCTGGCGCTACGCATTGTGATGTTGTTACTGTTGTTGTCGTATTGGTGCCGACATCATTAACGGCTGTTGGCAATGTTACTGACGGATTGAAAGGAGTTTCGAGATCCTCCAAGCCCTCTGGTACTTTAAGTTTGGACAATTCTTCACGCAGGTGACGATAATGACGACGTAATACCATCGAATTAAATGATATGGTGCGACTATTGCGTTCACTGAATTGTGGCTTAGTTAGTTCATCAATCCAAGTTTCGATTTGAGTGCAAATCTCGTTGCGCTTAAGCCAGAAGTGAGTATGAATAACCTACAACAAAATTTTTAAAAGGATTATTTAAATTACTTGGGACAACAATTGATTGAATATTGCTACTTACATCTTTGAAACAAGAACTTGGATTACGTATCTGCTCCAGCATGGCCCAACGTACACAAGCCTGATAAATATTGCTATTGTATTCACGTGAGGAATGTGTTCCGCTTGGTGTACCGCGACTGCGTTCGAAACCGGGCTCATTGAAATATGGTTCCGGTACAAGAATTAACGATTGTATGGAAACTAAAACTTGCAGGAAACTGGATGTTTGTGCATTCCATTTCTCTTCGGGGCGGCCATGCCAGGTATTCAGTACAGATAAGCAGACTTTACCATCATTATACAAATTCGGATTGAAGCGAACTGAATGGCGACCCGTGGTCTCCAAATTGATTTGCATTGGCAAATTTGGATAGTCTGGCGGAAAGAAGACATCGAATTCGAAGCAGCCATTGGCATATGGTGTATCAGCTGGACCAGTAATGAGAACCTACATACAAACAACAAGAAAATCTCTCTATTATCCAGCACATAATCATTATAATTTTATTATGAACTCACCTTCATTACATCCAGTCTGTCGGTATCACAGCGCACAAATACGGAACTACTATAGGACAAGGGCAAACTTGTGGATAAGGTGACTGCCTCTTGAGCCAAACGCTTGACGCGCGATGGATGATAACGATCACCCGCTAGACGCACCATTTTCTCAAAATGATGACTTACCACAAAACGGAAACTATTATTAACTTCCGATTCAACCATCATATCGAATGTATCGAATTGCAGTTTCTTCATGACATCCAAATAACGTTGCTCGAGTGATTTAACTGGCAGAACACGATCTAAATTCGCTATGGGCATGCCATCTGCATCCTTTTGTTGTTCCTGATTATTCATTTCAATAGCATGGGTTTTTTGCACCAACAATGCGGTCTCATGTATATCGGGTATCAATAGAGCAAGACCCTCATCATCGCCATCGTCAATATTGACAGTGACCTGTTGCGTTTGACCTTTGATGTTGGATTTCTTGTTAACCCTAGACAAATTATAATAAAACAGTTCAATTATATAAACAAAAATCAATCTTATCAGTGTTACTACTCACTTCAAACGCTTGGCATAAGTATCCACACAAGTCTTCATATTGGTCAATAATTCAGCAATTGATAGCGACTGTTCCATGCCATTGTAACCAGGTTGTAGCAATGACACCAGTTGTTGTGATAATGACAATGCACGCAGAAGCTGTAGAATGGCACGATAGAGTGGAATGTGTCTGGTTATATCAAGCACAGAATCGTTGCGCAAATAGGAACTAAGTGCCGATATAAGGCATGACTGCTGCAATAGAGTCTGGAAAGCAACTGGCAATTCACCCATGACTTCATTGGTTTCATGATATGCTAAGATTTCATCGCACTGCAAAGCTGCAGGTATGCGATCTCCTGGATTAATGTAACTCGAAAGGACTTGCAACAAAACTGTGACATGTTCTTCTTCGCTCTTCTGGCGCAACAAAGCCTGTTCCACATTCCAGGATTGTGTAGTGGAACCAGTACCAAAACCGGTGCCCTTAGCCCAATACATATGACTCTTGTCGTCGGATGTTATGGCAACTTCATCAACATTAGACTTAATACCACCAGCGGGAACCTAAATAATTGGATAATTGATTACATACACATTTACATTATCAAAGTATCATAACTTTTACTTACATCATTCTGTGGACTGGTTATTTGGAAACTTTGTGACTGATGAGTGAATATGCTTAAACAATTCAGAACCAAATGCATGGCTCCCACATCAATAACAACACGACGCAGTAGCATACCATCATCTGTGGTCAAAGGTGAACCATCGAGCAATTGTCGAAATACCTCAAATGGCAATGTAGGCAATGATGGAGCCAGTGATAGACTATAGATGTCATCTATGAAAAAATTTACCATTTATTTATTATAGATAAGACAAAAGATATTGATATTGATTGACTTATTGACTTACTTCCTTCGCCATCTCCTGTGACCCCTAAGACTAAACGCAGCAAACATTGAGCCCGCAACTTATCACGCAGTAATACATCCGAATACGAAGGCAAGCGCAAGAACAAACCAAAGGCAGCCAAAGAATGTTGTGGCACTGAACTAAACGTAGCATGCTTTGTGTTATTCTCCGAAATGGTTTCTTCAAGATCTTCATAGATTTCATCATTCGGTTCAAGTTTAACCCAATCATTGATTGGTGGACTCTTTTCCTTATCACTCATCGGTGGTGGAGCTTTACGTACACCCAATTCAGGATAAACGGTTGGCAAATAGTGAGCTAATAGAGAAAGACCACCACGACTTGAGAAACGTTGCAATGGGGAAGGTAAGGGTTCCGAACATGAAGCCTTCATTTCTTTTGTATCAACGCTGCTGCTACTGCTGCTGCTGTTCTCTTCATTATTTTGAGAGTTTGTTGCTTGTATTATATCCAAAGTTAAGCAAGGCGTTGATAGCGAGTGTCCTGCTTTGTTTAGCGTGGCGAGTACTTGTGAAATGGTGGCATCACTTGTTAAAACCATTTCAGGACATGAAGGATGGACCAGTTGAATGTGATTACCCAAACCAAACATTGTTCTTTCATTCATAAAATCATATTCTGAAATAATATAAAATTCATTAATAATCATCTTCAAATGATCAGGATCCATCCCTCCCATTGATTGATATTTACTTGGCATATTATTAAATATTTCTTTATCTTTATTGGCAGCCACTTGATTCTTTACGTCTTTAATGCGTTTATCCTTGGCTGTGACACCAGCAGCAACACTCAAAAACTCCATGCCATTCTCAATGTTGTTAAAGTTCAATACTTGCAAGACTGCCTTATCATTTTCGGTTCAATGAATCACTATTCTTGCTGGAAGCAGCTGCACTTTCCTGTTGACTTGCATCGGCGGGACGTGATGTTTCTGTATGTGATGTAGGAGGAGGAGGTCGAACAGTTGAACAAAAAACTACTACATTTTTTTTTTTTATAACAAACATAAACACGAACAAACGAAACATAATAAAACGAAACGAAAATTAAAATTAATTAAACCAAAATACAAAAATAAAAAAGGAACATATAATACAATATAAATAATAACTTACCAGATATACAATTCTCTAAGATGTCAATGCATTTGGTGGATGTCGAAACCGTAAATAGCAAATGATGAGCATTCATGCGCTTTGAAGGATGTTGATTGGCATATGCCATTGAAATGCCATTATTATTGTTGAATTGTGCATTTGTCATGGATGGCGTATGAAGACTCGCTGGCCATTGATCTTTCTTTTGCAATGATTGCTTGCTACGCAATGACACCAAAATCCTTTCGTTTTCCAACAAAAGCTGCAAAACAATTTGCCTTGTGAAACCGGATATGGTCAATTTCCCAGTGATTGGCAATGGATTCCGTATAACTGATATTAATAGACTAGTCATAGTATCCTGATTCTTTGGATGGCAAGCAGTTATGCGCGTGAAGAAATGTATAGTGGAACGTTCCATGCGTATAAATGTACGTTGCAAAGGCTCTGAACCAGCAAACTCAATCGGACGTATATTGCAGAGTAGTTCCAACAATGGTTTCCAAAAGATTGATCCCTGCTGGGTGCCCAACCAATCGCGCATTGGTCCCTCGGCACAGCATTCTGAGAAGAAGTCCAAAATCTTGGGTACATGTATGCAATTCAATAAAGGTATACAAGCATCAGCAGCATTAGAGGCATCTTCTTGGCTGCTATGTGTTTGTGCTTTGTCAGCATCTGTTAGACATGACGAGTTGTGTATGGACGACGATGATTCCTCCTCTTCAGCTATGCTGCTACCACCACCATCACCATCACCACCATCATTATTATCATCAACATCAACATCAGTAGGTGCAGGCGGTTCATTGTCCTTTTCCTTTTCCGCTGGCAATAACGAATGACAATATTCATAGAGCGCATGTGACAAAAGTTTCGGTAGCCCTGAATCTATTAATTGATAGACAGATGCAGGTGATTGACATGCCATTGCCAGGGTTGGCAAATAATTTGGTTTCTCCAGCAATGTTGTTAGATTATCTGTTGCTACATTAGCAAACCATTCGCTACCACTTTGTTCCTTATTATCATCGGTGAGTGCATTCAATTGTGTCGAATTCATTGGATCATCTTGTAATGTTACATCCACTTTATGCAACAAATGATTGAAAAGCTCTGGCTTTATATAACACAAGGCACAAAGTAACGAATCAAAGGCAACTTTCAAAGGTTCCTCACATTCCAGGGTATTAACCCAAAGCATGCAAGTCTCGAAGAGATCAAATGTTATTAAATCTTGTAGATTTGCTAATTGATTTTCGCTGTGCACATGCCACAATATGGAGGCAATGACTTTAACAAAGCCACTTTGGGGATTATTGCAACGTGCTTGCTTACTGTAATTATCATGTAACTTTGAGATCCAACCCAACAGTACTTCTAGTTTGTCAACAATATAAGCATCATTGATTATGGACAGTTCATAGATCAAATCACATATTGCCTCATTGGAGAGTTTGAAAACTGTTTAAAAATGCAAATCATTGAAAAAAGAAAATTGATTAGTGATTTGTAATTGATTTGAATCAAATTTTAACTTACTTTGTGGTGTTGTATTCCATAGTAAAATACGCAACAATTGCAAACTCAAATCACGATTATAAGCACCCAATTTTAGAAGTATAGTCTCAAGATGTGATTGTGCTGAATTCGGTATCATAGGCATGATATTCATTAGAGAACAACATGCTTCCAGAAAACCAGGATAAGCAGCTGATGCCCCAATGACATCAGCAGCCAATTTACTATCCGGATGAACTGGCAGCTGCATTGAAACAACGTGACAATATACGCACCCAACCAATGCTTGTCTTGGCAAACGTATCATCATCATTCAATGGTTCGACACCTGGGAGATGCACATTTGGCATTACTTGATTATTTTGGATTGAGAGTGCATGTGATTTATTCGAAAATATTGTCTGACCCAGAACAGCGATTTGTGATAGACCAATAGTTGAACTATCCTTGGGTCTATAGAGACGCAATACAATACTAGTGGCAATTTCTGCTTTAGCCAACTTTAAACGTATACAAGTTAGCCCAGTGGTTGTCATAGGTGGTCCAACTGGTATGGCACTCAAGCCATAATCACGTGAAATCTCTAAGGCGACAGCTGAAGGACATGATGCCAAATTTGGTGCAAACGGTTGCAATTGCACTTCCTTCAACAATACTGCAGTCGGCAATGTTATTGTTAGCTCAACATGTGACTCATTTGGATAGAACATATAACTCCAGGCAGCCGTACGCGGTCGACGATGTGAAGCAGGAGGATTTGATATCAAGACATCAGCTGATTGTGCTGTATCGTTCTCCGAGCTAATACTGCAAAAAGGTGCAAAATTTATCATGCCATCAAGTTGACCACGTGGTGGTGCAGCTGATGATGCCGTACTGGTTTTTGGCTTACAGTTACCATTGCCATTGTTCGATGTATTTAATTTAAGCTTGGTATTCTTTGTCATATGTTGCATGATCAATGAAATCTGGAAATAAAAAAACCAACATATTCATACAAACAAATTGAGTTGCTTTTTCATTCAACACTCACCAATCCTGGTTGAACATTCACAAGTATTTTATTTAGTTTAACCAAATTCTGACAAATGATATTAATGCCATTTAATTGGGTAAAGATTTGTACGGCTGGTGTGGCTTCCAGAACCTTGGTTATATACCACAGGAATGGTTCAGACAACTGCAAACGCGGCAGCATATTGCGTTGGATTGTACCTAAAGAAAAAAAAAAGATTCAAATTTATATCTATTTTTTTTTTTTATTAGTAGAATACCAATTTCTACATACTTGTTTCCAGGTACTGACAGATTGGTGCCACAATCAGACGTGGTTGTGATGCCTTGTCACAAAGCGTTGTTAGCATATTGAATACAGCATCCGCTGTTGTTTGAGGTTCAAAGAAACTTGGCGATGATAGCAAAGAAAATGAGCAAGTCGAGCATTGAGACAAAGAGCCAAGCAAACGTTTCATTGTTGGAAAATGACGTAATACTAAAAAATTAAATAAATACAAATAATACATAAATGGAAAATTTTATCATTCAAATATGTATATCTAAGTCCTGATTTACATGGATTTAATAGGAGAGATTCCTGAGAGAACATTGTAAATCGTTAATGAACAAAATAGTGTACAAATCAATCATTTATATCAAAGTAAAAAGAAAACTAAATATTGGATTATTCGGAAAGTAATTTCGTGGAATCATGATGCAATCCTATGAAGTTAACAAAATTGAGTTTGGTTTATGAAGAAATCTTTTTATAGACTTTCCTTTCTTTTCGTGTCCAAAATTCATTTAATAAAGCATGCTTTGTGTGTTCATAATCCAGTGGAATTGAATGTTCAGGGAATTAAATGACCTAAATAAAGCTGATTGATTTAGTTAATAGAAATGAAGTCCAGCAGATTATTTATTTAGTTTTATCAGTATTTCATTAAAGGAAGCAAATGTCAAGTTTTCTGCTTTAATATGAGAGCAGCAATCGTTCATTCGTCTTTGATAAGGTGCTTATCACAATTATAAAACACTTTGAAAATTTTACTTCTAACCCTCGCCAAATCTGTGTGGTTTATATTTTGTAAATAATTAAAAAAGCGAATGAAGTTATAAAGAATAAGCCGCAAAAAAACAGTACAATTTCTATTTTTAGAACAGCATGGGAAAAGAACCGTTTCTTTTAGTTGGAATGGTTCGCATTTTTGCATAGCTGCAGCCCTACCAGAATTATAAGACACTTATTCGTAAGTGAATCGAAAGTGAAAAAATCAATTAAATTTTTAAGTTTGATAGCAGAAAACGTTGTTTTAATCGATATGCACAATAATAATAATACAAAAATTGTACCTGTGTCAGCAATGCAAGGCACCTTATTCGCCCGATGTACTTCAGTGTGTTGTTGTTCAGCTTTAGTTTCATCGGTTTGACTTTGGCTTGTAAGCTCCTCTTCCTCGGGTATTGGGACTTCCTGCATTTGCATAAATAAAGATGATGATGGATATTCTAAAATCGATTAAATTTCGTAAATAAATATTATACACTTACACTTGGTTGTCTTGGCAGTTCCGTTTGCAACAATGATGATGACAATTTCAACAGATTTACGGTAAGCGAATTGTCAGAAACCGAAGTTCCCGGCTTAGTTGACTCTGAGCCTAATACATTTGCAAAAAGATTGCTAAAGGCATTTGTTGTATTATTTTCTGCAGCACGTTGACATTGCAATTTATCACCATTCGATATGTAATTATAGACCAGGAAAGCTTTAAGAAAAAATAGAAATATTAAAAAATCATTGGATTAAAATTATGAAAAACCCAAAAGAAAACTTACAGACACTTTCAATGATATTGAGTGAAACATTTATGTCACTTTTATCATTTGGCATCATAAGCAAATCACGGACCAATTGACTTTGAGCATCAATGGGTCCTTGCTGATTACTTATGGCACCACCAGGTTGCACAAGTTGTAAGATAACATGTAGCAAAATATCCTTTAACTTGCGCCGGCATGATATAACGCCATCAGTAGACTCTCGCTTCTTATGTAGCCAAAAAAGTAAATCATGTAGATGTCGACATATGGTTGGACCAGCCTGCAAAACAAACATCAAAAATAAACACAAATTGTATTCATAAGATCTATAAAAATATACTTACACAACGATTGCTTAATATCGATGAACTCATGCCATAACCGGAAAAGAAACGCAATAGCATTTTCTCAAAATTCTCATCATTCACAATCACCTCATCGATGCGCGTGCAGTCATCATCATCGGCCAACGACTGAGAATTACAGGCCAAAAACAAACATTGAAAACCCAAACACCAAGTACGCAATTTAATATCATTATGCCATGCCAAGGCCAAGAGTAAACCTTGGACGGCATTTGCTCCAAATGGTATTTTTGGTACATCATTAATTGATATTCCGGTACTGAAAGGTTTATCGGATAATTCACCATTGAGTGTCAACCACATGTGCAAAACTTGTTCCAAATGCACCCAACTATCCTCGAAATGCAAATCACCAAAAATACAATCAAAAACATTCTTAAACATCTTGAAAGTATTCGTTCCAGTTTTATATTCCGGGCCAGACCAAAGTGATGTGATGTATTCAGGCCAAACTGATGATTCTGGAGGTGTTGAAATGAATTCACTTGATAAGATTTGTGGCAGTGATGAATACAAATCCAATGATGTTATATTTGTTAAGCGACGTAATTGCGTTTCAATATTGAACTCAAGACCAACATCTAAACGTGCATCCATGGCAACCGAAATGGATTTACAAAAGAAATTGAAAGTATTCTTGCTCAAAGCATTTGTTTCTTTCTTTGTAGGCGCCTTTACACGTTCAATCATATCAATGTCATTGAGTATATCATCGAAATCCGTGTCTTCACATTCGATAAGTGATGGCAAGTAATTGTGTTTAACAGCTGCAAATAGAGATATTTAACAAAGTAAAGAATGATTGTTTATTGTTGGGTGGTGAGTGAGTGTGTGAAGTATCTTTACCATCTTGATACAGTTCACTGTTTGATGGTCCCATTGATGAAATAGCTTGAGGAATGAAAGCTAAAAATGAGAAGAGAAAATTGAAAATATAACATCTATACATAATAATCTTTATCTCGCATTTTATAAGTGCGATCGATCGGGTTACGCTAGATGGCGTTAGAAAATTTGATTGTAATTGCTTGATTCAGAAAAAGAGAAAATACGTCACATTTTAAAATGTTTCTTTTATAAAGGCTGAAAATGTGAATAGTCATGATATTGTAACAGCCAATCAAGTGCAATTTGGGTTTCGTCAAGTCCGTTCCCGTAATTTTGATGTCTGGAATGTCATTTGTCGAAAATGTCAATGAAATAATGAAAATCGTCAATTCCGAGCGTCATATAAGCATTGTTTCGATTGCCCAGGACAAAAAAACGTTTGGCTGAATACAAAAAGAAGCTCGATGGGTTGGTGCCACAAGAAAACAATCTCATGGACCAAATTTCTAGGTGCGAAAATAGTCGCCAGGATAGACGATCAATAAGGTTTTACTGTGTGTCTACTATGAGCTGCTCACCTATGGATAAACGCTTAAGTTCGTTATTTCATTTTGCGCGAAGGGAACAGTTCATTGCGGATAATTTCCTTTCAATTCCATCATATACACTACAAACTATCGAGGCTTACAATATGTTGACATGGCCACCGATTTTCCTCATTCACGATACTTTGCTAACAATACTTTTATTGTAGTAGGTGCCTTATTTTTCATCACCAATCACCATCTTGACATTTTTAATTGCTTTCAAGCAGATTGAAATGATGTCGATTTGATTTTTGTAAATATCCAGTTATTTACATATATTTGACAAAAGCTACTTCATTGGCATGCGTCAACAACAAGATTCAAATTCCCTCTTAAAGGAAAAGCATCAATTCATCACACCTTATAATTACACTTACCTATATATTCAGACATATAGTCCTTGATCTCTGGACCCTCCACACGCCCATCATTGGTTGGTGTAGCATCATTGTCCTTGAACTGTTTATCAGCATCAAGTAAATCCTATAAAACAAAGAAAAAATAATC
Organism: Amiota minor; assembly: GCA_037043295.1. Lineage (NCBI taxonomy): Eukaryota > Metazoa > Arthropoda > Insecta > Diptera > Drosophilidae > Amiota > Amiota minor. The sequence goes on along the minus strand of JBAMAW010000081.1, from coordinate 5,160,923 downwards.
AAATATAGCTTCTCAAAGATCATAGTTAGTTAGTTGGGTTATAATCTAACCTGCAGTAGACAAGTGATGGCATGCACAGCCCACGGTTGTTGTTGATCATTCCATACCGCCAAACGTATCAATTGCTCCAATTGGGGGGTAGTTATAACTCTTGATAATTGAACTGCCGGTCGACATGCTGCCACCAAACGTGCTATAACTTTACATGTAAGCAAAAACTGATCCATGTTACAGGTGAAATCCATTTCAAGCAACAATGTGATAAGACTTCGAATGACAATCAGTATATTATTTAGACGTAAAGTCTTTAAGCCTTTGTCAAAGTTATTTTCAGCTTCTGTTGGCATATCACGAACCAATTTTGGCAAAGCATTACTTTGTTTACTGCTACTGGGTTTATTATTACCGCTGCTCGATGGTTTTGGTTTGCCAGAGATTTCCATGAAAATACCAGGATGATTATTTTGCAGCATATAAATCTTTTTACCCCAATCTGTGTAGGGTTGTAAGCCATATTTATTCTGTTGAATGATTCGCTTCTTGAAGCAACGCAATTGTTTGCCCGATTGTGTGCCACTTGGACGTGCTTTGGTAAAATCTCCCTCACAGCTCATGAAATCCCAACGTGTGGCGGCTAACATAATTTAATACAAAGAAAAAGAGATTTTTTAATTGCAGCAAAATGATTCCCGTTTAAATAAAGATTATTTTAACTTACATTTATCTTTACGGTCAGCACTGTCATCAAGGCATACCGACAGGAACATCAACAACCAGGTAATTAATTGTAGATCAGATGAATTTCCAAAGACGGCACCCACTTGATTGGTATTCTCAGGACCTTGATATAGAGTCGAAATGGGCGCTAAATTACGCACAAGAGTCTTTAGGACAGCATCAATGACTATAGAACGACAAGTGCCCATGGCAATGCTCCGTCGCCCGAGATAAGTGAGCAAAAAGAATATGCTAGAATAGAGAAATCAAATAAAATGTAATTAAATGAAAATTAATACAATACAATACACTTCACTTTATGAAGTAAATATAGTATATGCCAATAATAATCAATATTAAAACGGATTATAAAAAATGTACTACAACCTTTTCAATTGTAAAACCACCTCAATTTATAATTAACTAAATTAAACATCAGAAACCACAGAGATAATCCCCAAAATGATCTCATCAATAGCATATGCATAATATAAATAAAACAAAACATACCAATTTCCAATTTCCCTCCACAACAACAAGACTCAACAAAATCCCGACTTTGATTACTTTCCCATATCCCCTGATAAACAACTCACTCAGAATACATCATAAAACTGATACTACCAAGAGATTTACATGCAACGTTCTCTTCGAATAAACTCAAAATTCAATAATCATACTGCCATCTGCACTGATGGATTCATATCAATATAAAATCTAATCTATCCTCTGTCACTTGTGAAATAGATTTCCTCAAATCCTTAATACTCATAAATTTTCTTTATTACCATTAACTAGAAGCAATAAAGGTACTTATGTTCCTATTCATTATCAGTAATAAGCAACACATCTTTTAATCCTGGATTTCACACACACTTTTCTGTGTCGTTTTGGTTTCCTTTTCAATTTTGTTAACATTTTGTAAACAAATGAAATAATCGCCAGCAAGTAGCGAGTAGTAACCAGTGACTATGATTACACTGGATGAGTTCACTAGCAGATAGTGAATACGCTGGCTAGTAGATTATAAGCCCGCTCAATGTACAATAATCGTTAACTTAACTGTTTAGAATAAATTAAAATATTATTATTAAATGCCTCAAACTATCGATTGATTTGTTGCGGATGGAGTTAGCAGCCTATAAAGGACTATAATTCTGTAGACAAGGCTTCAAGGCTTGTTGTTCATTTGGTACTTAAATTTAAATTAAATACATTATTAGATTACATTAAGATTGAGTTATGCATACCGATCTTGTGGGAAAACTTTGCAATTCTGGGATGAGAATAAATTGCAAAAGATGTCCGCCAGAAAATCGCCCCACCATGATTGGAAACAGCACATACGCACTAGCAAAGAACATGTGGCAAGTTGTACATGGGCATCACCATGAACGACAAGTGAATCGAAAAGCATATTGGCAACTTCAACGGTGAACAAAGTATGAACTGGTAGAATGTTCTATAAATACGAGTAAACAAAGATAATATTAAATTACAAATTATTTTCTATATAAAACAAAAATAATAATAATGAACTTACTTTGATGCCATATTCAATGGAAAAATGCAATAAGATCTCCACCAAACTGATACCCAGTACACGCAATTTATCCCGTGAAGCCAATTGCAAAGCTTTGCTGACTGACATTGGAACCACACGCATATTGGTTTGCAATGAATTCTCCAGACGTAAGATCACATTTCGTATAACATTAATTTGATATTGTAAGGTTATACATTCCTCATAAATTGAAACAATTTTACTGCTATCGACACCATTAGCTTCTTCGTCACGTTGTTTATTGATGAACGCCTGCATATGGGCAACATTTGATAGTTCACAATTTAAAATTGGTGTTAGGAGTTCCATAAGTTTGCAACTAGCCAAACTATAACGACAATGAACATCTTCATATAAAGAATTCAATGATTTGATTTGCAGTTGGATATTTTGTGGAGCAATCTTAATGCAACGCATTACAGGATCACCATAACCATCGTGTTCCAAGACAATGGGATGTCCGAAGAATGATCCCAATGGAATTTTGCATTTGGTTGATGACATGCCAATGCGTCCGATTATTGTTATCTTCATATAACGACAGATTGGTGGCGGTTGTAAATCACTCAAAACAAGAGTCTTGTTATTAATATCCGTTGACGAGGCCAAGCGGATACCATCTGTGTCCTCTTCAAAATACCAAATATCTATGTAAAGTGAAGTCAAATCATCACATGCTGGTATTACTAAATCAGTTAACAAAATTGGCATGCCAAAGTCAAGGACGACATGACGCCGAGCTCCCGAATGCATACGATCGATGACAATGATTTGTTTTGGTGGCGGGGTCAGCAATTTATGCCAAGGCAACACTGTACTGGTTGCACTATTTGCAGTATCAAGAGCTTCATTAAAACGTTTCTGTTGATCATTTTCTTGATCTTTAATATCACCACTGGTGGTGGTGGTAGTGGTGGTGGCGGCGGCGGCGGTGGTAGTGGTGGTGGTGGTCGTCGTCACCTTTTGTAATTTAGTGACTTGCGTGGCTGTGGATTCATTTTCAGCAACCTCATCTATTGAAGCATTTAAGTCACCAGCACTCACTGAAGTCCCAGTAGCAGAATCATCACTACCAGCGAGCGATGAATCTGTCATTTTATTTATGAAATCATTCAATAAACAAAATTCATTTGATAGGACTTTTTCCTCAATTGCCAATGTTTTTTCTAATATTTCTATATAAATTAAAACAATTAAAAATTTTGGAATATTTTAAAACATATGAACACAAAAAAATTGTACTCACTTGGTAAACCAATTGGCTTAAAGCCATTTGGTGTCTCATTGCCTAATTTGTTGGCAGCTTTCGATTTGATGTGATCCACAATATTTTGTACGCCACTCACAAGATCGGTTATCTGCAAGTGGTTATTACCCAGTGCAACATTATTAATATTAAAGCTGTTTAGGTTATCGTGTACACAATGTATCAGTACATCTTCTTTATCTTTCGGCAAATCAACAGAATTCGGATGAATGGTCATTAGATCATCGATGAGAATATTTGAGGTGCCGTTTATTGCAACATTATCCATGTTATCAAGACGCGTTGCTTCCGATGTATTCACACAAGTGAAATGCAATTGGACAACTTCAAGTAAACCACGCAATTGATTGCTGACACTTTTGCCACGTATCAAATGCGGGAATGTACGAAAATCAACACCATCTGCACATGGAAGAGAAACAATATATCACATCTATTTATAGAATACTACCATATACTAGAGATATAGGAAATTTACCAATAGAACTTAAACGTTTGATATCAAGTCCTGTAACCGGTGCAATGACAGCACTATTGCGTACAACATTTGTCAAGGCTGCTGGACTATTTAAGCCATTTCGATTGATATTTGGGAAATCATAATCAAATATTTCAGGCTCAAATGGAAAACCATATAAACCAAATCTGTAGAGAGAGAGAGAGAGAGAGAGAAACCAAATTAATGAGATTATATATACGTATGCATGATAAACTTTGCAACACTTGAATAGCAAAATCTTTCTTAAAATGAATTTCTTTAATGTACATTTTTAGGGGTCCTTGTCCTTTATTAATAAAAATTGACTTTTAATTGGATTGATATTTTTTTTTTTTTTTTTTTTTTGTTTTTTGTTATTTTTCTACAGACTTTTCCAAGAAAATATAGCTCCAAAGCTTAATCGAGACTTATGTGTTGAGGAGACTTCCATTTTCTAGTCTAAGTTCCAACTAGTTGGATGGCATGCATGAAATCTGGTATTGGTTATGTACAAAGCTATAGATTTTTCTGGCAAACCACATTCCACATGGCCAGGGCAACAGCACCAAGTTATTTCGATATATACGTATGAACGATGTAAAGATTCAAGTAGGATGAATTCACGCATAGATATGTCCATAGCAAAGCCTCCTCAATGAATGGAAAGCCACAGTTTCGTACGTCAAAGTATGCTTTTCGTTTTATTTTTATGTTCAAAACTACAATAATAACAGATTGTTCCCCACACTATGATATATCCCTGCCTGTATCTTCTTTGTGAAAGATCCAAGTGATGACTGAACTGTCTTAAATCAAGAAATTAATAGCCATCATCCAAATTAAACTTTTTCTTGTCTGAAAAGTCAAATGCGCTTGGTACAAAATTAGTCTGGTCATGCCATTTTTGTCTAAACAGTCCATATTTGTTGAAGAGTAGTTATTCTGTAAATTTGTCTTACTGTGCTTTATTTTATAATGTTAATGCCTTTAATAAACTGTTTATTGGCTCCAGAATAACAGTTGTGAAAGCCCTATGTAGCATTCACAAAAAACAACACTCTGACAAAATCAAACACAAGACAAATTGATTATCTTACAAAAAAAATTGTTTAGCGATACAATCGACTGCGACTTTATTGATGTTTGGACTCTTCTAAATTCATAATCATAATGATAACATAACTAACATACCAACTGCTCATAACTTTCATTTACAGTTTCAACAATCATCATCATATTTCAGCAAATTTCCAAAAAAGCTTAATTTTTATAATGAATCACTTCGTCCATTGAAAATATGTTTGGTACTTTTTGAGTTTATCGCTTTAAGACAGACAGACTTTGTTTTATAATATGCTTGCATTTACCCCTACATTTTCCCTCTATCATAGCTAAAAATGAAATCGTAGTCGGGTTAGAGGCTTCCCTCAATAAGAAATCACACAGTTTGTTTGGTATTCATATTTAAGCTTAACACACAAAAATGTCAACTTACTTTTCATTCTATTCTGATATTTTTTTGAACATATAGACCCTGGAGTATCATTATAAGGTTTAATATAATATTTACTACTACTACTACTACTTTATATAATAGTATTTACATTTCCTTTAATGCTTTTCAAGTGGCGCAAAGTTCATAAATTTATTTATGTAAAATTACTTACCTAGTGCCCAATAAAGCACAATACTGATCATTTCGATTATTCATTTCTTTTGAGATGTCTGTCAGCAATTTAATGCATAATTCTGAGATTTTATGATGTGACTCAATGGTTGAAGTAGCACATGCTAACATGGTATACCAACGTACAGCGCCACCGGATTTCGATAAAGGCAATTCATTGAAAGTATTGGCTATGGCATTCTTAATGGTTCCATCCAAAGTTAAATGTGTTTGTAGTTCCGGTGGTAAATTTGAAATGCCCCTGAAAAAGAAATAACAACAATTATTAATTTTACTACTTACAATTTTTTGTTTTAATGTGTGTACTCACTCTGTTAGTATTAAAACCAATTTAACACATTTGTGAGCCATTGTACGTTCACTGTGCAAGATACAATGACGTATTGTATTCTCAATGTGTTTCTCTGCAATGCAAATACATTCAAATTGTTGGGCTAACAAATCATTGATATTTGCTGCTGTAGATTTATTTATTTGTTCTTTGATGCGTTCAGATTTCGGTGAACGAAAACGATTCAAACGAATGAAACATATCCAGACAAGTATATCAAGTGCCATATTTTTTTGCAATATTGATGAATCACCATTACTAACGATATTAAATAGATTCTCCAATATTAAGTTACTTTCTAACATGGCAATTCGTTGTAAGCGACCATTTATAATGTTATACTTAGTTTTAACGCCACGTACAGAGATCGAGATCTCATGCAACCAATCACAACCTAATAAAACAAAGAAAAGATTTGAGAATTTTATTCAACAAACACAAGTGATGATTTTTATCAATATATTAATTGCATTAAATAATTTTCTATAGAAAATGAAAATAGAAATGATGATAATCATGATGATGCATACCTATATGAGAAACACCACGTAACTTTTTCCCTAACAAACTCTTATTTTTTAAGTTGAGAGTTGTTGTTGTTTTGTTTGTACAGGAAGTCGTGGTGGTGGTGGTAGAGGTGGTGCCTGGATTGGATAGTTTAAGATTGGATTCAATTCTATGTAAAAGAGTTTCAATAATGTGGGGACGAGTTGGAGCAAGAACTTGACTTTTTTTACGAATCACAACTGAAAAATTGTTAATTAGAAATAATAATGAAATAGAGATGAATAAAGAAGAATGTGAAAAAGAATAAAATAAAATGAAATATTCAAATGCAATCGAACTTCTTTATAACGAATGAATTTCTATATAACAAAGATCTATCCATTACGATTCTATCATAACGTTAGCTTGAAATGTTTAAAGCTTCTTTAACCGGACAAAATACCTTGACGGTGTGTGTCCGTTTATAAAAGCTTTAACGGTGTTTTTTATCCAATTCATGCTGCTACAATGGAATTGCTCAAATTTGAATTATAGAAAATTATACAAAGGGGATTCCCAACAAATTTAAAAATAGGCCAAGCGCGAGTCAGACTCGTACACGGAGGGTTCCGTACCAGAATGGGGTTTGTATGGTAGGTACTCCCCCTAGTGGTCCGATTTGACTGATTCTAACCGCGCCTATATCAAAAATTTATAGTGTCTAAATTTCAGTTCAATAGTCCAAAAGACAAAATACTTTTTCGAATAAGAACCTGAATTTTAATGGTGGGTTTGTAAGGGAGGTACCCCTCCTAGTTGGCCGATTTGGCAGATTCCAACAAATGTATGGGGCCTATATCAAAAACTTATAGTGTCTAAATTTCAATTTGATAGAACAAAAAACAGAAAAGTTTTTCTAATAAGAACCTTAATTTTAATGGGGGTTTGTATGGGAGGTAGCCTTCCTAGTGGTCCGATCAAACAGACTTTTCGACTAAATAAGTTTCTGATGTATGATGTAACAACTATCCAAATTTTAAGATCGTGGGATTACTGGATCCTATAGCTGCCATACAAACAAAATGTTTCTTGTATGGGGACCCCTTTAAGTTTTTGAAATTATTTTAGTTATAGAATTCCAACTCTCTAGCTATTACGGTTCATGAGATATGAGCCGAGGACGAATGGAAGGAAAACGAAGTCTCTGCAATAGGGTGCCTTTGGTACCCTTTAAGTCCGGAACCCTAAAAAATGGCTGTAGAAAAAAAACTACACTAGGACGGACGGGCGTTGAGTTACTTCATCCATAGATTTCACACATTTTTTTTTTTTTTTTTTGAAGCCATTTCTGCTACTCACATTACGAAGAAAACAAGAGTAACAATTAGGGGATTCCCAAAACGTAAAATAGTATTACAAAAATAACCTACACTGGAACGAAAAGTTCTTAACCCATGGAATTTGTTTAATGGAGAACATAAAAAGCAAAACACACTATAGTCCACTTTTATCATAGGATCAACCTTTAAAAATGAACATGTTCGTGGGTTTGTCCAGAATCCATGGACAAATAATATAAGATTATAGATAGGCAGTGCATTAATTATCATTAATAAAGAAATTGAGCATGATTTTCCCCAATTGAAGAAAATCCCAAAATAGGAATACAGCGTCTCCATTGTTTACTTAGACATGTTAGAAACTCATCCAAACGGTCTATTCTCTATTTACCTGGTCCATAGGATTCGAAAGTGGTGTTGTATAAGGAGATAATGTAAGGGATAAAGAAAATAACCAACCAAACCAAAATTATAGTCTTCATCAAGATAATTCAATCACAATTTTGTTCTTATCTATTAGAAAATTAATTTTATGGTTTAATGCGAATTCGTTATAGGGAAGTTCGACAAGCAACAAATGATAGGAATGATGATTTAGCAAAGCGTAGTTAATGGGTGTGTCAAGTTAATGAAAGAGTGTTTCGTGAATCAAGCCAATAGTTTAAGCATAACAGTATAAGAGACATACTACATACTTCAAAGTAATCAAGATACCAAACTTTAACTACATACTATTATTAATATCGGTTTCCACATACCACGTGTTTTATTTTGTCCCTCCTTCGAAGGATCCGATACTGTTTTGATGTGTAACAAAAAGTTACGTGTACGAGTTTTAAATAATTTCGGTGACGTTAAAGTTGCTGTACCGCCTTGATCGCAGAGATCAATACATGAGGATAATTCAATGGGTCCGGCTAAGACTTCAGCATTATGTGTTTGTAGATATTCCTCGCTTAGCACAGGATTCTCATTGGCAACTAGAAGAACAAAAATAAAATATATTAAAATCAAGATTATATGTGTTAAAATAATTATTTGTACTCACTGTAAGAGATATCGATATTATCATCTACAATGCTAGTTTTATAACTGATATGTGGCCCTTTGAGGCGGTAACCAAAACCGCTGGAATTTTGTTTAAGTAATGTGACTTGTATGGCTGCTGGATTGAGGCATTGCTGATAGACAGTGAATTTCAAATCGATATGACCCAATGCAACTTGTTGCGCTAGATTCAATTCAATGATATGCTCATCCCATGTTGTCCTGAAACAACAACAACAATAATAAAAGTTAGTTCATTTACAAGTCAAATAAAGTCAAAGTAATAAAGTCTCTTATTTGGCAAACTTACGCATCATTGTGCAAACGCCAGGATTTAATGCATTGTGCCTCTTCACCATGACGTAGGTTTTGTGATTGTTTACGTTGCTTTTGTGCTTGGCCAAGATCATTCCAACAACTGGGAACTTCCGCTGAATATGTGGTTAATATATCATCAAATTCTGTCAACTCATATAATGTGCGCAGATCTTCCAATGTCAGATCGGTTTGCTTGAATGCCAGCAAACCTGCATAATTTGATGTTATAACAGATGAATTTGATGGTGATGATTGTATTCCGCCGCTTATTGATGACACACTGCCTCCAGTTGATGTGCCACATTCATTAATTGCTGACGCGTCCATTGCAGGTGCTGCTAAGCCACCAATACCCACATCAAATCCATTATTTGGTCCAGTATTTTGAGGTTGGGATAATGATGATGACTGGTGTCCCCCTTGCCCTCCACCCATTGTTCCATCGGTCACGGTAACCTCTGGCAGCATGCTTGCATTCACAGCAAGTTGGGTAATTGTTGTTCCACATTCTTCGTCATTCTCAAGCATTTCATCACCAGACTCATTATCACTATCACTAAGTGAATAAAACATCAGAGCACCATGGCGTGTGCAACCGCAAAGACGATCCAAACTGCGACAATACGCAACGGTCACAAAATGTTCACCCTCCTCTTCGATTGTTGTATTCAATTGGAAATCGCCCAATGAGTAAATCTCAATTGTACCATCAGCACATACCACACAAATCGAACCCTTTTCAAGTCCTCCACCGCTTGTATTACCGTCCTCATTTGTTGACATCATTTGCAATGTATTGCTATGTTCAGCCACTTGACTGTTAAAGGGTAAAATACATAGATATTTTGGACATTTTGCACGGCTAAAGGTTATGGCCAATGTATAATCATTGGAGATTTGAGCGTCATCATAATCAAAGAGTAGCAGTTGGGCGGCCAAAGCATCCGAGTTGTTATCATCATCTGTGATTGAATAAGAAAAAAATTATTATAATTAGTTTTAGTAGTGTTTCTATAACGAACTCCCTCACAGGGAAGACAACATCTCGATAGCAACAAGTTCTACATATATAGAAGAGTCCATACTGAAGACTTCTTTATAGCAAAGTCCCCAACAACTTTGTTATAAACTATTCTGATAATAGCATAGACTTCTCTAATGCAAAATAATTGGCCAGTGATATAAATGAATCAAATCTTCCCCCATAACAAAAAGACTTCTTTATCTAAAGCGAAATGACTGTCCAGTAACCCCCAAGGATATGCAAACTTCTCTATAGCGAAGTGATTCTAACGACTTCGTTATAGATGAGGAGCATTCGACTGTCTAATCCAATAAACTTACCACACTCCATGCGTTCATCTTCCTCCTCCATGTCATGCTCAACGGTTGCCATAATAATTTTACTTGTTTCCGCATTTGTTGCTTTGGTCTTTTGCAGTTTAACCAGCAATTGATTGCATTGCATATTTGTTGGTATGATATCAGTAATTTCTATAATTTCCTAACACCACCACCACCACCACCAACATTGCTGCCACATCCTCCACTTAAATCACAAACATCACTTGTCAATGCATTCATTCGCTTGACGGTTGTCCAACTTTCAACAATACATTCAATCTCCTCACTAACTGTGATCTTTGATATTGCAGTGTTGTTGTTAGTGGAGGCACTAGTCATGCTTCCATTGCCACCGATTAAACTATTTTCATTGTTATTATTGTTATTATTATTAACCGCTTCCTCTATGATTTTCTCCATTTCGGTATCAATTTCAACCAATTGATTATATGCATCAAGATTAGATACACTGTTTACTATAACGCCGCTGCCACCACCGATCAACCCACCAGCATCATCTTGCTGGTCTAGCAATGTTGATAGATCAAAATCATAAAGTAATTCATTATCACCGGCGGCACCATTCACTGCCTTTTTAATATCCATCAAATCCGAGACAAATCCATTACTATCGTAGCCATCAACAAATTTCTCATAAACCGAAAACGATTTGTCATCATCCAACTTTGAGCCATCATCATCATCATATGAATGCTTGTCAATATTATTCGGTACTAGTGATGGCAAGGCAGAGGAATCGAGAAACACTAAAATTATATGAATTCATTATAAGATCATCATAAAATTTGTGATATATCAAGATAAAACTTACTTGTTGTTGTTTGAGATTGTGGTGAAGGTTTCCTTTTCTCTTTTTGACCAGGATTGGTTGCGTTGCTACTAGAATCGACACTCCCAGTTTTTGAAGGTTCAATGGCTCGATCGAGCTCAGCAATATTGAGGACAACCATACGCAGTGCATATTCTCCACTACTTTGGCGTACACTCACGCCCAGAACAATCTTTGAGCCCACAACACCAGCACGCAATGTTGAGGTTGATGTTATTTGTGGTACACTGGACATATTACCATTGCTACCACCACTATTAGCACCACTACCGCTACCAACACCACCACCACCACCACCACCATGATGCGAAGCATACATTGTATTCAATTTGCTTCTTGCTCGAGCATTTGGTAGCACACAAATCGCTGTTATCCTTGCCCATTCGAAACTTTCTTCGAAAACATCCTTTAGCAATGACATAACATTTAATGTATGCATCTTTTTTAAATGTCTCTCAATGCTCCAAACCGTTAGGTCACCAGTCTGTGAGCAACTAGTGCAAAGGACATTGGCATAATCACTATTGGAGATGACATCAAAGCCAATGCCAGGTGCTGAGGTGGCAGGATTTGTGGCATAAGTTACAGCCAGAGGCACATTTTGTGTATATTCGCCCTTAACAAATGGGCACATAGCCGAATGACGTTCATGCTCACTCCATGGCTCATCCGTCTTCTCCCAACACACCAAACAGACACTGCAAGTAAAGCACATTGCACGATCTTCTCCGGTAGCCGATGGTTGGTGATAGAAACCAGCTTGAGCCATTTGATCGGGCAATGCCCATTTGTAATCCATGTGTGGCCATTTCTCAAATGTCTGACGCCTTACGGCCTCCGAGTGCATGAGGACACGTTGGAAATTTGTAAAATTCCAAGTATAATCCGGGAGACGGGCATTGGCAAGTAAATCAGTTAAACGTTCATTAATTGCTGATGCAATGGCTAAGACAGGAATATGTCGTTCCAAGCGTTTCAACATTATGACAACATTATTGGCAACAAGTTTCAGACTTGAGTACGGCACATCCAAGCAAATTGTATTCCACTAATAAAAGATAAGACAAACAATAGATTAGAATAAAGAAAAAACAGATGTTTTTGTTTTTATTATTATTATTATTATTTTTTTTTTTCTTAGAATTATTATGATTCACAAAAGTTGTTTCAAATGGAAACTTACTCGTTGTGCTTTAATGCCTTTCTTGGTACTTGCTTGTGCCTGAGTAATCTTTTGCAATAGCTCATTAGTCACATCACTTGGACACTCCAAACCTTCACTCTCCAGTTCTGCTATGCAATTATGAAATATAACTGCCTCAGAGAGCAACATCTCCAAACGAATGTAATCATCATTTTGCACAATTGGTGTTTGCAAAATTGTATCTAGCAGCAATACTCCATTATAGTCACCACGAAAGCCAATATTATGGCCATCCCAAATTAGAATTTTGTCTTGTAGTGGCATATAACGACCACATATAAAGCTCTCAGCTGGAATTTGATAAAAAAAATAAAAAAAATTGGATTAGGATTAATGAAACATTAAGACTTAAAATTTTAAAAATTAATTCTTAATCTTTTTACAAATTTTAAAAAGAATGTTGCCTTGCCTAGCTTAGTTCGCTAGTAGATTGGAATGGAGTGACTGACGATAGTGGCAGTTGTTTAGATTGGATTGCTAAGTGATTAAGTGGTGGAGCTGCTTCCTTATAAGAATAGTTGACTTTTCTAATTCTAAAAACTTCTAATTATAAAAGTTTTATTGTTGAATAACAATAACATTTTTCTCCCCCCACCACCACTGTCTGCATTGCCTAAACTAATTGCCGTCATATGCGTTTGATTACCTTAGTTTGACAGTGGATCGGAATAATATAATAATGGCAGGGATAGAGGGGCAAGAAATGAGTAGGGAAGTCTCAAGAAGAGGTTAAAAAACTAAATTCTTAAATCTTTTTCCCCAAAAAAATTAATTTCAAATCCTAAATCAATCCAAATGGTGGTTGCAATCACCGGGAAGTTCCGTGTTAGTCCAAAATGCGCTTCCCTCAATGGAATGCCAAAAATAAATGGTAGACAAAGTCGACCAACCAACGGCACATGTAGATTGGTTTCCTAAGAACATTTTGTCATCTTCTATCTTTATTTCAGTCTCCCGGAAATCTAATTTACCACCAATGACTACTGTAAAGAGCTTGGTTTGCCAATGACAGTTGTTTATAACAGATTACTGGAAGATTAAGTCAAGAAAAGTTAAAGAGAGATCTCGAAAAAATCTTAATCTCAAGAACAACTTCAACTTTATGATAAAAAAAATAAATTAAAAATGAAATAAACAAAAAATTTGTTATTTTCATTTCACTAGACCATGTAGATGGATAGGCGGCGTCATGGAGTGAGTAACAATGACATGAAGGGAATTTGCAAAAAAAAAACTTTTACTTTTCATTTTTTTTTTATAAGGAAAAAAAAAACAAACGCCGCCATTCTGGGAACATTGTTTTAGTTGATTTTTGTGTGTGCGAGAGAGAGTTTAAGGTTAATTGAAAATGAGAGTGAGAGTGTGAGTGAGAGAAGAGAAGAGAAGGCCCTACAAGAAAAACTGCGTAATAGAAGATAAAACAGAACAAAATAACGGGAAAACAGTATAGCATAACTTATTGTCATCATCATCATCATCATCATTACACACAATACAATAAATATCATTTTAACAAAAGGGAGGAGGCAGCAAGAGAGGCGGCGCAAATCAGTCAGTCAGTCAAACAGTCATTTTCGAGAAAATGCGTGCGTGTGGGCAGGCAGTCAGTGTTTACCGTGAAATTCATGTGTTCAAGTCGCCGCCGCTGCCACTGTTGCTGCTGTTGTTGCAGTTGGTATACAGCGAACGACGACGATATATAACGCACACTAGGTTAATACATACATATGTGTATGTATATGCCTGACACACACACACACACACACATTTCACATGCACTAATGACTGAGTCAAGAGTTTCTGCAGACGGTAGGCACGGCACTCTTCATATAAAAAAAAAAATTTCAAAATTCCACACAACTTTTTATAAATTGAAATGATGGAATGACTAGAATCATTTGTATGCGAGACTACTTACCAGTTGCTGCCAATTGATAAGTTTGCAATATGACTCCAGAATTGACATCAAGAATTTTCACTTGATTATTTGTGTCAAAGACAAGTATCACATTCAATTGCGGATGGTAGACAATATTTCGCATTTCGGCAGCAGGCGCTCCTCCGCCTCCGCTGCCCACAAGCAGATAACCATCCTGTTTAAGTATTCGCTGTTCCGTTGCCATTTATTTATTTTAATTTATCATATGAATTGCTTGCTACATTCGCGTCACTTTTTCACTTTTTCTCCTCCACAAAAAAATTTCCTCCTATTTTCTTGTTTTCTTATTGTAAAGCGAAAATTTTATGCTGCTGCTGCCGTGCTGTGCGAACAAGAAACGTTTGAAACGCGAGTGAAGACCCCAAAAGTAGCGAGTGATCAGAAAAGTAGCGAATAACTAACAAATCGAAGAATTTACTAAATTTGGGCTTTACAGCGTTCGCCAAATATTTTTTGTTGCTTGTTATTTTGTTTTTTATTAATTTTATATGTATATATTATATCCCAATATAAAAATTTGTGTATTCACTATAATTTCGATTACGAATTGCAATATTTCACATTTCTATTTTTCGGAAGATGTTTGTTAATTAAATACTTATTTCATTTAAAAAACAAACAAAAGAAAAACACAAAAGGAAACGAAAACAAATAGCCCAACAGGCCCAAAAACCCACACAAAAGTACCAAAAACACTCAAAAAAAACTTACTTATCTTAAATAAGTAGCGAGTAGCCTTTAAAATTGATTTAGTTGGACACTATGTCGATTTTTATGTTTACCAATTAAAGAAATCACATCTGATTTTGAAGTTTTGGTTTTTGTTATAATTAATTCGCATGCACAATAATGAATAATTTATGAAATCGAAAGAGAATAATAATAAAACATAACTTTCACACACACTTTTTATTTTAAATGACATACTATGTCAAAAGAATATATTTCGCAGCCCTGGCATAAGGCAAACCAGCTGATAATGAAAACAATAGAAATGTGTTTTTGTGTGTGTGCGATTAAATTAATTCAATTTTAATTCTTTGCCATGAATATTTTACCACATAAAAGGTTAGTATAGCATATTATATTATTAAACTTGTAATCTAAACAAACAAAATATTATAGTTGGCATGTGCGCACCAAAGCGAATATCGCCCGCGTGCGGAAGGATCAAGCTGCCGCAGCCGAAGAGGAAAGGATACGTCAAGGGAAATTACTATTTGCTGTAAGTTTTTATTATTACAATTAAGGCAAACAAACTTTAATCTAACTAATCTAAGTAATTACAATACAACATTTAAAACTGTTTCCATTTCTTATAACAAAAATCTCTTAAATCTCTCTGTAGGAAAGTGAAGCCCGCATTAATTTCTTAAGAAAGCAATCTGGCTTACCGGAACGCAACAGCTCTGCAACAAGTGAAACAATCACATCAGAAACCAATACATCCGCAGATGCTACAACGACAGCATGTGGAGTAGATCTTTTCGCAGATTATAAATCACACGTTAAGACTACAAATAAAGAACTTGAAAAAGAAAAAAAAGAGGAACAAGAGAAATATGAAAAACAAATTGGGTATTTGACTTACTTGGGGCAAGACACGAATGAGGCCCTCAAGATACGCAGTTGGTATGAAGAGGCCCCGAAGCGTGCAAAAGTTGGTGATTTGCATGCCACGGAAAAGGATCTTAAAAGGAAGCATGAACAAGATCCATTAACGCTTATTAATGCTATATTGCCTAAAGAAAAAACGATCATACCTCCGAAGAAAACTATCAAAAATCCCGAACAACATTCGGAAAACAAACATCAAACAGAGGCTTCACCACTAGATATATCATCATTGTTAAGTGAAAATTTCCATAAAGATAAAAAGCATAAAAAAGATAAAAAACATAAGAAGCATAAAAAACATAAACGTTCAAAGAAACCATCATCATCGCCATCGCCATCTCGGGAAGAAACTATGAAAAAATTAATGGAAAGCAAACGTGCGAAATTGGATCAAATGCGTAAAGATCGCCTGAGAAGGGAGGCTGCTGAAAAAGCCAGACAGGCTGCATTATTTGCTCCAAAGACTAACCCGGCAGCTAGTGTTGCTCAAACCCCGCGAATCGTACAAAAATACAATAGTCAATTCAATCCAGAATTAGCTAAACAAAATATGTAAAAATAAAGTAAAAATTTTTAATTTTAAATCGCTAGTTCTTAATCATAATTACGCAAACAATTTACTAATAAAGTATTGCAAATGTTGCGCAATGAATTACAGTTTATTTTGAATAAATACAATGATACAACAATACTGAGGAAAAGGCCCAGGGTGGGACAACTATTGGCTTATAAGGTTGTAATTTTGTTACTTGAGCCAACTTAGGCTACTGGACCAAATAATTTATTCTTTTGATCAATCTGCCATTGCTTCTTTTATATCATCTATCTGGAATTGATGCCGATGATGATAACTTTATAACAAGACATTCAATCAATTGCAAATAGGAATTTTAGCGCTGTAAAAAATTAAATATTTAAAGTTTTTTATGTCAATGAATCACTTTGAATATAAAAAAGTTTTAACTGTCAATTTTGGAATAGACAGATCTCTCTACATAATTCATTTAGTATTTCTTTACTGTGTGTGAAAGTTCTAATAAAAAATTTTACAAAATTCAAAAAAAAATTATTAACTCGTCCAGTGAACACTTTAACTTTAACTAACTTTATAGATAATAAGCATAAATCAGCAATATGTTTGGTGAGTTAAATAAAAATTATGCAATTTCCTAAATACAAAGTAACATATAAAAAGGTAGAAAATTGTAAAAATGTGGAAAAAAAAATGATCCTTTCATCTTTTGGTAAGATAACTTAGCGAAAAGAAATACAATAAACACAATTGAGACCGCACTGACGAGGCTTTAGCGAATAGGTTAGAGTGGTAGCCAAACCCAGGTCGCATAGACCAATATTGTGATGCCAAGGACAAGAGGAGCGATTGGACAAGTGAGTGGAAAGGAGGCCAGAGTGGATGGTATGGAAAGGTTAGGATATACCGCCTGCCTTTCTTTTGTGCGAGTGTCGTTTACACAATACGCACTTATCAGTAGGTGGGGTGGGGTGACATAAGGACTGGAAAGGCTATAAAGATGCCATTACTGTCCCCTGTGATCCCAAGATTGAGGAATATTAATGTAAGGACTTTGGCCTACCTGCAAAGGTAGGGATTGCCCTCACTTCCTAATCGGCAGTCATGCTTAAAATGATCGCAACTTTTTTTTATTTTTTTTTTTTTTTTTAACGAATTTGTCAATCTGAAAGATTTGAATGTCAAGTCCACCCACGTTCCTTAACGATTAATTCATCAGCATAATATAAATACTTATTTAATAACCATAGCTAAAAAAAGGGAAGAAGTAGAGTCCGAATTACCTTCTACACATACTTGCACAAAAACATAATATTTATGACCAAGTGCTACATCTGTTTACTAGCTTTGTGTCATAAAATCAGTTAACTTTGAATTTAATTTCGATTAGCGAAGATTTCATAAAGTTTTATGCAAAGAAAAAAATATTACAATTACCCACATTACAAAGAAGATAAGCAATAAATATATGAACATAAATTTACATTTTTGTCCATATTAAACACTATATTCCTAAAAATTGAAATATTTGACATTCTGTGTTATCGATAATTTGGAAACAAAATCACAAAAAATTCTTTAATTTCATTTTAAATTCATGTTTGTATCTTTTTTTTTTTTTTTTTTTTTGCTCGCCTATTTACTTTGGTAGTTGTTTTTGCTTTTTTGCTCACTAATTTACATGCGGCCCAAATCAAAACACCTTCCAATGTCTGAGCCACATTAAAATTCAAATGTAGATGGAAAATGTTGTGAAAATGGTTTAAAATCTTGTATTGATGACACATTGCTTGCTTTAATTGTTATCGAAAGTATCGAAACGATGTCATTTTCTTCATCGCTCATCTCTAATTTTGTTTCGATTCCATTTCATTTGTGCTGTTGCTTCTCCATGTCCATTTAGTGATTTGTAGATTTGAAATTTTTTGTGTTTAAACATAATTTGTAAAAGATTCTGTGTGTGAAGACATTTTAAAGTTTTATTGAGTCGCATATGGATTCCCAAGAAGAATCTACACGTGGTAAATAAATCAAATCAAAAATAAATTAAGCTATGAATGTTTTTCTGGGAAATTCGATTGGCGCGCATTTTTCGCTTGTGTGTGCCGGCTCGGCTTCTTTTCTAATTTGACTCTTCTCTCTCTCTTTTTGCTTAAATTGATTTGCCATTTTCTTATTTCATTTAATCAACTGTTGTGTATTTAAACTACCGCTATATTGTTTTTTGTAGGGAAAAAAATGGAAAATTAAAATATATAAAGAAATATAAAAACTGGAAAAATTAAATTGTTTTATTTTAGGTACACGTGGTATGAGAAAGAAGGATGCCAAAGTGGAAGCCATTGCCGCTGATGTTGGTATGTCTAAACTCCTAATTGATTTGCCCATAACAAAATGTTATATTCATTTTTCCTATAAAAAAAACAAAAATTTTAGGAACCCCACGTCGTGTGACTCGCCGTAATTCAACAACTACGCCGATTGCACAACCACATACTCCTATGAAAAGTGGAGTTCGTGGGCTGACACCAGAACAGGGAACAACTACTCCTGTAAGACGCTCGCGCCGGCTAAGCCAAACAAATGATAACGTAAATGTGGCTTCAACATCATGGAAACCGAACATTGTTGATGTTGTTGAAGAAAAGTATGATGAACAGCCGTCGCTACCCAATGAAGAGAAAGAAAACAATGGGTTGATGGCGAATGGAGGGGAAAAAATCGCCAAAATAATCGACACAAAGAAGCGTAAAACTCGGTTGCAGCAGATACGTCACCAATCAATAGAAAAGGAAAAGACCGCAATAATTGGTAATACAGAAAAGAAAATTCAAGATGAAGTTATCATAATTGATACACCGGAAAAACCTAACAAAAGTGACGAAACAGATGTCAAGCAGAAAAAGCGCAAGTCAATTTCACATGAAGAGCCAATGGAAGACCGGGACGAGGATAATCATTGCACATTCCGCTTAAATGACTCCGGTGAAGATCAGCATGAGGAGCATGAAAATAATAATATAACCATCAATGATACTCCACTGTTTAAGGAGAAGATGGCAGAGCTATTCCCTTCGGAGCCCAGCAGCATTGTCACTAGTCTTATCGAGAATACACAGACATGTAAAAGTATCAATAAGAAGTCATTTTTTCCTGCTGAGCCCAAAAGCGAAACAAAGAAAAAGGCTGATGCTGATCAGAAAATACTAACCCCTGATATGAAAGGCATTAACAATTCTATGCCAACTTCAAGTTCCTCCAAACGCAACATCAATAATGAGGGACTTTTGGTATCTTCTGAACGTAATAAGGAAAAGATTGCTTCCGTTAAGAAAATTCTAGATTTAAACAGCAACGACTCTACTACTCCAGGTTCCTCGACTCTCATCACCTCTTTCACTTCAGGTCATTCTATTCACAACATTGGTAACGAGGGCCTTTCCTCATTTTCTGAACATAATAAGGAAACGGCTGCTGGCGTTATAAAAACTCCGGATGGGAAAGGTGTGCAAGTAAATTATCAGGTAACGCCTTTTTCCAAACCCTTTAAGTTCTGCTGAGAAGAATAGCAATGACAATAAGGAGAAAGCAGCAGCAGTAATGGTGAAGAAAACGCCAGATAATAAAGAGAAAACTATACAGAAGAAAACTCCCGCTACTCCAAGGAACTCTAAACACATCTTCGATTATGAAAGTGTTTCTGATTCGGAAGTTCTTTTATTAACTCCTGAGAAGAATAGCAATGATAATAAGGAGAAAGCAGCAGCAGCAATGGTGAAGAAAACGCCAGATAATAAAGAGAAAACTATACAGAAGAAAACTCCCGCTACTCCAAGGAACTCTAAACACATCTTCGATTATGAAAGTGTTTCTGATTCGGAAGTTCTTTCATTAACTCCTGAGAAGAATAGCAATGATAATAAGGAGAAAGCAGCAGCAGTAATGGTGAAGAAAACGCCAGATAATAAAGAGAAAACTATACAGAAGAAAACTCCCGCTACTCCAAAGAACTCTAAACACATCTTCGATTATGAAAGTGTTTCTGATTCGGAAGTTCTTTCATTAACTCCTGAGAAGAATAGCAATGATAATAAGAAGCAGCAGCAGTAATGGTGAAGAAAACGCCGGAATTCGAAGGACGGAACACATCTGCTTCCTCCAAACACACCGCCGCAGATAATAAAGAGAAAACTATACAGAAGAAAACTCCCGCTACTCCAAGGAACTCTAAACACATCATCGATTCTGAAAGTGTTTCTGATTCGGAAAGTCTTTCATTAACTCCTGAGAAGAATAGCAATGATAATAAGGAGAAAGCAGCAGCAGTAATGGTGAAGAACACGCCAGATAATAAAGAGAAAACTATACAGAAGAAAACTCCCGCTACTCCAAGGAACTCTAAACACATCTTCGATTATGAAAGTGTTTCTGATTCGGAAGTTCTTTCATTAACTCCTGAGAAGAATAGCAATGATAATAAGGAGAAAGCAGCAGCAGTAATGGTGAAGAAAACGCCGGAATTCGAAGGATGGAACACATCTGCTTCCTCCAAACACACCGCCGCAGATAATAAAGAGAAAAGTATACAGAAGAAAACTCCCGCTACTCCAAGGAACTCTAAACACATCATCGATCTGAAAGTGTTTCTGATTCGGAAAGTCTTTCATTAACTCCTGAGAAGAATAGCAATGATAATAAGGAGAAAGCAGCAGCAGTAATGGTCACGAAAACGCCGGAATTCGAAGGATGGAACACATCTGCTTCCTCCAATCACACCGCCGCAGATAATAAAGAGAAAACTATACAGAGGAAAACTCCCGCTACTCCAAGGAACTCTAAACACATTTCCGATAACGATGAATGTGTTTCTGAATCTAAACGACGCACAAATTTGAATAATAATGTTACAGCTAAAACACACTTATTTACAGAAGATGAAAGTGATGAGGGTGAGGAGACGAATGCATCTCTCGCTCTATTGGGCGACAAGCCTCAAATTACAGATGTAAAAATATTGAAACCCATAAGACCATCACTCTTGGCTAAGGTAAAAACTAATGAAGTCACTGAAGAGGAGTCTACAGAAAATAGATCTTCTGATAACTTTGAGAAAAATAAAACAATTTCATTTAATGAATCGAATAAAGAGGAGGTGAAGCCCAAAATGATTTACCCCAAAACTCCAGGGCGTGTAAAAGCTTCTATAAAACGTCGTAATATTGTGGAGACTCCCGAGTCAGGCAACGTTTCATCGAATGATTATGATAATGAACCGAAATATGAGAAATTGGGTAAAAAGAAATTGAAACTTGAAACTGAAGAGGCAACATGCAAAACCTATGTTAAGGTTCAGAAATCGGCGGAAAAGAAACTGTCTTCGGCTTCTAAGAAAACAGCTGCACTGGTACAAATGGAAACCGAGGAGAAGGCAGCTACACAGGAAAAAGAAACATATCCGATTGCCAAGGCATCAATTGAAGAAAAAGAGAAAAGTATTGAAAGTACACAAGGTGGAATAAACAAGGACAAGGGTCGTAACGAAAAACCCTTGACTTCTTTTGAAACTATCAACGAAAAACTAAAGCAGCGACTTAATTTTGAAAAATATATGCTTTCGTCCGAGGAAAAGAAATGTAAACCAACTGCAACACACGACGAAGAAAATGTTAACGTTCCCTCATTACTTAGAAGCTCTTGGAATAAGATAGTTCAAGTGGATGCTGATGCGACAAATAGTAAAATTGATACAATCAAGCCGATGGAGACAGAAGATCACATTATAGAAATTCATGAGAGCGAAGATGAGAGAATGACGGATATTATAAAAGTGTGTTCGTCACAAGTAAATGATGAGGAAGTCCAAGAAGAAAACGACAGCGATGACGATGAGCTTTATAAAAAATCAGACTATGTCGATGATGAAGCAATAGAGGTAAAAAATTATGAAAGCGGCGACTCCCTTGATGAAGAAGAACGGGCAGAAATGATGTTAAATGAAATAATTGACGTCGGAGAAAGCATTAGTTCAGAATCTGATGGTGATGATTTCTTTGATGGCGAAGGCGAAGACGAAGACGAAGATGAAGATTCGTTTATTGCCTCTTCTGATGAGGAGGAGGTCGAAGAAAAAACGAAATACAGGCGGATTCTATTGATGTCTGATGATAGTGCAGACTTCCGAGGAGACCATTTGTTTAGATGAGGAAGAGGCCGACGAACAGCATTCCGAAGAGGTAAATTCCAATTTTGAATCTCCGATCAATACCAACAAAACTGGAAATAAACTGGAAATGGCTTCTGCTAATAAAGTTTTGAGCGTTTCCTTGACTGATGCCAAAGAAAAAGTTGTAGTCGACAACTCGAAAATTTTGTCATTCTCATTTGCAATTGGTGTTAACGATAACGATAAGGAAGATGCAAATATTATTAATGAAAATATTGATAAAAATGATAAAAAGGATAATGATGTCGATCCTATAAAGGAGCAGAAGGTTGCTGATAATTCTTTAGATGAAAAAGAAATTACTGGAGTTAAGGTAAACTCGCCAGAAGAAACCTACAATGAATCTGAGAATTTGGAGTTGGATGAGGAGAAAGATGATGATGATGATGCTTCATATCCTGAGAACAAAAATAGTGAGCAAAATGAAGAAATGGACTTGGAAGAACATGAAGAAGATTATAAACAATTCGTAAAGCTAAGTCATCTGAAGGGCTTTTTCAATCCATTGCAAAAGGCCAGGAGGCAGTCATTGACCGTACCACAGAGCAGCTACAAGAAGAGTGAAGAAAATAGCGCGCAACAACATCGCTTACGTTGCAGAAGTATGTGTCAAGTCAATGGAGAGGAATTTAATCCTTCGCGTTCATTCAGTGAAACATTGCAGGAAAAGCAACGTTTGGCTGGTAAACGTAAGCGTCTCTCAAAAAGTCTTAGTTCTGCCACAGATGATGCCGCAATGTCTCAGGATATGGATGATGACATCCCGCAACATGTCAACAAAAAATGCAGGAATCATTCCTGCCGTGATGATGTCGGTATTGATGAAGAAGATATTCCACTCCCAAGACCAAACTCGCCCGATTCGCTTTTGGAAGATGCAAATCAAGCTAAGCGTTTGCTGAAACAAGTAAGTTAAAGTTTTGGTAATTAAATAATAGATAAGTGGGACCCTACGGTTCCTCCAAGATTCCAAGACTTATTCATTACGAATTCCAATTTCTATTGTTTGTTGAAATGGAAGGTATTGGGAAACTGTAGGCCCTCAACAAATTTCTGTTTGTTTTATGTAGTGGTTGCATATGGTCTGCTCTAAAAAGGAGGACATTAGCAACTCTTTTTATTTAAATCATGATTTAGCTTAACTTTTCATGTATATTTCAGAATGCAGTGATGGTGATGTCTAAACGCCGTTTGGATTCAAATAAAGTTTCGGGAAATGAGTCACCACAGAAATCCGTGGCCCAAATTGTTCTGAAAAAGAAGCTTAAACGCTTAAATAACAAAAAAGCATCAGCAGTGAAGGTTGCTTTACAAGCTGCTAAAAATATTTTGCTCGCGGAGAAAAATGAAAATTCTATCGGAAGACGTCGTCTCAATCGTTGTCAGTTGTCAAAAGACGCGCGAAAGGTGAGTTAATTATAAAGAATGAAATCATATTTCCCCTTCTTTATTAATATTTTTATTTGCTTTTCTAGAAACGAATTGAGAAGGGCCAGCCCATCAAAAATATAATAAAAACGGCTTCTGGTTATTTTTTCGAAAGACCGATTACACCGATTGATGAAAACCTCTTCATAGAAAAGATTAAGCTATCCAGTGGTGTTATGCTTGTGGAACCAGCCTCGCCAATAAATAAACACTTTCGCATTGAGCCGATTTCGCCGCTTTGCATTAATCCTGCTGGTCAGGGCCAATATATAGGAAATCACCAAAGCAAAGCCTGCAGTGGTGGTGGCAGACGTCTACGTGGTTGTACATTGTCTCAACGGCATATTGAAAACTAAACTCTGAAGTCAAATCCTATTTAAGAAAGAGAATCAAATCACACAAAACACAATGATTTGATTTAATATAAAATATCCAAGATATTATTTGTTTGTTAAAAATAAAGCAGAACTTATAATTCTGAATTGCGTGTTCTTAATCGTAATTAAGCGGACTATCTATCTATCTATCTTCTATCTATATCTATATCTAATTCATATAATAAGATCATAGACTTCGAAATGTTTCAGTGCGGTTGTTTATTATTAACCGAGTAGGCAGTGTGCACAAGAGTATTGCCTTATTGAATTTTAGCTCAGTAAAAATGAAATATTTTAAGTTTTTTATGTCAAGGAATCACATTGAATAAAAAAGTGTCAACTGTCTAATTTTACGCAACTCAAGAAATTTTTTTTTAATATGGGTGGTGAGTAAATATGAAATTTCCTAAATACAAAGTAACATAAAATGGTTGAAAATTGGAAAAATATGAAAAAAATGAACCGTTCAACTTTTGGTAAGATTAGTTAGCAAAAAGAAATTGTTACAATAGACACATTTGAGACCGCAGGTCACTTAGACCAATATTGTGATGCCACGGAGATGAAGAGCGGTTGGACAAGTAAGTGGGAAGGAGGCCAGAGTGTATGTTATGGAAAGGATAGGATATACCGTCTTCCTTTCTTTTGTACGACTGTCGTTTTCGTTATATTATTTATGTCGAAATGCTGCATCTGTTTATTAGCTTTCTGTCATAAAATCGGCAGCAGTGCCCCATAGGGGATTACCATATGTCCAGGTTGGGACAACTATTACCTTATAGATTGTAACTGTTAATTGGGTTAAGTTGGATACTGGGCCAAATAAGCCAGCAAGTTTTTGACGAGTTTTGACAATGTGTTTGCGCCTTGTAAGTCTCCGGTCCAAGATCATGCCCAGGTAGCGGGTTGAGCTCACCTGAGGTATGACCGAGTTGTGTAGCAAAACAGTTGGACAGGAGTTTCTCCTAAGTACAGTGCTGCGATTTTGATCTCTTGATCGCGATGTTCCAGCCGTCTGCCCAGTTGGTGAAACCATCCAGAAATTCCTAAGTTATCTCAGTAGCCTTGCTGGCACTGGAGGAGCTAGCGATGAAAGCAGTGTCATCGGCGTACGTATCTAGCAAAGTCACAAAGGTCGTCCCGGACCTCGACCATGAAGACGCGTCCAAGCAAGTTTGATATAAGAAGAAGATACTGGGTGGTTGGGAGGAGTGACTTTAGCCTAAAGAAAATGCCTACATGGAATATGCGATGGAACGCTTGCTGCTTGTCCAGAAAGATGACAGAGCTATATTTTTTTGTTTTCAAATGCCTCGAGGATATGCTGCACAACTCGAACTTGTTCTGGTGCACCATGATGATGCCGAAAGCCAAACTGGTGGTCAGGAAGGGCACTCTGGATACTACTTACCGCCAGCATTTGTCCATGGAATATTCTTTCGAATATTTTGGAGAATAGCGGCAGCAAACTAATTGGCCGATATGACGCAACAAGGTTCTCCGGCTTACCATGTTTCGGTATCATAGGAATCATAGCACACTTCAATAGGGAGGGGAAGTGATGGATGCGAGCAATAGTGTTAAACAGCACCACCGGACCGGGTAATCTAGAAAGGAAAGGCTATAAAGATCCCATTACTGTTCCCTGCGATCCCAAGATTAAGGGAAAACTAATGTATGGGCTTTGGTCTAGTTGCAAACATAAATCTCAAGGTAGGGATAGCCCTCAGTTCCTAATCGGCAGTTATGCTACTATATTGGATGATTCGGAATTGTGGAGAAAGCACTCTCAAAAAGAAGATCGCTCCTTTTTTTTTTTTTGTTTAATGAGTTTGTCGACCTGAAAGATATTCGTATCAAGTCCACCTTGAGGTTCCTTCACGGTTAACTCATAATGATGACAATAGCTACAAAAGGGAAGAAGTAGAGTCGGAATTATCTTCTACTTGCAAAAAAACATAACATTTATGACCATCTGTTTACTAGCTTTGTGTCATAAAATCGATAAACTTTGAATATAATTTCGATTAGCGAAGATTTCATAAAGTTTTGTCCAAAGAAAATAATATTGCAATGACTCACATTACAAAGAAAATAAGCATTAAATTTACATCTTTTTCCATATTAAATATATCCATAAAAATAAAATATTGCAATTGAAATATTTGACATTCTGTGTTATCGATAATTTGATTAGCAAACAAAGTTACCAAACACTGCTTCATTTGATATCTACACTACACTAAAATTACGTTATTCTACACTGTTTTATGAAAAAAGCTTCCTTCAATTTCAACTAGTCCGCCACTTGAATTGTGTCTTGGGTTAGTGTTCGCCCGTTGCCGGTTTTTTAGAATTTTATGTGTGCATTTGAATTATTGAAATGAATGAAAAAAAAGAAAAAAGTGAGTAAAATTTATTTAAAATATATATTCATGAACTCTCATAATTGGTGAAATATTCTGTGTATGATGACGTTTTAAAGTTTGATTCGCTTATGGATTCCCAATGAAGAATTTACCAAGAAATATTTAATGCTGTGGTTTTCAAAATTTTTCATTTCGGTAGAGTTAAATTTTTTATGCAAGTCACTATCGTTGCCATCGTCATTGTGTAGTTGTAGTTTTGTCGCAATGACCTCTTGGTGTGAAATATTTTGTAATTGCAATCTACTATGAATAAACAATGAAATGTGCGTCGCCATTTTGAATTTATTGTGATTCGCAACTGTACCAATTAATTTAATTCAAATTATCAATTTCTGTACTAACTTAACCTAAATTTTTACTGTCATTTTTAATTTTTTTTTTTGTGCGATTTACAAAACAAAAAAATTTTTTCTTGAATTTCAATGGGAGAATTTGAATTTATCGGTTTTTTATGTTTTGTTTAATTTTAGGGGTTTTAGGTATGAGAAAGAAGGATCCCAAAGTGGAAGCCATTGGCGCTGATGTTGTTGGTATGTCTAAACTCCTATTTTATTTGCCCATAACAAAAAGTTATATTCATTTTTCCTATAAAAACAAAAATTTCAGGAACTCCACGTCGTGTGACACGCCGTAATTCAATCATCAAAACAATCAACGGAAAGAAGCGTAAAACTGAAGATGAGTCTACAAACAATAAATCTCCTGGTCTCGTTGAGAAAGCAGTTTCATTCAATGAATGGAAGAAAATGGAGGTGAAGCCCAAACTGATTGACCCCAAAACTCCAGGGTGTGTAAAAGCTTCTATAAAGCGTCGCAAGTATAATATTGTGGAGACTCCTGAGTCAGGCAACGTTGCATCGAATGATTATGATAATGAACCGAAATATGAGAAATTGGGTAAAAAGAAATTAAAACTTGAAACTGAAGAGGCAACATGCAAAACCTATGTTAAGGTTCAGAAATCGGCGGAAAAGGAACTGTCTTCGACTTCTAAGAAAACAGCTCCACCGGTACAAATAGAAACCGAGGAGAAGGCAGCTACACAGGAAAAAGAAACATATCCGATTGAGAAAAATGTTGAAAGGATTCAAGGAGGCATAAGCAAGGATAAGGATCGTGACGAAAAACCCTTGACTTCTTCTGAAACTATCAACGAAAAACTAAAGCAGCGACTTAATTATGAAAATAATATACTTTCGTCCGAGGAAAAGAAATGTAAACCAACTGCAACACACGGCGAAGAAAATCTTAAGGATTCATCATTAATTAGAAGGTCTTGGAATAAGATAGTTCAAGTGGATGCTGATGCGACAAATAGTAACATTGATACAATCAAGCCGATGGAGAGAGAAGAACACATTATAGAAATTCATGAAAGCGCAGATGAGAGAATGACGGATATTATAAAGTGTGTTCGTCACAAGTAAATGATGAGGAAGTCCAAGAAGAAAACGACAGCGATTACGATGAGCTTTTTAAAAAATCAGACTATGTCGATGATGAAATTCTTGTTAACTCATTCCGTGCTTATTTGGTAGAAAAATGCTATAAAGATATTACACATAAAGTTAACATATTCTGCGCTGATTTGGTAGAAGAATGCCATAAAGATATTACACATAAAGTTAATGAATTCCGTGTTTATTTGAGAGTGAAAAGGAACTCGGAAAAACTTATCGTCTCCGAACCTTTTCCAGATACCAATGAAGAGGAATTTAATCCTTTGCATTCATTCAGTGAAACATTCCACGAAAAGCATAATTTATCTGGTAGTCTTAAGCGTCGCTCAGAAAGTCTCAGTTCTGTCACAGATGATGCCGCATTGTCTCAGGATATGGAAGATGACATCCCGCAACATGTCAACAAAAAATGCAGGAATCATTCCTGCCGTGATGTTGTCGGTATTGATGAAGAAGGAATTCCACTCCCAAGACCAAACTCGCCCGATTCGCTTTTGGAAGATGCAAATCAAGCTAAGCGTTTGCTGAAACAAGTAAGTTAAAGTTTTGGTAATTAAATAATAGATAAGTGGGACCCTACGGTTCCTCCAAGATTCCAAGACTTATTCATTACGAATTCCAATTTCTATTGTTTGTTGAAATGGAAGGTATTGGGAAACTGTAGGCCCTCAACAAATTTCTGTTTGTTTTATGTAGTGGTTGCATATGGTCTGCTCTAAAAAGGAGGACATTAGCAACTCTTTTTATTTAAATCATGATTTAGCTTAACTTTTCATGTATATTTCAGAATGCAGTGATGGTGATGTCTAAACGCCGTTTGGATTCAAATAAAGTTTCGGGAAATGAGTCACCACAGAAATCCGTGGCCCAAATTGTTCTGAAAAAGAAGCTTAAACGCTTAAATAACAAAAAAGCATCAGCAGTGAAGGTTGCTTTACAAGCTGCTAAAAATATTTTGCTCGCGGAGAAAAATGAAAATTCTATCGGAAGACGTCGTCTCAATCGTTGTCAGTTGTCAAAAGACGCGCGAAAGGTGAGTTAATTATAAAGAATGAAATCATATTTCCCCTTCTTTATTAATATTTTTATTTGCTTTTCTAGAAACGAATTGAGAAGGGCCAGCCCATCAAAAATATAATAAAAACGGCTTCTGGTTATTTTTTCGAAAGACCGATTACACCGATTGATGAAAACCTCTTCATAGAAAAGATTAAGCTATCCAGTGGTGTTATGCTTGTGGAACCAGCCTCGCCAATAAATAAACACTTTCGCATTGAGCCGAACAAGTAAGTGGGAAGGAGGCCAGAGTGGATGTTATGGAAAGGATTGCGACTCTCGCAGTTTAAAAATAAAATAAATATAAATTTCGTTCCTTATAAAAATAAAAAATTGTGTTAACACAAAAAGAAAAAATAAATAAAACTTTGTTTGTTTACTAGTATCTTATATTATATTATATACTATGAATAGTACTCTTGGACAGATTGTTGTATCAGAGTCCATATAAACCTTGTATGAGGAACGAGCTTTTGATGAAAAAGTATGGGAAAAGTTGATTATTTATAAAATAATTGTAGCTAAAAAACAAAACATGTGACTACCTAAAACGAAATTTCAGAGATGTTTATGTTTGGAAATGTATCAATAGATTTAGTTGCTAATATTATTTTCTTCGTAATAGGTGTAGTTCTATTGTATCTACAGCAACAAACTAAAGGAATCCCCACCCTATAAAAGAAACGTAGTCCGCAATACTCTACGCACAGTTTGCACAGCATTGTTACGGCGCTCTTCTGTCCACAGTTTTGTGGTTTTTTGTACATTGACAGACAAATGTCGTGAGCTGTACAGTGCTTCTCAAATGTTAACAAATGTTGGAGAGGATAGACCCTCAAATGTTGTTTTTCTTTTAAATCTTTTACGATGGTTCGGAACCCACCTTGGCCGATTTTTGAACATTGTGTTGACATAGATAGTATTGTATTGTAATAAACATCTTGTACGAGGGTAGATGGAACATGTATGGCCTGAGCAAGAGGTAGCGAAATAGAACAACATATCATATCTCATGAACTGTAATAGCTAGAGAGTTGAAATTTTCATAGAATGTGTAGTTCTCCCCGGTCATTAGCAACAAATACTAAGAGTAAAAGATTTTCAAAAACTTAAAGGGGTTCCCATACAAGAAACTTTTTGTAATTCCACGATATTGAAATTTGGGTGGTTGGTGGCTATACATCAGAAACTTATATTTTCAGTTTGTTTGGACCACTAGGGAGGGTACCTCCCATACAAACCCCCATTAAAATTCAGGTTCTTATTCGCAAAACTTTTTGGTTTTTTGGACTATTGAACTGAAATTTAGACACTATAAGTTCCTGATATAGGCGCGGTACATTTGTTGGAATCAGTAAAATCGGACCACTAGGGGAGTACCTCCCATACAAACCTTAATCTGGTACGTAACCCTCTGTGTACGAGTCTGACTAGCGCTTGGCCGATTTTGTTATAAACTATTGGATATACTCATACAAGTAGATTAGTTGGGATTGCCAACATAGGGTGCCTTATGTTTAATTATACTGGGATGTATAAACAACTTTGTGTCAAAGCTTCAACATTTTACCATAGTTTACAATTAATTTCACTCCATCTAAGTGTCAACAACATACTTTTTTCGTTCAACAACTAAAACTGCATTCCCGGGAAACATTACTGTTTTGTTTCCATCTGAAGAGAATTGCAGCAGAAAGTCTTCCGGGCGATGCAGAACGGTCTTACGGGAATACACTTCAGTTGAAGGTATCAAAAATTGGCTTGATACTTTCTTGACCTCCAAAGACGAACAGTTTTATTGGCGCGGTATCCGTGCATTGCAAAAAAAAAAAAAGTGGGGAAAAGTCATAGCTAGCGATGGGCAATACTTCCAATAAAATATCATGTACTAATTTTGTATTATTACAGCTTCAAAATCGAGAAAAAATTCTATGACTGACTTGCATACTCAATACAAAATTTTAAATAGCTGAACCCAAACTTAGTCCGTAGTAAACAAGAAGAAAGAAGGATTTAACCTTCTAGACTCTTCACGTACTGCAAGAACACAAAGGTTACAGCTACACTGTCCTTGTGTCCGTCCTCGGGCTCTATCTCATGAACCGTGCATGGTTGGTGGAAATGGATTGGAAACTTATTGTGTCATAATTTCAGTTTAATGAGACTACTACCTCCCATACAAACCTCCATTCAAATTCAGGTTCTTATTAGAAAAACTTTTTTGTTTTTTGCACTATCGATATGAAATTTAGCCACTATAAGGTTTTGATATCGACGTTGTAAATTTGTTTAAGTCGGCCAACTAAGGGGGTCCTCCCATGCAAACTCCCCATTTGGTGGGGAAACCTCTTGGACGATTTTTGTATTATTGATTTAATTAACGTTTAGGGCAGAGTTAGTAAGTACATCGTCTGATGAAAGGAAACTTCATGCAATATTTCAGTTCTCCAGCTCAAAAACTGAGAGACTAGTTCGCATAAATACAACTCGTCTCGTCGACTTGATCAAGTGTATATATATTCCTTATGCTTGAAGGGTATAAAAATAATATTGTATGCCTTCGATTCTAAGAAATCTAAATCTACTAGGTTACAAGTTTTAAGAAAAAAAAAAATATTTTCTATATTGACTTTTTAAACAGTAAGAAGTGGTGTCGAGGGTTTGGAATTAGGAAATGTGGCATTCCTGATACTTTGAAGATTGGGGACATTTGTCCAAATGGTGCTTCGTAGATACCATAAATATAGGTACATGTATTTTGATTATTACTTTTTTTTTTTGGCAAAAGTTAAGGCAAGTAAAGTTGTTTTAATACTTAAACAAAGATTATTAGGGTGCATTCTAAGCATGATTATCATTTTAGTAGAATGACTTCAATGTTAACCTTTTTAGTTTGTAAGTGCATATAAGAAATACGTGAATATGTAAAAGTCGAGAGATTTGCGTTTTAAAATTTTGCTATAGTAAGTTTATTTTAATTAAGTACAATATGTACATGGGTTTTAGTTCATGCTTCTCCATAATTCAATGACGACAAGTGAAAGTCAAGAAAATTGTTACATAGACGGCGCCTCATCCTACAAGTGTTTTAAAGTAAAGATCCGTTCGGGTCTCATTACTAGAAATCTTCATTTAACTACGCTCATGATGGATGATGCACATGATTACTAAAATACTATACTATTGATATATTTTATACAAAATCAGGCGTTGCTTATCAGTTTTAAAAATTTTGCTACCCCAACACGTCACATTGTTTTTTCATGACAAATGTAAAGGTCATTTACTTATAAAAATGCATAGGAAATGTAATAGGGGAATATTGTCCATTCAGACGGATAGACAGAAAGACAGACAAACACTCTAACGTAAATGTTTCTAATCATTTACATTCATTATCCATTAATAATAAATAATATTTTATAAACATTATGGAAATTGAAAAATTTTAATCAGCATATTTTATTTGTTTGGAGTTCAATCTCTTAACGTCGTAGTAGAAAAATCCCATTGAAGAAATCAAAAATTTCCATAATTTTGTCTAATGTTTTATGTTTTTTTTTACTATTTGAAATGTATCTCGTATTATGGTAACCCATTCACAATTGTATCTTTTCGCTTTTTTTGAATGAAACTAGTTACAAACTGCTGCTTAACAGGAAAGCCAAGTCAACTATTTAGTTCAGAATAAAATTGTTGGACTAGATTTCTTTTCGGTATCTTAAATAATTCATTAATTAATAATCTTAAATTGAGTGAGTCAATTAATATTATTCAAAATTCACTACGAACAAATTAATAGACTCACGAAATCGAATTTTTTGATATCTGGTTTAGAATGATCTTAGCTTCAATGTTCGATTTTGATCTACCAGCATGGGAGACCCTACCGATAACATAAGTTCACTCTCAGGGTTATAAGACAAAAAGGCAATCCTTTTAGCGGGATGACCTCTTATGATCTCTTTTGCATTCCTTTCATCAACACCCTCTTTGACTAGCTGAAAGCTTGGTGCGTTTCTGCCGTGTCACGGCTACATAAATATGAATAAGAATTGTTTGAATGAGGATAAGGTTAAGTAGATGTAATCAAAACTGGCTTATCTTTGATATATTTTGATGTCAAAATTAATTTATTAGTCCATGCTAATCTATCTTAATCTAATAATAAATTTGTACAAAAATTATTCTATCGGATTCATAAATACAAATTTTATTGTATTGATAAATTCTTAAGTTAATTATAAAAAACAAAAAATCCATTTCATGGTCCACAAAACTAATCCAAAAACAATTGACCATCGACCGGCTATCAATCAAAATTTCATTCATTTCAAATAACTGGTTTTTTGAAGACCAATGCCTAACTAAATACACTCATATGATTAAAGTTGTCAGTCTGTCTGAATTTTAGTTTTCAGTTTGTGTTTTTTATGAATAAATTGAATTATGATCAAAATGTGAAACAATAGCAACAAGGGCCCCCAGGCCAGACAGCGGAACCTTAATAAAACGGAAACAATTGAAATTTGGTTTTAGATGCAGAACCTAAGATGGTCGTAAATATGTATGTAAGTATATCTACGAGGGTCGATCAGTCTCTAGAAAAAGTCTAGTATAGCAAAGGGAATACAATTGCAGCGACTTCTTTGCCCGTCCGTCCTCGCGTCATATCTCATTAACCGTAGTAGCTAGAGAGTTGAAATTTTTATAGAATATATAGTTCTATTCGGACATCAGCAACAAATACTAAAACTAGAATATTTTCAAAAACTTAAAGGGGTCCCCATACAAGAAACATTTTGGCATGTATTGCAGCTATACGATCCAGTAATCCCACGGTCTTGAAATTTAGGTGGTTGATGGCTATACATCAGAAACTAATATTGTCGAAATTTCAGTTTGATCAGACCACTAGAGAGGGTACCACCAAAACAAACCCCCATTAAAATTCAGGTTCTTATTCGAAAAACTTTTTCCTTTTTTGTTCTATCGAACAGAAATTTAAACACTATAAGTTTCTGATATAGGCACGGTACATTTATTGCAATCAGAGAAATGGGACCCATACAAACCCCAATCT
Organism: Amiota minor; assembly: GCA_037043295.1. NCBI lineage: Eukaryota > Metazoa > Arthropoda > Insecta > Diptera > Drosophilidae > Amiota > Amiota minor. Next base: position 5,126,146 of record JBAMAW010000081.1, on the reverse strand, counting down.
TGCACGAGTCTGACTCGCACTTGGCCGATTTTTTCCATTTCTTTTAAGTACACAAAAGTTTGTTGCTTTGACAATAAAATGAAACCATGCAGTCAGTCAATATTATTGAGACTTCAACAGCAGATTAGTAATAAACTAAACTTCAAAAAGAAAAAAAAAAACGAAAAGTTACCAAAGCTCCGAGCGAAATCTCTCCGATTTTCTCGGTTTTATTGATAAGCCCTCGTAGATACAAATTAGTGTAAAGCATGGAAATTCATTTGTATTCAATAGAAGACAAATTAGATTTTTATTGAGGCATTTGAATAATTAATAGAAAATGTAATAGCAATTCAAATTTACTTAATGTACGCAATAAATGCAAACCAATTAGAAAGAAATACAGTCAAGCATATAAATATATACAACATGTATGTACGCACAGTCTATCAAGAAATTCTTTTAAAATAGCAAAATTTTTCATTTTTCAATTTCACATTTTTTTTTTAATTGTAAAATTTTATTATTCTTATTTACAATTTGTTGCAAGTTTGTGTATCAAAACAACTGGATAAATAACATTAATACATGCTTTCTTTGCCCTTCTTTTGGCACCAATCACAGCTAAAAGAATTAACAAGTTTTTCTTGGTTACAAAGGCACATCGTAACGATCGACATGTCCTGCCATTGGACTCTTTGATGCGCAGCGTGTCCCTGGGTACCAGAAGCTGAATGGAAAGAGGCTGACAATATTTGGTGGGGAAAGAAAAAGGAGAAAATAATATGGATGTGGTGAAGAAAAGAATACCACTAAAGCAGACATAGCAAAAGTGAAACATTGGAAATTACTGGAACAACGGAGGCTGGTGATAGTCTGCTGCACCTGCTAATTCATGTCATACCTCTCATTACAGCTCATTACGATTATTGTTGATTTGTGACAAGTGTTCTGTGTGTTTCATGCCTCTGCTTTGGATAGTTGTTTCCAAAATTTTCCCTATTGGAACCTTAAGATTCAACAATTTTTTGAACGAACACAATTTCGTGAGGAAGTTGTCTAGTCAATAGTATATTCGTAGTCATTGTCAATACTGTACCATATTTATGATAGAAAGAGAAGTTTGCAAATTAAATCAGTAAATTTGAGAGAAAGGATTGAAGATTAAGATAGTCGTGGTTTTGATTCGGTGGAGCTGCTTTCTATGAAAGATAAGAACTCAAATTCATATTCCCATGTAACACATTCGAAATGAAGATCGGATCATTTTTTATAAGGGATTGATTTTCTCCAATTAGTTGGTATTGTTTAGTTTAGTTGCGAGTCGTATGCCCCAGCAGCTAGTCACTCGTTAAAATTAGTATTAAGTTTAGTATTATATATTAGATTTAATTATGATAAATAAATACATAAAAAATAAATAGTTTAATTGCATTGTAAGTTTGTTAACAAATAATTTAATTGAAAGTCAATAAATATAGTTCAAGAAAAACCATACAAAGTACAAAACAAATTTTTTCTCATATAATTTCTTAACAGACTGTAAGTAAGTGCGCTTTATTTCTACCCTTTGCAAAAAATCCACAAGTGTCAAAAGAGAACACGTGAGTAAGCAAAGTCGCCGGTGTGTTGGTACATCAAAGTAGAAGAAGAGCAGAGTAGCAGAATAGTAACAGATGATCGCATTCGTAGGAAAAAGACCGAACGATTCCAAACAAACAAAGCCGAACGAATGGAACAGAACATAGCTGACCCGAACCGAACTGAACGAGCCGAACGAACTAAAGTAGAAAAATATTCCAAACAGACTCTCTCGCACACACACACATTTACATATACTTATTATTGTTGTTTTTTTTTTGTGCTTGCAAATTCATAAGACCGCTTCCACACCAAGACTTTCGGTTCAATTATTTATTATAGCTTTATCTTTGGTGACTATTGTTTGCTTATCATTTAGGAGTGTTGCTCTTTGAATCAAAGGGAAAACCAAATGAAATGAACAAACAACAAAAGACAGGAAAGAAAACAAAGAAAATGCATCGTGTATCGCTTCTCCACAAACAAGAAAATCAAGAGAGCACTCTGTCGCAAAAAGTATACGTGTGAAAACGGTCTAACATAAATAAACATACAAACACAATACAACGATACAACCATGTAACACAATTTTAACTTCGTTAGCTCGAAGCATCAGTCATCACTTCGGTTTTGAATCGCGAATTGTTCGGTCGTGAGACGTAAAAGCAAGATAATAGAAAACTGTTTGTTAGGCGGCGTTGCGTTCGTTCATCTTTGCTTTTTGTCTCCATCAAGCGGAAAACTATATAAATTGGACATATAAAAAACAAACGTCATTTGAGTGTGTAATTGCATAAAAATATAGAGCAAATAGTATTTGTTGTGCGCAAAACAAAAAACAAAAAGGAAATAAAATAAAAGTAAATTTCCTTAAAAAGGAAAACAGTTTTGGGGACATTTCTGTTTATAATAATTGTTGGGCGTTTTGTTGTTTTATAAAGAAAAAAAAAAAGGTAAGTTGAATAAATTGAATAATTCTGAAATCCTTAAAATGAATTATGACATTTCAATTAAATTTTTATTTAAATATTTTTAATAAGTTGAAATCACTCATGTTTTGCGTGATTCTTTGATTGACATCTTTAAATATACTAATTTTTTTCCTTGCTTCATTTCATTATTTTCTCACTCACCTCAGCTTCTTTTGTTTTATTTCTTTATTTATTATTTATTACCTATTACCTTTGCGGAAATTCTTCTTTTTTATTGCTATTTTCTTAGCCTCTCTATCTCTTACATTCATTTTTTATGTTTCTATTTATTTCTAAACAGCCTCCGCGGTTAATTGCTAGCGCTGCTCTCCGTTGGCCTAGCCTTAGCCTTCAAAGCTGCTTCTTAATGATTTCAAGGTTAACCGCGTTTACTAGTAGTTGGTAGTTGTTTGGTTAGTTGGTTAGTTGGTTGGGTGATGATGATGGCTTAGTTTTATGGGTTGAAGTGTTTTTGGGCTTATATTTTTATGCAAATATACTAACAATATTTGGTTGACCAACAGTAAACATTGACTTATAAGACTTGATTAGTTCTAAGTTCTCATTCATTCATTCATTCTTAGGGTTGGTGGGGCTTTGAGCCACATATACAAACGAATGCAAAATAAAGTACAGTCTGGCACGCGCTGTGGTTACAAAAGTTCAATTGAAATTGAAGAATTCAATGTCAAGTCAAATCTTATGCATATCATTTAAAGTTCTTTGATTTCTTTTGTTTATATAATTTGTGCAAAATACTCGCAATTTGTTTGTCAGACTTGACCAGAGTCAAATCAAACTTTGGAACCTATAATGTAAGGAAGAGAGACTTGGAAAAATTTCAAATTGATCCACATAACCAATTCTGTCCTTTTAGTTGCCAATCAATTAAACAATTTACAACATATTATAGTTTTAAATAGAAACATTTTTGGAAGTAACTTTATAAAATTATCCATTATCCATTAATAGAATTCAATAGAAGCATTTTTAAATCTTGAGATAAAGTGACTTTTTTCTAGCCAAGTGAAATTAAGTAAGAAGGTTAAAAGTGATTCAAATTGTCCCATAAATTTAATTCTAAACTCTCTGGTTACTGCTAAATAATAATTTACTATGAAGTAGATGCTTTTAAGTAAATTTTTTCCAAAGTGATCCTAACTTTAGACTTCCTGATAAGGAGAAAATAAACTGGATTCAACTGGAAAAACACGATATCAATTCTATTCTTTCTTTTTACTATTTTACCTATCAATCAACAAAATTGGAATTAAATAGATGACTTTTTAAAGCAGACAAACAAGAGTCAATCTTTTGGAAGATGGTAAAAAATATTCAAATTTTTTTTTCCACATAATCAATTCTAACATTTCTTATGAGGATGATAGGATAGTAGAAAATAGACAGGGATGTAGTTAGTACACCCAATTTTTTTATACCAATTTATTATGATATAAATTTACATAAAACAACAGAAAACAAAAGATTTTCTTTTGTGATTTACAACAAAGAAAACATTATTTTGTTGTTTTACAATTTCATTTAATTTTATTTATTTTAATTTATTTCCGTTGAACTCTTCACTTGGCCTCCTCACAATGAAACTTGTCGTCTGATGATTTTGTAATGCAAATTTGTTCTTTTTATTTAATTTTTATATTCTATAGTTTTTTTTTTTTGTTTTCATTTTTCGATTACTTTAATTTATTTATTTTATAATAAATGTCCATTTTTTTTCCAATTTTATGGATATTTGCCTAGCAGATGCTATTTTTATATTTTTTATAAATAAATTAAGAATGATGACAAACAAATTGCATAGTGTGATGAATAATAAGCGTCGGGAATCGAACAAGTGTTTGAGAACAAGTTTAGTTTATTGAAGTGGTAGTGGTGGCATGGGCTTTAATGGTAGTTCATAGATGACATTTAAAGCCCTGACCTAGCTAGAGAGAGATAATCATGTTGTTGCAACGTGATGATGTTGATATAGTGTTCGTTCGTTTGTGGTCGTCGGCTGCTGTGCGATGTCGTCGGACACTTGTTAAGATTTATTTCATTTGATTTATTTACTCTTCATATTTCTCACATACTTTTCACGCCTACACACTTACAAAACCAGGCAGAGAGAACTTGGGTATGAGAAAGTGCAAGCAATACATTTAATTCAAGTTCAATATCAAGGCAACAAAAAGTAAAACACTTTTCTTCTTCTACAAGAAAAATACGCAAACACACACACGCACGCATACACAAAAGACAAAGAGCATTATAAGAGAGGAAGGAGAATGGTTTTAAAAGAGAGAAACAAACCATAATTATGAACATGCATGCATTTTTCTTTCTATTTTATTGCTTTGCCGGCTTTTTATTTATCAATACAAAAATCATGTGCATGGAACTCATATATTTTGTTGCATATGCTGCTTTTCGTCTAATAATTTACCTTTGCTTTTGTTATGCTTTATACAGCATACATACATACATACATACATAAACATATATTGTATATTGAGAGCGACCAAGAGAGAGTTGGTAAAAGAGAGAGTTAACATAACTGGATTTTGATATATTGTTCCGTATGTTTATTATTGCTTCTTGTTTTTTTTTTTGTTTTTTTGTTTTTGTTGTATCGTATGATTTTTGGTTTGTATGTTTTTCATTCGTTTGTCGTATGTTGTTCATTAGGATGACGCGCGATTTCATGAGATAGAAAAAAAGAAAAACAAACTAAGAAAAAAGAAGTGTGACAGAGATAAAAAAGAATAATATTGTATATAGAGCAGCGGTTCTTAAGCGGTCAGTAGAAGAAATCTTTGTATGGAAGAGTGCAGTCATTAAATCAGTACTAACTTACAACTTATCACAGTAAGTAGGTAAATCGTTCAAATCGAATTGTCCACTTTCAGTCACGGTGCTAAGGTAGCTTTAATAGTTGTGGGCGAAACCTCAGGAGAGAAGATGATGTGATATAAATTTTCATAATTCACACATAGGTATGTAATACGTGAAATGGATTGTGTGAGACGAAGTTAGTTGGTCACCTACCTAGAGCTAGGCGAATGAAATTTCTATTGTTACGACGAGGGACGCAGAATCTAAGTTGACTCAAAAGCCGTGGCTAAACTACCATATCTAGAGTTATTGGGCGATATCTTAACGTTGAAAGATCTATAAGAAAAAAAAACTACTTGAGTATTATGATGGGAAACATACGTAAAGGTTCCAATTTAAATTTTGTATTACATAAAGAAAGAATTGCTTCTATATTGACTCAATGCGGTCTTGATGTTTTTTTTTATATATTGAGGGCTCCAAACGCACATACAGTATTCGAATTATGTGCGGACTAGAGAGATGAAATGAAACTGGGTAATGAAGAGATCATTAAATTCTTAAGATCAACTTTTAATGATCTGAGTCTTATTCGAGTATAATTTTCTAGTGATTTTATCTAGCTTTTGTCATTACAATGTAAGTGGGGTAATTGACTCAATATGCATTAAGTATAAACAAAAAAAAAAATTTCAATTTTTCTGATTTTCCACAATATATTTTGCAAGTTGCCAATGATAACTAAAAATTATTAATATCATTACTTGAATCATAACAATTAGATATTAGATATTGTACTTGTAATGATTGATTTCATAGTTTGTGAATCTGCTCTAGGACTACAACAATTTTGGTTTAGTGTGACCAGTGGTATGGATAGTTTATTTTGTTAGCCAGAAGTCATCAATACTAGTAGGATTTTTATTTTAGGACATTTTGTTTTTTTTCAGAATTTTGTAGAGTGGTATGGTTACTCTTTAAAAAGCTCCTTTTCTTCTTCTAACACACAGACAATGAATGTTAAAATATTGTCAAGTTGAAGGTAAAATCCTCAGACCACAGTTTAAGAATCGCTGCTATTGATCGATCGTGTGCTTTGTGTGTGTTTTCTTCTTATTTGATTTGTCTACACATACATACGTATGTACTTACATGTATGTAAGCACCATAATCTGATTTGCATTTCTATTGCCATTTATTTATTTAGCCAGAAAAAGATTTGTCTGTAAACATTAAAACTCTCGAAGTATGTGAATTTTTGTTTAGTTTTTCTGGAAAAACAGAAATCTGTAAACAAAGACTCTTGACTGTTGTTGTTATTCATTTTTTCATTTGTAAATTTGTTATTAAACACATTTGTTAAACAATTTCCATATTGTAATGAGATGACAATTTTATGAATAATATTTATTGTTCAGTGATGTCTTTAGCTTTGTACTTACTATTTTTGCTCAGTTTCAGTTAAGTTGGATTTGGATGATTGGTTAGGTAAAGGTGATGAAGATGATGTCTGAGTGAACTTTATTATGGTTACTCTACACTTTATTATCATCATCATCATTATCATTAACCTGATGATGGAAACAGCTGATTATTAATTGTGTGTGTGTGTGTGTGTTTGTGTGTATTTGCTTTTGCCATCCTCGCTCAATATGTATTTCTCCTGTTGCTGCCACTCGTGCTGTTGTTTGTTATTCTGTTTCTCTTAGTTTTCTCTCGTATTTTTCCATTTATTACAGCTGCTCACTTTCCATACATTTTCACAGTATAAATTTATCCTTTTTCACGTCAAGTGTCTCATGTGTGTGTGTGTGTGTGTGTGGTTTTTTGTTTTCTACGTTTTACATACAATATTCATAAACAAAACTCAGGTTAGTAAATTCTTAAATAATTTAACAAAATGTCATAAACTAAAAATATTTTAATAATAACACAATTTGAATCTATAATTTCAATAGTCTTTATTGCTTGCTTGCTTGCACGCAGCAAAGTCTTTGTTCTCAGTTTCTATTTTGTTCAAAAATTTGCACACCTGTTTTGTATCAATTTTCGCTTTTCAAATTCAGTTTAGTTAAAGTCTCAGGAAATGAAAATTGCTATAGGCAAAATAAGACAAAGACTGCTGTTTTAGTTTACACAAATAATTTTTCATAATTTATTTACATGCTCGGAATCCAAAACATCATTGGAGGAAACATTGCAGGTGTGTGATTGATATTGTGATTCCTGATTCCATAATAAGAAATGCAAAAGTTTTTCATTCATACATAAGTAAATACTCAAAGGCATCTAAATTAAATACAGTCAAACACGAACTTCTATGACTCGAATAAATTCGTTTTGCATTCTGAATCCTACGGCTCCGGAGTCAACTTACACACAAAGCCACAAACTAAGCATCTATAAGGTTATAGTGGTGCCAGCAGAGGGCATATGGTATTCCCCTATAGGGTATTGCTACTGAGTTCAACATCTTTCTCATGCAGAAGTTGCAGAACTCTGCCCTTTGGCCGATCATAAACTTCCTTTGATGTCATTTCAGGGAACCTGAGATCAACCTTTACACTAGCCTTCATATCTGCCCTGGCTACAAAGATCTCCAGGAGGAGACTCAAGCGCCTTCATCTTGATGGAATTTTAGGTACACGGTTACCAAAGAAGACATAGGCTTCGTATCTGATTCTTCTATTCTATAATATAAATGTTTTAGACTCCTAAATTAAATTCTTATTGTCCATATATAAAGTTTGGAGACTCTCTCTCACGCATGGGTTCATAACTTACAAAAACCGTTTAAAAGTTGGTGAATCCAACTGCAACTGCTTTCGTTCTTTGGGTATTTCCTTCATTGCAATGAATTGTAATGGTAGGTTCTATAGGAGGTACCCCTCTAGTTGGCCGATTTCGATGAATCCAACAGATGTATATGTGGATTCACAGGGCGCTGTGCCTATTTAAAAAACTTATAGTGTCTAAATTTCAGTTCGATAGGACAAAAAACAAAACAGCACCTGAATTTTAATGGGAGTTTTTATGGGGAGTACCCTCCCTAGTGGTCTTATCAAACTGATATTTCGACAATATAAGTTTCTGATGTATAGCCACCAACCATTTAAATTTCAAGATCGTGGGATTACTGGATCGTATATCTGCCATAGAAATCAAAAAGTTTCTTGTATGGGGACCCCCCTTTAAGTTTTTGAAAATATTTTAATTATAGTGTTTGTTACTGAAGCCCGGATAGAACTACACATTCTGTGCAAATTTCAACTCTCTAGCTATTATGGTTCATGAGATATGACCCGAGGATGGGCGGACAACGAAGTCTCTGCAATAGACCCAATACTCAAAGGGTGCCAAACGGAACCCTAAAAACACTAAACTCAAAAGTTCCTCAGAGACTTTATTGTAAAAAGAAGAACTTTTATTGCTCCTCAATGGGCTTTCCTGTGTGAAACGGATCAAAGTCAAAGAGCACAAATTTGAATGGAATATAAATCGAATGTGGAATGTTTTTGTTTTTTGGCACTCATGTTATAGGTATAATATATTCGGTATTTTTAGTTATAAACCTTATGATTTACTTTAAAAGATAAATTCCATAAAATATGAGGATATACTGCATTTTTAAAAAATGTCCTAGTCTATTAGATTTTTGTAGATTTTTGGATTTTTTTCGATTAAACATCTGCATCTAAACACAAAATTGGAGTGAAATTTCTTATACTCAATTGAGAGAAGTACGATTTTCATTTAAATATATGTATATAAATTATTAATTAATTATTATTTTATTACTTAGTATTCACAGATTAATAGATTAACAAATCCATAAACAAAAGCTGTAAATTAAATGATTGCAGAATTTTATTATATCAAAGGTCATTGAAGAATTTTATGTTATCATGTCAAAATCATATCTTCACCAAAAAACAATCAACTAATTTCTATAATAAATTATGATGTTGGAAATAAAATGAAATGAAATCATTTCATTAAAATTGATACCAAATTTCATCATCAGAATCTACTACTACTACTATCCCACTGACCTATATAAACATTTAATTAGTAGTCCCCAAGCTTTATAAGTCATTCCTTTCTCCTACTACACGTCCTTTTGGTTTTCTCTTCAATTGTTGGTATACTTTCTCTTTGAACAAACTTCGGTTGGCTTTTTGCCATGGCACCCGGCTTTTAGTTTAAAGAAATTATAAGGCTAAAGAATGTGCTAGAATGATGATGGAAGTGTGAAGTAGAATACACAAAACAATTTCACACAATAACTAGAAGGAGCAGCAATAAAAAGAAATCCTTCAACAAGGACATTCATACATTCATACATATATAGTAGTAATAGTAGTAGTAGTAGTAATTCTGATGCACACTCCTCTTTAAATAATGTGGAATGAGCAGTTTATTGATTTTCCACAAAACTTTATGTTTTTTTTTTCAATTCAATTAAATTCTTTGTTTCCCAAAACATTCGAATAATTTAATAAATATAGAGTTTATTATGTATGGATGTATATTTGTGTTGTTTTATGCTTCTCATTTGCTTTGGTTTGATCTCTTGAGCATTTAATCTGTCAAAAGTCTCTTAAACATATTTTTTTAATGATTTTTGGGATCCATTTGAAATAAGTTATTATGTGGGTAAATACAATACAATTTAATGTGTTGACATACTAAGTATGTAATTATATGAATGACTTGTATGTACTTTGTTTCTTATTTGTATGGTTTCTTGACTTGACCATCATCATAAAGGAAAGGTTATATGCATTAAACTTAGAAACAATTAGTTTTTGTTAGTTTCAAAAGTGAGAAACCCCCAAGTCTTTATATCACCTCACCACTTATACAATAATTAACTTAAATTATGTAATAATAATAATAATGACAAAAAAACAAACAACAACAGATAGATTCATTCATGACGTTTGCCAAGACTCATTTACCATACATAAACATTAGTAGTAGAGTTTTAAGAAAAACAGCAAAAAAGGGTGTCAAGTTCATTCTCTTATGCATGACACGAAACACATGAACGAGCATCATAAGATTTTATATTTAAGATATTAAATTTTTAATTATTATTTTTATTATGTACAATATGTATTTCTATCTTATGGATGTTGTTGTTTTATCTATATTTTTTTTTTAGAAATAAAAAACTAGAAAATGCCACCAAATGCTGCTGCAGTACCACAATCCGTTACGGATTCCTTATTGAATTCATCAAATGTCATTGAACCAAATGCTAACAAATTGCAACAAGAATCGACTGGTGTCCTTTTTGAATGCGATGCCGAGACTATTGATGGAGGTCTAGTCAAGGATATTGTTGCCATGAAGAAGGCCGATAAAAGAAAATTGAAATTGGTTTGGCGAAATATTATTGCTTTCGGTTATTTACACTTGGCTGCTATTTATGGAGCTTGGCTGATGTTTACCTCGGCTAAATGGCCAACAATTGCTTTTGGTAAGTTTCAGAATAATTTTATTAGAAATTCGAATAATTTTGTTTGTTATTGATAAAGTAGTTTGAATTTTCAAATTGTTTTAAGGACTTTTTTTGGGGTTCCGTCCGTCCTCGGGTCATATCTCACGAACCGTAATATCTAGAGAGTTGAAATTGTGAGAATATGTGTAGTTCTATCCAGGCTTTAGCAAGACATACTTTTACTAAAATATTACCAAAAACTTACAGGGGTCCCCATAGAAGAAAGATTTTGGTCTGTATGGCAGCTATACGATCCAGTGATCCCACGATCTTGAAATTTCGATGGGTGGTGCCTATACATCAGAAACCTATACTATCAAAATTTCAATTTAATCAGACCAATAGGTAGGGTACCTCCCATACAAACCACCATTAAAATTTATGTTCTTATTAGAAAACTTTTTTGTTTTTTGTTCTATCGAACAGAAATTTAGACACTATAAGTTCTTGACATAGGCATTACACATCTGTTGGAATCAGCCAAATAGGCCAATAAGGAGAGGTACCCCCCATACAAACCCACCTTTAAAATTCAGGTTCTTATTCGAAAAGCTTTTTTCTTTTTTGTTCTATCGAACTGAAATTTAGATACTATAAGCTTATGATATAGACGCAGTACATTTGTTGGAATCAGTCAAATCGGACCCCACCCCAAACCCAAAAAGTAAGGGTAAATTCAAAGAACTCGTTTGCAATGAATTCAAACAAAACAAAAAAAAAAAAACAATTAAAAACAAGCCAAAAAACTAATCACCTTTAAATCTCAATAAAAACTGAACTATTGGTCGAATCGCCATGAACTTTTTTTATAAACGATTCTACATAAAATTTCCTTGGAAGACATGTTGGGGTCGGGTATACTTCCCATGGACCATGAAGGAGTAATTTCAATTTGAAAATGAAAAAGGACCCCAGGGACCTTCTCACTCATCGGAGGGTTAACTTGTTCGATCCACAAAGTCTCAAAGATCTCAGTCATTTCAGTATTCACAATTTTTTCATAGTCATCAGAAGAAAGCCTTATTTCATACGATTCTGCTCTATTGATGTCTACATTCCCTGCTTTGATTTGGTCTATAGAAATAAGACTATGTTTGTTTCGGATCAATAAATTGAGGTACATAGGTATAGTGATGTATCACTTGTCAAACTCGAATTCTCAGGATTGCGAATGCGACTCTCTATCAATTGTTTCATAACTTCTATGTATGGGAACTACTCTCAATGATAGTCGGACTAGTTAGAATGAACTCTTTGTGGATCATGTCTTTGTTATTGAAACATTGTTTTGATTCACACAGGATTTTTTTTGCACTTTGCACTCTTAGTAAGTAAATCTAATTGAAAACAAACTCTCTGGGCATCACTTTAAGTATTTTATCTTAATCCTCGTGAAGGAAGAAAAGGTAGAATTCTTTTTCTGTTAATCATATTTAAAGATTTTTCCAGTCATTATTAGTGAATCATTTTGGTCATTTGCTAGAAATATGTGAATTATATCAATATGTCGTTTGTCATCCTCTGCAATCCCAAAGAAAACCTTATGGTTGTTTAAACATTTATCAGATTGAATGTTTCTGTAAAGAATTTTAAGTTAAATTTTTGTACCTTGTAACTTTTGTCTTTCATAAAATCAACAAATTTCAACACTCAAATGGTTTTGTTCGGTCCAGGAAAGTTAAAACTTTGCCCATCTACAAATGGAGTGATTGCTTGCTGATAAGAACATGACTTCAAAGCTTGTGATTCTGTTTTTGCCAATCAATTCATAGCAATTAATAGGAAAATAAAATTCACTCAAAAACCAGATGTTCTAAGTTTAGATAAGAAAGAATTCTTGATTCAAATAACAACAGAGGAAGCTTGTAATTTATAAGAGTCGGAAAGTCTTTAATGGACAGACTGAACTTTACTATGCTGGTGCAGGTGCAGGTGTATATGATTTTCTAATCTTAATCACCCACCTGTGTTTCGTCTTTTCTTTATTATTTTTATACTTATCAAAACAGTTGCTCATGGTCATCTAATCTACAAGCAACAACCTCTGTTTGTATTTTAACCCCAGCCACAAAAACAGCAGCAGCAGCAGTAGCAGCTGCATGCAATTGCTAGCTGATCACCAATATTCCCATTCCCCATTCCCATTGAACATTGGGTAGCACTTTGTTGTCGCGTGCCCCACCGAAAAATGGTTCAAAAGATTATCATAAATTTTTATAAGTAAATATACAACCGCCACCTTGTTGATTATAATTTCTTCTTATATGATTTCAATTTAAGAGATTACAGCAATTTTTGCATTATTTCCCATATTAAATATTAATAATAAAGAAAGAAAGACCCTGGCTAAGGTAAGAAATCAGGTGATAACAGCGAAAAGAAGCAAAGAACTCTTCAGATTTCAATACAATAATCACTAATCTATTTTCATTTTGTTTTATTTTGTTTACTTTTATTTTAGCCTTTGCTCTTTATGTCGTCTCTGGTTTGGGTATTACGGCTGGGGCACATCGCCTGTGGGCTCATCGTTCGTACAAAGCTAAATGGCCACTACGTTTGATATTGATGATATTCAATACGATTGCATTTCAAGATGCTGCCTATCATTGGGCACGTGATCATCGTGTGCATCATAAATATTCAGAGACCGATGCTGATCCTCATAATGCAACACGTGGTTTCTTTTTCTCACATGTTGGCTGGTTGCTGTGCAAGAAACATCCTGAAGTTAAGGCCAAGGAAGGGTGTTGATCTATCGGATTTGCGACAAGACAAGGTTTTAATGTTCCAAAAGAAGTGAGTTACACATATTTCATTGATTTACACACACATCATTATGATGATGATTTCTTTTCTAGATATTACATGCTGTTGATGCCCATTCTTTGCTTCATCATACCCACTATGGTGCCCATGTATTGTTGGAATGAATCATTTTTGAATTCATGGTTTGTTGCCACCATGTTCCGTTGGTGTTTCATCTTGAATGTCACTTGGTTGGTGAACAGTGCCGCCCATAAATTCGGTGGTCGTCCATATGATAGATTTATCAATCCATCGGAAAATATCTCAGTTGCTGTTCTCGCTTTTGGTGAAGGTTGGCATAATTATCATCATGTTTTCCCTTGGGATTACAAAACCGGTGAATTGGGCAACTACTCAATGAATTTGACAACGGCATTCATTGATTTCTTTGCTAAGATCGGCTGGGCCTATGATCTTAAAACCGTTTCCACAGACATCATTAAGAAGCGTGTCAAGCGCACTGGCGATGGAACACATGCCACTTGGGGTTGGGGTGACAAAGATCAACCCAAAGATGAGATTGAACATGCCCTCATAACACACAGGAAAAATGACTAATCCATTGATGAATTCATTGATTCATTTCTATATGATGATGATGGTGGATGGATTAAAGTTATGAAGTGAAGACCAAAAAAATAAGGAGGAGGATGAAGGGATACATGAGTTGTGAAAGTAACAGCAAAAAACATCATGCGGCTTTTGTTGTAATTTAATTTAGTTTTAAAAATCAAATTCATTAAAGAAAAATCGAAAAAAAAAAAAATAAATAAATAAAAGAAAAAGCTCCGTTACACAAAAGAACCGAAATATGCTTTAAAAGTATCCTCTATAATATTCTATCTGTGTTAAAATGAGCTCTGGAATTGTCGCTATATTTATACATTTTTTTGTTTGTAATTAAAAATTTAATTAAAAAAAGCAATGGCTCTCAGTATAAAAGAAAAATTAATTTGTTATGAAAATGCAATTTTAAATTCGCTTTTTGTTTTTATTTTTACACTTTATTAAAAAAACTAGAAATACCAAAAAAAAAAAAACTAACAAAAGATTAATGAAAATTGTTATAAAATTCTTAATGTTTCCTTATTTAAATTAAACTAAATTTTATGGCACTAAAAAATAGAAAATATTGTAATTTAACAACAAACAAAATGAAAAAATAGTCCAATCTTTCTACAATAAAAAAATCATAAGATTTTCCTTACTCTCCTTTTTTTTATACTCGTCCATCAAGTCAAGTCAAGTTGTGACCATTTTTTTTTTGCTACAAAGAAACAAATTAAAACAACTAAAATAAAGAATCAAAATATTAAAGGGAGATTAGTATTTATAATAATGAGAATGTACATTTTTACTAAAACAAAAAATAAAGGAAGAAAAAGGAAGAGGAGAGAGAAGGAAACGTAAAGTTAAAATAATTTATCACTGTTAAAAATATAACAAAAAATAAACATTTATAAAAAATTTATTATAAAAATAAAATAAACTAAAATTGTAAGTTATTTTCTTCTACTTGCAAGACAAGAAAACTCAAGCAAAAATTGACAAACTAACCAGGCTAATAACCAAAAGAAACTGACACAGTTTTAGAAACAAAATACTTATGTACTAATTTACAAATCCATTGGTTATAAGGCAACCAGCTATGGGGCACAGCAAAACACAAGACACTGCCTATGATAAAGGGCATGCCCTAGTATATCATCCACAACTCAACCTTACACCGTGATATAAATATGTAAATTCCTTTATGGGAGAGTGACCGACTGTCTGTCACATCATCCAAACCCCCTAGCGAATGCTTTTGGAAAGACTGAAGAGGCGCTCCACCTCCCTCCGCGCTTAGTAAAGTGTGATTTTTTAAGACCAATAGAAATTGAAATTGTAAAAAATAACACAACGTTTTATTGCCAAATTGTGTTCAGCGATGATGTTCATTTTTGGCTTAACGGGTTAGTTAATAAGCAAACTTGCCTCATATGGGGTAACATCAATCCACAAGAGAGCCTACCTACAGACTCCATTACATCCAGAAAAATGCACTGTGCGGTTTAGACGCTGGTGGCATCATTTTCAAAATTGAGACCGGTGCTTGCGTTACGGTCAATGGAGATCGTTACCTCACCATGATCAATTTTTTTTCGTTTGAAAATATAAATGACATTGATCCGGACAGATTTCAACAGGATGGCATTACTTGCTATAATCAAAATTTGGCGATAAGTTGATTTCGATAAATGTACGTAAAGTTCACTGCTTTATGCTGATAAGCCAGCAACAATTGATGCCTTGAAGGCAAACATTGTCCATGTTATTCGTGACATACGGCCAGATTATTATTATTATTTATGAAGTATTTACAATTTAAAGAAATTATAAACATAGTTTATTCACAAAGTTAATTTACAAAAGATTGTAAATACATGAATGGACGCAATGGAAGATTAAACCACAGCGTCCTAGTTCGGTGGCAGGGTTGCTGAAGGTAATTTAATGTAAGCAGGTCTCCGAACTTGCCAGCTTTGCTAAGTGTACCGTAATATTTCCTCTACAGTACTGCTAAAGGGGAACAGATATACCGCTGAACACTCGGTCGCCATTGCCTCATTTGTGGAAAACGGTGGACACCACGAGAACGTTGAGGTTAGCAGTTGTGTAGAGAGGTTATAAGAGACACATCATACACCATGACCATCATACGGCCAGATTGGACGTCCAGAATGCGCTTCGTCAAGAACAGTCGCGGTAGCCATATGCCCGAAATCATTTTTAAATGTTAATGCCATGTATCTTGATATTTTGAATTATTATTAATTAATTAATTATTTGTGTTATTTTTTACAATTTCAAGTTCTATCGGGCTTAAAAGTAGAATTTAATGCTAATTTCTCCACATGTTTAGTCTTCGCTGATTGGTTTTACCTATTACCACCACACTTGTCTGACCATTTTCGAAGATTTTGCGTGTAAACCCATTTGGCGAAGTTCCATAGTTTTTCTGATAAGGCGAACAATGTTCGAATGATCGACATTGTCTTCGATTATCATACTCTTGAACAGACTTTTATTCTCTTCGATGGCTACTATGGATATCCAAGATTCCACACTTTAACAGAAAATAGTATTGGAATGATGACAAGAGTCTTAACGGGTTACTGCATCTACCAAGCCTGCTGCCCAGGCTGTGGAAATAAAGAAGAGTCAAAAAAAGTATCGAATGATTCTTATGTAAATGACCTGCATTTCTTAAAAGAAGACCGCTCTTTTTGAATATCTTTGAAGTTTTTAAAATTTGCCATTGGTGATCCATTCAATGTTTTTTTGTTTCGATTATGCGACGGTTTAGTTTTGACCCCAACTCCTCAACCCATCACAATAAGCCTTTTAAGCTTCTGGCTAAACTTAATCTCTATATATCTTAGCATGTCACATCCTTTTAAAAGTGTCTGGTTGATAAAATTTGATGGTCTGAGGGATTTTTACTTTTTTTATTAACCAATTTGTACATCACCGAGGACCAAATCAACTCACATGTTAAGTGCACAATGAGGAACTTGATTCATATGAAGGGTATGAATGACACCATACGAAAGTCATTGCATAATTTATGTAGACTATGGATCTTAGAAAAAAAAACGACCATCTTTCTGGAGTCTTCAAATAAACAAACAAATCTGACAAATTTAAGTTCTAAGCTAAAGTACATAAAAACGAAAATCTGAATTCCATTTTAAATGGAATGTAAGAAAACAAGGCTTGCAATACAAAAGTCATGGATATGCAGCAAAACACCAGTGTTCACTCTTTGGATGTTGAACCAGTATTCATTACATGACATGGTGACATGACAGAAGAATCATCCATGGATGTGGAAGTGGCTTTTTCATGTTTTGTATGTGTAACAAGCGAAAGCAACATTCTTCTTTCACAAGACTCCTTAACTATTTAATACAATTTTTATACAAGCAGACAATTGTCATTCATACACTGTAAATGAGAATCCTAACTTCCTTATTGGTAGATTGCTTTCCCCAAGATTCTTAATAGCTTCTTGATATCCTGTGAAGCTCCTCATTGTCATTGTAAATCAGAAATGCTTTACTTTATCATTCCGTTTTCTTGGTTTAAGAATAAATAAATTATTTATATTTTATAAACGCATCCTCAGCTCTTAAAATTATCTCCATCTATAACACAATCCATGAACATTTGAAATGTACAAACTTAAATTTTGTTTTTGGGTTTTTTTTTGTTGCCTGCATGACCGGCGAGTGTCTTAATTGTATTTAAATAATCTTTGTTCGATATTATTTCTCTGCTTGTTGCTTTTTAGGTTCTTCTTCTGCTTCTTTAACTTTGTCGTCCTTCTTTGTTGCTTCAGTTTTTTTACTATCCTTAGGTGCATTTTTCTTCTCTTCCTCTTCTTTTTTCTTCAGTTCTGCTTCAACGTTAGCGGCCTGTTTTTGTTCTTCAATGGATGCAGCAGCCACAGCAACTTCCTCATCATCCCAATCGGCCATTGATTTCTCACGTTTCAACCATGCGTGTGTTGTATCCGCCTTGAAAGCTAAATGAATAATATTAGCACTATAATTGTCTTAATTTTCAATGCAATCCAACTTACTGCTATTAAACCATTTGATGCCATCCTGCATCTCTTCGATAATCTCACGTGAAGTGTACATGACCTCATTTTGTACCGCCTGATGGAAAGTTGTAGTTTCAAAGGCCGCCGAGTATACCGAATTCCGATCATGATTGAGTGCTCTTTGTGGGAACTTGGCCAAACTGGTTGCCAATTCTATAGCATTGCATAGCCCTGTGCCTGTTGCCACCACCCGATTAACTAAACCAATATTGTGCGCTTCCTGAGCACCAACTGGTCTTCCGGTTAGAATTAAATCCAGGGCACGCGATAAACCAATCATTGCAGGCAAACGCACAGTGCCACCGTCAAGCACAGGGACGCCAAAACGCCGATTGAAGAAACCCAGGACAGCAGATTCCTCCATGACACGCAAATCACACATAAGTGCTAATTCCAAGCCATTGGCAATGCAATAACCATTCATGCTACACACTACCGGCTTCGATATTAGACGGCGAGTTGGTCCCACAGAACCCTCTGACCGCATCAATATATCCACACTAATGTCTTCCTTTTTATCCTGTCCTATCTCAAGTATATCGAAACCAGAACAAAATGAACCACCAACACCATAGAGAACTGCCACCGGTGATGTTACATCAGCCTCAAACTGACTAAAGACCTCACATAGATGTGCCGCTGTCTCGGAGCCAATGGCATTCCTCTGTTGCGGACGATTTATGCCAATCAATGTGATGTTCTTCTCTTTATCCACAATCACCGATGTGTCTTTGGGTTTTTCTGCATCTGTGTATGCATTCTTTGTTTAGTTATTTATTGCGAAATTATGTCATGTGGCCGCTGCCTAAACACTTCTTTCTTTCTTACCTTTGCTTTCAGTTTCTTTTTTTGATGAAAGAGCACGGGAGAAAGTTCCCCGCAATTCCAATTTTTGGCCAAATTGTTTGGCTAAGCGACGCAACATAACTGGACTTAATTCGTTTTTATTAACTAATCAATAAAATATAAAACAATTTAACAAATTTTAACAAATCCTTTGCCGGTTGGGCAAAATAACTAGTACCGATAGTTTATTTTCTAAAGATCAGCTGATTTGATATCGATATTTTCAAAATATGAGGGTCTGCTTATTTCTAAATAAATAAATGAACATGGTTTAAGGTATTTTACTAATATGTATGTGTTTTTTTTTTTATATTTTACTTCCTCTTCATTTATATAAATATAAATGAGAATAACACACATACAAAATAAGAACACAAAAAGAAACTCGACACCAAAACGAAAGGGGCAACTCTACTTGGCACCATCAAAGCGTATGCACATACATATACAAGTAAGTGTCCTTGATAAATTGATTTAGTTGGCCACAATGGCATGGATATTTTGTTACGCCCTTTGCCGATGGTAGAGGAAAATAGTATCAATAGTTTATTTTTTAATATCAAGTGTAAATGAGTATTGTCATATTGGACAGGAGAAGCCAAATTTTATGAGAATAGAGACAGTTTGTTAGTGCTGCCAATGACATCAAGGTATCAAGTATAATCTCAGGTACAGTTGAAAGTGTTCTCAGGTTCAGTTGGTGTTTTACTCGATAAATCGATAACTGATTGATATCGAACTGAACCGAAAACAAGTAAATTAATTGAAGGCCACCTGTTGACAAGTTATCGCAAATATGTACAAATAAGAAATAATTAACAGATTTTTAAGAAAGTCATATTTTTTTTCAGAAAATGTTAATTTTTTTAATTTATATAATAAATTATAACATTTTACCTTACATTATTTAACTCATTCAATTGTTTGATTGATATCGATACCATCAAGTGATACATACCATCACAATCGCTTGGCAATTTTCGCCAGAAAGGTAACTCTAATCCACAGATGTTATTGTTGCCGTTCGTTGTTGTGTTACTGCAAAAATGACTTTCTTTTGAAGCTTATTTAATCGGCGAATATCTAGAAAATCAAATAATTTTTAGTTTTTGTGTTAAGTGGATTATATTAATAATTATACATAATCTCAACATTCATTGGTATTTTGTTTAAAATTAATTCAATAAGAATGGAAACTAAGGCTGTCGGCAAGGTCGGCGAATTGCATTCTTCCATCACAGAGGATGACGATGTGCAGTGTCCAAGTTGTGATCTTAAGATAAAACGTTTCGATATGGCAGAACATTATAAATTAGAATTAGAACGTTTACAACAACAGCAACAACAACAACAGAGTTCAACAAGAGCAAATGATTTAGCTGCTGCTGCTGCTGCTGTTTCCTCAAACTCACCAACGGGCACCAATGGAATTAGAAAAACAAGACAAAGTAAAATTGTTGGTGAAGATCGCCGTCGTCAGCCATTAACTGTTTTCCAAAGGGTGCAACGGAACCGACAAACGCGACAAAAACAACGTACCCGTAAGAGACCAACACCGCCACCAGCACAGCAACAACCTGCACCATCTGAAGCAACTTGTCCCATTTGCAATAAAAGTTTCCCACAAGCAGAGATACAAGTCCATGCCAATCAATGTTTGCGTTTTTCTGGGCAAAATTCAAGCGATGAAGATGATGATTCCGATGAGGTTGCAGATTCTGATTGGCGTAGACAAAAGCGTGTGCGTTATGAATACACTACCATGGGTCACTTGGTCAAATATAAACCAATTAATCTGGTTAGAGAAAATGATGATGATGAAGACTTGAATGTGGATGAAGATGATACAGAAATCTATGGGCCAGCACAATACAGTGAAACAGATGTCATCCCATTAGCCAGTACAGCTGCCGATGGTAGTGGTGATATAACAGATTACATGCGTCGCCTTATCTCATCCGGTGGTACAACAGCAGCAGCAAGTCATTCCAAAGATACCAATGCCTCTGGCAGCAGTAATGGCGGCACTAAGAAAAATAACAACAGCGCTAGTCCCAGCACCAGTAGTGGTAGCTCAAAGTTACCAATCAAAAGCGTAAAACATACTAAGCCACATGCAACAGATGACAATAATGATGATGATGATAATGATAATGATGGGGATATGAGTCCAGAAGCTGTCACAGCATCAACATCACGAATGTTACTAGATAAAACCCAACCGAAAAGCATTCAATACTGCGAGGAAGTCATTGAATCGCTTAAATCTAAACTCAAACTTTACGAGTCAGAAATTCAAAGTAAATACAAATGTCTAATATGCCTTGATGACTACAAGAATCCTGCTATATCAGTTTCCTGTTGGCATGTCTACTGTGAGCAATGCTGGCTACGCACTTTGGGTGCACGCAAACTATGTCCACAATGCAGTTCAATAACGACAACAAAAGATTTGCGACGCATTTATCTTTAGTTTCATAACTTAAAATTAACTTCAATTATGTGTAAGATAAGATAAGATGAAAGAATGTTCTGATGATCCTAGACATTTGTATATGTATGTAGATTAGTTAAGCTGAAGATTAGCTTCAAGGCAGTTAACTCAATCAAATCCAGTCTATGAAATAATGTTGTGGTAAACTAAAATTTACTGCCGATCTCTGCATCAAAAAATAAAATTGTATCATATTTTTCTATGAATTCTATTTGGATTTAACTAAAGCCGCCGCCGCCTCCGTCACCTCCTCCACTAGTTATAATAATCTTAATTAATTATATTTATGTATGAAATATTCTAAGCATATAAAACTCTCTATAAAGAATTCTATTCTATTTAATATCATATGTTTAATTTAGTTTTTGATTTGTAATTAATTTTTTTTTTATCATTTTTACAATGAAAAAGAAAATCAATTATTAATGTGAATCCATGATTCCATTGATTGAAAATAAAACAATAAAATTTTCATTGTTCATTTCATAATTTTTTGAATTTAACAAATTGTGATGATTACAATAAAAAACAACAAACAATGCTGCATTATTATAAAAAAAAAAAAAGAAGGTATACAAACATATAAAAATATGAGAATAAAAATAAAGTCTATAAATGTACCATATAAATAAGATTGGGTGTTGTTATGTGTAAGACCTAGTTCTCCGGTGATCTGGACGGGAGATCCAAGTGGTGGCCATTGCCATTCAAGTGTGTGTTTTTTAATGCACTTTATGAATCATGACTTCCTCAGTCACCTTTGGCACCTGCAGGTCTCTGTGAATAACAAAGATGGGGACATTCCATTCACCGTTGAGAGTCGCTTGGATTTTGTATAATTTGGTTGATTGATTTTTATGCTGTGCCCCAGAATTCGGTGCCTTTGAAATGGTTTTTCTATAGAAAGAGATTATTTCTTAAGCTTAAGCTTTTAGTTTGTAGTTCTTTTATATTGAATATGGGGGTTTCCAGGTCAATCACCTATCAAGTATCAATCCGAGATACTTGACTGAGGTCTAGGTAGGTATATTGTCTGCCTAAGGGTGCATGTGTTTCGTGCCTTGATGACAATGTTCCACCTTCTAAGCCATGGCTCTATTGTGCTTAGTTGGTTCTGCAAAATTGATGAGGTAGCGGTTGGGTTGGGATGCAGTCTTATCAACATATTTAGCAATCATTATGATGTCGGAAGGTCAGAAGTGTAGGCATTTTGTCTGTCAAACGCCTGATGCTCATTAAGTGTTCTTTTGCATGGTTCTTTTCCATCTTTTCCAGAGTAAAATCAATTCTGAGGCACTGTACTATTTAGATGAGTGACCGATTGGGGACATAGAGGAATTGTTTTTTCCTCATTGCAACTAACAGGCAATTTGTGTTGGGGATCTGGATAATTTGTTGGTGTTCTTAGAGTGATTGCGGAGATATTATTTACTCTAAAAGTTGATGCTGCGTTTTGCGTTTAAACCTTTTTTTTTCAAACAATTTGGGAGCATAAGGCTTGAAGCTTAACTATTATTATGTTACATTAGCCTTTCCACATAAGACTTCGTATATCTCTATATATTATGTTATTATAGTTTCGAATAAGAACCAGTCACAATCAACCAAGTTTAATGAGTCTTCTGTCAAGTGTAAAGCAAATTAGTCAACAAAACTGCAGTGGTATGAAAGAATTTCTTATTCAGAATTTTGAGTGCAATCGGACTCATCTATAACGAAGTAGTTGGGAACAGTAAATCACTTCGAGAAGTAGTCTTCTGTATTGAGGAGTTCTTTACAGAAGAATTTATAGCGATGCTCCAGATTTTCAAACGGTTGAGTTGATTTTGCAGGATGGTGGAAGAAGCTTCAACATTGAATTCTGAGGTGGCAAAAATAGCTCGATTTAAGTAGTAAATATAATATTACTGTATCAATATGGGTAAATTGGCAGTGTGTAGTATCTCTACTGTAAAGTTTGGTACTAAACAGAAATCATATGGTTTTAACAACAGTGTTGCCTGATTTATGTTAGGCCCCCATTGTCACATAGAGAAATACTTACATTTTCCAATAATGCATTCATCAATGTACATTTAGGGAAAATGTGAAAAATCTGTTTGTTATTATTGAACTCACGAATATATATTATTGAAATAAATGTACATTAAGAAATGTATATTTCAGCACATGCTTCCACTGTGGAATGTGCATGGAGATTTTCGATGAATTTCCCACTTTTTTTTTGTTTTTTGTCGTTTCCGCTCGTCTTGCTCGGCTGATTTTTTCTATTTTTATTGTTTGAAAAGGGTATTTATTGAGTCAATATAATATTATTATTATTATTTTGCCTTTGTTTTTATATAAATTATTTTAATCAGTTTATTCTTTGTTGCTTATTTTGTTTTCATTTAATATGCAATATGTTTTTGTTGCCAATAAAATATATATTTGAACAAATAAATAGTGAATGTGGATCATTTAAAAAATAAAATCGAAATCAAAGACTCGATATATCGTTCAACGACTACCTACGGCATTTAGTGATGTGCAATACTCAATTCATAGTCACACGATGAAAAATCTCAGTTAGTATCATATATCGCACATCTTTAGGATTTAGTTGACTTTTTTTGCCTGTTGTCCGATCTTCTTTTCCAGGAATAATATAAAATATTTTGCTCAAAGAAGCGCGTTAAAATTTTAAAGAAATGTAGGAAAAAAAAAAATAGAAAAGAAAATATTAAACATTCGTGCGCCTTGTAAATATATTTTCAATAATATAAGCGAAGCTACAGCAAAAGTGAAGTGAAGTGTGCAAAGTGGAATAAAAAAAAAAGAAAGAAAAATAAAGAAATAGAAAACAAATCTACTAGCGGGAGTTTCAATCAACCTCCTCCTTCGCTTTTGAGACTAAAGTGACGATAAGAAAAGGAAGACGTAAACCAAATCAACCAACCGACCGATGGTCTGACTGTCAAACAGACAGAAGCACCGACTGAGCGCGCAAGGGACCGTACTACATACAGGCAGGTCCAGTTTATTGCAACTTGCATACGTCGCCGACATTATCGTCGTCGTCGGTGTAGTCGTAGTTCATGTTGTTGTTGTTTTTAACGACGTCATTGTTGTCGCGCGTGGATTATGTCATTTGTTAGTAACAAAAAAAAAAATTAAAAAGAGCTCAAATTATTATTATTACGATTAATATTACTACAAAACCATGAGCAGCAGCATCATCATCATCAGCGGAAGCAGAAGCAGAAGCAGAAGCAGCATCAACAGCAGCAGCAGACTTATCAACATTGTGAATTTAATTTCAATTGAAATTAATTAGAATAAAATGTAGACTGTTTACGCCGAATTGGTTTTGTAGTTGTTAGTTTTTTAGTGAAACATGAATTTGTTGTACGCGTGTATAATATAAAATTTGCGTCGCAATACATCGCAAGTCAGCACCGCCCGCACCGGGGGGGCAGTTAGCCATATTGAGGCGACGACAACTCAAGAAAAATGTTTGTAAATAAAATTGCGCCAATTTACAAAAAGCAGTTTACAAATGTGAGAAATAAAATCACAATTAAAATATTAATAATTCCAACAAAATAAAGAAATCAAATCAAATAAAATCAAACGAAATCAAATGGCAACATTTAATGCAACAAATACAGCAACAGCAAATGCCGCCGCAGATGTTTTGTGTAGTTCCTCAATCGCTGCAACAGCGACATTTTTAGTGCCCTCCACGACGACGACTCCTGCTAGTGGTGTGACCGGTGTTAATGGTATTGGTGGAACACAACTCAATACAACTCCATTGCAATTAGAAACATTTGGTGCTATACCCGGGCACACGCAATTTGCAAATCCTTTGCAACATCATCAGCCACACCATCAACATCATCATCAGCAGCACCAGCACCAACACCAGCATCATCAGCAGCATCAGCATCAGCACCAACAAACAAATTCTTCAACTTCCAGTTATACATTTGTTCAAATCAAACGTGAACCTTGCCAAGTTTCTGAGATAAGCTCAAATAATTGCAATTTGCAACAACAACAACAACATCATCATCATCATCAGCAGCATCATCATCATCAAACGGCATCGACCTCATTGTGTGCAACTGGCGTTGGAACAGTGTCTTCATCGTCTGTAACAGCATCAGCATCTTCCAAAACTATGTCTTCATCTACTCTAACAACATTAGTGAAAATAGAAGCAGCATCACCTAAGGTACACCACCAACAACAACAACAACACCATCACGACATGGATAAGCAACATTCATTGAGTGCTGGTTTGTCTACATCGGTTGTGCCACCAGTTGTGGCTAATACAAGTAAGTAATGTTCCTTCTATCATCATATTGCCTTGATCATCCATCAACAGGAATCCATCAAAATTAATTGATTTAATTTAACTTCACTTTTAATTGACATTCCAGGCAACTCGGTACCCATTGGCATAGCAGTAGCAAGAAAACGTCCACAAGAATCTTCCAGTGCAACATTAAATACAACAACAGCGGCTTTGCCATTACAACAACAATCATTAAATAAGGACATGAATTGCTTTGGTATACGTGTCGCTGATTTGGGTGAGTGTAATATGAAACTTAATTGCCGCTCTTATGATGGATGGATGGTGGTTTGTGTGCCTGTCACTACTACTAAGTCACTTCCTAAGTCCTTTTGCAATCCAATTAATGGTGCTTTAATAAGATTTATTTAATATTTGGAAATGAAAAAAGGAGAAAGAGGCAAAAAAAAAACAACACCAACACCAACAAATTCCAACACTATTACATACATTAAGGATTCATTCATTCATCAGTTCAATTCACTTCAGTTCAGTTCAAAAGCAAAAAGGGGATGTTTTACAGGTTAAAAAATGTTCGCCCTTTCAAAAAAAGAAAAAAAAAAAAAGAAAAGGGCAAATATTACATGTTTCCGTCATTCGTTCCATCGTATGTTCTACGTGGTTCCATTGATTGTTGTTATTATTGTTGTTGATATTGTTACAACAGATTCCTTCTTCATTTTACCAATCCTATCCCATCCCATCCCATCCCATAAATTTGTTTCATGCTTCATTGCATGCGCTTTAATATTATTAAAGCGTAAACATCATGTTGATTGCGTTGAACTCGCCAAAAATGAAACAAACATATAACATAGAAGACAACGAAGGACGAGACTTCACTACCTCTACTATACACTTTTCTTTTACCATGTGCTATCATCAGAATCAGAAAGTCGTCATGGTTGTTGGTTAGTTATATGGTGGGCAGATAGATGATTGGACGGATTTTCTATATAAATACTTACAAAAACATAGTAAAACATTCGTTGAAAAAGGATAAACTAAACTGTCGTTTTTCGTCAATTTATGGAATGGGCGAGAAGGAGGGGTTTGCTGTGCTTTCTTTCTTGTTCTAAGTTCCTATAAATTTAAAGGGAAATGAAGAAGCAATGAACGGAGAGAACGGACAACGACAACGACAACAATAACAACAATAACACAAAGCGCCACAAGAAAAATCTTATTACAACAAGGGATGCTTGCTAGGATGCTGACTTTTGTTGTCTGCTGCTTCTGCTTCTGCTTGTGCTGAGTGTGTGTATGTGTGTGGGTAGAGAATGTCTGTCTGTCTGTCTGTCTGTCTGTAGTAAGTAAGTCTTTTGTACATTTTCACTAACGGAGGAAAGGGAAAGGGGACAAAATACGCAGCTGATGAAGTTGCCACGAAGCTGCTGCTTTGTCGTTGTCGCTGCTGTTTGCAACATGACACATTTAAGTGGTTTGAGTTTTGTGACCATATGGTATGGTGGTGACGAGCGGGCAACTTGGTGCTGCTGCTGCTAGTTGCTTTTATATTCTAATATACCCTTCAATTTACTAAACTCGAATGGGCTCTCGGGCTTATGAAGTTATTTATGATACTGGAGTTTCCTTTAGACGCAAACATATTCCCCAGGCGGACATTATTTCCATTGGTCGAACAAATTATATAGTTTAGTTTTAAGAACAAAATTCAATCCATAGTCTTATCGAGGGTTGGTTGTTCATCTGCCTTTCTCACTAGCTTAGTCACCTCATACCTGTGGTCAAAATGTGACAAATTTTTTAGTTGTCAATTTTGATGATATTTCTGCTTTAATATGATTTTCCAGTTCACTGAATATTCCAGGTTAGTTTCGTCTTAAGCTCTACACATTTGATTGAATAACAACCCTCACATTAAATACTATAAGATGATTAACTTGAGGATGATATAAACCTGCAACCTAGAAGATCTTCTATTGTATATTAGGAGCCCCCATTCACTATATACATATTTTTTTTATACTTTCTTGAATGTCATTCATTACAAATCAGAAACTCTTTAATAATAAATCCTTCATATCTGTAACAATGTTGATTGTCCCTTCCCTTCTTTAAAATATTAAATGCCTTTACAAATTTCCATTTAAAATTTTTATTATATTGTAGAATTTTTTTTTTTGGAAAAAAGGTGGATTAATCTTAAAATATATACGTTGAGTGCTTGGGGACTAGTCTAAAGCAATCCACCCCTTATTACACATTGGTTTTGTATAAGCCCGTCGAGACAACAATTTATCTATTGTTGTATACATTTCCATTTTCCATGTTTTCTTTTCAAATATTTATTTTTTTATTGTTATATTTAGATATTTGTTCACAACATGTTTACATCACTACTTCAACTTTAAGCTCTTTCAGAGTCAATCTTTTTAATGAATATTAGAGATTTCATATGTAATTTGCTTACACAATATTTTTTTTATTTAGAAATTCGTTTGTTTGATGAAGATTTTATTAAAGAATTTAAATCGAATGTCAAACATTTAGCTTTAATATAAACCTATAGTTCTTTTTGTATTTATATTTCAATGCACATTGTATCCAAATTGATTAAAGACTTTAAATCGAATCTCAAACATTTAGCTTTAATATAAACCTATAGTTCTTTTTGTATTTATATTTCAATGGACATTGTATCCAAATTAAGAGGCTGTTGAACTTTGGAAGAAGAAGAAGAATTTTGGTCTTCCCAGAACGTATGAAAACTTAAATCTATAGAAAAACTTAGTGATGAAAGTTGAGTTGATTCTTTTTAATTTTTTAGTTGAATCGACTACGAAGATTTCTATTTAACCGAAACAGAATGTTAAAAGTAACTTATACTAAAACTTTTAAATTGAGAGAGAGAGAAATTTCAGGCTAGATTTTTTGTGAAGAAAGTTCTGTTATTCGTTGCGTGTTCAAAAAGTTATATGATATGCAAATGAGTGAATTATTTGAAGAAATACGCTATGGGGAGGATTTTTTAATAGCAAAATATGTAAATCTTTGCAAAAATATGGCGAAAATTTGTGTGGTTTCGATTTCACACAGATGCAGCTCGATTTGGTCTGCGAAAAATAGGATGAAATTTTGAATATGGTGGAGCAAGCTCTACACGCAAACTGTCAGGAGACAGAGCAGAGGCTTTAAACATCAACCACATAACAGTTTGGAACCATCTAATAAGGACAGGCTACGCAAAGGCGCTCGATGTTTGGTTATCACATGAATTAACGTAAATAAATTTGATTGACCGAATTTTCATCAGTGAAACGGTGCTGAAACGCATTGAAATCGAACTATTTTTGATGGGACACACATTAAAGGCGATGAAAAATGGATCAAATACGAGGATTACCCGTCATGGTCAAAGGCTGGTATCCCTCCACAAATGATTTCAAAGCCTAGTTTGACGGCAAATCAGGTTGTTGTTGAGTTGGAGGGGAATTGTCTATTAAGAACCGTTTCAGCCTTATGAAACGGTTACTTCAGTTCTCTACTGCTCACAACTCGACCGCTTGAACGAAGCAATCAAGGAAAAGCGACTAGAATTGCTTAACTTGAAAAGGAGTTGTGTTCCATCATGACAATGTAAAGTTACACACATCTTTGATGACTCAAAACAAATTGACGGAACTTGGTTGACAAGTTTTGATGCTTCCACCGTATAGCCCGGACCTTCTTCCACTGTCCCACTACCATTTGTTTCGGACTCTTCAAAACCCTCATAATGGTAAAAAATAGACCGGATGAAGGAAGAGCCTATTAAAATCACTTGGCCAAGTTTTTCGTCGATAAACCAAGGCAGTTCTATAAAGGTGGAGTTATGAAGTTACCCGGAAAAATGTACTTAATTAAAGTACTTAATTCAAAAATGTTTGAAACCGAGGATACTTTTTATATCACCCAATATTATTGCTCTTATAAATATAAAATTTTGAATGAAGATTGTATTCCTAATAGAGTAGATTTTAGAGAATCCTGGTCAACAAATTTGGTGCATTGTGGAACCAAGGAATGGATAGGAACCAAGTAAGGACGATAGCCAACGTAGTTAGAGGATTCAAGGCCCTTGTGGCATCAAACACAGACACAGTGTGTTCTATTTCCTGGGGTCCAATCTGAAATGAAAATCTAAAAAAAAAAAAAAATAATAATTGGTCTAACTATACATTAAACTTATTCTTTATTCTTGAAATAGAAATTCGCTTTTTGGGGTTCCGGACCCAAAGAGAACCCTATTTCAGAGACTTCGTTGTCCGTCCGTCCGTCCTTGGGTCATATCTCACGCACCGTAATAGCTAGAGTGTTGAAATTTTCTGCAGCATGTGAAGTTCTATCCGGGCATCAGCAACATATACTAAAACTGAAATATTTTCAAAAACTTAAAGGATCCCCATACTAGAAACATTTTGGTTTGCATGGAAACTATACGATCCAGTAATCTCACGACCTTAAAATTTGGGTATTTGGTGGTTATAGATCAGAAATTTATACTGTCGAAATTTCAGTTTGATCGGACCACTAGGGAGGGTACCTCCAATACAAACCCACCATTAATATTCAGTTTCTTATTAGAAAATCTTTATGTTTTTTATCCTAACGAATTGAAATGTAGACACTATAAGTTTCTGATATAAGCGCTGTACATTTGTTATAATTAGTAAAATCGGACCACTAGGGGGAGTACCTCCCTTACAAACCCCAATCTGATTTCACAATTTTTAACCGATTATTAAACATAAAGTATATATATGTAAGTATAAACATAAAGACTGTACCAAAAATATGTTGGTGATCCTTGTTGAATAAATTTTAAAGTTTTCCAGAATGTGGATTCAGTCACCATGGGATGTTGTATGGATGGATCAGCTTACTTAGTACATAAAAGGTCAATTGTTACACTACAGCAGACACAGTGCGTTCGTTCTTTTCCCTTGGGGATCCAATTTGAAATGGGAAGCATAAACATATACACAATCGGTGGTTTCTTTCAAGTAGATTTTGTTGAATTACTTTATTAATATGAGTTAAACTGAGTTACTCGTATCTTTCGTAGTATAAAAGTGTAATAAATTCTATAGAAAGGAGCTTAGGGTATTTTTAATGTTTCATTAAAATCGATGTTAATGCATTTCTATCCCTGTTTTTTTTTTTTTTTTTCACCCTCCTTCTTTCTTTTATGTTGTGCGTTTTCAGGGGGTGTACTCGTATTCCTCCGTGCTTCCGTTTCACATGGCTTTGATTATGAATGCTGTCAATTTGAAACTAATTGCATTTTAAATGAATATCAACGGAGGAGTACTTAGAAGTGTTGCTATACTACTTCCTTCTAAGCAATTAAGGGTTTTTTTTTTTTTTTTTTTTATTATTTTGTTGACTCTCTGGTGATTTGGATTTTCGAAACGAAACATTTAGAAGAAACGCTTAGTTCATAAAAGGTTGCGTTTTTTGTTTTCCATTTCGGTTTAATTTCCAAATTTTATATTATACATATTTTTTTTGATGGTCGAGTCCCTTGGCAAGTAGAACAACAATAATAACACAATAATAATAACAACAAAACAACAAGAGCAACAGCAAAAGTAGTGGGCTTTACAACAAACAAGCAATAATAACAACAACAATAACAAAAGCAGAGAATTAATATGAGCAACACTAAAATCAGCATCGAGAATGCATAGTTCAAGGACATTGCAATATATTTCGTTCGTCGTATACACACACAAAGCCCATTTTTACATGCAAACACACACACAGACACACATCCATCCATCTATCCTTACATGAATGCATGCACACACATACATATAAACATTACACACATACACACACACACTGACACATACAGAGAGAGATACAAAACACTAAAATAGGCGCAAACACTTGTAAGTTGTTAAATTGTTGTTTTGCTTGCAAGAAGTCACTTTGTCAAAACTTTATCAATTAAAAAAAAAAAAAAAAATAGTAAAAATTATAAAAATTATTATAAATAAAATTACAATAATTAAGCATAAACATAATATAAAATTACAACGTCATTTCGTCACTTAGTCAGTTGAAAGTTTATTTAAATAATAAAAACAAAAAAAAAATTAATTTACAAAATTTTTATTCAAAGCAAGAAATTTGACTTGAAGTGGTTTGAGTTGTTGATTTTCTGTTGTGTTTCACAGATTCATGAAATTCTTATGAATCCTACTTCCCAAAGGCTGAGTCTGAGAGTGAGTGAGTGAGTCTCTGTCCTCTATGTCCATAATTGCTTTCTACTCTTTGTTGTGGAGTCTAGAAACAAAATTTCTTCTTGCTAACAAATTTAATATGAAATTTTAATAGAGAATTTTTATTAATAATTTTTGTATTTTCTTTTTAGGTGGCGTTGGCACGGGCTGTGGCAATATCTACTTCACCGGCAACGGTGACTTAATGGCAAGTTCAGCAACTGCCGATGAATTGGCTCTTAGTGCAGCAAGCGTACAAAATGTCAATCGTGCACCCTCAACATTTTGGCAATATCAAAGTGAGTCATCTTACTTTCCCCCTACTATGTTTCTTATCTTCTCCTAATCTTATAATCGACGAGATTATAAGTCATTTTTACATTAACATTTTCTCTCTCTCTCTCTCTCTTCAATTTTCAAAAAAAATTTAAAACTATTTTTCCAATTATTTTATTTTATTTTATTTTCAAAAATTTAATTTTACCACCTGCCCTTTCCGAACCATCATCAACTCTCAACTCAACACAAAACCAACACAACAATTCACATTTTTATCTATATTTTTGTGTTGCGTGCGCGTAGATGCATTACCCATTGAATCAGTGATTTCCATGTCGCCTGCAACTGTGGGCCTACAATATTCACGTGAAGCCAGTCGTGGACAAGTTGTTCTATTGCCCGCAGCACCAGCAGCATTAGGTAAGTTCGTTTCTGGAACAACAACAACAACAATAACAACAAGAACAACAAGAACATTACGTACATATGGTTTTCGGTGGAGGATATATCATTTCATTGAATTCATTCATTTCATGCATCAGTAGTTTTTAGGCAGAATTTAAGTGTAAAAATGTGTCACAGTGGGCGTCAGTGATTCTTAACCAATGTCTCTGTGTGTGTGTGTGGTAAAATTCTTGGAATTTTGCCTGCAAAAGTCAGAGATCAAGAAAAGTTCCTCATCCCTGCTCAATTCCTGTTTAGAATTTCATTTATCTGATATGCAAAATTCATAAATTTAACAACCAGGAGTGTCATTTAGTTTTGGTCACCTAGGATTTCCAAGAAGTTTGGTCCGTTCCTGTCAGTATGCTATGATTTTCCTCAAGGCATCAATTCATGAAAACGGATCTCTTAATGCTTTTACTGCTATTCATTCGATGCGCTTAGAGAGACTCTCTGCTTTAAATAACAAAGTACTATAAGTTTTATGGTTCATTGGAATTGTAATAGAGTCTTAAACAAATAAAGGAAGAAAATGGTCCTTCGAATTCTACTTTGTACTTGTCAAAACCCGGCACTAAATGCCTTTACTTCCGAGCGCTAAATGCGCCTAGAAACCCTCCTAGTTTCAAATGAAAAAGTCATAAAAAAGAAAAGGAAACAGGAGAAAATAGGCCTCGAACTTCTACTTTGTCAAAACACGGCACTAAATGCCTTTATTTCCGAGTGCCAAATGCGCTTAGAAAGCCTCCTATTTTCAAATAAAAAAAAAAGAAATTCAAAAAAGGGAATAGAATTATTGGCCTCGAACTTCTACTTTGTCAAAACACGACACTAACTGCCTTTACTTCCAAGCTCCCAATGCACCGAGAGAGTCTCCGGTTTTCAAATGAAAAAGTACTAAAAGTTTTTAGGTTTCAATTGTAAAAGAAATTAGAAATCTAAATAAATATAAATAATTAAAGGTGAAATCATTTCTGAACTTAAAAGAAGAAAAGGAGTTCCGAAAATCCACTTTGAACTGAACGCCGTCACTTCCAGGTGACGTCCAGGATCGAAAATGAAACAAATATCCTAGAAAACATGAGAAGTCATCACTTTAAATTTGTATGTGATGTTTCAGGACCAATTGTAAATGATATTCCTTGGACATATCCATATATTTTGACATTTTACAAAGCCATCAAATCTATACATGTTATAAAACAAAATCTCCCGGCTACGTCTGTCTGTCTGAAAGCGATAATCTCAAAAACTACCGAATGTATTTTAATACAGCTTTCACCAATGGACGGAGTGATTCATGAGAAATGTTATCAAGTTCCAAATATCACTAGTTCTAAATACAATAAAAAAGGGCTTCAAGTTTTGAACTTTGAATCGAAATAAAACAGAAAATAAAAAATGTAAGTTTTTCACAGTCTTAAGAAGAGTCATTTATTAAGGTTAAACGACCAATTGTGTATGATATGTCTACGATCTCTTTCCAAGTCTTAATCCTTAATCATGCTTACAAAAGGTTAGGAATCACTGTCTTGGAAAATAATGAATAATAATGATGATGATAATGAGGATGATGATGACGATGAACCCAGACATAATTTTTACATTTAAGTTTTATGCATTCATATTCATTTTTGCTTATCAAAATTTCATGCTGCTTTAACAAACAAACAAACAAACAACAACAACAACATTTTATTTAATCTTTTTCTAATGTTTATGTTTCGAATTCGAATTCGCTTAATTAACTAATTTATTGCTTTTTATCTCATAATGCTTTTTTCTACATGTTTTTTGCCTACCATCCCCAAACCAAACAAAACAAAAACTGCCTGCCCTGCAAAAAAATAAAAAAAAAAAACAAACCCTTTCAATTAAACGCAACAATATCAACCAACCAAACAAATAAACAAAAACCAACAAAACAAATAAACGTCTAAATAAAACAAAACAATACAAAATACCAAATACAAAATTATATGTACAAAAAAATGTTGATAGCATATCCAGGCATATCAAATTTTCCAATCTGTACACCCACAGATCCTTTTCAACAGGCTGCTGCAGCCGCCGCCTTTGTTTGGCCATCGGCGGCGTACATAAACCAAGCAACAGCAGCCACAGCACCAGCAGCGGCGGCAGCAGCTGCTGCTGCAGCCTTACAGCCGCCACCAAATTTCATATTCCCTTCGATGGGCACACATTCGACATTGAATGCAACACCTTCGTATGCGACACCATTGCAATTGTACTTAGCCGCTGCTGCTGGGGGCTCAACACTCTGTCAGCATACAAACAGCAGTACGAGTACAACGAATTCGATTAATTTGAGTTTGGGCAATGCCACCAGTAGTTGTACCAGCAGCAGTACCAGTTCACGTTTCCTTAGTTTGGCATCAGCAGCGGCAGCAGCAGCAGCAGCAAGCTCAGTATCAGTACCACCAACCAATGGTGGTGCTGGTTCAATGGTTAATGATCTGTTGTCCAAGCATCAGATGTCATCAAAACAACAACATTTGGCACCCGTCGCACCACTCTTACTACCGCCCACAGCAATGAAAATCGAAGAATTTAATGCCACAGAATTTAAGCATACAACATCATTGGCCACACATCAGTTTCCGCCGCCCCAGACGACGGCCTTAAATTTTGATACTCGTGATAATAAGACAACAACGACAATGACAGCGACCTCAAATGTCTTAGAGTTGCAGTCAAATATGGGGCAGCAAGCCTTAAATTTAGTGCGTTTACCTACGCCACCAACATCAGCGACTATGAATTCGTTGAGCCATCATCAACCGCCACAACAACAACAACTACTCTTCCAAACATCAAATACTGCTCCAGCACAGACGCCAGCCTTGCTAAATCTATCAACAACAGCAGTGCCAACACCACCATCAATGGGCTCACCAACACCGGCACCATGTGATGATGCTGGTGGTGGTGTCCTTAATTTCAAAACAACTTCCTTGCCATTGACGCCACCACAAATAGTTGTTGGTGTGCCAAGAACAACGCCGGCTTTAACATCCGGGCCAACGCCTCAAATGCAGGATGTTAATATACAAACGGATACACCAGTTTGTAGTGAAGATGAGAACTCGTCTTGTCCACTTACCGGCGCCAATGCAGGTCTATCATTACATATGCATCAATTGCCATCCTCAGAACAGATACAGGAATCAATGCAAGAAAATAATGAAATGCAACAGGAATATGATGCGCCGCAGCAACCTTTGGAATTGACCAAACCACCCAGTGAATTTGTAAATGAGTGCCATAATACTTCTTTACCTTCTACCCAGCAACAATATGAAATTCATCATCATCAGCAGCAACAGCAGCAACAACAGCAACAAGTACCACAACATCAGCAACATCATCATGAGCCACCACAGCCTGAGGATTTAACTGGCTTAGAGTTACTGTCAAATATCAGTACCATAAGTGCTGCACCATTTGTGCGTGTGAAACAAGAACCAATTGAACATCCAATGGAGTCGCGTATTGAAGCACCACCACCACTACCATTACCACAACAATTACCTGTTGTTAACCAACAGCCAGCAACAACAATGGAAATGTTGCCACCAGTTGAACCACTTGGTGGTCTAAATTTACTATGCGCCTTGGCAGAGCAACGCATACAAGAAGAAGAAGTACAAGGAAGTCTTTTTGCAACACCTTCGACACGTACTCCTACACCACCAACTCCAACTCCACCGCCACAACTACAACCACAACAACAACAACAACCACTACCTCCACCTGTAGCCTCTATAGCACCAAATGTACCACAACCAACCACAATGGGTCCATCTTGTTTTGCCTTTCTTCCACAAACTCAATCACCACCCAGTTTTCGTTTAGAGCCACAGACACAGCAGATGCATCAGCAGAGTAGCTCACTTGTATCATCATTTCCATCTATGGAAGGCATTGAACTACCATCTACTTCTGGCACTGGTGGCGGAGGTGGAGGTAGCGGTGGCGGCGGTGGTGGCGATCATTCGAACGCAACCACACCCATAAAGCGTAAGAAGCACAAACATTCCAAATCATCATCCAGCGCTTCCGATAGTCGTAAATCAACACAACGTTGCAGTAAAAAGAATAAAAAGAAACGTAAACACAAGCAGGAACGATCATCTTCAGTGGCTGCTTCTGAAGAATTAGACATTAATAATGAAGAATTGCAAGCGGAATTACGTAGTGCTTTGGGTGCAATGGATCCAAATTTTAAACGTTTAGGTCAATGGCCAAATCCTCAGCAATTGTTTGATATCATGGAAAGTAATATGCGTATGCGTTTGGCGGACATAACACGTCAATATCGCAAGAAGAAACGAAAGCTCGATGAGATGTCCAAGCACAAGAAAAAGAAAAAATGCTCGAAATTGGCTGCCCTGCAGCAGCAGCAACAACAACAACAGCAGCAGCATCAGCATCAGCAATCAACGCCACAATTATGTATGACTTCAGCACTTTCGTCCTTGCACACAAGTAGCGCACTAGGGTAAGTCAGTCGTCTATCTTATACTCGTACTACTTGATTATGAGAAAGAAGAATTATTACTAATTGCCATTGTTTTATTTGCAGTACTTCATCACCACTTCGTGATTATAAGTTCTCAACATTTTCAATGAGTAGCAATGGGCCCAGTACCAATGGTTTAAGCTTGAGTAGCACAACTTCACCACTCTTGCATCCATCAAGTTTTCTGCGTTTTCAGGATAAAACGCATGCATTCCCACCACCACCAACTGCTTTGGCATCAGTTTCTAAAGTATCCACAAATAGTGGCAATGATGCCACTTCTAGTACATCAACAACATCATCATTTGTACGTTTGGAACCAAGTTCACTTGATGCTGCTAATAATAATAGAGACCGAGACAGAGATAGGGAAAGAGGCTTGTCCAGTAGCTCTAGTGGCGTCGTTGGCAATCCACTTGGCAATGGCTTAGTTTCATCATCGTCAACATCATCGGCAGCTGCTTCCGCTTCTGTAAATACACGTCTGGCGCACAAACATTCATTATCATCTACCGATAAATCCTCACAAAAACTAGCTAACAAAGAACGTAAACTTATGGCGACAAGATCAACAACACCTTTGATGACAACAACAACAAATACTCAACAACAACAACAACAACATCAACAGCAACAGCAAATCAATAATCATTCACATTCACATTCACGTTGTGCTACAAATGGTTTGTCAGCGGTGGATATTAAACCAAATCCCATGGACAAAGAATTGCAATTGACCAGTGAACATTTGTATCGCAATGAGACACGTGTGCTGACAGACATGGGTGGTCTTTTCTATGCTGGTGTCATGAAACCTTTGCAGCCTCCAGATGTTTATGCAATCAGTTTAGATGGAGAACGTGGCAATAAATCGCATATAATGTCACGCGAGGAAATCTTTAAGGATACTGTAAGAGTTTACTTATTATTATAAAGATTTGATGTTTATTTAAGATGATCAATGTTTTTTTTTTTAAAGATTCTTGAAGTGGCTCCCAAAAGCGTTGATGATGTACCAGTTGGAACACGTCTCTGTGCCTATTGGAGTCAACAATATCGTTGCTTATATCCAGGAAAAGCCATTGAGTCAGAACCTTTGGAGGGAGATACAATAATGCAAGATTTCGTTAGTGTAGAATTCGATGATGGCGATAGCGGCAGGATCCGCTTAAAGAACATACGTCTCTTGCTTAGCGATTATCCCATTGTTGGTAAGTTGAAACACAAGTGACTAAATACTTACATCTATACAAATTTTATATATGACGACAGCATGCGCCCTACACTTGTGTGTTTTTGTTTATTTTTATATACACAAAAGTTTGTTTTTTTGTATGTGATTTTGATTTCATATGATTTTTTGTGTCTATTCTTTCTTTCTTTCCTTTCTTCTTTTTTTCTTTTCTTTGTGTCAACGTTGTTCCACAACACTCACCATTTTAGAGTACAACGATAATCCCCTCTACTCTTTAGGCAAACAAAAGAAAACGGTTATCAAGTCCGATGAGCACAACAATTCATTATCTGGCGATGATCATCATAGTCATCATGGTTTTGCCTTAAGCAGTGATAACACAACATCATTGGTTGCTACCATGGAATTGTTTACAAAGCGCAGCGAAAAGAAACGTCTTAAGAAGAGTCTTAAGAAGAAAGTTCAAAATGGTACAACAGCAAATGTTGGTGCAAGTAACCTTTCGCAAGAAAATGGTGATGGTGGCATTGGAGGACAGCAAGGAGGAGGCATTGATAATAATAGAAAACATCATAAGCACAAGAAACGAAAGAAGCATAAGAAACATCATCGTAATAAGATTGCAGCTGAAGCCGAAGAACAACAAAATTATATGATCGCCAGTGAGGCATCGAATGTTTTTGCTGGCAAACGTGAATTAGATGCAAGGGAACAACGCAATTGTGATGATGATGATGATGATAATAACGACAATGAACAAATTGATGAGGATAATGGGAATGAGGAAGAAAATGATCAAGAAAGAACATCATCAAATGCGCAACAACGCATTGCTGCGACAACAATCAAAATGGAAACAAATCATCAAATTGCAGCAACAGCAACAGCAGCAGCTGCAGCAGCGGCGGCAACAGTGGCTTCCCTTGGCATTAAAGTGAAGACAGAACAATTGGAAATAGAAGAGGAAACAACATCGAATATGATGTCGGAGATATCAGATGAGGTGAGATTACAGGAGAATTTATATTTCTATTGAAATTAAATTTATATTTTATTCTATGTGATTAGGCCAAGGGCGATGATATGGTGGAGCATAATAATGCCAAAGGCAGTAGTAAAATTGCTGCTTTTCTACCAGAAAGACAATTATGGGGCTGGTTTGGGACCGCATATCGTAAGGCAGGCGTTAAGGGCAGAGCAAGAAAGCAATTTTATAAAACAATCAAACGTGGCAAAGAGACAATTTCTGTAAGTTTAATATGGAAATTTAATTAAAAGAAATCTAAATCAAACTTATTATTAAATTGATGAAATTTATTGTAGGTTGGGGAAAGTGCAGTATTTTTATCAACTGGTAGGCCAGATCGTCCATATATTGGGCGTATAGAATCCATGTGGGAGACAACGACGGGCAATAAAGTTGTACGCGTACGTTGGTTTTATCATCCTGAAGAAACTACAGGATGTCCAAATTTAAAATATCCGGTTAGTTTTAACACATTTCGTTTCGATTGATTTTATTCTAATTAAATATTCTATTCTTGTATGATGATGATGATTATAGGGTGCTTTATTTGAATCACCGCATGAAGATGAAAATGATGTACAAACGATTTCACATCGTTGTGAAGTAATGGAGTTCTTGCGTTACTTCAATAAATTTGGCGACGATTCAAAGCAATATCAATCAATATACGACAACAATGATACATATTATTTAGCGGGATATTATAACCCAAGGTTATTAGTCCTCAAACTACAAGACGATATTCCAACTCTCGAAGAGCTGCAAAATAATACTACAGATTAACTTAAGTTTAATATATAAGTTAATACATATATACATACACACATGCATACATATGTATATGTATAATAATAAACAAAACAAATACAAATTTATATATTTTAAAATGTATACACAAAAATTATAATGATGAAGATGATGAAAAAGTTACTCAATGATATGAAAACGAAGATGATGATGTAACTATAAATAATAATAATAATAATAATAATAATGATAATACTGTAAAATATAAAAAGAAAAATTTCAAAACAACCACACACACTTACATACATACATTTATATATATACAAACTTATAGAATATATAATTTCTATATACTGAAAACAAAAAAAAAACAAAAAAATTATTTTTTATTATTAAAAAACAAAACAAACAAACAAAAATAAAAAAAATAAAAAAATAAAATAAAAAAAGAAGGAAAACAATTAAAAAGAAACTAAGAGAGAGAAAAGGAACTAAGATACTAAATGATGCAAAAAATAAAAAAAAAAGATATATAATTTGTGTAATTTATAAGTCTTAAAGCAACACAATACAACACAATAAATGATAAGCAAAAGTTCTAAACAAAAGCTTCAAAATTTATTCTGTTGAAAAAATGTTGTTGCAACAAACATATTGCAAAAGAAAAGCAAAGAGAAGTTAAACCATGATGAAGATGATGCTATATTCTATTATATTTTTTATTATTTTATTCTATTTTATTATTCTACTGAAATGAAGTTTATTATATTTTTTTTCTTAATTTTTATTAATTTCTATTTAATTTTTAATGTATAAAATGAATATGAAAATGAATTCAAATAACATAATAGATGATTGTTTACATCTACTACACACACACTTACTTATATGCGATAAATAATAACAATATATATATACGAGTATATACCAATATATTTCAGATGAAATTTAAAAACTATAAAGATTTTAAAAACCCATACGGAAAACTACTACTATAAATGTAACAATTCATTGTGATAGCAAAATAAAACAGAGAGAGATATGTTGTATGTTGGATACAGATGATAAACACAAAAACAAAACAAAACAAAATATAACAAAACAAAACAAAATATAACAAAACAAAAGAAAAATGTGTTGTATATTTACATCTCGTTTTTGATTCATTATTTAATAAAAAAAAATAAAAAGAAAAAAAATAAAAGAATGATACAAAATATAAAATCAAACCTATCTATAAAAATTGCAATAAACAAGAAAAATGAAAACAATTAACAAGACATTTAATCTATTTACTTTTCTCTACAAGTTTGGGACATACAATACTTACCTAGGAGGGCAGTTCGTTAGCCAGCAGAATAGTGATAGTGCATGTGCTACAAAGAATGTAATGATCAGTCTGCCAACAATTACTCTGTAGAAAATTTGCTCCACCTTTCCAACTGTTTTAGTAAATTGACTCAACTGACCTCTATATACATACATGTGGTATCTCTATTTTTAAAATGTTAATAGTAACATAATATATTTTTAACTTCTAAATATTATTTTTTCACTTTATCTTTCTCGACTATACACAATCTCCTTACTTACTATATCCGCTTACTCATTATTGTCATGCTTACTTATACTTGTAGTTCCTTTATTCCTACAATACAACAACGATTACAACTAACCTAACACTTTAGCTACACAAAATCTGCATTTAATGTGTAGAACCAAAAAAAATATATGTGTGTATTTTGAAACAATTTCTGCTAGCATCGCACATAAGTGGTGAACATTGAGTAATTTACTTACTGAATGGGACAACGCCAGGCAAGCGAGTCTTTGACGTTTTCTCATAACAATCAAATCAACTAGACTGTTACACTACCTTTACTATACCCATTTATTTGTTTCTTTTTTATTTAACTGCCATAATTACACTGCGACATCTAGAGGCCTATTATACTCGATCATGGGAACCTTAAAGATTGAGACATTGCAGCTGCCCTTAGAATAGAAATTGCAGGATATTCACAAAGAACGTGTACTTGATCACAAATTTGACATTACTCATTGTCTGAAAGCCCAATTTTCTTGAATTGAATAATGGTCTGTGAGATATCCTGTGAGTATAAGTACATAGATTCTTCTTGGGTAGATAAATAACTTTGAGAAGATACCCCGTATTTTTAAAGAAACATTTTGTATACACTTGGCCTTCATTCTTGTGCTATTTGATTCCCTGCTTTGAGTTCATTAAGGCTTGAATTACCGTGACTCGGATATGATCTAAAAAAAATTGGGAAAAATTAGCCCTCTGGGATGGATGTATTTCTTAGCAAAAATAAATAGGAGAAATGTAAATGTAAAAGTGCTCAGGAGAAGCAAATTTCTTCAAACAGGGGCTGCTGTCTTAGTACCTGAAGAAATCTGGAACTTATAGATTAATTGATTGCCTAAAAATGCTTGTATAAATTTGGTTATAATCCCAACTTTGCCATTCATATTCATATTTTTTCTGACATTAGATGCTATAGAACTTGAAAGAACTTGAGCTACTACTATTCATCAAGTCATCAGTTAGGATTATACTTCGTTATATCTAGGTTAGGATAGAATCAAATGATAGAATTTTCTCTTGAAAGTCCTAAGTGAAATGGAAAGTAACAAAATATGTTATAATATTATGTATTGTACATATGTAGTCTACCCATATATACTTACATTGAAATATGGAACAGAAATACTATTGTACAATGGAAATAGTATGAAGACAATATGACTGACATAGTTAAGCACGCAAGGTGTCAACATAGGAAATGCGTGCGTTGCTAGGTAAACCTAGGCTGGCAAAATGACATCGATTTAACAAACCAATTGTGCCACACTGAACACATAATCAGATGTATTGTAGTTCATTTGCATTTCAACCATACTGTGTTCCACTATACCCAATACCCGTTCCTGGTTTCCCATCCAACCATTCATCATCACAATCTTCTAACTCATCCATTTATCCAATTTGGTGTTTATTTTAATTAA
Source organism: Amiota minor (assembly GCA_037043295.1). Lineage (NCBI taxonomy): Eukaryota > Metazoa > Arthropoda > Insecta > Diptera > Drosophilidae > Amiota > Amiota minor. Next base: position 5,082,638 of record JBAMAW010000081.1, on the reverse strand, counting down.
AGACAGCAACAAAAAAAAAAAAAACAATTTGCGTAAACACGACATTGCGTCGACGGCTACGACTGTGATTACGATTTTGATTTCGATTTTGACTTTGCCGAAAATGAGCAATACACCAAAATGGTACTGTCGAAACAAATCGCAACCCATGCACACATTTGCCGAAATCACTCAGTTGGGCCTCGAGTTGCGCCGCATAACCAAGCGGATTATAATCGATGTAAAGGTGGACATTTTTAGTGAACATGTGGGTAAAAAAATAAAATAAAATTACGTAATCTGGTTATCATAATAATGGATACTCTTATATGATAACATAGGATACAATACTGGAAGAATGTGAGAATGTTGTGGAGCTCTATTGGAATCTTAAAGATGAAACTAAAAACAAGGATTTTCAAATGCTTTCGAAGAATCAAACGTAGCCCCTACAATGCTTTGCTTATGAAGAAATTCAATAATATTATGGAATTAAATGATCGTAGATTTTGTCAATTGACTTTTGTACTAAAGCGAACGGTGGGTTGGTTATACTTTCATATCAATTATGGTGTTCTGATCCCTTCCCTTTTTTTTTTTTGAACAAATCAGTTAAGCTATTTGCTGCACAAGGCCTTGCAATCGGAAATGTGGCTTAATTGGGCTCTGCACATAACTCAGTTGTATAACAAGTGTCGTAAAATTAATGTGAAAAATGTTGAAGATGAATTGGCCCCAAAGGATCCTGGAACTGGTGATAGTGATACAGAGCCAAAGACTACTCCAACTGTTAATAAAAAGAAGGAAATACATGCCAATGTCTGTAGTAATATGTATCCTTCTTTGTTGTTGCCCCTAAAATCCATAGATTTTGCTTTTGTTCTACAGGTTAGTACATAGTATAACCGAAGTTTTTGTATAATCCCATCCCTGAAAGCTTTACCATTTCACCAGCTTGTGGCTCAAACACGTGTGGAACAAAATGCTTTGGATTTGGTCTTTGGTCTCTTTAATATGGGTGAACAAGATGCCTGGCGTGATAATAATGAATCGAATAGTTCCAGTTTAGAGATTTTGCGTACATTGAATATTTCATTTGTGGCAGGAGCCAGTTGTGCTGGTGGTGAATATCAACAGTATTACGATTCGGCACAGGATTATAATGCCTTACAATTTCCTTTACCAACGGATGTTGATAATAAAATCGATGAGGGCAATGGTAGTCAATCGAAACAGAGTCTACGTTGTCGTCATACCGAGAACTTTTTGCAAAAAGAACGCATTTTTATAGCGCAATTGATAACCAAAGCTAATGAGATCTGTCCAACTATTTTTGGTGCGAGTTCTCACTTTTTAAGTACAATATTTTTTGTATCAATATAATTTTTTTTCTTTTTTTGATTTTAATATATAGAATTGGGTAAGAACCCTAGTAAGGATCTAAACACTTATATAGTGCGTGGCTTACGTCTTTTGTGGTCTTATGTTGGTATTATATTGGATCATATACTTCTCTGGTGGATTGATACGCCTGTCTCATGTTATAATTTAACACATATTGATTCCATAAGACATTGGCTTTATCATCAGAGTGTTAATGGTATGTAAGATGATCTTCCTATTATACTATTTATTTAATTAAATTAAATATCTCAGATGTCCCCGAACCTGTTTATTCTACACTGCGAGGAATTGGTGAAATCCTAACTGGTTTTGTTTGTAATAACATTTGGGATCAACTTTTCCGTCTCACATTGATTTCCGGGGAATCTTCAAAGGATTTAGTTGATCAATTTGTAGAAAAATATCGAGATTCACCAAAAAATGTAAGTAAGAAATTTAAGAACCTAAATCCTTGTTCATCCTAAGTACAATAGATAATATCTTTTATCATCTTTTAGGAAAGTGGTACACCAACTGGGACTGTTTGGTTAAATGTCTTTTCAAATCTGGTTAATCTAAGTAATCAGTATTTTTCAAATACTGATGCTCATAATAATTCCAGTTTATTACCTGTAGCCGAACAAATACCAATATTACATAGACTTGGTGTGTAGCACGACTCTACTCTACTCTACTGATATTTTGTTAAGATTGATTGATTGATTATTATATTGCAGATCATTCAGTGCATTCCATGCGCCTTTGGGTCACTGAACAAGCAAAATTTCTCTGTTGTGAATGGAAAATGGATCGTTTCTTTCAGATATTGGAACATGATGTAAAATTATGCTTACAAATTTTTGTTACATTTAAACTGCCGAAACTTACTGCCGATTTGACCGATATTCTGATGTTGGTCTGTGTTGCTTTACGCACAAAACTTATCACAGAAGTCAATGCCAATATTGACAAACTTAAGGTGAATCAAACAAGCAATTTAATAGATGAAAAAAAAAAAAAAAAAAAAAATTAAAATGAGAATTATTTTTCTATATAGAAAACCACCGATGAGTGTGTTCAGATTTTGTCTGCCGTCTGTCGGATCCTTAGTTTGGCTAATTTTACTCTTTGCTTTCCGGCACCCATCTATTGGCAAGGCAATGTCTATGACGATGAGAATCGCTCTCAATATGTTGGTTATGTTTTGGATCAAATCTATTTGCCAACAATTAAAGCCACAAAGGATATTGTTATACTAAAGTTGATATTGAAATTGATATGTGAGGCCTGGTTGGATTTTATATATCAGAAACGTATCCGATTTAGTATAAACGGTGCCATACAATTGCTTAGTGATTTCGATTATGTTAGTGATTGGATAAAGCGTTGTTCCTTATTCGATGAAGAGGAATACAAAATCGATGATTATAAGGATAAGTTGAGTAATCATGAAGTTCTACGAATGTGTAAGGGAGTTGGTAAAATATTATTACGTAAACCGGAAGATGTTATATCCATAACTCAGACACCAAAATATGATAAAAAGACACGTAAGTTTCACATGATCATCATCATCATCACCATAGGTTGATTTATGGATATCAAAAAATTTATATTTTAGAAGATGCTACTGGCCAGGAGACCCAACTGCCATCCGAGATGTTTGTCTCTAATCAAAAACATTGGCTACAATTACGTGCTGGTGGCGGCAATAGTTTCTCACTTTTCAAACTTTGTTGCGGTGATGCTGCTATATGAATGAAGTTCTCACCAAATAAGATTTCGGATTGCTCTATAAATCCATTGATAGTAAATTGTTGCATTTTTTGTTAAAGCTTTAAGAAGTGTTTATTTTTTTATTTTGACACAAGAAATGCTTTAAAAAGTTTTAAGAAATTTTTTAATATTAAAATTAAGATCAAGTTGTGGGTTATATTATTTGTATAAATTATATAGAAATATGTATGTATGTATGTGATTCTTTGTAATGTATGAGGGAGGGTCACACACCCCACCCATTAAGCAGGCACTTTACGACTTATGACTTTTACTAGTTCATCGACGCGCTCACTTTTGCCGGCAAATTGTTTTGGATGTGGGCCAATCATTTGAATAATAGCTGCCACATCTGGTGAGACCTAAAAAAAAAACAAAACAACAGAAAATAATAATTAATTTATGAAACAAATAAATAATGACAGCTGTCAATAAACTGGGGCATCCAAAATATTTAACATATGTATAAGTACGAGTAGGTCAAGTTTATTTCTGATTTTTTGTTTACCTCTAGGAAACGTGCAAGCGCTTTCAAAGTACGGAAAATCTGATCTTCATTTGGACTGCTTTGAAAGAATTGCAAAATTGCCATGGCCATTTCAATAGCAACGTCATCAAAGACCTTTAAATATTAGTATTAATAATTATAAGAAAAATAATCATTATAGATCGAATAACAAACAACTTACCACAGTCTTAACTTCCTTAATAGCAATATTATAAAGTATCATGGAACCAATATTTTTCAATTGTGGACAATTTGATAGAATACAATGTACAGTGATTTTGGTAGTGACACGTATATTCGAAATTGTTTGACCATTATATTCCCATTCAGATATATAGAGCAACCATTCAGAGGGACTTACATTTTCGAATAAATTACACATCTGTATAGAGCAAGAAATTGATTAGTTCACTAGATCTATGATATGAAAAAATTATTATAATACTTACAAACATTGCCCATGCTTGTTGTTCCTCTGGTGTATGTTTCTCAATATCATATGCAAAATTCATTAATGTATGATCCCGACGATCCTGATGTAATATAATAATGACATCATCCTTTAAGGCTGCATAAGCAAGTGTGCGTATCAAATGTATCCGTGTATCGGGCGAAAAGGATTGTTCGCGGAGTACACGTTGCACAAATACCAAAAAATTATCACCCAATGCCCAAGAACCATCATCTTCGATCAAATACTGATGCAATTCTTCCATGGCGATTTCTTCTTCTTTATAGATTTTACCATCTAACAATTTCACAAGGCATTCCAATTCAGTCTTTATCTATGAAGAAGAAAATAATATATTGCACATATGTGATTAATAATATTGTAAATAGTAAGAGTATTTAGAGAAATTTGAAAGTATTTCTTAGCAATTCTATGGGAATACTTCGAAAACAATGAGAAGGTACAACAGATCCATAGGAAGTTCTATACATGATGTTAGATTAGATTAAAATAATTGAATGACAACTTGTCCCTGCGGCCTATTGTAACAAACCCCGTAATAACAGATTCTCCGAGATTCGGAGAGTCTTGAAGTATTCCAAAATTTTCTTTGGAGATAAGGCTGCAATTTCTGTTGTTTCTTTATAAAAGTACCTAGGTCTGCTCCAAATAGAAGATATCACATACAAAAAAAAAATTTTTCCTTTCCCTGAAACAAGTTGTTGGGATTACTGAAGATTCTAGGGTCAGGAAATTTACATGGTTGTTGAATATGGACCAGCAACTTATACAATCCAAATTTAAGTTTGAAAATACAATACAAGTTTTAAAAAACTGTTTCTAATAAGAACATAAATTTGAATTTGGACTTATCAGGTCCGCTTCAGCTGGTTCCGAGTCGGCTTCGCTGCACATGTCTGGTTCCGACTAATGTACAGGATCTGGTAAAAAGAAAACTTCATGCTAAATTTCAACTGTCTACTCAAATACTGAGGGGCTAGTTTAGCAAACTTATAGACGGAAATGGCTTAATCAACTCGTCTAGGCGAGATGATCACGAATATACAATATGTACTTTAAGGGGTCTCCGATAACTCCTTCTGTATGTTACAAAACTTCATGACAAACTTATAACACTATTCACTGCATGAAGTGTATAAAGAGGCATTAAAAATTTATATGGTACATCTCTTAGAGTTTAGAAATTTGTATGAAAGATTCTAGAAGAAAAATAAGTTTCTTCATTTCGGAAGTTTGGATCATACATATAATATTGAACCAAGGAATTGTGTAAAACTTATTATAATTAGTATGTAAATATGAAATTATTGGACTACTTACGTCAATATCTTTACACACTAGTGCAGGTTCGCGTGGGATTTCCTTTTCTTCGGCGGATTTGGAACGTTCCTTGCCATTTTGCTGCTGTTGCTGCTGTTGTTGGGCTTCGGCATCTGACATGTTTGGCTAAAAATAAAAGTGTCGTAAAGTTAAAAACAAAAATGTCATTCTTTTATACAAATGAAAAATAATTGTGTATTTTTCCTGTATCATTTCGTAGCAATTAAATAATTCACTGTCACCATTTAACAAAAGAAAATAAAAACAAAAAAACCGGGACCGAAAATAAAAAAGAAAATTTGTTTCATTCATTTCACACTTTTCTTTTGTGTTGTTTATTTTTTGGGTTTAATAATTGGAATAAATAATAAATATATCATAAAAACAAAAAAAAAAAAAAAAAAAAGAGAAGATGACTTTGGTCTTAACAAAGCTCAAATACACTTCACATGAAATGGCAAATTTATGAAAATATTACAATAATAAATAAAACATAAGGAGGAAATAGGCCAATTATTCCAATATACCATATACTTCTTATGGTCTCGAATGCCTGTTTTCCTGTGAAGGTATTTAAAAACCATGTGTTTTAATTATTATTTAATGAGAAAATTAAGAATTAAATGTTCGGTTCAACCTCAATTAATTATTCTGCTAATGGTGCCCTGATTCAGTTTATGTATACTTCCAGTGATCTCCGTTGGTTTTATACTTTACAAACTGAAGTGTTAATAGACTTCACACATTAGTATTGTGACCTATTTTTAATCGACGGGTCAGTTTTAAGAACATCTCAATGGACTTTATGAAATTCTATTTAAGATTATTCAAATTCATAATTCTCTGGTAATTAAGAAAAAAGCCTTGAAAATACAAGTAACATAAATAAATATAAATCATTGTCCTCTTGTGATCGGTACGATCAGTATGATCATAGAATAGTGGAATTACATTTCTAGTACACACATATTTCATTCTGGCTCCCCGTTGACGGTGTTTTTTTTTTCGGACAAACGGACAGACACATAAAAAATTCCTGTGCTTTACAAAATGAACTACAATGTACACTTCCCTGGCCTTGTCTTCAGTATTATAGCGTCATTTTAAAATTTTTTTTTTTCTTCTGATTGAAAAGAATTAGCATCGTAGGCCCTAGTATGTATATATTGTTCAGATCACTAGCAAAGCTACAGCAATTTAACTATTCACTACAAAATAGTATTGTAAATTTACCTAAGGAGAAATAAGTCATATCATTATGCCAAAATTCATTCTTTTTGTGGACTCTAATGTATAGTGAATATTAATCTTATAGTCCGAAATGATAAGCATTTGGTGGTCTAGGCCTATTCACTACCCCGTGCCACGCTGATCATTATTATGGTCTGTCTCTCTGGACTATGGTGATTATACATTCTACAGATGGTGATTAAACATCATTTACAAATACAAGATGTACACAGATGGATTTGGAAATACCTGAATTTATTTAATGAAAATAGAGGTCTTTGATGACTTAAAGCATATTATTAGGTTTAGGCTTTGTTGATGCCTCTGTACTATATTTTTGGCTTATGAAAGATATTAAAAAATTGTATTCAGATTATCAATCCAAGTTTTTGGGGAGTCGAAGGCCCCAGTAGCTACTAAAATACTAGTATATAAGATGTTATGTTAAATTAAAATAAATAAATCCAAATTTTAAATGCACTTTTTAGAGATGGAACACAAGTTGATAGACTGAATGAGAGCACTCGGTGGAACAATTCTAGATGGCCCAAAGATAAGATCTATTTATTATATACAATCTACAGAGGTCTGTGTCAGACTTTTCAATTATAAAAATTGCATAAATTTGAATTTGAATTTGGAAAGGAAGGTAGGACCATCCAATTGGTCCGATTCAGCTGGTTCCGAGTCGGCTTCGCACATCTCTGGTTCCGACTAATGTACAGGTTCTGGTAAAAAGAAAACTTCATGCTAAATTTCAGCTGTCTAGTCGAATACTGGGGGACTAGTTTGGCAAACTTATAGATGGAAATGGCTTAATCAACTCGTCTAGTCGAGAACACTAGTTGATAGACTGAATGAGAGCACTCGGTGGAACAATTCTTGATGGCCCAAAGATATGCTCTATGTATTATATATAATATACAAAGGTCTGTGTTAGACTTTTCAATTATAAAAATTGCTCTGTGATAGGACATGATAAAGAAACTCTGGTCTAGGTCACCACCGTAAGTCTGCCCTATAATGGTTATACTTGTACAATATTCTATACATGAACATATGATTTCTTGTAGTATACATAGGGTTTTTCTTTTCTTAAATCGGTAGCCAAGCTTAACCCACTTAAAACTACCGTACCATGACCTATTGTCCCCCCGGAACTAGCTTTAAATACTTCGTCGGGAGGTAGTATATATAGGTGCATAGATGGTTCTGAAAACACCTGATTTTTGCTAAAGATTTACCCCCTTGGGTGCTATGATATCAGTACATCGCTACTTTCCTTGATCTCCTATTCATCCTATGATCTTTTGTTTTCCGCTATAGTCTAATAAAATTTGATGATCTTTGTGAAGTGTATACAAATTTATTTATTTGCTGAATTTTTTGAAGCGTAGACAGATTTATTTATTAAACAAAAAAAAAAAAAATTAAAAGAAAATTTTCTATTTATTCTATAATTACGAAATTTGTTTATAATTTTTCCATAAGCAAAAAACTGAAACAAAGTATAGGATCAAAAAATTTCATGAATTTCTCTATGTAAACAATATAAAAAATGTCTTATGTTGTTACTCGTATACTAAGTGTATACTATGTATAGGCCCGGCTATTGGAAACAAAGTGCCGCCAACAATGTAGAATTTTACACGAATTTTCAGTTAAAAGAAACTGAAAAAATGTTCGAAAATAGATTTGATATTTTTAGTATTTTTGTGTAGGAAAATTTGAAATTTCGTTGCTAACACAGAGGAAAATGCAATGCGATCTACTCAAGCCGATTTTTATTTTTCTTGTATTATTCTATTCTTAGGGCTCTTCTTAGTGTTGTTTTTCCTTTTCTTTTCTTTTGTTTTTGCTCCTTAATTATGCACTTAATTTTCATTAATTTTTTTAATTGATCATTAGAAATAGTTTAATAAAAATTCATTTCATTTTAGTTTTTGGTTAATTATTTTTTTCATTTTTAGTCTAACTCACTTTCTATTTTTTTACAAATGACACACAAAAAAATTACGTTATTTTTTTAATTGTATCTTTTATCTAGATACAACTTCAAGAAGACCGGATGTTTATTTATTATATTTATTTTACTGTTATTCAATATTTTTGTATATTTTGTTTATATTTTTTATCGTTCTAATTGATTCTTAATTGTTCATTAAACAAATAATAAAATTTGGATTTTTTATTTTATTGTTTCACTTCTTTTTTGTCAGACGCACGTCGAACGCATTCTGTTTCGACTGAACACCGTTTCGAAATTGCCGCTGAAAATGCCGAAAAATTCCTGATGAAGCGACAGCTCGACTATGTTTTTTCGAAATATTCTTTTAGTATATGTACGACGACGTCTATGTGTTTTTATATTGTACATAATAGAGTACACGGCCCGGCATCGCACGACCAACCGAAACATAGTCCTCGTGTATGATCACGAATAGAATAGTTGAATTACATTTCTAGTACATATTTCATTCTCGCACCCCGTTGACCCTTTTTTTTTTGGACAAACGGACAGACACATAAAAAATTCCTGTGCTTTACAAAATGAATTACAATGCACACTTCCCTGGCCTTGTCTTCAGTATTATAGCATCATTTTTAATTTTTTTTTATCTGTGGTTTTTGACACAGACAACCTTTATATATCTAAGTTTTATATGCAAGCAATTTCGAGACAACTATGCCACATATAGGATCTAAAACTATCCTATGTTCAAGACTGGAACCAACCATAAACATTTATCATTGCATTCATTTCATTGCAATCAGATAAGACTCGAACAAACAAACAAATTTTGTTTTTTATATATTAAATGTATAGTAAATACAATTGTACATTAGTTTATTATACTACTTAGATGCTCGTGTCTTTTTTTATAAATAGACCTAACGTCTCGCACCGCATTATATGATTCCGATTTGGTTGTTTCCAAATCTCAACTAAGGTAGAGGATTCGAGCGAAAAAGAAGATGCACTCACTGTACATGCACTCTTTGGATGCAATAGAATAGTGAGAAATACTTAAAGAGAGAGAGATTGAATTAGTAACACCTATCTATCTAATAGATAAACAATTGTTGGAGATCGTTCAATTGATGATGAGATGATAAATTTGATAATAAGATGGATTTATCACAAAATGACTAGATGAGTTGTCTACTCTAAGAATAGATGAAAGGAGACTTGGGTAGATGAATGGATAAATAAAGAAATACATGGTTATATCGAAAGATGGTTACACGAAAATGAATACAGCGCAATGGAAATAGCAGAAAGGATAGAATTTGTGAAAAATAACACACGCTTTTTAATTAAATGAATTCATAAATGAACAAAACTCTTGCAAAGAATATCTAAAGATCGATACAATATTTGCTAAAGATCCTCACAAGTTGACCATTGGGTTTGTGGCTTTTAGGCTGGCAGAATCATATGAAAATTCTTTGTCCATGAGGAAAATCATAATAACCAAATGTTATATAAAAATAATTGAGTAATATGTGTATAAATCATTTAATTACCTGAAGTAAAAGGTGTGGAAAGCAAATTATCTCTCTAATTGATGATGTCAATAAGCCATCTTGATTAAGCAACATAAAATCTCTATAATTTTTCTTCAGGGCTAAGTCAAAGCAGAGATGTACAACATTGAATAAATTTGAAAAAATTCAAACCATTTTTATATACGAGTATGAGGTATTTTCATTCAACTTGGACCTTTGAAATTTATTTAGAATAGTTTTTGAATAAAACATCAATTAAGTGGTCGCCTTTATTGGCCACAGCCCTTTATTGCCAATTTTGCTGCGTTTTCCATCACCTTCTTGAGCATCTCTTGTGGTAGAGCAAAGATTTCGGCACGAATGCTTGCCTTGAGCTCGTCAGTCACGAATAATTCGAAATATTTAAACTTATTAAAATATATCAACTTATTGGCGAAACAGAGGTTGATTTGTGCGAGAAAATAGTTAAAATCTGGAGTTCAACGCTTACAAAAGTCCCAGGAAATACATATATGTACTCTTTAATAAGTTTCTTAATTTTAACAGTCTGAATCACATCAATTATGATTATTTCTTCATGCGTCTTCGAGTTTGACATGAACACAAGGCAGGAAACATCAATATGGAGGACAAAAACTGAACAGATACCGAAAAAACAATACTTTATACTGTGGTGCAACCCATCTGATGTAAGCTAATCGCAAATTTGGTATAATTTTTAGACATAGTGCTGCTGCTTTACACATGTACGTATCTGGCTTTTGGACCAAGGGTAGGCAAATCAGGAAAAATTAATATCTTCACAATATACTGAGGTGTCAACCATCTGCTGTAAGCTAATCGGAAATTTGGTATATATTTTAGATAGTGCTGCTGCTTTACATAGGTACGTATCTGGCTTTTAGAGCAAGGGTGGACCAATCAGGAATTTCCTTCTGAAAATCAGAAATTTCTTGAAGAAAAAGTACTTCACATTTAGTACTTAGTACTTCGTCGAGGTAGGAAGCTTCCCATTGCACTACACGCCTATGAATATATAGAAAAATATTGCAAAAATTCTAAACTCGGTCAGTTTATATTAAACTTTCCGAATATTTTTCTTACAAAGTGTAGTTAGTACTTAAGTGCATGGAAAATTAGGTCAAATCAATAAATCATCAAGGAATCTTTACTTAAAGAAAAATAGTTCGGTTTCTTAAAGTTTCGAGAAAATTGGTTATTTGACTTATTAACTTGTCCTTTCACGTTCATCAATATTTTGTTTATCTGACCTGTTATTACCATTCTAAGGCCATTAAATCTCAATCCTTAATCCTTTGATTCACTTAGTCTAAATCCATTATTTTAATATTGTTTCTAAAGTTTTTAGAAAATATTTTAAAATAAATATCTTAAAACTTCAAAGTTCAATCATATCTTAGCAAGAGAAAAGCAATAGTATTTAAAACAACAACAACAAGTACAATTCACTCACAGTCTCGCCTTTTCTTAGCAGTTCAAATATTTTTTTTTTTCTTCTTATTTTCGAAAAACACAAAAAGCAATTAAGCTGCAACCAAAACACATTCAATACTCAGCAGGAGTTCCTGTCATATCCTGAAAGCAACAAGTACGCAACTCACTTGTGGCTGGCGTTGCCACAAAATGTCCTGTTTTAAAAGCACTCGGACAAGGGCCATGACAATCACAGTTAAGGAGAACTACGACATCTGATGGTTTGTTGCTTGAATTGTTAGTTGTTGTTCGGCATTGTAAAATTGACCAATATTCAATATTTGTTGACTAAGTCCTAGGATATTAGAGTTAATTGCGTGTTAAGCGTCAAACGAAGCGGACGTCGATAAAATCATCAGTGAACAAGTGAATTGATTCCTTTGTAGTGGAAAAGAGAATTTGAATTTTGTATTGAAAAGAAAAAGTTTGAATTGTGAAAGTAAAGAAAATTTGTGAAAAAATGATAAAAATAGTTTTGAAACTTTTCCACTGGTTACCATTTTTTATGGTTTATGTAATCTGTGTTCATGCCACCTTGGAAACCGAGAAAAGTAATGAAGCCGATTTATTGAATGTGAGTTCTACATATTTAGTTGGTTTTAGAAGCAGCCTTGGTAATAATATAAAATTTTATAGCATAAATTAAGTGGCGTCATACAATGGAAATACGAGAAGCGTCCATTTTGTAATGCTTTCACAGGTTGTGGTCGTAAAAGGACTTCGTATCCTTCATATCCACCATTTTCTTTAATCAAACGCCATGAATTGGAAGAGAAACCATATAATAATGAATATTTATCGGAAGGTTTAAGTGATCTGATTGATATAAATGCTGAACCTGCTGTTGAGAATGTTCAAAAACAGATAATGTCACAGGCTAAAATATTTGAAGCCATCAAGGAGGCAAGTAAGGAAATCTTTCGACAAAAGAATAAACAGAAAATGTTGGAAAATGAATTGCAACAACAACAACAACAAAAGCAATTAGAGGAACGTGAAAATATCTAAAGAGAAGAAACCAGAAATTTTTGGGTAAACTGTTATGGGTCTTGTAAATATTGAATTGATTGCAATAAATAAATAAATAAATAAATAATAAACATTTTTCGAGCATTAAATGAATTTTAAATTTTATCAATTTTATTAGCCTTCATACAATAAATTTATTTTTGTATATATCTTATCATAAAATGAGGGGGTGTGGCTGTTCTTAATTATTTAATTGACGCTTAGCTAAACGTACTGGTACGCCCCCTTTAGGCATAATTCCCACGGAAAAATTATCTACTTCAATTTGACGTTTTTCCATTATTTCAATTTCAAAGTTTTGTATCAATTTGACTATAGCCAATTTGGCATTTAACTTGCCCATACGTTGGGCAATACAAGCCCGTGGACCATCACCAAAAGGTAAATAAGCGTGTGGATCATAATTTCGATTGGATTCAAGAAAACGTTCGGGATCAAATTTATCTGGATCTGGAAAGTATGTGGCATCACGTTGCATGCCATAGACAGAAATTATTACAGGCGTTCCCTTTGGTATAACGAGATCAGTATCAGGTATTTTAAAGTCTTTCGTACAAACACGATTTAGCATTGGTAGACCAGGATATTTGCGTAATGTTTCTAACAGTAAAATAAGAAACTCATTAAGATAAGAATACGAGTACATAGTTTTAAAATAAGTTGAACTTTACCTTGTATACATAAATCAAGAAAATCCATTTGTTGTAGTGCCTCATAGCTTATTTTTCCATCATTTCTTTTAAGAACATCATCAATTTCATTCTTAAGACGTTTCAGGAGTTTTGGATATTGTGCCAGTTCGAATATTGTAAAGGAAGCTGTCGCAGCTGTAGTCTCTTGACCAGCAATATAGAATATCAAGGCTTGGGCAGTTATCAATTCCAAGGATATGCCTTTGGCTATACTCGTATCTAGAAAAATGAAAGATTTCAATAATATTCCTTTATGTAGTTGCCAAATTTAGATATCATTTACCACTATTGACTTCAGCATTCCAGTTGTCATCTTCATCAATTTTACCAGTATTACGTAATTGCATTAAAAGTTGTAGCAGATCCTTGCGTACAATATTATGTTTTTCACGATATTCAATGGTATCCTTAATGATTCTATGAAGTTTACCGACTACTGGATTTTTAACTCCAAGTCTAAAGAATAAGTTTGCAATGCTGGAAATATGAATACATATAATATTTAGTAGTGATTATTTCTAATTTACGGAACTTTCTTACCTTGGAATATAAAACAAAAAAATACCAAACATTGCATTTATAAAAGTATTTCTGCGAGCAATGGAAATTATGCTTTTAAACTCATTTTCTGGGTTTTCAAAACTATTAATTTCGAGTCCGAAAATACTCGAACCAATTACATCGATGGCATATCTAAATTACAATAAGTAAAAGAAGACAAGAGTCTTACAAATGGAAACATATCAACAATTAAGTTGTTTGTACTTACATTTGACAAATATCTTTGATGTTAAATTCTTTACTGCCTTTGGCTGGTAATAGGGAATTTAAATGGGCCACCATTTTATCACCAATATCATCGGCAGTATGAAACATGCCCTTCAATTTGCCCGATGTAAAACATGGTGATAATTTATTACGCATTGTTTTCCAATCCTGACCACGTAACGCAAATAATGTCGCCAATTGTGGATTACGCTTTTCATCCACATAAACTCCACGATCGTGAAAACTGAAAAAGTCTTGAACCAAGATATGCCGTGCTAGCTCCGCATTACGAATTAAGATCGCCGGTCTAAAAAGCAAATAGATGCCCAAGAAATGTTCCTTGCTCTTCAAATAGATCTCGTAAATGTTCATGCCCATAGATTTCTCACGTCTGAAGAGGCTTCCCACACTGCCATAAGGTATTTTACTATCCAAATCGTAAGGGAAACCATGCCGTTGCCAATAGTTGTACTGATTATTAATATAATATATAGCGAGTGCCAGAAGTGTGGCAAACAAAATGAGTAACAAAAACATTAATAAATAAGATTTTTGTTAAGATTGTCACACAATCGTTTAATAATCTGGGTGTGTTCTATTAAACACAATGACGTGTTTGAGAATACTGAGTCAATTTGTTTAGGAACTGTCTATATATTGAAATGAGTTTATTTATTTATTTCAATACTTATTTATTTCTACTCACGGATTGATAAGACACACAACCACAAGCTTATGGTAAATCTACAAGTAGGGAAACCTGTTTCATTATAGTCGCCGGCTGCTTCGTGGCCAATGCAAAATTTTGCTCGGCTATTTGTTTTCAAGTACGTATGAGTGTTTCATAGAATCTTCTTATAAAATTTATCATTATTAAATCAATTATCAATTAAATTTCATCATTATTTTATACAGTTGATTTATGTTTGGCAGTCGGATGGAACTTTCAACTGAAATACTTTTGCTAGGCAAACTAATCAGAGATGTGTCATATTATCATACATAGGCCGAAATCATCGAGTTTATTGGTAGTCCCCCATACTAAAACCAAACTTTCGAACTGCATTTCACAAAAGCTTCCAGATCTTTAAAGTTGACAAAACTTAACAAAAGCACTAGAATTTATTTTATTTATGACTTCTATGGCTCTAGAAAAATATAAGATACTAGCGATACCCAGCGTGCATTGCTACCCCCCTATGCGTTAATTGGACGTTTCTTCTAAAAAGCTTTGTTGCAAAATGTGTAATTTACGTGGATAAATAAAATATTTTAATATTCTATTATTATTATTCTTTAAGATTCATTTGTTTAAAAAAAAAAAAATTATAAAAATCAGTTCAGTATATTTTTCGCCAATAAAAAAATGTTAAAAAAAATGTCATAAAACTATCTATATCTGAACAACAGCGCCACCTACCGGATCCAAATGGAACAAAGAATCAGACTGGTAACTCTATGACAAGAAGGGCGCGTATCCCCAATGAGTAAGTAAGCGAGGGAGATGACGCTGTGGCCAATTCGAAGATGTGTGAAAATGGTGCTTTTTTTCTGGAACTACTACTATGAGTAATGTGGTTTCTCCAGGTGTGTATAACAGCTTTATACATGTGTCCAGCCAGTCTTCATATTGTCGAGATTGTAGGATACCTATGATTGTCGTGTGCATGTCCTTCTCGATGAAAGGAATTGTGCAATTATAATAACACATTTGCCTCTAGTTTGTTGCGCATTTTGTAATCCAATCAGGATAGAATAGTATCCTGGGAACCATACTGATTTGAGAAGTGGGCCGTTTTGGTCAACAAAAGGGAAGGATGTGAATTAGAAATTATATTTACACAAAATATTCAAGAAATTGATCTAACTATTACGTATTTCATATATTTATACCAACTTAAGAACTGACTTCGAACTTTGTTATCTAGGCTAAGTTAAGAGTGTGGTTCAAAGAGCCATTTCATCTTGCTAGTTTTTATTTTGAGCTGCATCTTTTTTTTCCTTAATATGGATCTTCTAAGCAAGACTCCCATGCAGATGCACTCCGAGTTATTTGTCTGTGTCGCTTTGTGTAGAAGTTAAAAATGAAGAGTTTCTGTTCAATGAAGCTACTTTGAAACCTGTAGAGAAAAAAAAACGACAAACTTTGCGTTATACATTCATCTGACGAGTTTGAATTGAATCTAGGATCCAGACCGAAGTTTCTCTATGTGTGTTGTTTTTGTTTTGCGAGGCTAGTTTGAAGTCTATATAGACATGCTGTTTACTTGTCGTAGAGACTACAGAGTTGTCATTCGATTCGTGTTTATTGGAAGTTACAAATTTTAACAAAGTTTCGTTTTAAGTAACCAGGATAAGTATAATGACAAACCAATTTAATTTGAAGTCTCTCTATTTTTATTATTGTAGTTCTTTCCTATTCTTTTAACATAAAAGGTTTTTATATTTCATAAAATATAAATGATTGTTCATTAAACATTGCCAAGTTTTAATCCAAGCTGATCAAAGCATAGGAAAAATTGTAAATTTAATTCAAAATTAAACTATTGATCATTGCGAAAAAATTGCAATTATTTTAAATGCAAATACAGTAATAAAAACAAAAGTTTTAACAAATTTCACTAGAAAATTTACAAGATAAAAAAATAATGTCTAATTAAATTTTATGTACAAGAATTTAAACGCCTAATATTTCTAAACTTTATCATCAATTATGTTGAATTGTAAATCAAATTGTTGATCAAAACCAATGAGACAATCTGACATAAGATATAATGTTAAAATGAGGTGACCTCGACGTGGTGTCGCTTGAAAGCAAATTCGATTGGTGGCTCTTGTGCCACGGATTGTGACACGTTTCATTGCAAGTAATTCATCATTGGCTTGTGAGCCGAGCGTTAGGAACCAGGCTTCATTTTTACCCTTTGGATATTTGGGACAATGTATTGGATATTGACCACTAGGTTGCCGTCCAGCATTATGCCTTTGCATATTTACTATGAATACATAGTCTGTGTTTGCATGAAGCTGAGTCCATTCTAAATTATCACTAGCAGTCGGCACAGGACGACTAATACATTCATTATCCAAATAACGTCCTTCTATTGAGATTTGTACACTTAGTTCGGGTAGATCTTTAATAACCTGGGATTTTTTTTTATATATTAGAATATTTTCTTTATAATTATAATCATTTCAATGCTTACCTTATACATGTGTTCAATTTCAGGTTCTTCAAAACAATCTCGCAAAGGTTGTGCAAGTGTTTCATAGTCTTTTCGACATAATTCTTTGAGCACAGGCAGCGTTACATAGTCATAGTCATGTTTTATATCATAGAATACATCAAGGTTCAGGTCACTTACATGGGGTAGGGTTAGGAATTCAGATTCATCAAACCAACGGGCTTGAATGATGCATTGCATTAGTTGTTGCACGACAAGCGTCGTTGATAGCCAACCACGTTCAGCTGTATAATCAACCATGGCCTAAATGAAGAAGAATATAATCATACAGTAAATTTCTAAGGCAGTTTTCCTAAATCCATACCTGCATGACACGCGTAGCATTGTCCAGGGCAGACTTAGTATCTGTTAAATAATCCGAGTTAGGTAAAGGCAGCCTCATGATATGGGCTTGGAGCAGTAGGAATGTCTTTGTGTATGGTGAATCCCAAGTGGCTGATTGTGGACGATAGCGTACTGTCTCAGCTAATTGTCTAAAATATAGATTTATTATAATATTTTTTTCATATAAACCAAGGCAAATCCTTAGCAACTTACTCATTATATTTATCCTCATTGTGTCGCACTGGTTGCTGATCAAATTCATAGCAATCGGCAATTGCTAAAAGCAAATCACGTGCATTCATGCCCGGCTGCAGGTCTTCAAGGAAATGCTTCATTGTACGATAGGATAAATAGTAAAAGGAAGAGATGCGCCCCAGGAAAGTGGGTAACAATACACCATCACGTTCAACCAAACAAGCAGCAGCCGTAAGATCATAAACGACACGCTCGATTAATGTCGAGAGGTATGTATTCAATTCAGCTGGCTCAACTCCTTCTAATTCATAATATGTTGGATTGCGCAGCAGACGCCGGAAGAAATAAGTCCATGTAAGATAATCCAAGGCAGCTTGCTTGGATTGCACAGTACCGGCTACAACCTCAGCATTGATGTGTTCAGGAAGTACACCAAGTAGACTAGATTCCACTGGAAAGGGATCGTAAAGGAATTTCTTATAGAAATTCTTCTTGACATCATGCACCAAAACCACAGCAACTCCTTCAGTATCGAATTGTGGTCGACCAGCACGTCCCATCATTTGTAGGACATCCGTAATGGGCATATCAACATATTTCTTTACCTTGCCATCAAAGTACTCAGTGCCTTTGATGACAACCAAATGGGCAGGTAAATTGACACCCCATGCCAATGTGGCTGTGGCAATCAACACTTGGATTTTACGATGCAAAAACAATTCTTCAACACACTTGCGATCGTGTTCTTGTAAGCCAGCATGATGCAATCCTATGCCAAAGGCCAAACAGAACTTCAAATTGGTATCTTTTATATTCTGTAAAATAAGATCCATTTCTTGTTCGGGTAGATGCAAGAACTGTTTGGGATTTTCATCAGCGGCCACAAAAGATATCAGATCAAGAGCAGTGAGACGTGTCTGACGCCGGGAGGAGACAAAAACGATGGCAGGCTCACAAGGTGAATAAGTGCGTATCGCTTGGAATGTTGGACGATTCATTGTTGCCATACGTGGGCAATAGTGTTTACCTATAAAAAAAGAAAGGAAGAAGTTTATGAAAAATGCTTTTAAAGATTCTTGTTAATTTAGTGTGTTAACCTGGAAAGCCATTGATATGCACTTGCAGTGGCACTGGACGTACGGACGGTTTAAAATTATATAGACCCATATTCGTGATACCCAACCAATTGGCAAGATCCTGGGCATTTGCCAAAGCTGTCGACAGACCAACAATGCGTATGCGGCGTCCCGTATGCGATGTTATGAAATTTGTACGTGATACTATCACTTCAATGACTGGCCCACGATCTTCGCCTAGCAAATGTATCTCATCGATGACAATAAGAGCAACATCCTGTACATATTCACGTGTTTGCCACGAACGACTGATACCATCCCATTTTTCCGGTGTCGTAACTATAACCTGAGACTGTTTGATGGCTTGCACATCTGGTGTAACGTCACCAGTCAATTCAACCACCTTCAGACCAAGTGGAGAATTCTCAAAACGTTGTTTCCAATCATGTATACGCTCTTTGACCAAAGCCTTCAGAGGCGCGACATACACAACTTTGGCATGTGGATTCTCATTGATTGCTCGGAAAATAGCAATTTCAGCGACAATTGTTTTGCCCGAACCCGTGGGAGCGCCAAGCAAAACATTATTATCCGTATGATAAAGACAGTGGAAGATTTGCGTTTGTATGGGATTGAAATGAGTGAAATTATAAAGTGATTCGTATACAGGATCATCGAGGCATGTCACTGGCAATGGGCGTAAAGGCAACAATTCTGTCAAAGGCGGATGATGTTCAGGCAAAACCAAATGTTGAAATGATAAAGGCACTGTATTGTTACTTCCTAACCATGTGTCACTAGTGATTCGAATATAGTATTGTGGTGGCAGTGGCTCCTTAAGTGGTATGGTCATGACCAATTCCTGAGATTTACCACTATAAACAAATTTTCGTGTTATCTGAAAATAGAGAAATGTGTCAAAGGAAGTCGTCTTCTGTGCATGAAATTGAAAGAATTTACCTGCAATAATTCCGAATGGTAGATATAATTTGATTCCGGATCCTCAATCCATAACCAAAAGCTTTCACTTGTCTTTCCATGAACTCTGTCATTCCAATTGAAATTCGCCCAGATTTCTACTCTTATCCGAAGAACTGTACGTGTTATTGGCTGCAGATGTGCTTCGACATCAAGCATTGGTATTTCCCGAGCAGAACGTAGAACTATATCAGCATTGCGTTCGCTCCTTAAAATTTCCTTTAGCTCATTTATTTCCATTTCACGTAGCGTGAAAACACTTAAACCACGTCGCTCCAATTTATCTATGGTTTCAGCATTAATACAACTAAACTGACGCATATGACTATCGAAATCCCATTGCTGTCGCTCAAACATCTTACAGATTTCTAGCAATCTTCCCGAGAGTATCGCATTATTATTACGCAAAACAATCGAGAACAAGGCACGAGCAATACGTGATATATTTTGTGTTATGTAAGACATATCAGATACCAGAGAAAAAGATTTCACATAACCATTGGACAGATATGTTTGTATAAGAATGTTCACCTAAAAAAAGAAATAGAAAAGAGGATTATAAAATTTGATATAGAAAGAAAGTTAAATGACTCACCTTCCCGCAAACATTTTCACTGCCACCAAAAGCCTTTAATCTACAATAGTTTGAGCGCAACTCATCCAATTCCTCCAATTCATCGTCTCGCACTTTTAACTGTTGGAATTCTTGAGCTTGTGACATCATTGCCAATATTTCAGCCTCATTCATTATGGGCTTCATCAGTTCATTGAAAGTCTCCACAGTATCATATTTGACATAGTAATGTGATGCCGTTCGACCCAAATCGGTGATATTCATCTCTAATGTACGTTGATTAAATCTTATCATCTTTGCTTTATCCAAAGCCATTGCTGCTGTCATGATTAAAGCACGACGACGTGCCTCCAATGTGTGATCATTTTGCAGTTCAGAATACTCAATGCCATAGACATGTGGATTAAGGCGCATCCTTACAAATAAATATGTATAACTTAGCCATTCGATAGCCTCTTCAACATTAGCTATTGTGCCCAAAGAGATCTCAGCATTAAGATTATCAGCCATGCACTGAACAAAATTAGATTCGATGGGAAATTGATTGGTCAGCAGTGATAGATAATGATTCAATTTGTCATAAGTTGTGATAATCGTACCAACGCCACTCTATCGAACTGTGGCCGTCCGGCACGTCCAAAAATTTGCAATACATCCAGAATACCCAAGTCTATGAAGGTGCCATGCTTTGAATCATAGATGTCCGTGCCTCGTATAATTACAGCATGTGCCGGTAAATTGACACCCCATGCCAATGTGGCTGTGCATACGAGTACTTTGATGTGACCTTCAACGAAATAGTTTTCCACCAACCGACGATCGGTTCGCAACATTCCAGCATGATGCATTGCTAGGCCACAACTGAAAAGATCAACAAGTTCTTTATTTTTACTTTTTTGTATCGATCGCATCGCTAAACCCAAAGCATTTGTGTCCGTTGGCAGGAAAAAGGAACTCGTGTTATTCTGTTGTGCTAATTCACGTATCACATTTGCTGTTCGCACGGTGGCATTACGGGCGTGTACGAAAACCATCACCTGATGACCTTCTTTCACCATTTCCAGACATTTTTGATAACAGCATTGATCCATGTCGGTTATTTGTTGTAAAGCTTCACCGACTTGATGCCTATGAAATTTGTGTCTAACGGTACTGGACGGAAACGTGAATCGAAATAGAATAGACCTTTCATGGGATTCACACGCAAAAAGTGCGCTACATCAATATAATTGGGAAGAGTAGCCGAAAGACCAACAATGCGAATCATAGACTGTGATGATTCAACAAGACGCAATGTCCGAGCCACTAAGGCTTCAACAACAGGACCACGTTCTCCATGCAGCAAATGCACTTCATCAATGATGAGGAGTTTAACAATATTAATAAGAGCAACATCTCCAACACCTGGAAATATATTCAAAAATATTATAAACAATCAATCGATAAATTCCAAATCAAAGTCAACATACCTTTTCTTGTTACCACATCCCATTTTTCTGGTGTTGTAACTAGTATCTGTGTTTGTGTCATTTCCGCTTTGGTCAGCTGCATGTCACCAGTCAATTCTCGTACAACAATATGCATATCCTTAAGTCGCTCTGAAAAGTTATCAACCATTTCGG
Source organism: Amiota minor (assembly GCA_037043295.1). Taxonomy (NCBI): domain Eukaryota; kingdom Metazoa; phylum Arthropoda; class Insecta; order Diptera; family Drosophilidae; genus Amiota; species Amiota minor. The sequence goes on along the minus strand of JBAMAW010000081.1, from coordinate 5,060,463 downwards.
CTGCCAGAGCCTTCATCGGTGCAATGTAGACTATTTTAAAGTCATCACGATTGATGAGTCCATCCTTCAAATGACAACGTATTGTATAGACTATGGATAACATGGCGACATTTGTTTTACCAGCTCCCGTTGGTGCACAGACCAACATATTCTCATTACTATGATAGGCCACGGGAAAGACAACCGATTGTATGCGATTCAATTCTTTGCAATTGGCGAAAGCCAGTTGTCCTATATCATCGAGATCAGAGATTTGTACACGATTATTACCAATATGAAGAGGTGGTGGCTCTGTTGCTGGTATTTGTACTTCTTCCCATTGTTTATTGTCTATGCGCTTGGCAGTATCAGGGAGGGTTATGCGATTGCCTCCAATGAAACCGGCATGCTTTTTTGCTGCCAATTGACTATCGAAGACATATGGATATTCTGGTTGAGCATTGTAGCCAGAACGTTGTTGTTGCTCTTGTTGTTCTTTTAGCAGTTGAGTTGTTCTGAAGAGAGGCTGCTGTTGAGCAGCTTCCAGAAGTTTTTTTTGATATTGTATACGAAGTTCCAAAGGATTCAAAGCCTGTGCTCCTTTATTTAATTCATTTTCTTTGTCATCATCTTCCTTAAGACTTTTGATGATTCTTTGCATTTTCTTTTCTTCTCTTCGTTGTTGCTTGCCCAGTTGTTTTTCCAAGGCTGATTGAACAACTACTGCGGTAGCAACAGTGGGTCGCCTTTCACCATTCATTAAACCTGGAGCAATGGAGGGGCCATCCTTTCTTTTCAATGTGATTTCCTTAATGCGACGCTCTCGTTTGCAATAATTTTCCAATTGTCCTGCAACAGCTGAGCGATCCTTAAGTAACCTTTCGACTAATTCGAAATGCTCGAAACCAAGTAATTCGATTAACTCATTTTGAAGATTATCATTTCCACGTTTCGATTGCAATATATCAGTTATTTTAAACAATAACTGATCATCATCCGGGCGCAAGGCTTGCAATTCACTTGGCAAATCTGCATTTGTAGATTGTGTTGTCGTTTCATTATCTTCATAATTCATAGAGAATTTATTCAAAGTTCTATTTTGCAATTGTGCATTGGGGTCCAAATTCATAAGAAATGCATAATCTTTTGAAGTTTCCGCAGGTTTGAGACTAACAATTATCTCCTCACCCCATAATGGTTGATCATGGGATCTTCTTAAATTGTGATTCCATTCTTTTAATTCCAATACTTCATAATCCTCCAAAAGATCTCGCACAGCTAAAACACATTCGTGTATCGATTGGCGTTTCTTATCAAAAATATTACCAAATATCGCATGCAATCGATTTATGGTGGCAATGAGAATGACACGTTGCTCGAGCAATAACCAGAAGAGATAAAGCGTTGCATGCTCAACTACCTGTGGCTGTTCTTCGTAACCCATGCATTCTTGCACCAAATTCCTTAGTTTGTGGATATAAACTTTTGCCTCAGATTGTTTTCCTTCTGGTAATTGATTAATGAGTTGATTAATTGTTTGTTGTTCGATTTGTCTGAAATTGATTATATATTTTCGATTATTACAAATATTGTGAAATTAAATATTCATTTATTGTGTGTGTACATTTCTCCATTTGTTGCTGTTGTTGTTGTTGTTTCCGACGCCTCCGACGTGTCTTCGTCAACACTTTCATCATTTTGTTCGATGCCTTCTTCTTCTTCTTCTTCCTGTTTTGATTTCACTTTTCCCTCCAATTTTGTATTGGCACGAAGTGCGGCAGTGAAACGTGGATATTTACGCATTTTTATTTGTATAACAATCAAAATAAATAAATATAATTAACTTATTATAAACTTGTGAATCTACTAAGTGCGTTTGCCGATCAGCTGATGGCTTTTATAGAAATAAAATGTACTAAATTCAAATCAAACGCGTTTTTTTGGTATTTTTGCGGTCTGCAATGAACAGCTGAGCCAGCTGTTTGGGTAATTAAAGTGAAGAGAACAGAAAACCAACATATGATGCACAGTGGTAAAATATTCAATGAATATAAAATAATAGTAAATAAGCTTAAAATGTACATAAGTGTATTCGAAATCAATTTGATGCTTGATTCTTAGCGAATGAACGAGAGTGAAGGCATACAATACATACATACATTCGTTCATTTACGTACGTCGTTCGGCTTCATCAATTTGCGGTCCGCAGCGTTTCGGCTGCGGTACATCAAAGAGAAATGCGGACCGCTCGTGTTCGGCTTCGATTATTGCGCGTACCGCACAAACAAGCGAAAACAAAAGACGCACAACGAATGAATTCTTTTGTTGTATGTAATATGGACAGCATACAAAATGAATAAACAAACGAAAAACCTCAGCAGATATTCGGCCGAATAGATTCGGCTGTGTGCGTTTGTTTGTGTTCGCCAGGTGTGTACTTATCCTTACACATAATTTTTGTTTTTTTTTTTTTGTAGAAATCTTATTTAAACATATGTCTCATCATGTAGGTAACTTGATATCTCAATACAGAGTAGCATTGTGGACAAACCATGGGATCCCGTGATTTATCTCAGAGCCTTGTTTTGGAAAGACTGAGCTTTACCTATGTTTGATGTCCTGTCAAAGGCTTAATTAACATCTAAGAAGGCAGCGCAGCAATATTGCTTAGTCCAAATATGTTTGGTCTCCAATTTATAGAAATAAGTTCATTTTTCTGCGTTTGCGTTTGTATATAATGTGTCATATAACTAAGAGCTCAAAAAGTGAGTACTCAGAGAGGAAAAATACAACAATAACAACAATCAAAGCATTAAAAAGATTATGCTTGGTCTTGCTGTGGTATTCAAAAAACTTAATACTTAAAAATATTATATTAAAAGTTAATAACTGAAAGAAATAAGTATGCAAATCTTTACAATATTATTCATTTGTCATTTAAAAACAAAAAAAAAAATATTAATATCAGCTTAGTACAGTGTGCGCTAGATAAAAAAATGCTAAAAATTTGGTAAAAAAGTGTCTGTATCTCGAAAACTGCGTCACCTACCGCGTCCAACTGAAGCATAAATCATCTTGGTGACTCCATAAGTAAAACAAAAAAAAAATTGTATCAGAATTGGTCTAGCTATTAAGAGATTAAGACTCACAAAATTATAATATATATAATATTTATTCTTAAACCTTAAACTAAATATCTATGTACTCGTATGTTTAACAAAATATATATATAAGTGATTTCAGACATTGTTGTGATGGAACAAAATATACTACAAAAACGATTATTTTGAACTGTGGATTTCGTTAATATCCTTATAGTGGATTTTTGCATCCGTTTTTATATTCATTTGATTAAGTAATTTTCCCATTATTACCCATGTCACTTACTGGTTTCTGGGATTCCTCATTTAAAGTTATAGCTATAGTATTATAGTTGTCATGTTTTGATGTGATGTGTTGTTTTGTAACTCAACGTTGCTTGCAGTTGGTAAATTAGGTGGCATTGTTACTAATAGAGGTTGCTGTGTAGTTTCGGGAGAACTCATATTGTGTGGTTGTGAAGATGGCCGCTTCTCATCCAAAGGTCGTCTAATGGCGAAGTATCCATATTGTTGTATCAATAAGCCTTCCTTGCAAAAGTTATGTATTGCGTGTTGTATTACAAGATCGATATCCTTGACGGGATTCACTTTCCGCATCTGATATTTTACTCTAACGACAATTTCTTCTTGAGGTATGTATCGTTTCTTCTGTTCCTGTGACAAATTATTTAAAGCCTTCAGGACATGCCGGTTAACTTTCTTCGGCACCTGATAAAAACTATCCATTTTTATAAAAAATATAGCTGTGTAGTTTCAAGAATTTTTCAGAAAATATAGTTACACAATCCAGACAAAAATTTTTTCTGTTATTTACCTGTTGTTTTATTTGATGTTTTTAAAATGACTTCCTAGATGGTAAATTTCGTAGATAAAATTATTTCTATAAAAAAAAAAAACTTATATGACAATTAACATCATACGAAATTTTAGTTACAGACTCCTCATTTTTAGATTGCAAAGAATTGCTGATTATAAGCAAATTGAATTTTTCAAGAAGAAACGTTTTGAGCAGTTTTGATTTTTCTTGAGAAAAATTTAAATTGAAGTGACCAGCCAAAATGAGCGGAAGTTTATGAAAGTTTTGTCCCTCAGGCTCTAAGAGTGATGTAAGGAAGAACAATGTCACGTCCTCAATGTTATGACTAGTTCAATACCGTTTTCCGTCGTACATATTCCCCAAATGCTTGACATTTTCGGTATTATTTCTCATGATTATTTCCATATTTCGGGTGACAATGCTGACTAAAATATCACTTTGATTTTTATAAATTGCTACTACTTCAGCACGAACATCTCCTGTTTTATATTGTATAATGCAATCGAAATTCGTAACATCAAATTGATAATTGATAAATCCATCCATCCACGTCTCCCTGAATAATAAAATCTTACTTTCTTGAGAAACGGAATCGGTTAAGTCGCGCGGCAGTGCATTGATTTGAGTCGATCATTTCATATTTATAAACAATTTGTTCAAAAATTCCACCTTGTGATTTATGAATAGACATTGCTAAAGCCGCGACGGGATGGGAGCGTTTACCAAATGTAACAGTAATTCTACTTAAGTCAAGAACGTCGGCATTGCCACACAAGCTTTGGAATTATCTTTATTTCGTAGACTTGCATTCAATTATCATCTAGTTAGCTGAAGGCCCTGGCAGCCATGGCTAATTTTCTGTTAACTTCTAGTTTTAACTTTAAGTTAGCATTATATAAATAAATAAATAAAATATCATCTAGAAATTGAATAAAGCGCTAATTCCAATGTTATTACCGGAAATATGGATCAAGAATGTAATTATTATCTTGCAGTTAAGTTCAAAACTGAAACAGCTGGATTGTGCTGCTTTGTAGGAAAGGTGGATTTACCAATCATTTTTAGTCATTTTTTTTTAAATTATAGATTATCTTAAATCATATGTTCCTGGTTCCAAACAAAGCAATCTACCTGAAAAATTGCATCCTTTTATCTTAAATTATTTTCTGTTCACGTTCTTTGTTTGACGGAAAAGTTTGTCTTCGAAATTCTAATAAAACCCATTAAAATAAGGAAAACTCTTACTAGTCAATAAAAATGTATGCCACAAGAACAAGGAACCACACAAATCATAATATTTCATCATTCATACATACAATACACAATACAGTGAAGCTTCCCATTGTGGATATAATCTATATCTTCTATAATCGGAAAATATTCATTTGCTTAAACTTTTTATAATTTTTTAATATTTTCCATACAAAATATATTCCTTTTAAGTGGACTCCCCAATAACGAGTCGAGGCAATAGACACGAACCATAATAAGTCAAAAGAGACACTTTCCTCTTGCAAGAAACAGCAAGTTGGACCACGACACTGTGGAATTGCTCGCTTTATTTATTATATACCTTTTATCCCCAGCAGAAAGAATTGGTTTTCTTCTTGAACTTCTTAATTTTCCATAATTTTCAATGTCTCTCAAAAAATTCGCAATTACTGTGCGACTACGACCAATTTTCCTTGAGATTTCGCTTACATTTCAGTTTGAACTTGAATAAGTCTTAATTTAACCCTTTTCTTCTTCGGTTAAAACGTTTTTTTAGTGGCATATTATTTAAAAGTTATTAAAAACACGTTTTCTGCTACCAAACTTAAAAATTCAATTGATTCTTTCACTTTCGATGCCCCTTTGAATAAGTGTCTTATAATTCTGATAAGGCTGCAGATACGCAAAAATGCGAACATTCCAACTGAAACTAACGGTTCTTTTTCCATGCTGTTCTAAAAATAGAAATTGTACTGTTTTTTTGCGGCTTATTCTTTCTTTATAACTACATTCGCTTTTTTAATTATTTACAAAATATAAACCACACAGATTTGGCGAGGATTAGAAGTAAAATTTTCAAAGTGTCTTATAATTCTGATAAGCATCTTACATCTTTATGGTGATTAGAGATTCCACTGTACCTGATGAATTCATTGTATTGAAGCAAGTAAGTAAGTAAGTAAGTAACTTGTTGCGTAAATCCTGCGTATGTCTCCTGCATTTGTAACTTCTTACAATATTTTCCTTTTTTGTTTTTCCTGTTTTTATGTTTATTATTCAATGCATGCATGACGATACATCATAGTCCAGTGGTTATCTTTACAATTTTCGTCATATGCTTCAATAGATAATTTGAATATTATTACCTCAGCCTCAGTTCATACACTCATTTCTGCCCCCCATTTATATAGAGGGTGGATAGTATGTTCCTCTGAAATATAAAAGCGCATCCATCGTCCAGAAACAAACTCTTTCATTTGTTGACTCTGAAGTGAATACGTTGAATTGATTTTCCTTAACTGGGTAAAGAAAAAAATTAATGAAACCTATGAGTCTCATAATTTTTGTGTAAAACTTTTCTGTTTGTTAATAAATCGAAAAGTGAAATGCATTTAACAATGCATTTTCAAATTGTTTTATTGAGTAAGTTCGTTCAACTAATGTATTTCTTTCTGAAAATGTGTTTAAATGAAAACCAAAAGTATAGCAAGCATACTTTTGGGTGTCATCGTGAAGATGTTGAAGATGTATACAATAATATTTAATATTAAATGTTTATGTATTTCTTTCAAAGCCATTTTTATAATGTGTTTCATAAGTAACTCACGTGCTATACCCTGCGATTCTTGTGGCAATGAATGCGCCAGTGCTTGTGGCACTAAACATTTTAGGTAAATTACAATTTCATTGATGATGATATAATTTTTCCAATGAATCATTCTTTATGTCTTATATATAGGACCTGCTGTTTCAATTATCTACGCAAACGCACTGATCCCGATGCTTTGAAACTCAGCACGAATAAGCGTCTTATTGATTTCATTTTGTTGCAAGGTCGTGCACTTTTCACCCAAAATGAACTAAGCCGAGCTGAGGCTCGTCGGAATAATACACTTCTCGATGTCGGCTTGCAAACATATTATGGCTAAACGAATTAAACAACACAGGAAAATGGAATGGAATGGAAGTTTGAAATGTTAATTTTAGTTTTTCACTTGAAAGAAAACAAAGACGCACATCAGATACCAACAATAGGAACATCATCTTCAAGAAACGCGATACCATCAACCTAAAATTTTTTGTAACAGAGCAAAATGCTTCAATAAAGCATACAAAATGTGAATTATCTTTGATGTGGAATGGATTTTCAATTTTGAAAGTTTTATGAAAAAGAAGATCAGATTTTTTTGATTTTCTATCAATTGCAATTTTTATTTTCATTTCTCTATTCGTTTTTTTTGTGTGAAAGAAAACCTTTTAAAGTTCTCATTTCTTTTTTTGGCATACTTAATGCAAAATAGGATGTTTCTGGAAAGCTATTTGCTGTTCTACGTAGATACCCTACTTAAAAGTTCTGTAGGGCGGCACTTGGGCTCACAGTAAACAGCATAAACTATATATATGAGTGTATAAATAGGTTTATGTGTGTGTGTGTACATTTTCGATTCCATATAATGAATATATTTATTAAGAATATTAAAGCATTTTCCAAATCATTGAGCGTCTGTCGTCAACATAGTATCCTCCTTAATTTAGTAAAGAAACACCTTCTAGGTTTCGCAAAAATTTTAAGCTTGAGATTCACTGATTTCAGTTGTAGCCACAGTCCTGGAATCCTGAAGCAGAATCATCTTTGCCACAAGCCATGCAGGGCATCTTCTCACGCAAAACTTGTTTGTATTTTGGATGGCTTATCATAAGAGAAATATGGATGAATGGATGATGTAGGCCTTATTAATAGAGATATAGCACTGAAACTTACCTGAGACCATAAACAATAGGATTACAAACTGCATTTGCCTTGGCAAAAACTGAACCACAAATTGTACTAAGTGGTGACAAATGCATAGATTCAAATATGCCTGCATAATTGATTATGGTATAGGGAGTCCAGGCAAAGAACCACAGGGAAATTGTAACCAAGGCGACCTTGGCCAATTTAATTTCAATGGATTTGTTTTTATCAGCTTCACTGTTACGTAGAGAAGCAACGTTCATCTTCTTGGCTTGCTCTCGCATGGCTTTCTCATGCGCAACAACAGCCTAATGGAATCAGGAAGACCAAGAACATAAAAATTAGATTAATTAATTCTGAAATTCAATGAAATAAATACCTTCAAGATGAACCAGTAAGAGTAAATGATGGTAGACAATGGAGTCAAGTACACCCACAATGAGTAAACAATAATGTAAGAACGATTCCACCAATCTTTGGCAAAATAATCAGTGCCACATGCAGTCATATTGCCCTCCGGTACATAACGATTCCAACCGAACATGGGTAATAAAGCCCAAGTACCACAAATAATCCATATGACAAGCAGACGTATAACTGCGACCGTTACAGTCAGTGGCTTACGTGACATACCCTTCACAATGACACAATAACGATCGTAAGCGATGAGTGTCATTGACCAGATGGAAACACAACCGAAGAGTGAACCAAATAATCCATATAATTCACATAGGAACGGACCCATAGCCCAAGTGCCATAGAAACCATTGAGCACCACTGGCGGAAACATGGTGAACATCATCATGAAGTCAGAGAAGGCCAAATTCACCACAAACATATTTGATGGTGTTCGTAGGGATTTCGTGGAAGTAAAGATATACATCACAATGAAATTACCACTCAGTGACATTATGCCAAGTATTGAGATGACAAAGCCAATGATGAGAAACCAGAAAGGTTCCAATGGTGGCCATTTGTACCAATAAGGATCAACCATATGCATGATCTCCCTTGGCACAGTTTCCGCGAGGCTCAGGTTACTGCCCTTCGCGGAAAAATGAGAACGATGGTGGATTTAGTGAAACCATTTCGTTTTCGGTTTGGTTGTGTTGCTCCTTGTTAAATTCCGGTTGTCCTCTTCTGTTCTATTTTTTGTTTCAGTTCTTGGATTGATTGATTTTTTAGATTACTGACTGCAATGGTGGTCGTTTTTATTATTTGATGTTGCCCATAGTTTGTTACGGTTTGTTAAAAATATATTTTGTTTTGTATCGTTTGCCTGGACTTGGACTGAACGTACACTTCCGCGGCTCCGGGTCTTTTAAGGCATTTATTTGGTGTCGTTATTGCTTTTATATTGTTCAATTAGTTAGACACTTAAAGCGAAACATCTCTAATTGCGCTAATCCAATTAAAGGCAGTTCGATTTGTTGAATTTGGTTTTTCAATTGTTGGCAATTCGGTTTACCGGATTAAGTCGACGCCACTCGACGTTAGTCAATTGTGACGTTCTTCATTTATAACACACATATTCGTATAAGAATGAATATTTCGCTCACGCATTCAAGGTCAAGTTTGAGGAACATTTTGTCATGGCCAAGAACAATGCTCCCTAAAAATGTGCATAAGAACATTGAACTGTATTGCTATTTTGGATCCAATTAGATTAAGACAAAAACGTTCTTCCCGCTGAACTTCCGTTCTATTGGTTATGATTGTAAAAAGAGAAAAACTTTTCTTTGAAGCGTCATAAGTATGTACTAAATAATATAGATTAGTTGTGCAGACCCAGCTGAATCGAATTAGACAAACAACAACTGAGCCAAACCGTCTGAATAGTTCTGTAGGAAAAACCCAGCATTTTCTGTCACCAATTTATTCTACAATACAAGTTCTTTTGGAGACGAAATTCCCACATAAATTTAAAAATGGTTTATATCTAATTTACAAGAGAAAATTTAAAAAAAAAATGTATGTAGTGTGCCTCACCCTCATTCATAAGCACAATATGGAAGTGAAACATCTTTAGTAAAGGGAGGTAAAACCAAAAATTTGAAAATAAAATGTGATCTAAATCAAAATGTGATGATGCTTCAGAGACTCTCTCTCTCTCTTACTCATGCATAAGCATTCATTCTCTATGCTGGATTGTCTTGAGTCTTGCCACCCCAATACATCTCTGAAGCATCATCACATTTTGATTTCAGTAACATTTCAGTTTCATATTTTTTGGATTTACTTCCCCTCGCTAAAAAGAAGTTTCACTTCAAAACTATGCTGCTTCAGGTGGCAAGTTATTGTTATTAACATAATAATTCCACTTGAATTAATTGAGTTAGTTTTTTAGATGTGGCGACACAATGATTTGTGTCTTTCAGTAACAGTAGACGATCGATCGTGACTTAGGTTTTATTCATTCATAATCTGCATTTTCATTATATTTTTATGCAATATTTAATATATTGTAAATATAAAGATTTTCCTTATACTTACTTAGTTTATGCCAAAGACAATAAATAATAACTTTTGCACTTATCAAAACAAGTTCTTTCATTGTTCATGGGGAACAAAAGGTCAATGTTGATTTAGTTAAATGACTATTTATGGTTTCTCTATACTTACTTGTAATTTATACTATAGAAAAAAAAAAAAACAATTTAATAACAATCAATAAATAAAATAATAAGTTACAAAGTCAAATCAAACAAAAGGAACATGTTTTTATTATGTAAATACAAAAAGGTTTTAAAAGCCAATCAACTTCTTTATTAATGACATGAATGACTAAATTAAGATACTCGTACATAAAAAACGAGAATAATCGCTTACCTATTTTGGTCTCACTTAGGTTTACACACACACACACACTTTACATATGTATGTATTTTTTTATTTGTTTATTATGTCATGGAATCCAATAATAAAAATCTTGTATTACCATTCAATGAGATTTTCAGATTTCTGATGGTAAAAGATGCAATCAGAAGACTTGTCATTCGGGTTCCTGCAATTAAATGCTGAGAAGGGCAGTCACATTGGATGGATCTTGATGTGCAATGCCCAGCCTTTGGGCCATCAGCTCAATTGTTTAGTGGCCCGTTAAGGCTCCCGTCATCATTCGAATTCTCGTCTAATTAAATTATTGCAGAAGCTCAGAGGCCCGTTTTGGGTGGTAATGAGGTCAAGGCTTCCAGTCTCATTTGCATACTGCATTCCAGCTAGATTATGGGTTCATTCATCCAGCTCTGAAAGAATAACTTGAACAGCAACTGCTAGAAAACAACTACTGTGAAAACCCAGAATGGCCAGGCGTTAAATTAGCGTAATAGAGTGCTGCCGATCTTGATTAAGAGCCTGCAACGTGCTTCTGGTTGGTTTTGATCTCAATGCTATGGGCCGATAGAGCTTTGTCAACATAAGGCGAGACGTTCTCAAGGTGCTAATCAACTTTACTGCTTGCCATATTGCATATATCTCCAGTTAAGAGTCAGGCACACACGGCACTATAGTTGGGTTATTAGCTCCTCCAAAAAGGCACCAGTACCCTCTTCCGTCTCTACGAATTGAAAGCTCATATTGCCTCACGGCGTGACTCCTGCTTCCAATGATACCTTCCCGGGAATGTAGTATTAAAATTAATTTACGACTTAAACAGAAATCTTTTACACTTCCATTTAAAAATTATGTAAACATATCCATAATTGGAACATTCAACAACTTTTAGAATAATCAGCACCAAAAAACTATCAATATCTGATATTTTATTTAATAAATGTGTCTCAATCGATCCATAAACATTTATATATATTAAAAAACCAATTTACAATATTTTAAAATATAGTAATATTAGAACTATAAATAAAGAAACAAGAAACAGGTTTCTTGCTATAAAGAAATAATGGATGTTGCTATGTCAGACTAATTATGAAATTTGGATTAAAATACGCCCAATCTATTAATCCATCGATTTTTTCATCCATTTATTTTAGTTGTTAACATTAATTAAGATATAATTAATTATTAAATTAGACTAAATTAAACTCATATTTATCCAAGTGTCAATAAATAAGATATTTTTTGAAAACAATTTTAGTCTTTTGCCATATATTTCATTTCAGCCGCCTTTAACCTTATTTAATCTATGCCCATACATGTATGGATCATATTTTTAGTAGAGACCCATAACCCATTTCTAAAAGGAAAAGGAATGTATGGATGGTTTTATAAATGCCAAGCTGGTCGGCGAGGAAGTCTAGATACTCTGGGAGTTCTATATAACAGAAATGCTAAAAGCAAACGACCTTTGCTTTTGGACATTGGCAATGGAACTTAGGTGTCACCTGTTACAGATGGCTGTGAATTAATTAGATGGAAGGAATAGGATGGCGAGGCTCAAAACATGTTGGCACATTTTAACAATTAGAATGAATTCAATACTTTTATTTTTGTTTCCGCTCCAATTTTTGCATTTCAATTTATTTAAGTTTTTATCAACAAAAACTGATGCAAATGTAACCAAAAGTAAACATCTTATATACTAGGAGTACAAATTAGTTCAAAAAGTTTGAAGATGAGGAATTGGAGGCTTTACTGGATCAAGTTCCGTGCCAAACGCAAACTGAACTCGCAGGACCGTTGGGAGTGACTCAGCAAGCAATTTCCGTTCGGTTAAAATAATTGGGATTTATTCAAAGGGTGCCGCACGAGTTCAAGCCGAAAGATGTCGAAAGGCCATTTTTCGCTTGGGAACTGCTTCTTGAAGACATCAAAGGAAGGGATTTTTGCCCCGGGTCGTGACTGGAGATGAAAAATGGATATACTACGATAACCCCAAGAAGAAAAAATACTATGCCAAGCCTGGTGAACTCGTTCCATCATCGTCTACATTGACGCCAAAGCAAAACATCCACGGTTCAAAGGTCATGCTCTGCATATGGTGGGACCAGACGGGTGTGGTATATTATGAACTACTAAAACCAAATGAAACTATTAATGCGGAACGTTATCGACTACAACAAATGCGTTTGAGCCGTGCATTGCATGAAAATCGGCCAGAAACGGCCGAAAGGCATGATAAGGTGATTTTGCAACATGACACCGCTCGGCCCCACGTAGCTGTAACGGTCAAAAATAACGCTGAAATGGCATATCTTACCCCACCCGCCGTATTCTCAAGACTTTGTTCCTTCCGACTACTGGCTTTTTTGACGGATGCAAAACGATTTGGGGGTCACCGTTTCGGGTCTTTTGAAGAAATTGAAAAAAGGCCCAATGATTGGATCGATGCCAGAGAGGACTCATTTTTTAGGGATGGGATTCGAAAATTACCAGAGAGAGTCGCTTCCGGCGGACAATACTTTGTATGATGTATTTTTTCCTTTTTTTTTCATTTAAAACACTTTTTTGAACACAAAAAAAAAAGGACCGAATTAATGTGTACTCCCAATAGCAAATATGAAGAAATATATGAAATATTAAAATTGGATTCTAAATAACTATAAATATAAGTTTATTACCTAAAACCATGTAAACATCATCATCATTCATTTTAAAGTCAATACAATTTATCTTAAATTATTTCTTAATGCAAAATTGGTCAATAAATATTAAATGAACTAAACTTAAGCTTCTTTAATATCTTTAAGATATTTATAAGATACCATAATATTGTATCTCTTAGTGTTAAGCAAGCTTATTGCACCACCACCACCATTACCATTAGATTATTACCATAGATCACTTTGTATTCTAGTGAAATTTATCTATGTCAGTGACATGCTTATGCCACGCAGCTGTGCCGTCCCATGCCATGCCATTCCATGCCATGCCATGTGTTTCTCTCTCTCTCTCTCGCGGAGTATCTACATAGATGCCAAAAAGCAGAAAAAATTGAATAAATAATAAATTAACAAGTTTCTTGTATTTGGGAACACAGCTCAAAAAACAAGCGAAACTACCGTCAGTCAGTCAGACTGTTGAATGGAAATTGGATCCACTTCCAGTGTTTCTTCGTGTGCGGATTTTTGGTAAAAAAAAAAAAAGAAAAATATACATGTATTGCAACGTCGCCCTGAGAGAACTTCAAATTATCGCTGACAAAGTGCAAGACATACAAAATTTGTTTTTTGTTTCAAATTATAATTGCATGTTGTTGCTTGTTCTTCTTCTTTTTCTTCTTTCTCTAACAAATTTTGGAATTTTTCAAGTTTCTTTTTTTTTCATTTTGTTTTTTTTCTGTTTTAGCGAATTCAATTACGTTTTTGGAATCAATGAAGTCGCTTAATGGGAAAAATTTAATACCATTGCAGCAGACCCACGACTTTTCCAAGTCAATGAAAAACAATGAACCATAATTTTGGGCAGATCAAATTTTTCAGTTATAATAAGATACAATTATTTTTGTAGTTGTTTTCCATTAACAATAATAATTCATTGAACGTTTTTAAAAAAATAAAATGAATAAATATAATTACAATAAATTTGTTTAATGAACATTTCCAAAAGATATGTATGTACATTATTTACTACATAAGCTTAACTTTCTGAGAAATGGGATTTGTGTATTAAGTTTATATAAAAGTCTGTAATATGTTACAAAAGAAATCAGAAGTAAAGATTTGATAGATACTTTTCAGCATATGGATGATTAAATTCGCCTTGCTTGATTTCCAATTTGTCGTGGTAAGGCCGCTTGATAGGTGGAAGAAACATTGATATACAATAATATTGATAGAGTTCCCCATGTTGATAAAATCAAAGGCGATCCCTAATGCTAAGAGCAGTCCAAACCAGTCATCACAATGGGTGGCTGCTGTAAGATTGAAATCGTTCAGGTGATGAGTAGCCAGTCTATTCTAATATAGGTAAGTGATATTGATTTTGATGTGACGATTCTGTTTAAATAAATTCGGAGATACTTGCCAATAATACACATTGTTACCTTAATAGTAACTGGAACTCGGTGGCAGGAAGTAAGTACATTACCATTTATTTTAGAGATCAAAATTTTTCTATTTTTCAATTTTTTTTTTTTCTTAACATCATATTAAGATTCTTATTGTGACTCACTCTAGTTGATGAAAGGAGTCTGTGCTTATAGCAAATTTGTGATAATTTTGAGTTTACTGACAACCAGAAAATGTAACTGACTTTTCAGATGAGAATATAATACGAGAAAAAAAGAATTCAGATATTAAATTTTGACTTATATTTTCATCTAAAGTCAATGGTTGCACGGTAATGGAAGCCTTTCTTTTTCAATTTCTAGTCATCTGTGAACCATTTATTGTAAAACGTAGCTAAGGGATTGTTAAAGATATGTATGTCTTATAAATGCCCGGAGATGTATTAGGTTTGTTAGTAGAGTAAAGTATAGCAGATCATAGTTTCGACAAGGATTAAGAGATGACATTTGAGGAGGAAAGATTAGCTTCCGAGTGCTAAAGAGGAATCAGCCCGAACACTTGTTCTAAAAATTTGAGGACTGTTTGTGAATTGTGTATGATCAATCCTAAAAATATATAATACTCTATAATGTAATACAAAATAATCCTAAAAAAAAATGGCACACGCGCATAGAAGTGAAACTTCTTAAAAACAGATAGAGAGAGATCATACAAAAGTCTATCAGTCTAGCTGTCCGTCTGTCCGTCCTTCTGTCCGTCCGTATATTACTTTTGGTTTTTTTGGCGTGTCTAATTGTTGTTCTTGTGTTTACGTTTGACGTCTGTCCCCTTTTACACATAAATTAGATCATATCAACGAGCTTCTGTGTGTTTCTCGTTCTCTTTTCTTCGTACATTTGCTTGTTTTTGTACAACACACAAGCTGTTTCCTTGCTTGTTATTGTTATGATCATTTTTATACATACAACCTGCATGTTGTTGTTGTGGAAATGTAAACTCTTTCTTGAGTGAATTTTCTATTTTCCTGTGGATATTGCAAAAACTTTATGATTTGTTGGGGATATGGCAATAGAAATACATATTCTGTGAACATTTGAAGTCTCTACCTAGTGAGGTTCATGAGATATAGAATCACCAAAACGTGACGATTTGTACTTTTCAATCAAATTTTTAGTATAAATTTTTGCCAAAAAAAAAAAAGAAAGAAAAAAAAAAAATAAATAAATAAACAAATTAACAAATATGAACTTCTTGTCATTTCTTAAGAAATTTGTTATGACGATCTCGGACATTTGCAATCCTTAAACCTAGATTTTTCATATGTTTTTAATTTTTAATTTTTTTTTAAATCTGTGATACAACTTGATCTATT
This sequence comes from Amiota minor, assembly GCA_037043295.1. Lineage (NCBI taxonomy): Eukaryota > Metazoa > Arthropoda > Insecta > Diptera > Drosophilidae > Amiota > Amiota minor. Next base: position 5,044,343 of record JBAMAW010000081.1, on the reverse strand, counting down.
TCTTATTTTCACTAATTTTTCTTTTAAAAAATATTACCAAATTGATTTGATTCATTTGCTTCCTTTATAGAAGAAAAAGTAACTTAAAATTATTTCATATCATTTGTTTATAAGAACTGGAATTTCCAGGAAATATTATTTTGATTTTGATATACTCACTCAATCGGTTTTTTAAACATTCTTCGTTCCGCATGGCTTTCATTTCTGTTTGTTGTATTGAAATGAAATGAAATGATTTTCAATGATTTTAGTGCTCATCAGATTGTTTTTGATTTTTTTAAAATCTAATTGAGGTTCATACTAATTTATACTACAATATCTATTTGATGTTCCATTGTGTATCCAAAGATAAAATATGCAACTTTATAAAGCCTTAAATCATCATGCATGATGGCATGGCTCATTGAACTTTTGTTTTTCGCTTTTGATAAATTACTCAATAAGTTTAATGAACTTCTTTTTGGTTTTAATAGAAATCAAATTAAAAAAATATTGTATATTTCTTGTCAAGCTGACTGAGTTTAGTGAGTCAAGAAAGAGTATCTTACTGTTCACTTTTAGGCTTTAGAATTTTGACTTGACATTTGTGAATTGAGCAAAGTAAAGCGTCTTCGTAGTCTTCTTCAATATACTCGCTCGTACTTATGATATCATCATCTTTTTCTAGTTTAGATCACATTTGCTTTTGGTATTTGGTATTTGGTGTTTCATATATTTTTATTTTTTATTTATTTTTGTTGCTCTGCTCTTCATTTTTGTATTTTTTTTAATAGTTTAATTTACATACGGAAGATTTTTGTTTCTCTAAGCGAACAATTAAGAACAACAACAACAAATACAGTAACAGCAAGCAATCAATTGATTACCCAATGCAAAGCTAAATTTGTGCAATCTTTTCAATTGAATTTGCATGTTTGGTGTATCTACATCTAAAGAAGAATAAAATACAATAATATTTGTCTATGTCCACCACACTTCATTTTCATTGTCTATTTTTTTTTTGCGTTGGCGTTCAGGGTTAAAAAAGCCATGAATTCACTTGATACTCGTTCGTATACCATAGGAGCCAGATACTTTGATATTCAGTCTTCTTTCATCCAATTTAACTCAAACATTTGTACTAAATTATGCGTAGAGGACGCGTGCTCATCATAATGCTCTTCTATAGAGTCCAAAGCACTTTAAGCTATAGCTACATTTTATATTGAGTAAAGAAAAGATCTGCTTTAGATTTATGAAGACAAAAAAGAGATAAGAAAGAATGATACTAAACCGCTTCATTAGAAACAGAAAGTATCTTAGCATCATTTTGATTGACATGGCGAATAATTTTAGAAAAACTGATGATGTGTTCAACAAAATTTCAATTTCTTTTTTATATTTTTTTTTCTTAAAAATCACTTAGGATGGCATGGACATATACATACATACATACATATGTATAATCTTGTTGATATATTTATACTTACAGCTCCTTCTTCATTCATTTGAAAAGGGGTTCGTTCGTTCAGTTGTTTGCTGTCAACTGAAAATTGATTTGTTGCCTTAATGTTGCTGCCATTAAACTAACTCAATCAATCAATCAATCATTCAATCAATGATCAGTCAATTTAATAAAGATACTAAACAAAGATATTGACATACAAATTTTTCAAATAGTCCGAATGATTCACACATCACAAAAAGGGGACCCATTTTATGTGTCGTTTCAATAAATAATTGAATAAGTTAAGCATTTGATAAAAGTTGATTAAGAGATAGATATTCATAGGCATTGGCGGACTAAGTTTGTTGAGAGCCTGGGGCGATCAAACTGAGAAATTATGATTCTATGAATGGATTTAGGATTTCTTAAGCAACCACTAGCTAAATTTCATGAGGAATCAGGAATCAGTTAAATTGAGGTTTTATTAGGTTGAATAGGGAAATAAATTGTTATTAGGTCTCTAGTTGAATTGGAAGGGAAGATCCAAAGGATGATAGCGCTTGGGTCTGATGCTTTGCTGACTGTTGTCTAGGGGTTGCACTACGAAGATGTTTATGTGGTTCTCGAGTTGTTGGACGTAACGGTGGCTATAATCAAAGATGGTTGTTGCAACCGGTCTGATCTTGAGTATTGCAAACATAGAAGGGCGAAGAACTTTAGACTAAAAATCCTATATAATGTCAACATTCGTGCCGCAGAGGACACTCATAGTTGGATGACATAGGTCCAGATTGGGGCTAGAAACGCCTTGTCGAGCAGCAACTTATTGCTTAGTGAAAGCTGCAATCTTGGCAATAAGTAAGTCAGTAAGTGAGTTACTTCAATTAATGTGAAAAATATTTCCGCCAGGTGTCTTTTGAGGTCCTCCAAGGAACTGGACGATTTAAGTTTGAGTTTATATTGACATGTTCATCTGGATTGGCCATAGAACTGGGTTTTATCCCTAGACGAAACTAACCAAACTTATGAATGAAAATAAATTAAAAAAGTTTCTTCTATTTATAGGCTTTTATGTAGCCCTTTTCTATGACATTTAAAGGCCCCAAGGCATATCTTCCCCTTCATAGTCTATCGTCCGTCAATGTTCATAGACAAACCACAAATCGAGATATAGACAGAGAAATAGAGATACTTAATCAGTTGAAACATAAGTATTAGACAGACATTTCGTCTAGTGAGATGAAAGATCGAATGATCTCATAATACTTCGTAATTTTGTGCCTTATACAATATACAATAATTTCAAGGCAGTTTACGCATTAAATTTGGCATGCGTAATTGCATTTTGGTTCTTGAATACAAGTGAATATTCTTTTCAGATACAAAAATGTATCTGATGAGTAAATATTCTATATGTGTGTGTATTTGTATACTTAAAGAGACTATATTCTAACTTATGGATAGACTTGTTGAAATTTTTTGCAATAGATACATAGAACAGTTGATAGATTGAACTGAAGTATATTTTTTTTTTTTTTCATCATTTCATTTCATTGGCATTTAATGTTAAACAAATGTTTTGATCATTGGAGATGTTTTAGTTTACTCTATTGTATTGAGGTTGTTGTTGCTGTTGCTGTTGGGGGCAATAAAGCTTGTGCAGATACACACAAGTATTGTAGTATGAATGTATCTTCTTCTGTACATGTTAATAATATTAAATTCTTTTTGTTTAATTTTTGTTTTTTTTTTTGGTTATTCTTTTCTTTTTAATTATTGATGATGATGATGATGATGATGATGATACAATAGCATCATACATAGCTTTGATAGTTTAGTTTTATAGATACATAATACAATAGATAGAATACTTTCTTATTGGATGGGTTTGCTGTTGCTGGTGTTTTACTAAAATGTTGCCTTCAAAAGATTGTTCAATTTGTCTGTCTGCCTCTTTTTCTGTGTGTCTGTCTGTCTGTCTGTTTGTATGTCAGACTCTTCAACAGTGTATGGGGTATATGGTATATGTACCTCGCAATGTTTAATCGAGAGTGCGTTCATTACTTGGCGCGTGTGTGATAAATAGCAGCTGTTGTTGCTGCTATTGTTGGTTCTTTGCTTTTCGGGTTGGGCCTCTAAAGCAGCAACGCATATGTATGTATCTAGATACATACTACAATACTTGTATATTCATTTTATGATCAAGTCTTTGTAGTCTTGTATGTAGAAACATGATTTTTTCTTAGTTTCAGTCGACCGGCCGACAACCATTTGGAATAAATATTGCAATTTCATATATTTTGAAATACTTATATTGTAAATATCAAAAAGTATAAATTTTGTATCCACCCGATAATATAAGTAGTAAGTGTATCTGTCTATCTGCGGCACTTGGCAACTTAATTAAAGACAAACGTTGCAAAATAATTTGCGGTTTCTTTTAATTAGATACATTTGTGTTCTGAGTGCGTAGACAAATTGAGAGAGACAGACACCGAATACAACATAAAAATTTTATTCATATTAAAAATTTATATAAAAATGAAATGATAGACAGACTGATAGAACGATTAATTGATTAATGCCGGAAAGTTATAGCTGTCAGTCTATTAATAAATAACAATTAATTTGTGCATAGCATAGAAAGGTCAATTATTTAATATGTTAATGCGTCTTGTGTAATATGCTACAAACAAAAAGCCACAAACCCCAAAAAAGAAACGAATACAAAAACAAAAAATGATTAAAAAGATACTTAACAAACTAAGTACATAAGTATCTTTAAGTCAGTTATTCAGTCAGTTGGTTAATGACCGAACAACAACCACTTCTTCTATTGACTACAATATTATAAACTCACTAAAAATAAGTATTGTTGAATGCGAGGTGTGGTTATAATTTAAACTTCTAAGCTTCTTCTTGTTCGATTGACGCTGCTCCCGTATCTTTGGACATATTAGTGTTGCCAGGCCCTTTTTCTTGTGTAAAATCTGCTTCAAAAGAATGACAATTGTTTTAAGAAGACAACGAATTGTCATGAAAGGGCTTTAGCTTTTTCCAAATGGACTAAGATGGTTGAAGACCATGACCATGAGGGCACGTCTCCCAACAAATTTAAACCTAGTTAAAATATTAGATCCGAGGATTTGTTTGATTACTGGAACTGTAGGAATTAAAAAAGAAATAAAATTCGAGTGTACGAAATGTTGTGACTCTTAATCTCCTAAACGGCTAGACCAATTTTGATAATTTTTTTTTCGTTTTACTTATGAGTTCACCAAGATGGTTTATGCTTCAGTTAGATCAGGTAGGTGATGCTGTTGTCGATATAAAGGCACTTTTTTAGCAAATTTTTAACATTTTTTTATCTAGCGCACACGATACTAAGCCGAATTTTATTTTTAAATGACAATAATAATAGAAAAGAGTTGCACACTTATTTTTTTCAGTTTTTAACTGTTAATATCATATTTTTAAGTATTAAGTTTTTTGAAAACCACTGCAATAAAAACTAAAAAACGTACAACACTTTTGTGCTTGTGGGAGGGTGCATGAGTCTTCAAGGAAACTTTAAATGCTTTTCAATGGGATGTCCTTCTCCACCCGACATATTCACCACCTTTCAGCTTGCTCCATGAGACACTTCTTCCGGTCGATAATTCATGGCCTAGCTGATCAGCACTTAATTTTTTGAAAATGCAAAAAAGTGGATTGATAATTGGATCGCTTTTGCCAACGAGGAATCTATTTGTAAAAGCACTTGTTTACAGTAGAATCTACTTTAGTTTATAGCCACACCTCGTAACGTTAACTCAGTCATTCAGTCAGTTGGTTAATGACCGAGCAACAGCAACTTCCTTTGACTATTACAACTCAGTAGATATGATATGCCTTGTGTACAACTAAATGAATCATTTTGTTTTGAGTCAACATTTCTGAATTGTGTGGTATATTTACCAAAGATACACGCTATAGGCTATGAAAGAAAAATAGAAAAAAAAAACATCATAAATCTTCAACACGCCAAGTTAACAGCATCTAATGTTTCTTGTAATTAAAACGCATAAAAAAGAATAATAAAACTAAGAAAAACATTGCAACACAATTAAATTTGTCTATGGCACCTGCACATGAAGTTGCTTGTTGCATTATTTTTTACTAATAACAAACAACTACAAAATTGGGCTTTCGCTTTCAAATGGTTGCAGTTTGTTTGTTTTACAAAATACGAGTACCATTCAAGTGCTTGGCAACATTCTAGGAAGTACTAGATACAAGATACAAAATTATAATGTGTGTGTGTGTGGGTGTATTTGTGTACATAGATTTGTGTACATATTTGCATAGATACACATATAGAAAGACAAATAGATACATAGATACAATATATTTACATAGAGAAACTTTTGTAGGTGATTACTTATTAAAAAAGTACATCATCATCATCATCATCATCATTCCTTATCACGGTGGCGTATGAGCGATAAAAAGTGATAAAAAGCGAAAACAATCATACATAGTATGCGGCATTTGCTGCCTCACATTGATGATTTTTATATGAGATAAGAAAGATCAAACAGAACTCACATACTACGAGTATTCATGACGTTTGTGATTCTGCACAATGTGTATAAAATTGGCGCTTCAATGAAATACATACAAACATATTTATCTAAATATGTACAGACATAAGTAATAAAAGTAAGCAAAAAAAAAAAAAAAAAAACAAAAAAACGCAAACCAAAAGCAAATACAAACATAAAATATTCGCAACTTTGTTTCAGCTTTTCTAAACAGCAAAATTAAACAAATGAAAACAGAAGACGAAAAAGAGTTTGAAAGCAAAATCATAAGTGAGTTTGGAACACAACTTTGTTTACAGTGGTCAGTAGACTTTCAAGATTATAAGGCAGAAATATTGAGGACAATATTATAGGACAATATTTGGGGTTGTGCATATAAGTCGATCATTTCTAAGATGAGATTTAATGGTAAGCTGGCTCGGGGTGTTAAAACTAAATGAGTCTCTCAATTCACTTTAATATGTACGATTTTTACTTTTAATTGAAAATGAAATTTTAAATTATTTCTATGGATTTCTCCCCCTCTGGGAAATTTTTGGAGTTCTATAAGTCTTAATGCATAGAACGCATATTTACCAAAATGAATATGACTCTAATTTGGTACCTGCGGGTATATGTATATCCAAGGGGACATTGATTGACGTTTATCAATCCTTGTGTCTACCATGACAGAGAGTACTTCATTTCAATGGTTTTATTATTTATTTAATTGGTGGCTTTCATTCTTTTCTTTTTATATTTGGTTGGTTTGCTTTTTTGAGGTTCTATTCTTAAGATTTATAAATGTTTTGGTCTAGTTTGGGATAGTAAACTTTGGAGATATCGACAGCAAATTCGTTTATTTTTTGTATTTAAAATTCTATTCTTTGCTGCCGCCAATATTTTTGGATGCCTTTAAAGCAACTTGAATATGATTTTGTTTAACGTGAAAACCTGCCATGGAGACTTAATATCATGGTGCTTTGGATATCTTATATATCCACAGATACCAAATTCGAGTCATACTTATTTTGGTCATATGACTTACTGTCTTGTCTGGGTCACAGGACTTGGTTGTATAAGGCAACTTCACGTCGATTGAATAGTCTGCCTGCATCTGAGTAATAACCATGATACTTCCATAAAGGGAAGGAAACAAGTTACGTGACCAGCAAAAGCTTTTTATCAGACTTCGTATCAGAAGTACTACCAATTTGAACTCCAAAACATGTCAGGTCTGGTGCCTCAAAATTGAAACAATGCTCTCTGCAGGTTTAACTTTATCAAGTACTGTAGGCATTTTACATCTCTATGTGAAGTAGTGTTGCGCTCAAACCACGGGCTCCATGAACCATCTTAGAATCTTGCCTTACCAAGCCTGTACTTTCCTTATAAGTATTACATGCTGCAGCAATGCCCAAAATTTTTATGGCCTGGAGCTTACACAAGCCTTTTCATTTGACAGGAAAAGTTGACTAGTTGTGCCCAGCAGGCAGTCTAATGCCGAAGTAACATGCAATGATGGATTTCACATGTGCAGTCTAGTAAGTCTCTGATCTAGGATTAAACCGAGTTACCCACCGAACATGGACTTACATGGTTTTATTCGAATATATCATTTCAAAATAATGCTTTAATGATGGATAACAAAAGATTGGTAAACTGCAAAACTTTATATGAAAAATGGAAAGATAAGTAATTCAAATAAGGAAATAAATATTCTTTATTTAAAATATTATAAACAAATGAATAATTATCTTTTTTTTTTTACCATTATCTTTATGATTATGTTTTTTAATTTTGCGGATGAATTAATCATAGCCATAATAAACGAATTTGTAGGCATTCAGTCCCTCAAGGAATATCTATCATAAGTGTATGCGCTCCATAGATCGAAATGCTTGCATTCAATTAAAGTTTGTTGCTCTCTGCTGCCTTTATTCGAAACTTGGTCTAAGCTCATGAACTGCTAAACTTAACCAAAGCAAAGACTTTTTGCTTTTTCATAGTCTTTGATATGCATATTCAACAAGTGTTTTATTGCTTGCTCTCGGTTCTGAAGCTTCTCACATCTCTTTGGTTATTTTATTTAAGCTTTACTCAAATTTCATGAATTTGCATGTTCTCGCATGTGGCTGGCTGGTCTTTCTATGATGTGAGAGAGTTAAGTTTTACTTTTGGCTTTTAAGAGTCACCACAGGCACTTGCGCTCTTTTCTCTTTGGTTAATGTTTGCTGTTTGTTGACTGACTTCTCTGTTGCTATTGCCAGTTTTAGTTCTATTTAACTTTTGGATTTGCTTTGCTTGTGTTTTTGCATGCGTGCTTTTTTGCATAAAAAAGTTTTTAGTGTAAAACAAATAGGCGGCGGATGGTTGGATGTTTGTATTGTATGTAGCTGTGGCTGTGGCTGTTGATGTGGTTGGATGGACTGATCGCCAAAAACTAAGCATTATGCTAGTGTTGCCAACTAATTGAAAGGCAAAGGCAAAGGCAAAGAGAGCAATGAAGAACGTGTGTATGTTTTGCTGATTCTTCTGTCTGTCTGTTTGTCAGTCAGATTACTTGCCTCAGTCTGCTCACTTGTGATCACTTTGGATTGAGCATAAAAGCTACTAAAGAAACCAAACAGAAAAAAATAAAAATTAAATAAAACAACAAAAATTATGCATGAGCAGCAGTGAATTTTTCAAAAACAAAAAAAAAAACAAAAAGAAGCGGTTTATGTCAAGACTCTTGAATAGTAACAACAACAAAAAATCCAAACGAAATAAAATATAAAATGAAATGAAATGAAATGAAGAAAAATAAAAAAAGCCTAGAGACGAGACTCTAGTTAACGACGCTACGCTACGCTCCGCTCGCGACTCAACGCAACTCAATTCAACTGAACGCACAGAGACTTTGGCTCGTTTGGTTTTGGATTTGGTTTGGTTTCGTTGTCGCTTTTAGACGTTTCTTGGCGGCAGTAACGAGCGCGGCAACTCGAGCGAGCGAAACACAATTGAACGCGCGTTTTTTTCGGTTTAAAGAAACATACAAATATAGAGGAAAAAATAAACGAAATTCCTCTAATGCCTTTTACTATTGTATTTCTTCTTCCAATTCTAAATTCGTCAAATCAAAGTATGTATAATTTTTTTTTTAAAATTTTGTTAATTTTCAAAAAATCATTCGCGTTAAGGAAAAACAGATTCTAAATAATTTTCAACGCGGCAAAAAATTAACAAAAATCTAAACGAAATTCATTGAATAAAAAGCAACAAAACTGAAAAAAAAAAAAAGAATCCAAACGAATTCGGGTGGCGGGCGTTCCGAGCGTATGAGCATTAAAATTTTTTGATGTACACAAACACACACGCGTACACATCTTATTTCGATCTACAATACTAACAAGTGTGCGTAACTCTGTGTGTGCAAATAGTCTAAAGTGTTTGTTTGTTTGTATGTGTGTGTGTGTGTGTGTGTGTGAGTGAGTATCTGTGATTGCAACTTTGACATGAAGTTGAAGTGAGGTGGCCTTCGCGCTTTTCTTTTTTGTGAAAAATAAATTCAAAAAAAAAAGAAATGAAAAGGTTAAGAAAACTTCTTAAAAAATTAAAAAAAAAAAAAAAAACTTAAATGCAGCATAAAATAAGAAAAAAAAATAAACTTACAATCTACAAAAAAAAAAAATCGAAAAACGCGCGTGTTGGAAAAAATTAAGCGAAACATTGATTAAAAACGTAAAATAAAGAAGAAATGTATAAAAATAATAAATAAAAATTAAATGTGAAACAAAACACACACAAAAAAAAAAAAAAACATCAAAAAACCATAATAAAGAATACAAAGTTGTATATTCAAAACGTTGAGATACAAATGTATCTGTTAGTTTAGCTTAGATTTTTTGTTTTTTTTTTTGCATAATCAACTGGTTATGTTTTGCTTTTTGTACTATTCTTACTATTATTATCTTTCTAAGTTGATTTTGATGAGATTTAAAATAGATTTTGTTTGTATTTCAATTATTTTGTTAAAATTTTTGCCACTAAAAACACAAAGATTGACATTTATGTTATGTCTGCAAAAAGTTACAAATAATAATAATAAACAAAAGAAAACAACAATGAGAACTTAAAACATGAAATAGAACATTAATTTCTGTTCACTGTTCACTGAAACTTACATAGTTTTCAGTCTTCACTGATGAACAAAACCCTACGGGCTTTCATGTGAAATGAAATAAGGTTCTCATTTGACTTAGAAATAAACAAAACATATGAACTGAAGAAGCATTACATTCTTTGAAAGGTTCTGTTCCGTTGTGGAGAGACTTCGTTGTCCTTCGGTCATAGCTCGTTATAGCTACAGAGTTGAAATTCGAATATGTAGCTTGTCCGGGCATCAGCAACATTTACTAAAATATTTTCAAAAACTTAAAGGAGTCCCCAGTAACATTTTGGTTTGTATGGCAGTATGTCAGTGGTCCCACGAAAATTTGGATGGTTCGTGGCTTTACATCAGAAACTTATATTGTCGAAATTTCAGTTTGATCAGACCACTAAGAAGGGTACCTCCCATACAAACCTTTATTAAAATTCAGGTTTTTCTTAGAAAAACTTTTTTGTTTTATGCTATGGAACTGAAATTTAGAGACGTTTTTGATACAGACGCTGCACATCTGTTGGAATCAGCCAAATCGTCCAAATAGGAGGGCTACCTCCCATACCCAAAATTACAGGTTCTTATTTTTAGGACTACCTCCACTACAAACCCCAATCTGTAGGACCTCTGTCAGTATAACTGGCCATTTTTTCTCTTTTTTAGGGAAGGAACATAATTTTTCTTTAATCATAGACTATGGTAAAATACAATAACAATATTCTAAAGGAATTTTATATGTGGCACTTCTTTCCCAAACTTATCATATTCACATAATAATGAATTTATGCCAAGTGAATCTACAAACTATGTGACACGTTTCTTAGATTCATTCAAACGATATATGACACGTCTGTTCAAACTTAAAATAAAACCCCTAGTACATGATTTATAAATTTGTAAGCACAACGGGAACTTCAAATGTGTTAAAGTTGGTCCATTTGAATGTGATAAACTATTGGTAACTTTATTATTTCAGGCATTATGGTCACGAACTGACAACACAATTTGGGGATATGTCCCTATTGACCCTGAGCCAAAGGTTGCAACAACCTTGAAATAAAACCCATCAGCTACACTGATTCATAAATTTGGAAGAATGGATCTTAAATATGTAGATGTTTTACCAACGAGATCATATTTACTGTAGTACATTTTTATTTAAGGCCCCGATTATCCTCTTTACTCTAAACTTTTCCATACATACAATTTTTGTGGTCTATGACATCTCATGTCTTCTAAGTGTTACAAACAAAAAGGCAAAAATTTCTAGTGTGTGAAAGATATAAAAATACATCAAAAAGTAGCAACAAACAACAACAGCAGGAACAATTAGAACAATGATGGAGCGGTAAATGAACGATTGTTGTATTCTGTTTGTTTGTTGTTGTGTGCGTACTAAGCGAACAACTTATGTTAAGTTCAGTTGCCGGTGCTGTGCGTGAGCTTTTTTTTCGTTTACTTACCAAAGAGACAAACTCTCTCTTCTCTTTCTCTCTCTTCCTGTGTGTCACTCAGTCAGTGACTCTGTTATTTGCTACTGCCATCATCATCTCACTCGTGCCGCATTTTATTAAAATAAAAATGAAAATAAATAAATAATAAATTTCCCAAAAAACAAAAAAAAACAGAAACTATTTTTTGTAAATTTTTACACGTGCTTGACAACAACAACATTAACATCAAAGAGAAATAAAAATCGACAAAATCGAAAAAAAAAACAACAAATAAATTTTAACAAAAAGAAGCCGAGCCAAGCCGCTCTACAAAAATAGCAACAATTATGTCCAGAGCAATAACAAAAGCAACATTAGCAACAACAACGACGACGGCAGCAACAACGACGACACCTTCGTCTTCGGCTTTGCCATCGTATTTGTTGACGACGGCAAGAGACACAACAGCAGCAGCAACAAATGCCGAAGAAAACGAAAATTTACTTGCCCCTGCAGATAATAGCAACAACACCAATAGCAGCAGCAGCAGCAACAGCAGCAGCAGCAGCAGTAGCAGCAGCGCTAGCAACATAAATGTTGAGCAACATTATTGTTGTTTAAGCCAAAATGATGATGATCAACAACAACAACAACAGCAGCATCTTGATGATAATCATAATGATCATGCTGATAATAGTGATGATGATGATGATCATGATGGTGACGATGGCTCCCAGGATATGATTACGCAACAAAATTGTTCTACCTTGCGTTCAACTACATCATCAGCCCACAGTAATCAAACAGCAAGCACAATCACAGCAATTTCTTCCTGCCCGGGTAGTAGATCTGGATCATTTTCATGTCTCAGACGTCCATTGAATAGTGGAACTGCTGCTGATGATGGATTACTTCGTAATGATGTGCATAACATTGATATTGATTTAAATGGTGACCTTGACTGCGATGCGAACACGTTACGCTATTCATTCAAGGGCTTTCCACCAGAATTGTATTCACCGAAAAAGGAATTCATTTATACACGACCATTGGTCGACAATCAGGTAAGAAAGAAATCAAAAAATACTCTGCTATAATCAAACTGAACTTCATTGAATTGGATTTTTTTTTAAATTTTTTTTTGTATTTTATTTCGTTTTTCGACTTTGTGATCTTTTTTAATTCCATTAAATAAGAAAAAATCAACAAGAAAACAAAAAATAACACAAAAACCGAAATCAATCGAATTTAATATTGTACAACAATAAAAAGCTCAACAAGCGAATGAATATCGGAAAAAAAAAGGAAAAATAAATTTAATTTATTGCTTCGATTTCGCATCGATTTGTCGCGCTTTTTTATAATTTCGGCATTTGATCTTCGTTTTTTTTTGTTTTTTTTTTTCCACATTTGTCTTTGCTTTTTGTGATTCTTTTTTGTTGTCCCATTTGAATACGCCTCAATGCACAAGATCCATGAAATTCCAAGACATTGCATGGTGACCGCAATGATTCCATACACATACCTATTACTCTTAGAAATGAATGAACGCTTGGCTGGGCTGGATGTTCATTGGGTTTTTAAAAGAATGGACTCGGAATTTAAAAAATTGAATAAACGAATACAAGTAAGAAAGATCGATAAAAGAAGGTTGTTGATCATTTTGTTATAAAGTAGGAAAGCAGTTGTTATAAGTTTTGTAAAAGCAGATGACAACCCAAAGATACATTTTAGGACTAGGGACTGTGTTTGGTTTTGAAAGAAAGAGAATATCGATTAACCACTATATGTACTATATAATTCAGTATTGGGTTTTCTAATAAATTATTATTTTTTATATATTAAGCACATAGGTTTGTACATAGTTGCCTTGTCTCTATGTGTTAACATCATTGGAACAAACTTCCATAACTGGAAGTGTGTTGAATAAATCCTACGAATCGTTGTTATCACTTTCTATAGCATTTCCAAATATCATTCATTGCTCATTTCAACTATAATCATTTCAACTATTCAATCTGAGCTATGCCTCGTAATCATCTTCCATAAAATTTCAAGTTTTACCAAAATTAATCAAGAAAAAGGAAGGCTAGTCATATTCAATGTCCCATGTATTACTTAGAATATTGACTAAATCCAGTAATTTTCTATTCTTTGACTCTTGAAGGTATATTTAAAATTGTACTGGTTTATCACTTTTCAACCATGGTGCTTGTCAAATAGCGTTATTGTAGACGTTATCAGCGGTATCTCTTCATTGTTTTAAGTGAAAATAAAAAAATATTGTATTGTATTTCTGGATTCAAATATCATATTATTAGTGAATCGACTCTTAAGAAGAGCATATTGATTTTAATGTAAAAGACATTTTAAAAAGGATTCCGTAGTCATGACAAAATGTAACTCTTCGTTACATCGAAACGCTTTTGGTGTTGCCAATAATTTTAATATACCTCGTGACTCAATAATCGTAGCGACAAGTATTTTATATATTCTGAAAATAGATAAGTGTCCGTTGCTTTTTAGTACAGTTATGGGTATCGAAAATTAGTTACACGACTTATTTTCACATCATCGTGTGGATATAAGTATAAACTAAAAATTAACTAGAGCCATATTATATTTCGGTTTTCGGGTCAATCTAAAGAGTTCATGTGATTTGACATCAATATTCCTGTGATTGGTAGTAGAACTTAACGTTCTATGAAGCATCCAACCAAACTATCCAGTCCAATTTAACAGAAATAATAAGAGTTTTGAATAATTTTACACAATATAATTTAAGGGTTCACCACAAAATGTATAAAGATAGGTGGTTCACGAAACTCGTTTTCACGCATACAAAAATTAAACTACTTCAATAGATAAGTCCACAAAACATTGACACACACAAGTCGTAATACTAAGAATCACCCTGGCACGGCTATTTTGTTGATTTCATGTTGACGTATCCGATTTTCTGGGTAGTGTAGAAATTTTTTTTTTTACTGAAGACTCAAGTTGTTTGTTTGATTATTAATTAATTTGGTGTCACTGGGTTATTCCGATTTGATTTTTTTTTTCCATAATTTCGATCTTCTGAATGTCCTGAAAATAAATATTAAAATGTCCATTATTTTATTAATAAAAATGAATTTGTTTCGAGGAACTCTTCTATAATACGAGAGTAGTTAGTTGGTTAAATAATCAGTGATTCTATTAACTACCAGACGTTAGTAGACTTCCGACATATTAAGAGCAAGCTTCGTCATTTAGTTTTTGTTTGACAGCCATTGAAAGCAGACAACCTCGTGAATTTCGACGAAAAAGGAGAAAACAGAATTTCGTGTATTCATCAAGCATTTTTGTTTTGTTTTGTTTTTTTTTTTTTTTGTATACAAAAACTATCAATGATCTTGATAAATACTATAGGGACACTGAACAGTCAATTTTAATGGTTAAGAGAATTACTAAATTCCTTTGGGGTTGTACCAGCGCAAGTGACGCCGAACGTTTAGCTCATCCAAAAATGGTCATCAAACCGGAGAATTTATGTGTTTAAGCTGGCCGAGCCTGTAGGCATCTCAAATGCATATTTGGACATAAAAAAACTATCCGCGCGATAGGTGCCTCAATTGCTGCTACTCGACCACAAGCGCAACAGTGTGGCCACTTCGAAGGAGCATTTCGCATTTAGTAACCGTCATTACAACACACCAGAGACCAAGGAACAGTCAAAGTGGACTTCCCGGCTGTAAGTGCACCAAATCCATCCAACTATCATTCTACTAATTGTCTCTTCCTAATATTAGTCTGACAGCTCAAAAACCGAGACTAACCGTTGCACTAAGGGACTAAGCCCAATCGATTTTCATCTAATATAACCTGTTTGTCAATTTATTGTTTTAAAACTTACCATTTTCTAATGTAAATTTGTCTTAGAAGGAAATTTTCCTTTCTTGAACTCTGCGGTATATTTTCCAACGGTCTCCTTCAAACGAATAAGGTTGGTCTCAGATTTTTTTATTATTGGAGTTATACGCCCAAATAATGAGCAAATCGATCGGCAAATCGGGTATGCCATAGCTCGTGGAAACATTTCACAAAACAATTTTACAAAACAGAAAAATAAAAAAATTTACACGAGAATAAATTTTAAATAAAACAAAAGAAAATTTTTCACTCTCTTAAGAATACAATTGTCGAAACAAAAACGATATGAATGATAAATTCTATTTTATTTCCATGGCCAACTACTATTTTAAGTACAATAGTTTTTGAGTTTTATCCCATTTTCTTCGATGATCCTTTATTCGGTTTGTTTTACAAACTTCATGATTTTTAAGTCATAAAATTGAAACTTATAAACAATTTGTATTGATATTAATTGTTATAGCATTTATGAAAAATAAATAAAATATTTAAATGGGCAGTTATCTACTTCTTTTGAGGAGATCGTTTGGGTGCAGTCTTTTTAATCTACGTCGTGTCGCATTTTGGTTGAGAGCTGTCACAATTTCGAGTATATTCGGATGCCTTTGAAGTCGTTGATTGTAAAGGCTGATTTGTAAATTTAATTCATCAAAGACTATAGGTAACTTAAGATCTCTTTGCAGGGTAGTGTTGCATGTAAACCATGGGGCTCCCGTGTTTCTTTAAACCGAGTGCGATTTGAGGTCATCTTTTCTATACGAGTACAAGTGATGTTAATAGTTGATAATCCCCCATGGCACAAGGTTGATGTTATGTTAGGAATGCGATATTACCCAATCAATCTCAATCAAGATATAATAATTTGTTTATGTTGCCAATGATGTATGTATGTATTAGTCGTCGAATTGTCATGTCCCATTCCTTTGCAATTTGCCAATTTTTTCAATTTTTCTTTGACTGCTTGTTAGCCTTTGGATTGCTTAATCCAACGAAAGTAGCATCATGATGTTTTTACATTTCAACAATACAATTCAGTTTCAATATGATTGGTTCCTCAAATCAGAATTGGGCTCATTTTTAGGGTTCCGGACCCAAAGGGAACCAAAAGGAACCATATTGCAGAAACTTCGTTGTCCGTCCGTCCGTCCTCGGGTCATATCTAATAAATCACAATCGCTAGAGAGTTGAGAGAGAATTTTCACAGAATATGTAGTTCTATCCGGGCATCAGCAACAAACAATAAAACTAAAATTTTTTCGAAAAGTTAAAATGGCCCCCATACAAGAAACATTTTAGTTTGTATGGCAGCTATACGATCCAGTAAGCCCACGATCTTGAAATTTAGATGGTTGATAGTTATACGTCAGAAACGTATATTATCAAAATTTCAGTTTGATCGGGGCATTAGGGAGGGTACCTCCCATACAAACCTTTATTAAAATTCAGGTTCTTATTAGAAAAACTTTTTTGTTTTTTATGCTATCGAATTGAAATTTAAACACTATAACTTTTTGGTAAAGGCGATGTATATCTGTTGGAATCAGCTAAATCGTGCATTTAAGAGGGTTACCTCCCATACAAATCCACCATTAAAATTCAGGTTCTTATTAGAAAAACTTTTTTGTTTTTTAGACTATTGAACTGAAATTTAGACACTATAAGTTTCTGATATTGGCGCGGTACATTTGTTGGAATCAGTCGAATCGGACCACTGGTGTCCGATCCCCATACAAACCCCAATCTGTAGCTGATTCCTTCGTCATTCTCAATGATAATTCATTCCCAAAAGAGTCAGTTTCATTATGTTTAAATTGAATTTTCCTCCCTCCAAACGAGTCCTTGATCTATTATCATTAAATTATTGTTTTTGAAATATATTTTATGTATTTAGAAATCTTATTATTTAGACCTTAGTAGTACAGAAGATTATTTCAAATAGTGAAAATTTTAAAAGGAATGTTTAGCCTTTTAGACTAAGGCTAGTATTAAATCAGAGGGTCCTTTCTCCCCTACAAAGATTTTTCATTCATTAAAGAGCACTAAAGTAGAAAGATAAAATCTTTTAGATTTATAAAGCTCCATTTATTGTACAATAGTTCATAATATTCTTAAGAGTAGAAAATATTCTACATTCTAAATTGAAGACTAAACTCTCGTTTATTATCATCATATTAGATTACAAGATTAACTTAGATTTATTTGCTTAGTCTACAACATCAGAAACTATTTAGTAACTTAACTAATTTCCAAACACACATTTGATGTTTATACAGAACAATATGTTGCTTTAACTCATAAGAATTCACAAACTACGCTTTTTTGTTTTTGTTTTTCTTATCATTTAAACAATTCATTTTCAATTGTTTTGTCTTTTCATTTATTTAGTCTACTTAAAAAAAGACAAAAAAATAAATGAAAATTTCTTGCGTTCATTGACATTAAAAATAAAAATATAAACTGAAATTAACCATTTGTCCGTTGATGAAAGTATGAAAAGAAAAAAAAATGATGTATAGTTTTTCTTTATTTATTTTTATATATTTTTTGTTTTTAATTTAATTTTTTTTTGTGTTCACTTGGAAAAATATAAATAAAATAAAAGTTTTTCGTTGTACTTCAATTGTTTTTTTTTCTGAAATAAATGACAACAGTTTCTTTCTTCGACTGACGCCGGGGCGTGACTTTGGCGTTGGGTGCCATTTGTATAAACATTTTTTTTTTTGAATTATTTGTTTAAACATTTTTCAGTATTTTTGTTGTTATTGTTGTTGTTGTACCATAGTTGTTGGATTTACGTGTTTTGCATAGTGATTTTTTATTTTGTGTTCTTAAAATTTGTCAAATATTTCAATTTGAAATATTTTTTTTTCTCACTCAATCATTCAATGCGCGTCAAGTCATTTTTTAGTTGAACCATAATAATTCTTCATTTTATTTATGCCTTCATAAATTTCAACACATAAAATAAAGGATAAAACTTGTCTCGTTTATTTGTCACTACACTTCATTTTAGTGTGAAATGTATTAACACTTTAATCTGATGTTTGTGTTACGTCTGTCTAAGTATTTAACATTTTGAGATTGTTTAATGAAATTATGTAGAACATGGTCACATCAGTCCTCAGAAGATCAATAGAAGATTTCGTCATGATGTGATGGTAGTCAACCTTGAAAGGCGCTCTAGTCTCTTAGTTTTTGGAAACAGAGTGTGGAAATTTTAAATAAATTCTTTTTTTTTTTCACATAACTTAAACTGAATTGTCTTTAGGGCGATTAGTCATCGGTTATTCTTTCAAAAATTGTATGGCTAGTCGATCTATTAAAAAGATTTTCAAAAGATGTAAAATTTTTTTATAGAAAAATTTGTACATTCATAAAAAGACTTTTGAAACCAGGAAACCTTGGAAAAACTAAAAAATTACGTATGCGAACTGTATTACACATTTTACATTACATGGTTTGAATATTTTAGATATTTTCCCTGTGTCGTGTTGCTGGTATCGCAAAGATTCATGGGTGGGGGATATCTTAGTATATGGAAACACTCAATTTGACGAACATAATTGATTACTTTTCTGTATTCTAGTCTTTTAGTTATAGATTATTTTTGGGAATCATAGTTCCTTGATTACAAAAAAGGAGGCGCCATATAAAAATCCAATGTGTGCTAAACTTGGTTTCTAAAAAGAATTTGTGCGTTGTAATTTTTCTATATCTCCTGTTTTGAAGAAGGCAAAAATTTTGTATCACCATTTTCTGTCACTGTTGTTTTTGCTATTGTATGACAAGTCCAATCTTGAGTCACTTTTTCATGTGGAAATTTTTCTTTCCGTCAAATCGTTTGATTAGGGCAAGCAATTTACTGGCCCATAAAACGAGATAAATTGCTTACCGAACTCAAATCTGAATTGGTTAATCATTTCGCCTGGTGTGTGGGCTATAGCGAGCGACGCCTTCCTGGACTCACATGTAGACCAGGTTGTTGCATTTTGTGCAAAAAAAAAATATGCGAAATCAATGAACAATGAACATTTTTCAAATCGTCATGCTTGAAAAAAATGCGTTACAATGATTCCACCAGACTATACTGTGAATTTTTCTGGGTGCATTGCCACCAGGCAGCTCTTGTATTTGCCAGAGGCTTATCATTGGACCAAATTCGTAAGTTTTGCTTATAAGCGCACATTCATTCAAGCCCCAATTACTTGGGTCTCACTGAATGTGTTTTGGTTCACAAAAATGCAAGGAAAGACTCAGCTGCCTGTGCAAATCTCTGAGTCCGCAACTTTGAAATCTTTTTAGTCATTTAAAGTACGATAAAATAAAATATAAATTCTTAGACTTAGACTTGATCTTCTTAAGGTGGAATTCCATATACTTTTGCCTTCCAGAATGAAAACACACTGACCGGGGCGGGAAGAAATGCTAGCCAATATATGACCCGATATAAATTAATCTTCCAAAGCGTGCTCAACTTTGCCGTACATTTGACGTTCATAACCTTGTCACTGCGCTTCTTGGTGGACACGTTATCTTCATTCTCCTCCTTCTGTGCATGCTTGGGATTACGATTGCGACCCAAAGGCAAAACGTAGTGATCCTCACACCATTGCCGCAATGGAGTAGCATCAATAACAACAATGCTGGTCTTCACCAAAGTCTTGGTACGCACCAATTCTTTGTTGGAGGCATTGTGGACTATATCGGCAATACGGGACTTGCGTGCTAGAAGAAGTTACCAGTCTCTAGACTGAGTCCGCAAAGTTTAAAGTTGCCACCACGAGTGCGCGCACTGTATACGCGGCCAGCTCCAAGCTTAGTGTTTGCGACAGGGCGGCTCAACTCGAACTTGCCCTTGGCACATCGTTAATGCGACTGATACCCATCTTGAGTAAAAAGTGAAATTTGTTCATTCACAATAATGTTTAATTATATTTCATTCCTTAACCAACAAAAGGGCTTCGCTCTACACAGGTGTTCCACGACACTTCTTTCTATTTTTTTTTTTATCTTATAATAAAACTTAATAAGTATATTCAAGGTCATCTAACTTTTATAAATTGGATTATGTCCAAAGTTTTGGAAACATCTTAATAAACATAAAGATACATAATAATATGAAAATCTTTGATCATCATAATCACCATCATAATGATAATATCATCATCCATAAAGAGATTGCCAAGTTCTTCTTTAATTATAGATACACGATACATTTGTTGTTGTATTTTTATAGATATTTATAACTATTTTTTTTTGCTATTTTTTGTTTGTTTCTTGTATTCAAAGACTCCATTTGTGGTAAAAAAAAATTTGTTTAACTGATTTGCTGCTTTTGTTCTTATTGTTCTTTTTCTTGTTACTTTTATTGTTGTGTTGTTTTTTTTTTTTATTATTATTGTGATTATTGTATCTGCTGCTGCTGCTTGATATTTTACATCAAAAGATATTCCGCCTTTTTTGTATTGTTTTTTTTTTTTTGTTTGGCTCTTCAACGTTTGTCATTTTGTGTTTTCTATTCATTTAATTTTAAAGGCGGTTATGGTTCTTTATTTGGTTATTTTATTATATTATTTTTATTTTTATTATTGTCTTTATTATTATAATTTTTTTTTTTATTTATTTATTTATATCTTACTTTATGTGATTGCCGCCTCATCATTCATTTGAGAACCAACTTTTTGATGATATTCTTAGTTCGTTTCTTGTATTTTTAGATTTTTGTTCTTAAATAAAATTACTTAATTTATATTTAAATATTCTAAGGTGTCATTTCTGTTTTGTTAATGAAAATTTTTATCTCGTTTCTTATTTAGTTTATTATTACCATGCGTGTAATATACAATATTTTTACATAATTTTGAAATTTTTTTTAATTATCATCATTAAAAATTTAGGAAACAAAATTCTACTTCAAAATTTTGTTTAAAAAATTGTCATAATTTTTGATTTTATACATTTCTTGTTGTATTTATTTTTAGGGTGTAATAAATTTTATAGTCAAGTCACGCTTATCAATGCTCATGAATTTTTAAATAGCAAATAGACTCGTAAAAAAGTATTTAAATTTCTTAGAAGAAGAAACATGAAGAAACCTTGGAATTTTTCAAGTTCATAAATCTTCTCTATATTACAATAATTTCATCAATTGTTTGATAAGGAAATGCTTATGTACAATATTTCTTCATTATAAAGAGGTATGCAATGTTATGGTAGTGATGGTAGTGAAGATTTAAAAGCTTTTAAGATTATTATTGTAATTTAAAGTTACTTTGTAAATAAAGAAAAGATCTATAATTCCACATAAGTAGCTTAAATCATATTTTGCCTAAATACGATAATATTTAAGGTTTAATAAGAAGTAACCTTATGATTGTAATAATTTAAGAGTATTTTTTGAGTTATACTTCCATTCATAATTGAATACCAAGTCTTTATATAATGAAAATTATAATATTTCATTAGATATTATTTGAACTCAGTTGCAGCAAATTGTAGAAGGTTTCTACTTGTGTTTTAGAACTTCTAATGGTTGATGCATTTAAGTTTAAGTTTTTTTTTTTTGTAATGTAAATAAAACACACAAATTGGATGGCCGGATTTTTATTAAGTCCTGAAAGAACTTTCTCTGACCTTAATTTTTTAAAAATAATTTCATTGAAATGTTGGCCGCGACTACGCCTTAGGTGGTCCATTCGGGAGGTCCAATGGTGGATCCCTCTTTCCAACATTGCACCCGGTATCTCACCACAAATACGCTAGTGATGTTGACTTCCAAGTCCTGGATCATGGCTGGCTTATCGGCGAAGACTTTTAGTTTCACATAACACCAGAGAAAAAACTCCAAAGGTGTGATATCCCACGATCTAGGCTGCCAATTAACAGGTCCAAAACGCAAAATTAACAGCTC
Organism: Amiota minor; assembly: GCA_037043295.1. NCBI lineage: Eukaryota > Metazoa > Arthropoda > Insecta > Diptera > Drosophilidae > Amiota > Amiota minor. The sequence goes on along the minus strand of JBAMAW010000081.1, from coordinate 5,021,956 downwards.
GCCAAAATGATTTCTCAATAAAGCCATTGTGTCACGCGCTTTGTGTGCCGTGGCCCCATACTGTTGGAACCAAATATCGCCGACACTTCCGGCTTCAACTTCAGGCAACAAAAAGTACGCTATCATGGTGCGGTAGCGGGCGCCATTGACGGTAATGTTCTGTCGGGCCTCATTTTTGAAGAAATACGGACCGATGATTCCACTAGCCCATAAAACACACCAAACAGTGCATTTCTGTGGATATAACTGTAGTTCAAGGGTCTCTTCAGGTTGCTCCTCAGCCCAAATGCGCCAATTCTGTTTATTGACGCAGCCATTGAGCCAGAAATGTGCCTCATCATTGAACAAAATTCGAAGCGAAAGCAGCGGATCTTAGTTGAGCTTTTCCAGAGAGACGTTGGACGTCTTTATTTGATCCACACGAACCTTTTGAAATGATATTCAGCCATGGTAGAAATTCCTTGATTTTCTGCTCTTCAATCGGATTGATTTCCTTCGGTTCTGGTGATTTAAAATGATTGAAACCATTAGTAGTCCAATGAAATTTGACTATTTTAATTATGTGTGGCACACAACATCCAGGGAAATGTTTATTAAGCAAAATCACAAAAATTCTATGCTGGATTCCTTTTTAAGATAGACATGTTGTTAAAGCAAAAACATTAGTTAGTCTAGAGGCGTCCAAAACAGTCATAATCCTTTCACGGAATCATCTGTTTTTAGATATGAAATTTCATTGGGCTTCTTGCTTTATGGGTTACTCAGTCCCCATTTAATCCCTTGCCTAGAAGAAACAGCTTTCTACATTTGGCACTGAGCTAGGTCTTCTTACCAACATTTTAGTTTGGTTTTGCCTCTTGGCTTCCTAAATGGGCTTGGCTTCCTAAAGGAGCCGTTGAGTTGTTCAGTAAGCATACTCACTAATCTACCCAGCTGTGCAGGCGTGATCCTTTTGTTGGATAAGAATCATATTGTAACATTTTTTATATTGAGTAAGAATCTTTAATTATCATTATATTTTTACAATATTCAGCCAACTTTTCTTCCTACAAAATAATAAATTGTTATTATTATTCAAATTTAAAAGCATCCTACAATTTTGACTGAACATTAAAATGTCTTGTTTGAGAAATTCTATACTTTAGAATATTTAATAATCTGATGAGATAATCTTCATTTCAAGTCATGAATTTTCAAAGCCCAAATTAAACTGTACTGTAAGAGTTGAGGGCATAGGGCCTACAGACGTTAATATAAAATCAAGGATATTTCATATTTTCTGCCTTCTTCTTGTTATAGTTGCATATGATCACAAGCAAATCCTTGTTACATTATTGTCCTAATAATTTTTTCTAATATTATTATTTTCATTTAGATTTAATTTGCAGTTTGTTTGAAATGTTAAGGAACTTTTGTAATGATTTTCAAAATTATAATTGGAAAGAGGAAAAAATCCTAATATCAAAATGGTAACAAGGTGATTTGATAGGATTTCATTTATATTGTACATATTGTAAAAACCTTGAAACTCAATAACTGAAAATACATAATTGCATTTATTATTGAATTGAATTAATTTTAAAATTTTTGGCATCATTTACCTAAAATAAATCAACTAAAATTTAGAAAACATTTGAAATATTTTCAATAAAACAAAAATTAAAAATCTTTTTTCTTTATTTTTATTTTTATTTCTATTAATAAATCTTTGGTATCGTCGACAGTCGACGGTCATCATCAGTCGTCAGTCGTCAGTCGTTTCGATTACTTACGCAAAAGATCTTCCTTCGTTTGCTGCTCATTTGTTCGATCATTCGTTCATGTTGGCATTTGTTCTACTTTTACTGCTTAGTACAATATTTATGAGGAAAATGCATTTCAAAACTTTCTAAAAACTGAACTGAACTGAACTGAACTCAACTGAACCGAGCAATGAACAATGAATAATCAATAATTCAACATTCAACATTCGGCGTGATCTTGTACTTGCACTTGCGTAAATATTCACATAACAACAAATATAAAAAAAAAATAATAATAATTTATTCTTATTTTCAATTTTGAAATGATTTCAAAAAGTTTTTCATTAGAAAAAATAATATTCTATGTTGATTTCAAACAATAATAACAACAACAACAACAACATCAAATTATAAAGAATTTCGTGATTAACATTAAAAGAACAAAATCAAATTTTTTAATAAAAATGAATTTATTAATAAAAATTTGTTTTTTTTTTTGTTTCATTTTTGATTTTGATTAAAAAAAAAAAATATTAATTAGAAATGTGTGAAAACAAAACATGTATTTGTTCCCAAGGGAAAGCATCAGCATCATTAAGAGGGCGTGGAGTGGAGGAAAGATATAGGGAACTTAGGCATGGATCAGAAGAGAATCTACAATATAATGTTAATGATGATGATGAAGATGATGAATCTTCTTGTTCTGATGTTTAACCATTTACTGATAATGACAATCAGCCGGTTGGTTGGTTGCGTCGGTCGGTCTCTTGGCACTCGTGTCATCATATAATATTATAGCGACTGCTTCTGATGTTGATGGTACCAGCAACAGAACTTGGCATTACTATGAACGCTATCAGTGTGCGCTGTCAACTTGTGACATTGTCAACTGTCTGTCAGCATCATCAGCATCATCATCATCATACAATAATTCGACGAAACACAACAAAAAATTGTAGTAAAAATAATAAGAATTGTCTATCATTGTGGATTAAGTTCTGGGAAATACATTTTTCTATATCCCAAGCGTATAAAGTATTGTACCAGTATCTCTATCTAATGTTTAGAAAAAAAAAAAAACAAATTGAACCATCTGCACTTAAGTATGTACTAACTATATTCATGTATATTTTATGCACCTTTTTCATGTTATGTTGATTTCAATGTATCTGTATATTTGTATTTATGGGACTGTTGTTGTTGATATTGTTGATGTTATTAATAAAATAAATATTTTATATTCTTCTTTTTCATATGCTATGAAAATGTTAAACAATTGAGTAAATATTATTTTATTTTATGTGTAAAAGTGACGTGTTTATTGTTTATTTTACGAATTAATATCTTTTCTACTCGCACTTGGATACAATAGTAGATAAAACACCATAGTAGTAGTTTTTTTCTTTTTTTTGTTTTTGCCGATGGGGAAGCATTAAAAGCCGAACGAATCTACTATTCGAAGTGTGGGACTTGCACCCACTAAACCCCACCGTCCCAAGTCCTACAGTCCCCCTGGCACTACCGCAAAGCATTACGTCAAGGATGAAAGAGGGAGCATAACAGCTTAAAGTCTGCTTTTACCCCATGTAAATCAAAACAAATTTACGTTAAAACTTCTCGTCAATATCAAACTAATGACCTATCTATCCTGAACACTCGTCGTAATCGTTCAATATGCCGCAGCTCTGTCATGATTTGAGCTGCAGCCTGACTTACCACGTCCCAATTCAACTGTGATTCACACATATGCCGGATGCAGTTCGACACAGTCGGCACTTCACCAAACGCAGATGAGATCATTGATCTGGCAACATGAAATCTTGGGCAATGCAGGAAGACGTGTTCTGCATTTTCGTTTTCGCCTGTGCAAGTCGGACAGAAGGGATCATCATCATATCCCCGCTTATACAGATATTCCTTAAAGCACCCGTGACCGCTCAGGAACTGGGCCTCTCCAAATTTTCTGCTCACCCATTCTTCGACGTTGTTAATGAGCCGATGGGTCCACCTGCCTTTCTCAGAGCTTTGCCATCTCCTCTGCCACTCCATCATACTGAGTGCCCTTTCATCTAGCCTTCTCACTTCACCAGTGCTCCTCTTAGCGTGTAACAGCCGACTTATTTCTGCAACAACTATGTCAACAGGCATCATACTCACCATGACCAGGATTGCAACGTTGGATACTGTTCGAAAAGCAGCACAGACGCGTATGGCACATGATCTGTATACTGCGTTCACTTCTCTCATGTATGAGTGTATTCTACTAGCCTCCATCCAAATCGGCGCAGCATAGACTAGAACTGACGTTACGACACTTGCTAACAGCCGTCGCTTGCGCTCCCGTGGTCCTCCATAGGTCGGCATCAGGCTTAGAACAGCACCTGAACCATAGTAGTAGTACATAGAATAGTATGACTGACTTTCAGTAGCATGAGTTATTGTACTTGTGAAACATAAAAGATACAATATTTGAAGTAAGAAAATGTTCAATAATTTATTTCTTAGGAGAATTTTTGTTATAAAATATTGAAGATATTTTTAATTATTTCTTAGTTAATTTGTATTTATTATAAGAATTAAATTTCTTCTTAACTTAGTTGAACTAAAAATGATGAATAAAAGTATGGTGAACTATGATGTAATTAAAAATTTAGTTCGACATATTTTCTATGAAATATAGAAGATTCATTGTATGATTAGTATTTAAAGATTATTGTTAACTAATCATACACAAAAATTTCAGACTAAAAATATATTTGGTCGTCATGAAAGGTAGATCGGTTCTTAACTTAGTAGTTTAAGACCAATTTTTCTACATTAAACATTTTTTCAATACATCGATTTATACCTATGATGATTGTGTATTAACTATAGTACTTTTTGGCATCATTTGTATCCTTGTTAAATGACAGTTCAAGAACTAAAACCCAAGAATACGTAGGAGTGTTCCTACATTCTTGCTGATAAACAAAAGGTTAAGCCCTTATGATTTTATGGAAGATAATTCAAGGAGTCATGCCGATTTCTATAGAAAGATCTTTTAATAATCACGCTCTATTAACATTTTGGGCTATGGATCCCAATCAGATCGAAAATTTGTAAAGAAAATTAATTTGTTTTTTTGCTAGTATAGGGAAGATTCGATCAAATCATTTTGGTAAACTTAATTGAATGCGTGAAGAGGAGTTTAATTCATCTGATAAAACTAAAAGGAAACCTTTTTTAAAGTTCAATAAAAGTTTGGATAATATTACTACCATAATACAAATGTCGTATAGTTTCACTAGGCGCCTTAGTATTCAACCATAACATTCCAAAGAACCCAATTATACAATACATAATATTGACAGAAGAATAAAAATATAAACTCTTAACGCCATCTAATATTTGATTAAATCGAAAATACTTTCTTAACCAAATACTTCTTTTTATTAAAGAATGGGTTTTTCCTTTCGAAGTCATTCAATTTGCTATGTTTAATTCAAAAATACTACGAGAATTTATAGGTATATATATTAGCTTTGGTATAGTCAACTCCAATAAGTTAGCACCAGTTACTACTTAGTAGTAAAAAGATTAAGAGAATATTTTGAATTTATAGAATGCAATGCAAAGGTGTTTCAGTATTAGAAGTTTCTGTGTCTATTCTATTGGTCTGATTTTTGTGTGTTCATTTAATTTAATTTATTTTCAATATATGGACATAGCGAGCACAATTGTGGCTCTCCGCATTGTTCTATAACAGAGATTTGAATTAGTTGTGAAAAGATATCAATAACTCTACCATGTCATCAAGTTATGTTCAGTTCCCAATAAGAAACTATGAATCCCATAAACCAAAAAATATTTGCTTTTGAATCTCGCCAACAATATATTCCTTGCAACTAGAAGAAAACTGAAACTCAGAATGGAAACACACAATATAGTATAGTAGAAAAAACTCCCTTCATCAATTCAAATCTATTGAATATTATAATTTCTGTTTTAATAATTGATGGAACCCCCAAGTTCAAAGATCCTCTTCCTTATCGAGTTGAACCAATTCTTTTGGATATTATGCTTCCAGTAGCTTGAAAAAAAAGCAAATGCTACTCCAACAATTTTTTAACAACACCACCGTACCAGACTCTACTGAAGTCACCTACCTAGAAGTACATTTGGACAGACGGCTCACCTGGCGGAAGCATATAGAAGCCCAAAAAATTTGCATGAAATTAAAAGCCCAGTCCCTCCACTGGCTCTTAAACCCAAGATCTGGGCTAAGCCTCGATCTAAAGGTGCTGCTATATAACAGCTTAATAAAGCCTATCTGGACATACGGTTCCCAGCTTTGGGGGAACGCAAGCCCAAGTAACGTTAAAGTCATCCAAAGAGCCCAATCAAAAATACTTCATGTCTTAACAGGTGCTCCCTGGTACATTTCGAACGCGAATATCCAAAGAGACCACTAATTAAAACCGAATTGGACCAAATGAAACAAAACTATCTCGGAACATCCTAATCCACTAGCTCGATCACTATCTTATATGAGTTGTCGCACGCGCCTTCGTCGGAATGACTTTCCTGCCCCATAAACCTAGGAGGACCACGCAACACTGGAAAGTATCTTTAGCTCACCACTATAGAAACTTTTAAAACTTCATTACTTCGTTTTTAAGATTTTTCAATAATTGTTAGGCTTTGTGTTGTATGCAAAGTGATTCAATAAATAATAAAGAAAGCCAAAATAAAAAAAAAAAAAAAAAAAACCCATCAATGCAACGATTCTAATTGTGTCGTATGATTATGGGATTCTTTGTATGTCATATGATTTAAGGCTTACCATAATTGTATTAGGGTCTTCACTCTTTCGTTACAATATACACAATGTTTATTTGACACACAATTGTGTGGGCGCACTGTTTTAATTTTTCTGAGTATCAGTGTGAATCAGCTGTTTTCGTATTTGCAAATGTAAAGAAACCCTTCAAAATACCCTTGATTTGGCAGACCTGTCCATTCTTTAAAAATTCACTAAGTTGACAGGCCGCAGTATACGAGGTTTATTTACTCTACTCAATCGTCGATTATATACACGGCTTAGCGTATATTTTTTTTTGTATGGAGTTAGTTTAAATAAACGCCAAATAAACGTAAGAGTGAAGACCCTATATATATTTCTTCTAGATAGAAATGCTATTACTCTCAATTTTGATACATGATATGATATATACATGTTCACTTAATTTCCATCAACTGTAATTAAACTTATTTAAATTCCGAGTCAAAAAGAAACTTTGTAAGGTATAAAATAAATTGCTTGAACCTACAAATATGAGTAAGCTCAAATATACAAGTACGAGTATCTCAATTAGTTACATAAAAAAAGGTGCGAGTTGGTTGCATGGAACTTGGGCTATTTGTTTACAATAATATTATATTATTTTTGATTGTTTAATTGTCTAATAATGTTGTGCCGTCAAGTTAACTGAACCATGTCAATTACATGCCAAAATCAACAAGTTAATGTTTGATTTAGTTTCATTTTGTTTAACTTTTTATTAAAAAAAAAAAAAAAAAAAAAATTTAGGTTTGTGTTTCTTTTTTTCTTCTAAGTTTTATTGATTTTGACATTTATTTTCTTTCTCTATTTTGAATCATATTAATCAAAAGTCGTTACTGAAATCAATTTGTCACATTTGTTTCATTGACTCATGCTGCCAGTGACTATGGAGTCACCATGAAGGCATTTGAAAATTAGAATAGAATTTTTTATGTATTCTTTGTTTAATGCATCATCATCATTATCAATAACTTTTTCCTTCATTAATTCAATCATTCATGATTTACTATTTTTTTTTTTTTTTTCAAAATAAAAATATAAATAAATGTGAAGAAGATTCTTTCTTACGCATCGCATAAAGTCTGTTTAATATTTGTTTTAATATAAACATTAAATATTTAATATTTTGAATTAGTTTATTGTGTAAATTATACAAGTTTCTTATTCTTTGCAGAGTCTCTTTATTGATAGTTTATTATTTTTGTATGTATGTATGATACATTGGCTAATGCAATTGAATCTTATAGCTAAAATAACAGATACAATCATTTGTATCTATGCCAATTTGTTGATGTGTTATTATATTATTTGCTGTCGTTTTTGGTTAATAATTAAATGACCATTAGGCGTTTAAAACCAACAACAACAACAACAACAACAACAATAAATAAACACATAATAAGATCAACACAATTTAGGTCATTACCAAACCATTCAACACGTGCTGGCTTGGCTTCTCTACTTGTTCATTTCTCGTCATATATTGTTCATAGTAGTATTTAGTATTTGTTGTTGATATTATTTTTATTTAATTATTCTTTAATATTTATTACAATTTTTTATACTTAAAAACTTTTATTTACAATACTATTTATTTTGTGAGTCTGCATTCGCATTTGCGAGGCATTGAGGCAAATCACATCTGTTATTAATAAAATTTTTAAATAAATTTAATTCAACATTAGAAGGCGAAACCAAGAAAAAAAATAAATAAAAACACCAAGCAAATAAATAAACAAATTGAAATTTACATATTTAATTTTTATATATATTTTTTAAAATTTTATTTTAATTTTATTTTTATTTTTTATTTAATGCAAAGTGGCAAATAATTAAAATTATTTCATATAAATGAATGAATGAATGAATTTCATTTTAATAGGATTGACATGTGATATATAAATATGTTAAGTATGAAAGCGTGGGAATATTCTTATTCTTTGTTATTTTTTTAAATTATTTTTCTTTTTCTATTTGTTGGATAAAAATATTTTATATTTTTAATTAAATAAAGTGCTGACATTTTAAAAGGAGTCTGCCAAAAGAGATCTCTGACACTATGGGTTGGTTAATGATTAGCATTCTTGGACCTTGTATGATACCACTGAATCTCAATCATTCCATTCCTTTCCATCATTCATACCATGACATCTGAAATATTGCTGTGAAATTGGTATGAAAATGAAACTCAAACTCTCAAAATGCCAAGTTTTCGAAAGTGTAATTTCTTATTGGGCGTACAAATAGAAAACCGCCGTTTTCCCATAAATGGCGCCAGCGCCGCTAATCGGTCAATAAGTACGATCAGAAACATTACATAGCCAGCTGAGGTATCGGTCAACAACTCTAAATAATCTCGCTTGTGTATTTTGACTGTGCTTTGTCCTGTTCGTTAGCGAAAATGGCAAAATTCGAGCCTACAAAGGGCCATTTGCGGGAAGTGTTGCTTTTTGCACATCATTCGAAAAAAAATGCTACTCAGGCGCATCGAATGATTGTAGAAACTTATGGTGAAAGCTATATTAGTGAAAGCACGTATCGGGAATGCTTTCAAAAGTTTAAAAATGGCGAATATGTCGTGGAAGACAAGGAACGTCCCGGTTCCGTTAAAAAGTTCGAGGATGCAAAATTAGAGACTTTGCTGGATGAAGATTCGTGTAGAACGCAACAGGAACTTGCAAGTTTATTGGGCGTGACTCAGCAAGCCGTTTCTCATCGCCTAAAGAGCTTAGGAATGATCCAGAAACTGGGACATTGGGTGCCGTACGAGTTGAATCCGAGGGACATCGAACGGCGCCTTTGCATGTGCGAACAACTCCTCCAACGGCAAAACAGAAAGGGTTTTTTGCATCGCATCGTGACCGGCGATGAAAAGTGGATAAACTATGACAACCCGAAGCGGAAAAAATCGTGGGGACCGAACATTCATGGCTCGAAGCTGATGCTGTGTATCTGGTGGGACCAGCTCGGTGTAGTGTACTATGAACTCTTGAAACCTGGGGAAACCATCACAGGAGCCCTCTATCGGACTCAAATAATACGTCTGAATCGAGCGTTGATGGAAAAACGCCCGCAATACTCGGAAAGACACGACAAGATGATACTTCTACATGACAACGCTCGGCCACATGTTTCCAAGGTAGTGAAAACATACCTGGAAACTTTGAAATGGGACATCCTACCTCACCCGCCGTACTCTCCAGATATCGCCCCTTCTGATTTTTATTTATTCAGATTGATGACGCATGAACTGGCAGGACACCACTTTCGTTCTTTCGAAGAAGCCAAAAACTGGATTGATTCGTGGATCGCGTCAAAAGACGAACAATTTTTCCGACGAGGAATTCAAAAGCTGCCAGAAAAATGGGAAAAAGTTGTGGCTAGTAATGGAAATTATTTTGGAGATTGAGTATGTAACGAGTTTTTTATAATAAAGCCTCGAATTATGAAAAAAAAAAAAAACAAAAAAAAAAAACGGCGATTTTCTATTTGTACGCCCAATAAATTATGATGTAACAGATTTCAAGTATGCATACTTTACATTAGTAGACATGAGTGAGTATTGATGGCATTTTTAGTTTTATCATTTATGACTCTTTATGGGAATCACTGTGATCATTGAACTTTTAAATTGTACCTATGTGGTGGCCTTTTTCTAAATTTGTCTGCATTTGTTTATATTGTATTTTAAAAGATCACTGACAACCTCAACTCAATTTTAAATGTAAATTTTTACAATTTTCTTTTTCTATGGCTTGTTATTTGTAAAACTGCCAGCCAGGCACATGTCAAGGAAATTAGGTCAAATTAAGAGTACCAAGACCAACTACCAAGAAATCGAATCATGTCTATCTACTATTGTACTTTGTGTAGTTTATTAAAAGCATTGAAAATCAAAACCAAATCAACTCGATAATATGAAAATAAAAACTCGTTTGCTAACAAGAAGCATGGAATTGTCTGACATGAAATGAAAATAAAATAAAAAAAATATATGTACACGAACCTGGGTATATCGTACATATCACCCACAAGTTGATCTTTTATATTATTGAATTAGTCATGGCAAAAAGGAATAAAAGAGAATACAATAAACTACAATAAATGAAACTATTTATTGTATATAGAAAACTCTAAAGAATCTCAAATTAAATGAACGCCTATTATTATGATATTCGTTACAGTTCTAAAAATGGTTAGCCAAAATAGCATGTAGAGATCAATTTCGTAATATTCATTCGTTTTAGGTCTACCCATGTATATAATTATAAGGTGCGGTACTATATAGTAGAAGCTAAGCTAATGTTATGCTTCAGATGAAACCAGTTCCAATGAACCAATGAATGAATGTGAAAGCGCGTCAAGGGCTACTTATGATAATGAATTGTGAATTGTGTGAAGAAGTTACACCGTTTGTGTTTTACTCAATTATATTTTATATTGGAACCCCATGAAGACACCATGGGGTGCAACAGGAACTAAGAGCATAAAAGCAAAAAGAAAGAATGGAAGAAAATAAGCGGATTTTCTACATTTACAATAATTAGTTCTCAGGCAAAAGATTATACTAAAATAAAGATTAATAATATTAAATTCTGGCTTACTGAATTTTTTAATATTAGATTATTTTCACATTTTTGGAAAACAATTTCATTTATTTGTTCACATCAGTAATAACAACATCTTCAAAAAATGAATCACTATCCCATGTCCCATGTTTCCTTTTTGACAGCTGAAAACTAAACATTTCAAGTGCCTTACAATAAACATATGGGATATAATTTGAAGACATGTTTCACTCAAAATCGCTTGAATCGGATTAGTACAATAGAACCCATGAAATTATTAAATTTTCACTCAATTGATGACATCATGTGTGGATAGATAGATATTTATGTAAAAGACCAAATTTATAAATTAAACAGAAAATTTGTATTTCTAGTTTTCGAAAGAAATTTAGATTATTCGAACTCAATTTCCAGCTAGAGATCGTTTAAATGAAAGATGTTGATAAAAAGAGAACTCTTTCGCAGAAGAATCTTGTTTATTTTGGATTTCTTAATTCTGTCCTCCTTTCCTTTAGGTGTTCACAGAATAACATCCACTGTGGCGGTTCCCCAAAAATCAATCTTCCGAAATTCGTTAAAAATTTCTTAGTTTTTGTTTGTCTATCGCCATCGTTTTTTCTCCTTCATCTTGTTCTTACCCATCATCTGAACGTTCCAGTGACATACATCATCATATCACCATATTAAGACACATTACTAATCAATTCTTAATGAGAAGACGTGGTTCAAAAGTCATCATTGGTTTGAGGATGACACATTTTTTCCTGCTGTTGCTGATCTTGCTGTTTTATACAATTTTTAGGGTTCTGGACACAAAGGGTACCAACCGGAATCCTATCCTCGGTCCTTGGGCTCTATCTAATGAACCGTAAAAGGTAGAAATTTGAAATGTTCACAAAATGTGTAGTTTCTATCAAGGCTACAGAAACACATACTAAAACTAAAATAAAGTTAAAAATTTAAAGGGGTTCCGAAACAAGAAACATTTTGGTTTTTATGGGAGCATACAATCCAGTAACCCTTGGGTATACTAAGCGGGTATACTAGCGGGTTGACTCGCACTTGAGTAAAAGAAGAAATGATATGTGTGTGGAGATGTTTTAAGGAAAAAAGTTTAATAAATTTTTTTTTTTTTGATTAATCATAGCATTGTTGATTTATGAGTGAGTGAGTCTAGATAACGTAACTTGCATCCGCCCTCATCGGCAGTCAATTTGCAACTGAAGTCTAGTTGACTTGCGTGTTGTTTCGAAACTTTGAATTGATTAAGCTCGATTACAGGGAGCAGCCCTCTAGGCAAGCATCTCTGATATTTTTAAAATGTTACTTTAGTCATTCATTTTTCTATTTAAAGTTCCCTTATCATAATTATTTTTTGGAAATTAATATGGAAATAATGATGTTGACTAATCAAATTCAATTTCAATAGAAATACAATTAAATCATACATTTCTTGTCATGATTAGTTTATACAGTTCTTAGGTTAATTAAGTTAATTATGATCTAATATAAATTCCATCTTATTCTTGTTTGAAAATTATCATGAATTTTTTAAATAATATTCCCAATGACTACAAATCCATTGTTTTAAATGCATTATGCATTTGTTAAGTCTTACTTAGAATGTAGAATGACGGATGAACCTGTTTGGTAACATTCCAGTGACAAATAACACCTACAGCAAAAAACATAGAAATTGTAATTAGAATCATGCATTTTTGGTTTGAACTAAATATGGGTGTCAGATGCTAATGACAAAGATTTATAGAGACTTTAAATATTTTAGAATAGTGTTTCTCAATCCATGTGCTGAAGGCACTTTAGTCAGTATACTTCGAGATTCTACCATGTGAATTTAACAAACAAAATAGAAAAACTCATTCTAAATTATGTTTTTCGTTTACAATAATTTTATGAAAGGCCCTAAGCTTTCCATTAATTTAGGGTCCGAACATTACGATTACCTAAAAGAAATTTGGCATGACGAAACAGTTTGAGAACCATATACAGTTTTGAAATATTTATATATTTATACTCTTCACGGAAATGAACTTGGTATTATAAGTTTGTCATGAAGTTTGTAACAGGTCAGAAGGAGCCAGAAAAAAAGCCACATACAAGTGTGTATATTCTTGATACAGCTCGATTAGACGAATTGATTAAGCCATGTTCCTATCTGTCCATCTGTTTGTATGCAAACTAGTCCCTCAGTTGCAACGAACTCTTTCCATTTTACCAGGTAGGCCCAGGATATTTGTCAAAACCAGCCGAATCGGACCACTATGGGGAGTACCCCCCATACAAACCACCCATTTGAATTCATATTTTTATTAGAAAAACTTTTTTGTTTTTTGTCCTATCGAACTGAAACTTGGACACTATCAGTTTCCAAGATAGGCTCAGGACATTTGTCAGAACCAGCCAAATCGGACCCCTAGTGGAGTACCTCCCATATAAACCACCCATTTGAATACTACAATGAAATATTCACTGCATCCCGTGAAGAGTATTTCATCTTCGGCATAGTCGAAGATAACATTCTTTCTAGTTTTTATTTAATTTAAAGAAAATTTATTATCTTACAACAAGTTATTTAGTTCACTGTTCAATATTAGAGGAGAACTTTAACATATTATGTATTATATTATATATATTTTCCAAAAACTTTAATATGAATGAACTTGACCAAACTTTTCTGGTTTGTTGTATATGAGTTTCTCTCTTAGCAACAATAAAGATTTACATTGAAGAAGATGTCTGTCATGCGTAAGCTGTAAAACATGATTTCCATTTTATATCTTACAATCAACAAACAGAGGCGCACCTAGGAAGGACAAAGAATAGGACAGCGGGCCGCCTTGTTAAGGAACTAAGTACTTACATATTTACAAGAAATTCCTGAGTACTCCCATGTCTTACAATCAACAACAAACAATAAATAAATACACAATAATTATGTATTTATAAAAAACAAAAGTTCAACAAAAATAAGAACAAAAACTCATCCCCATAAAACTCAATGACAGAAAACAGCTGCTGACCAAAGAGTAGAAGAACCAAAAGTATTCAGATTTATAGAGCAGGCGCCCTTTTATTGTTTTGTTTTTTTTTTCATGATATCTAGAACGCGTATCTAGGAAATCGCAATATGTAAACAACATTAAGTCAAAAGTTAAAACGTAAAATCCCCTTTACAAGAAAAGGCCACAAAAAATATTCGATAGAATTAATATCAGAATGGTTCTTTCTTAAGACTTCTATCTTACAGCTGTAGTACTCTGCAAAATGTTATGACATATTTGTGTACTTGACCTGTCTGTTGTTTTGACAATACAAGGTTACAATATATCTATTCAACATTGGATTCTTTTTCTAAATGTTGTAGATTCTTATAATAGTTTGTTGTTTGATGTTGAGTTGTTACAAGGGAAAAGGGTGAATTACAATACTAAATACAATTTGATCAATGGCATTGTCAATCTCATTTGATCTATTGTTTCATGAAATTATGGTTTCTATAAAATAAAAAAAAAAAACACAATACAGTATTTTTTATTCTTTTATTAGTATAAAACATAATAGAAAAAGTCTGCAAAAGTAATTTTAACTCGTTATGGTGTCGCCGCTATCAAGATTCCGAACTCGATTGCCATTGTTATTCATTTATCTCATCTCATTTCATCTCTTGAAGATTTCAAATTATAATTTCAACACATTTTGATGGCAACTGTCACAAGAAAAATTATGAATAAACAATAAAAAAAAAGAATGACAGGGTTTGTCTTCATTATTACAATATTTTATTTTGTTTTTGTTCTTTATTAATGAAAATATTTTGTTTTGATGGATCGAACAGATATGGAAAAAGACAAAAAAACAATGAATGTTCTATGAAACTAAATTCTAGATAAATGAAATAAAGTTAAGCTTCAATTATTGTACTTATACAAATGAGAATTATTTAATTACATGCTTCATTTTAAAAGAAATTTGATTGAGCTTCTTTGGACTTTATGGAAGCGGGTGGAACTTCGTCTTCTTATAAAGATACTTATGAGTAAAGATGAAATAAGAAATGCTCTAGAATGAAAGAAAAAGAAATTTTAAATTGAATGTGATTATTGTATGTAAGTTTAATCAACATTAAGATGAGATCAGGCAATTAATCACACGACGACCCTTATGCCATGTAGGGTATCAAATTGTTTATGGCAATGAAGCATCATTTATCGTTGGGGTAACCATGAATAATGAGGTCACTGAAATCCTCGACAAAAACAACAGAACAACAACAAAAAAGCATGTATAAATAATTATTCATTTTAATTTATAAATAATTTGGGCAGAAAGAATAAGAACAAGATGAAGAAGGAAAAAGAAAAGTAACATAAAGCAATCAAAAAAAAAAAAAAATATTAATGCAATTACAAATTTTTAAGGAAATTAATATACAAAGTGTTTTTTGTTTATAAAAATTACCCAATTTTTTTTTTTTATTTATTTTTTGCTGTAATTTTTATTATTTCTTTAAATAAAGATGAGGGAAGAATTGTGAATTGAATTGGTCAAAACAGTAGCAAAGAACAGTGAGTGAACTCATACTTACAAACATAGACGTAGTTTGGCTGGGAAAGCATCAAAGCCCTAAAAATAAAAGGGTATATCAGCAAATGTGTACTTTTTCTTAGGATCATTCCAAGGGCTTGTACTTTATTGATCTTTAGTGACTGGCTCATTGGCCCAGAGGTTAGTGCGCTGGATGACATCTCAAGAGTCGCGGGTTCGATTCCCGCTCAAGGCAAGTCCTGCACTCTTCTAATTAAGAAACTTTCCCCTGAGCTGAAATCCTCTGACGCTATTGTTCATAATAAATACTAAGTTATTATATAATTTATAATTATAATCTTAGTTCTAATAAATAAAATAAAATATTGATCTTTAGAGATCATGAGGAGGAAAGAATTGGTCAAAACAGTAGATAAGTGATTTGATCTAAATTAAGAAATGCATAGTTTGGTTTGATTTCCTTTTTGAAATAACTTTGCGTTTATCAATTGAAAAATCTTCAAGTCACCTCGACTTAATCACATCTCTATGCTATAAAACTCGATATTATGAAAAAATTTCGTAACAAAAACGACAGTATCTTCCTTAAAACAATATCGGTATCAGTCAGGCTTATTAATAGAATATTGTTGAGTAATGAAGTATGTAATTATAAGGTACTTAATATACGGATAAGTCAAGACGACCAATGAAGTCTTCTTCTTCTTAATGAAGAGTAGGAGACAGGAGAGCATTTGCTATGCCACTGTAAGAGCTTAATTTGTAGCAGACTCGGATATCTAGGTAATCAGTACATAGATCCAACTGAAATTGTTGAGTAGATCCTAAGAAAATTCTGAAATTCTTGTCGTATACCAGAATTTGGGAGAAACTATAACTATGGTGTTTGTCCCAAAAGTTCCATTTGAGCCAGCATTCTGTCCTTCCCTTAATCAAGTTAGACGTGTTTCAACTTTATAGAATTTTGTTCTTTTTCATGTTTACATCTCCTTTTATAACATAAATAATTTCTTTATATAATAATAAGGTAACTCGCAAAGAAATTAATTAAGAAATAAGAAAGAGTTTCCAACAGATCTAAGCAGTTTCAATAGTTTCTTCCATTTAGGATTGCAGGGCTTACTAGGCGCATCGTTAGGCTACCATTACCTTTATAGACAATCTGTCACCCTCACAAGTATATTTACTTATTCCCAAATGAATCCTCTTTCCTTTCCTTTTCCTTGAAGCATTTGTGACGCCTCTGGATTCATCATCACACTCAATTTGATTTTTTAACGGCTCATTTATTCATTCTTCATTTAATTGTAATAATTCATTAAACATTTTCAATTTTTACAAATAAATTGTAATGACGAGTGCCATATGACAACAACAACAACAAAGAGAAATGTAATAACAAACATAAGAAACATTAAAAAATAAATCATCTTCATAAAGAAGAAATAAAATCATCATCTTCATCATCATCAAAATCATACAAAAATTTAAAAAGAAATGAAATCTTTCAATGACTTCTTAAAGATTTCCCAGTTCTTGTTGTTGTTGTTGTTGTTGTTCTTATTGGCATTGCTGATGCTGCTGATGATGATAATTATGATGATGATGATGATGATGATGATGATGATGATGATAATGATGATGGTAAGAGCAAGAAAAACAACAACATTTGCAACTTGTTTGTGTTGTTCTTCTGCTGTTGTTGTATGATGATTGAAGTCAATGTTGTTGTTGTTTGTTACTTTTGCTCATTTTCTGTTTCTACAGAACTGAACTACACACACACACACACACACACACACACACACACTTTGGGCTTGGTCTCGTGGACGTGGACTTGAAGGCAACGTCGCTGTTGCCGTCACCGTTTGTCATCATCATCGACATCAACATCATTATCATTATCTTGGTATCGCTATAGCGCGACCGTCGCGCCATTGACTTCTTCTGTGTAAATGGAGACTTCGAAGCAGCCTCCGACGCAAACGATCACTCAGTCGCACTTTTTCCTCCAACGCAGCGCGACTTTTGCCGCAGACACACACGATCATACTTACAATATATTGTGGCGCGACCGGAACAACCAACATTGATGATGGTGGGTCACAGATTCCAACTACTTACCAATACTTCGGTTCGACGACTACAACTCAAAACGCCCACTTGAATTGTATGCTTTCGTTTTACTTCGGTTTCAGATACTTTATTTTTGCATTGTAAAAAGAAGGATTTTTTTAAGTGATTTTAATTTGTTTTTCATTTCATTTTTGTGTGTGTGGATTTTTTTTTTATAACCTCAAATGAGGTTTGGCGAAAGCATGAGGCTTGGCCTGGATGTTTTGGTTAGTAGTACGAGTATTTGTGTGTATTTGTATGTTTGTGTTTCTTAACTTTAAATGCCATTAAAAGTGATATAAACAACAGAAATAAACTGTGAAAATTGTGTGTGGATCTTTCTTTCATATGCATTCATTGGTGATGCGCAGACGTGGCCAAGCCAACGCAACCGGAGCAGTTTAGTGAACTGAGCTCGAACTGAACTGAACTGTGTTTCGCGTTTCGTAAACGACATTTCTCGTTTTTCATAAACACAATACAATAAAAAGAAAAATACAAGATACAAAGATACAATATTCCTTTCTGCCTTTTTCTTCTTGAATGCTTGTTGTTGTTGTGGTTGTTGTTGCTGGTTTCAACTCTACTACTTGGGTGTGCAGCAGCAACAGCAACAGCGACAGCAACAGCAGCAGCAGCAAAAGTATCTGCTCGAGATCTTTGCTTGTCTTTTAGTGTTCTTAGCTTGGCTTAGTACTACACTTTAGTTCATTTCATTTCAGTTTTGTACGTTTAATGTTCAGTTGCACACGTGAATCTTGCTGCATCTCATCGCTGCCCACTCACTCGGTTTTGGTTACTTCAAACTATATTTATCTGGGCTGGGTGTTGTTGGTAAAGCAAACATTCATCCATCCATCCATCCATGCACCATCATTTCGTCATTTGTCGTTTTTACTTTGTTTCGTCATTATCATTACAAAACTGTTGTTGCTGTTGTTGCTGCTGCATATGAGTACACAACATACAATAATATTAAATATTTACAGATCTTTTATTTTTTGCAAATTGTGTCAGAAAGAAGGAGAAAAGTTGTTTAATATTGTGCGTGGCAAAACTGTAAGATACTTTACCTTACAAAATATTAATACCAACATATGAATATGTTTTTATAATAAAAGATGTGTCTCTATTTCGGTTTCTTAAACAAATTTTAATTTTTTATATAAAAAATTAGTGAAAAAAACTATAAAAAAAAGTGAAAAAGTTTATAAGAAATCAAATAAAATTTTGTAATATAATAAAATTGAAATAAAAAATTAAAATTTGAAAATCTCTAATCAACATGTCTGAAACAAAATGCATGGAGTCTTTTAAGGTATGATATTTGTCACATTACTGTAAATTAATTACTCTTTATATTTAGATAAAAATAATATTAATTGTATTAGAAAATTAGTAAAAAGTACAATAAACAATCAATCAGATATATTTAACTTGAACGCAATTCAATTTAACTTAATCCCTTTTTATGGGATGATTAAAATGATCTCAGGTCTCATTAAGATAATATTTTGAATCATTAGAAACATTGATATGAAACCAAACAATATACTCGTATCTTAGAATTTACTTTACCATTACATCAATCTTATCCAATAAAATTCAGTGCCTAATTGTCAACTAGATAACTCAATCAAGAGCTTTACCACATCTCCACATCCTTCCAATGTTTTTTTGAACTTCGGCGTCAACCTGGGGTTAGGGACATTCAGTCACAGGATTATTAGGTTGTACTAGTTCGCCACTATTCGAAGTTGATTCATTATTGTCAGTTCCACGCTCCTTGGCAATTGTATTACAATCATCATTATTAAACTGTCTAAATCACTACACACCAATTTAAGTTGATGAAGCTTATCCCCAAAATTATAAAGTTTTTCAAAAATTCTCGAATTTTTCGTAGCCATGAAATTGTTTCCGACGATTCCCAGCCTTTCATCTACATATTTTGTCTCTTATAATCAGATGTTAATTGTTAATAGATCGCGTTTACACACATGCTTCTTAAAACTTCAATGTTGGTAACTTGATCTGTCCATAGCATTTTGAGGATTCTTCGAAATAGTCATAATTCAAATGACACGAATTTGTTGATGTCTGCTTTTTGCAGAGTCCAATCTGCCATGGCTTAGAAAAGTATTGACCAAACGTAGCTTAAAAGAAAGCGAATTTTAGTCTTTATATTGAGATTATGAATGTTGAATACCTTTCTATACTATACTATACTATACTATATATATATACTTGACCATATGACATTTCATTTCTTTGAATCAATTCCAATTTCCAATGATAAGGCATCCAAGATACTTAAAATTTGTCAATCTTTCTATACAAGTTTTATTAAACATTGAGTTCGTGTTATTTTAAACAATTATTTACTTGACCTCATGGATATTTATTCGTAGGCCAAACTCTTCGCTGCATAAGTTAACTTTGTTAACTAATTCTTGTTAACCCATTAATCTGTCGGCTATACTTATAAGAATGCATATCTTATATTGTTGATAAATATACCATTTACATTCACGCCTTTTACATTAATACTCATCAGAAAATAGAAAGTATGAAGTAATGAAATACTTACTATTGCTTAGCATTCACTTTGAGTAGTAGAAGGCATTAAATTAAACTGCGTATTACAATATGTATGACAGCCTAATGGCACATGGGCGACAAATTGTGACACACCATGACTTAAAAAATTGAATGAAAAGTAGAAGCGAGATTCTTTGTCAAGGCCTAAACATTAAAAAAAAAAAAAAAAAATTAAGTAGTGTGCCTCATCCTCATAAGCACAATATGGAAGTGAAAGTTCTTTAGCGAAGGGAGGTAAATCCAAAAATTAGAATATGCAATGTGACGAAAATCAAAATGCGATGATGCTTCAGAAACGTAGTGGGGAGACGCACAAAACAATGCGCATTGGGCTCGTTTGCAGCGTAGAGAATGAATGCTTATGCATGAGCAAGAGGGAAGTAAAAAATGCTTTACTGATAGTGTTTACTTAACGAAAGAACATACGAATAAGTGGCTGAATGACCGAAAAATAAAATAACTGTTTTGTATTGAATCAATATAACACCATCTACTTTAGAAGTATCACTTCCATATTGTACTTGCCCAAATAGCTCCAATATAATAATAACAACGTCAAATTTTGATTTTCGTCACATTTCATTTTCATATTTTTTCGATTTACTGCCCTTCGCTAAAGAAGTTTCACTTCAGAAGGTAGTGAAAAAGTGTCACAAATATCTATTTATGTGTGGTTAGGAAAATCAATACTTGACACGACTACATTTAAAGTGATCAATAAGACAAGTCCAATTTTATGTCATTATCGTATATTGGCTGGAATTTTGCTAATGGCAAAATGCTGCAATTGATTGATTCTGTCTTATCGGCATAGAAAAGTGATTTGAGCATCCACACAAAAAATAGTCTAAAGGTGTCAAATGAAATCACGAGTCTCGTTAACGCTGGCAGATACAACAGCAATATTTTGTTCCTTAAGCACTGTACGCATATGAGTGTGTGGCTTGGTTTTCAAGAGCGTAAAATTGGTGCAAAATTCGGTCTCTATGGTGGATTGATTTGCTTGCTCAGTATATCGATTATGACAACCATAAAGGAGCCCGAAATTTCGATAATAAAACTCAATAATTTGTAAGCATTGTTCAGTTGTAAGTCTTTCCATGATGAAATGACAATGCTAACTGAGCTTGTTTGACTTTGACACATGTCACGAATCAAGCGCAAAAAAAAAAAATAACATATCACTCGTTATAAGTGGAACCAGTTTACAATTTTAATCTTACAACATTTTAATTACAGTTAACCTTTCACCAATACTACTAATCCTTTTATTGATATATTGCAAAGTACACTATATAAACATAGAATCTATAATTATCGATCAATCTTGTAAATTGAAATTTAGTATTTCTCATATGACTATATTGATGTAGTTTGTTTAAAATGATATTTGTGGGATTAGAAAGGTACCAAACCTTTGGGTGGATTCTCAGATTAAGCATCTTCAACCTAGTAAATGATGTCAACATTATCGAATTTGTATGTGTCTCAAGAGGACACAATATACGCTAATATAAGCAAATGACATCCAGAGTTTCCTTGACATAACAGCATATACAATTTCTAATATTGCAAATGTTAAGTCTGCTTTCTCACTGATATAATATACAATATTTATTGTGTTCCTAAGAGTTTTTCCATTTACTAAATATTGCTGAAAGAAATAATATATTGTATTTTCCTTCAACAAATTCTTTATAATCAAATGAATCACATAACCTTGTCAAATTATGTTTATCATCATCTGCTTTATTTTGAGAAATGAGATCCTCAAGTCGAAGTGATGCTAAATGGGGTAAGCGGTAACATTAAATGGGGTCGAAAGTCTACATTCAAAACAAAGAATTGCCCAACCTTTCTTAAAGAAACTTAAATCAGAACATTCAGATTAAATACTTGATGTGATTAATAGTTTCTGTGTCCTCAAATTCTCATTTATTACTCCAAATGAATCACAAATGAATGTCATGATGATAAAAAATTGAATTCGATCTTCGATTGAAAATTTATCAATAAAAATGCAATGAATCGTCGTATACATTAAATAAATTAAAGTCGCATTTTTATTGATGACAAAAAAAATGAACATAAATTTAACAATTTTAACAAATTAAAAGAAGAATTTTTTTTTAAGAAAACCAAAGGCAAAAATAAAAAAAAAAAAAAATTAACCAAAAATGTTAAATGTATAAATAAATTAATTGAATATATTACTTCCTGGAATCTAAAAGAGATCAACGCACCCACATGTTTTTGTTGTTGTTGTTGTTGTTGTTGAATTTTATTAATGTCGCGTTTTTAGAAAATTGCTGAAATCTGATGACGAGTTGCACGAGAGCAAGATTATTTGGCAGCAATAAACACAAAAATAGACAAAAGAAATAATAAAATGTCCAAAATGAAATTGAATTTGAAGATGTCATGCCAACAAATTTAGAGTGTGAGAAGTGTTTGGTTTTTTTTCTAATGAATTTATTGCATCATAAACACAAAATTTGAATGAAAAGCTGCATAATTGGTCAGGGTCCAAATAACAAGGAAGAAGTAATAAATCAGTCAGTCGAAGGCAAGGGAGTGTCCGGCCCCATGGCCTCAGAACATCAGTAGTAGTAGCAGCAATAGATTATGTCACGCCTGCATTGCCATGCTCAAATACTCAAATATCATCATCAATATCACATCTGTGATAATATACTCTTATATTTATACATTAATAAGAGTAAATAAGGAAATAATTTCAAGATATTTTTCGTCTTGCTTTCTTAATTTGGAATTATTACAATATTTTGTTTTCCTTTTGTTTAATTGCAAAAATATTTCATGAACGAAATTCCAGCAGTTGAGGATGTTTAGTTGACCATGTCAGAGAGTATAGTGTGTGTGTGTATGTATGTGTGTATGTGTGTGTGTGTGTGTGTGTGTGAGTCCATTGTTCATTCCATTGAACATGAACATGGGGCCCATTATGCAGTAAAAGTATAAAAGTGGCGCTGATTTGCCTAGCATGGATGGAGGTCAAGAGCATTTTTCTAATATTTACGGATTTGTTTTATGCCATTCATGCTGTGTGCTCTCTAAAAGACATTAAAAGCTTACAACAAAACATAAAAAAATATACAAAATCCAAGTAAATTTTATCATTGCCGCAACACAATAAACAATGCTACACCATCATCACTATACACACCACCTTGCCTATAGAACCATTAATTCCTAGTGGGTATATTCTTCTTTTAACATAATTTTTAGTTTTAGTAGCAAAGAGAAACTAGAAAAAAAAAAAAAAATTAAAACATAAAATTAGAAAAAAATCTATTTTGAGCACACATACATTTTGCGAATTGAATCTCCTCCATTTTCGCTGCTTCAACAAATTTTCGCGAGCATTATTCATGATATTTTCTTTTCGTTTTTTTTTTTATTTGTTTTGTTTACATATGCGGGTGCGCGTGTGTCCTAATGAACATTGGAGAACAAAGCCCCTTTGGTCTAGAGTTCCCCTTGTGCCATCATGTATTTAAAATAAGCCTCGATGTCTGACAGAAGGCGTTCGTTTATGTTCAGTCACCATTAACGTCATCATTACCAACAGCATCAGTGCCGTCAGAGTCTTATACATGGACCCCCTTTAAATACCTCTCTCCATCATGCATTCCCATGCTCGCTTATCTTCAGTGTAGCCATCATCATCATCATCATCTTCCGCCTTTCCCCCTTGGTGTCTCTTCTTCTCCGGCTATCATACATCATCATGCAGCAAAGTAAGCCACCACTTTGTTGGTCATGCTCCCCCATGCTTGCTTGCTATGATCATCATGATCATCATCATCATTACCATCATCATCATTACCATTAGCAGCGCCGTCAGCTTCTTTTGCTAACGGCCGCCGCCTTAACGTTACCGTCGACGTTGAAACAAGCAGCGGAAAATTCAGCATACGGAAATTTCAGAAAATCTGCCAAAATTTTCACGCAGTCTTCGTTCGATTTTCGCACGTTCCCGGCGTTTTCTATATTCGCTCGCTCGTTCGCTTCGTCGATGCCAAACCGAAAATACAATAATATAAAAGGGAAAATGTTGAAAAGTTTTACAATTTTCCGAATATTTAAATGTTTTTGTTGTTATTATTGTCTACAAGAAAATTTAGTTTTTCCTCTATTTTCTTCCTTTTTTGAATGCAACGGAAATATTAACGACAATTTGTACAATAAAATCGAGAGCTCATTTTTTTTAATTATTCCAAACATTAAAATGAAAATTGCATAAGTTTTTTGTTTTTATTATTTGAAAAATTGAAAATTGAAACGTTTCTCTTACGAAATAAAACATAAAAAAAAAAGAAATAATAGAAATAATATTGTAATTTGGCTTTAAGTGTTTGTTGTGTCTGTGTTTCGATCCGAAAAAAATAGAAAAAAATAAATATTTTATATAGAAAAATTGTGTATTTATAAAAGAGAAAAATTTGTGTGTCTTTCATATAAAAAAAAAAAAAATGTGAATTAATGGGAAAAAATATTAACAAAAATCAAAGAAAACAAAATTGAAAAGGAAAACGAGTTCCATTTTTGAATTAAATTAGAAGAAAAATATTGAATTGCGAAGGAAATTTCTTAAGGAAATTCATTTTAAAGGTGATTGATATTAATATTATTAAATAAAATTTATTGTAAAAAATATAAATTGAAAATTATAATACAAAAAAAAAGAAGAAGAAATATTAATTAAAAAAAATTGTTATTTATTTTGTTTATTTAAAGAAAGGAAATCCTTGGTGCAAATAACTTCAGTTTCATTAACATTTCTGCTTGCATTTGAATGATCGATCGATCGATCTATTTATTATATATAAGGAAATATGTAAAAAATTTAGAACAAATTGATTGTTTGGACTGTAATGTGCATAAGTTATTTATGGTTGCAGTATGAAGTTCTTTTAAGATCTTGGTATTCTGAAGTTATTTTAAGAGATAGTAGTACTGTGTTATAAGTTCGATGGATATGGTAAATAGTATCATATATTGATTGAATATGGAAGTTTAAATTTTCAAAGGGGACACATTCATAAACCAAATTGATGATGTTTTAGTAAGGTTTCATTGTGTCATGAAACTCTTCTCTTAAAAAAGATTTTCTATCCAAAGAATACAATAATTAGATGCCATAATAATAAGTACTATAAGCATTTTAAAGTAATTTTGGGTACTGATAGCACACACTTATTATTGTGAACTAACCAATTTATTTGTTGAAAATTAATCAATTGAAATTTTGTTGCATTTAATAGACTTTTTAGTAGTCAATAATGGAAGCTCCACTGTCTTTAATAAAGCAAGAATATCTTTATTTCATTCATTTAAATATCATTTTTAAAAGGCGTGGACATTAATTTTAGATCATCTAGAAATAATTGAAGATTAAGTTCTTTAATGATGTTGTTTATGAGTTAATTTTCATAAGCCTTTCTTGGTAATATGCCCTATACATTCTCCATAGAATGGACAATGCCATCTCCCAAAATTGTGTTTGTGTCATTGCTCATAAGAATAAGAACAATATAATGTTCTCCATAGAATGGACAATGCCATCTCCCAAAATTGTGTTTGTGTCATAGCTCATATGAATAAGAACAATATAATGTTCTCCATAGAATGGATAATGCCATCTCCCAAAATTGTGTTTGTGTCATAGCTCATATGAATAAGAACAATATAATGTTCTCCATAGAATGGACAATGCCATCTCCCAAAATTGTGTTTGTGTCATAGCTCATATGAATAAAACCATATAATATTCTCCATAGAATGGACAATGCCATCTCCCAAAATTGTGTTTGTGTCATAGCTCATATGAATAAGAACAATATGATGTTCTGAAAAACACCTTTTAATGGATTAACGAAAAATTTGTTTTAACTTTATTGAAACAAAGTCAATGGGATAAGAAAATCATAATCATAACTTTCGTTTCGATATCTCCAAAAATAAAAGGGTCTAGTGAAGCTTAAGTTGAAATATCATTCCTTTCTATATAAAACTTTAGTGTAGTCTGCGATGTATCCATTAGATTCATTTGATAAAAAACTGCAATACAATAGGAGGCATATGAAATATGCATCTACAAAGAATAATAAAATAATAATAATTAAATAGAAATATTAATTTTATATAAAATATAATTAAAAAAATTAATAAAAAAAATAATTATATAAAAATGTTAGTAAATAACAAAAATATAATTAAATAAATCATAATCCCTAATTTACAATATAATAATAATTTTTGTTAATAAAAATAATTAAAAATATAAACAAAAAAAATAAAAAATAAAATTGCTTCAAATAAGAAAAGCTCAAGAAAGCGGAAAGTTTGAATAAAATAAACAGAACAAGAAATGTAAATTTTTATAAATTTTGTTTAAATTTATTGTATATTCCCTTTTTATTCTTAGTTTCGCGTTTTTGTTTTGTTTTTTTTTTTTGTTTTGCCAAATCAAAGCATTTGCAAAAAATAGGCAGAAATAGAATGAAAGATATAAAATTTTTTGAGAGATAAATTTTTTTTTGTGGTAGAAATAAAATTTAAATAAATTAAAGAAAAGAAAGAAAAAAAAATGAAAGCATAGAAACGAATTTTGAACAAATTTATTAATAGAAATTCGAAAAAAAACTCAAGAATTCAAACAAAAAAAAAAAAATTGTATGGGTGCTTGGACTTTAATGTGACCCATAAAGATAATTAATATTTTTAATAATTTTATATAAAAGAAAATATTAATTAATTGTCAAATATTTTGTTGAATATGCATATAAATTTTATTTTTCGTTTAGTAAATGCACTTCCTCACCAAGAAGATAATCAATCTGTTGGGTAAAGATTATACAGAGAAATATTGCTGATGTCTTATATTGTATATAGAACAGGGGTTCCTAAACTTATTGCGGCAGGGAATTAAATTCTATTGCCAGTTCCATTGCAACAATCAATCCATAGATCGATTTAAGTAATCATCAAATGCAATTACATTAGTTAGTGTCCTTCTTATTCATATTTTCTGAATCTTCAATATTTTTTTAAACATTATATAAGCGAAATATTTGGATACCAATCTAGAAATAACAGATCTTCCATCTCACGAATTGTCTAGACGTAGACGCTTAAAACGAAGCAGACCAGTCGATCTGACCTAACTTAGGTTACGGGTGGCGCTGAGAGGCATCTTGCGGTTGTTGGCCTGCCGCAAGTAGCTCTCAAAAATGAGGCCTAAGACACCCAGGATCATTATTCAAGAGACAATTCGAAAATGTTCGATATTGTCCACTGCCTTTTCCCCCCTTATTGCTAAAAATGTACTTAGTGTTTTCTTTTATATTTAAGATATAAGATGTAGGAAAACAATAGTACATATCCAATCGGGAACAACAAAAAAAAAAAAAAAAATATTTCGTCTGCCTCTCTCAGTTCCTTCAATTTCAACAGACCTGTATCATTGAAGTATGATTTCTTGGAAAGATTCTAAGGTTCTTAGAGGAATGAATCATCATTACTCTTTGGTTCATTGATTAAGAACCACTGCATTTCTATGAAATATACTCACTCATATGTATTCGCATCATCTCTTTATCTTTCATAGATGCATGCATATCAAGATGGTAAAATAAATGAAACGTGTCAGAATATTTTTGATGTATCACACATGATTGTTTTATATGATTTTATGATGAAACAGCAAACTATGCACATATCTTTTTTTCTTTTCATTTCTTTTCGTCTTAGTTTCTAAACAATAACAAAAATAAAGGAAGCACATTTTGGTAATAAAAAAGTTAAATAATGATTTTCATAAATTATTGTTTATATTTATGAAAATAGAATGAGTAAAAAAGAAGAATAAAATAAAAAAAATACTATACAATAAAATTGTGATAAATTTTAATTTAGTGAAATCATAAATAAAAGAAATAAAAATTTTGAAATAAAAAATTTGAAAAAAATAAAACAAAAATTTCATTTTCTAAAAATATTAAATGAAACAAAAAAATTTAGAAAAAAACAAAAAAAAAAAATGAAGAAACTATGGCGAGACAAGTTTATTTTTATTGAAATTTTATAAATATTCTATGTATATGAAAAAGTTCTAAAGGGTATATTTATTCATATGAGCCATTTGTAATCCCACAAAAAAAAAAGAAGAACAAATTTTGAAGGAAATAGAAAGTAAACTAAACTTGATTAAAATTTTTACAAATTATGCAAATTATTTAACCCTAACCAAAAAATATAATAATTTTGTCAAACCAAAAGTCCCATAATGGTTCTTCATTTCCTATTGATATAGTTTTTCAATTGTGTAAATAAGAAAAATAATTAATTTAATAGTTTCGTACATCCACCACCTCAAGTATTCATAGATTAAAAATTTTATTACCCAATCTTTGTGTATTTTAGTTGGTCCACTTATAGCTCTATGCTTCTTAATCCTGTCCTATCATTTTGCAAGAAAATTTCTTATTAAAATTCATTGATTTATCCAAACCAATTGTGGACAAAGTAAGCAAATCGCAGGTTATAATCTTTGATGTACGAAATTGTGTCTTGCATTGGAATTATTTCTTCATTTAGGGTACCAAACACTGTCCATCTGTTCTCGGTCTTTATCTCAAGAATCGTGATAGGTGGAATGTTGAAATTTTCATTAAAATAAATTTAAAAATTTAAAGGGCGAGCTATTTGATTCAGTAACCCTATGGTGTTGAAATTTTCATGATTGGTGGTGATAATGGTTCTTCATTTTACAAGTTACTTAAGGTCTTTCTTTAATTCCGAACAAAAACTGATCCAAATGACTCGTGAATCCTATTTTTTGTTTAGAGTTCTTACACAAAAAAATGTATACAAAATTAAATGATTATTAAATAAATGTTATAAATTCTTTTTTTAAAGCAAGATTTCATAACATTTCCATTAAGTAGTAAAATACTATTAAGTTTTTTTGTCAAATTTTTGTTAAAAATAATTTTAAAAATTCATATGAGAAAAAATCATAGTGTGACGCATTAAAAGTGGTTAACATAGTATGGCAATCTAGGGCTCGAGTGGTTCAAATATATATACTGATGTACAATAGTACAATATAAGTTGATATTTTAATAGGCAAGGCAAGGGAAGTTGATATTACAACAACAATATCATTTTGGGCCCTTTGAAGCCTCATTCAAAGTGACGAAATTTTTTAGGTGTAGGACTTAGTATTATTTGATAGTTCCAGATCAGAATCTTACTGATTACATATAGTAATCATCATTAGCCAATTTATTTCAGTATGTTTTGGATTTACTATCCTTCGTTGAAGAAGTTTCCATTCAAAAATAAAAATATTCCCAGTGCAGGAAAATAACAAAAAAGCACAAAAAGGATATTTGTATTTAATTTAATTTGGCTGACATTAAAAACCCTTCAAAATTGTTATTTTCAATAAAACCTAAGCATGATGAAAGACATTAAGAGTAACAAAATAATCTGCTTAACCGAATTAATTTCTTTAAAATGATTTATGTGTCTTAAAATCCGAAAAAATGTGTGGAATATCACTATGAAAATACTTATCTCTAAAAATATGCTATAATGTATGTATTTAAATCTATAAATAAAGAATTCCCGATAATCTAGCAGACAATGAGTCTCACTGACTTATAGTCAATTCGACGACTAATTGTCCAAACTGGATCTTCTTTAGATCTACATAGCCAGAATGTATAATTTTTTTTTTTTTGTTGTTAAATTTTTTAAACGAATTTCAAAAAATGAGGAATATTTTCTCTTTCCCATTATACAACAGTCTACTTGACAATATGTCAATTTCCATGGCATTGAAAAGCATCATTAACTGCTTGCGAATTATGAAGTCTTAACAAAATTTTGGTATATTACGAACAATGAAGTACCGGAGTTTTACGTGCTCGCCTGTCTGTAAGAAGACTCAAGAACACGGTGCCAAGCACATGGATTGAACTTCAATCAACGTCCCCTTGGATAAATATCCGCAGGTACCAAAATAGTGTCATATTAAATTTGGAATATGACTCCCTCCTTGGTGGGGAGCGAGGCCCACCTTAAACCTCTGCTGCTCTCTGGGTCACAGCACCCGGTTGTATAACGCAACTCCACGTCGAGTTATTACTCTACCCGCATTTGGGTATTAAATCATAGCCACCATGATACTCCCACAAGGGGGCCGTACCCGCTGGCCAGGACGGAACAAGTTCCGTGGGCTCCTGACCACCCGTGGTACCAGAAAAAGCCTCTGGTCAGACTTCGTACCGAAAGGTACTACCAATTCGAACCCCAAAAAAGTCCATGGGTTGGTGCCCCATTATGTTTTCATTCATGTAGTAGCCAAGAAATCCAATTTATAGAGGATAACCTGGATCACAAATTATAAATGAAAATAATGTTCCCTCCAGGAATATGAGTTCTATACATAAAGATATAAAACTCAGAAGAATTTCCCGGAGGGGGAGGTATATTACGAACAACAATTCTTTTCTATATTCAATCAAATGCATAGAAAATGTCCAATAATCTAGCAGCCAATGAGTTAAACTGACTTATTGTCTATCTGCACCGCCGTCTCCCCACTATTTGTTCAATCATCATCTTGGCTTGATATACTTAGTCTTTTTGTCTTTTTTTATTGTATTATTTTTTTCTTTAGCTTATACACCCTTTGTCTACTATGAGTATCTCCCACTTCGATTTAAACTGATTGTTCTTTCTATTCATTCATCTGTAGACGCATACGGAAGAGTATTTTGTGTTTTTAATATGACAAATGTGAAGGTTGTTCCCATTTTATTATTTCTCATTTTTGTTTCTTTTTTTTTTTTTAATTTTATTTTATTTTTCATATTTTGCAGTCATTAATTTCGCACACAAACTGTCAATTAACCTCAGAGTTATATTTTTTTGTGGCGTTGATAATGTAAATTATGTGTTTTTAATCGTTAAAAAATAATAATTTGCATGAGTCTTTTTCTCTTTGCCTCTCTTATATGGTATTTGTTTTTTTATATTTCATATTTTAATACAATAAAATCACTATCAAATCTATAAAGTAACATATGTTCATAGGAGGGAAAGTTCAATAAGTCATTGATCCCATAGCATTGCAATTTTATAAAAAAATATCATCTACTCTTAACCTTTTTGGATGCTGGCATGAAAATATATAAAACTGAATCTAAACTCTTTTTGTTATGATTAATATACATAAATCTTTAGTTTCTTTTAACATCAGTTGGTTCGAAACTTGTTAAAATATGTGATATATAAGCAGTTTCTTTGGTCAGCAAATTGAATTGGGTAGTAGTCACAACATCGACCGAAACGTCCTATGCCATTCTCATGTCATTTTGGAATAATCTGATAAATGAAAACGGAGGATTCCGTATCAAATGGGGGGTTTGTAGGGGATGTATCCCCCCTAAAAAAGTTTTGAAGTGAAACTTCTTTAGCGAAGGGGAGTAAATCCAAAAAATATGAAAATGAAATGTGACGAAAATCAAAATTTGACGATGTTATTATTATATTGGAGATATTTAAGCAAATACAATTGAAATGTCTCAGTGCCGTAGTGGCTAGAGAGTAGGACTTGCAAACCGTTTACTGGTAATATTTTTCTTCGGGAAATAAGATGATCACTAAGACCCTATAAAGAACAGGCTTTTTCCTAATGTAGTAAGAATAGTCTCTTTTTAGGGTTCCGGAACCAAAAGGATACCAGAAGGAACCCTATTACTAAGACTACGCTTTCCGCTCGCCCGTCCTCGGGCTCTATTTCATGAACAGAATGTGAAGTTCTATTGGGACTAAAGCAACAAATACTAAAACGAAAATCAAGTTAGAAATTTAAAGGGGTCTCCATACAAGAAACGTATGGGTTTATGGGAGCTATGCGATCCAATAACGCTAGGATCTTTAAATTTACAAGGTTGGTGGAAATGGATTAGGCACTTATAGTTTCCAAATTTCAATTTGATTAGACCACTATGAGGGGTACCTCCCGTACAAATGCATATTTCATTTTCCTATTTTTTTGGATTTACTTCACTTCGCTAAAGAAGTGTCAATTCAAACAAAAAAAAAATATTCCCAGTGCAGGACTCAGCAAAGGAGACAATTCCTATTTAATGCATAGGCCTTGTAAGGATCTCTGTGACCATATTTTGTTATCAGAATAAACATATTTTCAGTCAACATTAAGATGACTGAACAGCGACCTAGAAGATCCATTGTGTTCCATATGATTAAAAAATGCTTTAAATGAGAACTTTAAAGACCTTGATGGTAATTACTATTTGCAAGAGTTGAAATAAGTTCAAACATCATTTGCACAGGATAGTAAACTTTAAGAAAATTTATGTTGCTAAGTCAGTTACTCATTAAAAACCCCTCGTATAAAAGATTTTACATACATAAATACATAACTAGCTACTTTTTGTTCAAGTGCTGCCAATTCACAATTCAATGCACTTTACTTTTAAACAAAGAAACTAAATTATATTGTAAAAAAAAAAAAAAAACAAGCAATAACAAAGTACGAGTATCTACATAAAATCGTTGAATGAAAAAAAATATTTTATTAAAATAAATTTCAGCATTAATTACTTGCGAGAGCAGCTCATACAATATATTATGCAAAATATTGTATATAAATCATACGACACAGAAGAATTGGAGACAGAAAGAAATTCTTTAGATTCAATAATTTATAACACATCTCTTGAATGTCAAATAAATGCGAAAACAATATTAATCTTGACTAAAGTCAAGTGACTCTGAATAAATGAGCGAATGGTGGGGAATAATAAAAAGATACGTCAGTGACCGACAGAATACTACTTATGTATATTGTATTTGAGATACTTTTTCAAACATACGTGTGTATATTATTGTATTATAAGAATTATGAATGGCCACTGAACTGTTGTATGAACGTAATGAATAAAAATCATGTGCTGTCTGCAGAAAAATGTATTAGGAAATAATATTAAAAGTGTCTTTCATTAATTATACAATAATAATTATCAAATTAAATAAATAAAACAAAAGCTAAACAAATATAGATATAGATATATTCAGAAAGAGAGTGAGAGAGAAAGGGAGAATTATAGAGAGAGAGAGATACAATACACCAGGTCATTACCATCATCATCATCATCGAACAAATAAAGAGTTCACGCAACGTAACAATTGCCTTAAGATATTTGTTTCTTGTTTTTTTCTTTTTTTTTGGTATATTTTATTTATTAATCAAAGCTAAAAGACACTTGGAAATCGATTGCCAACTATCGTTATGCTATATATTGTAAGTAGTAGTATATACTATGAATATCGATTGACTGTGACTGCTGGTTATAGTGGTTCTGGTGGTGGTGGTAGTGTTGATCATTAATCTTAATGATATGAAAGCCGCAGCTGATTAATTTGTGTGATAATTAAAATTGATTATGTTTGCGAAAATATAAAAATAATAAATTATATTTACAAAATGTTCGTGCAATCGCATTTATGCACGATCATATCAAATCAGATGAATATAAATAGTATAAATAGTAGATACATTTATAGATACATTTATCAGTTTGTACATATCTTGTGTGCCATGCATGTTTAATTGTATGTTGGTTGTATGATCATTTGTTTGCTTGTTTTAGTTCTTCTCTCTTTATTCAAATGAATGAATGAATGTGTAAGCGAGAAATGTCACTTAATGCGTGAAAATTACCGGGTTTTTATTTAAAATATTTTCAAATTGTTGTTATTGCTTGTTGTTTGTTGTTGTACAATATATACAATACTTCCGGCATTTTGTGTGTTGTTTAGAAAATTTTTAATTAGAAAATAATGTAAAATAATTCACAAACACAACAAATGATTTGTTGTTCAGTTGAGGTATTACATGGTAATTAATAACAAGTAGCAAGTCATTTCATAGATACATATTTATTACAGTGCCAAGTTGATTGTTTCACATGATGTTGTTTGTCGCTTGCAGTTTGTTGTTGTAGAATTTGTTGAAGAAGATGTTTTAATTAAAATATATTTTAAGGTAAATTTTATTAGAAAATTTTTATAAAATAAAAGAAAATTATAACAAAAATTATAAGTAAATGATAGCAAATTTATATAGTTAATAATGGGAACAAGCTACTTACGAGATATGAAAGCGATAAGGATATTCCATCCAACATCGTATATGAAACGAATACATACAAGTTTCACTAACATTATGATGATGTGGGACAAGAAATGTAGGACCTTGTCTTAGTACCTTTAGTAGTTAAAAGAAAGGAACAAAATCAAAATCAAATAAGCTAAGAAATTATAAAAAACATTACTCATTGATAGTATTTGATAATCGCTACGATTTATCGTAACAATATGTTAGGACAATAGTATGAAATATGTTTCTTGGATCAAGAAAAGTTATATCTAATGAATTTAACAATATAAAGTAAGTTTTTCTGTATAGAGTTTTGTAGATTGATCTTTTATAAATGAAGATTTCTTTTTCTCTGATTTATTACTTAGTTTTTGTTATAGTTTTGAAGATTTCGTTTTAAACCTTTTGAATAATTTCAATGCAACATAAGTTGATGTAGAATATGCCCAAATTTGTTTAAATAATTGAGTTTAAATACAGCAGAATCTTATATAATTTAAAATGACGAACTTCTTCACATATACACTTCTCATTAAGCCTGGGATTTAACGATGTTTTATTTATAAACAATGGATTTTAAAAGACACTTTACAAAAATTTAATGATATTTTGATATATTTTTTTTTGAAAATAAGCGGTGAACGGGAATCAATGTACCTACATATATAAAAATGAACCCCGAAAAACTTGAGGACGGCTGTACCAACTGTGATGATTTTTTGTTGTTGTACTCATGGGGTTACTAGTCAGGTTTTCTGCTACATTTGGATCCGGTAGATGGCGCTGTTGTCCGATATAAATTTAAGATCAATCTCCTTGTGTGAGGTTTTAATACTATCACATCAAAGTCAAATAAGTTAAGAAACATTAAATGCGAATAATAATTTTATAAAGAATGCTAATACTTACAGAAATGATCATATTAGTTTCTATTATTTTTTATACAAATATCTGATTTCTTAAGTATAAAAATAGAGATATAAGTATCAAGATAATTCTTAAGACAGAAAATTAGGTGTAAGCATTGTAAACGGTTTCAATTTTAGATTAAAAGTATCGTCGTGAAGATTTAATGTCTGCTTTTAATTATTAAATACTAATTTAGTAATAAATTTGCGTTTCTGAATAGATTTAACATAAATTTGGGCAATCTTCACCAACAGATGTCTATTTTTAGTCAAGTCTTGTGATTTATTGTACAATTTATATGGCATATTCAAGTCATCTCTTTTGAAGTATCTGTCATTGTTCTAATAAATATTTCTTATGTCATTATGTTACTTCTTTCCCATAGTTGGAAAACCAAATGTGGCTTAAAAATAAAGTTATACAGTTTAATCAGCATTAAAACCAAATTTGTTCTTAATTCTAAAAACATGACAGATTTATGGACTAATGGGATTTAATTCCTTAGATAAAATTTCTATTTTAAAGACTTAAAGACTTTTAAAATATTCTTTTGTGATGTTTCATAGAAAAACTTTCTTTTCAGTTTTTAGTTTATGGCGCCCATTAAGTAACAAACAAATTGTGACTTGCTCACAGAACTCAAACAGAAAATATCAGTTTTTCATTTTATAATCTGAGAAATAAACTTGAGAGATAATTTTTAATTGAACTCTTGATTTTAAAAATTACTTCCTCTTTTAATAAATTCTTGAATTCATTGGCATGCATTTCATTTGCAATAAGAATCTTCTAAATATCATTAAAGATAACAATTAACCACTATAATACAACCAACTACAAGACTAATAGCATCATATAACACTGTCAGATAAAATCTCTCGAAAGACAAGTTATTCAAGTTTTTAATTTAGTTATTATTTTATTTTATTTTATGTTATTTTTTTGTTTTTTTTTGTATTAAAAAATTATACCATTTAATCGTAAAGTGCATAAAATGCTGCGTTGCGATGCTATGTTTGACATCTTCTTTATGAAATCCTTGAACAAGTGATAAAATACAATTCTTAATGTACTTTTAATATGATGATTGATGTGGCGCCGCTAAAAAAATGCACAAGAAAGTGAGAAGAAAACATAAAAGAATTAAATAATAAAAAAGTATTGTACGAAAAAGACAAAAAAATGCAACAAAACACACACAAAAAAATGAGTGAGTGATGCAAAAAGTACGATGCGATTGTATGATGACGATGACAGTTGACAATTTTAATGTCAACTGACAGGCAGAGGCATTCATTCCTCTGTCACTTTGTCCATCTGTCGTTCAAACTTGTCTAACCCAATCAGCTCAAAAATATAGAAATTTTTGCTTGCAGACGATTGAGCACAAGTCAAGTCAAGTTCTCAACTTAACAATTATTCTTAGACAGCAAAAACAGAAAGAAGCATAGCAAGACAGGACAGCAAGGAATAATAATTTCGGTTCACCGAAGCTTGTATACCTTTCATGCCCCCCAATTTTTGTTTCTGTTAATTTACATTTTAAATTAATATTCGTGTGACAGTATGGAAATCATATCTGTCTAAGCTTGATAAGTACAATAGTTTGAGAGCTGACTGACGGAGAAGGCTAAATCAATTAACTTTTTTGTATGGGATTTATGTCTTTTAGAAATCGGAGAACTCTGATTTTAAAATATCAACTATGCATGAGAATAAATCGGGTCTATTTAACAGTTTGATAACCTAACTACTGAGAGTAGACTGTCGGACGAGGTTAAATCTATTCTGTTCAATGCGATCATTTCCATATACTAGAAATGTGTCCTTTATGAGGTCTCAGATGTTCGGTGCTCTGTGTACCATCTTCAGCTTAGCTTGCTTTTACAAGACAAATAAAATTATGTATTTAACGATCGATCTATGGAAGTAAGGAGCTTCAAAAAGAATAGTTAGCTCCAAGGGTATAGGAGTTTGGCCATCCATTTAAGAATTATTCAAATTAAGGAATCAATAAAATAATGCTAGAGTGATATACCACATAAAATTACTAGAAGTAGAGTTATTTAACGTGATCACTAGACAAACAGGACTAATATAGTAATAAGGGCATAAAATTCGAGTTGACCTAAATTGGGTACATATCATGAAGACCTTATAGACGGTTCTGAGGATTAATGAGAGTCAATCAGAGCCCCCTTGGTGTTATATCAGAAAGTAGCAATTTTGAATTGATACTTGAATGGCCTTCTTGCTTTTAATTTGAGGCCTATCTTAAACTTCTATCGTTCACATAGTATCCGGTTGTATAAAGCAATTGAATATTAAGCTAGAACTCTTCCTGCATCTGGGTGCCAAATACAACTACTAAAAGTTTTTCTATATATTCCTATTAGAGATGCGCTGAGTAACACTTTTGCCGAGTAACGAGTACCGAGTTTTACTCGGCTCAATTTTTTTTTAACCGAATACTCGGCCGAGTAACTCGGTTCTATCAAATTTCCATTTCGCACGCGTAATCAAGTACAAACAGGTTCGCGAGGGGAAGAGCGGAACTTGCAAAAGCTAAAGCTATATCCATAACTACTGATATTTGGACCTGCAAGAATAACTTACTCGAATTCTTAAGCTACACCGCTCACTGGCTAGAATAGGAAATTGAGCTTCCGCACAGAGTGTTGCAGATGTCACATTTTAGAGGACCCCACACGGCGGACAATATTTGATTCAGTGCTTTCAGATTTATCCGTGATCTGGGATATTAATACTCGCATTCATTTTGTCTTGAGAGACAATGGACCCAATTTGGTGAAAGCCATAAATGATAGTCAATATGTTGGCAAAGAATGCTATATACATACGCTGCAATTAGCCGTAAAAGCTTCGTTGAAGGAACAAAATGTAATCAACGTTATTGCCTCAGCTAGAAAAATTGTAGGCTACTTTAACCATTCTGCAGTGGCACAAGAAAAACTGACCCTGATACAAAAAGAACTAAAACTGCCAGAGCACAAACTCGTGCAAGATGTAACCACAAGATGGAACAGTACTTTTTACATGATAAACAGATTATTAGAGCAAAAAAGGGCAATATCTCTCTACATCACGGACAACCCAAGTACAGCCAATCTACAACAATTAACTGAACGTCAATGGGAGATCCTACGGGAGTGCATTACATTACTCAAACCGTTCGAAGAAATTACTAAAATTGCCGAAAAAAGAACAATTATTATAGTTTGGCAACTAAATATATTGCTTTTCTTAAACAAAGTATACTCGGCATTCAAACCGAGTTATTCGGCATTCAAACCGAGTTATTCGGCCGAGTACGAGTATCAAAAAAACCCGCCGAGTACCGAGTATCAACCGAGTACTCGGCCCATCTCTAATTCCTATATAGGGGTCCTATTCCAATGGACATTTTGCTTAGACTTTGTACCAGAGGTACTACCCATTTGAACTTCAAAACAGTTCTGGGTTAGTTTACTGTAAAAAAAATGAAGGTTTATCAACCCACAGAAGGAACAGTATTCACCATATTTATGGATATATTATATATACAACAGCTTTCCTACTGTATCAAGGGCATAATATAGAGATAGTTGAGATCTATGAAAAACAAAGAACGATAAACCCTTCGTTACAAACATCAAGCCAAAGTGATAAATACACTAGTGCGAAAAAGTTTAAATACTTTGAAA
The DNA here is from genome assembly GCA_037043295.1 of Amiota minor. NCBI lineage: Eukaryota > Metazoa > Arthropoda > Insecta > Diptera > Drosophilidae > Amiota > Amiota minor. The sequence continues at coordinate 4,982,705 of JBAMAW010000081.1, read as the reverse complement.
ATGAATTTAATTGAATGAAGAAAATATGAAAATATTTATGCAACATGAAACATGACACACACACACACACACACACTCAATCGCTAGATACAATAATTTAGTTTAAGATACTTTTGCTTCTGAGATGCTTGTGATCATTATATGTTATAGGGTTGTGTAATAGTTGGCGAAATGTTCTTTTCACACTTGAAATGAAAAGATAACACGCGCCACTTACTCGCTTTTAATTACCATCAGAAGAAGAAGAAGAAGAAGAAAAAAATATCATTTGTATCTGTTTAACTCATTTAACAACAAAATCATAATAATAATAATAATAACAAAAAAAATAAAGTGCAAAAAAATATTCTAAACATAATCAAATTTAAAAAAAAAAAAAATAACATTGAAATATAAAAATAAAAAAAAAATTGAATTAATGAAATGGTAAAAATGTTAATGTTGTTTCTCTGTTTCTTTCCCTTGCTTTGTGTTTATTTGAATTAATAAAGAAAATAAAAGAAGCAAAAGAGTACAAATAATTTTCTCAAAAACACAAACATTATAAAATTAAAGAATGTGGCGCTTTACCTTAATTACAAATTACAATGTGAGATGAAAGTGTTTTCTTTTCTTATGGTTTTTCTTTTCCTTTCTTTCTTTTTCTTTCCCCCCTTATCCATTTCAAAAACAACAAAGTACAATAGTATTTTAATTGCTTTTGCTAATAAATATTTGTATCTTTTGGGTTTTAAATCTAAATAACCTTTGCTTATCATTTAAGATGAATCACTTTTGATTTCACACACATAAACAATTTAATGAGTAAAAAAGTTCTTAAAGAATAAAAAAAAATATATGGATGGCAGTGAAAGTAATTCGTAAGGAATTTTTATTTCTATTTTGTTTAGAAAATTTTCCTAAAAAATTTAGTGAAATGAAAATGAAAATGAAATAATGATATGATATTTCTATTGTGTTAAATAAAAATGAAAAAATAAATATATATCTACATAGATATTTTCAAACTATTTCGCATATACTTTAGTATTGTATAATAAATTTAAATAATTCACATGGTGAGTTATTAATGAGTTTGATAAGTGGCTGCTGCTTAATACCCCCTGAGTCATTGCTGTTAATGTTATTTGTTAGTTTGCTGGTGGCTTGAAAAGTATGCAAAATGAATAAGATGAAAAGATAGATAGATAGAAACATAGATAGATAGATAGTTAAATAGATATTGTGACCTATAAAAAATAAATGACGACGGACGTTCTTGATTTGAGTGGGCAAAGAAATACTATTGTATATTTTTGTGTTTTTTTCTTTTCAATTTGATCTTGACCTTTGGGTTTAGCTGGAATATGCTTGCAAACCTTCAAACTTACTTATCTTCTTATGTATGACTACAATAGTCACGTGGCTTTGTTAAGTGGTCGTGTGTGGTTTACCACGAGTGTAAAAAAAAACATAGATTGAACTACCAAACATGAAGAATGATTATTAAAATTTGTTTAATTGGCTCTCAAACAATTGGAGCATATAAAGAAGTTATTGGAATATACAATATATATAAATAATATGCTTTATTATGTTAAGACTAGAGTTAACTTCCACATTTTTAATCTCATATTGTATGAACTCTAACAATCACCATCGCGCTTTTGCTCATCCCAAATTTGTTACCGATATAAAGTAAAGTGAACTTTCGTCGCCATAGCATTGATCTCAAATGAGTTTGCTTGCCAGTGAGAACTTACATATTGAACAACAGTAAAAGGAATTACATCCTTCTTTCTGATCTAAACAGTCAAAGCTATAACAAGTCACTTCAAATGTAGTAAAATGAACCAAGTGCGAGTCAGACTCGTACACGGAGGGTTCCGTACCAGATTGGGGTTTGTATGGGAGGAACTCTCCCTAGTGGTCCGATTTGACTTATTCCGACAAATGTACCGCGTCTATTTAAGAAACTTATAGTGTCTAAATCTCAGTTCGATAAGACATAAAATAAAAAAGTTTTTCAAATAAGAACCTGAATTTTAATGGTTGGTTTGTATGGGAGGTACCTTCCCTATTTGGCCGATTTAGCTGATTCCAACAAATATATAGCAACTATTTGAGAAATTTACAGTGTCTAAATTTCAGTTGGATAAGACATAAAACAAAAAAGTTTTCTAATAAGAGCCTGAATTTTATTGGGGGTTTGTATGGGAGGTACCTTCAATAGTAGTCCGATTAAACTGAAATTTCGACAGAATAAGTTTTTAATGTATATCTACCAACCACCCAAATTTCAAGATCGTGGAATTACTGGATCGTATAGCTGCCATACAAACCAAAATTTTTCTTGTATGGGGAGCCCTTTAAGTTTTTGAAAATATTCTTATTTTAGTATTTGTTGCTGAAGGCCGGATAGAACTACACATTTGTTTTGGTACCATTTGGGTACCCGGAACCCTAAAAATTAAATCGATTTCCCTTTTTTTGTGGAAATATACAAAATATATGAAAGTTTATATTTCCAAAACATAATAGAAAGCATTGAATATTTTATTTTGTACTTGAGAAAAGAACAATTGTTATTGGTATAATGTATCTATCTATCTTAGTAGATGTAGATTTAAGGTCACATAGATACGCATTTAAATATAAGATAATTTAAGATCAATAAGGACCCAATGGCAAGACAACATTGCGATGTATAAGTGCGATGGTAAGACTTTAAAGATACTTACCTTAATATAAGATAAGATCCATAAGGACATGGTGGGAAGGATTTAAAGACGCAGTTAAGATCTTAAGTTAACCTCGATATGATCTAAAGCAGGACTGTCCAACCCGCGGCACCTATCAGTGCGATCCAATGCGGCCCAAATGACAATGAACATAAAACTGAGCCAGAGGGAACTTTTTTGCTCGCCGACTTAAAGCGAGGAACTTTTGTTTTGCTCGAAACGTAAAAGCGAGGTTTTTGCTTTGTTTTTTGCTCGCCTACTAAGGCAGATCTTTCCACGACTTTTCACAATGTAGCCCAGGGAACTGAAAACATATAATAGCTCTAAACACACATATTGAATATTTATTATTTAGGATCCATCGACAATCTGTGAGAAATACATGTATCGAGCTAAAATTTATTTACCATTCAGCCAAATATCAAGTTTTTTTATAAAATTTGTATGGAAGATAATCTCCTTCTATTCTTTGACACATGATCACATCACATCACACTTTATTATAAAACTAACATAATAAATAATAGAATTAGCACTATTTTTAATTGACAGACATTAAATGTTATTGTTGTTACTGTTATTATTCTTGGTATTGTTGTTGAGTTCTTTAATCAAATATTGTACTTTGTTAAAGACATTTTTATTCTTAATTTTGCATTCCAGTGAAAGAAAGAAATATTTATTGAATAGAAAAAGAATGAGTGAGTGAGTGAATGAGTGAAAACGTCGAAGACGAACAAGTTACTCAAGTTAATATCTCAATTAAAATGACAGACGCGCTTTCAGCGCAAACTCGTAATCAATTAACAATTGAACAACAATAACAACAACAACAACAACAATAACAGATACAATAATAATAAGATACAATAACAAAATAACAGATACAACAATATGAAATAACAATGGAACGAACAATGCCAGTTTAGCTTAAGTTGTACGAATATTATTGTACTACGAGACAATGGTCTTTCTCTCTTAGGTCGTCGTTGGTCGTCAGTCATCAAGTGATTTGAGTTGATGATCAACGAACGTGGAAATTGCTGAAATGTCATTTATACAACAACAAAATGTTCTTATTGTTATTGTTGTTGTTATTCTTATGAGAAAGTACAACAATATCAACAAACCATAAAGGAAAAAAACATAAAAAAAAAAAAATTTAAATGAAAGAAAATTGCAGTTTTTTTTTCTTAAAAGTAATTGAGTTTATTCACATTCTCAACGGTAAACAAATGCCAAACTTGGATGTTAAAACAAAAAATAAGTAAGAAAAAAAAAAACCTAAAAAATTGGCCCCGGCGTTGCCGACTCAGCTCAGAGCTTCGAACTAACCAAGTCAACAAATTTGGTCACTTAAAGTAAAAAAATGGCAAAATACTTTGTAAATTGTGTTGCATTTACGAATATTGGGTTGTTCAACAAGTTATTTTAAATACTAACCATTATTCAATGATGACTGTTGAGCTTTTTTTTAATGACCTTATGACATTTTTTAAGGTTCCGGACCCTAAAGGTACCAAAAGGAACCCTATTGCAGAGACTTCATTGACCGTCCGTCCTCGAGTATATATCTCATAAACCACAATAGCTAGAGAGTTGAAATTTTCACAGAGTGTGTAGTTCTATTTGGGCTTTAGTAAAACATACTAAAACTAAAATATTTTCATAAACTTAAAGGGGTCCCCATACAAGAAACATTTTGGTTTGTATGGCAGCTATACGATCCAGTAATTTCACGGTCCTGAAATTTAGATAGTGTGTGGCCTTATATCAGAAACTTATATTCTCGAGATTTCAGTTGGATCGGATTACTAGGAAGGGTACCTTCCATACAAACAACCATTAAAATTAAGGTTCTTATTAGAAAAACTTTTTTGTTTTTTGTTATATCAAACTGAAATTTGGACACTATAAGTTTCTAATATAGACGCAGTACATTTGTTGGAATCAATCAAATCGACCAAGTAGGAGGGGTACCTCCCATACAAACCCACCATTAAAATTCAGGTTTTTATTAGAAAAACTTTTTTATTTTTTATGCTATCGAACTGAAATTTGGACACTATAAGTTTCTAATATAGACGCGGTACATTTGTTGGAGTCAGTCAAATCGATCAACTAGGAGGGTTACCTCCCATACAAACCCACCCTTAAAATTCAGGTTCTTATTAGGAAAACTTTTTTGTTTCTTGTTCTATCAAATTGAAATTTAGACACAATAAGTTTCTGATATAGACGCGGTACATTTATTGGAATCAGTCAAATCGGACCACTAGGGGGAGTACCTCCCACACAAACCCCAATCTGGTACGGAACCCTCCGTGAGCGAGTTTGACTCGCACTTGGCCCATTTTTTTATACTCTTCACGCAGTTCATTTTGTCATGTAGTTTGTAACTGATAGAAGGAGACATTGGATTCATATGTACAAATATTGTATGATGTCAAAAATAAGTTCTATTTATATAGTCTATCAAAATACTTTCGATTTACGAAACTAACTTGCTTCAATAGATTTAATTTTAATTTAAGGATACAAATTTATAATAAATTTTAGTCATTTCTAAGTTATGGTTATGTAATGAAAAATCATGCATTGACTTTTTGAACAACCCAACTAAATTATATTGTAAGCGCCTTGCAAACTTTGCTTTAACCAAGTCCAAGTTCTTGACTTCGACCTTCCCCATTTCGAAGATATTTAAAAGAAATGCAAAGAAAAGAAATGAAGCAACGGTAAAGCATGTGCAGTCCAGACAGAAAAAACAAGTCCAGTCTTAAGTGGCATTCTTAGTTGACAACATCAAACAAGTTGAATGACTTTGGCTGGCTGAATGAATGACTTTAGCTGGCGCTGGTGCTGGTGCTGGTTAAATTGGCTGGCTGCTGTCAGTATCGTTTTCATCCTATTGTACGAGTATGCCTCCTCTTCACTTTTCTTCTTTACACATGTCTTCTCTAAATCAGATTTAGCATTTCTTATATTTTATGCAATGAGACTTGATTTGACTTGGATTGTTGTTTGGTTGGCTGTTGGTTGTTGGCGTAGGCAACAAAATATTTAATTTAAAAATTATGCATGAAAGTTCAAAGAATAAAATAAATCGTGTAAATGGAGACCTTCATTTTTCTCGAAGTCATCTCAAAGACAAAGACCCACACAGGCACACACACACACACACACACACACAAATTCATTACTTTTACGTTCTCTTTTTCATTCGTTCTTGTTTCCTTTCTTTTTTCATTATTTTCCATATTCTCCATTCATTCTTATGACATTCGTGTGCATCATCATTGTATGTAGAATATAAGTCTGAGGAGACTTGTATGTAAGAAAGGAGCAAGGAACGTGTAAACACAAAACGAACAAGTGATGGGGCGTACATGATTCCTTTGTTGGATCGTTTAAGTTTATTTTCATTTGACTTCTTTTGCATTTATAAAAAATTATAAAGTTTAGTTCATTTTTCACACTGACGCCGTTCGAACCGCTTTGCTTTTGTTTTGTTGTTGTGGTCACCGCTGTCGCCGCCACCATTCGCCATTCGCCATTCGCAATTCGTTGTCGTGTAAAGTTTATTTCAACATTTTTAATTTTTAATTTTTGTCGGTGGCAAACCCTGAAATAATTTTTTGATTTTTTTTCTTTTCGGGCAACAAGGTTTACTAAGTTCCTTAACCTTTTTGTACAATAAATCGTTCGTTGATTTGTGTTGTGTATGTTGTATGGAAGAGTGCCACATGAATAAAGAACATGAAGGTACTTACATAAAATATATGAGAGTGTTTTAGTGTTTTGATGGTGTCATATATAAATAAATTGTTAGGAATTTCTACCAAAATATTTATTTTATATACACATTTCCAATATTTCATTGTTTATTATTACAATGAAATGATCTCTGAATTGTCTCACAGTGGTTTTTTATAAGATCTATAACAAGAAAACATAACCTAACCATAACATAAACGCTGATAAAAGTCTAATTTCGGAAGATTGTTATGCATTTCAATTGGTCCAAAGAAGAAGCAGTGTAAAATATGAACTGAAGTGATTAGATTGAACGGATATCTGAAGAGTGTCTTCTGAAGAGAACTGTCCACAATATTTTGCAGTATAAGCTGCAGTACTAGAAAACTTGTGTTAACTCTTGACTAACGTGTGTCCACACATGGCACATTTAACTCAAGAAACATTATAAAAATGTATTCCATACACATCGGGGCGATCACGCCACATTGGACTTCAATTTGCTTGGAGACCTTGAAGATGCTCTACATGGGAGACATTTTCGACCCAATGAAGTTAAAAATCAGATACAAAAGTGGCTTCGAGATCAAGGCAAAGTCTTTTATGCCAAAAGCTTAAACAAACTAGAAAAAACCAAAGAGAAGAATCCAAAAGCAGAGCCAGATTGAACAGTGACAACTTTGCCATACTGTCGAAACTATTAACGAAAGGTTTCCTGAGAAAACGGGTTCGCCTTCCAAGAAAGCAGGGCAGACACAAAAGAAGTGTTGAATATCTGCTGATTCCCACATATTTTCAATGTTTTGTAATCACTTTTAAATGTGTTCTATATACACAAGAAAATCAGAAGATCAAAGGATGAGAAACAAATGGTCAAAATCACACGAAATGAGCATCTCGCTGACACAACGAAATGACAAAGAACAAATTGACTTTATAACAAAAGGACAAAAGATAAAGAAATACATTTCAATTATATTTTAAAAGAAGATGTAAATTGCCATCATACCTTCACCTTTAACTTTAGTTGAAAATCTTTATTTTTATAATTCTGAATACAACTTGACCCTGTTAACAATTTCCAGACACACTTTGTGAAGGATACATAAATAGTTCAAATCATATAATTTTAGCCAAAGATTTATTTAGTTTATACAAATAACTCAATTAAATCTATTGCACTAAATCTATCATCTTAAGATCACAAATTAAACTCAACAGGTGGTAACATTCTTGTAGATTTAAAATTTGATTAACTGTGCTACGATTAAAGATTAATTTTCCATTTTGGCCAAAAAAGAAAACAAAACAAAAAGCGAAAAAAAAAAATTTTTTTTCAATGTAAATAAACGTTTGAAAATTTATGCGTATGATTATTTTTATTAAAAACTTAATTGCTCATACGACGCACCACCTTCGTCGTGTGATTGTTTATTTACCGGTAAAAAAAAAAGAAAAGAAGAAAAAACTGAAACAAAGAAACGAAAATTAAAAAGAAAATTTAAAATTAAAAGCAAAGAAGTGCATAAATTTTCATAAAAGTCAAAGTTAAGAGAATTTTCAATTCTTAAGAGCAAAACAAAACTTCAAAGGCTCACAGACTTCTTGGTAAATTTTGGTCAGTTGCTGGTGGTCAAAATGGAAAATGTACAAAAAAAAAAAAAAAAAAGAAAAAAAGAAAAGGAATTCGAACAATAATTTCAATTGAATTTTAAGCAGCAAAGAATTGATAGTTTAAATATTTGAGACTTGAGAAAAATGAAAATATAGACAAATGATTTGGCAATGCAAAATGACTCATGCCTTAAACACAATTAGAATTAGATTATTGGAAAAAAAAAAGAAAAAAACAATAAACTCAAAATTTAAAATGCAAGAAATTTTCAAAAAAAAAGAAAGAAAAACAAACAAACAAAATACAAAACAAAAAAAAAAATATATACAATATTTAAAATAAAGAGAAACATATACGCGCAATGTTGAATTGAAATGTTAAGCGGGTGAACACTGTTTGCAGTCAGTCAGTTATTTAGTCAGTCAGTCAGTTAGTCTGTCTGTCTGTCTGTCAGAGTGCCTATCCATTCCAATGCTCAGTCAATATTATATTGAACAACGGAAAGGATGCCAATAATTTTTGCCAAAAATGTGTTGATTAAAACAAAAAATAATGAAAACAATTACAACAATAACAACAACTACAACATACTCACACTACAAAAACAACATAAAACAAAATATAAAAAAAAAAATAAAAAACAATTAAAGAAATGTTCATTTTTAATGATTTTTTTGTTTTTTGTTTCTGTTAAATTCAACGATCGAAACATTAAATTCAAGGTTAAGCACGCAATAAACTACCAGAACTCAAGCAAAAACTGCGTGTGGTTCATATGTTTTTATAACCGAGTGTGATGAGTTCTATGCGATGCTCATGCTGTTTATTCATTCCTGACGATATGAAGTGTGCCTTATAATAAAAAATTATAAAAATATCTTAATAATATGAGTGAGAGATTTAGCAATAGTGTGAAATTTATATTAATATTATGAAGGTCAAACTGCTGATTTAGGACTTAAGCTTTATAATAATAAGTACAATAGTATCTTTATTGGATTGTCAAGAAAATTATTTCAATGAAAGCATCAGTTTGCCCCTGAAAACCATTGGTATCAATTGAATAAGATTGGTCTTGCCTTAAACTGGAAAATTCAATTCACCTGATAACAGAATGTGAACCCTTTAATGCATCTTCAATGGGAGCAACACTATTCTATTGGGAGTACAAATTAATTCGGTTCGTTTTTTTGTGTTCAAAAAAGTGTTTTTTTTATTGAAAGAAAGTAAAAAATACATCATTCAAAGTATTGTCCACCAGAAGCAACTATTTTTTCCATCTCTATGGTAATTTTACGAATACCATCTCTAAAAAATGAGTCCTTTCTGGTCGCGATCCAATCATTGAGCCATTTTTCTATTTCTTCAAAACACCCGAACCGATGGCCCCCCAAATCGTTTTGCATCCGTCGAAAAATCCAGTAATCGGAAGGAGCAAGGCCTGGAGACTACGGGGGTGTGGTAAGACCTCCCATTTCAGCGTTTCCAGGTAATATTTCACCGTTACAGCTACGTGGGGTTATCACCAGATAACAGAATGTGGAGCTTTAATGCATCTTCAATGGCATGTATGACCATTCTAATTTCTTTCTTGGCTACCCAATATATATTTTGTGTCTAATATACTGACACATCACTGTACAAACTACTATGTAGATGTGGTTGTTGCATGCAGTATGCTTGCCATATGTACAAATTGCAAGTTGAGGCATCAACTAAGTGCGTGTGGTCATTTTAAGAAAATTGAATCTAAAAAGAAAAACATGTACATATTTTAATTTAAATTTTCAAGGTTAATAAATGTTTTCATGTTTCTTATGTGTATGTACATCTGTGCATCTGTGTGTATGAAATTTTTAATAATAATATGCAACAAAAAAAAAAAAAACATTTCAATTGAATTTTGAAATTGCATTAACATAAAATATCAATAGAAACACCAATCATCAGCCTACATGTTTATATTGCATTATTATTATACATTGTATGAGGCGTATACGAGGGGCCTTGCAATGTTCTCCTGAAAATATAGAGCTCACCACATCGGACTTCCATTGGCTTGGAGACCTTGCAAATACTCTACATGGGAGACATTTTTGACCCAATGAAGTTAAATTCAGATGCAAAAGTGGCTTCGAGATCAAGGCAAAGTCTTTTATGCCAATAGGTTGAACACACTAGAAATAAACAACGAGAAGAATCCAGAAGCAGAGCCAGATTGAACAGTGACAACTTTGCCATACTGTCGAAACTATTAACGAAAGGTTTCCTGAGAAAACGGGTTCGCCTTCTAAGAAAGCAGGGCAGACACAAAAGAGGTGTAGAATATCTGCTGAGTCCTACCTAATTTCAATGTTTTGTAATCACTTTTAAATGTACGAGGGGCCTTGCAATGTTCTCCTGAAAATATCATAATTTCTAAATCAAAAATTCATTCATGAAATCCTAATTTTAAGCCTTTCGAGGTCATGCTATCACATAGTCAATCAATATTCGTATTAATATAAATAATAATAAATATTGATAGACGTTGTACTTGTAGATATTATTGCTTCTGTGAGGTCAAAAACAAATGTATATTTCTATTAATGGTACAAACAAAATGAAAAGATCTTAGAGATTTATTGTTTTATTATCTTAACATGCTTTGGTTTGGCAATTTCCATTTACATTGTTCCACATTCATTCAGTCTGTAGATTTTTACCTAAAGGATTTAAATTGATAAGAGATATAAATTATCAAATCCTCAAAACTTTTATGTATCGATGAGAAGAAGCTTGCAGTATCAAACTGCTAAAGAAAATCTCTATTCTATTATATCTAAGGTCAATTACTTCATAAACAACCTTCGCATTTATAAAGGGGAATTACGCTTGGTTAAAAATTTGTACATATTGTATTTCTGTTGTTATTTCCTTAGGATGATTCAATTTGTTGATTTTAATGTTTCTATTTTTCCAATGTAACTGAAATATTTTAATGATTTCTAATGAATTTAAAGTAATAAACTTGTTTGTTTTGGTTTCGACTTTCTTAGTTTGGCAACATCAAAATTTATTGGTATTTTGTTTGCACTACACGTGCCCCAACAAACAAAAAACCGGCAAAGGTGGTGGTCATCGTTTTATTTAATCAAAACAATTCATAGGAATTGATTTTTGTTTTTTTGTGCAAAACTGGTGAACTTCAAAATATTTACAAACACAAATTTTCAATTTCCATTTTCAATTCAATTCAATTCAATTCCAATGCATTTGAAAATTGTCTATGATAATTTTCCAATGATGATTTTCAATATGTTTTGCATGTATTTAAAGCATGTAGATATTTTTTGAATATTCAAAACAGTTTTTGATCTTACAATCGATTAGAGAATTTATATTCAATTTAAAAATTTTAACAAAAAAAAAAAAAAAAAAAAAAATTTAAATGAAAATGCATATTGAATTGATATAAAATAAAATTATAATTTATATTGAAATATCTCATAATTTTTATTGGAATAAAATGTTCAAGTGGTTGTGGTTTTAAAAAGTTGGAATATTTAAGTGGAAAGAAGGCAAGTAAAAGTCAAGATGAACTCAAGTAGATCAGTTGCTCAGTTTATATGATGACTAAATATGATTTAAGTGATTTCAGTTTGACTTAGAACTTTTAGAAATTTAAAGAGTTTTTAATTCAGGAACTCAAGAAGAACTTAAGTTGATCAGAGTTACTCAGATTATGTGATAACAAAATGTGATATAAGTGAAATCATTTTGGATTAAAACTACAAAGTGGCTTAAATCTTACATTTATTATGTTTTCACGTCACCATAATTGTTTATTGTTCTTAAACCGTTAAAAAAAATCCAATCCGAAATATTAGTTTAAAATGATGTACCATATGGCAACTTTATAATTATACCAGCGATACCCGAGGGCGCTCTCTCGGTCAAGTGCTTCGAGCGATTTTTTAAGGACTGTGGTCGTACCAGAATTTTTGTTGATGTTGGATGTAGGTTTTCTGATCTGGTTTAAATTCAACGGAGCTTGAGTTGAACATCGATCCTGCAACCAAAATCAGTCAACAGTATAACCCACAACAACATCATTAACATATTGCAGCCAATTTACAAAAAATCTTAATGAATTATATGCCTAGAACCTTCCTCATTTATCAATCTGTCCATTGGTGAAAACCGTATAAAAATACGTTCGGTAGTTTTTGAGTTTATCGATCATGGCTAAGATTAAAACGAAATTGAAAAATTCATCTTGGATTGATTATTTTTCCTAACTTTCGACTATGTAATAATTACATTCATTTATTCCACATATCTTTTTCTTTTCGGGGATTATAATTTATTCGCATTGCAACCTACAACATTGGTAATCTCGATCTAAAAAGGAACACAGTGTCACATTTAGTCATCATATAAATATGAAGTAAATCAATATAAATAAGGGGCCTTACCTCACCTCAAAGTTAGTATCAATAATCTAACTGATGGTGATGGTGATGATGATGATGATGATGATGACTTTAAGCCGCACCCATTTATAAAAATTAAAATAATATTTAATAAATTGGAATTCATTTCGATATTGAATTCATTATGCTGCTTAATGCCAATAATAGTTGAGCCTAATTTGCTGTTTTATATTATAATAAATTTTACTTAAAAAAAAAAATTGTGAATTATTCTAATTCCATGCAAATTTAGTCAATCTCTCAATCCATCAATCATTCAGTCTTTCAGTCATTCAGTAATTTATTCAGTTAATCATTTCAAGTTTTAGTTACCATATTTGATCCATAGAACGGAAATGTTGTCGTTATGCTTTTGAAATTTTTGGCGGCATTTTTTTGCTTTCGATTTTTTTGTATTAATTAAAAGAGATTTTAACTTGATTTTGGTCACTTGGAATTCAGAATTTTAATTAAATATTAAATATTATTGTTGTCATCGTCATTTCATTTCCACATTATTTAATTTAGTTAATTTATCGGAAAAAATACAATACAATAACTTGAAACAAGTTTCTCTGGATACATTGAATTCTTAAAATGTTCTTCTCTTTTGCTAAGTTTAATAAACCAGTTTTCTCAATGCACACATACACATATACACACACACTCTCAAACTCACAAACAATTTTTAGCTGATTTAATTTTAACTTTGTTAAAATGCCAATTTTTTATAGTCAAAGCTATGTAAATTTTGGTAATTTATGCAATGCGTTCGTTACGACGACGAACTGTCTACAATCGGCGGATAGTATATCATTGTTACAGCCACCATCATACCATAAGTCATGACATGACGTCCGTCTATAAACATGTGGGGGCTATTTTATACTGAAGACATGCCATGGTGGTGTTGTTTATGATGATAATGATGATGGTAATGATGATGATGATGGTGGTGTTAGATACTTTTAGAGCACACAGATAGCAAGCGCATTCTTATTTTTGATCACTTGTTTCAAGATTTGGTTGACTTCATGTGTTAAAATCTGATGGTTAAGATACATGCCGACTGTGGGATACCCTAAATATCAACTGGTATTAGAAGTAGCAATGCTCAAGAATTACAGTCAATAATATAATCATAACATGTACGGAATTGATGAGACTTTAGACTAGGAAAGATATCTTAAGTATTTAGTTTTAAGTATTGAGGGGCAATAGATGCTCGCGCATATTGGTTCGACTAGCTATTTGCCGGATTAAAGTTAGATCATATTGGAATTTTTATAGGAGTTCATGAGAAAAATGTTGAAAATGTGCCTTTGGATAAACCACTGTATAGCGCAAAAGGCCTCTATAGATCATTTATAAAGAGAAAGTTCTCCCCAAATTGAAATTTGTTTATTACAATTGATTTATTTGGAAACTTACAAAGTGTTAGTAGGCCTTCATTTATCTCTCTAACTTTCATATTGTATAGAATTTCGTATTTATTCTGTTCACGTTGAGAAATGTACATTGATATATAAACACTTTCAATATTTTATATTTTTACTACTGATTTTATTTGAACATTTCTTGTCTATTTATATTCTAAATCTATTCTCTTAGTTTGACTTGCATTATCATCTTGGTCAGTTAACTTGAAGACAGATTCTTTGTGTGAGTCTCTAGTTACCACTGGCTAACTAACTTAGCTTATTTGTGTTATTATGTCTCTTTATCTATCTTAATATATGAAATTCGAGTGTACGATATTTTGTGACACTTAATCTCCTAAACGGCTAGACCAATTTTGATAATTTTTTTTTTGTTTTACTTGTAGAGTCACCAAGATGGTTTATGCTTTAGTTGACCCGTGAGCTGACAATGTTATCGATATACAGGCACTTTTTAAACCAAATTTTTTATCTAGCGCTCACTATGCTAAGCTGATTTTAATAATTTTGTTTTTAAAATGACATATGAATGATAGTGAAAAGAGTTGCATACTTAAATTTTTCAGTTTTTACTTTTAATACAATATTTTTAAGTATTAAGTTTTTTTTTTTGAAAACCACTGCAAGACCAAGCATAAAAGGTTTGTACGTTTTTTCGTTTTTAATGCTTTGGTTGTTGTTATTGTTGTATTTTTCTCTCTGAGTACGCACTTTTTGCGCTCTTCGTTTCTGTATTTTATGTTCCTTTAAAGTGGGAGAAGAAAGAGACAGTGTGCTTTCCTTTGTTTGTGTTTCTTGTTTCGGGTTATTGATCTATTTTGGGTTGTTGATAAGGGAAGTGGGTGGGTCACGTGGGTCTTATTCAAGTATTACAGTATTAAGTATTACAAACATAAGTATTTCAAATACCATGCGTACGAAGTCGCGGGGACAGCTAATTTGGTATAATAAATCTACCTATGTATTGAAAATAGCACACACCTAGACAGACTGACAGAGTGATATGGCTGGATTGATTAGTCTCTTCAAGCTGATCGATCATTTTCCTAAGAAGTTTATATAGTCTTACTTGCTTCCTGCTGAATATAACAAACAATATACACTTTTGACAGGGTATAAACATCAAGAATATTATTACAAATATATTAAAAGCAATAAAATGTTGTATGCTTCCCCATAAATTGTACTTCTTCTGCTTGTCTATGTGTTGTTTGTTGGCTTGAGTGTCGTATACGCAACATTTAATTATAATGAATAACTTTGGCTCGGAGGGGGCAGTAGCGTAATAGTTGCTTAATTTGTATTTAATGACTTAATTACAGGCTTCGTTGACTCTTTGTGGATTTTTTACTTAATTATTTTGATTCGTTTGTCCAAATGTTCATTCAATTGTTTATACAATTTCATTTTTGGTTGTCTGTCTTGATATCTTTGTATATTATGTTTGATTAACAACAACAACAATATAAAATAATGTGTGAAATTCCTATATAAAAAATAATAATGGTTTTTACAACTGCCAATTTTACTATTGTCGTCGTTTAACCAATTTGGCCAACGGCGCGTATGCGCAATTTTTGTCTTGCATTTCAATCGATTTAATTTGTAGTTTGTTCACAAAATTATTGTACAAATTGCTTAGCATTTTTCGTGATTGTTTTAAAATTATATATTGTAGGTATTTTCAAATTTTGAATGAACGAAACATTAACAAATTCACATCATCACATTTTAACAAAACAAAAAACAAAAAACAAAGTGTGATAATTATGGTTCTTTTGGGGGAATTAAGTTAAATGATGTTTAAATTTGTGGTTAAGTTCTAATGGTTTTATACTATTTTATACTATTGTATTATCATCATCATCATCATCATCATCAATATTATTGATTGTTGTCATGTCATGCTTTGCTTTAATTTCTATTTATAAAACTATGATTTTCTTCAGGTATTTTGGTTTCCTTTTAAGTATTAAAATAAGAGTGATAATGGTCCATTGTCATTAGATGATCGCACCATTTAAAGCCAATTCTATTTAATGAACAAAATGCACACAGAATTATTTATTGTAATACAAATTTATATAATGAAATGTCATTAACCAGGTTACCATGTTTAGAAGAATATACAACGATCATATATGAACAAAAGTATGTGACTTCTATAGAATGAAATGAATATTTGACACACCCAAGACTATTTGTTGTTGTTTTTGAAATTTATTGCACAACAAAAACAAAAATTATTTATTAAATTTTAAACTACAATACTATATATGCAAATGTCTAAAACAGAAATGTATAAAATATAAGCCAACTACAACAACAAAAATAAAAGACAAAAAATATGGCGCAAAGTTCACAAAAAGATATCAAACAAGAAATTAAAAATGATACAATTTCAGTTAAGCTTAATTTTGCATACGCTTCCGCATTGACATTTTGGAGATATAAAATTGGTTAAGATTATAGAATCATCATTTGTGGGTAATCACATTGGATTCCATGGAAAAGTTCATTATAAGATATTCATTTATTATTCACAATCACAGTCACAATTGCATATTTGCACTTTACAAATATAAAGAAAATCAATTCCTCATTTTATGAAAATATATTTAGGTAATCATCATAAGGAAATGATTTATTTCAATAATATTAATTCCATAGATTTAAGATACTCATAATTCTATGCAAAATTGTATTGTAAACTGTGCTACTAGACCCTGTGCAAATCTTAGGTGTATAGTATTTGATAGACAAAATAACAAATTCATCAGTGTAGACAAAACACGCATTACAAACTAAACAAGAAATACTCTTATTAATCATTTCAAACAAGGTCTGAGCCACAAGTTGGATGTTGGATTCCAAAAACTTATACGAAAACAAATGTTCGCCTACTAACTAAACAACCATATATCACCTCAATTCCTGTTACATCCTTACGCAATCTTGTAAAGTAGAATTAAAAGCTTAGGCGGCACGTATTCTGTTTTACCGTTTTGGGCAGAGAAGAATGACCATTCATCTTATAAACTCCATTTGCAGGGAGATCGAAGGCATTAGTCTTCTTCTTCGTGCTCCTTCAAATCAAGGGCATTCATGAACAAAAAAATCCGTGCCTTCGACGACATCTAAACAGAAACCACGGTATAGATTCACAGCATGGCCAAATCTGTGCTCTGTGTACTGCCTGCAGCAACCATAGCCAACTGCGATTTACGTGAATTCGAACCCTACTTTCCTGCAGCAATGCTAAAGTCAATTTGCAATATTTTCATCCACTGATATTATCATATGTTTAAGTACCTGGCGCCAGTCTCAGCACTGCTTGCCTTCTGATAAGGTGCTCATGTATCCGACACAACTAGAGCTTCCAAATCTATTGGAAGTATACTCGCCGCTTCATCTGCAACCAATCCAATGTACAATGGGCTCTGCAGATCCTCATGCTAGCAACTTTATATTCCGCGCTGTTTGCTGTTGTCCCTGTCCAGATTGGATCTGCATAAAGCAGTATAGTTTTACTGTTGCCGGGGCCCCAAGATAGAATGGTAGAATCCTAGACAATTTTTTATCTAAGTTGGTAAATTCCTATTTGATTGTTATTTTAAAAATTACCTTGACCAATCTAATGTGTTACTAATTTAATTAATCTAAATTTGTAATATCAGCGCTTTTCATAATCATGAAGAAAAATTGCTTTAGCAAGTGGTTTACCATATTTCCTACTAACAAAATACAATGAAATACACTTACTAGAACCTTGGAAATACAATATGTTACACCAAAAATTCAGACTTCTTAAATCGTTTGCTTAGTCATAAACATTAGATAAGAAATAGGTTTCCAATAGAAAAAAAAAACAAAAAAAAAAAAAAACACTCTCCAATTGAAGAAGTTTTCTTCTTAAATGAATAAAGAAGATTCTATGCACATTTTCAGATCTCTATCTTATTAATTAAAAATAAATTAATTTACATAAAATGATATTAAGAATAAAATCAATAAGATTTATTTTTATTTCTTCGAAATGTGCCATAATTCAAGACTTTTAAATTTTTATACTCTACCTTCCTTAAAAGAAATATTGTATTTAATCTCTTTTGAACATTAAATAAAATTAATGATTTAATTATCAATCTACTATGATAAGCTAATGAACCAACATTTAAAAATGCCCCGAACTTGTGTGTAAGGTATGAAATATATGAAGAATTCATTTCGTTTTTGTTTATTTCAATTTTATTATTTTATAATTAATTTAAAGCTTAATTTGGCATGCATTTTTTCATTTAAATGACAATATCAATTGCAACAAATGCCCAGTGTAATTAATTTATTTATTTCTTTTTCCGATAAGCCAAAACAGGTGCATAATTTTTAGAACATTTTTAGTTCAAATTTTAGATATCTTTTTAAATTGAAAATTAAAACGATTTTTATTGAAAATTAATGTTCATTAATTCCGGTTAATAATGAAAAACTATGTCCTTGACCTTCTCAGCCAGGACCTTCAATATTTTCCAATTGACTTCACAGAAAGTTTCTAATCATCTCTCGATATGGAATTCGAGATTCATAGTAATTGCATCGCCATTTAGATTTTCAAAAAAAATATGGACCAATTACCCCACAACAAATACATCCACACCATATGAAGTACCAGTGTTTTACGTGCTCACCTATCTGAGAGGACTTAAAAACACAGTGCCAAGCACATGGATTGATAAACGTCAATCAACGTCCCCTTGACATTTTGGTAAATATGACTCTCTCCTTGGTGGGGAGCGAGGCCCATCTTAAACCTCTGCTGCTCTCTGGGTCACAGCACCCGGTTGTATAACGCAACTAAACGTCGAGTTATTACTCTACCCGCATTTGGGTCTTAAACCACAGCCACCATGATACTCCCCGTACCCGCTGGCCTGGAAGGAAAACGTGGGCTCCTGACCACCCGTGATACCACAAAATAGCCTCTGGTCAGACTTCGTACCCGAGGTACTGTCAATTCGAACTCCAAAAAGTTCATGGGTTGGTGGCCCAAATTTGAACTTAGCTCTCTGGAATTGCATGCAGGTTGGTAGCCCACAGATGGCACAGTATAAAGCTATACTCATGGATATAGCTTCCTAACTATTGGAAGCGAAGTCTATTCCTACCTCTTCCGCCAATTTGGCAGTATTTATATGATCGAGATCAGGCGAGCATATGTCCCCACTGTCACAAGGACTTTAAGCGAATGGGTAGTAGGCTGAGACCGCTAGAAGCCAGACGCCCATGGTATCAGAAAATACCTCTGGTCAGGCAGCGTAACCAAGTTACTACCAGTAGAGCTCCATGAAGCTCAGGGACTGGTTACCCCGGGGGGAACACCAACATCAAACTACATTCACACACACACATATATAAGACAGTCTCAGGCTACAATCGGACGACGTCTCAAAAATACTGCAATTGCAAACCCATATAATCTCCTAACTCTATCACTATTGCAGAGCACCTCACTAAAATCAAAACCCCCATTAACACTCCATATGCCGAACTCATTCATATCCCTTAAATCATCATACAGAGAACATTCACAGAGAATATGTTGCCATATCTCGTCCGTCCACACCATATAGTAATTTGTACTCTTTGGTTTCATTGGCTTTATAAACATTTTCTAGGATTTTCTTCAGTCCAAGTTTGTTTGTTGACATTGCCCTCCAAAATGAGCTTGAAAGATTCTCTTTTCCTCCACGTTCTTTCTCATGTAACAATCCATTTTAACGGATTGTATTATATTTACTTCATATATGAAATAACATCGGTCTAATCTGGCTAAACAAAAAATGGCGGTAAATTTAAAAAGATACCACAAATTTAAACAGGGTGTTGTTATTATTATAGACCCAACAAAACTATTTATGTACATAATTATATTGAGAGGGGGAAGAATGTTTACTTACATTAAATTTGGATAATTAAAAACTAAACATAAAATCAATTATCATCATGATTATAGGGTATGAGTTTAGGGAATTCTGAAAGTATTCAATAATAATGATCTCATGACAACCAGATTTCAACAAGTTTTGCAAGGCTTTTATTGTATTGTATTATACAAATATTATGAACTGTCTGAGAGGAATGTGCTTTTCATGAAAAATACAACACTTTCAACCATCTCAACACTCCATAAATTACTACATAATTATATAGAAAATTGTAGGCGTGCGAATGAATTAAAGAATGGGTTTTTGTTATATTTTTTTTTTGTTCTTCAAATGAATATCGAAACGTGTCTGAAAGGCTAAAAATATTATGAAATGAAAGAAAAAATACTTGTATATTTCATTAAAATGTTTTAATTTAATTATTTTCCTATGCGTGCCCAGAACAGAACACACAGGAATTTTGTAGATTATAAAATTATACAATGTAACAAAAATATATATTGTAATATATTTTTCTTCTTTATAATTTCAGCTTGTGCTAAAGAAAACCTGCGAGTGGTGGCTACACAAATCCAAGATCAGCAATATGTCAACACATTGGAAACGTAATGCTATACGCATATTATCAGCACTTGGCTGTGTTTTAATACTCAGTCTTATACTTTTCTTTCTGTGTCGACTATCAGCGGATAACAAGGCCAATAATAATAATAATAATAATTATAATAATATTAATAATAATATTAGTGATAGTACAAGCAACAATTATAGTAATAGTGAGGAGGGAAGAAATGATCCCAGTTGGGATGATCAACAATCGGCAACGCGTTATAAAATCGAAATACCCAATATACCGACAACGTTTGTGAATACAACATTCATAGGCGATGATTTAAGTGATGAATATGATTTTGAAAGTGAAATCGTTGATGATTTGGGCAATAATATGCCAGATGAGCTAATGAGTGATTATGTGAAACCCATAAAAGTGCATAATTTTAGTCTAAATGCTGACGATTTGTTGTACGAATCGAAACGTAACCATTATCATAGTAATAATAGTCAGAAAGGTAAGTCTAACATATTTAACTCCTCATTCTCTCTCTCTCTCTATCAATCTATATACTTTCTATAGCAGATTACTTTTCGGCATTCAGCGTGACAGGAACTTTTCGCACAAAATCTAGTCAAATCTGGGATCCACATCCGGAATACATATTGAACACATTTGGCCGTCAATTGCATTTGGTTTTACATCAGGACACTTCATTTATACCCCCAAAGACATTTCGTGTCATACGCATTTTGAATAATCGTACCGAGGAGGAGGAAGAGGAGCAGGGACACTATTTGGGTTGCTACTACAAGGGCTATGTACAAGGTGACGATCAATCGGCTGTCGCAGTATCACTTTGCAATGGCATGGTAAGGTCAACTCAAACGGGTGTCAAAACTCATTAACTCTAACAAACTAAACTGTATGAAAAAAAATCATACAATAAAACCTTCAATTCACTAAGTCTACGACAACAACAACAACGACTAACCCAAATCATAAATTACCACTAAAATTTATCATTTAATCATCATAATTAATAATTTCAAAATGAGAAAAACTAAAACAAAATAACAAACAAACAGAAATCAACTCAAATCAAATCAAATCAAAACTTTGTATATATTTAAATCTATGTGAGAATTATATCACAAAAAAAAAAAAGAAAAAAAAAAGAATGCAAAAAATAATGTTAAACCTGCTCCGAAATACTTTGCCTTTGCCTTTGCTTCTGCCTCCGTCTCACGCATGATGATTTGTTGGATGCCTACGCGCAGACGGGTTATATCAAAACTGGTTTTGGTTCATTGCTCATACAACCCGTCAACCAGAGCAGCGGCGATGATGCCGACATACTGCACAAAGTGTGGCGACATGCGCGTCGCAATGCCAGACATGCTGTCTCCGGTGAACTTGAGCTGGACTTAGAAGTACTGGAGCAGAGTGTTATGTCTAAATTGCTGCGCAAGAAGCGTAATTATGTCGAGAATCCACTATTCACCATTGAAGTTCTGCTGGCGGTCGATGGTACAATGCGTGAATTCCATAAAGAAGATCTTAACTCTTATATACTGACGCTCATCTCGATTGTATCGAATATCTTTTCGGATGCAAGTATTGGCAATTCGATATATATTTCAGTGGCAAATATATTAATAATACGTGATAATATCACAGCAGTTCGTAATGGACGACGAAAAGGTGAAGGAACAATCTTAAAACAAAATTGTTTAATCTTATAATAAAAATCTTATTTATCTTGCAGCTGCTTCAGCCTCGGATCTATTAAAGAATTTCTGTACGTTTTTGACCAAACAAAATTTCCATTATGATACAGCTATGTTGATAACACGGTAAGGATACGAGTGATACTACTTAGTATAAGTTCCATTTTTAGGGTTCCGGACCCAAAGGGTACCAAAAGGAACCCTATTGCAGAGACTTCGTTGTCCGTCCGTCCTCAGGTCATATCTCATGCACCGTAATAGCTAGAGAGTTGAAATTTTCACAGAATGTGTACTTCTATCCGGGTATCAGCATCAAATACTAAAACTATAATATTTTTCAAAAACTTAAAGGGGTCCCCATGCAAGAAACATTTTGGTTTGTATGGTAGCTATACGATCCAGTATCTCCACGATTTTGGAATTTGGATGTTTGCTGGCTTTACATCAGAAATTTATATTGTCGAAATTTCAGTTTGATTGGACCACTAGGGAGGGTACCTTCCATACAAACCTTTAATGAAATTCAGGTTTTTATTAGAAAAACTTTTTTAGTTTTTATGCTATCGAACTGAAATTTAGAGACTATAAGTTTCTGATATAAACGCGGTACATTTGTTGGAATCAGCCAAATCGGTCAACTAGGAGGGGTACCTCCCATACAAATCTTTATTAAAATTCAGGTTCTTATTAGAAAAACTTTTTTGTTTTTTGGACTATTGAACTGAAATTTGGACATTATAAGTTTCTGATATAGATGCGATACATTTATTGGAATCAGTCAAATCCGACCACTAGGGGGTGTACATCCCATACAAACACCAATCTGGTACGGAACCCTCCGTGTACGAATCTGACTCGCACTTTGCCCATGTTTATTTAAATTTATATCTTTTGTAGTGATCAAATTTGTCGTAATGAACGTGAGAAATGTGATACTTTGGGTCTCGCTGAACTGGGCACTGTTTGTAAACGTCATTCATGTTCCATAGTGCAGGATAATGGTCTGCCGGCTGCTTTTACCATTGCCCATGAGCTGGGTCACATGTGAGTATCAAATCAATATCAATAAATGGAAGTAAATGGTTGACTCTCTATTTTTCATAAATTTTTAGCCTTAATATGCCTCACGATGATGATGAACGTTGTAAACCGTTTAATAAACCCGGTAGCAAGCATAAGTTACATATTATGTCAAGTATTATGGGTGAGAATATACATCCTTGGTCATGGTCAGATTGTTCGCGTTATTATGTCTCTGAGTTCCTAGAGTAAGTATTCATACTTTGTAACAATAACAGACAAAATGCTATAGCCTTTCTTTCTGTCATATATTTATTTGCCCAAAGAAAAGAAGACAATTCATGCTTGGAGGATACACCCACTTCTTATATAACGAATTCGAATAAAAAGCTACCCGGTGAAATCTACTCGCTCGATCATCAGTGTCAACTAATTCACGGTAATCAGTCGAAATACTGTTACATCGAAGACGAGTGCCGACGTTTGTGGTGCAAGGCAAGCGATCACCATTCCGATTGTCGTTCTACGAATCTGCCTTGGGCGGATGGAACGCCATGCAATAACAATCGGAATTGGTGTCAGAAAGGCAAATGCATGTCACGTGAGGGTAATTCAATGCAAACGGTTAATGGTGGCTGGGGTCCTTGGACTCCATTCACACCATGCAGCTTAACATGTGGCGGTGGTGTACAGGAATCGCAACGTGAGTGCAATAATCCTTTGCCAAAGAATGGTGGCAAATATTGCTCGGGCAGTCGAAAAAAATATCGTTCATGTAATACACAACCATGTCCAACGGGTTCATTGGATCCACGTGAGCAACAGTGCTATGATCAGAATGGACGTAATTTATTTATCAAAGGTATACGGCCTTCATCGAAATGGATACCGAAATATGGATGTTAGTACAATATAAAAATTTAATGTTGTTAAATCTTTACCAAATAGAATATTGATTCCCTTTTCTTTGTAGTATCTCTTAATGACAAATGCAAATTGTATTGTCGTCTGGAAGATGATAGCGCTTACTTCATGCTCGAGGATAAAGTGAAAGATGGCACCACATGTTCTGTCGACAGTTTCGACAAGTGTGTCAATGGCATTTGCCGGCCGGCAGGTTGCGACAATGAACTAAACTCAATCTCAAAATTAGGTAAATACAATATACAAACAACATATTGTAGATCTATAGAATATAGAATCATTAGTTAGTCGTCACAGATGGCGAATGTTGGTGAATCATTTGTCTATCACTAGTGCCAAAAATAACATCTTCATTTCGATCAGTCACCTTTTGCTTACACATTTATACAACTACAACTACAAAATACAATAATGTTCTCATTTTTTTGTTTTATTTGTTTTTAGACAAATGTGGCGTTTGCGAGGGTCGCAATGATACATGCGAGGAATATACGGGAAACTTTTATGTATCTGATCTGTACAAGCAACCGAAGACAAATTCACTTTATCATTATGTCACAACTATACCAAAAGGTTGGTATAATCTTAATACACTATTATTTAATATAAAATTATTATGTATTATGCAATTAAATTTATATTTATTTATATGTCTTCGACTCTAAGCATGTGTCATGAATATTCATTCATTATTGAGTATGCGTATTTATGCTCTACCAACCCAACTCTTCTCTATATGAGTTTTTGACATTCAAATGTCGTCATGTGTCATTAGTTTGGAGACTATTTGCAAGAAACATAGTCAACTTATAGCATAAATAAGTAGCATATTACAAGTATACAATATATTATTGTAATAGTATAAAACGCAAATGCGTGACTCCAATAATTTCAATTTTGCTGATGATGAGCGAGCTACGTGAGCAAGGTGAACGCACTGAGGCGCCACCATTACGCGCCAAAAAACAAAATTGTTATAATCTACCGCGAGATAGAGATTACATTAAAATTGATATGCATCAGCGATTTACACATACAAAACATTTAGCTTATCAGCAGGCTAAGGTCTCTGTTGGTCACTAATAGTCTCAATTTATTTATTCATTTTCATTATCATTGCCAAGATTATAATTAATGAATTGCTATTCTATTTTGAAAATAGGCGCCTCCAATATTTTAATTACCCAACCGGGCTATCATGCGGACAATTTTATAGCGCTTAGCGATGATCGAAGATTTTATCTAATCAATGGTGATAGTGTAGTCAGTCATTCATCCAAAGTGGTCTTTTTTGCTGGTGTCACATTTGAATATAATGGAGGCAGTAGTACCATAGAACGTGTGAATACAACATATTCCAGGAAATTGAAGCGAGAACTTATTGTCGAGGTAAATACTTATTATTGTACATTAGTTCATTTACAAAAATATTTTATTTGATTTCTTTTTAAAGGTAATTTCAATTGGTTCAGTTCCTTCTAATGACAATGATTCGATTATCATCTCCTACACTTACACAATGGATAAATCGAATTATGTGGAACCTGAAATAGAAATTTATCGTTGGGAAATGCAAACATGGAGCAATTGTGATGCTCTTTGTCAGGGTAGATCACATCGTCTGCCTGCTTGTGTCAGTACAATGCAAGGTCTTAAAGTGGCGCCTCAGTTCTGCGAGGAAACTGCCAAACCGAAAGTCGAATATCGTGCCTGTAATACAGATTGTGTACTAACGTAAGTTGATAACTAACTTACTTACTTCTGCATTAAGAGATTTTTCCATGTATTTTGTGTTTTCTTTTGTACAGTTTAAATGTCTCTAGTATTTCGGAATGTTCGGCTTCATGTGGTATGTTGGGTACTCGAGAGAAGACCTACAATTGTATTCAAACATTTCAAGCTATAGGGCGTTCGAATATTGTGGATATGTCATATTGTGAACTGAAGTATGAAGTAGTACGTCATGAACAGTGCCGAGAGGGCTGTTGGGATTATACTGATTGGTCTGCAGTGAGTTTGTTTGTCTATGATGCTTTAATTGTCTTCTGGATTGTTTTTTTTTTTTGATTTTTCTTCTCATTTCCAGTGTTCTAAGACATGCGGATCAGGTACACAAACCAGAGGAATTGGTTGTTTCCTTAATCAAACGCATGTTAACGATGCTTTATGTAGTTCACGGCAAAGAAGTTTAGCTGAAACTATTCGTACTTGTAATCCGGAACCATGTTATACATATGAAGAAAAAGTATGTCTTGAAATAGTTTTTGATTATTTGTTTTGTATATTTTAATGGATTGAATTGGATTGGATTGGATTATTATTGTGTAGAGATCTGTTAATCACTGGCTCACTGGCGAATGGGGTGATTGTGATGATCAATGTGAACGCAATCGTACTGTGACCTGCTCTGCTCGTTATGGCTGTCCTGAGGATCGAAAACCCAACTCCAAGCGAAAATGTTGCAATATCAAATATGTGTCCAATTGGTCAAAGGTAAGTTACTTACTAGCTTACAAGATCTATTAACTTACTTTTATTTCCCGTACCAGTGCTCCGTTGATTGTGGATCTGGCGTCCGTCAAAAGGAGTTGCGTTGCGCCCGTGTTTATAAACCCGAAATTCCTGGTACACCGCGTCGTCGTGAGATTATCGATGAATCCTATTGTCGTCATTTGCGTCGACCGACACCACGAAGACCACAAAAACCTTGCAAGGTTAGTTGCAAATGGTCTATATCTGATTGGTCCATGTGTCCAGTTGATTGTAGCACAGAATATCAGACACGTTCCGTCTATTGTGAGTCAGTGAATGGCAATGTTATCAATCATTATTATTGTGACATTGCGAAGAAACCTCAAACGCAAAAATTCTGTAATAATTGTGTACGCCGTCAATCCAAGGTCGTCTCAAGTGTAAGTCCCGTTGCTCGATCCTGTATTAAAAGTAATCTTTATCCATATGTACATCTTCATATCTTCATAGTGCAACTGCTCTGGTTACGAACGCCGCAAAATGCATTGCTATGATCGCCGAGGCGGTCGTATTGCCTGTCCGACCAAAGAAAAGGTCTACAAACATAAATGTACAGCCCCACCTAATTGCATGCCACAGTCTTGTTCTGAATTGCAACGTATGCGACAGCATTATCAGGATGCCGAGTACACTATCTATGTGCGCTCTAGACCTAAGAAAATCTACTGCCATAACATGAGTAGCTCCATGCCAAAAGAATTTATAACTTTAGATCCCCTTGAAAACTATTCCATCTATTATGATCATATGACACTTTACCCTGATCAATGTCCACCGGAATCGCGTAATCACGAGTACTACAGTAATAAAAACTCAGGCCGTACAAGTTTTCGTAAGATTCGAGTAAATATCACAGATCTACGTGTAGTCGATAATGATTACACGTTTGCCGAAACTATTGGAGCACAGCAACAGCCTTATGGATCTGCTGGTGATTGTTACAATCAAAATGAACAGTGTCCGCAGGGTGATTTCTCTATGAATTTCAAACAAACTGGATTTAAGATAAGACCAGGAACGATTTGGAATCGTTTTGGTCCCAGTGTAGTCATGAAGTTAATAAATGGGGTAAGTTTAAAAAAAAACAGAGTTTGGTTAAATGAAATTTTTTTAATTATTGGATAATTCATAGTTTGAAACTTCACCGCTGACACGGCGTGCCTTTTGTGGTGGATATTGTGGACGTTGTGTGATATCACCTCATTCCGGCCTTTATCTGGATGTGGTATGAGCATAAATACTGTCTCCTCCACACACATCTTTTGTTGGTGCTATACATAAATAAATAAATAAATGAATATAATGAGGAAAGTGTTCCCTTTATGTTAATAGGGATACTTATCATAAGCATTTGCATCATCATCTTCCTCTATTTCTACTTCTTATA
Organism: Amiota minor; assembly: GCA_037043295.1. Classification (NCBI taxonomy): domain Eukaryota; kingdom Metazoa; phylum Arthropoda; class Insecta; order Diptera; family Drosophilidae; genus Amiota; species Amiota minor. Next base: position 4,954,630 of record JBAMAW010000081.1, on the reverse strand, counting down.
TTTACACTATTTCATTAAAAGTTTGACAAGCACTGAACGCTGGCATGCGCCTTTGCCAGTGCAACTCAAACTGTGATGCAAAACAAACATAAAAAGCTTTTAGAATTCAAATTTTCATTAAGAAAAAAAAAAAAAAACAGAAAAACAAAAAGAAAATATAATTTATTAATCTATAAACGAGTTGAATTTTCTCAGCTCGAAGTAATTATTATTATTATTATTATTAATAATATTTAATGTTAGCAAATAAATTACAATATAATAATTTTTAAAATTATTTACAGAAAAAGAAAAAATATAGTATTACAAATTTATATATTTTAGTTTAAGAATTAAGTTATATAACATAAAAAATATTTACGAATACTACTTACTAACTAAAGATACAATAATAATATAATCATAATAATAATAATAATTAATTGTGTGTTCAAATTGTTCATTTTTTTAACAAATGTTTTGTATATCTAAATATGTAAATGTTCTATTTTATATAAAATAGGAAAGTATTTTTTTGTTAGGAATATGTTTCAAATGTTTATTTTGTGTATGTTTTTTTTTTTTATGTTTTATATAAGAAAAAAGCCGGGAACTTTTTCTCTTTTGGTTTCTTTTGTTAAAATTCTTTAAAGAAAACTGCCATAAATTGAATTATTAAGCAAAGAATTGTATTATGTTTTTATTGAATTTTAACAAAGAAATACAAAAATAAAAAAAAAAAAACATAAAAAAATAAACAAAAAAGAAGAAAAGAAAATGTTTAAAAAATATCTACAAAAGTCTCGAACAAAACAACAAAACTTAAGTAAAACTTCTTCCCATCCCCCCAATCATCAACATAATTTTAGTCTTAAATGTTGATAAAGGCAAAAAATCTTGTAATCTTGTAATAATAATAAGATAAGATTCAAGATTCATCATCATTGTATATAAAACACCTCACTCAGTAGATCTAATATCTAATTTCCTTCTTCTACTTCTTCTGTCTTCTGTCTATCATCACTCAATTTCTAGTGTATATAATTCTTAGCAAGTTCAATTAATGCATACAACAAACAATTCATTAGTAGTCAAGAAAACAGAAAACTGCTTTTGCATATAAATTTAAAAAATATTTTTCTAATGAAAGAAATTAACGTGTTTTCGTGTTCTCGATTTAATGAAGCTTCAATACTTGATCTTAAATTGGGATCAATTCAATTTTATCAATAACAACTTTAGCCCTGGAATTCTAGGATGAGATTTCATGCTGATTTGTTTTGAGTTTTCTTAGATAATCTATGGATCTGTAGATCAGATCTAGAATTATTGTACTTTGTGCATTCAATTAATATACAACAAAACTACTCCTTGCTGCCTTTTACAATGCCTTTTTCATTAAAAAAAACAAAAAAAAAAGAAATACAAATACAAATACAAATTAATCTAAACTGCCAACTGTTTTTAGATATAAAATCCAAGTGCAATTATTTTTAATACTATACTACACTACACACAACAAACATAATCAAGAATCATCATTATAAAATTGAATATAGAAAACAAATACTTATAAATTTTACGAGATACCTAAATCAATTGTTTTCTTATATAAAGAATATAGAAATACTAAATAGAAAGAGCAATCTCAATCTCAATCTCAATGTCAAAATGTAATCCTAAAATGAATCTGGCAAAAAAGCAATATTTTGAACTATTACAAAAATGAAAAAAAAAAATAATAATATTTATTGTAAATCCATTTGTTATAATTTTGATAAGTTTAAAAAATGTTTGTGTGTATGAATTTCTTAATTGAATTTATTGATTGTTTGAATTTAAAATTTATTTTTTAAGCATCTCTCATGAAACACAAAGCATATTTTATTATTATAAACATATTTTTTTAATAAAATAATTTTGTCGCATTAAAAAAAATATATTTATTTTCCTTATCTTTTTCTATACACACTTCATTACCAATCCTTCAGTCAAGGTTCATGCTGATTGTCAAAGAAGACAATTTACTTTAGCTTAGATGGTAATTTTGTCGAATCGTTTGATAAACTAGTTGCTGGAGATGTAGTTAATAGCCCTTTTAAGAGAGCTTGTGCCTTAGCTTGCGGTTCTCCCTCTAGAATCAAACTCGGTGAACACACCTTCAAATGCTTTTAACTTGTCGGGACTTAAATCGGCTTTTAGATATTAAGAATTATGAGTTTGTCATGAAGTTTGTAACGGACAGAAGGAGACATTGGAGACTTCATAAAAACTCCTAAGCCATGTCCACTAACCGTATACATTTCAAGGTCCTAGGATTACTAATCCAGTATAGCTCCCATACAAATCCCAAATTCATGTTCCTATTTGATATATTGTATTTTTTGGTTGTATTATAGAAACGAAATTTGGATAGGATAAGTGTCTAATCCATATTTACTAATCATGAAAATTTCAAGACTCTAGGATTATTGGGTCGTATAGCTCCCATACAAATATTTCGGTCTCAATGTTGAAATGCTGTTTGTTTGTTTGTTTGCTCTGCCCTAAATATAAGTCAAACCAATAATGTAAAATTATTTCTGTATGCTCAAGCACAGGAGCTTAGGCAAAAACGTTTTCTAGGGGTGCGTGAAAAAGGCAAAGCCGAAGTTAACCTTTTCTCTTGTTTATTGTCTCATCTGTTTTATTTTTCTTTATGTGTTTAATATTTGATATTTTTAAAAATTTTTCTTTCTTTTCTACTTAAACAATAATTTAGTTATTTAATTTTAATCATTTCTTATTTATATTCTCAATTCAATTGAACTCAATTTATATCAACAATAAATACCATGAAATAAATAAGCAATAATAAAGTAAACTCACAATGTGTGTGAAGTGAGAATGCATAAATACACAAAATACAATATGTTTCAAAAGTTTTTAAATACAAAAGATCAACGTAGATAAGAAAGAATATTGAAGTTTCACACATATCAATCAATGTTGGCAATTTTCTCTTTAACTCTTTTTCTCACTCTCTTGCATTATTGCTTCCTACGTTCACAGCATTCATTTCATTTCAGAACTTTGTTGCGTGCGGGTGGCCACTTGTGCTTAGCTTAGTTTTATTTTTCCATTTATTTGCAATAAAATTTGTAAAAAACATTAAAGAAATATGTGATTTTAATAAAATTAAGTGAATTTTAGTGATTAGTGTTTTTCAAATGTGTTAAAATGTGAAAAAAAATTCATGAAAATTCATGAAAAATATCAATTTGTTCGGTTCGGTTAACGGTTCATTTTGCAAAATTTTGTGCAAGCAAAGCTAAAGCTGCGGCGACGGAAACTGCGACGTCGCTGCAGAAGTCTCTGTCGTTGTAGATAGCAAAAAGTTTTGCTTTGTTAATGCAGGCAGAGCGCTGTCTACTTTTGAATGATAAGAGAAGAAGAGTTTTATTTGAGAGAACTATAGTTTGAGTGTTTGTGTGTGTGTGTGTGTATAGCATCCTTTGATCTAGAAATCTAACTTTTCGGCTTTTCCTTTTTGCTATTTATAAGCGGTAATATTTATTTTTATACCATAAATCTAGAATATTGATGATTTTCTTCTATGTAGCAATTAGTGAAAGAGAAATATTACAACCAGATGAAAAGTACAATATGTTTATAAAAGATCATGAAAATGATTACATATTCGAGTTCATTTGCCAAACTGATCATTTGCCTTGATTCTCATTTGATTTGTCCTACTAAAGAAAGCCACCATATATCTAATCAAATAATAATAAACTGTGCTTCTTTAATTGAAATACTTTATATGAACAATAAATTACTTGAAATAAATAAGCAATAATAAAGTAAACCAACAATGTGTGTGAAGTGAGAATGCATAAATACACAAAATACAATGTAAGTTTCAAAAGTTTTTAAATACAAAAGATCAACGTAGATAAGAAAGAATATTGAAGTTTCACTCATATCAATCAATGTTGGCAATTTTCTCTTTAACTCTTTTGCTCATTCTCTTGCATTATTGCTTCCCACGTTCACAGCATTCATTTCATTTAAGAACTTTGTTGCGTGCGGGTGGCCACTTGTGCTTAGCTTAGTTTTGTTTTTCCATTTATTTGCAATAAAATTTGTAAAAAACATTAAAGAAATATGTCATTTTAATAAAATTAAGTGATTTTTACTGATTAGTGTCTTTGAAATGTGTTAAAATGTGAAAAAAATGCATGAAAATTCATGAAAAATATCAATTTGTTCGGTTCGGTTAACGGTTCTTTTTGCAAAATTTTGTGCAAGCAAAGCTTAAGCTGCGGCGACGGAAACTGCGACGTCGCTGCAGAAGTCTCTGTCGTTGTAGATAGCAAAAAGTTTTGCTTTGTGAATGCAGGCAGAGCGCTGTCTACTTTTGAATGATAAGAGAAGAAGAGTTTTATTTGAGAGAACTATAGTTTGAGTGTTTGTGTGTGTGTGTGTGTATAGTGTATTAATCATTTTATGCTTGCAAGCATCGCATTGTAATGCAAAATAATGAAAGGAATTTAGTTTCTCATATTCAACTGTTGATTCTTAGACCAAATTGTGGTAAGTAGTATTGTATTATATTTTTTTAAATCAAAAAACTGATTATTGATTAAATTGATTAAATTATGTCGCTTTAAACCAAAAAATGAAGCGTTGGTTTGTAAGAGAAAAAAAAAAAAAAAAAAATTAGTTAATCAGAATAAAAAAATTAAGCAAAAAAAAAAAGATTTTGTTTCTTGGCCATAAAATCGTTAATGCAAATTCAGAAAATGTGTTTTTTATAAGTAAAAAATAATTTTATACTTGTTGAGGTATGTAGTTTTCGATTTTATTATCATTACAAAAGTTGAATTTTCTTAACTTTGGTGTTTCCCATTAGCATAAGAAGAAGAAATCATTTGTCAGGTCTCTATTAACGAGAACTAGCTACTGGGGCCTTTGACGCGTGATTTAATTATATTATTATTTATGTGGTGTGCTTAAAAAGATTATAAAATTTCGAAATGTGAAGGGATGTTGGAGTTTTCAATAATTGAGATGGAACTTGGGGACCAAAAAGAAAGGACCTTAAGCTCCCCAAGTTTTGGCAAGAGTCCAACTGATGGTCTATGGTCCCATCGGCTCCACAGAGAGGGTATGGTGGACGAAGGGCTGTTCCGTTGCGAAGATGTTTCTACTTAACATTAATCAAAAGATTACCAGCATCCGTTGGTCTAGAAATCTAACTTCTTGACTTTTCCTTTTTGCTATTTATAAGCGGTAATATTTATTTTTATACCATAAATCTGGAATATTGTTGATTTTCTTCTATGTAGCAATTAGTGAAAAAGAAATGTTACAACCAGATGAAAAGTACAATATGTTTATAAAAGATCATGAAAATGCTTACATATTCGAGTACATTTCGCAAACTGATCATTTGCCTTGGTCTCATTTGATTTGTCCTACTAAAGAAAGCCACCATACATCTAATCAAATAATAATAAACTGCAATATATTAATTTGTGTTACACATTAAAATTTATTTCTTCTAGAATAAATGTATTTTCAAATTTGTTTTCTAAACACTTGAATTATCTTTTAAAACTGAATTCTTAATTAATATGGGATTTTCTAAACTCTAAACTTTAATTGAACACTTGCCTTCCTTTATGATGGGGGGTTTTTTTTTTGTTTCTTATCATCCTTGATTCATTGCAAAAATTTGACGTTGGTGGAAATGATATTAACGACAAGAGTTAGTTCTCATTCGATTCGTCCAAATGCAAACTGGTTTTTGATTTATCTGGTGCGGCTAACTCAAGATCCTTCTTTGCTTCTTTATTTGAAATACTTGGTCGCCTGCATTTGCGGCACATGGTTTGACGTCCAGGATTATACTTGTAACCAAAGTTGTGGTGAAATCTTTTATGTGGCGCTTTTGGTTTTCTTGCCTTGGATGGCTTTCGTGTTTTTCTTCCAGCCTTTTTCTTTTTTGCGGCATCTAACTCGTGCTTAGCCTGAACAATGTCACAGATGTTCACTGAACTTTCTTCTACAGCGATTTCCCCTTGTATCTGTTGCTCAGCCTGTATATCATGTTCAGCATGTGACGCAGTCATGGATTTTTTTTGTTGCCTTTTTTTCGGCTTTGGTTTTGGGTTTGCTACCCTACGCAATTTTCTTCCAGGCTTTTTGGTTTTTTTGGGCAACGTTGGTTGTACTGAAGTTTCTTGCCCATCGTTTCCCTGTTTTGAGTGTTGTTCAGTCTGTGGCACATTTTGCGATATTTGTGTTTCTGCGTCGAAGGCAGCTTTAACAGCTTGTTCAGCGTGTGGCTTAGTCACTGTTCTTCTTTGCCGTCGTTTTGTTGTAGGTGGCCTTGGTTTTGCTACCCTAAGCAATTTTCTTCCAGGCTTTTTGGTTTTTGTTGAATCTAAGTCTTCTGCAGCCGTGGACACCGTTGGTTGTTCTGAAGTTTCTTGCCCATCGTATCCCTGTTGTGAGTGTTGTTCATTCTGTGACATGTTTTGCGATATTTGTGTTTCTGCGTCGAATGCAGCTTTTAGAGCTTGTTCAGCGTGTGACTTAGTCACTGTTCTTCTTTGCCGTCGTTTTATTAGAGGTGGTATTGGTGTTGCTATCCTACGCAATTTTCTTCCAGTCCTTGGCTTTTTTGGTGCAATAAATTCTTGTTGATCCTGTAACATTGAATTCGAGAGTTCAGCCGTTGACTGTGGTATTTCTGTTTCCATGTCTATGGCAGCTGATGGGTGTGGTTGCTCGTTACCTTGGGACAATAATTTCTTTACCTTAGCAGGCGGTTCCTTTAAAGGACTCGTTGACTGTGGTATTTCTGTTTCCATGTGTATGGCAGCTGATGGGTGTGGTTGCTCGTTACCTTGGGACAATGATTTCTTTACCTTAGCAGGCGGTTCCTTTAAAGGACTCGTTGACTGTGGTATTTCCGTTTCCATGTCTATGGCAGCTGATGGGTTTGGTTGTTCGTTCGCTTGGAACATTGATTTCTTTATCTTAGCTGGCAGTTTCTTTAGATGTCTGTCTTCATCTAACACGAAATGTACCGTATAACCACGAATTCCGTCAAATTCTATTAAGCCTTGTTGGCAAAAGTGCTCTAATGCATTGTGTATAAAACCTTCTTCGTTATCTTCCAATTGGTTGCGCACATAATCAATAATGTCCTTGGTGCTAACATAATTTGTCTTACCCAATTCTTTTAATGTATTGATGGCTTGTAATACAGTCTTATATTTCTCCATATTAGTAAGAATTTTTTGCAAGAATAAAAAATATATAAGACAAATCAACAGATCAGTAATGAATCTTTTTAAATGACAATGTTTAGAAAACTATTTTCTCAAGCCTACTAGATTGATAATATTTACATTTAAATTTAGGACCTTTGCCGCAAAGGCATGTCCACTCCACGCGTCTGAGCCATCGCGCAGAATCAGAAAACACAGCCAAGGCATTCAGTGGCAAATTTGCCAAATTGTTGAAATGTTCGAAGAAAGGTTTTCCGAGAAGACGGGTCCTTCTTCCGCGAAGAGAATTAAGTCGCATAGATTGTGTAAGATGTTTTCGAATGCTTCTTTATTCCACACACATCCCGATCAAAGCTCGATCGCCTAGTAATTTTATTTATCAATGTTGCTCTTTCAGGCGATGCGTGTCTCTACTATTGTCCGTGAGATATTGTTGTTGCTGTCCTTCACGATCTTGTCTCTAATCGTTAGAATCTTCAAGTCTCAATAAATTACCGAGTTTTTGACGTAACAAGAAGCTTCGACAAACCTTCGCAGCAGTTTGGATTCTCTGAAATCTCTGAAGAATTTCCAGTTTAGTTAAGCTTTGTATTTCGGACTAAGTAGGCAAGTTATTCTTAGAAGCTTCAAATCCATTTGCTTTATTTTGGATTTGATATGAAGTTGCCATGTAAGACGCCTGTCAAGCATCAGGCCCAGATACTTCACGGAGATGCTGCTTGGCATGGCATTCCCATTTATGACTACTCGAGGATATACCTTGTGATTATGTGGACTTCTCAGCGTTGACGCTCAATGAGGACTAGTTCGGTCTGGAGAAGAGCTGAGGCTGCAGACTGGTCATCATCACATACCAGCAGTGCAGTATTACATCCCTTACTATCGGGTTGTCAGCCGCAACACATTGAGCTAGGGAACTTCGACCTCTTATGACTTTGTATCTTGATCCTCACATGTAACATAAAAGTTCTTATTGTGAAGATACGATCTAAGTACCAAAAAATACGGTCCAGCCACAAATTTCGTGAGAAGACCAAGGTGCCATTTACGCTAAAACGCTTGACACACATCCATTAAGGCGTCCGTCCTGGCTTCATGAATGAAACCGAACTATTGTTGTGAAATCATGCAGCCTTCTAACCAGAAGAAGTCTTTCGATGATTAAAAGATGAAATAGAAAAATTTGGTTAGTTTTTATTCAAAATATTATTTTTGTTTTTCATGGAAAATACATTTGTTTTGTTGTTTTCTTTTATCATTTTCTTTTATAAGGTAGTAAGTATGCAAAGTGTGTTTAATGTTAAATTAAGAAAAAAAAAAAAATGAAGGAAAAAATAGATGAAAGCTTCTCTCTCGATGGCGATTTATACAAAATATAAATTTATTTATTCACTCAAAATTTTCGTCATATTTTTTGTTTTGTGTTTGTGTTTCTTTTTTTTGTTTGTTTTGGTATTCTTAATAAACATCGCCATTGATTTGACAAAAAGTGATAATGAAATAATGGATTTTGTTGTTGTAGTTGTTTTTGTTGTTGTTGTTGTTATCCGTTGTAATCCCTTCAATTGTTCTTGCTGTTGTTCTTGTTGTTTTAATGGTGACGAATATGCTGTTGTTGTTGTAGTTTTTGTTGTTGTTATTTATAGTTGTTGTTCCTGTTGTTGCTTTTGTTGTTGTTGTTGTTGTTGTAATAAAAGATACCTCAATCGTTGCGGGCTTGTTGTTGTGCTCACTGATGAACTTTTCGGTTTGTGTCTTTGCTAAAACATTATGAGCTTTTGTCAATCTTTTGCGACATGGAAAAGATTTAAAAGCATTTGCGGTGCACAATGCCTGGGCCAGATTCATCGTATTCTTGTTTCGAGATCCACATCTGTTGGAAAGTGGACAACGAAGCCAAGATAGAGCCACCGATCCAGACGGAGTACTTTCTCTCAGGTGGAGCAATGATCTTAATCTTGATGGTTGATGGAGCAAGGGCTGTGATTTCCTTTTGCATACGATCAGCAATACCTAATTGGTATTAGAGAAGATTAGAAAAGTGTCCTATAATCCAAATCAAGAATAATTGTAATTTACCTGGATACATGGTGGTACCACCAGACAAGACAGAGTTAGCATACAAATCCTTACGGATGTCAACATCGCACTTCATGATCGAGTTGTAGACAGTCTCATGAATACCGCATGATTCCATGCCCAAGAATGAGGGCTGGAAGAGAGCCTCAGGGCAACGGAAACGCTCGTTACCAATGGTAATGACCTGACCATCGGGCAATTCATAGGATTTCTCCAATGAGGTGGAAGCAGCTGCAGTAGCCATTTCCTGCTCAAAGTCGAGGGCAACATAGCACAACTTTTCCTTGATATCTCTGACAATTTCACGTTCGGCAGTGGTGGTGAATGAATAACCACGTTCAGTGAGAATCTTCATCAAATAATCGGTCAAATCACGACCAGCCAAGTCGAGACGCAGAATAGCATGTGGCAAAGCGAAACCTTCATAGATGGGCACTGTGTGAGAGACACCATCACCAGAGTCCAACACAATACCGGTGGTACGACCGGAAGCGTACAGGGAGAGCACAGCCTGGATGGCAACGTACATGGCTGGCGAGTTGAAGGTTTCAAACATAATCTGAGTCATCTTCTCACGATTCGCCTTGGGGTTCAATGGAGCCTCTGTCAATAATACTGGATGTTCTTCGGGGGCTACACGCAATTCATTGTAGAACGTGTGATGCCAGATTTTCTCCATGTCATCCCAGTTAGTGATGATGCCGTGCTCAATGGGATACTTCAGTGTTAAGATACCACGTTTGCTTTGCGCTTCATCACCGACATACGAGTCTTTTTGACCCATACCGACCATCACACCTTGATGACGTGGGCGGCCAACAATCGATGGGAAGACAGCACGTGGAGCATCATCACCAGCGAAGCCAGCTTTGCACATGCCTGAACCATTGTCGATAACTAATGCACCCGCATCATCGTCACACATTTTGATAGATTTTTATTTGTTCTGTACAATTGAAAAGATTTACAACGAATAATATTGAGAAATTATAACAATTCATATGAAGTTCAAATATTTTAACAAAATTTTATGTAACAAGTTTTCCGTTTTGATTAGGGAAAATGATTTTGAAATTTAGAGAAATTTGATTCTAAGCCAGATAAGATGAGTCTGAAAATTGAATTGAATTTGAATCTTCTATAGTTGTAAATAAATCGTTACGTAAATAATATTGATCATGTCCTTTGAAAGAAGAGAATTGCATTAAAACTGAATATTGAACTCCTCTATTAAATAATCCCATAAAATATGGGAAGATAGAAAAACTAATGTACTTAACTAATGAAATTTTGCAGAGAAAAACTTCTACAATTTACTTTTCTTGGGTTGGGATGATCTATTCTTGCTTTTATTTCATAAATGTCAGCAGAATCCAACACAAAAAGAAAAACTGGGTTATTCTAACCGGGATATTGATCCGTAAAGCAAAACGAAAAAAAATTCAGTAAGAAATAAAATGTCTTGAATTCTTGTAAAGAAAACTATTTGAGATTTACTTCTTGGGTTGATTATCTGTTCATCATTTTATTGTATTTTCTAAATATCAAGGGAATAGAACAGTTTTTGATCATATTGCTAAGAACTGAAATTGATCTGGGATATTCCAATAGGGTTAAGGTTTCTTGAATTCTTTTTAAAATTCACTTCTTCATGTTGTGAGATATTTTCTTTAATTCAATAGAATCAAACACTTAATTAAGATTTTGAAGAGATGAAGAAGGACTTGGAAAACTTTAGAATCTTTTCAATTCTTGTAAAGAAAACTTCTTCAGTTTCACTTCTTGGGTTGATTGGGTTGGCTGTCCTTGCTTTGTGGTTCATTGAACATTTTATTTTTACCACACATTGGGATTGATTGGATTTTCTAAATGTCAACAGAATTTAATTTTAGGCACAACTTCAAATTCTTTTTCAAATTACGCAATTTAAATTTCAATATTTTATAAATTGAATAAAATAAAAACTTTTTTGATAACGAAATGATCCTTAAAAATTATTAAAGGATTAATAATTTTATAATCCTTTGTTTGATCTTTAAAATTCTATTTTTCTTTTTATTTTAATTTTAATTCACTAAAAATTATAAAATACACAAACACACACAGTCACACACACCTTTTTAACCAACAAACGAAATGAAAAGGATTGATTAATTAAGTAGTCGCCGATTCCTTGTTGGCAGCTAAACTCAACAACAAATGGAATTCTGCTTGACCTGCAAAGCCTTTTTATCGATGTTGATGTCGTTTGCATTTGAAACAACTCAATTCGTTTTCGTATGAATGAATCACAAATACAAATGCATAATCAGTTTTGTGCTCATTTAGAGTGCAGCCGAGTTGCAGCAGTTGAGCGAATTTAGCGAAGAATTAGATAATTTTGTGTTTTGTTGTGTGTCCGTAAAATACTCAAAATCGAATCAATCCATATATGTAGTTTTATTTATTTTGATGGTCGCATGTAGGGGAATAAGATTTAGTTTATATGTCTCTTGGACTTTGATGAAGATAGAGTTATCTTCGATTTGATTTGATCTATAATTTAGTAAAATATTTCGGAAGAAATTATTACCAATATCTTTTAAGCAAAAAGTTATCTCGGAACTGTAGATGTTAGCCGTGTTACTTTAGAAATTGTTTTTTATTGAAGGTACATAACACAAATCAAATTCTACATAAAGAATCGATTTTCTAAGAATTAAAAGTTTTATAAATAAATTTTAGTCGACTAGAAGTTTGTATGTTTCTAGCAGTCAAAATCCAAGAACTCATGAAGTATATTGTCAAAACTACAATACAATAAATGCTTTATTAAAAAGTGTGGATGATGGTCACAACGTAACGATATTTCATCGTTCTTATGAAACGGGACTATTTGTGACACCGATATTGCCTTATATTGGCATTGGAAGTTAATGAAAACTGAATCGTGCATGCATCAGATAATCTCATTATTAAAATGAGGCTCAATTTTGGTTGACTGCATGCATTTAATTATACCGAGTGAAGAAATCCCTTCTTCCATAAATCATTACATCTCGAGAAAATACTGTTTGTTTTTCGGATTGGTGTAACTTCTTTGAAAGTGATGATATTCAGTCCGTTAATGTCAATGAGAAGGTTTACAGGAGCATGACAACTGATTATTTATGGCAGGTAATAAGTGATTCTGAATTGGGTAACAGAATGATAAACAATCGATCTTCTAAAGAAAAATTTAGGATGATTTTTTTAATACGAGACCTTTTTGAAGTGAAACTTCTTTAGTGAAGGGGTGTAAATCCAAAAAATATGAAAATTACATGTGACGAAAATCAAAATTTGGCGATGTTATTATTATATTGGAGCTATTTAGGCAAATGCAATATGGAAGTGAAACTTCTAAAGTAGATGGTCAAGCAATAATACATATAATACTTTCGTAAAGTAAACACAATCAGTAAAGAATTTTTTATATCTCTCTTACTCATGCATAAGCATTCATTCTCTAAGCTGCAGACGAGCCCGCACAAGACAATGAGCATTGAAGAATCATCGCATTTTGATTTTCGTCACATTCCATTTTCTAATTTTTGGTTTTAGCTCCCTTCGCTAAAGAAGTTTCACTTCCAAATTGTGCTTATGAGGGTGAGGCACACTACTTAAAAATTTAAATCTTCGCCTTAAACTAATTTACCCTATTAAAATGTGGTCTTATGTCTGATAAATTGGAATGAAACAAAGACTATTAGTTAATTACTCACTCTTCTTTCTTAGTCTTAGCCTTCTTCGTACAAAGAGATAGACAACATTAAGAAAAAGAGTGAGAGTACCCCTAATATTGTCTATTGAGAGAGTGAGAGAGGATTCTTTGTTGTGCATTGTTGAGAACAAAAGGAGGAATCAAGATAAAATGCATTGAAAGAATGCGAACGATCAATGGTGATAAGCTAAATAAGTGTGCGTAAATGATAAATGGCAGCAGCAACAACAACAACAACAACAACTAAAAAACAAAACAACTAAAGATACGCCGTAGACAATTGATTAACGAGCACCGAACCACATCGGCAGAGTGTCTCGGTAAAAAACGAAATAAGAATCAACGGTATTTACCGAATGAAGTCGTCGACACATTCATGGCGATTGCGAAAAAATTAAAAAAGAAATCATTTTAAAATAGAAACGAACCTTAGAAGGACTGATAGATACGTTGATATACAACTATGAGTATCTATAAGAGTGCAGACTCTTATTATCTATCTGCTGCATTATGCTTAGCAATAGCAAAACCATCAACAACAACAACTGAAATAGAAGCAACGGTCGCCAATAACGATAAATCAACATCAAGGTTGCTGCCCCATGCCTTCCTCTCGAGGAAGCAATTTATTGCAGGCGACAGTGATAATATTTTTTCATTTCTTTAGAGATTTCTTATATCTAAGTATGTGTATCTGTGAGCAGCCAAATAAAGTTGTGAAATATTTGCATAAAATGAGGCAACATTAACAAACGCACCTAGACGAAGATTTTTCATAATTTGCATTTGTTGAATATTTGTTCATTTTGGGGTTATGACATTTGCATAGCATTCATTCTATTTATTGACGACATAATGAACCAATTCAATAAAGTAAAAGATTTTTTTTTTTTTCAAGATTTACTTACTTTTATTAAAGAATCTTTGAAAGAATTTTAAAAATCTTGGACTTTAGAGAATCTTCTTCAATTAGTTGGTGAAATGTTGTAAGGCATTTCTCTTGGAATTAAATTCTTCAAAATCAATCAATCTCTTCGAATTTCTTTTTTCAAAATCAAACAAATCTACGGATCCCAATTATGTTTATGGTTTAAGGGTTTAAAAAGAGATTCCAGAAGGTAAATATGTGGTCTTGGTCTCGGTTTCTTTGCCATTTAAAAAAAATTTTTTTTTGTTTCATTTTTTTATTTATTTTCTTTTCAATTAACTAATTTGCCTTTTTTGATCATTTGGGGGTTTCTTTATTTTCTTCTTATTTTATTTTCGTTTATTGTTGTGTGCTAAATATAAAATGATTTCGTTGATGAAAAGCTAAAAATATTTCTTTCTGTCATTTGTTAAGTAGTTTCTTGAGTTGTTGGGGAAATACGTTTGACCGTTCTTTGTCATTTAATCAACCCATCTAAAGATAGTTTTATTATTATTTGTTACACGTAATACAAAACAAAAAAACAAAAAAAAAAAAATTAAAAAAAAAAATACATATTAGATTAATTTTAATGTAAAAGGCATTTGATTTTTATTTATTTATTTAAATGTTACTAGAATAATCCGCTGGGGAACAGAATCTTGTTTGAATTTGTAAGATCACTAGGATCAAGAATAAAAACAACCATGTTCTTTGCATTCTTCCAGCTGCACTTTATTTTGGACAACCGAAACGATAATCCAGTGCTTAACAAATGTCTTCAGTATTACAATATTATAGAGTCTTTTGATTCATTCAAAACAAATTATACATTGCGATGCATTAGAAATTCCTTTGGAATAATTAGACGATTCAAATACTTTATTCTAAAAACTGTTATATTACATATCTGAAATTTTTGACACAGACGTCCTTAAGTGATTTTTTAAAATGTCTCTAAGTTTAATATGAAAAATTTGATCAACCAACAGCCCCACATACATACATATGTGAAGCAAAAGTATTCTTCAAGGATATGAGATGACAAATTACTGTCAACTTAAAGAATAATAATAAACTTAAAGTATGGATAATAATATTTTAAAACTAATTTAATAGCATTGAATGCATCTTCGACTCGGTGGGGGAAAATTAATTTTCAAAAAGAAACTACATATGCCCCAACTTACAGTGTGGTCAGAGACAAGGCAAGTCAGGATGGGTCCAGTTCTTTTAGCCTGCAGTGTTTTCCTATTCCAGACGTCAGCGAAAGACATCATTGATGTTAAGGCAAGGGAACGTGAACGTGAGAACTTCATATATGTAAAAACGCAAACGAATATTATAGAAATAAATATATAATATTCCTATAAAGATTCATATTTTTATAATTGATGAGAATCTTATTAGGTTTTCAAATTCATTTTTTTTAAAAACTGCTTTTTAACTTTGAATTTTTGTTTTATTTCAACATTTTGCAGTACTTTATACTTATAATGTCAATTTGAAGATGCGAGAGTGAGATTACTAGTCATGTTCTTGTTAGCAAAGCATACATGACCAATTTTAGTAAAAGAATTTGCTTCAGTACTAAATAATTTAAGCAAACTTGTACTAAAAGGTATACAACGAGTATGGTCAGCTGCTCCCTGCTTTGGTCATGCGGTCCCAATCAAAATGGTAACTTCCTCTCTCTCAAACCCTAGACACGAACACAAATATAAAAGCTTCCCACGCATAATGCGAACCAAAAATTTTTTCTTCCTGGTATTAGAATCGGCATACACAAAGTACTAAAACTGTTGATGATCATTTCCGGCACAGTTGACAAACAGTAAACATCAAACATTTACTGTTTCTAATGGAAAGGGTCGAACGGGACAAAGTATTGTCATTTTGGTTTAAAATTTTTCCCAATTTTGAGAAATTTTTGGTCATGTGATGATAAAATTCATACAATTTTCTTTTATATTTTTCCGATTAAATCTTAAATTGTCAATATTGACATGTGTTGTAATTTTTGACTCTCTCTTCGCTTCGAAAATAAGAATGCAATATACTCGTTCTATGTTTTCCCATATTTTCCGATTTTTCTTATTCTGATTTTATATTCTTAAACCTTCCTATTCCAAGTTGTATACTAAAGTTGTCTTTAAGTTTTTATTGGATTCATTGATTCGATGATTTTGTCTTACGGCATCTACCACATGATCAATCAAGACTGATATACTTACAAATTCTATACTTTATTTATACTTTTAATATTATATTTATCATATTTCCAAAGTAAAATAATTGCATATAATTTTTAATAAAACTTCCGCATTCAATCAGTTCACATTCATTGTGTTAATGATAAGGATTGTAATTTTCCAGAATCTTTAAAAAACAACAGCAGCAGCAACAGCAGCAGCAGCATTTTAAGCTGTTAAATAAACATTTAAATTCCCATAATCCGAAATATCGTAATACGCATATCAGATAGACTATCATATCAAATACAATACTATATACATTTTGATGTAAATTTTTAAGTTTTTATTATACAAAATATCATATTTGGTGGCATCTACTGCAAATCCAAATCTCACTACTACTACTTATACCATAAAAGCAATCAACAACAATCCTTTGTCTGATCAGTTTTGAATATCGTTTTCTTTTTATTATGTTGTGTTGTTTTTTTTGTTAATTTCAAAATCAAGTCGATAACTGCAACTTAAAGTGTTCAAATTAATTTAAACGGATTAAATCTTAAGCATACACAAAGAGAACAACAAAACAAACATGATGCAAAAGAGTTGAAAAGAAGTTGCTAACCAACCAACTAAAGTACAAGATAAAAAAGATAAGGAATACAAATCTTATACAATAAATGAATGAATAAATATGAATAAGTGAGTAAGTGAGTGAGTGAGTAAGTGAGTGAGTGAATGAATAAGTGAATTAATGCAAAAGAAAAAGAAGAGAAATATGCATAATAAATGAAATGTTGCAAGAAGATCCATGATCTTGGCTTGCATCTACATACAATACATGCGAGCATAAAAGAAGAGTCATTTGAAAAAGAAAAGCATTCAAAGAGCGTAAGAAATGTTTGTCATTAGCACATTTGGTGTGCGGCATAAATCGCTCATCGATCATTGAAGATCCAGCAATAACAACTACAACAACAACAACAAAGACACAAATGCTTAAAGATATGAACTTCATGTTGTTGTTGTTGTTGCTGTTGCATGAACAAGTTTTTATAGAAACGAACGCATGTTGATGACGATTGAAAGATTTGCAAATGCAGCAACAGTAGAAACAGTCATAGCCAGGACCAGATTAGGTTAAATAGAGGTGATAGAAGGGACTTAATAAGGTCCCTAATGTCCTTAACTTTCAGGTCATCAAGTTCATTACAAAAGTATGTACCAAGAGTTCAAAACTTATTGGGAGAAGCAGGATAGGTGACACATTGTCACTCGATTAGGAACATAATAAGACATCTGACGTAGATACACTTCAGGGTGTCAAGTTTGTTAAGTTCACTAAAGAAGTATGTACCAAAGTTTCTAAACAACAGGCTTCCTAAAAGCCCTGGACAGGGAAGGTGGCTCAATGTCTTCTCGTTCGTTTCATCCTCATATATTCTGTAAAAATTGTTTGTAAAAACACCCAGCGAATATTCATATTTACCAATTAGACAATGACCGGACTAGAACATGTAGAGGTCTCTCAGGTCCCTAAGATAAGTACATGTTTCGAAAACAAAGTAAAAAAAAAAAAGAAATTGCGCGTGTGCCATCGTACAGAGATGAAACTTTTTAAAAACGGACATAGAGATCATCTCAAAGTCTGTCAGTCTGTATCTCTTTGTTGAGACTTCCAGTGGATTTTCCAAAAAATGTATTATTTGTTGAGGTTATGGCAATAGAAATACACATTCTGTGAAAATTTGAAGTATATACCTAATGCGATTCATGAGATACAGATGATTCCAAAATGTGACTATCTGTAATTTTTTACTCAATTGTTTAATATAAATATTTGCCCAACGCCGCTAAGAAGTTTAACTTCAAAAATCGTCAGTGACTCTTGGAATTCTATTCCTCACATTCTTGTCTTATTTTCAACTGAAGTAAAATTTCAAAATCAATTTCCTTCTCGGTCTCAAATGCAGAAAGCAAGTGCAGCCATAATATATTTTTTGCTTAACTTATGACTCATGAAAGACACATGACGATGTACTGTGGTTTGACAACAATTTACTTTTCCTCACGGACTGCAGTGGGGTCCCCAGGCCTATATTGCCCACATGGACAATCTGACCCTGACAAACAGCCAAGAGCACAACTTGTTACTTAAGTATTTCCTCTTACCCTCTAACCCCTTTTAGACATTGATAACTTTGTTAGTTGTTTGTTATTTGAAAAATTTGCATTTGTTTTTGCTGTGAGTGTTTTTGATGAGTTGAGATGAATTGACTTTACTTCTCCATTTTGCATTTTAAAAAATTGCTGAAAATTACATTTTAATGCAATTTGAAATTATTACTAACTCAACAAATTCATTTTCAATGTCTAAGATTAATAGTTTTATTAGTTAGTTTTGTATCTGAGACCGGCAAACTGTTTTAAAAAAACGATATATCATACAAATTTTGAAGATCAGCGGGTCACATGTTTTTAAATCATTTCACAATCTTCTTCTATAATTTTCTCTCAATTACCGATTTCATCTAGATCCCGAACTAGAACTAGTGTACTATTGGTGGATCCTTCCAAGTGGTTGTTTTGGTCCGCCAGCTGAATTTTATTACCCAGTGATGGAAAAAATACTCACCCTCTCTCGTGTTTAGAATGTAACAGCTTTATTAAAAAAGTCTTGATTACAAAACTTAAATTGCCAATTAAAAATTACGCACTCGACGCCCATTTTTCTTTATTTTGTATTTTAATATTTTGTTGTTGTTTTATTTTGTTAAACATTTTTGTTTCTTTTTGTTTTTGTGATATGTGAAAAATAAGGGGAACCGCAATAACAACAAGGTTTCTGTATAATTTGCACTTGATCTTATCAACAGACACTG
Source organism: Amiota minor (assembly GCA_037043295.1). Lineage (NCBI taxonomy): Eukaryota > Metazoa > Arthropoda > Insecta > Diptera > Drosophilidae > Amiota > Amiota minor. The sequence continues at coordinate 4,935,563 of JBAMAW010000081.1, read as the reverse complement.
CTAATGACTCGCATTAATGAGTTGAAGTTTGTAACTTTTTCCATCTTGAAATAATTTTTACTTGGTTATAGGTTTGATCTTCTTCCCTCTGGGTCTCAATCTTTCTCTCTCTCTCTCTCTCTTCTCTTTCTATCTCTTGTTGTTCTCTTATCAAATAATGCCATCAATCAGTTGCAGATTCTCTGCTCCTTTACTGAATTTGCATATAAATTGCTGCTAATGTTGCTTTATCGAGGAGAATGCATCGCTTTAGTCTTGTGTGGATGTTATGGCAGCTCGTAAACACCAACCTCTTATTGCTGTTGTTTGCTCCTTTGACTTTATTCAAGTTGTTTTTCCCAGGCGCATCATAATAAGATGACTTGGCATAACTTGAAATCTCATGGATGTGGACTGTTTCTTGTTGTCAGTTCTTCTGTTGTTGCAAACTCATTTGGCCTAAGCATGTCTTAATAAATTTGTTAAATATTCTACACAATAATCATAATCATAATAAGAAAAGGGTCAGATTCTGTTGCTGATCTAAGGCCTGGTCCATTTCAGTTTAAAACCATACCTTTAGTGAACCAAAATCACATAAGGAAACGAATCTTATCTTGACTAAGGGCCTCTACATGGTTTAATCCGACCCTGTTGACCAACTTTAACAGCAGTTTTAGTATAGAAGAACAACAACCAATAACAGCATTTGATGTATTAATTTTCAACTGTCATTAGCCTCAGGTCAACAACAAAAATCTTTCATTCTTCAAAACTGATGAAGAACTTCAAATTTTAAACATTTTTCAATCTTTATGTTAAAAAATTTTTGTAATTTGTCAAATGAAGAGAAACAAATTTGCTATGCAAATTGAGTTGTTCATGTAGTAAAAAAATATGGCGAAAAAAGTGTAAATACGCTGGAGGCTTTGCCAACTAAGTTTTATAAATTTACTGCAGATTAAGTCTTTTGTTTTGACTGCAAGGAAAATATTGCAAAAAAATACACTTTAAACTTTAAATTGGAATTTAACAAATTTGTTGTTTAAGTCTTTTGTTTAAGTGCCGCTGATTAATTAATAAAACAAATTAATAAAATTATAAATAATTACAGTATTAGAAATATCATATCCATAATCATCTATTAGATGCAGAAAAATAAATAAAAAATAAAAAAATAAATAAAAAATAATCTCAATTGCTTTGTTCGTTACAAAGAGTCATGAAATAGCAAGATCCATTTTAAGAACATTTGTCGTGAATCAAAAGTCCTCTTTAAATATATGTTTACTCCAGACTCATACGATTATGGGATTTTGAAGTAAATAAACTTGTCCATGACCGGTAAACATGGCACCAAACCTAATAGAGAAGATTAAGAAATGTATTGTATAATTTTTATTCTGAACTAAAGGCGAATGTAAATATTTCGTTCTGTTTATTGATGAGTCCTTGATTCTTAATCTAAAAACTCCCAAAATATATTACTTTACTTATTGATACTTCAAGGTTTACCTCTACCGGACACCTTAAATGAATCGTCCAATCCTTAGTCCACTAGAGTCTTTCATATTGGAAAGTTTCACTGTATGTATCTATTTACAATACATATATGGTTTTATTTTTCGACATAGAAATTTAACAAAATTAAAATTAATCGCTTGAATTTAACAAATTCCTAATGAGTCTTTAATTAATTGCCAAACGAATTTTAATAAATAAACAAAAAAAAAAAACAAAACCCATCCAGTGAAATATGATTTTGATTAAAAATTCGTTAAAAACAGAGTTTTCTGTTTATTGTTGTTTATTATAATTTTGTTAAATTTTGATGACTAGCATTTTATATCTTTTACCTTTCTGCTATCTTTCTTTGGCTTTAAGTTTGTACCTTTTTTGTTTTTGATAGACTCCACCCCTGAGGCGTTATAAATAAGATTAACGCTTCTAATAATTTTTAATTGACTTTATATTTTATCGTTGTTGTGTTATAGATCTTTTTCATCTTTTATTAAAAAGACCAAACCAAAAAATATTGTATCTTATAAGTAACAAATTGTATCTTAATGTATGCTATACTCGTTTCATTTGTTTGTTTTTGTATTTTTCAAAATGATGTTGACCCAAAAGCAGCACGAGCTTTATTTGTTTTGGTTTTAGTTTTTGACTTTGAATTTTTTTATATTCATTTATCTTAAAACGGGCGGAGTTGCTTTTTTTTTAAGCATTTCTATTCGATTTGTTAAAAGTTTTTTAAATTTCATTTTGATTTAAAACAAATTAAAGTCAAATAATAAATAAAAATACAAATAAATGGCATAATAAAATATTTCGATTTATTGTTGAATTTTAACAAAAAAAAAAAACTTCTTTGGAATGTGGAATTTTAACATACAGAAAATAAAATAAAGATTTCAAAAATTACAAATCCATTTAACAAATAAATAATAATTTGTAATGTGATTTTTGTTGATGTTTTGGTTTTTGTAATTTTGTATTTTATTTATATCTTAAAATCCCACCTACAAGGCGTATACTTAATAAATTGATGTATAAAATACTATTGTAACATTTCCATTATGGTTACAACAAACACAAAACTTTTTGCAATAAAAATGGCGTTAAATAGAGAAAGAGAAAGAGAGAGAGAGAGAGAGAGAGAGAGAGATGAATATGATGAGCATATAAAGCCTACGTAATAAGTAATAATAACAATACATACAACTTCTGGGAGTATTAAATACTTAGATATATTTGAGTTAAAATAATATGAGATATTTAACAGAAAGTAATTTTTATTTTATGCCAATAAGAATTTGTTTAGTTATGGATGATAATTTGTTCACATTTATTTTTTTTTTGCCATTTAGCTGTTAAGAATTTAACGTGAGCTTTTTTGTATCAGATTAAGATAAGATTCTTGTCTTGCTTCTTCTTAATGAGTTAAGAGTAGAGAAATAACGATTCAATATTTTACCTATAATATTGTAGACCACTTCTTGTTCAGGATGATTCTTTAATAAAATTGTCACAGGCATTCAGTTGAAATGGTGACTCTGGGGTTTATGCGCGGTATGTTTTAGGTTACCATCTGGCTGTTTAATATCTTCTTGTTTGGGATTCGAAATGCCGTCCATAATGTCGTAAATCTGAAATTTCTGTTCGTTCTAAGTGTTGATAAATATTAGAGTCTGGTCCAAACTAAGCCCTCACAGTGGCTTAGCAAATGATCTAATGTCTTCTCATTTTCATTACATAATCTACATTGATCGTTTCAACTGATCCCTAGGTTATGTATTATATATATGTTTCATAACTCTACAATATCTTGTTAAGAAACCTGAAAATTACACCGACTTAATCCCAGTACTTCTTGTGTTCTTTTGTGAAAACTTGAAGCCCTTATATGCGGCCTTATGGTCTCATGGATGTACTTAAGTCAAATATCAGTTATGATGTTTCCAATTATTCCTAATACATTCAATGGACCACAAAATACTCGAATTATACGGAAATAAAAACAATTTAGGTTGACAAACGGTACGCATCACTTGACATACTGTTATGTGCGAGCTAGACTCATGAAACCTTGGTCATTTGTCACAGCTCAGGGTTGCCATACGCCTGTTATGTCCAGAGCACACGTTAAATTACACTAAAAATATTATCAAAATCCATTGCATGTTTTAGATATTTTGCGTATCGGAACATACAGGAATTTACTTCATACTATGTAATGATTTTAAGAAACTGTATCCACTATATACATACGAGTTCTTAACTTCAACTGTACGTGTAATGAATATGAAGATGACTGGTAGTTGTGCATATTAAAAGTCCGCTGGAAGTGCTTTATTTACTCCTATAATTAGATAAATCTCGTCAAACTACAATATAAACAATATTTTCCAATAAAAGTCATTCCATAAAGTATTCATATTAATTAGATTAATAAACTCAACCACATTTTTTTTTCAATATTTTAACCAAGTTAACACATCATAAAGAAATCATGCACAAAATGAATCGCATTTAATCAATCAATTGAAATCTTCTACACTTTGAAAAATCAAGACACGCACTTTTGCTTATCTACTACATTTGTAATATAATTTTATAATATTCATTTGAATTTAAAAATAACGACATTAATATTGAATGAATATCCTGTGTGTGTGACTCCTTTGCTTATGCTTATTCAATGCAAACTTCCAGAGACAATTTACAATAAAAAAAAAATAAAAATAAAGAAAAGAAATATAAATTTTAAATGCACACATTTTTTTGTGTTTTTTTTTTTTTGGTTGTTGCATTGCGAATCTGCAATTCTGTGCAGTTATTGTTGTTGTTGTTGCTATTATATTTTTGCCACTTTAACATTATTGTTATTATGATAAGCGAGCAACATGGCAGCATCTTGTTCGCATTTTGTGGCCTGCAGTGCAACAAAGGAGCAACAGCAAACAAATCCAAGGCAGCAACATCTTGGATTTTGACTCATTTCAATGCCTTTTTCACTTTGTTGGAATCTCTTTGTTGTTGTTATTGTTATTGTTTGTAAGCCATGACAGGGGTTCTTAAACAATGGTCCCATATACTAAACAATTACCATTATTAACTTTGTAGATCTAAATTTCAATTTTCTTACTAGAAAAACGTTTTAAAAATTGATAAAGGAAAAGGTCAATTATGCTCAGCCATTGGCCTGGTATAACCCAGCCTGCCTGAAATTCTTATATTTTCACATATTTTTGTTGTAAAATGGTGTTCGCAAAGCAACAAAGGTTCCTCCACTTGGTCAACAAATTAAATTTTAAAAGGGACATGGTTTAGATTCCATTATTTAATGTTGTTCAGAAGGAATTCACAAACTATATACTTATATTTAAGAATCCCTGGACTATGATGTGGTCATCCAGCCCCCTGGAAACCTGGTCAGTGGCGTAGCGCTCACTTATATGTTTAATATACTCACTCGTACACCCCTTGAAGCTTGTTCATTTTCTTTGGTTGTTTGCTGATCAACTAAAGATCAACATTTTACTTTGCTTTGCTCTGTTTAATGGTGCAGTGTTGTTGTTGTTGTTGTTGTTGTTATTATTGTATCTGAAGCTCGTGTATCTCACAGTTTATCTGTCTGTCTGTCGATATGTCTTTTGCTCAGTCTCTATGTGCATTTGTATGTTTAAAAGTTGGCTTTTTTTTCTGGGGGCCAAAGTGTGAATATAATTTAATGTGAGCAATTTTCAATATCTCAAGCTGAAAGATTATTTATTATCCTTGATTGGTTTTCAAGTGATCATAAAATAAGTGATCGTTTTGTTTCGTTTTATTGCCAACGTTTATGTTAGCATCGTTTTGGTCATAACTTTATGCCAGTCCAACTGGCAAGTCAAACAGTCAACCAGGCAAATAGTCACCCAGCCAGTCATCATACCTATACGAGTATTAGTTAGTCATACCAGCCAACCAGGCAGACCAGACCAGACCAGATCAGAGCAGACATTCATGTTGTTATTGTACTACTCCTTTGGCATGATGTTGTTTCTGTGGTGTAGTTGGTTGGGTGTTTGCTTAAAGGAAGTGAGGTTGTGACCCAAACTTTCTGGCAACAATTTTACTTGAAGGCGCTTTTAAGGCGTAAATTGTGCATATTTTTCCATTTCATTCTTATTTCTGGGAGTAGTTTACTCGTACCTTTCATTCTGATTTGGTTTTTCCCTTGTTTGTAGTAAGTGTCTTAAATTTTTATTGAGTGCTTTAAAAATTTATTTGTATGTTTTGCTTTTGTGATTTCTTTTTTTTGTTTTTTTGCTGTTGTAGTTGTTGCTGTTAGATTTTAGTAATTGATAAGTTCTTAGTTCTTTCTTTGGTTCTTTTTCATTTCAATAATTCTGAAAGACATCCAGACATCCTGTTGGTTGGTTATTGGTCAACATGGTTGAAGTTGGAGTAGTTGTCTCGTCTGGCCGCCACTTCAGTCTTTCAGTTTAACTTAATACATAATTGACATTTTGATAATCGTCTGACATTGGCAGCAACCAAAAGTGCGCATCAAGCATTTTAAATTGAAAAAATATTAAATTTTCATTACAAATTGAAATTTTTTTTATATTTTTTACATAAAAAAAAAGAAGAATAATAATAAGAAATTATGTTCTGTTCAGCACGTCGTCTTCATTGTCAGTTTGTGTTGAAGAAGACATTCATATGTGACAGTTGGGACATGAACGAGACAAAATGGCATATTTAATAGGCACTGGAATGTGGCATAAATTACATAATATGTCTGCCTATATTTGTATATAATTTTGTTGTGTGCATGTGTCATGCCACATAGCCACACGTTGCAGAAAGTGAGTGTTGTTGTATGTACCCTTTAAATACTTGTACATAGCTGTAAATGCAAAACTAAGAAAAGAACTTAATGTATTTCATATGACTGTTTTTCACACTAGGATTGTGGGCATAAACATTTACAGAGAGTTTTTACTTGTAGAATTTTTAAACCTATTAAATTAAACTTAAAATTTATGTATTTTCCTTTTTCCTTCTTTAAATCGGAAACAAAATTTTGAGAATGAAACATATTAGTAAAAGTATCAGTGTTGGTGTGGAGAAATGCTATTAAAACGAATATCTCAATTTCTTCAAGTTGTCTTCCATTCAGAATTTTGGCACTTAGTTTCTAACTTGTATTGATAGCATCACATATTGTCTATCCCGCTTTACAGGCGTGGCGTGGGATAGAAAAGTAGAGTGGAGTGGAAAAAAAAAAGATCTCCCAAAGGATAGCCATTTGTGGTTTAAACTGGAATCCTAAGTCCGGATTGACATCTTACTCTGAGAGATCCGTTCTGATAAGTCTTTTATCTTTGGCGCAACGTAAGATAGCTTTAGGTATTGATTTTCTTCATGAAGTTATAGGTTCTCCTGACCTATTAAATCAGCTGAGCTTTCGTAACCCCAGTCGTTCTACCAGAAATTTTGTCCCTTTAGCCGTGAATAGATGCACAACTAACTATTCCGTACATGGTTTCCGAGTATATTGCACTGAGATCTCGCCATCAGGGCTCAACATCATCGTCCATTGCTGCCTTCGGGAATTGGAACTCACTGCAGGCTAGATGATCTGAACATCGCTTATCGGTTCACCTATCCTGACTGTTCCTATTTTCAATCACAACAGTTCGATTAAATGTGTCTGATCACACATGGCTGTGAATAAGGCCTTAACTTGTTATTTTGAAAATAAATTTCCACTATTGCAATGGCAAAACAAGGCATAACTGGAATTCCCAGGTTTGAGAGACACTTGAGATGTTCACCCACAAAAAGAAAAATATTAAAAAATCACCTTTTTACTTAGAACGCTAATATTTATTTAAGAATTTAATACTGAAAATTAAAATAATATATTTTCGGAAAAAAAATGTTATTATTCGGAGTACAAATTAACTCGGTCCGTTTTTTGGGTTCAAAAATGTGTTTTTTTTATTGAAAAAAAAAAAAAAAAAACCGCCTTTCAAAGTATTGTCCGCCGGAATCGACTACTTTTTCCCATCTCTCTGGTAATTTTACGAATACCATCTCTAAAAAATGAGTCCTCTCTGGCCTCGATCCAATCATTGAGCCATTTTTCGATTTCTTCAAACGGCCCGAACCCGAACCGGTGACCCCCCAAATCGTTTTGCATCCATCGAAAAAGCCAATAGTCAGAAGGAGCAGGGTCCTGAGAATACGGCGGGTGTGGTAAGACCTCCCATTTCAGTGTTTCCAGGTAATTTTTGACCGTTACAGCTACGTGGGGCCGAGCGTTGTCATGTTGCAAAATCACCTTGTCATGATTTTTAGCCGTTTCTGGCCGTTTTCCACGCATTGCGCGGCTCAAACGCATTCGTGGTTTTGTTTGGCTTTAGTAGTTCATAATATAATAAAAAATGTTATTACAATATATCAATATAAAAATTCCATATTCTAAAACAAAAAACATTGAGTCTATTTGATTAATCAGAAGTGCTTACTACAATGTGACAAAATTGCCCCATGTGTTAAATTTTGGTTAATTTTATTGCTTTATCCATCTGTATCCCATCATTATCATCAAATGATAAGAAAGAGATAAGAAAGCTTGGACCCAGTATAGTGTTATAATATTCTATGTTATAAAAATTATTTATAGTTGTGTTAATGTTATAAAAAAGCATATAATTTAAATGTTATTGAATTTAATTGTAAATGCTAAATTCTTAATTTAATTTAACTTAAAATTTTGCCTGTTCGCAGCTCATATGAAATCATCATCATTATTGTTGTTAATATAAATTATAAATACGCGTATATAAATTATATATTAATCTGTGTGTTTATGTGTGTTTTCTTTTCTGTGACTCTTTAAATATGTGTATAAGTGTATGTTTATTAAGAGATTGTTATCGTTGAGTGATTTATTCATTAAAAAAGCATTTATAAGCGCAAAACAAGCCAAACGATTTGGTTTGGTTGGCATCTATAAACTTACCGAACGACCGACCGACCGACCGATCCGCCCTCCGCCGGTACTGCAAATGAATGCCACATCTGAAGTCTTCATTGCTGTCGTGTGGACGACGACGTTTCCAGTTGGTTCGTCATTTATGTGGCATTAAAATGCAAAAGCGTGTTTGTTCCTGGAAAAGTTTGCACGCGCATTTGGCCTGGCCCGGCCTGGTCGTCGGGCTTTTGATAAAGTGATGGCAAATGATACCAAAGACAATGATGATGATGATAATGATGATGATGACAATGGTGGTGGTGTTGGTGTTGGTGGTGGTTTGTATCGGTAGTCAGAACTATCCAAAGAACCAATTCTCTTTAAGTTGTTTTGTTTTATTGCTTTTCTTATCAAAAACTGCATTTTTACATACCTAAACACTTGGAAACAACGAGCGCGGCTTATTTAATAAAATATTTATTACATTAACAATGTGTGTCTTGGTTAATTTATGCATTTGTATGCTTTAAGGTGTAGTAGCTATGTGGATATGTTCATCATGTCTATGTTTGTGTGCAGTTTTAATCACTTAATTAGGCAGTTTTTAATTGACTTTGACTTTCACAAGAAATCGTCGTTAATGTATGAAATAAACCGCGCCTTATATGCAATGTTATGATGATGATGATGATGATGATGATGAACATGATGATATGTATAAAGTTGTTGCAAAATTATGTTTTCGTATGCAATTTTTCTTTAAAGACGAGTATGTACATACATATGTAAGTGCGTGAGCTCAGAGGAAATTTATATAATTTTATAGTATGTCAAAGTATGAGTATTAAGTCGTGTCTTAAGTCTTTTGTTAGTTGTGAGACAAGAAAAGTCATTAATTTGAAATAAAAGGCGTATCGTAACATAATTTTAATTAAGTTTTCTTAAGTTGAGTGTGGTGAGGTGCTTTATTAAGGCGAAGCATATATGGTAATGAAAATATAAATATTCCTGTCACATTTCTTATGACTTTCCTCAACCAAAAATTTTCAATTAACGAAAATTTGCTCATAACAATTTGCTGCTGCTTGTTTGCCAACAAACAACAAGAAACACCTAACACACACCTAACAATTATCATTACCACAACATGGTAACCATAAGCAATTATTATTGATTTGCTCATTTTCAGTTAGTTTTCAATTTGCCACTTGGTGGTTAGTTTGCTTAGTTGGCAACAATGAGATACATAAATACTTGTTAGTCAAAGCATCGAATTAAAATTTATCTATGCACATTTAAGCCAACATCTATACACATACATATACCCATACCCAAACCCATACTCAGCCTACTATCACCTAGAAGTATAGTAACAAGCATGTACCCTTCACTTGCTGTTGGTTGCCAAGAAAGTGTCTAATGCCTAATCACACTTTCTGCTGTTCAATGTATGTAGAAATAATAAAAATAAAGCCAAGATAATAGCAGGTGTGTTCGAAAAGTATCTGACCTACGGTCACAACTTCAAGTCAGAATGGTAGGAGAGATCTACAACCAATGACGCCTTACGAATTCATCACAAGTCGCATTTGTTTTTGTATGTTTGAAAAGGTAATTCAATTTTATTGCATTTACCCTAATATTTTCCTTTAAAATTATTCATAAAAGTATTCGGAATCCTTTGAAATGATACAGAAGGCCTTTGGGAACCAGAAAATATCGACTTGCAATCGGAGAAGATCATCAATTGAACGAACTGGAAAGTGATTTTGGAATTTGGAAAACTTGAATTTCATGGCTTTTAAACAATCATTTAGGAATAGAAGCAAAGGTTTCGGTTTTTCATTATTGCATTGTATTTAAAATACCATCGATTCCATTACATCAAGATAATTGAAAATAGAATTCGCTGAAGTCATCCCGAAAATTTACTTCCAGAACTGATTGTGAATGTGGAAGTACCGATGGGAGCATGTTCTTTAGTCAATAGGGGATTATTTCCAAGGATGTCACTAGTCATATAATTTTGGGACACACCTCGTAAAAAGATGAATTTAGAAAGGAAAGACTTAGAGACAGAGAGAGAGAGAGAGAGGGAGAGAGAGAGCGAATGAGAATTACTAGCAGCAGCCATAGATTCAAGTCGGGTTCTTAACTAACAACAACAACAACAACAACAACTGCAATTGTCTTTATTATCGTCGCCAACATCGTCGTCATTTGCCCATCGCCTTTCGTTGCCTACCGCCTTCGTTGTTGCATCTAAGCCAAGTAAGTATCTTTTGCATTTTGTATGCGTTCTTAGTTAGCGCGTGGTTAGAAGCTTCTTTGGTGTCATAAGGAAGCGTCTAAATGATTCATAATTTATGCTTTCGTGTCCGTTCTTTATGTACTTGTATACTATTTCTATCTATGTTAATGCTCAACTATGAGTGTGTATATTAATTTTCCTCACTTTTCTTCATATAACACGTTCTTGTTGTTGGTATTACATATTTGCTTTATATGCTAACAACTTGGCTTGTGCCTTTCAGCCTTAAGCCATGTTGGCCATCATGTCTTTTACCTCTTAGTATTAATGCGTAAGCGCAACGAAATGTATCTGTTGCTTGTTGATAGTTTAAAAAATTAGTTACAAATTACATGCGTTGCTGCTCGCTTCTTTTGCTGATGCTTCTGCTGCTGCTGCCTTATGGCATTTCTTCTAAACCTCTAAAAAGCGAATTATAAAGAAAAATACTAAAAAAAAAAAAATGTTAGGATGGAAAAAAAGAAGGCTAAGTTCGTGTAATATTAACATGTTGAAATGCTGCTAGAATTATCATGTTTTACTCGTTATGTAAATTATAATAGAATTTTTTAATTGAAAATATTTCAATATTTTCTTTTAATTTTTGTGATTTATTGTAAAAAAAAAGGAAGAAGGTTTTTCTGCTTAAACAATTTGTATATTATAATTTTTAAACATCATTTTAAAATTATGTATTCATTAGAATTATGAAGATACACTTTCTGTTATAATTGAAATTGAATTCTTTATTTCAATTTGTAGATTTTAATTGAGTAAATGATAAATTAATTTACACCTATGCATTCAAGAAGTTTCATCAATAGTTTACTATTGATTTTTCGGCTTTTATCTCGAACTTTTGAATTGTTGAATCGTGAAAAGGTTTTTAAAATATATGTTAAGAAAATGATTGGAAATTAACAGAAAAAAATAAAAAACTTTTATAATACAAAAATTACATTAATATTGAAGATGGGAACCAAAGTATTTCGAAAGTAGAAAATTAGATTTAGGTTAAATGGAAAGTTTAAAGTTGCAAAATAAATTTTTGATGAAGTAAATGTAAAAACTCTTATTTGTTCTTGGGAGTATTAGATAGATATAAAGATCGTTACACATTCCTTCAAGAACTTTAAGTGCTTTACAAGTTAAGTTTGCATACTTACATATGTAGATACTTCGAATGAGAGACCCCAAGGCAATCAATATTCTGACCATTTATGGGAGTTTAAGGAAGTTCGATTTTATTGGACTTGCATTTAATTTGCAATCAATCCTTCGAGGGCCACTTAGGCTTGTGATTAGAGGATGTCCCATAGGTGGTGGCCTCTGTGGGCAATGTAGGCTTGTTTTTATCATTTCTGGAATGTTTCCCCCATAGTTCGAATATCTTGATGGCATTGTTAACCCTATTCTTTTCTCATCTTACCCAGATTATTCAGTAAATGATTGAAATGGCTCTGAAATAAGTGTACATTGCTGATCATGTTGTATCCATTATTCTCTCTTCAACATCCTCAAAGCAATCCCTTGGCACCCTTTCTACTTTCTCAGAAATAATAAACGAATCCCATGCTTTTTTCTCAATTTCTGACATTGAACTGCGGAAATTGCTGTTGTTCATCAACTTGGGAAATTGTGGGCCCTCAAATATGACTGCTTTGAGCTTTTCTAAACTTAGGCTGAATATGATATAATAAAACTGAGGACAGCTTCTCGAAATCAATGACCTGGAATTACTAAATAAACATTAAAATATTTTATGCAACAAAAAGAATAACAATTGATTTTACTGTGTTGTGTAATTTATTTTATTTAGTCAAAGTTGAACACTAAATTCTCATAATTTTTTTCCTCTTTTAGATTTTGTGCGTTCTATTAGCAATAATTTAGATTACTGACAAATGTTTTAAATGTTTTTAAGTCTATTTTTAGTTTCACTTTTTCACTCTTTCACTTTTTCATGCCATTTTCAGTTTAAGTTTAAATATTTTGCATACTCAAAACTATAAGCAACTTACCATAGATGCGTGTTTTAAGTACATAACTTTTTAGTTAACTCAAGGTTTTTTTTTTTGAATTTGTTAGCAATTTTTTACATGATTTTAGTGCTTTTTAAATGCTCATCGTGTCAGCAATGCGTTTTTATTATGTAATAATAATTGTAGGTAAAAACCAAAACAAAAAAATCCAACAATAAAAACTTTCTTCGCACTTTACGTCACTTGTTACAACAAAAAGTTAAAGTATTGGTATGTATCTGGATACATATTTATGTACATGAAGTACATAATATTGTATGTGTATAACTGTTTTCATCTTTTACAAAATATGTGTATACAAAATTCACAATGCAAATCTTGTGTTGTTGCTTGCTGGCTTTGCATATTTTTCATCATAAATTCACCTTTTTCGTGTTTAAGTTTAATTAAAATTTTAATGACTTTTTTTTCTTTTCATAAATAATATTTAATAATAAAGATCCTACAATAAAAAAAAAGTTTATTAAGCTACTTAGATCAAGCGATACGAACACCTTAAACCGACTTGTCAGTTATGTGCATTTATATACTCTTACAATACAACCATGTTCCTTTTTTCTCTTTACTATTGGTTTTACATATTTTCTTCTTCTTAATTCTCTTATAAGTCAAGTTCGTCGCTTAAGTCTTTTGTTTATGACTCGTTGTAGTACTCTAAGTTGATGTTCTTTATTATGCGTTTTATTTGCGTATAAATTGTTTAATATTTTATGCTAAGAAATGGCATACATTTCATTTTATTGCAATGTTATTCAGTTTGATTTAACTCTAAAGCAAATTCTCTGATATATTCTTATTGGAAAAAAAGATTTTAGCATGCAACACCGACAACGACAATAAAGTGTTCATATGTTTGCCACACAAAACATTTAAAACGTCGACGACAATTTAAAAAGCCAATTTGCGCATAATACGTGGAACGTGAGCAAAAATTTAACTAAAGACAATAAACAAACACAAAAAAAAAAAGAAGAGATTTTGAGTTGCAGATACAATAGATAAAAAGTATATTTACATTAAGTATTAAATATTATTTCCACTGCATACACACTGTAGAAAAGTACAGCTTAGAAGCCTAGGAACATCTCCTTTGTTTCTATCCTGCTATATACAGCGCCAGTATGGGCTGACGCAACATTGAAAAGCTTATATATAGTGGGTATCCGTTCGACGTACCGGCTGAGTGCGCTGCGTGTTGCAAGTGGCTTTCGCACGGTGTCGGATGTGGCGATAGAGGTGATAGCGTCCATGATGCCTATTGATATAATAACACGTGAGTGGCAACGTACATATAATGCGGGTGCTGGAGCATCTAAAGATGAAGAGCGTCGGTGCAGCATCCAGGAATGGCAAAGAAGGTGGGATTCGTCTGAAAAAGGACGATGGACTTTTTTCTTGATTCCACGAGTGGATGTATTGATATCACGGTCCCACGGTGAAGTGGACTACTATATGACGCAAATGCTCAGTGGACACGGGTGCTTTAAATACTACCTGCACCGTTTTAAGCATGAGGAGGACCCTTTCTGTCCTGTCTGCGTTGGTATCGCCGAAGATGCCTAAGTAATTGCGGTTGACTTGGGGCCTTGGGCAAAAAGGGAAATAGACTAGAAAGATATATAATATGGCTCGACTATTGTCATCTCCTATGATGTCTCTGTTTTCTTCTTAAGATGAAGGAAATTTTACCTAAAGTTTCTCTGTGAAATACAATTTATTTTTGCCAGGTAAATTTGACTTTTTTTTTAACAAAATTTTAGCTATCTTAAAAATGGGGGAAGTCCCAAATTATTTCTTGCTTGCAAAGGTTTTGCCACATCGTAATTTATAGATTTAAAATGGTTTACAACAACCAGAGTAGTAAAAAAATGTATGGAAAGAAATGAAAAACTACATGTACTTAATATTTTTGCCATATGTGTATTTTATTATTTCCCTTACTTTAATTAAATCTTGTATGTTTCAGAGCTCATATTCAGATGAATTGGGGTTTCATAACTTTCCGTGCAGCCTACTAAAGTGGCCACACAAAATGCTTGTAAAGATCTTTAGTTCTTTTGGGACCACAATGGCTTTAGATTATCCCAATCCCATAGTATTCACCACTTAGGACCTGGGAAGTGCATTTAATATGAGACTTTTATCAAACATAAAAGTGTCTTTATATTGACAAGATTGTCCAAGTTGAGACTTGTCCTATTATTATAGGTCTTACCACAGCAGCCTTGTCTTGTGTGTCTTATGTCATATGTCCAATTTGTTCCTAATTTTGATTATATTTATTAAGTGCGGGCAGTAAAGTCAATTAAAAGAAAGTTTGTGCCGCCATCAATTGAACAGACATACAAACAGGACAGGACAATAAACAGTTGGATGATTTCATGATTTCTCGTTTACGGCATCTTTACATTACCATGAAGTGAAGTACATACATGAAATAACAATAACAGCTGCCGAAGATGCTGTTCAATCTATGTCAAAAATGTACAAACAAGAAGTAACACCAACTGAAGCCTTTCGACCACAAACTTTATGTATGCGCAGCTGCTGCAAGCTGCTTGATTCTTTCAAGTTTATCGAGTGTAAGTGAGATTTAAAATCAGCAAAGAAATTAATGCGGTTTAAATCTTATTGCCTGCACAAGCAGCGAATCTGATTGCAATTGCAAGGAAGTTTATAATAAGGATGCAATTTTTGGCAAAAACAAACCAAATCAAAAAAAAACCCATCTTGTTAAACCTTGTTAACCTAAATATTTACAAGTATAAATGTGCATGTGACCTTATATTATTTTCCTACATGTTGTAAATGATTAATTTTGTCTGCGGTGTCGATAGTTTTTTTTTTGTTTATTTAATTTTATCAGTTTTTCTTCAATTAAAAAAAAAAAATGAAACTAAAAGCCACAAACCAAATTAAAATTGATGCTGCCTGTTTTACTTATCCGATAGCAGATCCTGTTTCAAATTTAGGGTGAGAATTGTGGCAACTGAATGAAGCATCATTCAAACTTCTTGCACTTGTCTCATGTATAAAGTTTTTTATGACAACGATTAACTAAACTATGCCGCCATCAGCGCTATAAAGCTTCATTCTCCACTCCCCACTACACTCACCATTAAAGCAATCTCTAACCAATCAAGAACTTAAACATCTTCTCAACCCCTCTTAGTCACATACTCATCCACAATTTTGTCTGGCGTCTTTAATGCGTAGCTTACTAAATGATCCCAAGGGTAATATTTCGTTTATTCCACATGCAAACTGCTGCATCCTCCAACCTTGGATTTTTTGGTGACGCAGCAGCAGCAAACATTTAATTCCTGACAATTTTCGTTCACTCATTCAATGACGTGCGCGACATTTATTTAACAAGTGAAACGTGCCTCTTTTCTAATGCCACCACAAACAAGCGTAACACTCTATTCATTCTGTCATCCACCATCCCAACTCATCCCATGTCATCCACCCGAACTGAGCAATTGTCACGCCTTGCCCCATTGAGATTTTGCCTAGATGATTTTATGATTGAGTGGGCTTGATGGCGTGATATTTTACCAATTTGTTGTTATTATTTTTATGCGCGTTTTTGGTGTGCGAACTTTGCTTTTATTTTTTGCCAACTATAAGATAACAGATGTATGTACTTTGGTTTAGGTCATCATCATCATGTTGGGAACATGTACGATTCATTATCCTAAGCAACAACAACAAGAACTTTAACCATGGTTGATGAAGAAGAGTATGAAGAAGAGTATGATATAATCAGAGATAGAAAAAGAGATTACGATTAGCTTAAAGAAAGGTTAGAAAAGCGACAAAGCCTACTGTATGTACTTGAGAGAATGTTTATGAAACTAAGGAGATATAGAAGATAAGAGCTAATTATACTTTCCATAATTCTATTAGAGGTACAAATCATTTCTTAAGCAGCTACTTCTTGATGCTCTAAGAACTTACTTCAAGTCTCTCTCCTATGTCTAATAATAATTATTATTATTATAATAATATTCTTTATTTGATAAAAAGAAAATAAAATTGCATGTATAAACTATTTAGAAAAGAGTACAAATACGACTTTCGTCAGTCGGAGGAATACATACTACAAAATATAAAATAATAATATAAAAAATAAAAAATATAAAAAAAGAATAATTAAATAGAAAATTCATTTAAAATTAGTTTCCTATAATCTAAAGCACCAGTGATAAACAAAGGCAACTTCTTTTTATCCACCATAACCGTGTTCATTTAATATGTCGACAACTTCTTCTTGACTTATGTTGTATTTTTCAAAATATCTGAAATTAATTCTTTTGAGAATAGGACATTTTCCTAGAAAATAAACGATATTTTCAACTACATTAAAATTGCAGAGTGTGCAATTCATATTTCTATACCCATTCAAGTACAACGTGTCACTTCTTGCTTTAAAAAATCCACATAATTGTGTGTGTATACAAAATGCTATTTAAATAATTTCTCCCAGTAGATAGATTCATATTTTTATATATACGTTCATTTTGACTTGCTCTGTTTCAAATTTTTCCTTACTAAGATTTTTCTCGTTTTCTATTACTAACCCAATAGTATTAATCCATGAGCATCATCAATTTCCTTCTAACGTTTACATTACCAAAAAGATCTTGCACTTTACTAAACCAGAGTACCTTCCGGTCTATTACTTTCCTAGACAACTTATATTTAAATATAAAGAAAACACAACCAATGTATAAAAATACCCTTTTGGAATACCTGTTTCCAAGTATATGCAGTACGACGGTGTGTTACTGGGTAGATGAAAAAGTCTCTTTAAAAAACAAAGCTGCAACTTACATGTCTGCATCCTCAAACAAAGTAAATCCCCATACTTGAGCAGCATTACTTTGTACGATCCTAGTAACCGCTAAAAATATTTTCCATTTTGCTGTTAGCCTTATTTCGCTTTTGGACAAATACGTTCTCCGAGTTGCATTTATGCTATTTTTGGTCAAACCATACCTATTTTGTAAGTGCGGATTGAAACTTAATTGACGTGTTAATATTAGCCTCTAAAGTTCCACATCTCATTCTTGGCCAAAATACCATTATTGCTAACTTCGCTAAGTTTACTTACTCCTATGTCCAGTGTATTTGAAAGAAATACAACTTAAAATTAGATAATTTTTTAGATAGATAAATGACTCTTCACCATTGGGAAATTTCTGTCAATTGACATCCGCCACGAATGTTGTTTTAGAAAATATTCAATTTGAATGAAACAATAATCAAAATTTTGTAGAAACCTTAAAATAACATTCCATGTTGGAGAAATCATTTGCTAATACGAGTTTTTAAAATATTTTATTTCTAAATCGATGCATTATTTCTTCCGAGATTAAGGAAAGAAATCTTTGCATTTTTAATCCAATTATTGCCTAAACTAAATATATAATTGGCAAGATGTAAATATTGTAAACGAACGATGATTTCAGTGCCAATCAGATTTCAATGATGAACATTCTTTACCTTGAAAATCTTCTCTACAAAATTTAAAGCAAGAACACGCGACAAAAAGCTCATTAATATGCAACATAACAACAAATTGTTGTAATTTACAATTGGAAACAAATAACAAACAGAGGCAGAAGTAGTTAGTTAGTAGTCGAAGAGAAGAAAAACTACATACCAAAGGTTGACATTGACCGCTCGTCACACGCACTCAGACGCACTCACTCGCAGATACATGTAATATTCAATACATATAGTCGTAGTTTGTAGACACAAACAAGTACAATGCTGCATACCCACACATCATCATGTGTGTGTGTGCAACATGCGGCCAAAGCAGTAAAATGTCAAATTAATGTTGCACGAACATGTCAACATTGGTCAAAGTGCTGACAGTTTAGCTTAGCTTGGCTTGGTTGGGTTTGACTTGGGTTTAGTCTTTAGTCTTTTTTTTTTTTTTACTATATCTTCCAGCATTTTTTGTTGCTCGGTTTGAGTTGGATTTTTTTTTTATTTATTTATTTTTAGCCTTGTGAGAGACATTCCAGCAGGTGACGCAATTTCCTTGTAATTTGTTTTTCTTGCACTTGACTGGCATGAATAAGTAGTAAGTACGAGTAAAAGAAAACTATGCCTGCCTACTTGAATCAACGATTTTGTTTGTTAGATCAAAATCATTGTATCTCATAAAATCATGAATTTATTTTCACTTTCAACGGAAATTTGTTAAGGAAATTAAATTAAAATACAAAACAATATCAATTGTGTTACACAAGCCTTTACAGCAATTGGCAAAATAAAATATAGAAAGGCAAGAAAATATGTACATGTACCCTCAGATATTCTTTAAATAAACTTCAAATGTCCAGATGATTTTACAATTGTTTACTTTACCAATGTGTAAACTGTTTAGTTGTGTTTAGGTGCCACAAATTTTCATTTTGCCCACTGTCTCCGCACTGCCACTAAAGCCAAGAAGTCTTGAATTCTCAATTTTATAGAAAATTAATCACTATGTAAAATGCGCCCCACATTGTGTGGCAAATGGTCATAATTTAACTTGTGTCTAGGATAATCTTTTACAAAATGCAATAGTAAATAAATTTAAATTGCATTTTTCGATTTTGGCAATGAAAAATAAAAGTATTCCAATTAATGAAATCTCAAACCAGGGGGATTTTTTGGGTTTACATCAATCAAATTACTTATATAAAATTGCTGGGGTGAACTCACTTTCCTAACTTCTAACAATTAAAAAAAAGTAATAAATGAATGATAGAAGTTTGATCATTATTCATACATCACTAAAATAAAACTCCCCTTTGTTCATTTATTGGCTTCCATTGCTCTTTTACAAGAACAGGAAGCAATCCCTCCCTTATACAATACTTGTATCAAAAGTTGCCTTTTTAATGTTATTACCACTTGATTAAGTCACTATGGCCTGCCGATACACTTGGTTGATTGTTTGTCCCTTAACACATTTCATCTACAATATTTCAAACACTCAATCATTGCATAATTATATATGTAGTTCTCCCAGTCTACCTCTCTATACTTCATATTCTATAATCGTGTATCTTTTGCAATATTATATTATATTTCTGATTAGCTTTTGAACATCATCATTCGTTATAATTTATAATTTTGGTGTTTTTTTAAGTGTGAAACGAACGAGCAGCACTTCAATCAAAATGTCATAAAATTATGCTTAGATCCTTTTTCGGCAATTGCTGCCATTTGTTCGCAAATTGTACAAGTAGATGCCTCAAAAGGGACCGGGTCCTGAGGCCTTTGAAATCAACATACCTAAATTTGTATGCTCCGAACATGAGCACTTATAATGTTGTTAGTGTTGTTCCCTTGATTCGTTTTCATTGACTTTACTCACTCATTCATTTATGTATTTATTTATTCTGTGTTGTTTGCTAAAAAAAAAAAAAACATTCAGGGTTGCAAGAAGAAAAGGAAATGGCGAATACAAAATAAAAAAAAAAAAAAAAATATAAAATAAATAAAAAACAATTGCATAAAATTAACAACAGCAAACAACTTTTAATATGCAAAAATTTGTATTTTTCATGTTATCCGCATTGTGGGTGGGAATTCATTTCTTTAATTTTACGATCGTTTTTCACTAATATTACTTTTGACCAAAAGAAAGAAATCAACATTTGTCTAAAACATGCAATACACAATATTGTATCTCAAAGTGTAGAGTGTCTATTAAAATGGGGGGCAGCAAGGGTATTCAAAGACATAACATACAAACATAGCAACTAATTATGGACTTTGTTTATTACGCGTACAAACAAATATGGCAAATTAACATAAAATACTTTTGCAACATATAACAATAAACTAAAAGAAATAGCAAGAGCAACAACAATAAAAACAACAAATGGGTTTTATTTATAGCAGTATTTGTCCGGTTATAAGTTTTATTATTATTGTTGTTACTAAAATTCAAAGTTTGTTTCGATTGTTTTTTTTATTTGTTTTTGTGACCAAATTATTAAATAAACTAATATTTATTGATTTCATTTCTATACACTTCTCAAGACTACAAGTGGAATGTATTAGCATTTTAGTCTAATGTTTGCAACGCATGGCAACATGGTAGTAAAAGCCTATAAATTATATAATGGCGTGAGAGGAATTGAGGATACCTAGTCCATATATGAGTTTCTTTGCCTACTAATCTATTAGTTCAACTGTTGCAGACAGAGGGCATGTTATCGTACTCTGTTCATATATTAGTTAGAAGCAGAATATGACCATCTATTAGATTAAGTTAGAAGTCCCCATAAACAAACTAAAACAATCACTTTGCTTTAAAAGAATTGTGAGGAAGAACCTTGTTCTTCCTTCCGTAGACCTTCTAAGTTTATAAAAATGTGTTTATTGTGGGATCACGATGCATGATCCTATGCATAACAAACGTCATGACTATGACTGATGTGTGAAAGATATCAAAAATAAATGAATAAGTCATTTAAGTAAAAATAAGTTTCGATTGAATTAAAGTCTAAGTGCTTTCTTTTTCTTGTATCGATTAAAATTATTTACGAGTTATTAATTTCATTTAAAAAAATGTTTTGTGGATTTAAGTTTAATTTGAATTTTGTTCAACATTTAAGTGAAAGTGAAAAGATTTGATGAAGATGATGATGATGATGATGATGATGGATTTTGTTATTAAATGATTAAACAAATTGAAGCGTTGAAAGCGAAAAAATTAAATTCGTGGAGGTTGCTGAACTCAATGAATTAATCTCATGTCATGAACACATTTTTAATCAAATAATACAATACAAAAAGTGTGTTGAAATAAATTCCGAATTAAACGTTTGTAATAAATTTTGGCAATATCTTGTTCTTCTACACTAGTTTCATAGTTTTTGGTTTCAGAGCCACAACTCGAATGTAAATAATTTAGCATAGTTTCTCAATTAGATTTAAGTGCAAATTTAATAATCCATGATGGTTATCTATTTTGTTTGTATATCTTCAAATCATAGTTTTAATGCATCCTCAAATGATTCTTAAGCATAAGACTGTCGCCACCAAACATCTCCATCTTTATAGACTTCACGCAGCGAAGAAATAGTATTATAAGTTTGTCATGAAGTTTATAACAGACATCGGGACTACATAAAGTATACATAGTCTTGAACAGCTCGACGAGACGAGTTAATAATGCAATGTTCGTCTGTCCGTCTATATGTAAGCAAACTAGTCCTTCAGGTTTTTCAGAGAGAGCTGAAATTTTGCACAAGAATCACCCGAATCGAACCACTAGGGCAGAAACTCACATACAAATCCGCCATTAAAATTCATGTTTTAATTTGAACAACCTTTTTGATTTTTGTACTATCGAACTGAAATTGGGACACTATAAGTGTTTGACCCATATTTCAAGACTTCTAAGATTATTGGATCGTATATCGTAGTTTCTGCTCATTAGAAATATACTATTTGTTTTTTTTATTTGTATATCTATATTTGGTCAGGTTTTTTGTACTCGTAAATCCTTCTTCATAAGCTTCCAAACCTTGGTACTTATAATCTATATTTTGTGATTATCTTCTTCACATTTCTGTTATTTGTTTTTAAACTCAATTCTACTGTGTCTTCACAAATGGTTTTATTGCTTTTACAAGTCCATTTAATATTAAGAATTTTGTTTAAAAACTCTTGAAGTTATTAAGTTTCCTTATGAATTCTTCCCAGACATTACCAAGTCATGACCCATAATGTGTTGGCATATTTAGTTTTTTATGCCAATAAAAAAAAAAGAGAATAATGGTGACACACATGGCAACGATAGACAATCAAGTCATTAAAATCCAAAAAAAAATATATGGTGTGATAGTTAAATTTGCCGTCGGCACTTAAACTACAAAATACAAAAAAAAAATGAAGAGAAAACAACATTTTTGAATAAAATTTTAACGACTTTTATAACAAATTATTTTGTATTTTGATGAGTAACAAACAATGATGATTGCCATGCCTTACCTTATATACAATGTTGTTGATCTTAAGATACTCATATTTAGCATATCTCAAGAACCCTTTTTTTTTTTTGATTTTAATATGTTTTTGTTTTATGAATATAATCAAAAATTGTATGCACTTCACAACTGACCAATCAACCCAACCCAACCCAAAAAATTAATGTTGAATAGTGAAGTGAAGTGAAGTGGATCTTATCAAAAAAATATATAAAAATATAAACATACTAGTGTAGAGAAAAAGGCGTGTTGGATTTCCTAGGGGGAAAATTAAAAAAAAAAAAAATTCAGCGCTAATTAATTGTTTGCTGCCATAAAAATAGTGAAAGCAAACGCCTTACAATGGTCTCATTTTGTGTGTTTTATAACTCAATTCATCCAAAATAATATTGGGGTGATGTTTTTTTTTGTCTACATTCTTCTTATTCTTTATTTGATTTTATATGTTTTATGCCCAAAAATGATGCGCATTTTGGTTTTGTGTTTGTGCATTTTGGCTTTTGTTAATAGAGTTTTTAAAAAGCCATAAAATTGCTTTATAAGTTCATGAAATTAATATGCGCGCCCCATTATTGGGCATGATTGTAAAATATTAGTTTGATTTGGTAGGAGAGATGATGGAGGAGTGGTGGAGCCTGAATGAAGACAAAACCAAACAAAACAAAACAAAACATAAAACACAAAAGCGCCACAAATGAACAAATAAATGCGACCCTAACCAAATACGAATAACGCATTCATAAGACAAAAACTATACTATACTATACTCGTCTATCAAAAGATAGAAGATATTCAGTTAGATATTGTAGAAAGATAGGTAGTAGTTAAATATTATTGAGAGTTAGACATATAAATATACCAAAAATATTATTACAATAACGATCTTTGATTTGGTTTAACACTTGTTGTTTGTTTGTTTGCCTGTTCGTTGTTTGTTGGTTGCCCTTGTTATTGGATCGTGGAATCGTCGTTCCTCGTTCGATCGCTCACTAGTTTACCTCCACTGTGGCGCCCTGCTGAGCACATTAACAAAATTCTAAACAAAGCGTTTGGCATAACACCACCACACTTTCCCAATGAGCATCATAAACACTTAAGTCATTGTAAACTCTGAAATATTAAACATTTTAATTTGTGTTTGAATTGGAAAAATAGAGGGAAGGGTAGGGAAAGAGAAAGAGAGAGATGTAATACAATAGAAAAGAAAACAAATTATAAAAATCATAAAATGAATTTATACAATTTAAGAGTATCAAATTGCATGCATTTATCACAAGAAGGATTGGTTTCCATTGTATTATGTAGGTTGTTTAGTAGTATCTAGTATTCATATAATCGTATGTGCCTTAAGTGAGTCTGTAGTAGTAAAAGCAAAAGAATATGACACTTGTTGATAAAGACGCACATTATTATGAGCATAGATGTGGTAAAAGGGGTAGAGTAAAGAATCTTTTCAGATCTTTACATATGAGAAAGATGATTTGAACGATGATTTTCGTCTACTTGTGACGTTCGAAACAGCAGCGAACGTGACAAAGGAGGATTTTATAAGGTTTTTGGAGAGAAATATTGTTTGTTAGAGGATTGGATAGGATATAAAGGCCATACGCCATAGATGGAGAGTTCACTCGGATACTTTAAGGCACATTGTGATGCCTGATATTAGAGTTGCGCACTCTTTCGCATTTGGAATCAAAGATCGCCCTATGTCATTCGAACCAACTCGCAGAAATTAACAGAGAGAGCCAAGATCCATGTGGACAATTTGGCAAACTGCCCAGTTCCTTGGGTCAGGTCACATGTCCTTTAAATAATATAGTTTTCTCTGAGATAAAGCCGGATGTCCAAGGTGACGAAACATGACATTAACAACGGAGTAACATAGCTTTGTTTCATCTAAGGATTCGACTACAGATGACTCAATTTAAATATAATACAAACTCTCGAATGAACTTGTTTAATGTTCAAACATATCTACGCCTTTGTCAATTTTTTGTTTTCTCTTTTTCTCTGTAACTTTTAAAACGCGCTGCTTCAAAGACTCTGTATATAAATTAAAGACTCGTTAGATATATTTATTATATGTATTCTTTGCCTTTCGTGCGTGTAGACTTAGTATCCTTTTGTGTAACTTTACTGATAAAGTGATTTCCAGTCGCCTTCAACTTGTTTAAATATTTATTAGAGACATTTGACTTCTTTACGCATTGTTGAACAATTTTCTTAGATTTTACAATAGTTCAGTGCATTTGATCATCCCGGGATCAATGGGAATTATTATTATCTATGTAGTAACTAATTGCTCTTTAACAATGTTGTCACTTCTTTACCGAAGAAGGTATCTATAAAATATGTTCATACATGACAAATGGATTGTTCTTGAGGGTAGCAGCTAGTGATAATGCGACATGGATTTATGATTCAGTTTATCTGTAGTAGAAGATTCTTGTAAAACATGATGGCAGCAATGATAATGACAAGAAATATACTTAAATGCTCATCATCTGAGATTGTTTAACATTATTTTTTTTTTTTTTTTTTTTTGACTTTACTTTACTTTACCATCACCATCTCTTCATAACCACGAAAGAAAGACTCGACGACGAATGATGTTTATTGTGTATGAAAACGAATTATTGTGACATTTAAGCCTTCGTTTAAAAATCACTAGTACCGACTTTAAAAGACACTTTATGTTCAAAATATGTATCCTTCCACTGTTTTTTCTCTTTTTTTTTTTTTTTCTTTCAAGAAAACTTCAACAAGAAACCTCAACAGTGATCGTTTTCCGAAATTTATAGCACTGCGGCATCAATTAGAGCAACGCGTTGCGCGATCAGCTTCAGCTCCGATCGATCAACACAATTCGAAAAAAAAAATAACAATGGTCCATATAAAATGAAGGTACGAGTAGAAGAACCTAAATACGATAAGATTTTGTGTAGGTACAACGATTTAAAATGATGTTGCGCATAATTCACAGAGTTCCAAAACAATGATAATGATAATCAAGATCATCATCATCATCATCTGCTACTTCATCATTATGATCAGTGGGGTAAGAAACGTAACTAAACATAGTATTGTTGTGGCAGACATCTTGTCGCTTAAAGATCAGTGATGACTGTCAAAGTTGATCGGATTTTTTTGTTTTTGTTTTGTTTTTTTGGGGTTTTGTTCTTATGAAATCCTTGTTGATTGTTGCTTGTTGTTGATTATGGTACTGGTCGCTCCATTTACAGTTAAGTTCTCTTTTGTTTCGTTTAAACTTTTACAGATCATAACTGATCTGTTAGCAACAAGTATCGAGTGCAATGTCCTCCTCCAACAACATGATATGCCCTCATCTCATCTCATTTCATCTCAGTTCATCATCGTCATCCACATCATGAGAATGAGCAACAACCAACGTCTTAAAACACAAATTTCGCTTTTAAATAATGTCACTCGTTTGTTCTTTTTCGCTTTTCAGACTTTTAAGTATTCAATGTGACTTTGTGCCTTTTCTGCCCTTCATGTCTGATATTGTGTCTTTCTCTCTGATCAGTGACCGGTGATCGTTCAACGATTGTTGTCATCCATTGTCGTCATCATCATCATCATCGTCGTTGTTTAAGTGATATTTTCGACATTCGTTTGACATCGTCGCTGGTCAAGTCCAGTGATGGATTAGCATCATTTTGCGCTGAGGATAATGTGTCTGCAATGATTTTTGTTGACATGTTTTTGTGTGATTTCTTTTTCGACTTTTTAAAGGGTTTTTTCCTCTCGTTTTTGTTTTTTTGGGTTGCCCACCAGACAATCCGATCTCATCTCAACTTATCCATTCTGTTGTTCGTTCGTTTGATTGTTTCAAGTTTCTTTGGTTCGTTCATTGCTGATTTTCTGAGAAATAATTATGCTACTTTTGCAGAGAAATAACAGCATTTTTGTACAAATTGCATAAAAATTTAAATTGCATTTAAGATTTGTTTTTTTTTTCGATTTTCATCTTTTTTTTGTTTTGTGTCATTGTGTTTTGGGTTTAAAAAGTAAAATTGCTTAATAAATGAAATACCAGCGGATTAAGCACAATTTTCGAAGCATCTCAAGAATGCAGAGATTATATTTTTTTTGAGCGGATTTTTTACAGACTTAAGCATTCCTTATATGAGGTTTAAAGTCTTATAACAAACCAATTTATATAAAGCAAAAAGTTTTAAAACTCCTTATTATAGCCAGCGTCTTGAATCTCGATCGTTTGTTGTTATGATTAACTAAAGAATAGGTAAATAAGCGGCTCAACAAAATGTCCAGCCCAAATGTGATATTGAGGGGCTGACAAAAGAAGTTACATATGTGCTTTGTGCTTTTAAAACTATATATTCTGAAGAATCCACAAATGAGCCAAGCCACAATGTAATGTGTGGGCCACTTCCTGCCTCTTCTTTGTGTAAAATGCAAAGGGCTTATTGTAAACCATTTGCCCATGGTACAGTGACTTCCAACGCCAACCGACTTAAGAGTAAGAGAGTAGCAGCTCTGAAATCTGTGTTTGGGTCCGACAAAAATGGCAGTCCGATTTGGTGACACTTTATGAATATTGGTTTACTAGTCTCCGTTGCCAGTACCAACAGCAAACATCGGTTACCGCCACGAATGCAGGTCGCACTCGTCCGCTACCCTAATAAGACATAAAAATTTAAGTAGTGTGCCTCACCCTCATAAGCACAATATGGAAGTGAAGGTAAATCCAAAAATTAAAAAGTGAAATACGACGAAAAGAAAAAAGAAGAAAAGAAGAAGTCTCACTTAAAAAAAAACAAAAAAAAAAAATATTCCTATTACAGGACTCGAACCTCACAATCTCGGTTTGCAGGTCCTACCCTCTAACCACTACGCCACGGAGACATTTCAGTTGTACTTGCCTAAATAGCTCTAATATAATAATAACATTGTCAAATTTTGATTTTCGTCACATTTCATTTTCATATCCCTTTGATTTTAAATTTTTTTCTAGATTGTCTTTTATTTATTTGTAATTCAAGCTTAGGGGACTCTGTTTGTGATAAAAATAATTGTAGCCATTCACATAAAATCCTTAGATCAATGGGGTCAGAAAATTATAAAAAAAGAAATATTTTATGTTAAGAATTTTTGATATTTCGGATCCATGTGCTTTTCATTCCTTCTTTTGTAAGTAATTTTTCTTTTTGTTTAAATTTATGCAACACCTTTGCCGCCATTGAAACTTCATTTCATTATTAATTGTAGTTCGTCGCCATTGTTGATCAGAACAAGAATCCAAGATGTAAGTAAGCCCTCTTTCGAACTCTGTCCTATACTCTATCTATGCTCTTCACGCAAAGCATTAAAAAAGAAACGAACGCCAACGTATTTATGCCTTGAAGCGTTTTCATTAAATTCGCTTAATAGTGCAATATAATTTAAACAAGTAGTTCCATAAAATAAAACTTGCTAAGAGGCCCCCTCTAAATGAGAATGAGTGAGAAAACGATTGCAATGAAAAAGTTTGTGAAAACCCAAGTAAAGCAAAAAATGTGCCCAATGCCATTACAAGATCAATGCGTATATCTTTGGGTTCATGGATTGATTGGAAGAAAGACAGAGAGAGAGAAAGAGAGAGAGATTGAGACAGGGCCTAGAACGAACTGACCATAAGTAATAAGTTCGTTTAACGAGGGTTTAATTTATGATTTGTTATGTTTCCGGTTCATGTTCTGTTCGCATCGAACACTGGCTTATTATTGACCATAAACCTAAGGTGTGTGTATTAGAGTCAGTCAGATTACTTTAGTGCATTGGATGGTTAGGTGACTTAGTTAGGGTCTTGTTAGTCTTTGCTGAAAATATTCTACCTATATACTTAACGAATGAAGACAAATTTTTTCATGTTTCATTCTAAGAGAGTTTTGTCGCTTAACATACTGCATACAACACTAGGCAGGCTACCATCATGAATGATGTCTAATAATCCTTAATCCTTTCACGCTTACTGTACATTTTTTTCCCTCTCCACATACGCAAAAATATAAAAAACTTAACCAACGTCGCATTGCGTTGAAAATCGATTTGTTTCGGGTTGCGCCTGCGCAAACAACACAAACCCATGGATAAGAATGGATAAGCAAAAATGCCTAAACGAACCAGGGAACACGTTCAAGTATTGATAGTCGTGTCTTCGCTGTTTGGTCCAGAAGTAAATCCAAAAAACTCAGAAAAAAAAAAATAAATAAAAAAGAAGTAAAGCAACAGCAGCAAGGAACGCCAACGAGTATCTCGTGAAACATAAATTACGCGACTAACAAGCGCACAAGTTTACTTTGCTTTGCCAAGAGCGATCCAATCCGAGGCGAGTGTATAAAACTCTCAAGTTCTCGAGTTCAAAATTGTTAAGCCAAGGAGTAGTGACTAAAAGAGGATGAAGACGACGACGATGACGACGACTGCAGCACGATTAAGTAAAGTTCAGTTAAAGGTTTATTTCTTTTTTTTTTTTTTTTTGCTACTAAGACAAACTTCAAGTAAAGTGATTGAGACTCCATGGTTATGGGGAAGGAATAAAACTTGAAGTCGAAGTCAAAAGACTGACTTCAACGAAGTTAAAAATCAAATTAGCGAATGTGTTGAAAATTAAAAACAAATTCACGGATAAATTGCATCTGCCAGATACGCAATTATTATGAATGTAGACAGCACAACAGATACAGATACACAATAAGAGGAAGAATGAAGGCAGTAGAGACGTTAGTTGAGTTCGGAACTATAGTTTATAGTAGTGGAAGGGATTGTTGGGTTGTTGATGTTGCTGCTGCTGCTGCTGTTGCTGTTACTGTTGCGTTGTATTTGCCCTGAAGGTGTTGCAATTTGACGTTTTTTACGCGCGTTTTATTCCATGAAATCCATGAAGAAGCAACAGCAACATTCGTTATTCATTTCATTTGTTGTTTCTGTTTCTGTTTCTGTTCTTGTGTATTGCATCTTTAACTTGTCTTACCTTACATTAACTTCGACTGATTCTTTGAGTTCTGCGTAAGTTATATTCTTATATTCGAGACAAGGCGTAGCCGCACGCAGTGCAAATATTTCGTTTTAATGGTTTTGCTTTGGCGAAAAAACATGTCGAATTAACACGCTCACTCTGCCACTTTCTACTATGTGTAGTAGTATACAGTATTGTATTGTATCTCAAGCAACAGCAACAGCAGCAGATGGAGTTTGCTTAAGAAATCAACAGAGGAAAAAAAGGACATTTAAATTAGCTTAAATTAGTCTAAATTTTGTTCGTTGGCTTAATTTGCATGACTGCAACGCATATTGTTGTTTTGGTAAACTATAATCATCATACGTGGATTTTTTGCCAAAGTCCAAACTGGCGCCGCTTTCAATAGTCATCCAACCATGCCTTACCATAACCATGATACCAAGGTATGGCAGAGTTTTAAGTAAAGTTTTTTGTTTTTTTTGGCTGGTCTGGTCAATAAATCGCAGTATGAATTATGTTACTGCGCCAACAACAGCACAACAACAACAACAACAACAACAACATTAACAAGAATTGTGGCTGCTGTTGAACTTTCTTGCGCCGCAAGTCAAAAAATTTAACAAAAGGAGGCCAGCCGAGTGAAGATACACAGAAATTCTTGGCGAACATCATCGTCTTTTAACGAGTGAGTATCTTGGAATGGCACTGAAAAACTAAAAAGAAATATATGTAAACGCCTTTTTCTTCTCATTCCATTCTTAAATACAATTCGATTCTTCCAAATATTCAATATCAGTGGATCTTAAACAATGGCCAGCTTGAACAATAAATCCTAAACGAAATAAAACTAAATATTTAGTTCACTGAACATTAATTTCTTTTATACCACAATATTTTCATATATTAAATTATTTATTATTTTATTTCAAGTAAAGTAAATTCAAACTTAATTTAAATGACTCTGTTCTTCACATTAATTACTTTGATTCACTTGTATGAACCGAACAATATTTTCAATGATAATGTTTTTATTCATGTGGACTATATAAGTTTAAGAACCGCTGTTCTATACTTTATGTGTTGAACATTCACAAGTCCTGTTTGCTTTCGGTTTGTGGAGGCAGACAAACGCTCAAGTATTATAATACTTCTACCTGCAACCAAGTTAAGGCAACTTTTGGTACATAGAGAGATGTAGGCAGGGGGGGGGGTGGTTGAAACAATTTTTATGAGCGCATCGTTTAACAAATGAATTTACAACCGTGAAACGCCCAAAAGTCTGGCGTTAAAATTCAAATTGTTGTATACAAAAGTGATTTTTGTTTTTTTTTTTGTTTTTTTTCTTTATTTCTATGAATGAATTGCGTTCAAGGGACACAACGAAAGATATACAGATACAATAGTAAAGAACACACATAAAATTGGCAACATGAACAACAGTCAAAAAAGAAAAAAAAAAAGAAGAAAAATAAAAATTATTTTCCAAAGAAATTCACAATAGAAGATACTGAGGGAATGAAAAATGTTTTGAAAAAGGGAAGGATGAATGAGAGATGAGAAAGAAATTGAAAAAGTACACGAGGGCGTATACGCATTTCCTTGATTTAAGCCAAGAAATTTGTTATTTCTCTAAAACCCTCTCTCTTTTCCTGTTATTTATATGTATATTTTGCTTTCATTACTCACATATCTACAACAAATACCGTACCATTTAGGCCATAAACATTATCGCTTCGTTTGTTTTGGACTACACTTCATTAACCCAGTTTTTTGCACAACAACAAATACAATATTTTTTTGGCAAACTATAATTTTCTGTAGTTGTTCAGCTTATTACATTATCCTCACCTACAATCATTAAATTTAATGCCATTACAATACTACAATACTTCCTGAGTCCTCGTTATTTCATTGAACCTTGTCTTTTGAAAAGTACCTTAATTTCCTTCATCATCAAATTACTTTTGCCATGACATGAAGAAACATCAATTTTGTGCTCATAATTTTATAGTATCGACATATTTTTGGAGCTTTTGTTTTTTAATGATATTATTGTTAATGGCAGTCGTGTGTAGTTGGATCATTTGTAGCATTGCATTATTGTGTTGATGGATGCTTGGGGCCTCAATTGAACTAATTGACTGTCAGTGAGTTTTCATATTAAAAGTTAAGGAGCCGATTTACACAACCTTTTCATTTGTTTGAGCTTAATAAGCTTCCTGATTGATTGATTGATTGGTTGGTTGGTTGGTCAGGGAGTAGTCTTCATAATGATATCGTTTCTTTGGGTATAGGGAAATTAAACTTATAAGTTTGCAATTAGATTGATAAAAAAAAATAAAAATTAGGGAGATATTATATTGTAATTTCTTCTTCAATAAAATTATTTAATTTTAACTTTATTCAATTCACTGAGGTTTTTACGCCAATAAAATTTAATTGTAATCTGTCTTGTGCCAATTACCAAATTTTTATAATATCATTTTTATAGTTTTATTTCATAGGATTGAGGAGGGTCCAGCGAGCTCAGCCAATAAAAAGCCGAGCACTACTGCTTATAACTACTAAATCCTAAAATCTGTAAGGCTGGTTTAAGACTTAAAACCTTTTAAGACGTCTGACATTTGTACTGTTATTATTGCTAAGTTAGTTTATGCAATCTATTATTAATATAAAATATTTATATAGCAAAGTTGAAATTCCTGTCCGATCCAATACACAGAACTTCTAAACCACGCAGTGGATTTTGATACGGTTTTCACTGACATTTAGAGAACTTTTTGTAGAAGGTTTATACATATGTTTATATTCATATTTACAGTCGATTCAACAATAAAAAGATTTATTCCTTATTCAGTCATTTCTAATATATTATGAAAGAAACATTTACTGCCTTTTGAGTGCTATGGAAGTAATAGCCGTGTAGCAACCCTGAACTGCAACACCTGAGTCAGTTTCTATCTAGTTCATACATCACTGCGCTGTTCTAATTTCTAACATTAGAGAGTAACATTTACTGATACGTCTGATTTTTCTAAAGTATTTCTAATGGTAAGCAATTACTACAAAGTTTGGTTTGATATAAATTGCGGCCAATATTAAACTAATAAAACAACTTGTTAATCAATTTTGCCAAGAAGTTGTTCAAATAATGATCGTAGAACAAGAAACGCAAAACGGACATCGTTTGCTTCACAATGATGAAACCGATGAAAAAAATGGAAATCAGGCCATCTAATGTGCCCTAGCAAAGCAGGGACGGATCTTTAGTTAAAGTTTATTTCTAATATTCTACTAATTCCACCCCTGACTAATGCCACCTTTAGCTCTTTAGGCATTTCAACATAAATGTCGAAATGCTTATGCAATTCATAAATAAATGCTAATAAATTTTTGTATCTAGCCATATCTTCCATGTACTTTAGTTCCCGCACTACAAGATTTTACTTTTTCAAAAAGTCCTTAAGTGGTAAAACGTTTGCTTCTGAAAACCTCATCAAACATCATCTTGACAAGTTTCTCCCAGGGAAGGAGTGCATGTCTTATTAGGAAAGCTTTATTTTGGCAGGCTTGCATCCTACGATTGTTGTAGGCAGCAGTGGATTGTAAAGCTAAAAGAAATGTGATGAAATCATTCCGATATTTAGCTTCTTGAGAGTTGCTTCATATTATTTTAATTGATGAGGATGAGTTCCTTAAATCGGCCTAGGGTTTTTAGTCTGACAGAGCTTCTTGAACCTTAAAGGCTTCTCCAAAAATGTTAGAGTGTTTGGTCTGTTTAATAAAAATTATTTAACATGCCTTCCAAATTGATACTAAATACACAAAAAATTCTATCTGCTAATAAAATTCTAATAGAATTCTATACTTTTTCTTTCTTTCTTTTCCGTTTCTATGAGAACCATACATGATATGAGACCATTCTTTTATATTTGATTTTGACCACTTGAAAAAGTCTTTTGTTGTCTTTAGTAAATGACTTGCTATTGTAAAATTTCGAATCGTATTAATGTCAAAAGGTCAGTTTTGACAATTTGAATTGAGTAGTGCCCATGGTACAAGAATAATAAAATGCTTTGTGGTACCGCATGCCATGTTTTTTTTTTTTATATTTTTTCTTTTTTGCGAAATACATTCGTATGCTATTGTGGTAGTGGTAAACCCACCCTGATATTTATACACAATCATTGGGACAAAGGATGAGTGCGAAAGCCATTTGAGCGCTATTAACAAACAGCAGGACTAAAAGGAATCAGTCAGCCATTCTGAAAGGGCAAACTGTTAAGCAGGATACTATATATT
Source organism: Amiota minor (assembly GCA_037043295.1). Lineage (NCBI taxonomy): Eukaryota > Metazoa > Arthropoda > Insecta > Diptera > Drosophilidae > Amiota > Amiota minor. Next base: position 4,901,485 of record JBAMAW010000081.1, on the reverse strand, counting down.
ATATTATGCGCCTGCGCAGCTGTGCGAAGTGTCCTTTTTGTGTGTGTCACAGGCAATATAAAGTATTTATGAAGTACTATTTGCACTGCTGGAGTCAATTCTTTGTGTAGTTTAGTTGGTTTTGTTGATTTTTTATTAACTACAAATCATGTAGCAATTTTTCTAATAGTTCCAGTTTTTTTTGTTATTGTAAGTTGTTGACTTTTTGTTAGTTGCTGAACTGGTCCGCCCATTTAACTCTCATGATCGATGTTACCAACATTTGATGAAGTTGTTTTCTTAGATTGCATTGCTTCACAATCTGTCGGTCTGTCTGTCTGTCTGCCTGCCTGTCTGTCTGTCTGTTAGTACAGTTAAGTGGTCCAGTGGACAATTTATTAGACTGTGATCATTTTGCTGCGTTGTCAATTAAAATCAAATTCGATTTATGTTCAAACCATGATTGAACATGCACACTTAGCGTCGTAGTCTAACTGCTTAAACTTGATGAAGCCGACATTTGGATTGCTTACATATGCTATTAACCACTTAGTCGTCATAGTCATGAATCCATGAATCCAACAAAGATGACCAAAACGGACGCAATAACTTTTAATCAACCAATAAATTTTTAACAATTTAACATAAGTATTATACAACAACAAGAAACAAAGAAAGCAAAAAAAAAAATCGGAGCAAACAAGAACAACAAAATTGTTGTCCAAATTGCCTCTAATAACCACAATCGATCGTTATTTTTTGTGATTATTAATAAGCCGAGACTAGAGGCAGAGTCAGAGGCAGAGGCATCTTGACTATATGTGCCTTCCTCAAGAGGCGATTTTTGATTCTCTTGTTCCTCCATTGGATTTTCTTTGGTCTGATCGGGAGTTGGGCTGGCCACATGTATAAAGCTGCTTCTCAGGTAGTTCACAAGTGACTGCAAATTGCTGCCGCAACTCAAATGCTGCGTTTCATTCATTCTTTTTCAGAGGCTTCCACGGTAATCGATCGCACGTTGCTACATTGATTTGCCTAATGGCAGAGTGACACGCTCTCCACCCGCTCTCTCTTTTGCTTCCACAATAAAGTTCCAACATTCCCTGATTGACTATTGGAGTCGAACCCGAACACAGCATCGTCGCTGTTTTCGCGCACATTTAGCATGTTGTAAAAGTCTGATAGCGTCCATTATATTCAATTGGCGAGGATCGTAAAAATTAAATGATCCCGCAGGAAAATTAAGCGCCAATTATGCACTGTGAATGAAAAAAGTCGTCGCAACTACAATATGAAGAATACCTACAACACCATTGGCAGTTCTGTTTTTCTTAAAGTCATATAGTTAGTCTGCTTATTTTGCTTTTTTTTGGTTTTTTTTTTTTTGGACTTGTGGTACATTCTGAGCCTAAGTATCATTATCATTATCATCATCAACATCGATTGCTTTGGCTGGCTGACTGGCTGACTGAATGACTTGCTGGCTTCAGTCCACCAAGATACTCGTACTACTTCAAACTGAAACAGAGTAACTGACTTAATTGCAGCATTTAAGTTGTCTTATTGATCATAATAACTCCATAATGGCGGAACATGCGTTGTTCATTTATTTAATGTTGTTGTTGTTGTTGTTTCGTCAACGAACACACAATTTCAGTGATAAACATATAGCTTTGTCCATCGGCAGCTGGTCTGGTCGATCTGGAATAGCGGAAAATGAAAAGCGAAACGCGTTTATTTGCGAAAGGGTGAATAAAAGTGGAGCAGCTTTTTGTTGAATTCATGATGACGATGTAGTTGCCTCATTTCTGTTGTAATGAGTGAGTGTGAAAGCAAACAAAAGAAGGCACCAAAGGAACTGAGTGATTGAGATACTGTGATGTGAACCAAAGCAGCTACTAAAGCAAAATCGAATGAATAAGGATGGATGAAAGGCGATATAAATGATCTCTTTCAAACTTGTAAATGAGTAAATGTTTACTCGATCAACGCAATCAGTTTAATGAGTTGGCTACACTGAAAATAAGAAAGAATTATTGAAAAATTACTAATAAAAGAACATTGAAATTTGGGAATAGGTATGACCGGTTTTCCAAACTGGAATATAAACTTTTTCTCTTTTTCCAAATTATTGGTTGGTTACAAATCCTTTGCTTAAAGTGAAGAGTGGTAAATAGCATCTTATCACAGTCATGATTCATATGTGTTTGGGGCTAACCTTTTCCAGCATTCGACGACCTCTTATACTGACATTCCAGCTGCCCTTGAACCAAATGAGAACTTAAACTAATCTTTTTTAGGGTTCCGGACCCAAAGGGTACCAAAAGGAAGGAACCCTATTGCAGAGACTTCGTATCCGTCCGTCAGTCCATGGGTCATGTCTCATAAACCTCAATAGTTAGAGAGTTGAAAGTTTCAAAGAATGTGTAGTTCTATCCGGGCATCAGCAATAGATACTAAAACTAAAATATTTTCCGAAACTTAAAGGGGTCCCCATACAAGAAACATTTTACTTTGTATGGCAGCTACACGATCCAGTAAATCCACGAACTTGAAATTTGAATGGTTGGTGGCTAAACATCAGAAACTTATATTGTCGAAATTTCAGTTTTATCGGATTACTAGGGAGGTTACCTCCCATACAAACCCCCATTAAAATTCAGGTTCTTATTACAATAGAAACTCTTTGTTGGTTTTTGTTCCATCGATTTAAAATTTGGGCACTATAAGTAAGTGATATATGCGCGGTACATTTGTTAGAATCGGCCAAATCGGCCAACTAGGAAGGGTACCTCCCATACAAACCCACCATTAAAATTCAAGTTCTTAGAGAAAAACTTTTTTGTTTTTTGAACTATTGAACTGAGATTTAGACACTGTAAGTTTCTGATCAGTCACATCGGACCACTAGGGGGAGTACCTCCCATAATAACCCCAATCTGGTACGGAACCCTCCTTGTACAAGTCTGACTCGCACTTGGCCCATTTTTTTTATATATATGTATACTAAATGAAGTCCCCGACTTACAATTTTGTGGGCATCTGAGTTTTTTTTTCTAGTTGCTTTGAATTTTTTTTAGTACACTTAAGTTAATAGCCCCGAAATTCTACTTTCTTCATACATGAAAATGCGTCATTGGAAACATTCATAACTCATTGAACTCATCTTTTGCTCAGTGTATTTTTTTATATTATTGGAAAATTGGTTTGATTGCTGTCTTGTTTATTTGCCAACTAAACAGAACATCAATTGCTAGCCTAATTTATGTTTAGAACAGACTGACTTTGTCAAAGTTAATTGGCAATTCTTGTAGTTGGTTGGTCAAAGCATTGTAAATCGACTTAAATCCGCCATTTTTAATTAGAACTTAGCGTAAAGTTAAGTAATGTAAATTAATGTTCTTATTATATAAGATACCATTAAATTCATCCATGTGAATTCTCTCCTCTACGACTTTCATGGCCTTCTACCTTTTAATGGTTAACAACAAATATTTGTACTGCATTGAAGATAAATGAAGTCATTTACAATAATTTTGCTACCAAATGTGCAACGGATAACATGCAACAGCTGGCATTCCATGGCACCACACTCTGGATGCACCCTCGCCACACTTCACCACACTTCATCACATTGTTGCGTTGGTTGTGTGGGTGCAGCAAACGTAATAATTTTAGGGTCATTCAAAACTAAGTGAGTAAGTAATTTACGTGTAAAGCATCGACATTATGCATGCACAGTAAAAATGTCAACTTTTACCACAGACGATGGCGATGAGGACGATAATATGTTGACTTTGAATAGCTCAACTAATTTTCAAAAGAACTCAATAAAATGTACTGAAGAACTAAAGAATAAACCAACAAACAAACAAACAACCAAATAAACGATGTCCATTTATGTGAACAATAAGGTTTGGAGTGTGACGCTCAGCGTGAAAGGATCCGGAATGTTGAATACTGGCTGGCACAGTAGGCGTAACGCAACAAATGTTGCATGAAGGAAATGTAAAATGGCCATGAACGATGAAGGCCAGCGAAGTGAGCCAAGGAGTAGCCTCTAGAAGAAGAATGTTTATCGGTGAAGAAGGTGACAATGCAGACAGACATTCACTTATTATAAACTGAAAAAATTGACTTATTCTAATTAATGAAAACGCAATGACGTTCAGAAAGTTCGATCCAAGGTGAGGTAAGACATACTTATAGTAGTGCAAAGACAATTTTATCAGTGTTGATCTAAACACGGACAAAAGGTTCCTCTTCACTAAAAACCGACCAGCTGTTATCACCGACAATAACATTCCTCTACAATTCCACTTTATTCTTTTATTTCTTTGACAAATTTCTAAACGCGTGCTTTGGCCTTAGTCGATGTTTTTCTCTTTCTGAATCCCTTTTGTTTGTTCAATTGTCGATTGTCTTTTGACGGTATTGTATCTCAATTATTGCTATTGAATTGGGTTGGGTAACGTTTTGATTTCACTTGAAAATGAAAACTCCTGGAAAATTATAAATTAATGACAGTTTTTCCTTTTCAATTTCTTGATTTTTAAGGCCGCAACAAATGTTCGCCATTGTTTGCTTCCCTAGAAGTGGTTTCGCACATTTTATCTCAAAATTGTTGTAAATATAATGAAAAAAAAACAATTAAAAACGATTGTAAACAAATTTTCCTTTTCACTGAATCTAAACAATGTTTAGCTTGAGGGGTTGATTTCATTTCATTTCATTTCGTTTTTTTGCCAAGCCTCGTCCTTTTTATGATCCTTTGTAATACATTCAGGTGCTTGGAATACTCATGAGACTATGAAAATAATATCGAATACAATTGCATTGAAAAAGAAAATAAAACCAGTCATAATAGTCAAAAGTCAAAAAAAAAAGGCTGCTTTTGTCTCGTCAATGAAAAATATCGTTAAAAATTTATATGGAAAACTGTAATAGTCGAGTAGTAGTAAATGTTTTTCAGATATGCACATTACAATAAATTGATTTACACGCCTGTTTGCTTTAAGCCAATCTATCTATATATGGGTGTTTGGCTATTGAAACTGTCAAGTTGAAGTGTTAATTTCATAAACACTGAATATATTTGCAAGCCAAATTTGTGGCATTGACGCCTGTCTGTGTTTCATGTTTAGGCATATGATTTGATTTCATTAAAGTTTTTTCTATATTTATCCATTTTTGTGTTTCAAAAATTAATTCAAAAAAAAAAGAAAAAATGTGACATTTTTAGGTTTCCAGACCCAAAGGGTACCAAAAGGAACTCTATTGCAGAGACTTCGTCACGTCATATTGTCGGCTAGAGAGTTGAATGTGTAGTTCTATCCCGGCATCAGCAACAAAACCTAAAACTAAAATATTTTCAAAAACTTAAAGAGGTCCCCATACAACAAACATTTTGGTTTCCGTGCCAACTATATGATACAGTAAACCCACGATCTTGAAATTTGAACGGTTGGTGGCTAAACATCAGAAACTTATACTGTCGAAATTTCAGCTTGATTTGTTGCTGATGCCCAGATAGAACTACACACTCTGTGAAAACTTCAACACTCTAGCTATTACGGTTCATCAGATATGTGTATGACCTTGGATACCAAGCTTAGATTGAATGTACACATCAAAAAGAAAAGGGAAGAATTGGAAATAAAGTACAGAAATATGTTTTGGCTCATGGTATCCACATACATCAAAATGCTCTTATAGAAGCAGGTACTGAAACCTATGTGGACGTATGGGATACAGCTATGGGACTGTGCAAGCTCGGGTAATATTCTGAAAATCCAAAGATTTCAGAATAAAGTACTAAGATATGCAGTTAATGCGCTCCTTGGTAAGTAAGCAGTAGCGATATTGAACGCGATCTTAGTATCGAGCCAATTCGGAAAAATGTCTTATCCCCCATGGAAGCTTCAGCCCTTAATGACCCAAGTGAATGGAGGAAAAGGCTGAAACGTAAAAAACCGCAACAATTGCAATAAAATATTTCCTTGCAATTATTGTGCAGAGTATCACAAAACTTAATTGTATCGCATGTACAAGAAAGTACACGTAATTCGCTCGTTAGTTTATTTATGGTTAACTAGTTGCAAATTGAAAAAAAACAATATATTCCATTTATGCATAAATAAATTTAAAAAAACAAAAAAAAAAAGTATTGCCACTCCTCTGGAAGACTAAAAACCAAATTAATAAATAAAAAAAAGATGAGAATAAATAAGATGCCCAAGTAGAGATGTTAGAATTGATATAGGTAAACAATGATAACTGCATTTGGCTGTTATAAAACAAATCAATGTATAGTAATAAAGTGTTTTAACAACAAAAAAAAAAAAAAATAAAAAATAATTGCCACAAATAAAATGTAAATTAACTAACAGGATGGCAATAATCAACAATCAAAAACTGAAACACTTCACCCTTGGATTGCAGTTAGTATTTATCATTGCAACATTAAAAACAAACAAAAAACAAATAAATAAAAAAATATGACAATAAGTAAGTTAGGTTCCAATTCCCTGATATTACAACAATGTTATCGTTTTTATTTACTAAATAAATAATAATAAGGTGTTAAGAAAAAAAATATAAATGAACGAGTTTTAACAAAACAAAAAAAAATACCACGCATAATATCTAAATTAACTAACAGGATGGCAATAATCAACAATCAAAAGAAGAATAAATAAATCCTCGAATTGTTTGTTGCTGTAATCGGTGCAATGAAAAAACCAACCCAATTAATAAATACAAAAATAAAAGAAAAATATAATTGAACGACTTTTAACATTAAAAAAAAAAACCCACAAACAGAAATTAACTGAACTACTTAATACACAAGTATGATAGTGATGAAGACTCAGAAGGAGACAATTAAATGCGCAATTTTTAGTTGACGAAAATATTCTCTTGATGGTATGTAACAAAGAAATACACGAAAAGGCTTCAGAAGGCATACAGGAAAAAGAATTTTTTAACAGAATATTAATAAACAGTCGAACTTCTCTATCACGAAATCGTTGGGGCTGGAAAACCACTTTATTATACAGTGGTTTTCGTTATTGGGGATTTAACAAAAAATATATATAAATTTTTTTTTTTTTTTGTTTTCGGCATTGAACATAAAACTGCGAATAAAAACAAAACTTCACAGACAATTTTCCCGATTTAATAGTTGGCACTATGGTACGTTATTCCAAGGATGTTAATTACTTACGCCATAATCTATTGGGTCCATAATATATAATTATGGTATATAATTCACGCAGTGAACAATATTATAAGTTTGTCATGAAGTCTGTAACAGGCAGAAGCAGACAAAAGGGACCACATAAAGTATATACAAATATTCTTTATCAGCTTAATGAGACGAATTGATTAAGCCATATTCCTTTGTATGTAAGCAAACCAGTCCCTCAGTTTTTGAGCTAGAAAGTTGAAATTTGGCACGAACCTTTCTTTTTACTAGACGCAGTACATTTGTCGGCCAGACGAATCGAGTCACTAGGGACAACCTCCCATACAAACTACCCCTTTGAATTCATGTTCTTATTAGAAAAGGAACCCTATTGCAGAGACTTCATTTTCCATCCGTCCGTCCGTCCGTCCGTCCTGGCGTCATATCTCATAAACCGCAATAGCTAGAGAGTTGAAATTTTCACAGAATGTGAAGTACTATGCTGGCATCTAAAACTAAATTATTTTCAAAAACTTAAAGAGACATTTGGGTTTGCATGACAGCTATACGATTAATTAATTAGGGTGGTTGGTGGCTAAATATCAGAAACGTATACTGTTGAAATTTCAGATTGATCGGACTACTAGGGAGGGTACCTCCCATAGAAAATATTTTTTGTTTTTATTTCTATCGAACTGAAATTAAGAATTTTTTTTTTTTTTTTTTTTTTGCGTTCTCTATTATTTATTGCATCACTTTGCATACAACACAAAGCATAACCATAATTGAGAAATCTTAGAAACGAGCTAATGATGTTTTAAAAGTTTATATAGCGGTGAGCTAAAGAAACTTTCCAGTGTTGCGTGGTCCTCCCAGGTTTATGGGGCAGGAAAGTCATTCCGACGAAGGCGCGTGCGACAATTCATATAAGATAGTGATCGAGCTAGTGGATTAGGATGTTCTTAGATAGTTTTGTTTCATTTGGTCCAATTCGGTTTTAATTAGTGGTCTCTTTGGATATTCGCGTTCGAAATGTACCAGGGAGCACCTGTTAAGAAACTAAGTATTTTTGATTGGGCTCTTTGGATGACTTCAACGTTACTTGGGCTTGCGTTCCCCCAAAGCTGGGAACCGTATGTCCAGATAGGCTTTATTAAGCTGTTATATAACAGCACCTTTAGATCGAGGCTTAGCCCAGATCTTGGGTTTAAGAGCCAGTGGAGGGACTGGGCTTTTAATTTCATGCAAATTTTTTGGGCTTCTATATGCTTCCGCCAGGTAAATCGTTTGTCCAAATGTACTCCTAGGTAGGTGACTTCAGTACAGTGTGGTACGGTGGTGTTGTAAAAGTAATGGACGGACAGTCTCTCTTGTTTAAAGTGAATGTTACGTGCTTGCATTTATCCGGATTGACTTTTATAAGCCAATTGTCTAGCCAGTTCGATACCAGTTATAAATGATCACTTAGCTCTTTCGTCGCTTTTTTGGGCAGCGTGAGTGACTGATGATTGCAGTGTCATCCGCAAAGGTTGATGTCATAAGGCGGGGATTTGTAGGTATGTCAGCAGTGAAAATGACGTATAAGAGCGGACCGAGAACGCTGCCTTGTGGGACGCCAGCATTAATGTGGTACTCATTTTGCATCTCACCACGAATAACCTTTTAGTAAGGTATGACTCTGTAGTTGGTGTGAGTTCTGTGGAAGCACGCTTTTTATTTTGTGAATGAGACCAACATGCCATACACGGTCAAAAGCTTGAGCAACACTTTAAGTTTCTGATATAGGCTGTTGGAATCAGCCAAATCGGCTTACTAGGAGGGGTACCTCTCATACAAGACCACTATTGAAATTCATGTTCTTATTAGAAAAACTTTTTTGTGTTTTGGACTATTGAACTGAAATTTCGACACTATAAGTTTCTGATATAGGCACACTATATTTGTTGGAATCAGTCAAATCGGACCACTCTGGTATGGAACCCTCCGTGTACGAGTCTGACTCACACTTGGCCCATTTTTATTTCTGCTTTTATTATGGATGATTTGATTGCATAATCCATTCATGATTTTTGTAGCAGAGTGATAAAATTTCACACTAAGTCTTCTTTATTTATTGAGGTGATTTGTTATTATATTCATCATGTAAAATTGGATTTTAAAAATATTTTTAGAGATAAGGAGATGAAGATAATTTGATAGCACATCATAAAAAATGGGACTATATCATCATTTGTTTTAGAAGTATGGAAGACTTCTTTTTTCAAACTTTCGATTCTATTTAAGGTTATTCGCTTGTATTCCCATCATGGAAAATGTACCTAAGTATAACATTAGTTAAGATAGAGAGATAAAATTTCGCAGTAACTCTTCTTTTTTCTTTCCTCTAAGTCTATTTAAGATTTTTCAGAAGCATACCCACCATATAAAATGGGTTTTGGAAGTAGAGAGATGAAAATTAACTTTTTTTTTCCCCAACTCTTAAGAATAAAACTCCGAATTTAATAAAACTTGATAAAAGGGAATGAATGGACTAGGCAATTCTTTGATTATGTCAAGACCTATACACTAAAATCATGTAAGCGCCAAAGAACAAAAGTTCCAGGAGCGTGTTTTTTTTTTTTTAGTTTTCTTTACTTTTCTGGTATTATCTCTTTAATTATAGTGATTATCTCTATACTTTTATTAATATTAGATTGATGAAACTTACGTTGTCAATTGTGTTTATCCCTCATATTATTGTAATACATACAACATTGTTAAACTTTCATTTATAAAATGTCTTTATTTTATTACATTTAAACTTGTTATTTTGTTTTTTTATGTTATTTAAATTTTAGTTTTTTTTTTTAATATTTCTTAATACGATTTTTCGTTATAAGAAACCAAACAACAACCTTAGTCTCACAGCAGGCGATGCCATAAAAGTGTTTTAAATCGTGTTAATAATTTTCATTTTGCGTTGGCCAAAACAACTTGAAAAGCCAGAAACTCCGAGTATCCTGCTGAGTTTGGACTTGGTTGGCTTTGGTTGTCTCTGGTTTGCATGTTTTTGATGTCGCTCAGCATAACTCTTAGTTAGTTTCTTTTGTGTTGAGTTGAGTGTCTTTGATTTTGTTCGAGTATCTCGTATTATTTTTAGTTTATTCGTTTATTATTTTAAACTCTCGCTCAACACAATTCATCGTTCATTTTGCCCTCAAGCTATGAAATTCACACCTGCAGCTGTACTTACTTATGTCTTTTATGCAGGAGATAAAAGTAAGTACTTTTTTGGACTGAAAAGATGTCGAACTTCAAGTTTTTTGTGTTCAATTTGTGCGTTGAAATGAATCTGTTCGTTGTTGTTAATGTTGATGCTTGATCACGTGATCAATATAATTAATAATAATTTGTCGTTAAATCTTGGTTGATTTCAGAATAAACTGGATTTCGATATATTTATTTTTAGTTTTAAGTATAAATATAAGTTTGCGTGTTTTTTCAGTATTTTTATTTTTAAATAAGTAAATTTCGATTGTGATTTATTATTGACATTTTAACACACCACTAATTTTAATTAGTCAAAATGCTTCAGATTGAAGAGAAAATGAATTGAAGGTTAAACATTCAAAAGACTGAAGCTGTGATATGACTAGGAGGTCAATAAATATTCAGAGTCACAGTCACAGTCACAATATTCATTTCTGCACAATTATCAATAGTGAGAAGATATAAATATCTTCACAAATGTGTTGATTGGTGTATGGGAAAAGCATGGTAGACAAACTGCTACAAACATGTGTAAGAGCTGACAATCTTTTACTATTCTTACCAGATTAGCCTATCTAAGCTAACTTAATTGTGAGAAACATCAATTGATCTCATTTTCTGTGATTAAACAAGCAGGTTACTCATTTTTTTGCTATCGATTTTGAAGTCGTAAAGCTCCAATCAAATCTATGTAAAGGTCAATATAAGTAATCATTTGTATTATAAAGTAACCGCTACTTTTCCCATCTTGGGTTAGACTCGCTGGCTCTTAGAACAGATCGTCGTCGACGTCATTGCATTGGTAATCTTAAACATATATTTCCTTAATAAAAGTTTACATCAAAAATATTTATGTTCAGCTAATGTGATAATAAGCATTCGTTGATATCCTGCGGTGTCTAACATAGCCACACAGTCAAATCGGTCAAACTTCCAACCCGATTAAGTAGACCCATTGAAATATTTCATTCGCCTGTGTTGTGCCGTTCACAAGTTCAAATGTTAAGACGCTTTTCGTGCAACTCAATTGCTCAATTACGCTGAACTAAGCTGAGCTGAATATACGTCAAGACATCAAAATTATATAGTAACGACGAATCAGCTTACTATATACAAAAAAAATAATGTTCATAGTGCAGAAATACTATAAAGTCCATTTACAACTTAAGTTGAAATGAAATCAACAACTCATTTCTCATCGACATAAGCAGCATTGTGTAAAACTGTAGTAAATCCCCAATATCATTATCATTATTATCAACATCATCATTCTCATCAACCAGCCAAACAGCAAACAACCAAAAATAAAAAAAATATACCATTCTCTTCCCCTTTCTAAACAACAAACAACAACATCATCATCAAGTAACACCACCACCACTGCGTACCCCGTTGTCATAATCAAATACATTCGAATCGAATGCTCCCCCAGCCGCACTTTGTTTGGTTGGCGTTGAGCAGCAATTTTCCGAAGTGAACCCCATTAAAATATGATAAATTGCGTCTATTTTACGAAGTTGATCTTAACAAGACAATTTAACAAGCGTAATTTAATATTTGAAAGAGATACACTCACAACCTCAGCAACAACCTCAGCCTCAGCCTCAGCCACAGAGATTCACATCACTCTCTTTCTCTCAAAGTATCTACTCTAAAATTCAACTCATTTTAACCACAAAAAGCAGAATATGCTAGCAATTCATGTAAAGATATTCTTCCCATTGTCGTTACAGTTGTTGTTGTTGTTCCTGTTGTCGTATCTCGTTTTTGTTATTAAACGAAAATGTATCTCACCCTGGGGAACACTTAAACGCCAACCGAAAATCGTGCGTTTGTGTTGTGAGCTGTGAGTTTGAGAGTGAAATGACTTTTGCGTTAATCTGCCACTTTTACCAACAACTACAACAATCCACAACATGACAACAAGAACAACACTCACAGATAAACGTATCTACCATACAAGATACTAGTCTCATCTCGTCTCGTCTCTTCCCATATAGGGGTTGACTTTGACTTTGAACCACAAAATGTTTTACGTTACATGGTATTCACAACTACATGATGATTTGTTGTTGGCTATGGCATGGGTGAGATACTTTATGGATTGGGGTAGCCAAGTAGTGAGTGAGTAAGTGAGGTTTGAAATGTTAAACATTATAAATTAAGTGGGTCGATACGATAAGGTAATTGGGGTGAAGTGTACAGGAGAGTTTCTACAAAAAATATTTAATATTTAATAGTAGGGGTAGTTATCGATATTGAGTAGCATGATGAAGGAAGTTGTTTGTATAATATAATGTATTAATAACGAGTTTTGATATGATTCAAAGTATAGAGAATATAATTTGATCTGTTGAAGATTTGTTTTTATCTTTTTAGGCTTAACATTCCACTAGATTTGCAAATATCATAAATATATTTCAAAGAAACTTCCTTAATTTCTTATAATTAATCCCAATGATTTTATGCTCCATCACGAGATCGCGTTTCAAAAGCAAATCATGTTTGCCTCATTAGTAGATAAATTCGTAAAGAAAAAAGATACAAATAAAATAAACACTATTATGGAGATACATTTTTATTTGATTCGCTATAAAAATTAACGCTAAAGAGTTTTAAAATTTTATACAAAACAACAACAAAATACTCACAAATGACCACTAATAAAATGATTTATATGTTTATTGCATGATTTTTTTTCTTCCCCTTCCCCTCGTCTTTGGTTTATGAGTCTTTTTTTTTATTTTCATTATAAAGTTGATTAACGAAATGAAGCAATTATAAGTCAAATGTATGTGTATATACACGGCATATAAAACGATTTATTGAATAAAGATGATGCGGCTGGTGATCTCCAAGTAAGTATCCATCCATCCATCCTAACATTCGTTGTTGATTCCTTTACTCATTTATAAGGTTTTGTGGTTTTCATCCACTTCGTATGAAAAGTATATAAAGTATTATGACTTGAGTATGAAATTTGTAACTCAAAGAATCTTGCAGCAGAGATCCCATAAATTGATTTGGGTTAATACAGAGATGATGAATCGATCAACTAATGTTATTCAATGCTTTGCTTTGCTTTGCATGGGAACTAGTTTCTTAGTTTTGGAGATATGGGTAGATATTTTCTATTTTCCGATATTATTTACAATAATTTGTCTCAGACCTTGTTATTCGACTAATAAAAGTTTTAAGCAATACCTAAATGTATAACACGAAAAATGTGTCTTAGTCTCTCAGGGTACCAAATGATTTCCAGAGAGTCTTAGCCTGAATGATGAAGTTGTTACTTTGATTTTTCAAGTCGGAATCTTTATATTACTTAGGTAGAAGATGATGGTTTAGTCTAAGTTCATTATATTGATAGAATAATAATAGTCATAATTATAGGAAAATTCAAACGAAAATTGAACGATCTTTCAAAGCTAATATTTCAAAATCTCCTCTCAGCTGTAAGATTAGAACCTTTTAACTCTGTAAAAGATGACACAACTGGTCCAAGATCTTTCCATTAATCGAATAATCCAGAGCCTATATACCTCAGTTGTATGATTAACCCTCTAAAATTCTTTGGGAGTTGGCAAAAAAAGATCCTTGACCGAATCTTTATGAGCAAGTTTGCCCAAGTTTTCCTTATATGTAAGTTTAGAATCTTCAAAATACTTTAGGAAAAGGTGAAAATAGTCAATCGATCGAATCATCATGACGGGCTCATGATTCAGTTTTGCTCAGTTGCAAGATTAGAACCTCCAAAATGATTTGAGAGATGGTACAACTAGTCCAAATCGTTTCCATTAATCGAGTCACGAACTGCCTGTTTGTCTCAGCTTTGCTCAGTGGAAAGATTAAAACCTCCAAACTACTTTGAGAGTTAACATAATTAGTCCAAGTTTCTTCCATTAATCCAACCACCATGAGTCAGTTTGGTTCAGTTTTATTCAGTTGTAAGACTAGAACCTTTAAAATAATTTGCTAGAAGTCAAAAATAGTTCAAGTTCTTTCTACAAGTATAAACGAATCACCAGGAGCCTGTTTGCCTCAGTTGTTAAAATCTTTATAATACTTTGGAAGAAGACAAAAATAGTTAATTGTTCGATCAATCTCTATAATCTCAGTTTTCCTGAGTTGTAAGACTAGAACCTTTAAAATACTTTGGTAGAAGGCAAAAATAGTCCAATTTCTTTCTGTAAGCGAAACACCATGAGCCTTAGTTTGCCTCAGTTGTTAGATCATTCATTATACTTTGGGAGAAAGCAAAAATAGTTCATTGACCGAATCTCTATGAGCCTATTTGCATTAGTTTTCCTCAGTTGTAAACTTAGAATCTACAAAATACTTTGAAAGATGGCAAAACTTATCAAAGTTCTTTCCATCGATCGAATCACCATTAGCATTTTTGCAACAGTTTGACAGTTTGTAAGATTAGATCCTTCAAAATACTGTGGTAGAAGGCAAAAATTGTTTCAATTTCCTCACGAATCTTTATAATCTCAGTTTTCCTGGTTTGTATGATTAGAACCTTGAAAATCCTTTGGGAGAGGGCCAAAATAGTACATCGATGAACCACCTTTGCAAAAGTGTTTCAATTTTGTTCTAAAATTTCTTGATTTCCCATATAAAAAGCTATAAAAACACATCATTTTATTTTTATGATAGAAGACTTATGCCAAAAAGAAAGAAGTGTATTGAAACTTAAGTGAAACCGAAATTATTTTTATTCTTACTTGTTACGATTTTATTGTTTACTTGTAAAGATCAAAAGTTACTTCTTAGGGCTATGAAATTAAATTTTGTTTGCTTAATTATGGTCTTTCTTTGCATTTTTATTATAATAGAAATAAGAAATTTATAGCTATAGTAAATTGTAGTGGTAGACGCCAGCCAAGTCTAATGAAAGCTGTAACTAATTTGTGGCTAACAAATCAAAATTGACTTAAATTAATTGTGTATGTGCGGACGTTAAGAGAAAAGAAAAAGGGTTTGGATAAAGTTGCTGCCCCAAAAGATACATGAGAAAAGAAAACAAATAATATTGCTAATTTGTTTATAACCTTAAGGTTTTTACTTTGTTTGCAGACATAATAAGATATGTTTTTTTTTTCTTTATCTTGTTTAATTAAATAGACAAATAAAGAAAGCCCAACTATAAACAATGGCTTCAATTAAGTCCTAAAAAACATTAATATGAAACCGCAAATGATTGAGATTTCATAATCTAACAAAGCAATTAGAGATGAATAAATATTCACAATTTTATGTACTTTTATGTTGTTAAGTATTGAAGTACTTTTAGATACTTTTCATTCTAATAATCTTAGCGATAAAAGAGCATTGAACTGGTTTTGAATTGTTGTATATTTTTTTTTGGGTTCCAAAGTAATTTTTATTATTTCATTGAATTCGAAAATTGTCGCTTGCTTGTTTAATTGTAAAAAGTAATTACATTTACCACAAATATGTAATAAGAGTTCCGGAAATGCACACTTAAGTAGACTTTGAATGGTTTGTAATTATCGTTGACAGCGTTTCATTTTGAAGCGGGTGGCAGCCATTAAATCTTTAAACGAATGAAAAGAAAGAAAGGAAAATTAGGGTTGTTTTTGATTGTTGAAAAATGGCTACCAAATTGAATTTGGTTTCATAAAATTTTACTAATATTTTATTGGCTTAATAATGTGTTGGTTATAAAAGTGAGCAGATCTCAGTTTGGGTGGCTCAATAAATACTACAAATAAATATCTAAACCACACACCACGCTTACTTTTCTTTTTTTTTTTCATTTGAATGTACATAAACCGCTAAGCTATAAGAAATGATCTATCAATATCAATTCTATAATAAAAAAATTCTTTAAAAAACCATTAAAAAGAGCTTAGACACACACACTTTTGATAAATTTCCCAAATTGAATATACTTGTATAAAAAACAGTAGCTTAGTTTAAACCCACGAAAGCATTTCACCTTGAATGCAACACAAAACAAAGTTATTTTATTGAGATCTTCTTCACAATTTGAATTTAAAATTTTGGAGACTTTGTTATGAGTATCAAGCAGCGCAGTATCATCATTGAACTAAAGAGTGAAGACTTGACATCAACATAAATAACACATATATAAAAACTCAATGAAAAGGTGTTAGATACAACATTTATTTCTTTCAAAATATTCTTCTCTTTACTAACAAAAAAAAGAAAAGAGCCTATAGAAAAGCCTAAACACTTTGATTTATTGTAAAATTATACCATATTTAGATCAAAATATACTAAATGATGGTTAAAGTGTTAATACAAATAACGTAACAACATCAAACTGCTGGCATGCATGTGCACAAGATTCAAGATAGATACAAACATATAAAACGAATCATCAATAAGATAGTAGATGATAGTAGAATGCTGCGTCTAAAACTAGTTTTTGACATTTTAATAAATCGTTGAAATAAATCGTCGTCTGTGACAATGTATTAAGCCGATAATGTTATGTATTTAGAAAAACTTACTGAGAGCATAAGATAAATCGAATCGTTTTGTATCTGTTATAGAAAAAAAAAAAAAAAAACTTAAACTTCCGACATACGTACCTATTGCTCATTTAAATAATATTCATTTCTATAGATAAGCATTTAGGATCTTTTAACATATTCAAAGTAAACTGACTGCATGCCTCATCCAACCGAATTCATTTAGTGTTCCATTCATTCATTCATTTCATTTGTTTAAAGACTCTAGCATTTGTTAATGCATTCAATCATTTGCTGAGAAAGTAAATGTGAATCGAGTTGTGATTTAACTTAATTATATAAACAGTTTAATAATGAGCACACAAAGTACAATTCATAATGACACCTCAAGGCACCATGCAATTATTAAATGAGCGAGTGCCACAAGTAAACTGTAATAAATTAACACAACAATTGTACAAATATACTTGCATATTCTACATACATACATACATGTGTCTATCTACACACATACATATGTAGATAGATAGATACTACTTGTATGTATATATAAAGCCATTGTTTAACTAAATTGCGTTTGTATCTTATTTACTTTGTTTTCTGGTCACGCCTCTTGTGGTGTTGCCAAGCAACTTTGTATTCAGATATTCAGTTACTTTTATGGTTTCATCTAAGCCCATTAAGTCTTGGCGGCTGGTGATGCTGATGCTCGTTACACTGGAAGTATAAGTATGTATGGAGTGCTAAAATTGAGAGAGAGACATTGGAAATGTAATAGAGTTTTTCCCCTCTTTTATTACACAGAACTGCGCAGTTCTTTTTGTATTGTCCATAGAATGTGATATACAAATTTATTTATGTAAAAGGAGAGAATGATGCAAAGGTAAATAAATAAAATATGTGTCTGTCTGCTTGCGTTATATGATACTTCCTTATAAATATACAAAAAGAAGTCAAAGCAACCGTTGAATATGAAACCGTTGAAATATCATTAAAATGATTTATTATATTCAACGATTTGGTGACAAATACCCACAGACGACCACCAACTTAAGATCTCCCCATATTAAATTTATAATTCTTAAGAAGAGAAATACATATTTTTTTAGAACATTTAACATAACAAAAAAAAATAAAGAAAACCTTCAAATTAATTTCCTGCCATTTGTCTTTTACCAGTTTTGTTGATTTCATTTCTTTATTTTTTTTTGGAAAGGAGAGAAAAAATAAATTAAAATTCAATTTTAATGGTTACGCCTTTGAATCATGCTACAAATAAAGATTTGAGAGGTTTTTTTTTATTTTATTTTTATAATTTGGTTAAACTAATAAAATTTGTGTTTAATTTTGTGTTTATAATGTCATCATTATGGTTATTTGTTATGCCACATTAACAGCTTTTGAATCGCTTAGTAAAATAAAAAATTGGAATTTTCATTCAAAAAGTAATAAAAAAAAAAAATTTTCAAATTTTTTAATCTTTTCATTGTTTAAGATTTTAGTATTGTATTAAAAATTATAAATGGAACACATAATCATAAAAATAAGAAAATCACAAAACAAACAAAAACAACACAAAACAATAATTTTTATCATATTATATTAAATTTAACATAAATCGAAATGTTATTTTTTTTGATTGAATAGATGAATTCATTTCATCACCACGACTCATGTGGTTCTACTCGTATCATCATTTGTTTTAATGGGAATACAAAATTTAACATATTCTAATGATGAACTTTCTAGTATTGGATATAGTTAATTAGTATTTAAATATCATAATACCATGATCGAAATAAATGTTGTAGGCATCATAAAAAGATTTGTGTAAAAATTCTTAAATCGACTGGGTTCGGGATGCAAAATGCTTTTCATCATTTATTAATCCAAAGGATGTCTACGACATTATTATAGTCACAAAAGCGATGCATTCGAACATTCGTTATTACACACAAATTCTATTTCTCTATAGATATTTATCAGGGCAATAAAAAGAAATATAAATGCTGGGTCCTAGATCCAAATTAAAAAGACGGTGGATATTCAAAATTTGTATTTGCAATTGGTTACAATGACTTCTGTTATGATGATGATGATGTTTTATTAAGAAAACATCTTGCATTTGACATCATTTTAGTTAATTGTTCTGTTCAAACTTGAGGTGAAATAGAAAGAATAGTTTCTTTGATGGTTGATATATCAAAACGATAAGGAAGGCTTCTTTTTACCCTAAAATCTCATACGCACTTTATTTAAAGCCTGAAGCAGGTCTTTATTATTATAGGAAAAAAAGGGGTTTGTACTTGGCTAATCCCATCAAATGTACAGCTCAGTACAGGTCCGATCAAATTTCTAATCCATTTTCATTAATCATGTAAATTTCAAAATCGTTGCATTGCTGCGTCGTATAACTCCCATACAAACACATATGTTTCTTATATGGGGATCCCTTTAAATTTGTAGGGTTTCTGACCCAAAGGATTTTCAAGGGAACCCTATTGCAGAGACTTCGTTGTCCGTCCGTCCGTCCTCGGGTCTTATCTCATGAACCGAAAATAGCTAGAGAGTTGAAATTTTCACAGAATATGTAATGTCATCCGGGCATCAGCAACAAATATTTAAACTAAAATATTTTCGTGAACTTAAACGGGTCCCCATACAAGAAACATTTTGGGTTGTATGGCAGCTATACGATCCGGAAATCCCAAGATCTCGAAATTTTGTTGGTTGATGGTTATATATTAGAAACTTATATTGTCAAAATTTCAGATTTTTCGGACCACTAAGGAGGTTACCTCCCATACAAACCCCCATTGAAATTCTGATTCTTATTAGAAAAAATTTTTTGTTTTTAGTTCTATCGAACTGAAATTAAGACACTTTAAGTTTCTGATATATCCGCGGTTTATCTGTTGGAATCAACCAAATGGGCTAACAAGCCCACCATTAAAATTCAGGATCTTATTAGAAAAACTTTTTTGGTATTTGTCCTATCGAACTGAAACTTGGACACTATCAGTTTCCAATACAGGCGCAAGACATTTGTCGGAACCAGCCGAATCGGACCACTAGGGTTGGTACCTCCCATACAAATCCCGTGAAGAGTATTTCATCTTCGGCATAGTCGAAGGTAACGTTCTTACTAGTTAACTATATTTTAGTTTTAGTACTTCACATTCTATGAATATTTCAACTTTCTACCTTTTACGGTTCATGACATATAGTCCGAGGACGAACGGTGGACAGCGTAGCCTTAGTAATTGGATTCCGCTTGGTCCGGAACCCTAAAAAATAATTTCCCTTGGTCTTATTTGCCTTGTCTGACTAAGAAATAATAATAAACTACAATATAAGAATTTGTTACACATTAAAATTTATTTCTTCGAAAATTATCCATCTAAATTATGTTTTGAAATTGAATTCTTAATTAATTTGGAATTTTGTCCCCAAAATTTGAATTGAACACGTATTTTCTTTCTGACGGGATTTTTTTTGTTTTTTTTTTTTTTTTGTTGTTTTTATGGCATATCCTTGATTCATTGCAAAAATTTAACAGAATTATTTATGAAGTTTTCGTTGAGGGAAACGATATTAACAACAACAAAGAGGACTCATTGGATTTCCAAACTGGGTTTAGCTTCATTTTAATCGGTTAACTCAGGATCCTCCTTTGCCACATTTTCGACATAAACTTCGACGTCCAGGCTTATACTTGTAACCAGAGTGGTGCTGAAGTAAACGGCTTTTCACTTTTGGCAATCCATCCAAAGTTTTCTTATTTTGATCACACATTCCCTGACATTGACGTTCGGGTGAATTATTAGTATTTGTTTCCCTTGGTTTGCCAATTCTGCCGCACTTTTGACAAAAAGTTGGACGTCCAGGATTATACTTGTAACCAAAGTTGTGCTGAAATCTATGACATCGCTGATGCGCAGCCAATATATCGTGTGACGCAGTCATGGATTTTCCTTGAAGTCTTTTTGTCCGCGATTTTTTTCCAGGCTTTTTGGGTCTTGTGGAATCTAACTCTTCTGCAGCCGTGGACACCGTTGGTTGTTCTGAAGTTTCTTGCCAATCCAATCCCTGTTGTGAGTGTTGTTCATCTTGTGACTTATTTTGCGATATTTGTGAATATTCCTCTCCATCCATTTCCACGTCTAAGGCAGCCTTTACAGCTTGTTTAGCGTGTGACTTAGTCACTGTTCTTCTTTGCCGTCGTTTTGTTGTAGGTGGTCTTGGTGTTGGTACCCTACGCAATTTTTTTCCAGTCCTTGGCATTTTTGGATCGTCCTGTAACATTGAATTCGAGTGTTTAGCCAATGACTGTGGTATTTCTATTTCCATGTCTATGGCAGCTGATGGATGTGGTAGTTCGTTGTCTTGTGACATTGGTTTCTCTACCTTAAGAGGCAGTTTTTTTAAGTCCCTCTTCTCATCTAAAATGAAATGTATAGTATAACCACGAATTCCGTCAAATTCTATTAAGCCTTGCTGGCAAAAGTGCTCTAATGCTTTGTGTATAAACCCTTCTTCGGGGTCGTTCAACCGGCAACACACACATTTAATAATGTCCTTGGTGCGAACATAATTTGTCTTTCCAAAATCAGCTAGTGAATTTAATTCTTGTAGGACAATTTTAAATTTGTCCATAGTGGTAGAGATATGTTTGCAAGAACGAAAAATTTATCAGACAAATTTTTAGAAGTATTCGATTCAATTGTTGAAACAAAAATGAATCTTTACAAATTACAATCTTTAGGATAATTTTTTCGAAGCCTACTTGATTGTTATAATATTTTATTTATATTTGAAAATAAAATTTTCATTTACTATTGTATAAAAAGGCCACTTGCCACAAAAGCATGTCGTCCTATAGGTGTCTGAACTATCCCGCAGAATCAACAAAGAGAACCAAGTCTTTCAGTATGAAAATTTGCCAAACTTTCCAAATCTAATGTATTATATTGGTGATCAAAATCCTTTAAAAATTGCATAAAAAGCCCTAACATTGCGCAGAGTGACCAGCATAAAAAAAGTATTGAAAAGCCAACCAGTCTTTATATTGACGGGATTGCAGGTGTATTTTTATGTGTCCTTCTTCTTGTAAGGAATTGTGGTTATTTACGTTGACTGTAATATTTCATTTCATTTCCGACGATCGCTAGTTTCTAAATTTCAGTGCAATGAAATGACTAATTTTTAAAGTGAAATGGCGTGAATGGAACTTCAACTCATTTATTAATTTACTTATTAATCATAAGCATTTAAATTTCTTTTTTGTAGGCAGAACATATGATTTAACTAGAACGAATTTATACAAGATGCCACATGCCACTTAAGCAATTAGTTTATTACAGAATTTTTACATTACATTTACAAAAAAAAAAAAAAACATGTAACTAAAAAAGTACTTTTCTGCAGCTGCACTGTGTGGTCTACACACACTTGTGGATTAACATGAAATGGATTCTTACTGATATGAATAGGAAAAACCTTTTAAAGTATGTGAAAACAAGTAGCATAAAAACACATGTCCTTTTCGCTCCTCTATGGAGTTGGTTATATAATTATGTGAATTATTGTATGCTGTGTATACGTGAGATTCCTTTTTGTATGCATATCATGACAAAAAAAAAAAACAAAACTCAAGTGTGCGCATGGCGCGCTGTGTGTGTCCTTAGTTTTTGTTGCTTTGGCACTTGAAAGGATATTTAAATTTTATGCCAAATTAAAAAGAAACAAAGTAAATATAATTTACCGTGAATACGTTAAAATAGACCAAAAAAAAAAAATCATATTCAGGATACTGTAATGGAAGAATGTTTTATGATTACATGAGCATGGCTAATTAAGAAATAGTAGCTCAGCCAGCACCAGAAGCAATGAAATGCTTGAGTTGTGTTCTTAATGAATATATTAAAGCAAAGTACTAGCTCATTATGCGGTTGACTTTGACTTTGAAGTATGTTATATAATTTTAAGAATTATGAGGACTTAATATGAGATAAAATATATTACATTACTTATATGCTATGGATAATAGTTTGTTGATAGAGCTTACTGACAATGGAGTCCTGTTCAAATATATCATCATCAATGACTTTGACAAATTATTTCAAGGTATGGTACAATTCATTCCAATTTTTGTATCATCAATTTTTCTTTTACCTATAAATATGTATATCTAACTACTTTGCATACTCTTCTTACTTTCATTTATCATCATCATCATTCACACTTTCATCATCGTTCATTCCTTGCTAAGAAAGCATTTATAACAACATCATAAAAACATTGATCTGCGTTGAATAGAATTCACTTTGACAGCTAAACAAATATTACGCAAAAAAATGTGCCGCAGAAGAGCCGAACGCTTAGAACAACATCTTATAAGTAGTAGTAGTAGTAGTAGATGATAACTTTGTCTTGCCATTAAAATGTCAGTATACAAATTTCATACGGCAATATCCTCCTGATTTTACTCTTGAGGGCGTTGAATGAATCCTACCTGCTAACAAAGTGAAACTCCTTGTTTACTTTCAAAACTGTTTTCCATGCGTAAATGACAAACGATTTTGTGAAAATTATTATTGTCATTGTTATGCTTTAGATACTCATACTCGCACAAGTGCAAACAACCAAAAGAATAAAGCAGTGGGGGAGGAGATCCATGATTCTGAAGCTGAAAGCACACGATGCTGCGATGACAGTCTTTATACTAAAATTTTGACATTATCCTTCCGACGACGACGACGACGACGACGACGACGAATTTGAGCAAAGTGGGTAAGTGTTGCCTTGAGCATAAAAGCATGAAAATGCTAACCAAAACAACATCAATAAAGATGTGTTGTGAGTGAGTATCTAGACTTCACATCATAACCCGCATATGATACGACATGAATGAACTAAATCCCATAACAATTGCTTTCACCATGGAACTAATCCAAAGTAAATTCGGATGAGGGGTAACACAACCCACTTGTCGTATTAGTCTTGTTGTTGTTCCTGCTGCTGATGTTACTGGTAAGCAACAACCCTCATTTCATTTATATGCCACTCCTTACTGTATTTATTTTATAATATTGCCAATCAAGATGGCTGCGCAAACATAATCATTCTGCCAGCTTCAAATCATCATCATCATAGAATGAATAACCTACCAACCTACCAACCAACCGACAGAAGATGATTTGTTTGCTAAAGTTGTCTACTCTATTGTACATTTGATGCTCCTGCTTCTAATGCGGCTGTAGATGTTGGCACTGTCACCAAAGTCCTACAATTTCTGCACGACTACATATTCTGAAAAGGATCAATAACACTTTTGCCTTATTTCCGGCTTCGTTTTTATGTGTTGTTTATTTATTTTGCAAGCAATTTCGTAGCGCTCTATGCTCTGTTCAGCAGTAGCTATGAAAACTTGGATCATCCAGCACTTTACACGCTACTGTACTGCTTCGAGGGTTATTCAATAATTCTGAAGATAAAAGGATATAGAAAATTAGACACAACATTAATTTTGTGTCCACAAAGTTAACATACCTTTTACATCCAATGTTTGCATATACCTTCTGACAATAAAGTACCCGGAATTTGTCATTTAAATTGCCCGCCCTTTAAGAATTTTTTAAGTATTTATTCTGTATGTTGGTAGGACTGTCCTTAATTACTATGCCAAAAAAGAACGCGATATGTCAACCAGTTTGTTTACAGCATCAGTCCACCTCAGTAATTCTCGGCGAATTTTGTTTGATGGAGTCTAAGGAGTCATGCCGTGTTCCCCGAAGTGGCAATTTGAGTTTTGGGAACAGGTCAAGTCAAGTCACACGGAGCTAAGTCAGGTGAATAGGACTAGGATACTAGGATATTTGTTTTTTAAAGTTTTATTTCCAGTACAAACACTTCTTATTATTAAATGGTGCTTGTACATACACTATTTTATCTTCTTTCCCACAGATGATTTGACCTGCTGATTGTTGTTAAGTTTTTTGCATCCTTGAGTGTTCTAAACAAATGAAAATCGCGAAGATTATGAATTATATTTTCAATGTGTTCATGTGTATGAGCTGGATCTTTACAATATGAAAAAATTTGATCAGCATGTCTGCGAAGAAGAGATCTATTTTCCCGCTGATCTTCTTAATTTTTTGGGCAAAACTGTGCTTATCAGTCACTGAAGTTTGAAGTTTTTGAAACATCTGCGTCCCTCATTAAAATTTCCGCATTATTTTAGCATAATTCAAGTAATTCAAAAAAAGATTTTAGCCATCACCGAACAACTGAAGGTTGATCAACTTATATGGAAAGCTGCAGATAATGAAGATACATCTTATTGTTGTCTGGTAAAAGTTCATTCTAGTAATATTATCCTTAAAATTGTTTCCTCTCTTCTATTGAATTATTAAATGACCCTTGCATGTATGGGTAGCTCTCATTTATCTCAATATGTAGTTAGTTATATACACGTATGTATCTAGATGGTATTGTACATATATACTCAATATAATGGTCGTTCTTATTGTTGTTCTTGTTATTGTCATTGTAATAGACTCACACAATGCATGGGCAACCGTTTTTCAATTTGTTCAATGATTCGGAAGTAAATTGATTCCATTCAATTCCGCGCCGTTTCATATCCGACAATTTTACGATTTTTATTGATTTTCTCTGCGTTTGGACTTGGACACTTCTTTTCCTTTCCATTTTATTTCTCTCACATATGTACATAGTTTTTTCCTCCTCCCTTTTTTCATTTGAACAATGTTGTCGTGCTCCAATTGGATGGATAACAAACATCCTATCCCTTGACTATGCGACCTTACCAAAATTTTATTATATTTGCTGCCTGTAAATAATAAAATTGTAAATTGGTTTCGGCAATTGTTATCGGAACTGATGACGTTTCCTCTCCTTACCATCTCATCTAATATTCTTCTTTGCCTGAGAGTGGAGTGTGCGACATTTGTTGTGATTCCAGCATATTTTCATTTCATTTCATTTCATTTCATTTCATTTAATTTGTTGATTTGAGGAAAATGTGAAAATTGTCATGAAATAAATTAATTGGAAAATCATGCAATGAAGTGTTCTTTATGTAAATAGTTGATAAATTAGTTTGCACAATAAATTAATAAATATTTATAAAAGGAAATTAATCAATGAAAATTAAAATCAAAAATCGAAATGAAAATAATTTTTCATTATTTATATTCAGAACTTGTAATAAATTTGATTTCATTTACAATGTTATAGAATTTATAAAGAAATTAAAAATGAATTGATATTAAATGGAAATGAAATTGATGTTTTGTTTACTTTGAACTGTGCAGTTAAATTCATTTATCATAATAAATATTAATTCAGTTAAAATGAATATACACCTATGTCATATCGAATAAAAGGTAGTGAGAACAACAACAACAATGAAAATAGGAATAATCTATGCGGACACAGACAACAAAGAATGTTTGTCACAATATATCAAGAAGCAACGAAATGACACAAAACATGAACGCGTCACTTTCCATCACTCACTCACTTACGCCATCACCATCACTAGTCCCAGCACCAGCACCAGCACCGTGGTCGTTGTTGTTCTTCTTGAGGAGCTCCAACAGCAATAGCAATAGCAATAGTAACATCAGTTGACAAGAGACAAGAGTAACATCAATAGCAACAAGAACAAGTGGTGGACACGACAAGCGTTGGCAATGGCGACGACAGCTTGTTGCTAGCTTAGCAAACAGTTTAAGCCAAGTGAAGTCAAGTTAAGCTAAACCTTAGTAGGTACGCGAGTATAGCCAGAGAGAAACTAGACAAAAATGCGCCAGAACAAACGCTATCGGAGTGCGAGTATACTAAGTAGTAGCTGATCCAAACATACTAGACCAGACCAGACTAGACTAGACAGTGTGACGTTGTTCTGTCCAGTCCAGTGCTTGTCGTATAGTGTAGTCTCAACATTAGAGTGAGAACTGGCTAAGTGGCTTGGTTTCATGGGCTCAGATTAACTGTGCGCATGCGCAACTATTTGCGCGCATTTTAAATGAGACGACAATCAATGATGATGATAATGATGATGATGATAATGATGACGATGGTGAAGAAGAGTATAAAAGTTTAAGTGTTTATACTTAGTAGTAGAAGGTTTTATACCAAGCGCGGGTGAGTGAGAAGATGCGTCGCATATTTGAATCCCTTGACGTTTCATGTGCCAAACGGCCAATGATCTCTCACTGTCTTTCACAGTTTGCCTGACTGCCTGCCTAACTGCCTGCTTCGTGACACTTTTCTCTATCTATGTGTCGTCTGTCTGTCTTTGTGTTGTTGTCATTTTATTCTTTGTTATTGTCGTCTGTTAGTCTGGTTTGGCCTGTCCTAATCCAAGCGAGCGGTCAATTCAATGTCAGACTTGGTTGATGATGACGATGATCGTTGAGATTATTTTATTTTTGCAACGCGTCTGCCCGCCGCCTTGCCTTCGCCTTTGGCCAAAATTGGCAGTCACATCGTTTGACCAAAAACGAAGACAAACTAACGAGCTGCTAAGGTGGTTAGGTAAGCTTAGGTTACCTTCTTATTGTGCCTGCTTGACTGATTTCATCGTTGATGGAGTAAAGAGTTTGCTCACTTGATTTTGGTTGAACATCATTAATCCTGGCGAACAATTCCCACAACTTGAATGTTTGTTACTGTTCTGCTTCTACGTACCTACTACATCTTACCATCATCATCATCTTAGTCACTTTAGATCTTTACAGTTTCCACTATGGATCAGTTTCTTTTCTTTATTTGATTTCATTGTCCCATCATCCTCTCATTTGTTGTTGTTGTTGTTGTGTGAGTGTGAGTTGCTGCAACGAACGCAAGTTGTCATGTTTTTGTCGCTTTATGGACTTCTAATCGTTCAATTCTATCAAAAAGCTTACGCACTAACAAACACAACTCAAACGAAGAGGACGAGTAAACTTGCGACTGATCGATCCATTGCCACCACCGCCACCACTAAGACCACAATATCCACTCATTGCCTTAACCTAACCAAGTATGGCAACCAGTTTCGCGCAGATTAAGATATTTAGATTGCTGCAAAACAGACACAACGTCGACGTTCGACGACGACGACGAACGCCGGGCACTTGGGTACTTATTTAGCACCTACCGAAATCGGATGCTCGAACTTGAGCGCAGCTCCTTTGCTCCCGCTTGTGGCATTCTCCACTACTACCAATCGCAATGCCACAAAACCGCTTGAGGTGACAATAAGTGAATTCCACATGGCTATGGATATGGCTATGGTCATGGCCCAAAGACTCTGCTGATGCTGAAATTTAGTTCAATTTTTACCTTGTTGTTCTTTTGTTTTTTGGTATGCATTCTTAAGTTGTCGCTTCAACGTCCTTTGCTATCTATAATATCCTCATTCTCTTTGTATCTCGGTTTATTTTTTTTGTTTCTTTTTGTTTTTGTGTCATTTATAGAGCTTCTTTTAGTTGATAGAGTCTTCTTTGGGTTGCATTCATCGCATTTGATGTGCGAATTTGTTATTTAGCACTGAAAACACGCAATTGTCTTCGGTTTTTTGAATTCGATTTGGGTTCAGATACTCGTACACACTTCTTATTCTTTCAGCGAATTAACTCCTCAGAACATTTGTAAAAGGTGCGAATTTCTTTTACCTTTTTTTCAATAACAACAATGATACGAGTGTATCAAGAACAACCAACACGAGCGAAAACAATCTGTTTGGCATAAATTTGCTCACAAATAAGGTAAACAACTCTTCTCATATATTTGTTGCTTCTTGCTATTGTTTTTGTTTTTTTTTTATTTGTGTTCTTGTTATAGTTGTAGATATTGTATCTTTTAGGAGTTGACTTTCCTTTTAGTTTGTTTGTGATTGCTTGTAAGGTTTGTGTGTGTTTCATTGATTTTAAATTGAGTTGAGTTGAGTTGAGTTTTGTGTCGTTCCCTTGATTTGATAACAACAACTTGAGGGTCTTTCAATTGTTCGTACCATTTTGCCCGTTTGTCTCTCGTTAGACCACTAGTTTCAACTCAATTTCGGATTAGTTTTGCAGTGAATTGAATTTGATATTTATGAAGTTGTTAGATCAGGGTCGTTTTGGGCATTGTAAATGTTTTGATATCATGAGAATTACACATACATTGATACACCACAATAATGATTGTATAGATAAAAAGATCTATAGTTGCGAAATTTGAAACTATTTTAGTGTTGTGTCATTAAAGGGTTCAATCAAAATAACACTGGTGGCGCTTCTGTTTCCCATCAAAGCATTGATTTCAAATGGAAATTTAACAAAAAAAAAAATATTGGGCGTACAAATAGAAAATCGCCGTTTTTTTTTTTCATAATTTGAGGCTTTATTATAAAAAACTCGTTACATACTCAATCTCCAAAATAATTTCCATTACTAGCCACAACTTTTTCCCATTTTTCTGCCAGCTTTTGAATTCCTCGTCGGAAAAATTGTTCGTCTTTTGACGCGATCCACGAATCAATCCAGTTTTTGGCTTCTTCGAAAGAACGAAAGTGGTGTCCTGCCAGTATTATTTGAGTCCGATAGAGGGCTCCTGTGATGGTTTCCCCTGGTTTCAAGAGTTCATAGTACACTACACTGAGCTTGATATATGGCCGGAAAGCCCCCACGATTTTTTCCGCTTCGGGTTGTCATAGTGTATCCACTTTTAATCGCCGGTCACGATGCGATGCAAAAAACCCTTTCTGTTTTGCCGTTGGAGGAGTTGTTCGCACATGCAAAGGCGCCGTTCGATGTCCCTCGGATTCAACTCGTACTGCACCCAATGTCCCAGTTTCTGGATCATTCCTAAGCTCTTTAGGCGATGAGAAACGGCTTGCTGAGTCACGCCCAATAAACTTGCAAGTTCCTGTTGCGTTCTACACGAATCTTCATCCAGCAAAGTCTCTAATTTTGCATCCTCGAACTTTTTAACGGGACCGGGACGTTCCTTGTCTTCCACGCCATATTCGCCATTTTTAAACTTTTGAAACCATTCCCGACACGTTCTTTCACTAATATAGCTTTCACCATAAGTTTCTACAATCATTCGATGCGCCTGAGTAGCATTTTTTTTCGAATGACATGCAAAAAGCAACACTTCCCGCAAAGGGCCCTTTGTAGGCTCGAATTTTGCCATTTTCGCTAACGAACAGGACAAAGCACAGTAAAAATACACAAGCGAGATTATTTAGAGTTGTTGACCGATACCTCAGCTGGCTATGTAATGTTTCTGATCGTACTTATCAACCGATTAGCGGCGCTGGCGCCATCTATGGGAAAACGGCGGTTTTCTATTTGTACGCTAAATACTATATATACAATACATCACCATGTTCACATTATAGTCCCCAAAAATCCGTAAGATGATACGCTTAGTGAAGGGTAAATATAAAAAAAAAAAAAAACCTGAGCACAATAAATTGGCAATAAAAACAATTTTCAATAAATCTTTATAGTTTAATACAAGAAATTTGCATAACAGCAATAGTAAATATTTTATAGATAACAAAACAAACTAATGTTTTCGTCTAAGTCTAAGAAAAATTTATATGTTTTCTTATAAATTTTTCAACAGAATTTATTCTCTTGTTAGTTTGCTATTTGCTTATTGTGTTCATTATTGAAATGAATTATTGTAATTAATGCTAAATTGATCATAAAACACAACATTTGCATCTCAATTTGAGGAGATTAAAATATACAAAACAGACACACAACTACACAAAAAACAAAAAACAAAAAAAAAAAATATAGAATAAAAAATAAAAAAAAAAAAATAAAAAATAATAATACAAGAAAAATTTAAATAAAATAATTCCGCATAATTAAAAAAAAAAACTTTTTTACGACTCTTTAAGGAATTTTTACACCAAATTAAAATAACAAAATATTATTTTTAAAAAACATTTGACGACATTAAAATTTTAAATTATTAAAAATGAATAAAATTTTAACATAATTTCGTGTTTCTGACTTTCATAACGAATTTTCGAAAATATTTTTATTTATTAATTTTATTCTAATTAATAGGATTGATTTTAATTTAATTATACAAAAAAACATGAACTTTGATAAACATATTAATTTATTTTAAAATTTAATGAATTACAAAAATAAGCAAACACAAAATTGTTTGTAAAACTCAATATAATTTGTCTTACAAGCAGATAACTTTAGTAAGAAAATTATACGGAAATTGTAATTTAAATTAATCATTCATAATTATTCAATGTGCCTAATTATGGCTCCAAATATGATATACGAAATCTGTTCATCAGTTTGTTGACACCAGCTGATTAAATAAGAATACATTAATAATGGCGTTATGACTTTTACAATACGACGGTCAATCAACAGTATTACCATCTTGCAGTACATTCTATTAGTAGCGCTCTGTAAAAGTTTCAGTCAATTCCCTTCATTAGTTTTGTTTTGATAACCTTTGGAAGCGAGCGCTTTTACAGAAATGGATTCGATTCTCGTTTTTGGAGGGGAAAACGCGCAGCGAAATCAAAGATTGCTTGGATGCTGTGTATGGTGACTCTTCTCCTTCGATGGCGACCATCAAGAATTGGATCAACCAGCTTGTTCGTGGCCGCACGTCGGTTTTTCATGAGCCACGCCCAGGTGACCCGAAAACGGATACTACGTAGGAAAATTCCCCCTCCGGGAAATTCTTCTGAGTTTTATATCTTTATGTATAGAACTCATATTTCTGGAGGGAACATTATTTTCATTTACAATTTGTGATCCAGGTTATCCTCTATAAATTGGATTTCTTGGCTACTACATGAATGAAAACATAATGGGGCACCAACCCATGGACTTTTTGGGGTTCGAATTGGTAATACCTTCCGGTACGAAGTCCGACCAGAGGCTTTTTCTGGTACCACGGGTGGTCAGGAGCCCACGGAACTTGTTCCGTCCTGACCAGCGGGTCCTTGTGGCAGTATCGTGGTGGCTGTGGTTTAATACCCAAATGCGGGTAGAGTAATAACTCGACGTGGAGTTGCGTTATACAACCGGGTGCTGTGATCCAGAGAGCAGCAGAGGTTTAAGATGGGCCTCGCTCCCCACCAAGGAGAGAGTCATATTTACCAAAATAAATATGACTTAAATTTGGGACCTGTGGATATATATCCAAGGGGACGTTGATTGACGTTTATCAATCCATGTGCTTGGCACCGTGTTCTTAAGTCTTCACAGACAGGTGAGCACGTAAAACACTGGTACTTCACTACGTAGGAAAATGTAAAAAAAAAATCCACGATCTCGTGTTGGCAGACCGCCAAATTGAAGTTTCGCGAGATAGCTGAAGGAACGGCGCATCAAACTCTACACGAAGAACTGGGCATGAGAAAGCTGTCGGCGCGATGGGTGCCGCGTTTTGCTCACACCGGACAACAAGTGCAACCGTCGTCGCCATGGCCAAATTGGTCAAATTGCGCTAGGAATTGCTGCCCCATCCATCGTATTCTCCAGATTTGGCCCCCTGTGACTTCTTTTGTTTCCAAACCTGAAAAAGTCACTCGCCGGGAATAGATTTGGAGGTCGTCGCCACCACGGAGGCCTATTTTGCAGACCTCGGGAAAACGTATTTTTTTGGACGGGTTGCAAACAAACAAACAGCAAAATTTGTCTGAAAATTCGTACTATGAATTTTGAAATTGTTGATCAAAAAAACATTCCAAAAAGGTCAGGTGAAGTATTAGGGAAAAAATGATTCATTCCGTAAGACTTCAATTTCTTTAATAGAAAGTTGGGAAATATTGTTCTTGAAAATTTCCTTGTTGGATCAAGATAGATTGAATGTGTTATCAACAAGTTTTACGACTTCACTGTTTCGATTTAAGTAAACATTTTGGCCATGAGCCACGCTTCATTCCAAACAAGCTGCTAACCGTTTTTTAAAAACGTGCCTTCAGATGGCTAATAGGTTACATGTGAGCAACCACTATTCACATGAAAACCAACATCCCCTTCAGTCTTCCAAGGTCTCATTCGATTGTTTTCTACTGCCACCACGATCTGTACCAATGGCATCTCCATGCTGGTTTAAGCCAAAAATTTCTATACACAACCTTCTACCCTCCAACTTAATAAAGTTTAAAAATTTAAAATAAATTTTTGTTATCCACTTTACTGGCAACAACGTAAGCGCCATAATAAATATTTTAATTCATAAAAAATAAGAATATTAAAAGTTCTTTAATCAAAAATCTTAATGAAATCGAACGGTTTTTTAAAAATAACAAAATAAAATTAATTGAAATAAAAAAAAAATTAATAGAAATAAAATAAAATTAATTTATAAAAACTAGAAAAATGTATAGAAATGACTTGATTTACTTATTAGATTATGGCTAAACATTAGTTTATGACCAAACAGGATCCACGACTAGAGGCGACGACATTCATATTGTACAAATAAGATATGCGAGTCATCATTAAAATCATCTGCATTTAATAGATCGCCTTATCGTCTCATTAGCAAATGAAACACACAATCAGCGTAGAATAATGGCCGCACATAAAATTCCAAACAACTTTAGTTATTCAACATTGAAAATCAAATGAGAGCGAATGGCAGTTAACGTTAATGAGAAAGAGAATATGGATGAGAGAACGAAGAACAAACAGATAAATGCAAATTAAAGCTCATTAATCCATAAGATAACTTGAACAGCGGGAATTAATGTTCTTCGCACTCGGTGTGACTTGGTGATCGAGCGAGCTAAGCTAGCGAGCAAGCAAGCAATCTAGTGGTGGCGATGTTTTACATTTACATGTCTATACTCAAACTCATAAATGTTGGCTGTAGACCATAAGTAACCATCATGAGATATGTATCTGTTTGGTTTATAGCTTGACAAGTGTATGGCATACAATATTGGTTTCGCATTTCAATTCAAGTTAGTAAATTTTAGCCAAGTTAGAAAGCCAAAGTCAAACTGGCGGCAGCACCACCAGCAGCAGAGACTCATAAAAAACCCATGATTGCTTTATTAAACGAAATGTTTCATAAACAAAATCGAATAGTATGTAGTAGTATATCGTATTTGGATACTTTGATGATGATAATGGTGGTGATCATGATGATTAGGTATGATGCTTGAGGCTGAAAGATACAAATACAAGAGTAAATTCAAATTGGCTTTAATGGGCCTCATGGCAAATGCTGCTGCTGCTGCTTCTGCTGCTTAATCAAGGTATGAAATTTAAGATTGTAAGACTTTGATAAACTGAATCGATGAAGTGATGAAAATTTGATTTGATGATTTCTTCTTTGATTTTAGGAGTTTCATCTACAAGTTGGAAAAAAAAAATTCTTATTAGCCAAACACCTTCACTTAATAGGCGGCCAGACATGCAATGAAGTTGTGTTCTTAAGAGTCATTAAATGAAAATTGTTCTAGAAAATTTATATTCTCTTGTTGGACTAGTGTGAACAGACACTTGACACTTTGTCTCGATGTTTTTTAAGGTGAATCGTATTATAGGAGACTATATCAGTCTCAGTTTCTAAAGTTAAGTTACATCTGGTTAGTCATCATTAATAATAGTTCTCCGATAACTGGAAGACTTAGTTACCAAGTAAAATTTACTTTAAGGCTTCTTATTTATTGTATTTTCAAGGACTTTGATTTTGAAATGGCATTTACCTAATTCAAACTATTCAAAAATTTTGGAATGAAAGGCATAAACTCCTAGGCAAAGTTTTTACTACAATTTGTCTCTTGAATAACCTTCATAATTCTCCATGTACTGCGGTTGGTAGTCCCAATATAAAATTCTCTTTGTTTTATTTGTAAATCAATTAACTTAATATAACCGAATACAAAAATTTGAAATGCAAAAGTTATGTAGGCTTCGGTGAATCAATTAAAAGTTCTATCTTGTATTTTATTTATTTTTTCTTTTCTTGTAATGCAAACTAGAAGGTAACTTCCTTCCTTCGTTGCTTAAGTAGTAACTATATATAGATTTTGGTTAAGCAACTACTACCAGTCAGTTGTTATTTTGTCGAATACTATTTAATTTTATTATCAAGTTCCGCAATCTGCGACAATGTGCATAATAGACAGAGACTCTTTTTTTTTTTGTCTTTATTGGGTCTTCTTACTTAAGGTTTACAATTGTCACCACCAAGAAAGTATTGTAGACTCCAATGGGGATACAACAAAGTTTGTATTGTATTGTATTGTGGTGTAGTGTCATCTTTGTACATTTTGGTGTATTGTTGCTGTTAGTCGTGTCTAGCGACAAATTTAATGGCTTACTTAACCTCAATGTTCTTGACTTGCTTGAATTTCTATGTAGTACAATACAATATCTGACTGTGGCTATTTTATTGTAGTACGTACGAGTATATGACTGTGCTCCGCCCTGAGCTTGGGAGTGTACCGAGCAAGAGAATTCCTTTGCCGGTAACTTAGTATTTTTTAATGACTTAATTTACGTTCGCAATAGGTTCCACCTTCGTTTATTGTTTTCCAACAACTAAAGTATTCATTCACAGTACGCCAAGTATAACAAATGTGGCATGTTTCGGTTTATAACCAACAAACAACAACTCTTAACTTGACTCAGACTTGACTGCTGGGGTCTCTCTCTCTAAGCATGCCATGCAATGATGATGACAACGACAACGACAACGACAACAACGTGGAACAGAGTCAACGGCGACGATGATGATGACGCCCTCGAAAGTCAAATCGCGTCATCGCTCGTTGTTCAAATCGTTTGTTTAAATCTAAAGTTTCCTGTTTCGGACTTGGACTTGGGTTTTGGAAATGCCTCGGAACGGCTTGGCTCTATGGAGTAGGCAGCTGACAAAATAAGTCGAGCAAACACGAATGAAGCTTGATGGTGGAGGAGACTAATAACAATGACTTGTTTTCACGCTTAAGGCTTTTCTTTTAATACACTGAAGACGATTTTTATAGTTTATTTTGTTAATTTAATTGGACAATTTCCAGGCAAAGTTTCTGTTGTTGTTGCTTCTGCTGTTGTTGTTGTTGTTGTTATTGTTGTTGTTGTCATTAATTTGTGCGACTGATTAATTTATTTGCTTTGCATTTTAGAGATCGTTTGACAATAAAAATCACCTCGTTTGATTTAATGAGCTCAACTTTAAAGTAATTCTTTCTATTCATTCGACAATCGACGGATCGATTGAAAATTCATTGATTATTTGTTTGTTTGTTTGTTTGGTTGGTTGGTTGATTGGTTGGTGGGAGATGGATGAAGGCAATATTGGTGGGAGTATCAATAAATAAGATCAAATGTTTGAACTAAACTCAATATTAAATTTAGTACTTACTGATTAAATTTATAACTTGTTTTATTTTAAGCAAATAAACTTTGAATTTATTTTATCTCATTTGCGGCTTTGTGTTGCTTTGATCATTTAATGAAATACATTTATTGATTGTTTACAGATTATAAAATTAGCAAAACAATAAGGTTTCACTTTCCTGATCGCCAGCTCCATTTATCTGATTTGTATCTTTTTTGGCATTTGCAATTAAATGAGCTGAATGTTGTTCTTCGACTTCAAGACTTCAAGTTCAATGTCAATGTCCAATTGACCAAGTGTGTGTGTGTGTGTGCCGGCGGGTGACAACGAACAGCGAAAATACATGACAGCTCGCATTTGTTAACAAGCTTATTAAATTCCAAAGTAAAGCAGTCCAGAATATAACTTCAGTGCAAGTCCAAGTTCCAAATGTGCGTATGTTTAAAGAGAAAGACTTGTATCTCCTTCAAATGAGAGTGAGTCTTGTGTATCTCTTCAATATGTAACACTCGACTTGAAAATGAAGTTTTGACCTCAAGCTGTTTCTATGTGGAATGTTTGTCTATGCTATGGATAATATGATGATCATGATGATGGTCTGGCCTGGTCTAGTGTGGTGTGGTGTGGCGTGGTGTAAAAAATAGTTCGAGTTAAAGATAGTTTTGGCCATCTGGCCTTATAAGTTGTTATGTTATTTTGTATTTAATGTGTCACAAGTCATGTTATGCACGTGTAAACTGATCTAAATACATTTGTGGTGTTTTATGGGTTCGCATTTTTCAAATTTTGTATTAAAGTTTTGTGGATACAAACTACAGATGTATGTATGTCTTATACCTAGTTTCTTTCTCCATCTGTCTGTCTGTCTGCCTGTCTGTTTGTCTCTCTGTGTTTATATAAACATGAGTTGACAACTCATCGAACATTGAACACGTTGTAATGTGATACTTAAATGCTTGATTGGCTCGTAAATATTTTCACTTTGTTCTTGACTTATTTTTGCTTCAATCTGTTCTTCTTTCCAATGATTGTTTTTTTTTTTTTTTTGTTAAGGTTTTTTTTTACTTTGTTTTATTTTGAATTTTTTGTCTTGTCGCGCTTCACTTTTGTTAACAATAATTCCTACAAAGTATCTGAGGCTGGCGTGTAGCTTTTCATTTATATATTTATTTTTCTTCATCTTTACTTTATTTAAAGAAATGTATCTGCTACGACGGACCTTTTTTTTTTTGTTTTTGTTATTGTCGTTGTTGTTACTTTGGGCGGCGTGCGCTCTTATAAGCTTTGGCGGTGGACAGGATGAAAAAAGCGCCAAATCTTGCACTAAGAACACACCAAATACGACATCAAAGTTATCGCAGCGATCTCTCTTTTGGGGCTGAGTTTGAGCTCAGCTGAACTGAAATGAATTGGATAGAGAGCAGCATCGATGACAGGAGTTTAGTTGAAGAAAGAAGTGTAGGTAAGGCAAGCTGGCATAACCACAAAAAAACACAGGACACTGGACGACACAGTGTAACAAAATTGAAAAACATACATAAGTTTCTCTAAAGTAACTTGAAATGGTCTTGATTAGACCAAGGTAACTGGCAGATTGGGAGTGTGTGTTGGATATTGCCACACACAGCAAAACGCAATCATACAAACCCAACAAAAGCGCCAAAGACAATGACAAGAACAAGAACAACAACAACAACAACAACAACAACAACAACAACAACAAAATGTCCTCATAATAATGTTAATGTAAATGCATTTTAAATGGACCTCAAAGTTCTGTGATTTTTTCTTTTTTGTCCACAACTTATTGATAGTTGATTTGGTCTGAGCCTTTGGGTTGCAGTCTCTTCTCTTGGTTTGTATTCTGTTTATAACTATAAAATAAAAAATAAAAACGCGAATAAATATCAGTATTCACATATGAATTGCTTATTGCGAAAAGTGCGTACGACTTGCCTCGTCTGCAAAAGGCACCGACAACGAACGAACGAACGAACTAACAAACAAACAAACCAATACAAGACACAATAACCCAAGTAAGCGACGGTGACAGATAGAACGACTTAGTACTATAGACAATTGGACAAACAGAAATCAAGCTGAAAAATCGATATATAAATAAAAATAAATAAAATTGTATCTTGGTAACTTTTGAGATGAAATACAAAATATTTTTAAAGTTCAACGAAAAAAAGAAGTGAAGAAAGAAAAGTGATAGTTAAGATTATTAATATGAGACGTAAAAGATCTAGGTATATTGTAATACACCTGTTTAGTTCTTAAGATTAAGAAGAATTCATCTAATGATTCCGCGTCAGACCTGCATCATATAAGAAGTCCATATATTGTAGATTGGAAAAATCAAGATGAATTCCTAGGCCAAAAGTCAGAAAGCTCGCTCTTAGCCTCCACAAAGTTGATGGCATTATGTTCTTCGACTTTCCGCGAGTTGCAGAAACCTTTTTAGGCCACAAATAAGTTTAAAGTAGTGAGGTCCTTAACTAAATAATTCCAAATGCGTTTGTAGAAAAACCTATAAATACGCTTATGTAGTATTTAAATGGTGGCTTATTAGGATCTTCTAACTTGTAATAAAACGGTCCACAGTAATCTCTAAAAACTCCGGTAATGAGAAATGTGAGAGATAAAGTAACCCTATCCTTTGTTAAATCTGCCATGATTCACGTATGCTCCAATGTCCTTGGCTCATCTGATGTAGCTACGGTTTTACGTCCACCAATAGGCCAGTAGCGGAGACGAATGACTACCAATAGAACTTAGTCCAGCGTAAAGATTTTTAAGATCGTAATGTGACAAACGATTCATATGTTTGAAGTTGAGCGAAATTTCAGAACTACCTAACAATATCAAGGTGATTGTTTCGTGATTCCAAACGCTCCACAGATCCGATGAAGTGAAATCACTTTTCCTTCAGAATCTGCAATAAGAGTCTGAGGCAATACCCCACTTATTCGAGGGTAACCTAATTTCCAAAGCCAATTTCTTAACTCTTTAGAGATAAAAATCTCGCAAAGATATCTTGAATTCTGTTGTTTTCTGAAGGATTTTGTTTCAAGCTACATTTCAACAGACGACTTCCAACAGTTTTGGATGATAATGGATTCAAGCCCAAGGGTGTTATATCACTAGTTATCTCATTAATTTGCAAATTAAACATAAAAACATATTAATCTTGCAATTTCCCCACATAATTTTTAAATAGAAATCCATTAAATCAACTATTCAAATCTTTCATTGATGACATTCATTAAACTTTCAACGTTTCTCAAAAATACTAAATTTTTTACCCTTTACTCTTTTAGTATTGTATGTTGTTGTTGCTGTTGTTGTCTTATACATCTTTTTCCTTATATTGCTTTCGCTACAAATTAGCAACAAGCATCAATCTCGAACCGATATCAATTTGAAGATCGATTGCTTAATTAAGCCGCGATTTGACAATGTCAAGTGTCGCGAAAACACATGCAAACGTTCACTCAAAGTCCCAACTTGGGTTGAAAAGATCATCGCGTCCAACCAACAATATCACAAACCACCAACCACTACTATAGATACTTTTTGTATCGACACATACACACATATACATACATATGTATGCAGGCACACAAACAAAATTCCCGCATGCAAATGAGGCGTTGGCGTTAACGATCTCGATACATGTGTTTTTGTTGATCATGTTATTATTGTTGTTGTTGTTAGTGTACATTCGATCGACTGTTGATTTCATTCAAATAAATAGAAACAACACACTATTGATTTGTATTTTGTTTTTATTAGTGTCGATAAGTCGTTATAAATTGGGTTAGAGGTGCGTTTCATCGGATCGGATCGGATCGGATCAGTTTGAATCGAATCGAATCAGATTGAATCATTCGTTCCGATTCGTTCCATTTCATGTCTCTTACCTATACTCTACGATACGATGAAGC
This sequence comes from Amiota minor, assembly GCA_037043295.1. NCBI lineage: Eukaryota > Metazoa > Arthropoda > Insecta > Diptera > Drosophilidae > Amiota > Amiota minor. Next base: position 4,861,304 of record JBAMAW010000081.1, on the reverse strand, counting down.
TCACAATAATTATAATAATAATAATAATCAACACCAAGATCTCTATAAAATAAATAAAAACTAAAGAAAGAAAATGTTTACGTGTATCTAAGATCGAATACTATTTGTCTTTGACGTTGTCGATTTGATTTTGAATTTTTGCATATTTAATGCGTTTAAACTATAAACGATTGTCAACGGATTTGCATAATTTTAGTTGGCAGTTAAAAGATGTTTGAGATCTTAAATAAATGTTTTAACATTTTATAAAACATGCGTCAACATAATTTTTCTTCTTTTGTTTTTCTCTGTTATTTTGTTGATGGAAATTTAACATATGTAATTGTTTAAGATACCAGAGATATTACCAAAAGATACAAACTGTTTGTCAGATGGTTGATGATGAGAAGCTTTTCAAGTGGGTGACCTCATTTAAAAAACAATTTATCGTTTAAACTACTACTAAAGATGCAAGTCTCTGTTTCACACAGAGGGGGTTGCATGGGTCCAATGCGCTTTAAGGGAACTCATAAAGATTTCATTGGTCACACTTCATTCATTCATTATGTGATTGTTCAAATGTTAGATGCAATCCAACATTAGATGCAATCTCGATCAAAAGCATACATACATACGTGCACGATGTATTGGTTATCCATAAGAAGACTTGATTCTTCTACTTGTTGCCTTTAAATTTCGATGATTATCTAATTTTGGTCACATTTTGTGTTTTCGTGGAAGTAAGTCACTTTTTAGTAATGGAAAAGAAGAGACCACAAAACAAATTCATTCACAAAATTTTCTACCTTTTTGTGTTTTGTTGGAAATAGTAGTATACTCGGTAATTCGAATGAAATCGTCTCACATTTATATATTTCATTTAATTTGATAAAAATCAACTGGTAAAATGTTCAATTATCATTGAAGGTGTTTGAAATATTAATGAAGTTGTTACGAAACCATTTTGGGTTAGAAAGAAAAAAGAAGTATATGTATCTCAGTAGGACTAGTAATATTGCTTCCTGATCTAATTTTTAAGATAAACAGCATCCTGTTTTGATAGAGGGGTCTATTCTTCGGAGTCTGTAGATTATTTTGTTACGTGTCAGGCATTTTAATAAATTCAGATAAGAATTGTAGTTATAATTCCTTGTTAAATAGTAGTTCAATGATCGAGGCATGCTGAAGATATTATATAAATTAATTCTATCTTTTAGAAGGTTAAAGATTTTGTCTTCCTTTAGAATATTGTCCTTTGTCTTTATTACATAATAACTTCAAATATAAAAGTAATCTTAAATATAAAGATCTTTTCAAATTTTTCTAAACAATTTTGTACACTAAGAAACTTTAAGAGAAAAGACATTATTAGTATCACATTAACGGGGGAATCACAAGTGACAACAGGCCACTTGTAGAAGCCGTTGGTCACAACTTATTTAAAAGCTTTTTCTACTCTTCACGCATTGTCTTGTGCGGGCTCATCTGCAGCGTAGAGAATGAATGCTTATGTATGAGTAAGAGAGAGATAAAAAATGCTTTACTGATTACGTTTACTTTACGAAAGAGCGTACGAACAAGTGGCGGAATGACCGAATTATAAAATAACTCTTCCCTATTGTATTTGCCTTAGTAGCTCCAATATAATAATGACATCGTCAAATTTTGATTTTCGTCACATTTCATTTTCATATAATTTTGGATATCATACCCTTCGCTAAAGAAGTTTCCCTTAAAAAAAAAGAAAAAAAAAATTGTTCCCCGTACTGGACTCGAAACACACGCCCTTGGTTTGCAAGTCCTACTCTCTAACCAATACGACACGGAGATCATTTCAATTGTATTTGCCTCAATAACTCCAATATAATAATAACATCGTCAAATTTTGATTTTCGTCACATTTCATTTACATATATTTTTGGATTTACTCCCCTTCGCTAAAGAAGTTTCCCTTTAAAAAAAAAAAGTAAATATTCTCTGTGCAGGACTCGAACCCCACGCCCTTGGTTGGCAAGTCTTATTCTCTAACCAATACGAAACGGAGACCATTTCAATTGTATTTGCCTCAATAACTCCATTATAGTAATAACATCGTCAAATTTTGATTTTCGTCACATTTCATTTACATATATTTTTGGATTTACTCCCCTTCGCTAAAGAAGTTTCCCTTTAAAAAAAAAAAGTAAATATTCTCTGTGCAGGACTCGAACCCCACGCCCTTGGTTGGCAAGTCTTACTCTCTAACCAATACGAAACGGAGACCATTTCAATTGTATTTGCCTCAATAACTCCAATATAATAATAACATCGTCAAATTTTGATTTTCGTCACATTTCATTTACATATTGTATATTTTTGGATTTACTCCCCTTCGCTAAAGAAGTTCCCTTTAAAAAAAAAAAGTAAATATTCTCTGTGCAGGACTCGAACCCCACGCCCTTGGTTGGCAAGTCTTACTCTCTAACCAATACGAAACGGAGACCATTTCAATTGTATTTGCCTCAATAACTCCAATATAATAATAACATCGTCAAATTTTGATTTTCGTCACATTTCATTTTCATATTTTTTGGATTGGAGGGGAGGACCACTTCGCTGAAGAAGTTTCACTTCAAAAAAATGGGAAATATTATGTGTTCTACCATAAAATATAAGAAATATCTTTATCAGCGCATCGTAGAATTAATGAAGCAAATTTATGGAAATTATTTTAAATAAAAAAATTAAAGTTAAATAAAAACACATATATTTTTTGCAGCATTTTGGAGTTTGCTAATGTCAAATCGTAGTACTAACAGAGAGACTGACTTCGTATATAAATAATAAGAATGTGGCAAACACACAATACACACAATACAATAAATGTTTGTGCATATTCAAAAAAAAAAGAAAAAAAAAAAAATGCTGGTTGACTCATGTACTCGTATGTAGATGCAAATAGACATGGATACATATAGAAAGTATATATACATCCATATATTGAATTGTTCCATTAATAAATCATGTGGATTTGCGACATTATCGCGCTAATAACATCGATTTTGCGATGCTCGCACATACAATTCGAACAAGGCAAATGAATAATAAAGACAAAGAAAAAAAAAAAAAAAAAGAACTTAAGAAATCGCATGAGTGAGCAAAAGTAAATGAAGAGTAAGAGACTGAACAACTTGAAAAATCAATGCCAATAAAGCTAATAAACACCAACACACGGACATATCAACATGTTGCCGCTCCTCAGCAACATCACAAGCAACAGCAACAACAACAACAACAACAACAAACAAATCATGCCTGACGCTTTTGTCGACGTTAATATTTGACATTAATTGAAATTAATATTAATTTCATATTTATTTATGAATAGAATTTGCCTGTTAACGCGCTTTCGTTTCGCATTTCGTTTCGTGTTCAAAAATTTATTTTGTGTTTGATTTTTTACCGCTTTAAGCAAATTATCGGATAGAATGTCAATTAAGAGAGGGTAGAGGGGGAAAATGAGAGAGCTAATTAAGCGGCCCATAGACGTACAATACAAAGTATAAATGAGAAAAAGTTGCAATAACATTGATGGATTCCTGATACAACTAAACTGTCTATCCCTTTATTAGAAATACTATAAGAAATTTGAGCATGTGTGCCATATGTTATTTTAGTTTCCAGGTAAAGAAAACTCCTACTCAGACTGACAGACAATGGTTTTGATGCGACCATTGATTCGAATCAGATTCGACAAGAACCACAAGAAGGACATGATTCAAGACTTGTTATTGTAGAAAATGATTAGATTCATAGAACTGTCACGAACTGATTTGCCATGAGTCGGATTTTTAGAAATGGTCACCCTCGATGAGAGTGCCTAGTATTTGGCAATTTTTTGAGGAAAGTTGCCAGTTTTTTCGTAATAGCTACAAATGTAGTAGCTCCACCGACATAGGTATAAAAGACTGCTTATGATTCAAACACGCCTGTCTGAACGCCAAAGTGAATCGAGTTCTTTTGCCAACATTTTATCATTTTCTTTGGTCTTTTTTGGCTTCTCTTACAAATAAATCCATCATACTGCTACATACAATAATTAATAATAATCAACTGCCATGTGTTACACATGAAATTTTATTTAATCCACAATTAACAACTGAAACGAAAGCATACTTTTTATAAATACACATTCTAGAATTGTACTTCTTTAAATATTCATTTGACATTTTCATTCCTTTATGACCAGAAATTTTTAATTTTATTACATAAATTACTTGATAAATTGTCAAATTTGTCTGAATTATAAAAAAGATATCGATGATAAATTAAACGATGATAACGACATTGATAGATCATTGAATGTTGCTGAATTTTGATCGATTAAGTCAAAATCTATCTTAGATTCTTTTCTCAAAGTACTCATTCTTCATTTTTTACGTTTGGGTTTATACTTGTAACCAAAGTCCTGCTGAAATTTATGACTTTTAGCTTTTGGTAATAGTGTGAACTGGTTGACTCTGAGCACGCATGCGCTGAAGCGAATTATTAGGATTTAATTTTAGGCAAGTTTTGGTGCTGAAATCTTTCACTTTTAACTTTTGGTAATCCATCCAAAATTTTCGTATTCTGATCATTAGAATTGGGTTTTCGGCGAGATTTTGTTTCCCTTGGTTTGCCTAGAGTTTTGGGCATATGTGGTGGTTTTGGAAGATCTTGTGGTTATCGCTGTGCAAGCTCTACACGTAGCCGTTCTGGTGGATTTTGTGGTTGTAGTGCTTTTGGTTTTCTTGTTTGCCGTTTTTAATTTCTTTATGTGGTAAAAGTTTAGGCCCTGTTATCACAAATTGATGTGACAATATGGCAAGATAATAACAGTTGACTTAAAGTCTACGTAATTTACAGAAAATATTTCACAAAGACAACAAAAATTTGACATTTAGAAACGGAGCCGACGTCGTCTTTGACATTCGCGTATCCAAAGGTCGATAGGGTGAAAGCTTTTTTATCCTCCTCCTGGAGGTATTTATGGCAAGAGCGGATGCTAATTTGTTGACGAGCCTTTTAAATATTTTTTTTATATGGGGCAACTCTAAATTTTAAATATTCATTAACATAATCATTTGAGCATCAAGTTGCCAGTAGATGTGTGATATTATTGCCCATTAGTTGCAAGAAAATTTACCGATTGCAGTTACAATTGAAGGGTTGTTATACTCGTACATAGATAGTATTGTGGAAAATAAAAGATATAAGAAGTATATTGAGAAGAACTCGGAGAGGAAAAGGTTCATTTTGGACTTTATCAGCAACAGCATTGAGAGTAAAGAATCTAACAATTCAATCTGATTGATAGGCGATTAATTTTAAAGTAAAACATTAAATTTTTCTCAATAATTAATACAATTTCAATATTTTTATTCAATATATTTGTCCAATAATATTTTACATCTATGCACCGCTTAAAGCGTAGGCGCAATGATACCACACTGTCTTCTCTACTACATATTTGCAATTTCTTGTAACATAAATGACTTATGAAAGTTTCAATTTTGAATGACATTTTTCTATTTGAATATCATTTTGATTAATTTGTATTTAGTTTTATTGTTTGTTACCTTTTTCTGTGATTTTATAGCTTTTAATGCGTTTGTTTTTTGGAAATCAATGGCAATGAAAGAAATCTAAAAATGTTAAAATAACGAAATTTTGTTTTATGCATTGTTTGATTTTTTTTACTGCTTAAGTAGAGAAGAAGAATGTCTCCATATTAAAAACAACACCCGCTGTGCACAACTGGTCAAGTCACTGATCATCGAGTATTTCATGAAGATGAACAACACTAAAATCAAACACTAAACACCAAGCACTGTGAGTAAAGATCTAGTATACGAGTATGTAGTCTTATATAGTCACAGTCAGAGTTGTTTGTATCTAACCTAAAACGACTCAACTCATGCAGACTCAGCACGACAATTCGCATAAATGTTAAAGTCAACAACTTAATTTGTAGTGGATATTAGAATTTAAGTAACGCGTAATTAATGTTCCACCAAATGGACACGATCCACGTTCAGGGACGACATGGTATGAACAACGTATTCATATACCGAGCCGTCGTCGTTATCGTCATCATCATCATCATCCTCCTTGCAGGCATCTTGTTTTATTGTAGTTGGTGTAGTGTTGTTGTTCTTGTAAGCAACAGAAGTGAGCGGGTGATTTGATTATTTATTGGGATCTAAGTGATTTCCGATGAGATTGTAGCAAACACGATTGAGGCATCAAACTCAGCAGGTGAACGCAACGTAGATACATAGGTACATACATATATTCATACAAACAACCAAGGGAAGGCTTTAGAGGACAATAACGTCAATTTCAAGACAATATAATATCGTAAGAAAGTGTGTGATGCTGGTGTTGCTAGAGTTGTTGTTAGTGCTGCTGGGGATTGCGTGTGATTCATTTTGTTGGCGCGTCAGGTGAGAAGGTACAACACCAACAACAGCGACAACATTGGGTTTCAAATTCTACTCCTCCACCACCATCATCATCTTAAAATCTTTTGTGTGTATTAAAAAAAAAAAATATTTGTTTTTTTTTTGTTGGGGTGTGATATTATTAGCCAGGCCAAGGAATGCACAGATTTAACGAAGCCAAGCCTCATTGTTTCAAGGATTAAGATGCTTGCAATGCTTAAGAAAATAATGTTATAATATGTGTATGTGAAATTGCGTCCTCAAACTTAATTTACAATAGTCTTCTTGTTTTGATCTGAATTTTTATAAATTTCCTTATTAACCAATCAGTTATTTTTTGTATAATGAACAACTAAATTCACACTTAGACAAGTGGTTCTAAGTTTTGATTGCTACCAAGCAATGAAAGATATTGTAATTAATTATTAATTGATAGACAATAGTTTATTATATTTTGCATATTTTACAATGGGTAATATAACTTTGCCATGAAGGTTGTAGGGCGTCTTGTTCGTCATCCATAAAACCAGTTGATATTTTCCTTTCCAAAGTTTTCTTTTTACCAGATGCTGTACTTTAGTCGGAACCCGCCGAATTCTACCGCTAGCATGGGTAGTTCCCATACAAACCCAAAGTCATGTTCTTATTAGAAACTCTTTGTTTTTTGAACTGAAATTTAAATAGTATAAGTCACATCCATGTCCAAACAAACCGTGTAAATTTCAAGACTCTTTCAGTCTTAATGCTGAAATTCGGAAAGAAGAGATACTGCAACAGATACTTGAAAACGAATTTCGTTTCTATAACGCACAGTTTGAAGCCAGTGTGGACATATGCAATGCAGCTTTGGGTAACAACAAGTAACTCCAACATTGACATCATACTGGCAAGGTATCAGTCTATGAAGCTACTTATAATAGCAAAAGCTCTTTGCTATGTGAGAATAATTTGATAATTCGAAAAATGTCTGATTTTCAATCGTCTGGAATATCGCGTTCATATTGCAAATATGACAGATGAACGTATGTGGACGACACGGCCACTTTGTCGATCGGAAACACACAGACTGAGTTGATCATCGAAATATGTTTTGGTTTATGGGTAATCGTTCAGCTTTATCCACATACATCAAAATGCTCTTATAGAAGCAGGTACTTAAACCTAAATGGACGTATGGGATACAGCTATGGGGCTGCGCAAGCTCGAAAAATATCAGTAGCGATAGTGGACGCGATCTTGTTATCGACCCAATTCGGAAAAGGGTATTATCTATCCCACATGGAAGCCTCAGCCCTTAATGAACCAAGTGAATGGAGGAAAAGGCTGAAACGTAAAAAACCGCATCAATTGCAATCAAATATTTCTTTGCAATTATTATGCAGAGTATCACAAAACTTAATTGTATCGCATGTACAAGAAAGTACACGTAATTCGCTCGTTATTTTATTTATGGTTAACTAGTTGCAAATTGAAAAAAAAAAAACAAAAGTATATATATATATCTCCCACAATATATTCCAGCCGCACCAATGTCTCTTAAAAATATACTGCTGGTAAAATGGAAGAAAGTAAGTCAATTGAAATTAAACTTTAATATATTATATGTTGACCGAGAACAAAAAAAAAAAAAAACAAAAAGAAAAAAACATAAAACGAAATAAAATAAAAATACTTAAGAGAAACAAACATTGTTTTAGTCGGCACTTAAATATCCTTTCAAGGTATCTTAAAAATAGCCACATATTTATTTTATAATGCAATTGAGATTATAGAAAAAATGATCAAAACAGAAAAAATAATTGTTTACTAGTTATAACTGGGAAATACAAGAAGTTTGTCAAGTACTTTAGCAATTTAGGTTGCAATGATATTGCACTTAAGATTAAATTTAATGAAACAGATAACAAAATAAATTGTTCGAACAAAATTAACAAAAAGAAAATTATAAGCTACACATTTCTCACAGCAATTAAAAAAAAAAAAGAAAATATTATTGTCACAAATAAAATGTAAATTAACTAACAGGATGGCAATGATTACCACTCAGAAGAATAAATAAATATAGAAAACCAACCTAATTAATAAATAAAAAAATATGACAATAAGTTAACTGAAACTAACAGGATGGCAATAATCAACAATCAAAAGAAGAATAAATAAATCCTCGAATTGTTGCTATCTTCGGTGCAACGTGAAAACCAACCAAATTTCTAAATACAAAAATAAAAGAAAAATATAATTGAACGACTTTTAACAATAAAAAAAAAACCCACAAACAGAAAATAACTGAACTACTTAATACACAAATATGATAGTGATGAAGACTGAGAAGAAGACAATTTAAATGCGTAATTTTTAGTTGACGAAAATATTCTCTTGATGGTATGTAACAAAGAAATACCCGAAAAGGCTTCAGAAGGCATACAGGAAAAAGAATTTTTTTAACAGAATATTAATAAACAGTCGAACTTCTCTATCACGAAATCGTTGGGGCTGGAAAACCACTTTATTATACAGTGGTTTTCGTTATTGGGGATTTAACAAAAAATATATATAAATTTTTTTTTTTTTTTTTGTCTTCGGCATTTAACTTAAAACTGCGAATAAAAACAAAACATCACAGACAATTTTCCCAATTTAAGAGTTAATTGCTTACGCCATACTCTAGTCCCTGGGTTTTTTGAGCTAGAAAGCTGGAATTTTGCACGATCTTTTCTTTTTTACTAGATTCAGTACATTTGTTGGCCAGCTGAATCGAACTATTAGGGGTTATAATTAATAATAATAATAAATTAATAATAATATTTCTGAAGGCTTCACAAGGCATACAGGAAAAAGAATTTTTTTAACAGAATATTAATAAACAGTCGAACTTCTCTATCACGAAATCGTTGGGGCTGGAAAACCACTTTATTATACAGTAGTTTTCGTTATTGGGGATTTAACAAAAAATATATATAAATTTTTTTTTTTTTTTTTTTTGTCTTCGGCATTTAACTTAAAACTGCGAATAAAAACAAAACATCACAGACAATTTTCCCAATTTAAGAGTTAATTGCTTACGCCATACTCTAGTCCCTGGGTTTTTGAGCTAGAAAGCTGGAATTTTGCACGAACTTTTCTTTTTACTAGATTCAGTACATTTTTTGGCCAGCTGAATCGAACTATTAGGGGGTATAATTAATAATAATAATAAATTAATAATAATATTTCTGAATGCTACAGAGCGTTGGCAAAAACGTTTTCTAGGGGGTGAGTGAAGAAGTTAAACTTCTTTTCACTTGTTTTATGTAGATTATATATTTAGTTTTATTGATGGACTCGCTAGGAAAAGAACATCCTCATTGGACCGTACCGCTTCTACAGGATGTCTTCTAGTTCTATAAAATTTAAACTTAAACAATGGAACCAGGAATAACACAGCAATTTTGGATGGAAATAGACAACGAAAGTTTTCAGAACTTATAAAGATACTGAGGTTTACACGGAAAGGTATCTGTGTGATTTCAAGCTTATTAACACAACATAATAAATCTCAACGGCGGATATGATCAGTCTTGTATATTCAATGAAAAGAAAGAAACAGTAAAACATTTGGCATTGGCTAATTTCGACCAGACCCTGGTATCTAGGCAACCTATTACCTGGAACCATCCGAAATCACAGACTTCTTTCTAAAGTAAATCGTCGAGTCCTTAATGAGTAACAGACTCTCGGAGGATTTGTTACAATAGGCTCAATTGAATTGAATAATGTAGTAACCAGGTGACTAATTCCTACATTTTCCTAATTCAATCTTGTTAAATTGTTTAGCAGAATTTTTGGGTTTTATTTCAAGGCGCAACATTTTGCATAAAAACACCACAATTTATATTTATTAATATCGATTAATGACAACAAACACAAGACAAGCTAAGCCAACTAAGGCCAAACCTAGTACTGATAGATAAAAGTTAACTCCAGCTTAACTTAGCTAAAATGCTGGTAAGGAGCAACTTTGCAATAATTAATTGATTAAAATGTTTAATTTTTTTTTTGCTGTTTGTTGTTTGTATGATATTTGCTTGGCATATCATATTTCACATAAATGAGCACATACAACACGCTAAAGAGCCAAAGATTGCTTGTGCAACACGCTTGGCGTGAGAAGGCCAGGCCAGGTTTGGTCAGCACCACATGAAGAAGGTTGAAGTGGAGGTGGTGATGGGGATGGTGATGGTGATGGTGGCGGACAGGTTGAACCAAAACTGAAAGATTAGCGTTGTTGGAGTAGTAGTGAAGTGCAAGGATGCGCGCATGCTAGACGACAAGTAAAAAATGAAATGGTAAATTCACAGATTCTTTTACTTGAAAGCCAACCAATGAATTTTGTTGTGTTGTGTTGTGTTGTGTTGTGTTGCCTTGTGGCCTCTTGGATGCACCGCATGTGGTGACACAAACAAACAAACACAAAACAGGGTGTTTATGGTGATTTAGTCAGTTATGTGGATCGTAAACATTTTTGATAGCTAAATTTAAATAAACGACATATATTTGAGTTTCATCTCAGTAAATGAATAAGTCTCTCTAGCTACGATGATGATGATGATGATAATGATGATGATTTTTGTTCATTCTTTGCCTTTGTTGGTTACCTTTAAGTCATAACCCTCGTTGGAATGATATTGGGACGAAGTTTCATAGAAACTATCACTTTGCCAGCTGCAACAACTTGTAAAGACTCACACTCTTACCAAGTCTCACAGACTAACAACTCACTGGTTTGGTTTGTGGAATCGTCTGTCGCACATGCCAAGTTGAGAATTTTGAAATTAATTTTATTACTTTCCAGTTTTTGTGTAGTTGGCGCGAGAAAATATCAAATTACTTTAGTAATATATTTGAGATTAATGACATTTGTCTAAGCTTTAATCGTTGTTGTTGTTGCTATTGTTGTTGTTGCTGTTGTTGGAAAGAGTATCTTGTGTTGTGTTGTTGATTACAACTTTGCATGCATGCGGTTAGTGGTTATTCTTTGAATGAAATTTTGTCTGCTTTTAGTTTTATTTAGTTGGTAAATGGGCCATCAGCCAGCAGTATAGGGGTAACCAATACTACCAAAAATGAGTTGCTATTGCAAGAAAGCCAAAGTATTCTTAGATGTTAATAACAGATATTGGGTGTATAACTAAGTTTCAGCATTAATAGTATTAAGGCGCTTTGGACGAGGTGTTACAATTCTCTTCAACATTTTTCTTTAATCAATTAATTTAAAAAATCTAATTCGCCAGATGCTTGGTTTTTTTTTTAAGTGAAACTTCTTTAGCGAAAGGGAGTAAATTCAAAAAAATATAAAACTGAAATGTTATGGAAATCAAATCTCTGCAGACGCTCGCTCGGTTTTCGGTCACTTGTTCGTACGCTCTTCGATAAGACATACATCAGTAAAGCATTTATTATCTCTCTCTCTTAATCACACATAAACATTCATTCTCTACGCTGCATTGTCTTGTGCATCTCCCCACTACATCTGTGAAGTATCATCGCATTTGATTTCCGTCACATTTTATTTTCTAATTTTTTTGATTTACCTTCCTTCGCTAAAGAAGTTTCACTTCCATATTGTGCTTATACTACTTAATTTTTCTTTCAACTTGCTTTCTTCTTAGGTTTTATAAAAGAAAGAGTCTGCAATATCTGGAATACCTATAATTGTCGATTTTAAGAGAACACGGCTCATGTCAAAATGAAGATGAACTTTTTGAAGCAACATTACCCATTTTATTGCATTTGAATTATCCAGAAAAAAGGAAATTATTACGAGTATAAGCAAGATTATCCGTCATAGTAGTATGTCTGACATGATGCTATCGAACTAATAAACTCCACAGTGAAGCCAAATATCAATGGTTTCATTGTTTGTTAAGATTTTGAATAATTTCGGATTATATATTCTACTACACCCGGTATTTTCACCAGACCTTAGCGTCTTCTCCACATGATTTTATCAATAGAAAATGCCTTGTCTAAAATGATTCTGTAATCAAAAATTTAGGTCATCACAGTACAGAACTAGAAAAATGAGCAATTCTTTTGGGATAAAATCCACAAGTCTAAGATTGGCTAAGAAAAAGAATATTGCCTAATTTTCTTAAAGAGATAGAGAATTACATAGTTTAGAATTACTTTTACTAAATACCCAATATAAATAACTTTCTTCATTCAATTGGGTTGTTGCGTAAATATTTATTTTAGATTTCCTGTTTCAAAAACCATTCAATCAAAGCCAATTATTTTGGACTATATATTTTAAATTTTGTTTATTTATTTTGGGCATTTGTATAAATCCAATTTCTTCTTCAGTTGTACCTTTGCTTTGCTTCAGGTAGAAATAAAGGTAACCGAAACAAACTAAAAATAACAAACTATGATACACAATAGAGCCAAGAGCTGAGAGAGTCAGCAGGATTTTCGCAGGCCCGTATGAAGTGAAGTATTTAGTATTTGTTAAGCTTGTTTTTGCAGTGATGTGTATCTAACCTAACAAGGATAACGAACTCGTCTAACCGTTTTGATGATCATAGTGGTTAGTTTGATTTGGTTTGGTTTGGTTTCGTTTCGTTTCGTTTGCTACCTTAACAGGATTACACTAAGTAAGACCAGTACGCACTTGTGGCTTAACTTTGAAATCTTGTTATAGCAATTCTTTTCTTTCTCTTTGACCTTTGTTTTGTCATTTTCCTATTTTGTTTTGTTTTTCTTTTCATATATATACATATACAATACATACATCATTCATTCATCTATGTAAATGAGCACGAAAGGATTAGATTAGCATCATCATCAGCAGCAGCAGCAGCAGATGAAAGTTGGCAAGTCAAATAGAATCATCATTTTGTGTCTTGTCATTGTTTGCAGTCGAGTTATTCTACATATTTTTTTTTGGCATTGCCTCACAACAGGGCGTCATAAATCAAGTCGTCGTCATCGTCGTCGTTGTCGTCGGAAAAGTGAAGAGTTGTAAGAGTTGCCTGTCTGTCCAACCAACTATTTCTCTATTCACAGTGTATTAACGCCCACTAGGCAGCTATCGTGTACATTGACTTATGCCTTTTGTCAAAGTCAAATCTTCAAATGTCAGTTGTAGTCGTGCGATCAACTCTTTCACTGAATTTCGGGTGGGCTGGTCTAAAAGGATCAAAATTCATATTTAATAAGCATATAATAGCAATAATCATAATTTTACAGTGAACTTTGCATGGACGCATGCAGTGCATCAGTACTTAGGACCAATCGACCATCTTCCTTAAGTTTCTATGTTCCTTCTTGCCTTTCAAAGACTATAGTCATTGGTCCTTTTTGCTTATTGTGTAGTATGAGCAAAAGGCCTCTGCGGGATGCCCCTTTAAAAGGGGTTCGTTCCTTGGCTTTCAACATTTTCTGCTAACACTTTTTTTTTTATTGTTAGTGTTTGTTGTATCATTTATGGTATAATATGTATATATTTTAGTATAGTATATGGTAAGTATATGTATGTATCTCTGTAGATCTGTTTGTAATTTGCAATACAATGAATGCCTTTTTGCAAAACTGGGAGGCGTTATTCACATTTAATTAATACGTTTGCTAACTCAGTATCTCAGAGTCTTAGTATCTTTTAGTATTTGGTTATGGTTTCGGTTTGTGGTTTGTGGTTTGTGGTTTTTGGCTTTGGTTTTGGTTAGTTTTGGTAAACATTTTTGTTTAGGGCGTGTCAACAGATGATTAGATTTTCTTAAAAATGCCTAAAAGCAATATTTGACAGGTTTCTTCTTCATCTCTCCGTTTGAATTTTTTTTTTCATATGTCATTTGTTTTGTTTATTTACCTTGATGAAGGCAGCAAGTAAAGCTAAGCTTCTGCCTTTGAGTTGATTTCAAAAATTTCTTTCATTTCTTAATTGTTTGGCAAAATTCTACGGAAGCCTAAAAATATTTAATCTTGTTATATTTATATGTTTCATGGATATTATTGTATTTGTATTTTTAAAAATAAGATTTAAATGAGTTAAGTCTACACAATAAAAATTAAATGAGTAAAGGCACAAAATGAAAGACTTAAGCAACGAACTTCGATTGAAACGAAAAGGAATAGGAAAGATGGCCCATTATGATATCTGGTCATATGGCTGTAAATTGCTCGAGTTATATTCAGATTCAGTTAAGCTTGCTCCATCTTATTCATCTGTGGAGTTGTGACAAAAAAATCCTGGTATGGAACATGCTCAATATTGGAGCGCCATATAGTAACAGCTAGCACACGCCGAATTTTGTTCTCAGTAAAGTTTAAAATGCCTGAGAGACTGAAGAAACTGGCTTAAAATAGTCTGCATTCCTCGCAGGAGGCATCAGCTGGGCTGTTTGTTCTCAGTAAAGTGTAAAATGCCTGAGAGACTGAAGGAACTTGCTTACAATAGTCTGCAATCCTCGCAAGAGTCATCAGCTGGACTGATCCAAACCTGACACACTCGTCCGCTATCACATTTACTTCCACTGAAAATCAAACATAATTTAAAGAATTTTTTCCCATGTCTCTATACTTTATATGTGCACCGTTCTAACGGTTTCATGGCTATAAAAACACCCAAAAATTTCAACATAATCAGAACCCATTAACCAAGACAAAAAGATAAACAAAAGTACTACTACATGTTTTGTTTTTAATTCCAATTAAACTCAACTCAAAGATAATGATGATAATGAAAAGACTCTCAGAATATATTGACTTCATTCCGCACCCACAACAAAAGATCAGATACACACAACAAAAATAAAAAGAAAAAAAAAATGCAATATTATCTTCATCATGACATCAACACGAAGGACGGCATGACTTGTTGGTTGACAACTGTTTCAGCAGGATCAAAATAAAGAAAAAGGACACATAAGGACCTGCTGTTCACATGAATGTTTGTACATTGGTCAGTTTCAGTTTCGAAAGAATAAAAAAAACTATGTATACAGGCAATAAAAGAGGTTCTCACTTGGTCTATGTTTGTCTACTTCATTGGCCACAAAAACAAAGCATTCTAAGAACAAACCAACAGAAAAAAAAAAAAAAAAATGCATTCATTTCCACTTGTCAATACTTATTGTCCTTTTTTATCTAAATTACCTTAAACAAACGCAGTTGCCCAACAAACATTTACTCACTCACTAAGTCATTTGGTCACTTAGTGAGTTAGACAGTTCCCAATGCGTTAAAAAAACGTCCTAAGGTTATAGGGATAGGGGATCATCATATGAACATCATGAATGATGGCAATGGCAATGGCGAGTCGAGTCGAGTCGAGTCGAGGCGAGGCTGTGTAATGTTTTAATTTGATTTTAAAATGTTGATAATCTAATATCCGTGGAAAATGTCAAAATAATAATATTGTGGGACACACACTTATATGAACTCACTCACGCCCTTTCCACTGTGTGGATACTGGCAAGATATATTTTCCTTTTCCATTTTTCTTTCCTTTCCTTTTCATAAGCATCAAGCATTTGATTAATTATTTTCAATGTTATTTAACTTTGTTGTTTTTTGTTCTGCTGCTCATTGAAATGCACTTGTTGTTGCTGCTGGTGAACAAATTCAATGAATTTTCATTTTTATTACGAAATTCTACTGTCAAAAATCAAAAAATTTTCCTTAATTTTCTTCACAAAAAAAAAACAAAGTTTATGATTTCAATCTATGTAATGTTGTTGCGACATTCAATTTTCTTATGAATTTCTGATTATTCTATGACGATATTTATGCATCTGAGTCTGAGTTTAACAATTTCATAAATTCTAAAACGTGACTCAGTAAGTTGTTTGTTGTCGTTGTCGTTGTTGTTATTATTATTGTTGGGGCGTAAAACTATAGGAAAGAGAGAATCAATAAATATTTTTTAGTTAATTAAGAAAATGATTGTCTAGTGACAAATGATATGCATTTGACTGGATTAATTAATTGCGTCAAATTGGGTGTGTTGCCCTTTAAAATAAAATTCTAGAAATAAGTATAGATGTATATATATATGGCTTCAGCAGAGTCCTAATACCCTTCACTCAAGGAAATTTTGAGATTTTAGTGATCATATGAATCTCTTATAATCTTGAAATGATAAAGTTTTCCATATATTGTATAATTGTTTTTGTTGGCCCCAGATGTAGATGTACCCCATACTTTGGATATGAAGACGAATCCTTTGGAAATATAGACTCAATCACCAGTTTATATGGAAGCTATCTACATTCACCTGCAACATATATAGCTTAAATCCAAACCAATCCAAATACCTAAATTGATTTGGTTAATGTGTAAAAAAAAGCATATAATCGAACTGAATTGAGACTGAAACTGTCCTTCTAAAAAGGCTTTTAATTGCAATTAATAGTACACAATTTAATCAATTAATCGGTTAATTGATGAGCCTCCAAAAAAGTTCCTCTGCCTTCATAAAACAAATTGATAAACAAACAAAACAAAAAGGTCCCCCAATGAACTTTGGATAAATAATCTTTGCTAATATTACAATATTATTGCAAGTCTGTAACTACAAAACTGATGATTTTTTGCATAGTTTTATATTGCCCTTGTATGTAGATTTCATTCAAAAAGGATAACCTTAAATGTAGATTTGGTCCAGAATGGATACACGACCAATGCAGGTCTTTCTGAAACCTAGACCCGATCTCCTTGGGAAATCATGTATGCTGTTTCTTCAGATACTTTATACAATACCGACATGCATTTTAAGGTCTCTCTTCCACATGTCCGCAACTTCTGCAGAAATATCTAGCGCACATCAGAAATACCACCGCCTGCTGCTATGGAAAGCTGTCTAATCCTGACTGGATGCTATAGCCGTCTAGTAAATTGTCGCTCAATAACAAGTGAACAAACTACAACCAAGTAGTGGCCTCTGTTTGGCATTCCGCAATAGAAAGAAGAAGTAGCGCTGCTGCCAAAGGAATCAAGGTTGCCAATCAAGGCACTACATCGCATAACTAGGTCACTCTGGTTTTATACGCAGTATTATCCTGCACACAAACTTATGCCCTCCGTGCTTGATGACATTTTCCAAAATTGTAACCGTCTTCAACAGAAACTCTTCGAAATAGTTTGGCGATGGAATTTACCCATGGTGTGAGGCCATGCAGAGGGTTACCATCCAGATAAATATTATATACCGCGATGTAATCTCACCACGTCACATGCATACTGTGAGTAATTAGGACGATAATAGATACTAAATTCTTTTATGTCCGAGTGATATGATAGCCTAATTTCAATATGTTTTCCATCTACATCATCAGAACTTTATATCTGAACAAAAAGGTATTTACTTCAAGTAAAACTGAAGGAATAAGTTCTATGTGGAACAAGTTCTCAAAGTATTTTCACTCATTACATCGTCATTCATACATCATGGTAGATAATAATCTTAAAATGTACCAATATTGTCCATTAACATGATGAAGGGTATTAAAAATTAAATTATTTTAATATTTCAAAAGTGATCTCCTCCGTCGACACAATAGAATGTTTTGTTTTTTTGCGGTATAAAGAACAAAAACACAAATCTAATTGGAAACGTGTTGAAAAGTAATAAATCACTTTATAGTATAAAGTAAGTAAAAATGATTTTGAGTGATTGTTTCTCTTCTAAATATAAATAATAATAAATATAATATACGAGTAGTAGGTATAAATGTATCTTATACATACATATACGACGAGTATGTACTCGTATGCAGTTATTACCATCATTAAGCATTAAATACAATTAATTGTGAACTTGTGCAAAATTGAAAGGCGTCAATTTAATAACAAAAAAACTATGCAATACGAGTTATAGTAACAAGAACAATAACAATAACAATAATAATAATGAAAGAGTGGGGGATATTTTCCATCATCATTATTAATAATAATTTTAATATTTCTTGGCAATTTAACGTAATTAACTTTTGCACGTTTTGCCACTTATGAATTCGGCGTAAAGTTAAAAACTAAACTACCCACATACTGAAATATAAATAAAAAATACTAGAAAGATACTTTTATTGGAAAAATATTGTATTGTACATATTGTAGATTGTAGATTGTAGATATTTTGTGTGTGTGCACCACTTCAACGCTTAATGGAATACAACCATTTATTATAAACAACAAAGTTTTATAATTGTATAAATTAAAAACAAATTACCATAATAAGTTTCTAACTAACTTTTAATAATACGAAACGAACCGCAAAACGATAACAGACATAGGTAAAATGATGGTTTGTCGCTTGATTGAGGGGATAAGGTATACGAGTTTGTATGTTAATTGAAAGAGATAAGGATTGGGTGAGATGGGGGTGGGAATGGGGATGGGGATGGGTTTATAAGACAAGACAGTTCGACAATAACATGCGACTTGGTTGTATGAAATTGACTAATTACATTTTGTAATTATAATATTAACCACATTGCCAACAACAACAACAATAACAACAAAAACATAAAGTATATTAATACTTATGAACAACAACAACAACTACATTAATAATTTAACATTAGTCAGTTTAAAAGGGAGTCAAATGGCAACAAGTGTGTTTTAAGTATATATTATAGTGCATTCTAGTTAGTAAGTAAGTATTTCCCAAACAAGCAACCAACTAACCAACTAACCAACCGACCAAACAATATAATCAACTCAACCTTACTACAAAGTTTTGTGAAAACTGACTGTGAACACGATTTTAATATGAGCGTGTGGCGGCATTTAATTGAAACCAAAATGGAAACCAATAATTATTGTACTAAAAAAAGAGAAATATTTATATGCATATACGAGTATGTAGATAACTGAATGAAAGTATGTGTGTATCTACAATAGAACAATTTACTTGATATAGTATGTGCCTCTTCTACATCTACTACTTATGTGAGTGTTTTCGTGTTTGTATGTATGTATGTATGCATGTTGAGTTGGCAACATTTAACTTAATTACGATGCGCTTACAACACGCAAAAAACACATTTGCGTTGGCTCACAATTTTGAAATTGTAATGCAGCCGCATTACACCGGAAAAAATTGAATATGTGAAGAAAAGAAGGAACGAATGAGATAGAAGAGAATAGCCACAGGAGGGAGTTCTTTCAAAAGTCTTTTCGTCCATTGTATGTGATGTGGACTACTCTTTGATTTTCATTGGAAACCCTTCCGATAGTCAGCATCACTCTCAGAGTTATTACACTTATTGAACCCCATACCATGGCAAGTTGTAAACCAGCAAAAGGAAGAAAGGAACGGGAACGAAATTTCATGTTGAAATTAAGGAAAATGTTTGATTTGAGAAGTGCAATAAAACTTTTTGTTCCAAAGCTTGTATTTTAAAAAACAAGCCAGTTTTGGTCTTAGGAAAGCTGCCATACTACACTTCAAAGGAGCTCAACAACAATCCTGGATTGAACGGCAATTTTCAGTGGAAATACCTCTTCCAGTAATATTAGCATATTGTATTATTGACAACAAGTGATGTTGCTCCCAAATTGCAAGCTCAGTGACTAAGAAACAGGTAGCATTAAAAGCAGACATGGGTCAATCGAATCTAAACATCAAGGAGATAAAGTACATATTCATATACTCGTATTGTGCTTAGATATAAATCAATTACTATGTGTTAGTCTGGCAAAAATTCGAAAATAGCTCTACCGATTGGAAGAATTTTTCTTTTGTTTTCTTCGTCTCATTACTAAGATGGTTTAAAAACAAAGAAAAATCGAAATAACCCAAAAGGGACAGACGAAAAATCAAAATGAAATCGTAGGATGAATCCGAATTATATTCGACAAATTAAATCACAAGGATAATGATGTCATTTGTTGTAGAATTTGACTTGATTCATAGATGAATCATGAATTGATTAGCCATGATTTTTATTATATTTAGCAATAGTTTCTCTCAATGAGGTTGCCCAGCGTTGGGCAAATTTTTCATGGAAGTTGCAGCTTTTTGGTATTTCCTCATTGATTTGTTGCGCGTCAAATTAAAACATCAAATTTTGTTGTACAACTGACCCAAAAAAAAAAGACTTCATTATTTAGAGTCGGCACAGTATACGCCAAACGAATCATAGTGATTCAGTGCCACTGTAAATGCCTTATGAGATGGAAGGCGGAAAGCCTCTAAGACAAAGCACTGTAGCTCCATGGCTTGTGCGCAATACTACCCTGAAGCATAGAGATCTCAATGTACCTAAAGTCTTTAATGAAAGAAATTTTCGCAGCAGTCGTTACAGAGACCCAAAACTAAATATTGTATGTAGCTCAATTTCGGCTGCAGTGTTCTGGTTTCTAGCTTCCACCCTTTCCTAATCTTATCTTAGCTTATCTGCTTTAAGAAGTATAGAAATACTTATATCAGAATCTGAGAAGTATATTACACAAAATTTCCTTGCAGTGTATTTAAGCACTTTCCATATAAACGAAAAATTGTAAAATCCAAACTGACTACTCAACTACATCTTCACTAACCATAAACTGTATAATAATCTATGAAGCAATTATGTGGTTTTAGATAGAAAAATTAATAAAATTTATATTTCTGAATTAATAACATTGACTTAATATAGTTTTCTGTATACTACGAGTATTAATGATTTTTCTTAAAAGCAATAAAATTCCAATACTTAGATACAAATACGCTCATTAATGGTTTATTGTTTATAATTTACAGTACAATATAAAATACAATATTTCATATACATATTTATTGTATATTTATCTGTAACTTTATCTGTAAAGTCAATGTGAATGAATGAATGAGTGAGGAGTGAGTAAGTGTGAGTGTGAGTATGAGTATGACAACAACTTTATAAGTTAAGTTTATTAATGGGATTATTTTGAATAATGAATTTTTAAATTTACAATAAATTAAAATCACAAGAAAATGTTAATGTCATGACATGAACACAGAGAGACAGATAGATACCATTCATACTTATGGCAAGTCCAAAGCAACATTAATTCGTTATAAATAAACAAAAACAAACTAATCGTAAAAATAAAATTAAATCGCATTAAGCATGTTAAACAAATACGCATAACTACATCATGTGGGCGTACAGGTTAAGTTACATTTATGCATCAAGAGATACTCAGATACTCGTACATACAAGTTGATAGATAAAGATATAACCAAATCACAATAGTGACATGTCATAAAAACAACATATTTATGTGACTAATTTGGTATCAAAAAAAAAAAAAAAAAACTCACCAAATAATATTAAAGACCGAAAATCAATACCAAAAACAGACACCACACACCACACACTACAAGTATTGTAAATCCAAAATCAATTCAATCTCCACAAATACGAGAAATGTATAAACACAAACTCAAATTCAATTCAATTCAATTCAACTTAACTCATAATCAAAACCAATTGAATCCAAACTAAATCAATTCAAAACATTTCAAATCACATCATGCTATGATCTGCCATGCCATGCCACGCCATACCACGCTATGCCAGATCATGGCAAGCCATGCCACTGATCGATATCAACAATTAGGAAGGTGCACCCCAAAGCGCTGTTGGGTGCTTCGGCGTCACTGTGTCACTATTTCTGTCGTTGTCGTTGTCGTTGTCGTTGCTGAGAAATTTGACGCTTTTATGACCGATTTCTTTGGATCATAATGTCTTTCTTTATGATTTCTTTTGATTTACCAAATTAAATCAACGACCAAAAACGCATAGTTCATGGGGCCTGTCAAGTGGCGTCGAGTGGCACCAATGAATGGGCACTGAATGGGTTTTGAATCTGAAATGGAGTCAAGTTGTGAGTGTGTCAGCATAACTAAATCTTATTGCACGTTCGTAACTTATATGGATAGAAAAAGGTGTTGTTTCACTGTGTCACTGGCGCCCGCGCACTCGCCTTCACTCATTGATAATGCAATTTCAAGAGTCCAACCAACAATATTTATAAAACAAATAATAGATTAGAAAGGTATCATTAAGATAAATGGTCATCATTTTAATAAAACCCAAAAGTCAAATTGGTTTACAACAACATAATTACCAACATTTCACTAGGATAGAAAATTGAAAATTGAAAAAAAGAAACTGTAATCAAACATAATTCAAAAATTAATTAACCACTTGAATTTTATATAGAAAAAAATATTAATGTCAATTGGTTTGGGTCTCTCCCAAACCCAGTTTTGGACTATATTTACAAAACTAAATTTTGTTTGCATAACTGACACAAGTGGTAGTGATGGTGGATGGTGATGGCGGGACAAACACTTGAAGAGAACTCAGGCGTAACATAAAATGACAGAGCAAATTTTGGCATCAAGAAACGCCTACATTTTGTTGGCAAAGTTTTAGGTTTTGATCTTTCTCTGCTCTGGTTTTTTGGTCTAATCATTCAATTAAAATGCTTAAGATTTTTTTCAAGTTGAGACCGAACTCGAACAAATGTCTCAAATTATTTCAATGCTGCCAACGATGCTAATCTTTTGTTACTACAGGAAGTTTCACACACACACACAAGCACACAATTAGTAAATACACATATGTATGTAGATATGAAGTAGACTCAATTAAAAATGATCTTAAATTTCATTGTATAAAAGTATTTTGAAGTATCTGAAGTGGTGCGCACACGATATTGATCTCGCGTGGCAAACGGAAGTTCCGCTTAGCGGTTTTCAATTAAAAACAAATGTGGCCTATAAAATCCACAAAACAAACAAAAAATACAATTGTTGTTAACAAGCATAAAATTTTAAGTAATTTGAAAATTTGTGCTTAGTCAAAAAATATGAAATGAAATGAAATAAAAATCATTGAAATGTATTCATTCATTCAAGTGAAGCTGAACAAGTTTGTTGCTTAAGTCTTTTGATTATTTTGAAGAGAAGAAGAATAATGTGAGGAGTTCCTACACTAGAGACATGTGTATAGGCATTAAATTGAAATTAATTACTTAATTTTCTTTAACAACAACAACAGTAACAACAACACTAAGAAATTCTAATAAAACAACAAGAGTAAGAACAAGAAGAAGAAGAACAACAAGAAGAAGAATTAAAGACACTGTTCGAAGTAGACGCGTTGACAATTTGTTGCATAAAACCTGTTGCCGATAACATGAAGGTAGAAGAACACAACAAATGAACCATCATCCTCATTATCATCATCACCTCTGCCATCATCAGCCTCATCAACATCAACCTCATGAACATTGCGTATGCAACCTCAAGTTGTCTTCGCTCGTCGATTGCTTCATTCGTTTCGTTTCGTTTCGTTTCGTTTCTATATTCATCGCTTGCCATATCCACATAACAGATTAGTTACCATATCCCATATCAGGGTAATTATTGTTAAATGAGATAACGATCTTGTAGTCTGGTGACATTTATTTATTTTCCTTAATTTTGCTGTATTAATCTTCTTGGAAACACATACACACACAAGCACACACACACACACACGCACATACAACCACACAGATACAAATATCAGGTGAAGTGGGAGATAGGTATATACTCGTACAATACAATGAAACATAGAGAATGGACGCAACAAACGTGAGGCGTTGAAACTTGGCAAAGTGCGCGTGATCAAGAGTGATAAACACCACAAACATCAACAACAACAACAACACCAACATGAGAGACAACAACTTAAGAGCAACAATAACACAATTTAAGCTTACTATGGTAACATCATCCAAAATCATTGTGGCTCATTTGATTGTGTCGTCGTCCGTCGAACACCAAAGCCCCGAAACCAAATTCATGAATTCATCGATTGAGTGGCAACAAGAAACTTAAAAACAAAAAAACTAAAAACAAAAACAATAACAACACATGAACAAACATTATTTTGGTCATCAACATGTTCATAAAATGTTTTCCAACTTAATTTTGGTTTTGAAGCTTTTTTGACTCCTCTCCTCTACTTATTCTTCTTCTGATTACTTTCTTGTTTCATTAAATCTTTGTTTCTGTTTGGTTAAATACATTTGTTATAATCTTAAGGTAAATGTTAATTGATGATGTTAACTGAAATTGATCGAAGAGTTTAATGAGAATGAATTGAGTACGGAGACGGATTAAATCATATAAGGGCTTTCAGGCTTAGGGCCCTGAATGCTCTAATATCTTCATTCTCTTTATAATTAGATTATTTTCTAGTACTTTATCACTCAAACTTTCTTTTTGATCTATGTTAGATCTTTCATTCTTTCATTCACAGACCTCTAAACGTGTTAGAGGTGCCTACAGAGTCCGTAGTACGAATTTCGAGTCATATCCCCATTTCCATGTAGGTAGGAAATTGTCTTGGCGTCATTTGTAAACAAAGTACTGTATGAACCTATATTTTCTATTACACAATATTTTTGCTTTATGCTTTGTTAGATCTAAGAATCAAATAACTCCTGAAATTACAACGAAAGGCATAGGCACACTGACAATAACATTCAGTGGCTTGACTGACCATACATTATTGAAATAGAATCATCAATTATTAGTAGTTTATCTACAATATAATTATTCAGAAGAATGAAACGTTTTGCTTATTGTGCTGGAGGCGAAATTGTTACTTCGTTGGATATTTCTAATTAAGAGAAGTTGAGTCAATGTAATACTGATCAAATTATGACTGGCAAAAACATAGTGCTACGTTTTATATACAACAGTTCCTTGTACTTAGTTCCAAAGATATGATCGCAGTTCATACATATATCGCCACTGAAATTTCAATTATGTTCCCATACATACAACAACGCACATTTGATATCTGATTATTGAAGTGAAACTTCTTTAGCGAAGGGTAAGAGTAAATCCAAAAAATATGAAACTGAAATGTTACGGAAATCAAAATGTGATGTTGCTTCGGAGACATAGTGGGGAGACGTACAAGACAATGCAGCGTAGAGAATCAATGTTTATGCATAAATAAGAGAGAGATAAAAAATACTATACTGATTTTGATTACCGTCACATTTCATTTTCTAATTTTTGGATTTACCTCCCTTCGCTTAAGAAGTTTCACTTCCATATTGTACTTATAAGGGTGAGGTACACTAATTAATTTTTTTCAATTTCTTAAGTAGAAAATTTGAGGTTTCACCAAAGAGTTGCAATGCAGATTTGTTAGTACTTTACTGGAAGTTGTGGCCTAATAAGCCTAAATGTATGATTGATTGGGGGTTCATTGAATGACTTTAACAAATCTTGACTTGATATGAAATAAGATTTTTTTGATAGAACTAAATTGACGGTAACACGGTTTGTATACTGAGATTAGTATTGACTGTTGTAAAGTTGAAGGTTTAAATATTGTGTATGGAAGTTATGTTCCACCTGACACTGTATTTATGATTCGAAGGTAGCAAAATTATTTATAAAGTCTTATTATTTTTTGGTATATTGTAAATCTAATCGTTGCTTGATATAAATTTAATTGAATATTATGTTTCAGTTGTATTAAATTGTAATAAGTAAACGCTGTCAATCACTTTATGATACTCTGTGTATACTAAACGCAACAATTCTGTATTTGATAAAGTACAATATTTAAATCAATCTTATGGCAGTTGTTTACTACATATAAGTCTGAATAATCTGACCCATGTAAAAATACTTCAACTTTACTATTTTTCCTAATGAAATTTGTTTAATTTCCCTTTCAATCGTCAAAGTATCTTTTTCTGTTTAAAATTGTGCAAAAATAAAATGGAAATCTTAATTATTTTATAATGCTGTCTCAATATCCAAATAACAAATGACTTAAACCTGACATGAGTAGCCGTTTCTCATGCTCCCATGCTCTTATAGCATTTCTTGAAACATTGAATTTGATAAGAAACGCACGTCAAGTAATTAATAGCATAAAAAATTATACGCAAGTCAAAGAGTAACAAACCACTACCAACAGCAACAACAATCAAAAACAATCTACCAAAAGATATATATATTTTTTTTTTTTTTTTTGTTTAGTTTTAGAGTTGGCAGCACTGACAGGGATACACCCCAAAACAAAAAAGAAGGAACACGCGTAAAAGCTCAAGTAGAAGACCAAAAACAAAATTAAAACTAAAAGAAAACATATAAAAAAAAAAAAAGAAAAACCAAACTCAATTAAAACGAAACCTTAAACACAACAAACACCGTAGATAATGTTAAGTGAGTATCTTTTCTCAAAAAATGTAAAAAAACAAAAAAAAAAAAAAAACTGAGGCATAACGAATTCTTCTCTTCTCAGTCTAAGACCAACAATAAAACTTATTATGAAAAAAAAACCAGGCTAATTTAACCAAATTGGATTACTTAATAAGTTTTTATTGGTTTAAACAACAACATGCGTAGCAAAGTGAATGTATCTCAAGTATCTTACAGATACAAATATATTTATATTGTGGCGCACCTCAACAAATCTCATCTCCATGCCATGCACACAATCAAAGAAAAGTAACATACATAGATACACACAGACAGAAAGGTAGAACAAGAAGAGACGTCAAGTTAAGTCAAGAAAGTGTGCGTTTATTTCTTAGAATTCTTTCAATTTTTTTTTTGTTTTTTTTTATGTTATGGGGAGCAATACAATCGGATTTGTTACGCTTCCTCAGAAATCTACAAACTTATTAGAATGTTCTGAATGATGATTATATGTAGAACGAGAAATATGGTAACAAGATGACGACTTTGTTTGCTTATTGTTCTCACTTGCTACAGTAACATTTCGATGTTCTGGGCAATTACAAAATATAGTATGAGTTATCCAAATATCTGGAATACCATAAAAACTGATAGGTTAGATTAGTTAGTTGTGGTAGCTGATATTAACTCATAAACTCGTATGATATTAAAATAAATCTGTGATGCCATAGAAACAGTGATTCAATTCCCTTGGCATCCAAACTGTATTTAAAATCCACAAACTTCCGACCATGCCTTTCAGATCGTTCGGTTCAATGAAGAAATGTATAACAAGCGTTCTAAAAATTTTTGGACATGACCAGAAAAGGTGACAAATTGTTTCGTTTTTTTTCTTCATCCACACAGATTCTGCCAAAGTCGCTTGTGCGAATCCCCAGTAATGACATTGTCCTGTTTCTTAGCTGTAATCTTAGTTAATAGCAAAATATATATATGAGGGATATTTTTAAAAGTAGGTCAACTATTTCATTGATATTCACATCATTTGAGTTCCATTCTTTGACACAGAGAAACAATTTGTAACAACAATTTTAAAGAAAATTGCAATGAACACTTTTATAATATTAAGTCGATAGTTGAATTAAACAATGCCCATAAAAAATAGAGTACAAAAAGATGTGTTCAGATTTTTTAAAAATAAGTAGAATCGCATGTTCTTCGGATCATAAAGTCTATAATCGGTATTAATTGATCCTGAACTGGATTATAGCGTTTTCGTCATCCGCTACTGATTGTCTGAACTATCGAGATTGTACTGTATTAAAATACTTGTACTGGTATTTGTTGTTGTTGTTGTTGTTGTTGGTGGGAGTAATTTATTATTAATTATTTTTGAATAAAATCGAGAAAAACAAGAATCAAGTGATGGTGAATATGTAAAAAAACAACACACTCACTTGGATTTAAGGCTTGAGGCTTATTACATTAGCATGAAAGATTCAGTCAGATTCATATGAGCAACATGTAACTCTGGAACCCTAAGGGTCTCTTTGATACAGAACAATAAGGAAAGAAACAAAAAAAAAAAGGAAAAAAGGTAGTAGTAGTAGTAGTAGTAGTGATATGTTTCTGTTTATGCATTCACCTTTCATGTGTTCTACTCGTATGTCCAACAACACGCCATCAACATAATCATCTTGAACGTCATCAGTAACATCAACTTGTGGCACATTAATTCCTTTTTATCAACGTTTAACGTGCGTGCTACACACAATTGTCTTTCAATTCAGATACAAAAAAACAAAAACACAAAACAAAAAAATCAAATCATATGATGAGTATGTTACAGAGAGGGGAAGGTGGAGCGGATTCATATGTATCTGATCTGATCAGTTGTACTTTGCTTTACTTTGCTTTTGGTTTTCTTTATTTTGCTCTATGTTTTTTTTCTCCATGTTTGTTGTACTATTGTACATGGTTGTTTCTCATGTTTTTCTTTTATTGTATTTATTTATTTTGAGATTTAACCATGAACGATGCGATTAAAATCGGCGCAGTTCATGTAATTTGATGGGTGTGTACACCTAAGTAAGTATACTAGGTATATTTATATTTTCTTATTTCATTTTAAATATATTAATTTATAATTACAATAGTTACATGATGAGATATTATTTGGTAATTTAATGTGTATTTTGATAAGCATTAATAAACATATCCAGGAAAATTATTCTTCCAATTAATAAATTTTGCATCACTAATCTCTGTTAAATTTCTATTAGACAAGAAAGACATTTTCAAATAAACTTCTAATTTGGTTACAGAATTTAGAATGCTTATTGATACGATCAGCGTGATTATTAGAATTGGACTATGGCAATCCATTTCTATGCAAACTCTTTTCATTCAGTAATAATTTGACACTAAAGCATCTTACATTTCCATTTACTAGAAAAAAAAACTCCTATACAAAAAGAAAGCCATATCCAGTTCATAATTTTTTAGGGTTCTCGTACCAAATGGGAAGCCTTTTGGATACGAAAGACTAATGGGTTTAGTGATATGTGTGGCCCCGTGTCAGACTCGCACGTGACCGATTTTTTTTTCTATTGTATAACATTGGAGTTTTTGGCAAACTTTCACAGTAATAAAACCGAGTTTTTGCATCGATTCATAACCTTGGATGAAACTTGGGTCCAGCACTTCTCACTTGATATGAAGGAACAATCAAAGACAGTTCCATCTGCTGGCAAGGTCATGGTTTCAATTTTATGGGATTCGTTCTGTATATTTTCCATTGGCCATTTTCACAAAAGAAAAACAATCAAAGGCGAGTATTATGAAAACTTTTACAGCATTTAATTGATGAAATCAAAGAAGAAAACAAAAGGTTAAATAATGTTTTGTTTCATCACGACACACAACCGTTATTCCGATAGTCATTCGCCAGATTTAACACCTTCGAATTATTTTTTTTTTCCACATTTGAAGAAATGTCTCGGTGGTGGTAATGATGAGGTAGAGCTTCAAATTGATGTTTTTTGAGAACCTGTAATGATCCTCACAGATAATTTTTTGTGTTTTCTATATTAGGATTTCTGGGATTGTCTCCGTAAATTTTTTCTCTGCTAGTAAGAAGTACGATTCAAGTTGATTGAATTACTACATATTATGATTTATTATGAGTCACAAATACTCGATAGCTTACACAATCTTAAATTTGCATATGCGAAAATATGTAATCCAAATTATGTCTTTGTCTTATTAATGCTTTTTGTATCATAAATTTTTTTTCCCAATATTTAAATGTATCGAATATGATTACTCGAAACGTTTCTATATAATAATATACTTGCGATGTAAGTACGTTACTTTGTTGTTGTATAAAATCAAGATCTTTTAGAATATCGCGTGTCCAAAGGACATCCAAAATTAACATAATTAGAAAAACCAACAGAAGCCCAATTATGATTTTCCAAGCACTTTCTGAAATACAAATAAAAAACAAGAAATAATATTTGTTATATTCATAGTAATGAGTGACACAAAGTTTAGATATGTTGGCAATTCTAAGTGCATATTGTTCATAGGTCCGTGTTAAGTATCTTTCTGAGTTATCCATATATCTTATGATCTGTAAATGTTGGTTGACATAAATAAAATCCAATTCCAATGTTTCAAAGGTCACATTTCAGGCTACATTTTTTGTGAATATAATTCCGTGTATATACTGATTTGAAAATGAGTAAAATATCAGAAGAAACACGCAATGTGATGCTTTTTCACTATAAAAAAAAAGGTGAAAGTTAATACCGGGCCCAGGAATAGTTTGATCGACTCCATTCCGGAAATTTCGATGTGAAAAATACACCTCCTTTGGTCGATTAGTCAATGAACATGGTGGAGACAGCGGACGTACTAAACATCAACCACATAACAGTTTACAATCATCTAAAAAGAGCAGACTATGCAAAGACGCTCGATGTGTGGAAATCAAATGAACGCAAAGAAATTTAATTGACCGAATTACGCTGCTGAAACCCAACGAAATCGAACCATTTTCAAAGCGAATCATTACGGGCGATAAAAAAAGAATTAAATACGAGAACTACCCATGTATAAGAACATGGTCAAAGGCCGGTGATACGCCACAAACGACTTCAAAGCCTGCATTTAAGGCAAATCAGGATGTGTTGAGTTGGAAAGAAATTATTATCAACGAGACCAACCTGATAAAATGATTAATTCGATCCTCGACTACTTGAACGAAGCAATCGAGGAAAAGCGACCAGAATATGCCAACAGAAAAGGAGTTGTGTTCCATCATGACAATGCCATTCCACACACATCTTTGATGACTCGGAAAAAATTATCGGAACTTGGTTGGAAAGTTTTTTTGCTTCCACGTTATAGCCCAGACCTAGAACTGTCTCATTATCATTTCTTTCAGTCCCTGCAAAACTCATTTTCGGCGTAAATCTAAGGCTGTTCTACACTAATGGAATTTAAGAAGTTCCTCGAAATATAGCAAAAGATCATTGAAAATAATGGCCGATATGTACTTAATTACAATTGAGTATCGACAAAAAAATAATGTACCAAAAACTGAGGATACTCTTTATATAATCCAATACATCGATTACTTACGATATTTTTTTAGTAGTTTGGATAACCTTTTCTTTCCATACTTTCGAAAGAACATTCTAATATCCATTTGAATTTATTTTATGATTTAACCAAAATTTATATTGTATATATTGTTATTTTGAGCGTTTTTTTGTTTTTATTTTATTTTTGACATTTATTGCTTTGATTTGACATAGGATATTTAAATATTATGAATTTTGCTTTAACTAAACAATGCAAGAATAATCGGGGGATCTTCATTGATTTATGCAGCTCTTGGTCACTTGGATTCTCTTTCACAGTTTTCAATAAATTTCTATAAAAGCTGCACACATTGAGAAAGTTACCTTTTATATTCCGAAACTAAATAAACAATTTCCAAGCGGTTTTATTGTTTTTAAAAATATTCTCCATGAAGATCCCATACACTTGAGCATCTTTTGCATTAACTGGAACCAATAATAGAAACACTTTTAACACACTGAATTATGTAA
This sequence comes from Amiota minor, assembly GCA_037043295.1. Taxonomy (NCBI): domain Eukaryota; kingdom Metazoa; phylum Arthropoda; class Insecta; order Diptera; family Drosophilidae; genus Amiota; species Amiota minor. Next base: position 4,829,574 of record JBAMAW010000081.1, on the reverse strand, counting down.
CTCCAAAACATAAGTACTGAATGCATCAATCCCTCCGTCAGCCATCGAAAAACATCTGCCTAGCAGTATTTAGAGTGATCGTCAAATTATGCGTTATTCACATGATGGAACTAATGCCTAGGGATACCTCAATCTCACCATAAATCATATCACAATCTTGTTAAATCAGTTCACGTACAGTATCGATGGTTTGTGGCAAAAGACTTGATGCAACGAAGAGCAAATCGCGACCTCGACTGAATTCTGAAATCCACCTATACAAGTACTACGGTTATCAATGGTATTATACTTAGTAACAGAACTTTAAATTAAGTTCTTAGTTAAATTCCGTCGAAATTCCCACGGTTTAATTCCATTTTGTGGACAAGTTACGTTCGTGTGTCAAAACTTTATGAGTATTTTTAGGCAAAAAAACAAAAAAAAATGTTACCCTTCACTGTGCAGATATCAGATTTCATATGACAATGCTAGGATTGCCCTTTCCCGAAATATTCAGGATCAACCTCGTATCTTTTTTCATCAATATACAAATAATTGGTTGCAGCCGCCATAATCCGACGACTAAAAGACCAAGACCACTATAAGCACTCGGGCAGTCTTCGTTATCGGGTAATTCATTACAAAGTAGTCCAACTGTATATGGAAATGAAGTGAGTGACCAACCTCAATAAATAATTTAACTTACCTAATTCTATGAGAGACCGAATGTAATGATCGTATCATATATTTGTAAATAAATTTTTATCATTTCTCAGTTCTGAAGAGTTTTCTTGAAAACAGATCCTTCTTGGTGCCTACTCAAGGCAGCGTCCTTGCACCTGTTCTGTTCACATTATTCGCTGGTGACATACCCCACCTAGATAGGATCAAGTGTCAGTGGCTACATACGCGGATGATACAGCCATACTCGCCTCTTCAAACTGCTCGCTAGAAGATAGTCTACTTCTACAAAACTAAATACCTAAATGATGTAGCCATTTTGTCGAAACGTTGGAACCTGAACGTCAATTATCAGAAATCTGCCAATGTTCTTTTCACACTCAGACGTAAACTTTGTCCTGCAGTTCACTTCATTGGAAATTATCTACCACAATAAAATCAACATTGCTACCTAGGTATGCAATTAGATAGCAAATTGACTTGGTCTCAACATGTTAGAAGAATCCACTCTAAGTGCACTATAAAAATTAAGAAACTTAATTAGACTCTTAAAGAAAAAAGTAAACTGCGGCTTAACCACAAAGTCCTTATATACAGGTCCATCATCACTCCTATCTGGTCATACGGTATCCATCTATGGGACACATCACATATAAGGTAAATCCAGGCTTTACAAAACAAAACCCTATGTTTAATAACTGGTGCCCCTTGCTTTATCCGCAATAAATCCCTTCATAAAGACCTAAACCAACACTATGTCGGCAACCAAAAAAAATCACCATAGCAGTAGATATAGTGAGAAACTAACAACGCATCCAAATACACTAAGGCCTTAGCAACTCATCGCCCAAGGAGAAGATTAAAAAGGCTCTATCCTGGGGAGCTTAAAACTTGTTCTGTCATTTACAATAATAAATTAAATTAAATTCTTTTCTTATGCTGATTATTGTATTAATAAATTTTAGTTTTTAAAATCAATTTATATAAATGTTGAGCAAGAAAAGAGTTTCATTGATCTTTCAAGACCAATAATTTGTTTAAAATATGTCATATAGGTATATTATTATTACCAAAGCCTTCTATTAATAAAATCACATGCTTTGAAGAGTCCAAAAATTAGCTTAAATTTATGTTGTTTCTAAATACTAAATTTATTTATTATCATTTAACGCATCTATTGAAACTAAACTAATGAAAAGAAGCAATTCTTTTTAAACTGAGGCTCTGCAAACATTAAAATGTATTTGATATTTATTTTTTTTTTTTTGCATTCATTGTTCATTAGAAACCAGTTCCATCCACCAATGCCAATTTACTTGATGTGCCACGATATGCGATATACCGATTCACAATTGTTTGCTTCCACTTTCACTCGTTCTGCCCCTTGTTGGCGACTGACTTATTGCACAATAATAAAATACAATTTGCATATTAAATTGTGCAATTAAAATGCTTATGAAATCTATAAAAAAAACGTTAAATGCATTTTATGACTTCTTAAAAATCCGCAAATAATGCCAAATGTCATGCTATAATTAATTTACTTGATAATTTTTCGTTTGAACAACGGACAAGTGAATGAATGAGGAGGCGATCATCAATCGATCGATTAACGATTTAACGACGCGAATCAATAAGTTAATTTAAGCAGCAGCAAATACTTTCCGTGAAATGAGGATTGAGCGAAATTTTATACTCCACACTTTGTTGCTTATATTTAGTATAAAAATAAAAAACTCGATTGAAGTAATAAGATTTGTTATCTTGTTTCATTAAATTTATATTTTTTTAAATAATAATAATAATAATAATTTGTTGTGTTGCTTAACCTAAATCCTAAATCTAAATTTCTTTTTACAAACTAAAGCTACAGCAACCTTTTTTATTATAAATATTTTTTATTTTTTTTCATTTTACAATTTTTTTTTTCATATTATTTTTGCAATAATAATAATTTTTGTTTAATTTATGTTTTATAAATACAATTAATTTATACTAAATTTACTAATTATTTTAATTTATTTTTTATTTCCTTTTTTTTTGTTTGTTTTTATTATTTGTTAAATACAATATTTACATGTTAAATGAGTAAATAAATTTGTACAAATTGAAGTTGATTGAATAAGCAAAAGTAGAATTTTTAAGCTCAACTCTTTCAATTTTGGGCTCAGGTGTAGTTTATGAGACTCAGACTAAGCCTCAAGTTTTGGCACAGGGGAAGAAATAAAGGTTATGTTAGGATTAAGGGAGTAGGAGAGAGTGGGTTTAAGGAAAGTTGTATTGAGAGAAAGATGGGTTAGTTAGTGGAGAAACTGCTGTATAGCCCAAAAGATACTTTAATACTTTTATAGTGGATTTCTATTCTTTGTTTCCTTTCTGATCGTCATGGTCAACTTAATTTACTTCAAAATTATCATCATCATCGACTTAGCGAGGAAAAGGAGTATTTACACTTAAATTATATAATTTTTTTTTTTATTCTTCTCTTGACCTTCTCTTTCTTTTCTTTTTTGTTTTATTTTGTTTTGTTTTATTATTTAAGAATATATCACAAAAAAACTATTTCATAATTTACTCATCTCACGCATCTCATTTCAATTTAAACTACTCACGCACTTCTTTCGCTCGCATACTCATACCTACTACTTACAATAAGGAACTCACGGCAAACTTGGAACTCATCACCATCATCACATCACACCTTGATTGCGGAAGGGTCTGAGGAGTTTTGGGGATGTTTGACTTAATGACTGGCGTCCAATTCGTGTTCGTCATCGCTGGGGCAGTCATCCATCTCCATATCGATGAGCTCATCATCGTCTTCATCGCCGCTGGCATGTGAGTTACGTTCTGAGCTGCCACAGCCGCCCTTCTCATCCTCTTGTTGCATGCGTTTGTGTTTTGTGCGTCGATTTTGGAACCAGACTTTCACTTGGGTTTCGGAGAGATTCAGTGTCTGGGCGAGTGCTTTACGTTCGGCACCGACAACATACTGATTGCTTTCGAAGGCGTGCTCCAGCTTCAGTAGCTGTGACGGTGAGAAGGCGGTACGTATGCGTTTTGGTTTTCGGAAAGGTTGAAGCAGGAAATCTGAGGGAAAAAGATGAGGAGATAGAAGAAATTAATGATTTGGTTCGAGAGAGGTGTTGCTCAGATTGTGTGACCTAAGTTAAGTTGAGATACTTACTTCCAGGAAAACGATGCGGAAAGATACGTCCATGTCGGCTAAGTAGCCATGGATACAGTGGATAACTATCACGTGGCATGCCGGGATTTGACATAAATTGCGCTGCATGAGGTGGCAAACCGGCAGCCGCAGCAGCAGCTGCAGCTGGGCCCAAGACGTGACCTGCCTGTATTGCTGCAGCCATTTGGAATTGAGCGGCGGCAATGAGATGAGGATTGTGTTGTGGTGACAAATCTGGTGGTGCATTGATATATGGTGGCAATGGTTTGATATCAGGCATGCCTGGTTGAGGTGGTGGTGGCAATTGTGGAGCTCCTGGTCCGACGGGGAATGGTCTTACAAGGCCGGCTGGTGGCATACCTGGTACGAGAATGGGACCGTGCCCTTGTGGTTTGCCATAAGGTATCGTTGGTTGAGGCGTGTTCTGTGGACTACTGATCAGCAGAGTGGGTGGCGATGAGGGCTGAGAGGATTGTGGTGATACCGATTTGGGTGGCGTGTGTGGCGGTTGTATGCGTTGCGATGGATTCTCAGCCTGTTCCATGGAGGGCGGTACTGGTGAGCGCTCACGCTTGAGGTGTGACATGCTTGCTGGGCTTACATCGCAGTCAGGCGATAGACGTGTCTGTGCTGATGATGGACTATAGGGTCCATTGTTTATGCTAAGATTGGCGGCAACTACTGCGGCATTGGCATTATGGTGTAAGCGTTGAATAATATCTTGAATGTCATGTTGGGACTTTGGTGCGCCGGGAAAGCCATGCTGTTGATGTAGTTGATGTTGATGCTGTTGGAGTAGTAAGTGCTGATGGATGGCATGTTGTTGTGCTGGCGATAGATGTGGGGACATGTGGGGCGGCAGAGCATGTGGTGGTAATGAGTGGGGATGCGGATGAGGAGGCATCGATAGATGCGTTGTTGGCGTTGTTGGTAGATGTGTATTGCCGGCGGAATTTAATATATTCATGACGTTAGCAGGCGGCGTTTGAGGTGGTGAACCAGGTCCATTGGCAGTTTCACGTTTGACATCACTGTTACTGTTTTGATTGTTGTTGTTGTGATTGGTATTATTATTGTTGCCGGTCGATGTCATGGTATTGACACCGGCGGTATCACTGCCATCATTGCCAACAATCGACTCGATGCTGAAGCCGATCTTCTGCTTGGGCGTAGGCATCATGACGGCTGAAGTGGGTACCGGCGGAATCATTTTAGTCATAAATACGCGCGGTGTTGCTTGGAGCGTAGTGGCGGCTGCGTTAGGCGAGGCAGCAATTAATTCAGCTATTTTTGCAATTTTTTTATTGAAAGTTCTTAGTTGAAAGGAAACAAGAAGCAGGAACAAATCACAATTGGCATACAATTCTTATCCTTATGATCTTTTGGGGTCTTTTATGAATCACTTTTGATAACGTTAAGACATTGAATCGCTTTTGTTCTTTATTTGTTATTATTTATGGGTCAACTTCATCACTTGATTGCACTTCATTTGAAAATTTTCTCATTGACTTGAGTTTTCTTATATTCACTTGGATTTTGTTTTCTTGTTTCTTAAGATTTCTTAATATTTCTCATTTGCTTTTTTTTTTTGCCCCTGGTTTTCTTGAAATAAAACGACTTTCTTTATTTTGTTTGTTTGCGTTTTTCGTTTTGTTGTTTTGTATAGCATAAATTCACTAAGTTGCGATCGAACGCGCGTTTCACGTGTTTACTCTGCGACAGTCGTAGTCAGAATAACCAGAGAGACTTTGTCAGAGCACCAAGTATCTGAAATGCGAATCGCCAATGCTCTCGACTCTGCTCTATGCTCAACAAAAAAACAGACACACACAAATACATGAAGAACCGGTCTCAATGTTATGGTTGTGCTCATTTGTAGCATGTAGGTACAATTTGTAGATACATAGATACTTGTACTTGTGCAAGCGACTAGTGAGTGAGTGAGTGAGTGAGTGAATATGCGAATATGTATTGTATATTGTATCTACGCCTTACTCCTGTTAACTTCTCTGTGCTCGTGGTGGTCACAATTTAACTTCTTGCACTTATACTCAACCTTATAAGGCTATCTCACTTTGAATTTCACTGAACATATTTCCTCATGTACATTTTGTGGATTTTATCTATAAGATACAATTGTATCTCATGTGTGTGTGAGTGTGTGCATGAAATGAAATGCTTGTATGTATCTGCATTGCTCTTACTACATTACTCAGAGCAATTCAATGAACGAGGCGGGACCAATTTAATTCGCTACATTTTACGCTGAGTTTTGAGTTTCTGCTTCGTTGAATTTCTGCATATGGCTTCCGTTTTTGGAACTGGACTCACTCTCATTTCTACTCGTGTATCTTTTGTTGCTGGTTTGCTGTATGTTGTATGTTTATGGTGTTGTTGTTGTTGTTGGTCTTGTGTTTTTAAGGTTTTCCAGTTGCCGTTGTGTAATTTGGCTTAAACTGCCATTCATAGTTTTTGTGGTAAATTTTAAGTTTTTTTTGTTTGTTTTGAAACTTATTGTCTTGCTCTTTCAACGCTCATGTATCTGAATCTCTGTATTGTATCTTTTTAACTCTCGTCATACACACACTCTTTTTCTCATTCTCTTCTCTTTTTGTACGTAGTAGTTAAACGTTTTTCCATTTACTTTAATTGTGTTTTATTATTAAACTTTGACGTTGACGCTGATTTTGTGCTCATTTCGTTTTTCTGTGGTTTCCTTTTGTTTTTATATTTTCAACATTTTTTTTTTGTAATGTTTTAATATTATTTTGTCTTTAATTTTTTTTTTTTGTGTTTTTTTTGTTTTTGGTTTTATTTTTAATAAATAATTTCATGGTAATTTGTATGCCATGAAGCAAACAAAACTAATAATAATATTTGCGATTGTGCTACATTTTGTCATAAATCAAATAGGCAAATAAATATTTGCGACAATTTTCTAGGTTTTCTTTCTCGATCATTGAAAAAAATAACAATTTAAATGTTAATTTGTGGCAATAAAATGCGCCTGACGCCAGTTCAGTCTATTGAAGACTGAATGAAGTTGGTAGTTTTGATGTCTGATGGTCTTCGGTTGGTCGGTCATCAGTCTTTGGCACACGACAAAGTTTGCATAATTTATGTTCAAAATAATAATAATTCTTACCCAAGTCTCAATTTACACTTACACAAAGAAATTACATGCGAAATGAAATCAGAGCAAAAATATTGTTTTGAACATAAATGCGTGCGTGTACCGTTTAGAATATTGAGTGGGTTTTTGGACAGAAAAAAACATAAACAAAATTCTAAAATAAGAACAATAAGCTTAAATAATAATATTTTATATTTTCGCAAAAAAAAAGGAAATACATGATCCATTTAAAATAAGACTTTCTACATATAAATAATAAATAGAATAATGAAGAAACAAAATTCCACAAAATGTTAGAGTTTTCATCTAGCAAATCTGTCTGAAATTTTTGTAGATTTAAAGTTTCAATGACGGTTGATTACAAAAGTATCAATTATCATAATTATTACAGTAGTTTACAAGGTTCATACATCAAGATCTAATCTTATATTTGTTTAAATTGACCTTAATAGACTGAGCTTTATTTATGTAGATTCTTATAAGGTAACAATAAGCTCAATCGAGGCCGCAGTGGCAAGTCTGTAAGAAAACTTAGTCCTCTTACATTTTTTGATTGCTTGCAATTCTGCATTTAAGTTGTGATGAATACAAAGGAATTATTTTATTTGTCTAATAATATGAAATGATTTCAAGATTATTGAAAAATCTTCAGAGTACATTGTAGGTGACGCAGTTCTAGTTCTCTCTTATGTCAATAACTTCAACATAAGTTCATTATGCTAATAAATTGATATAGTTTTGATTTCCTTATACAGATGTTGGGAAGCAAACAGTATCCTTTCAATGCCAATTAGATTAAGGGGCATGCGGTCTCGATTGGACTTATTGTGACCATAAGTAAAGTTTCTCAGAGATTCTGATATTCATCAAGTAAATTAAATTTTTTCTTCGAACCTACAATATTTTTCGGGATCTGATCGAAATTAAGCGCTCACAGCAACATTTCTTGTCATAGCACAAGCTTTAGATTGCACCTGTTAGGCCCTTGACTTCATCGCTTATGATGAATGGTTCTTGGAGAACCGCTGCACCCAGCGCGTTCTATATTTATCTGTATATACCTGAAGACCATTGTTATAGGGCTGACAAATTGATAAAATTTAATCTTCTACATAGATACATTGGGAAGCATTCAGTAGCCTTTCCAGTCTGATGTTTTGCTATGGATACTCCGAAAGATAATCATCTTGAATATGAGATTTAACGAATTTAAAAAGATTAAAAAAGGTAAAATTATCTAAGTGAGAAGTAATGTCTTCTTTGTGGCTTCTAATGTCATGATTAATATGCGTAAATGGAACAATGGAGAGTATTTAGTTTGAAACGTTTGATAACATTCTATCATAAATTCCTGGGAGAAAAGAGAGATTTGCTGGTAGGCATCCAGTAGCATTTCTAAGAGAGCCACTTTAATATGATTACTTTAACACATGGTTTTTTTTTATTCTGAAAATTGTTTTAAGACATGGGATTCCGTTTTATGCTTAGTTTTCTGTTCAGTTACAGGAATCGGCTAAATATAACCCAAATAAGGTACATGCTACGCATACTTAACAGCAAGCTAACCCCAGTAATTCAGTACTGAAGAGACTTGTGGTTGATACCCAGTCTTGTTTGAATTTTAATGGACCCCAACTCACTCGTGCTATGAAGGGGAGTGTGGCGTGGGATAGATTTAGTAATAGTAGACCATGTGAGAAAGATTGTACCACCTTTAAATTTCTTCTATATGAAAACTCAAGAGAAGTTTAACATTTTCTTTAAAACAAAAAAAAAATATTTAACCTTGAACATTAATTTCCCGTTGTTGTTCTGAAAAAAATTCTACAAACTGAACTATTTTACATTTCTATACAGTAATTTATAATGTATAGAGTGAACTTGTGCGTCATAAAATTGATGACTTTTGTCAATCAAAATGCTAATCAAACCCTTAACACAATTGGAAAAGCGTCGTCACTTAGTCTTAGACTTTCTTCTCAATAACAACACAAATATTAATTAGTAATCAAAAATAAAATATTTTTTAAGTGTGTTTGAGATTCACACTTGGGTATTTGTAACAAAAAGCGCGTATGGACGAACACCCAAAAGGTTATCATCATCAAATAAAATTTATGAGTTCCGAAAACAAATAAATATTGGACCATAAGCAACTTTTGGAAATTATGAAATGTCACGCCATTAAAAACACATTTAAATTTGACATTTGAGCAATGAAACACACTTAATATTTTGTTGTTATTTTCCATTAAAAAATATATTTATTTTTAGCAAAAATATTAGAATAAATAAAGCAATTGAATATGTGAAATGTTGCTTAATTAGGCTTTGATTACTTTCAAAATTAAAATCAAATGGAAAAAAGTAAAAAAAAAAAAATTCACACTAAAGTTCAAATTTTAATGGAAGAAACGTGTGTGTTTAAATTTTCAATAGTTGATAGATTTATTTTGTTTTCAATTTTTATTTTGATTTCATAAATTTATAATAAGTTAGAAAACCACACAATAAGCAAACATAGAAATTGTATAATATGAAATGAAAAGAAGGATCCCTAGGAGAAATGAAATTCTTGATAAAACCTCAAAATAATTGTGAACAAACAAAGGTCTTTCAACAACAGAAAAAAAGAGAAAATTGTAGTAAGAAAACAATTAATTTTTTTGGCAATAAAAGTGCACAAATTCACACGCCCAGAAACATGCATTCTAAAATCTCTAAGGGACACACTTATAAAATTATACAATTTTGAGAGAAGCACAAGTGCAAAAAAAACGTATCCTTGTATCTTTATAAAATACTCAACTGAATATTGAAGATGTATTTGCTATACGTCTTTGTATCTTTGTATGTTTATACCATACAGTATTCAATTGAATATTGAAGATGCATAGCAATAACTTATGATAAAATAAAGACATCCAGGGGCAATAGGCAACCTGCGGCGCCCAAGACATTTTTTAGATTTCGCTAAAATCAAATCACTCGAACATATAAAACTCTCCATAGACAAAACATTAACTGAACTAAGTATTCAAGATCATGATGCATCAAGCAATAAACAATGCAGCACAATGAAAACCATAAAAAATGTGCACACAAAGACACAAACAATAGACTATTTTTATTGGAAATCATAGAAAGTAATATAAAGCAAAAGACAAAAAACAGTAGAAAGTAAATAACCAAAGGAGATCAGCAGCAGAAGACATGAAGAAGTAGTCGAATTTACAATTTGCTGTAAAGCAGGCAAAGGAACTAAACACAATACTTGACGGACTGTAATTCAAGACCAAATTCTCTAACTCAAGTCAAGTCTCAAGTCATCGATCGAAAGCAAAAAGGTGTCAAAATCAACATCATTCGAGGCGCAATGAGTTTTTCCTTTGAAGCGCACAGCATGATGCAGTTTACATTTAATTTTTTGCCCTTTTTTCCTTTTATTTCCACAAAAAAAAAATAAATAAAAATAAATTCACTTTTTATATAATTTAATTTTTTGTTTTTTGTGTGAAGTCAATAGAAGTTTGTTTGTGCGATCAATGCAAACAATGAAAAACGTGGCAAATTTTCTATTGTTTCTTTCTCTGTTATCTATACAAAAAATACAGAAGAAGAAAAAATTAGAGAAAAAATGAGATTTCATTTGTGAAGTGACTTGAGTTTAGACATAAAAATAAATCGACTTTAATGATGATGAGTTTGTGATTAGATGATTGTATTGTATTGTATTGTGTTGTGTTGGGTTGTTTTGTCCTCTTCATTTAATAAGAAGCGAGAAATACGCAATTGGTTTCATAAAATGCTGATGATGATGAACATGGCCAATGATAATGTGTAGTTTTTACTTGTAAACATAAGGTAAATTTTCCCTGAAATTAAGAAAAAAAAAAACCCGGTAAACAATACAATTTGATTGTTTTTTGTTTTTTTTTGTTTAGTAAGAATGGCAATTTTTTATTAAGAAAAATATGCGTGGGGTGCGTTAAGAGTAAGTTCTTAATGTGGAGTTGATGAAGAAATTTATCTTATTAAAGAAATTTGTCAATTTCTTTACATATTTTTTCTTTATTAAAGTATTGTCGGAGTTGCACAAACGTGACATGAGGCTAATATCAGCTCAATCACCCAAATTTATCGAAAAAGTTTACGATTCCTATGGCAAATGAGAAACGAGAAATGGCTTTAATAATAATGATAAAAGAGGCTTTGATTTGAATAAAAACAAAGGTCTGCACATAGTTTGTTCCCCATACTTTAACTGAAGTCCAGAAATTACTACATGTCAATCATTCTAGACCATTCACAAATGATCAAAACTTCCTGGAAGCAACTGTTAGGGGACATATAATGTGTTGCTTTCAATATGATCCAAAAACCATTTACCATTGATCTAACAATGCTCCTCATATTTTTCGATAACAAAAAGGTATGACCCACAATAGCTAGGGAAGCTAACCCTGGGAACTACAACCTAGAAGTCTTGAAACAACTTATGTAAAGAATTCGTCGCATTCGGCTATCCCGACACTTAGAGTATGTTGCATGAAAATACACCAAGTCACACATCGCTAAATGTGCTCCAATTTTTTACACGAAAATTATCACCTTATTTAGCCTCTTGTGACTTCTTCTTATTTTCTAGGGTAAAGTTAATAGATGTCCGTAGAACTTCCAAGCGTGTTTTGAGAGATGAAAGATTCTTCTATTTGCTACACAATTTTCATCTTTCTGTTGATATTTTTTTTTTGAACTTTTCATTACAAACATCTCATTTATCGGAAAATTTTTCTAATATCTTTCTTTTTTGCAAATATAATCCTCTTACATTTCATTTTGATTTGTGTCCAATTTTCCATTTGAATTTCTTTATTTAAAAACTTTAAGTAATTAATACCAAAATGATGAAGATGTTTCAGTTTTTTTTCTTCAAATAAAAATATATAATTTCCTAGAATTGCCCCTAAAGCGATCGATTTCATAATTTTTTAATATAATTTTCCTCCTCCATCATCATTTTATAATGAAGCTACAATACAAGCATTCCCTAGATAGAAACACACGGGCACACATTATAGATAGACTTCTTCGACACATAATTTGTACGCTTGTAAATCTACGCGACTACAAAATTATGATAGATGAGCGACTGGTTGCATTTTCACGCTTCGCAGCCGAGAAAAAAAAAGTAGCGGGATGCCACAGAAACTAAACTGCTACGAGTAAATGAAACCTGACAAGGGACGACGGTCGACCGGTCAAAACTACAGAATGATTGGGGGGAAAACACTACAAGTTATTTATATGATAATTTCATAGAATTAAAAAGAAATGTTGTTAGTAGTAGTAGAAGAAGTAGAAGAAGAAGAAATTGGTTCTTGAACAGAACAAAGATGATGATACATCAAATCAAACACATGTTGTCCGCCAAAGAAAATTCTTAGTTTCTCTCATTGAGGTAGGAATACAATTCTTTGAAAATCCTATTAGGCATAGTAAGAGTTTTTTAAAACAAAAAAAAATGCTTCAGAACTACAAGTACAATACACTATCATTGACTATTGCAAGCACATTTCTTATAAGCCATCAAAACGATATAAAATTTCAGCTCAACACGCCATAAAATCATATTAAAACTCAATTTTGTTGCCTTCAAGTAGCTTCAACTATTTGAGCGTGATACATAAAAATGAAACCACAAACCAAAAACAAAAAAAAAAAAAAGGGAAAAACCCATAAAACACTTTGTATAATCCTTGACATTTTAAACAAGACGAAAACATAAAATTATCTTTACTTACTCTTTCATAAAAAAAAACTCTATATGTATATTGTCTTGTAGTATTTCCAAACAAGTTAGAGAGACTCCTCTGTCAAAAACAACAAAATTGCACTTGTCGGGATGAAAAAATGAAACTACAAAATAAAAAAGAAAGTAAAATGTCTTGCAACACGAAATGTCATAAAAAGAATTCTTTCTTTTTTTTTTTTTAAGAAATGTACGTGCAAAAGTTCTAAAATACCAAAAATTATACTAGAAAAAAGAAAATTTAGATTTCTTTATAGTGTTTTCTTTTCTTTTTTTTTCTTTTAAAGGATGTCTTTGTCTTTATTTTTATTTCCCTTACAGTAGCATAAAAAGAAAAATAAATGAGAAATTTATGAGAAATAAATAAAATCACTAACGCGCTCCTCCTTTACTGGATATCGGATCCCTTTCTTTTGACGCCTTTTTTTATACACAATAATATTTTGGTAGGAGTTAGTTTCGTTGATAGTTATGACGGTAGTTAACCAAGTTTAGGGAAATTTACGGTTACCACTTATCTTGATCGTAAAGGATAATAAAGTTTTGTCATCATCATCTGAAGGAAAGGAAAGGAAAGGAAAGACAATCAAAATGAAAAGATCTAAAAATGTTTTGGGTTTGTTGTTTTGAAAAATAAATTTATGTTCAAATGAAAAAATACCTTCAAATAAGTAAGAAGGGGAAATAAAGAACATATCCTTACATCTTAGCAAACACAATAAATTTAAGAAATATTGGGTGAAATTTATGAGAAATTAAATAAAATAAAATGTGTTATTTTTTTTTTTATTGTAAATTAATAATTAACTCTTTTAATATTAAAACTTTGATTCGAATTTAACTTAAATTGAATCAATAAATTGCAAAAAGTTTTCCATAAAAAACTTGAAGGCTTATTTTTCAGGTTTCTATAATTTTTAAATAATTCTTTTGGATCACAGAATACAGTTCATAGTCATAAGTAGTTAGTTTGAAGAACCGATTTTATGCTCAACATTTACAGACTTTATTACCATAACTAACTTCCAATGTCCTCCTAACAACAAGTTGGATACAAGGTAACGTCAAGGCAGAAAATCAAAGATGTAGGGCAGACACACTCAAAGCGTTTCCTTAAGGTGATATGAGGAACCTTCAAATTATATATATATATACATACTTAGTAAGAAGCTGCGCAGTACAGTAATTACTAAGACTAAGACTAAAGGCCTTAAGAAGAGCATAAGACAAAGGGCATCTAAAAACATTGCACATACACAAGACACAACAAATGTAAGTTTTATTTCTATGATTTGATAGATCAACAGCATTCTCACTTTTACAGTTTCAAACTCAGTGTTTATTACAGTCCTGCTCAATACAAGATCCTTAGAATTTGAACTTCAGAAGTCAAGTGAAGTGTTCACATCATAATCCCTTGGCATTTCGCTTTTTATTCATGTCAAAGGTATAAAATAAGAATAGAGTGCTTGCGGACAAAGAAGAAACCTGCTATTTTTATTGTTTTTCTGGTCCTGGAATGACTTTTTCTGATTATATTTCTCCTTTTTGTTTGATAACTCACTTTGGTGTTTAACACTTAGCAAACTTAGTAAGCAAAAATTTTACATCTGCATGATAAAAAATTCTCGTAATCATAAAGAAAACTAATTCATAGTTTCGTTGTACTAAATTAGTAAATCACAAAAGAGCTAATAAATTTAAGGTGAAATATTCGTCGATGTTGATTCAATATATTTCTATTGAATCACAAGAAGGTTTTTAAAACTCAGGTCAAATATTAATTTGCAACGAATCAAAGTTCACCCGAGAAGAGATTGATTGTTTTGTGAATCCTTCAATTTTTTAACTTTCTGGAACGTTAATCTCTAGAATTCGATTACTGATGATTCTGCTTTCACTATACACTAAGTATTTACTAACGTGGTAGTATATATTTTTCCTATAGTCTTTCATCATGCGAATAAGTGGTTCGAGTTATTTTTATTTGATATTTTTGAGTAAATATCAAAACTTCAAATTGAAACTGGATGAATAAAATCCTCTTAAAATGCTAATAAAGATTTTGGGCGTGCATATTTCTAGAGAGTGTTTACCATAAGATCTTTTTTCATCCACATAAAATCTTTATAAAGTACAATATAAATTTCCTATCTTCATAACAAACGAAAAAGTTATCATAATCAAAACTGCAGACAAACTAATTCATTAAACTTAATAGTATCTCTCTACATACATGACTGTTCAAATTATTTAAAGGACAATTACAATTACTTCAAATCAAAAGAAGAATCTCTCTTATCGATGATGATGGTAGCAAATAAATAAATTTGTAATAAAAATTATACCCCCGACAATTATGGGGTGACTTACTACCATCACATCATACAATACAAAAGTATTCCACCATTGTAAGAACAAAATTTGTTGAGAACTTCATTTACAAGTAATACGCCACATTCAAAATAGAATAGACAATAGCAATTTGATATATAATAATTTATTTATTATTTTCTAAAATGTCAAAAAAAAGAGATGAAAATTTAATGGAAAATGGTTAGGGAAGGGAAGGAAAATTTGCCATGCATTCATAGTTCACACTGTCATGTCATTATTCATAGCAATAACAGTAACAGTAGCGATGTCATATACAATCTAACTACAAATTGGCAAACCTAATAAAAGTGAAATTAGCTGTGCGATAACGGAAATGAAATCTGTCGGGGTTTGTTAGCTTCCAAAAATTGTAAAAGCTGCTTGCCAAAGTGACGCCATTTTGCTGCAAGTGTGCGTAATTCACTTTATTAATCCCCCTAAACTCAACCATATTAAAAGATATTTTATTTGTTCATATAGTAGAGTAACAAATTTTGAAAGAGCCCTTCGAGTCTTTGGTTTGTTGGATTGGATTGGATTGGGTTGAGTTGGGGTTGTAATTTTTATACGCGTGCAGTGTCATAAAATAAATGAATTGTTCTAAGCGCAGCCTGATGATTGTTGTGTTAGATTTATTTCTATATATTTTATAATAAGCAGATACGCACAGAGATACACACACAGATACACACAAATTTGTCTACTACTCTCATTCTACACAGGGAAGGAAACACATTTAGTCTTTAATACTCTGCTGGCTTTACAATTTGGCAAGGAAATCTAAACACATTTCATATAAGAAAAAGGGAACAATTCTAACAGTGGTTTGTATCTAAAGGATACTTTTTCTTATACAAACAAATAAATGCCATGAAGGGAAGATTCCATTTTAGACCACTGTAAAATATTCAGGATAATTGTGTTGCGGCTTTGCTCTAAAACAAACACGGCGTAGCCAATTTTCACAAGGACACGATGACGATGTGATGATGTTAAGAAGGACGGACGAGGGCAACAACGAAGACGACGATGAGAATGAGAATGAGGACGACGATGACTGCGTTGATGATGACTATAACAACAATGACAACAATTTTCACATTTTATTATCGTCGTCATTATGAGCTGCCATTGAGCGAGAAGCGCGCATCCTGCAGCATTAGAAGCAGCCATCCTGCTGCCATTATTATACGCCATTTAAATAATTTCGCTCGCTTTCATGCTGCGTACCACGACGACGACGACGACGACGGCGACAAAATCAACTTTGGCACGAACGACAACGACAATATACAATAATTCTTCAACCCTGATTGTTCTTCATATTATATTGTGTAGTAAGACTCATCTTACACAAACTCACCCCATTTTTTGTAAATACTCACTCGTATAAAATAAAAGGAAAAAAATCAAAAAATCATATTGTGCGTCTGAGTGTGTTATTATTGTATGGAGGAAAAGAAAGAATAATCAGCGAACATCATCAGCATTTGATTGCGACAAATAATGCCGCCACTTTGTGCTGATGATGAGAAGCACTCGCGTGTATATTAACATAGATGAAGGGATGGATGAATGAATGAATGAGTCAATGGATGGATGGATGAATTGAAGAAAAATGGAGGAAGGGTTGGTTGGTTGAAAGAAGAAAAATATGCATTTTAACGAGCACCGCGGGTCATCAAAATGGCGGTCTCGGGTCGTTCTTTAGTCGTTGAAATGGAATATGTAAGCTGTACGTGCCAAATTGGGTTTCGTATGCTTAAATTTAAACTTATTTAAAAGGATTTTGTGGAAAATTATGAACTGGAAATGAATTATAATTGAAGAAAATGGACAGTTGTCACAACGGAACTTCATGGGTGACTATTAAAAATGGAAGCAAAGTATAAAATGTTAAATATACAATAATTTGCAGATATTATCTTAACTAACTTCTTTTAAACATGTATACAAACAAAAGTAATGTATATGATTTTGACTTGGGTAAATCCTTCAGTTAGCAAAAGGAATACTTACCATACATCATATGAGTTTTGAAGATCATTACAGATCAAATGGGATCAACTACATACATATTTCCCATAATAAGAATTACTTTAAAGGTGCATAAAGTCGAAAAAAAATATAGTATTCAACATGCAACACAAAGCAGCTGAAGATGAAATGAATCTAAGACGAGTAGCTTAACAAACTCAAGAGTCAGTTGTTGGGTATGCGGGTGATCTTTACTGAAAGAAAGGAACACTCAAGTGAACGGTAGCAACAAACAATAACATTTGTTAAGGCACAAAAACATGTATGTAAGGATAAAGGATCAAAACGATTTCAAATGATACGACCAGGGGAAGAAGTTAAGTTTATATAAATGGAATAGAATGGAAGGATACACAAAGGATCCTTGTATTGAGAAATTCTATTTAATTAAAATATGTTTTCAACACAATTTGTGTGTTACAATATTAAAACGAGTTTTCATGAATTAAATTATAGTTTGAAATTGTTGTTTTTTCTTATAAAACCAAGAAACAACCCCTAGAGGGTCTAGAACAGTGATCCTCAACCCATATGCCGTGGCACTTGAGTGTGCTGCTACATTCTTGAATGAAATGTGCCAACAGTACTTAGTATGTAGTAATCAAATCCACCTATAAAGTCACAATATCCTGAACGGAAAAGTACTAACAGTTTTTAGGGTTCCGGACCCAAAGTGTACCAAATGGAACCAACCCTATTGCAGAGACTTCGTTGTCCGTCTGTCCGTTCTCGGGCCATATCTCATAAACCGCAATAGCTAGAGAGTTGAAATTTTCACAGAAGGTGTAGTTTTATTCGAGCAAATACTAAAACTTAAATATTTTCGAAAACATTAAGGGGTCCCCATACAAAAAACATTTTGGTTTAGATGGCAGCTATACGATCCAGTAATCTCATGATCTTGAAATTTGGATGGCTGGTGGATATATATCAGAAACTTATATTCTCGTAATTTCAGTTTGATCGGATTGCTAGGGAGGGTACCTCCCATAAAACCCCCATTAAAATTCAGGTTTTTATTAGAAAAACTTTTTTGTTTTTAGTTCTATCGAACTGAAATTTGGACACTATAAGCTTTTGATATAGACGCTGCACATTTGTTAGAATCAGCGAAATCGGCCAACTAGGAGGGGTACCTGCCACACAAACCCACCATTAAAATTCAGGTTCTTATTAGAAAAACTTTTTCGTTTTTTGGACTATTGAAATGAAATTTAGGCAGCATAAGTTTCTGATATAGGTGCGGTACATTTGTTGGAATCAGTCAAATCGGACCACTAGGGAGAGTACCTCTCATACAAACACCAATCTAGTACGGACCCTCCGTGTACGAGTCGGACTCGCACTTGGCCCTTTTTTTTCTCATAAATCCAAGAAACATCCCCTAGAGGGACTAGATCAGTGATTCTCAACCCAAGTTCCGTGTCACTTTAGTGTGCTGCTAGATTCTTGAAATATGCCTACAGTACTTACTTAGTATGTAGTAATCAAATCCACCTAGGACGTTACTATATCCTGAACGGAAAAGTACTAACAGTTTTTATATTTGTTTGGTTCCAAACCTTAACTATTTCATATTTTTTGACCGTGTTATTAAAGGTTTAGAATCACTGGTCTAGACTCTAGAAAAACCATTGCTCTTTTTCATTATTGATAATTTAAATTCATTAGGATTATGAAACAAAAAAGTCAATACGTTCTTTGGAAAGTCATAAGAAGCATATTATTTCTTTAAGAGTTTATTCTTTAAGTCAAGAGCACACACTTGAGATTATTAAAAAAAAGGATAATAGAATAAGAAAAAGATATATTAAAAGAAGTAAAACAGAGTTTGAGTTCATCAAAATTCCATACACAACACTCTATTATTCTATGAGACGAGTCTACTTGACTTAATTTAAGCCAATTTACAGCCATTGACCAAAGGGATTAAAGAATCCCTGTAATACTCCACTGATGTGATGTGATGTGATGGCATGGCAATATGGCAATGTTGATGATGATAATAAGTTTTGTGTGTGATGATGAGTTGTTGATGTGTGTGAAGACTTCTAGACACTGGATAATAATGAGTGTGTGTGCCTTAATTGTTTTGGGAAATGTGGAAAAAAAAATCAGATCAACTCTTGTGGCTTAACTTTAGAGAATAAACTGTGTGGATGTGGAACACCCGCAAATCAATGACTTTTGTTATAAGATCAATCAGTTATTCAATGATAAGTATAACATAAGTGCATTGGATGTGTGTTAAAAGATGATGTGTGGTTTTATTTTTCAAGTGTGTGTTTTGCTTATTTAATCCTGTTCCACAAAAGTCAGCAGTCAATATATTTCCACGGTAGCATTGGCTCAGTCAGGATTAGTTTTGCGCAGGCAATTTTTAGCTTATTATGTTCGTTATTATGTAATTTTGTTTAGAGGCGCATGTGAGATACTCCAGACTTCTATAACTGATTGGAGTACAGTAAAGCAAAAGTCTTTGTCGGCTATTTGTTCGTTTTTGTTTTGCTGGTGTGTACAATGAGTGGCGGTTTTACTTTGATGCTAAAAGAACAAAAAGTGAGACCAATCGAAGTATGGACTGGACTCAAGTGTGTGTCGACCGACCAGTGGCACTTGTAATTGGCTACAGTTGCTGCATTACAATGTAATGCATGTAATTACACAATGCGCTACTTATTATTATTTTTTTTTTTTCTTGTCCACACCACCTCCTTCTTCATCATTACATACAATAGTTTTGGATGGTTTGGTTTTGTTTGACTTGCATCTTTTGCCGCTCAACCGAATTGGTTAGTTTTTTAAGTTTTTCTATTTGGGCGAAAGCAGAAAATTGATTTTTAATGCAAATTTGAGTTTCTAAAAAAATCAAATTATTATAAATAAAATAAAAAATATTTCTTTTTTAAAACAAAAGCGTAACGTTCTAATTGGATGCCTCATGACATTTATCGCATCATTTCAAAGAGCAAAGCCGCCGTTTCTACCGCCGACACTCGTTTTGTGCAGCATTTGCTGCGTTGGCGTACTTTTGTGTCATGCAAGCGGTGAAGATGTTTTTGTGTTCTATGGCTTCTGCGCAATTAAAATGTCTGAGCGTAAAATATTATAATTGGCATTCGATCGATTCAATTGAATTTAATATATTTAATGTAAGAAGTTAATAATTCTTACTTATTTGTATTTTATTTATTTTATTCAAAACAAAAATGGCTGAAATGGTTGCGTTTAATTGGTGTCAATAAACGCGTCTTACTTACTACGCTTTGGCATGAAGGCGTTTTTTTTATACAAATGAAAGGAATTTGTTATTATAATTATTCTTTTTGCTTTTGTTGTTGCTGTTTTTGGCCTCTGATAACCTCAATTAAGACTAGAAATTCTCAAAAATACTTATAAAAAAAAAAAATTCTATTTAATTAATGAAAATTTTTATGCTGAGATTTGTTTTTGAAAGTTAAACTTTATTATAAGTTTGTGTGAACTTTGACTCATCATTATACATATGTTTGAGATATGTTTTTAAGAGTTCATACTGAGAATACTATTAAAAAATTTTATTCTACTTAAAGTTTATTCTGGGAATACATTAAAAGATTTTATTCTGTTGTAAAACGTTGTCAATTGAACATGTTGTTAGGTTTGAATGATTGAGATCTTGGGATAGAAATTGTAGAGTTTTGAAATTATCCAAGCTAAATAGAGTCAAGTCCAATCTTAGAGTGTGAAGAACATAAATTAATAGATTATTGTTATAACTAAATTATCCATAATTGTACAGAGACCTAAAAATATCACTGTGCTACATCATGTTGACCTCTTTCGCTGAAAAAAGTAAAGTAGAAAGTATTGGTCTGTTAATTGAGGTTTCCTGGCCCTTAAAGGCCATTCACAAAGAAAATGTATTGATTTCAAACTATTTCCTTAAGTCGACAGTGAGGTATTCAGTTGGACTCCTTGATGTTTAGTTATAGATAGCTTAAAGAATATTGCTTGTCTTTGTTTATAATACATTTTATTAGCCTCCCGATGCTTGATCAGACAATCAATCCTTAAATCAATTAAGTTTTGACGTCCTTATTCGTCGAAATAGATCAGGCATCCTCCTGTCCACCTGTTTTCTGATATCACGGGCGTTTGGCTTGTAGTGGTCTCAGCCTACTACCCATTCGCTTAAAGTCCTTGTGACAGTGGGGACATATGCTCGCCTGATCTTGATCATATAAATGCTGCCAATTGGCGGAAGAGTTAGGAATACAAATCTCTCGAAACAGTGAGGAAGCTATATCCAAGAGTATAGCTTTATACTGTACCATCTGTGGGTTACTAAACCTGCATTCTAGTCCAGAGAGCTATGTTCAAATTTGGGCACGAAGTCTGACCAGAGGCTTTTCTGGTACCACGGGTGGTCAGGAGCCCACGGAACTTGTTTCCATCCTGGGCAGCGGGTACGGCACCTTTGTGGAAGTGTCGAGTGTGCTGAGATTTAATACCCAAATGCGGGTAGAGTTTTTAATTCGATGTGGGGATACGTTATATAACCGGGTGCTGTGACCCAGAGAGCAGCAGAGGTTTAAAATGGGCCTCGCTTGCCACCAAGGATGGAGTCACATTTACCAAAATAAATATGCATCAAATTTGGTACCTGCGGATATATAAATATACAAGGGGACGTTGACGTTTATCAATCCATGTGCCTAACACCGTGTTCTTAAGTCTTCCTAGACAGGCGAGCACGTTAAACAATGGTACTTCATTGTCCTGTTAGAAGAAGTTTGTTAAGGAGGCAAGGACTTCGAGAGCTGCTTGCCTATAAAAATAAGATTAGCGCATATTTCGGGAACATGTAGCTAGTGATGGCAACGATTAATAGACAGTAGTACAATTCATTGGTAGTTTCGATGAAAATTAACCGATTATTTTATTTTGAGTAATCATGATTAAAGATTCAATCCAAACTAAACCACTTAAAGTTATTCAAATTTCACATGATGGAAGTGATTTTAATCGGTCAAAATCATTAAAAGTATAATTTATTGGATAAACTATTTTTCTATTTTTAAAATAGATATATATTTTTTTTTTTTTTTTGGTTGGAATTTCTCTAAAATTTAACCTTATAAATTTTATATTTCATTATATCACTGTAATTCATTTTAATTCTCTTATATATAAATTTTTCCCATACGCATCTTTTTATCACCTTATATTATTTTTCTTTCCTCATTATTATCCACAAGCGCTCCGCATCTTAAATTTATTATACTTTCTTTCATCAAACTTAGATCGACCGAGCACTTTAAGCTTACAATTTTTCACATAAAGGAAAAAAAAACTTTAAACTAATAAAAATGATTATTAATTACAAAAGTAACCACAATACTTCATTGAAAACAATCAACATAAGTACAATAAACAAATAAATAACTAAATGTGTATCTACTTACAGAAATAAAGAAACAAACAAACAAACAAATCAACATATTCTTACATACGTGCCGCATAAATCGAAAAAAAAAAAAAACAAAAAATAACAAAATATAATTCAAATTAATCACCTTTCAACGTTGAAAGATACTTCGAGTATCTGAATAAGTAAGTTTCCCACACTCACTCACTCACTCACTCACTACTCTCACTCATTGCAATGTTCAATCGTTCGTGATATGAAGAAAAACAAAAACTAACAAAAAATTATAATTAACAACAAAACGAAAATTTGATTTGAAGCATAAATGAAATGCAGAAGGCAAACAAATATTGGGGCGCCTTTTTGGGGTCTGGGGCCAATCTATCATGCAACATTTGTGTATAGCATCAAGCATCATTTTGAAGGCGATTTGAAATCATCATTTGATGATTGCCCTTTACAAAAATTTATAGAAATAATTTTAGTTTTGATTTATTATGAATATAGATCTAATGGAATGGGAAGTACAATATTTGTATGCCATGATATTATGTGGGGCGTAAACCACATTGATTAGCACGCAATAGATTTAAAACAGATTTTTTGTTGCGATGTTTAAAAACCAAAGATGATGATGATGATGATGAAGATGAGCTTTAAATACTAAAACAAAATAAATGAATTCAATTATCTAAATGCGATTTTCCTTGACACTTTAAACTGAACTAAATCAAAAGTCAAAATTGAGTTTGCTTTGAGTAAAAAGAAAAATTGCCGCCAATTATGCAAAAATGTTTTTGTCTTATCTTGAAAATGTTGATGATGTTGATTTTTTATGAAATATGGCGTGAGACGCGAGCCTTAAAGCAAATACTGATGATACTCACTCGGCTTTTGGGGTCGCCAACATTAAAGTAAAGACAATCACAAATACAAACACAAACGGAAGCCTTTGATGAGTAGCGGCAACAACAATAAAAATAATAACAAAAATTTTGTATGATCGTAATTAATTTATATAAATAAATAAATAAACATTTGTATTTATTTGAAATTTTCAATTTTCATTTTATATAAACATTTTAAACATAAAGTCACCACCACCACCACCAAATTGATTCCATTCTGAAGTGAAGTGTGTCATTTTGTCAAATAGTTTAGAATTTAACAATAAATTTTATTATAACCACAATTTTATTAAATCACATGACCACATTTCATTTATAAAAAAATAAATACAAATTTTTATTTTTTATGATTTTAAGTCATCGTTTTATATTACAAAAAGAGAACAGAAAATGTTTCAGGCTAAGTTTCTTAATCAAAAGCATAGGCGCATTTTTCTATTGGAGAAATTGGAGAAATAACCAGGTGCACGGGTAAAATGGTAAAATGGCTTTAATAAGTACAAAGTAAAGATGGTTCAATAACTAAATTCTTCCCACTAAAGAAAGTAGTGGAAGCAGTTTCTTACATCTTATTCTGATTCTGATTCTTTATTTTAAACATATTTCATTTTGCTAGATACCCCACGATCCAATACAATTTCTGATCTTAAGTGCACCAATTTTGTCAAATAGTTGCATTCCTCATGAATTTAATAGTTTATAAATAAATTTATATTGTATTTTAATTTTTTTAATTATCCAAATCTACGTTTTATTTACACTCGTAATAAGTTTAAATATCAAGGTAACCAAAGTAGATCAAAATGAATTTGTAAGTCTCAGACATAGACATGTTTTCAATCGGGTAATTTAGGAAATTGATGGGCTGCCAACACAAAGCAAAGGCTGCCAAACGCATAATGCATATAGATGAAATAAAACAAAATTGAAATTATAGTTGAGAGTTCCGAGATCGATACGTGTCTCGATTAAACTTACTTCTTGTTCCCATCGTCCTCACTATTCAAATATTCTTTTTTTGTATTGTACAATGTTATTCTATTATTCGGTAGTCAGCTCTTCACTGTGCTCTTTCACAAGCTCATATATAACAATATTATTCACTTACATTTCCATCTAATTAGCATAAATGGCCAATGGCTTCATAGACACTTCATTGAGTCCACCCAACTCACATTGGCACAAAGCTCTGAGCCAACTTGAGACAAGTAATGGGTAATGAAGAAGAAGTGATCTTTCCAAAACACCATTAGATTGAGATTGGTTCCTTCAATCATAAGACACATCACAAGACAAAGCTTCGAAAGTTTTTTAGTGTCTTGGAAGTCAACTCAGAACAAGCTGCCAATTTAAATCCTTATTAAAATGCTATTTTCTTCCGAAGCACTCTTGATGCGAAAGATTACTCATTAAGAATCGCCACTTGTCATTTTGATCGTTATGCCACGCACTCTTCCACTTTAATTATAAATTTTTCATGACCTTTAAGAATTTGTAAATTAAATTCTTTGTTTCATATACATAATTCTACCAAAACATAAAGACCACCAAGGTGACTCACTGAATGAATTTCTAAATAACATTTCTTTTCAAATATTTGGACTCAAATTTCATATAGACGAAACATGTGTCATCGCGATCATTGTGGCATTAAGAGGTACAAGTACAACTGATGAGTACCCAACCTTAGTACATTAATTCAGTTTTAGTTTAGTATAGATTGCCATTGTTTCATGTCTTGTCAAGATGAAGTGATGATGACTCAATTGGTTTGGTTGATTACTTGAGGCATGAAATTTACAAGATTGTGCAATTAGCTGCCGTTGACAATTGAAGCTCATTGTCAACAAAAATTATTACTCCTCCCTTTTATGGTTGCTTATTCACACCCGAATGCGTCGGTGGTCCATGGACCTACCACGAAGACGATGGCACATTGTAACTGTCTTTCATTCATGACATTTGTTTGTAAATAATATTTTATTACAAAAAAAAAAATACAAAAATTGTCATCACTAGTCATGGCCACACACAAAATTTTTACACTACCCAGTTATATGAAACGATCTTATCTAGATTTGTCAAAAAAAAAAGAAACAAAACAAAATTCCGCACGAGCTGACTAAGTCTATTTTCGGCTTAAAATAGTTTAGACCATGACAAGTTATTAGTCATATTTTTGGAATTTTTTTTATATAAAAATAAAACTATGCCAAACTGAACTGCAAAACTATTAAAAGTAATATTTCATTGAAACTGTGATAAGTTAGCAACGACTCGTCCAATGATTGGACAGAACGACAGACAGACAGACAGACAATTGGAGAAATAACAGATGAACTTCGGACATCGTCGAGAGAATACCCTCATCAAGCAACAAGTTCATCATCTTTTTGACAGCTAAACTAATTGACAGACGCGCCTGCGCTAACCTAACCGCACTCTCCAAATCGACTAAAGAAATTATTATTTTTTATTTTTCATGTGTTCTGTTCTGATCAGCTCCGATCTGTTCTGTTCTCTTTATAACGACATAAAGTCCAAAGAATGTGAGATTCCAATGCGTATCTCTATAGTATAATTATAGGATTAGCGCCAGCTTGGACGGCAAATCGAATGCTTTGGTTGGTTGCCTTTGATTTTCTGTTGTGTTGTAGCTAAATCAGCTTTATAAGCAAAACAGCGAAAAGGCTTGTTAATTAACAATGAGGAGGGTTGGCGGCATCATCATCGTCATCTTAAGTCTACGGAACGCTCTCTCTCTCTTTCTCACATACATTTCTTAATTGGTTTCTGGGATCTGACAAACTGTTAAGCTAAAGATTTTGAATTCGTGTATACTCGTATATCAGTTTCAATATCAATCAAATGTGAAATTGAAACGATTGAGCAGAACGAAAATTATCCCTATTTTGTTCTGGAGGGTTTTATAATTCTATTGTATTGTATTGTATTGTGTGTGTGTGTATGTGTGAGTATATATTTTTTTTGTTTTCTAGGGGAATAAATTAAAAATGTGTCAATAAAAAGTCATGAAATCAAATCAATTTTAATTATATATTGTAGAAGAAAGGTGCAATATTATATTCTACCTATATTGTGTGTGCGGTCTACATTGATAGATCATGGATATTTAGATAAGCATATCAGTTGAATGAGATGAGAATTGCATGATAGTAGAGAGTTAATTTTTTCATTTATTCATAATTAATAAGTTTAGAAAAGATTAGATAATAAATTGCTTTTAAAAAAGCATTACAATATTTCAAATTTAATAGTCTCAAGCTTTAAAATCTACATATCACGAAGAGAGTACCAGAAAAGAGTATTGGGTAATTTTATAATAATTGCAGAGGCCAATCCAGACCATATTCCTTTTACAATAATTACGACTGGATGTGTGGTAGTAATGAGTCGGCCACCACATTATAGTTTATTTAATGTTGGGAGCGCTTGCTGTTTGATCAAGGTCTTCGTTTCCATCATCTGTCTCCAAGGTTTTGGTACAGCCGAAGGGCAGCGATGCTGCAGTACACCTAGTAGAGGTGTGTTGTACCGGATTTGTTGTAACTTTGCATACAAAAACAGACGAAGAAAATTTTCTTAATAACTGAGATAAGTGCAAATACAATATACAAGTATAAGCGGGAATTCCCGTAGCAGATATAACGATCGGCTGATCTCTCACCTCAATCCACTTGCGAACGAACTCCTTAACCATAATTGTCGCACGCGTCTTAAAAAACTCCATCCTAGTGGTCTGCATCGTGGACGCTTTATACTACGATTTTATTAATCATAAAATAATATTAATTTAATAATAATATAATATACTCTCCTCTGTCCAATGTATGAGACCTATGTCTTAGAAGTACCTTGGTGTTTGATTGGCGTGAAAGATGAACATTTTTTTTATATTGATGGTATTAATTGCATTTCCTATATACATATATGAATAGGATTAACAATATGGTTTAAACTCTTAAAAAACTAATACACGTGTGTCCTTCCCACAATGAAGATGGAGGGGTTCACTTAGCACTACGAGCCTCTAAGTAAGCAAAAGAGCAGCGCGATCGTTACGAATCAAACGAGATGAGTTCCTTGTATGGACAAGGACTCTGGCTAGAGGATTCGGACTAGTTTGTCCATCTAGATAGCTTTACGCTTGGAACATTCTTCTTTTACTGATGGTACTTCTAGGTCTTTGTGAAAGTCTTCATTCCTGATTTACCATGGAGCTCCCGTGATCGTTCTAAGTATCTTGGATTGTGCTCTTTGTATAAGTTCAACGTTACTCGCACTCGCGGTACCCCACAATTCAGAACCATAAGTCCAAATTGATTTAATAGCAGAGTTATACAGCTGAAGATAAACATGCACAAAAATTATTTTATTTTTTATGTTGGAATTCAGTCTTACTAACTAACTCTAAGCTACTATAATCCTCAATAATTTCTGCAAATCTCATTGTCCACCTCTATATCATTCTTAAGGGTAACAGTAGATCTTAATATATTTTGACCTCAATCTTATCTAAATACGATATGCTGTGTTATCTGTTAACATTATTCTAATCCAACATTCTTGATGCCATTTTGCTATTTTTTGTCTCTTGACATCTACCTTATATTCCATGCTTTAAAAAATAAGTATTTTTCATGAATTGAAATTTCCCCAAAATATTTTATTTAAGAACGGAGATGGAAGTTGGTTGTATTAAATAAAAATTGTATATAATTTTTGATATTAACGCTGCTGCAACTAGGTTTGATTCAAATTATTGTAGTTTGAGCTATATTTTATTTATTAGTAGTCCAACGAACTTTCATTAAATTTTTTATTAATTTATAACTTCTTTTGTGCCGACTATGTAGTATTTAACAAAAATAAAAAATAAATGTATATTTTCAATTAATAATAAATTTTTTCTCTTTTTTTCAGGTGAGTTGTCCTCATATTTATAATTGCCAATTTACATACTCAATTACTAGATCATGTAAGATTAAAAACTATTTTTAAACATACAAACTATCGCATAACATTCACCGTCCATATATCAAAATATGTACATACAAACCTACATATATAGAACTACATGTTCTGAAACTTTTATCACTTGTAAGTATTAAAATAAATTAGCTTACTTTATTTATATAGATCGTAATCGCTTGATCTCTGTAGTCATCTATTTGATAAATATCATATACTCGTATCTTAAGGTTAATTTATATCTTGAACTCATAAGAAAAACTTTTCAAACTAATTTACCTACTTACAAAGGCTTAATGAGGTTAGTTTCTATATAAATGAACATACAATAAACATCATGAACAAGCTCTTTGAAAGAACACAGTGTATTATCACATTAATATAATGATAATTTCCACAATTAACAAACTTTTAAATGTTTGCATAGTTTTGAGAAAACAACAACAGCAACAACAACAACAATAATAATAAAAAATGAAAACATACGAAAAAAGAATGCAACATTTAATTAACAAATAAATGCAGTTGGTAACGACATTTAAATACTTTCGCATCGTAGGAAACCTTTGGCCTCAACCCCAAACTACAAACATGAAACATGAACTAAAAATGAGGCAAAAATTAAAGTTTCTGAGGTAGAGATTCAGATTCAGACCCAAAGGCAGACAGACAAACAGACAGACATTTTAAACGAAGCTTTAAGTTAAAGTTGCAACAATTTTATTTTAGTATTTCTCTTACAATACCAAGTATTTCAATGTGTGTGTGTGTGTGTGTCAGTTGTTTTAGTTTAAGTTGCTTTGGGAACGCGGTTGTCGGTAGCCTCGACGGAAGCCATACTTCAGTTGCGGCACACGAAATCTGACATTTCGCATCTGGGCATGTCTGATGTATGCCGCATATACAATACTATACCAATATACACACACAATAGTATCTGTGTGTTAAAGGAAGTAAACAAATATTTCAAAGTCGAAATACAAATTTAAAGCAACAAATTATGTATACGCAGTGTTGCGCAGCTTCTTTTATATGGTACTGCGTTCCAAATTCAATTCA